>OX030951.1:101237672-102632961 GCA_943735915.1 Pherbina coryleti
TTGTATCACGAGCTTACGTCTTGTTTCAACGGGTGTAAATTCGGCAGACATTCTAAGATTTCGCAAGATGTAGTATATTTTGCGAATGATACTATTTACATGATCACTACATGTTAGTGTTGAGTTGATGTGAAAGCCAAGACTCACAACATTAGTCACAAATTCAAGTTTTTTGTCGCCAATAAACAAGTGTGGAATATTTTCAAAATACATTTTCGACGCTGAAATCGGGAGCACAAAAGACTTAAGCGCATTTAGCTGTAGACCATTACTAATGGCCCACTGGTTAATATTGCAGAGATCTTCATTCAGTCTATAGCTTAAGTCTTCTAAGAGACCCGTTCTACGCGAGAGATATAATTGAACATCATCCGCATAGGCATGCAGGGAAGAATACCTACATGTTGAGAAGATGTCATTTATAAACACGGAGAACAGCAAAGGACCAAGAATGGAGCCTTGGGGCACTCCACTTCGTACCAATTTAAATTGAGAAAACTTATTTCCGACTCTAACTCTTTGCAATCTATTCGACAAGTAGCTTTCTAAGAGACTTACAGCACTGTCACAAAAACCATACCAACATTTAAATTTCTGGCATAACAACAAGTGATTAACAGAATAGAAGTGATTCGATAGAATGCTTTTGAAAAGTCAAGCATGCAAAGAAGAGTAACCAGACCATCATCGTATGATTTTCTGATATCATCTAATACTTTCATTGTAGCGGTTGTGTAGCTATGACCAGCACGAAAGCCGGATTGTAAAGGAGAAAGCATGTTATTTCTGTTCAAAAAAGATGAAATCTGATCTGCCATAATAGATTCGCATATCTTAGACAAAGAGGACAGAATACTTATAGGTCTGAAGTCACTGGCTTCAGACGCTAAAGCTTTTTTGGCAACAGGTATTACTTTTGCAATTTTCCAGGAGCGAGGGAAAGAAGACGTAGTAAAACAATAATTAATTATATGTGCTAGTGAACTAAGTACGTGGGGTAAAATAAGTTTTATAAATTTAACTGAAATACTATCCTCACCAGTAGCATTTGATTTTATTTTCATTATGCACTTGCCAACATCACTCTCGCTAACAGCAGAAAACTGAAAATTAGGTTCAACTAGTACATCTACAATTGTTCTGCTTCCCAGAGTACCATTGTTAGAAAGAAAGAAATTGTTCAGAACGTCGGGATCTACGTTACAATCACCAGCAGATTTTTTCCCAATACCAAGGTTTTTTAAGTTCCTCCACAGCACTTTAGCAGGAAGTGAGGTATTCAGCTTAGCAGAGCAATAGATGATTTTAGATTGTTTCGTTTTTAGTACTGAAGCATTTCTGGCAACTCTGTAGTTTTCCCAGTTCTCCGGTGAAGGGTCCTTTTTCCACCGACTATGCATTTTATTACGTTTTTTTATTGCATTTTTCACGTTACTGTTAAACCATGGACAGGAAGCATTTTTGATAACAGTGGTACGAGTGGGAACATGTCTTACGAAAAGATTGTTGAGCATACTAGAAAAAAATTCTACTTTTTCGTCAATACCAGGGATAAACCATATATTATTCCAGGGAACTAAATACACATCATTATACAGTGCAGGAAAATTAATAGATTTAAAATCTGGATATGATATTGTTTCTGAAAAACATGTACGAGACAACATTATGTCTAATGTGCAAAAGATCAAGTCATGATCAGAAATGAAATAAATCTGATCAAACAGAAGGACAGTTGATAAATCAGAGACAATAAAATAGTCTAGAAGACTAGGGACGTTATTATGCGAAAATCGCGTGGGCATAGATTCATTCACAATTGACAGACCGACGGACGAAACATTTTCATACATAGACTTAGTGACGTTATCATGACATAACAGATTAACATTAAAATCCCCACACACAACAAAATAATTAAAGTCAATTGCCAGATCAGAGAGTCCAGAAAAGAAAGTATTCAGACTATGACATTTATTAGGGTTATAAACGCAAGACAGAAGTACTTTTGTAACATTATCACATATACTAAGATTCAGAAATTCAACGCTATCACCAGCAGATTTATTAATGATTGTAGCATTTAAGTTTTTTCGGCAATAAATAGCTACCCCACCCCCTCTCTTATCCATTCTGTCATTTCTAAATAAGTTAAAATTTTTTATATCAAAAACACTGTCGTTAACATCAGGACAAAACCAAGTCTCTGAAACACATATAACATCTAAAGAAGATTCCTCAGCCACAAACTTCAAATAGTCTAACTTATAAGTATTAAGGCTTCTGGCATTGAAATGTACAATTTTAAGACCAGGATAACGACTACACAACACCTTTAACAAGACTTTACAATTTTCATTAGCGCCATTGCAGTAATTGTTAGAACCAATCATAGAATTGAAGATAAACAGAAACATTAGGCAAACTAAATAGAGTACAAACTGATATTAGGTACGAAGAAAAAAGATTTAAAAAAATAGTAGCAACTAGTAACCAGGTAACTCTTATAGTGATGTTACTAAAAAAATTAAAAAGACGAAAAGAAAAAGATAGGCATAAATAAGAAAGCTTAATTAACTTAGCATAAGTAACATACATAAATATACATTTAATATTAATTCTCATTTCCAAATTTATCATCATCCAGCTCACCCGCAGCAACAGCAGAAAGTTGGTTGTAGCTTTCTATTAGCAAGCTCTCACCATTCTCAACCCGCTTGATAAAAATAAGCCCCTTCTTCGCATATGCAGAAAACAGCTGTTTGCGATGCTTTAGTTTTATTGCACCCTGTAGAAGTTGACGGCTACGCTTAGTCAAGCTTTCATTTAAGTATATGCTTGAGTTAGAGTTGAGTCCCAAGTCATTCAGCGAGAGGTTTTTTCTATTGTTTCTTCGATAAGTGGCTGCAGATCGAAGAACAGAATCTCTCTCATATGAGCTGGCAAACTTAACAACAATTGGAGTGCTTCTTGCGTTGCGCGCATTACTTCTCACTCGAAACACACTCTTTAGAGGTGGAGGTCTGTAGCCAATTGTGAAGCACAGCTTGTTGAACATATGCGTTAAATTCTCCTCGTTGTTCTCAGGAACCCCAAACAGGACAGCATCAGCAGCAACTTCTCTACGTTCAAGATCGCCAATGAGTTTTTGCATCACATACACCTCCTCTTTGATCTCAGCCATTTGAGTGTCTTCAGTATATGACTCAAGTTTATCAACACGCACAACGACGTCAGCGAGAGAAACATTAACTTTGTTTACTTTTTCAAGCCATATTCTTTCCATGCTTTCAATTTTTGAGTTGAACTCATCGCGGAGTTGGCTCAATTCTGTTCGAAAGCTGACGATAAGCATCTCGCTTTGTTTCTTGAGGCGGTCATCTAGCTGATCAAGTGTAAGAGCAGAGTTATTTGATGTGTTGACACTTGGAGAGGCACCTTGCGTGGGAGTTGAGAGAAGATGTTTAGCACTCATAGTTTTAGCTCTAGTTGACATTGTGTGTTCGTTAGGATATGAAAAAAGCGGGAACAAAAAGAAACTAATGATTCAGCGCAGCAATTAAAATTGCACAAAAGTTTCAAATTATAATTATTCGGAGAATATCACTTAGTCGAATGAATTAAAAGGCAGATAATTTAATGCAGTTCACCGCGTTAGACCAATATAGGTTTAGTTAAACACTTCAAAATTGAGCTATTGACGAGCGGAATGAAAAACACAACTACTCGTTGTAACACATTCTTGTAACAAATTCAACACATTCTTGCCATACTATTTTAAGACATAAATATCCATTCCACAATTAAAAGCGGTTGAAAGCCGATATTTGATATTAAGTTGTCACTTTTTAAGCTGTCAATCTTATTTTTAAGCTCATTTGCATTACTTATATGCAGCACAAAAAGCCTTTAGCATCCTTTATTGTCCCCCAACGGTTTTTGTCCAATCGCTTAGATGGTTTCAAAATTGAAGTTAATAGATTCCCTAAAATGTAGCTCTGCACATCTAAAATAGAAACATTATCCAAATTGTGCAGGAGCTGCACTGGAAAATGATACAAGATTGTACTTTGCGTGGATATTTCATGTTTCTTGTAAAACTTGACGTGCCATACTAGGTGTCTCATTCAAAATGCTACCACGTGGTTAAATTTCAAGGCCTGACAACAAAATTTATACTATATGCCTACCAACTGCGGTGCTCGCGAATCTTTTAACAGACACCACTGATTATATATTGACTGGGGATCTACAATATTAATATTGTCCTGATGCAACAAGTAGGCGCGCTCCCATCGATCTTTTATCACTTCCCAATCGTTTATGTCCTTCTGCAATTCCTCTTTTAAGTTTATTTGAGGGGTTCTATTGTACTCTGGAGTTGAGATTACTGAGGCAAAAATATAGTTATAGTCCTATGAATAAAATTAAACAATTATTAAGATAAATATAGATTTCTTAAATTGATAAATTTAAATCCCCAAAACAATTTTTTCGTTGGGGAACATGTTACCAATTTTGTGAGTTATCTTCTGGAAGTCTCTTGTAGATACGTCCACAATATGCTTACGCTTCGCCTCATTTAGCTTTTGCTAAGTGTTGTAGTTTTAGAAGTTCACGTTGTATCACAAACTAATTGCTGTCGGTGAACAATGGACAATGACTTAAAAAAAAAAAAAATCTTTCACTCATTCTAACGGGATTCACATTGACATTTTATCATTCAATTTCATTTTTAAGCAAATGAACTAACCCCCCAAAAAGTGTTTTGGGAGTTTAGTTCATGTATGGAATTTGGGGGGTTAGTTCATAATGAACATGAACTAAACCCCCAAAAACAGGAACGAAACCCCTAAAATCGTTGTTGCTATTCGCTGTATGCAAATTCGGGGGCTTAGTTCATTTTGGGTTTGGGGCCTTAGTTCATTGGGGGGTTAGTTCGTAGCGCCATATTTGTAAAATTTAAAATTTATAACCTGTTCTTTTTCCCACACAAAAAGCTTCTACCGAAACTCCGCTCTTTTCTCAATGTTTGACAATGCATCGACAATATATCTTTCATTTAAATATATACTGTTGTATGTAGGGTTGTCACATTGTCTAGATCAGTCTAGACTGTCCAGATTTTTCGCCTGAAGTCCAGAGTCCAGTTTTTGAGAGAATAGTCCAGATGAAATTGCTACAGATATTTTTTAACTAAAACTAATTAACAAGCTTAACGTAAAAAAAAATATTGCGTTTTCGTTTCCTTAAAAAAAATGTTCTGCCGTCAAAAACAATCGATACGTTAAATACAAAAATAATAAATACAAGTGTAGTGTCATAACACAACCGGCTTACGGTACGTTATATATTTGGTAACAAAAGATATTTTGTTTTGTGTTTTCTTCATTCATTCTTTCAACTAGCCAACGCTTATTGAATTGCATTAGGTTACTATAATAAATTGCGTCATCAACCAATGTAGACAATGCGACCACTAGTTCGATAACCCAATAAGCTGCACAAATGCAAGTGCAGCATATTTCTCTATGTTGAATCAATGAGGAAGTGAAAGAAAAACAAACCAATAGAAATTAACATATTAAACTTTAAAATCGGAACAATATGAAAATAGAATAGTGGGGAGGAGTTTAAGAATTAGTTGTAAGGATTATTTGAAAAATTAATACTGGCATTTTTAGTTTATATAGAAGTAATATTTGAAAAATAAACCAGAGATTAACAAGAGTCTGTCAGAACTCAAGAAAAATCTTTTTAATTCTTAGTACGGCATTTTGTACATTCTTGATACAGCCTTATATTCGGCAATATAGCTTAGACTTGACACAAATACAGTTAGGTCCTTTACACAAGATTATGCCATGCGCATGTCTACCTACGTCATGATCGACACATCGTCAAAATCAGCTGTTTTTCAGTGAGCAAAACATGAACAAACAGAACTGTAACTAAACAATAAATCGCACAGAACTATTTGGCAAAATATTTCGTCTATTCTTGCACGAACAGAAAATCAGTGAAAAGAACAGAGAAAGTGTCTCTTCCTATCTACGTCACGAAAGACCTAACGTCTTGCGCAGAACGGTGCAATTTTTTCTGTCACTGTTGTCGTAATTAGATTTCTGTAATTTTTGCGTTAAATAGAGTTCTCTAGTATTTTTGTTGTGAGTCGTCGTAGTGCGAAGGCGATAAAGATTGTATAATTAGTTAGCAACATTGACGATCAACTGTTCATAACCATGGTGTAATAATAATAAGGTGTTAGTGAATTTTTGACAAACCAAGAATAGCTTTCTTTCTGCCAAAAAATTGAGAGCGAAAGAGAGGAGCCGTTGATAGTTGCCAAATTGTGTTATTTGTTTGAGTTGCTAGATGATGATCTGTTATAGTTTTTATAGGTTATTGTGCGAATAAAGTTTAAATAAATATTTAAATCAATTAATTGTGCCGTGTTGTGTTGACAAAAATTTATTGCAGTTGTCTTTGCCCATTTGCCAAGTTCGCCATTGAATGGTTTTGTCATTTTGTCAAAAACGTGTGGTAGAAGGTGCCACCGACATGAAGCTTTGGCCAGCATGCAAATTGTCGTGCATTCACATCAACTGCTTCAAGAAAATATCGAATGCCATGAAAGAATGTTCAATACCTCAACTGATAATAGCCATCAAAAGAAGTGGACATGGCATTGAGCTTCGACCGACTGCACGTTAGCTGATTTATTTTCATTCCAATTCACCATCAGCTGCTTTTGAGAGGAGCGGGGTGAAAAATTTATTATTTTGAGAGAAGTGTCAAATTCACTACACCTTATTATTATTACACCATTTTCATAACTAGTTAAAATATTTTCTTCTTTTGGCACGCTACAGTTCTGTCAACGTTTTAAAAATGAACACGTAATTTGTAGGTACGATGTAGTGTACCTCATCGCACATACAATGAATAGCATAGGGTATTTTCAGTAATAAGCTACATTTTGTTTATATTACAAGATTGAGACACATCATAGCACGCTCGCTTACATAAAAGTTCAGCTTGTGTATATGATTCCAAACTTGAGTCATAGCGAAGCACAATGTAAGCATTTTAGTTACATTGGCTGCTGCTGAAAAGTGACCCATATAGTAATAACTTTAAGTTTCTTTTTCTTTACTACATATTTTTCGGGTTACAAATATTGTCAACCAATTAGAATTTAAGACTCAATATTTAAGAATTATCGTCAATATTTTTAAGAAACTCAATTTTGTAAAAACTCAAATATGATCGTGCTAACCTTGTAAAAAGGAGTGCACGCCAAATAAAAATTCAGATTCTGAAATAGTTTTCGTTTTGCGTTTAATCTCAGCGTTTTTCTTTTGCTTTCACTAAGGGTGAAAATAGCAGAGACCTTGCTTTTGTCTTTGGACAAAACCAGCAAGGACATTAGCGCAAGCCAACGGCAAACCGGCTTGCATTCTTGAAAGTAGTCTTGCCCTTTTTTTTATTTTTTTGATCTTGCTAATTTAAAACAAAAAATACTACATGGCGATCTTGTAAAATACCACAACGATAATCTTTTTAAAATAAAAGAAAGGATATAAATTTAATTTGTTTTTAAGTTTCGCTATGTCAGACCTTGAAAAAGAGCAGCCTGGAACTTCAAAAAAAGAAGACTGATTTTGTTTTCAGGCAACTGGACCAAATTGGCAGATTATACCGGTTGGCTGAAAAAGAAGGATGAGTACACTGCCATATGTAGTCAAGGAAGCAAAGCTTTAGAGAAGCATCTCTACACAAAAAAGCATCAGAAAATTAAATCTTCTAAGCAAATTTCCGGCAGCTTAAGCAAATTTGTGTCAAATATTAAAGAACCAGACTAAGTTACAACAGTTTCGATTGCGACATGAAACGTGTGAATGATGTGTTTCCCAAAATAACAAAATATCATCAAAAATTTCAAGGCGTCGCACAAAAGCTGAACCAAACTTAAAGCGTTTTAGCACCTTTTGCCCTAGAGCATGTTGTAGCAGACATCAAAAACTGTTTCATCTTTTCTATTTGCAATGATGGTGCAAGTATAGGAAATTTGAAAGTTTATGCATATACAGGGTGTTTTTTAGCTGCATGAGAAATTTCGATGGTTAGTGTCCATGGTGTGACAGTTGAGAACTCTGTTGACATTTCTGTTCAGTAAGGTTTGGCACTTCATTATGAATCGTTTAACGCCAGAACAACGCTTTCAAATTGTGGAAATTTACTTTGAAAAAAATAAATCTGTTCATGCTCTTAAGTTCATAGAGCACTTCGTCCATTTTACGGTCAACATAATCGGCCTAGTTGGCAAGCAATTCGTGCAGTTATTGATCGTTTTCGCACTAATTTTACTATTCTCGATTCAAAACCATTAACAAGACAAAGAAGTGTGCGTACCGAAGAGAATATTGCTACTGTAAAGCGAAGTGTGGAAGAAGACGTTGAATGTCGATTAGTCGCCGTCAGTGTTCGGACTTTACTGCAATTGCAGTAGATCTACTTCGCTTTTAAGCAAAATTGAATGTTTTACTGCGTCACTGCGGGTTTTTCAAATCTACTGCGATTTATTCTCAACAAACATTTTTAGGGTTATTTTTGTATTTATCTTACAAACGACAGGAAACACAGGCAATTTCTTATGTAACGTTGCATTACGTAACGTTGCATTAAGTATAACTAAACCAGGGGTGCCCAAAACTTTCTTATGGAAGTGCAATCACTAATACATATAAAATCCTACAAACTTTTGTAAACGAAAGCATACTACGTTAGACAACAACAAAATCTACGTAGAAGATCACTGTCAAAATGTACCAACAAAGCATACGAAAGTGTTGTTCCTTGCACTTCGGTATAAGCAACGAAAAAAGATCAAAAACAAAACAGACAAATTTATTTGTGTATTTTGTATTGCTTAGTGCGGAGTGCTGTGTGTGTATATTAGAATACACAGCCTATGCCTAAGTGCTTTTACAAAAACAAATGTGCACCAAGTGCATAGGGCTTGGGCACCTCTGAACTAAACCTTTAATACCATTACATAAAAAACTAGAAAGATGGCAGCATAAGTGTTACATTAAATAAAAAAAAAATAAAAAAATAAATAACTGGCCATTTCAGCCCTTGAAAGGACTTTGATCTAGCTTCTTATGATCAATTGTGTTGTGCGTGTTATTAAGTTTGTACACAATTGCCCGAGAACCGGACCTACATGTTTAACGCCGACTCCGAACGGCGATGAACACAAAGTGCTTATTATCAAGAAGCTTTACATGGCATTTTGATTACTTTCTGAGGTTTGCCATTGTCTGCAGAGAGGTGGCGGCCGTACAGAAAAATTATTTTGATTCAAATAATTTTCTGTCGCTGCTGGGGTTCGAACCTGGGTCTCCAAATTCCTTTGACATAGCGGCCACGCACTTTAACCAACTACGCCACGGACGCCACATTATTTCATGTACATTTATATTTATATAAGTGGTGTCCGTGGCGTAGTTGGTGAAAGTGCGTGGTCTCTGACATGTATGTGTTTTGTCATATGGCAACCCTACCATTTAGGAATGTAAGTTAAAACAAAGAGAACAAGAATAATAAAGTTCAGTCTTAGCATAACCCTCACTGAGTAACATTGGCAGACGTAACAATGGCGACGAGGAAAAAGGCCACAAGTTAAAAAAAAAAAAAAATGTAAAACGTGCGGGAAAAAGTAAAAGATAATATTCAAATTAAATATACATAAAGGCCTCACGAGAGATAAAATAAGTACGGTGAAATAAAATTATTTGTCCGTAAATTAAAGAAAAACGTGTCGGAAACTTTCGGTCGCAGTTTTAGTTAAGAAAATGGCGGAACCAAAAACGTTTATTGGAATGATTGAGTGCTACACATTGGGAGAAGATTTTCAAATGTACGCGAAAAGACTGGGACACTTGCTATCGTTAAATAAAATAGTGGACAATGCAGCTAAAATCTCATTGTTGGTCAGCTTAGGAGGACCGGACTTGTACAAGGTCTTGGTGTCAGTTATCGGTCCTAAATCTGAAACGGACGGTGCACTACGATGACGTCATAGTAAGGCTAACGGAGCATTTCATGCCAAAAAAACATGTGATTGCGGAATGTTTCAAATTTTTTAAACGCCAACAACAAGAAAACGAGCCGTTACATGAGTACGTGGTGGAATTAAAACAGATAGCGCAGAATTGCAGTTTTGGTGAATTTAATGAAAAAGCTCTCATTATTCAATTTGTTTGTGGATTGAGAGACGAAAAAATAAAAAACCGCTTATTGAATGAGTCAGAGTTAAAGCTTTTTGAGAGGGCAGTCAGCATTGCAGCTTCCATGGAAATGACAAAAGGCAACTTAGAACTTTTGAAGCACAACGATAGAACGATCTACTCTGTAAGCAACAAGCCGCAACAATCTAAATGGAACAGTCCCATGTCAGAGCGCAGAAAGCAGCATAGCGGGCGGAGTGAAAGTCGTGGTGACAGAGACAGCAGAAGTTGGTCCGCGTACAGTTACAATAGACGAATTCCACAACAGCAACAACAACAGCAGCAGCAACAACAAAATCGACAACGCGGAGTACGATGCTTTGCATGTGGTGAATACGGCCATATCAGGCGATTTTGCAGAAAGAATGGAAAGCATGTTAACAGCGTAGAGATGGATAACAACAGCGACAGAGCAGAGCACTTCGTGAGTGGATATATCAATAATGTGAGAACTGTAGGAGCAGATCCTCATAAATGCTTATTGCTGGTTAATGGAGTCTTAGTGAATTTCGAAGTCGATACGGGAGCTTGTGAGACAATAATAAACAGAAATATTTTTGAAAAATTTTTACTAACTTACCATTTAAAGCATTTAAAGTAAGAATGAAAATGATTTCAGGTGATTATCTTTATACTTTAGGTAAAGTAAATGTACAAGTTTTAGCTGGCAATAAAAATTATAATTTAGAGTTAACGGTATTAGACAGTTTTGTAGATTTTACTTCACTTTTGGGTAGAACTTGGCTTGATGTGCTTTTTCCATCTTGGCGGAATTTGTTTCAAGTGGAAAAAAATGAAATGCGCTGTGGTTATTTACAAAGTGGTTTGGCGGAGTTTAAGAGAATGTTTAGTGATGTGTTTAAGAAATCATAAAATTCGGTTATAAAAGAATATAAAGCGGAAATTGTGCTCATGGAAGACGCATATCCAATTTTTTGTAAAGCAAATGTAGTTCCATATGGTTTAAGACAGAAGGTAGAAGAAGAATTGAAAAGACTTTGCAGTGAAGGGGTTATAGTGCCGGTAACAAGAAGTAGGTGGGCAAGCCCCCTTGTTATAGTAAATAAAGGAAATGGTTTGATTCGGTTGTGCGTGGATTGCAAACGCACAGTTAACAAATTCGTCGTAAATGAACACATCCCAATTCCGAGGATTGACGATATATTTGCAAGTATGGTAGGTTGGAATATTTTTTGCAAATTGGATTTGATGGGAGCGTACCTACAGGTAGAGGTTACGGAACGATCAAGAGAGTTATTGACCATTAACACGCACATCGGTTTATTTCAATACACCAGGCTTATTTTTGGGCTCAAAACGGCACCGCAAATCTTCAATGGAATTATGACAGAAATTTTAAAAGGGTTAGACAGAGTTCATTTATACTACTACGATATTTTAATAGGAGGGGTGGACAAAGCGGAATGTGAAAGGAATGTAAAAGAAGTTTAAAGCAGATTGGAAGAGTACAACGTATGCGTCAATGAGGACAAATGTATTTTTTTTTGTAGAAGAATTGTCGTACCTGGGATATAAGATAAATAAAGACGGTACAAAGCCGTGTGAAAGTAAGCTTGCAGCAGTTTTAGATGCGCCAGAACCTAAAACCAAAGCGCAACTAGCATCGTATCTAGGGATGGTAAATTATTACCATAAATGTGTTCGAAATTTTTGTGGAGAGTTGTCTTGTTTGTACAAATTAAATGGCAGGGAATCAGAGTGAGAATGGAGATCGGAGCATAGAGAATGCTTCAAAAAAAGTAAAGACCTAATTTTAAATATTGACACGCTTACACACTATGATCCTTTGAAACCAGTTTTAATTTCATGCGATGCGAGCCCATATGGAGTAGGGGGGGTTCTTTCGCATATATGTAGTAGAAGGTGTAGAAAAACCAGTGATGTTCGTGTCAAGTACGCTGTCTGAAGCTGAAAAAAATTACTCGCAACTACATAAGGAGGCGCTGGCTATCATATTTACTGTGAAGAAATTCCACAAATATGTATATGGACTCAAATTTACGATACAAACAGATCACCAACCACTTCGAGCTATATTTGGAACTAAGAAAGGTACGCCGTCGGTAGCTGCCAATCGATTGCAGCGCTGGGCAATATTTCTTGCAATGTATGATTTCCAGATTTACTATAAAAAAGGTTCCCAAATGGGTCATGCCGATGGTCTTTCACGTCTACCGCTAACATTGCCGACCGAGGTTGAAGAAACAAGCATCAACAATATCAAAATTAACAGTTTTCCATTAGATTTAGGTGATATAAAGCGCGAAACGGGGAGGGATAAAGTTTTGAAAGACGTCTACGAAAGTATTTTTATAGGAAAGTGGCCGAAAATTATATACCCTGAACTAAAACCGTATTTTCTAAAAAAAGATTCTTTGGGGATTGAAGAGGGAAGCATATTTTATGGAGATGGAATCGTGATTCCGAAAAACCTGATTGCTGAAGTCTTAGAGTTATTACATGATGGTCACCTGGGTATAGTTAGGATGAAGATGGTTGCGCGTTCATATGTTTGGTGGCCTCAAGTTGATAGTTACATAGAGAACTACGTTAAAACTTGTGAAGCTTGCACTTTGGTCCAAAATGCAGAAAAGCCAGTTCTGACCTCATGGAAGACAACACAATATCCATTTGAGCGATTGCATATTGATTTTTGCAAAGTAGGGAATGTAACTATATTGGTGGTATTTGATGTTTATTCTAAATGGATAGAGGCAGTGTTGATGAGAAAAACTGATGCAACGAGATTTTTTTAGCATATTCGGGTTACCAAAGGCGCTAGTAAGTGACAACGGCCCACCTTTCAGTTCGATTCATTTTATAAAATTCTGTCAGTCTAATGGTTGCCAGCTAGAATTTTAAAGAAATATAGCGATGTCAGATATCCTATCTCGGTAGGTAATAGTCAAAAACATGTACATCTGAACCAATTCCGAAAACTGGGCTCTAAGATTGTAAGATATGCCCCAATAACCTATTGTAGAAACAACGGTCGGAAAAGAAGAAGGTCACATGAAACTTCTCCGATCATGACAAGAAGTAGAATGAAGAAATTAAAAGAAAATTAAGAAATATTTATATTTGAACTAATTATAGTAATTTATCTTTGAGTTAACAAGGTTATTTACTGCAGAAGTAAGCTTAACAATCTGTAGTAAAGATTTATTATTCTATTATTATATATATAAAAAAAATTATGACATATTTAATGAACCTATTTTTATATAACTTTGAAATTAAATTATGATATTTTTAAACAAACCTTTTTTATATAACTTTGAATTTAAGGGTAAGGAGTTGACATGTATGTGATTTGTTATATGGCAACCCTACCATTAAGGAATGTAAGTTAAAACAAAGAGAACAAGAATAATAAAGTTCAGTCTTAGCATAACCCTCACTGTGTAACATTGGCAGACGTAACAGTCTCTATGTCAACGAACCTGGAGACCCGGGTTCAAATCCCAGCAGCGACAGAAAATTATTTGAACTAAAATGATTTTTCTGTACGGCCGCCACCTCTCTGCAGACAATGGCATACCTCAGAGAGTAATCAAAATGCCATGTTAAAGCTTCTTGAGAACAAGAACATTCCGTTCATCGCCGTTCGGAGTCGGCGTTAATCCTGTAGGTCCGGTTCTCGGTCAATTGTGTACTAACTTAATAACACGTACAACACAATTAATCAAAAGAAGCCAGTAGTGGAATTCTGTAACTTTTTCGCAATTTCCGATCGGAATCGTAATTTGCGACTTTTTTCGGTTGTCATACCGAAAACGGTATTCACTAACTTCTACTTTGCGACAAATTTCGGTCGAAAAATGTTTACGAATTTAAATGAAAAAAGTGGCAGCACTGCTTATTTATCGGTGAGAAATGTCATTTTTATTCAGTTATAAATAAATATTTAAATTCATAATGGTCAAAGCAGCTAGAGCTTCGTTGGAGCAACATTTTAGAATGCTGGATTTTTTCCAACAAAATAAAGGCCTCGCGGAAGGTAAGTTCTGCTCTCTGCATGGCCGTGCAGAAACGGAAAAAAAATGGCAGGAGTTGACCGAAATTTTGAACGGAGTCCAAGGTGCGGTCAAAACAGCTACACAATGGCAAATAGTAAGTTATGATCAATTAGATTTGTATTTGTAGACTTATTATTAATTTTATTTACCTTGCAGGTCTGGCGCGACCTTAAGAGTCGCACATCTATAAAGAGCAGACAACGCCGCAAACAGGTTGCGGCTACTGGTAATCAGCCAATTAACTTGGCGCCACTTTCGGAGCTGGATTTGCGGGTGCTACATATTTTGGGCACCCAGTACGTCGAAGGAAGCATTGAGTGTGCTGAAAGTCACCCTGATGAGCAAGTAAGAATAATAATAATTACTAGTATCGCCTTTGGTCGAAATTCGACCATTTAAAAATTGATTTTGTTTTTTTTTTTTTAAACATTTTAACCTTATATATGTGGATCCCTTTGTCCAATGCCCGTTCCAGCACCCTACTTCCCCTATTTTGCTTTCTAGTAGAAGGATATCACCACGTGGGAACTTCAAATTGAGTTTAATTGCTATACGGCATTTACTTCCAAAGCTATTAAAACTTTGAATTGGATGGGTGGTGCCATGCCCGCTTGTCTAATTTTTTTTTTTTTTTTTTTTTTGGATTCGCCCGGAGGTAAGAAATCTTCATAGATACGTATGACCCGCGCCATACGCATGCACGATTTACATTCTAAGAAGTTCCCGGATCAGCCGGACTGATAGAATGCACCTACGTGCTAAAACTTACCACCTGTTGGCAAATAATAGCCTCCACTAAGCACAATTGCTTGGCCTTTCAGCGGAAATTAAAATTAAATAAAATTTGAGAATTTTTTGTGCTTATGTAAACTTCATAAACATCATCGAATAAAAGCACATTCTTCATAATACGAAGCAATACAAGACAACATCCAAAGTTATTTATTAGACCATATATAACCGCATTTATAATTGTTGTCGTTCGGCTTGGGGCCACTGTCCAACCCAAGATCCTACGTGGAAAAGAGATGCAACTCTCAAACACCAAACCAATACCAAACATAGCACAGATATACAAGTATATATTGTGCAGGCACAATATATTTATATATTCGGGTCACTAAAATAAGGGAACACCGAGCTAAAGTTATTATTTGGATATGCATTTGGGCCAACGCAGGTAAAAACTTGTATGGAAAAGAGATAAACTCTGACACACCAAGCCAAGAGACACGGTATACATGGTCAAATAAGGAAGAACTAAAGATCTAAAATAATTTCATGAAAAAATAAAGCAACGAAACTGAATAAAACGAAAACTTAAAGTATCTATCATATTCGATGATGCTTATTTGTTAAATCGTAAAATCTACACAATTATCGCGAGTTATATTTGTTATCATAAGGAATGCGTTAAGTATTCAAATGTAATATAATTTTGCGTTTTAAGACATCCACCGAGTCAGAAAAATTTATCAAGTTCAAGTTGCCATTAAAATCACTACACATACATCGCAAAGGGTCGTGAAGGGCATAATTAGAAGTGCAGTGACTCAACTTAAAAAGCTGGAAATGTCTGGCTCCGCTCCTGGGGATGTTGAAGTTTAATGAAGAAAGGAGGTATTGTGAGTCTATATCACCACTGAGTAATTTGTATAAAAAAGAGACATTGAGCATAATTCTTCTGCTTCTTAAGGAAGGCAGGGAAATAATTTTGAGGCGTGTTTCATAAGGGGGAAGAATAATATTGGGGTTCCAACGATAATGTAAAGCAAAAAGTAAGAATTGTTTTTGAACCGATTCTAATGCATCGATGTGGACATTGTATTGAGGGTTCCATATTACGGATGCATATTCAAGAATTGGTCTAACAAGAGAGGTATAAAGTATTTTAGTAGTGAAAGGATCGTTGAATTCTTTAGCCCATCTTTTAATGAAACCAAGGACATCTCTAGCCTTATTTACCACCAAATTAACTTGAAGATTGAAACGAAGTTTAGGATCCATAATTACACCTAAATCAAGAAAACTGTGTACAATTTCTAAATTAGTATTATTTATAGTGTAATTTATACTATTAGCAATTCGACGTGAGAATGTCATTTGCTTACATTTTTTTAAGTTTAATTTTAAAAGGTTAAAATTACACCACTCAACTAGACTGTTTAAATCCGATTGTAAGAGTTGTTGATCTTCAGGCGATTTGTAAGTTAGGAAAAGTTTCACGTCATCGGCGTACATTAAGACGTAAGAGTGTTTTATTACAGAAGGAAGGTCATTTATAAACAGTAAAAATAAAACCGGACCAAGATGACTTCCCTGCGGAACACCAGATGTGACCAAAATATTTTTTGACATAGAATTCTTATATAAAACTTTTTGAGAACGATTCGACAAGTACGAGTTAATCCAGTGTAATAGTTTGACGGGAAACCCAATTAGATGAAGCTTTTTCAGAAGAAGATAATGATTGACACAATCGAAAGCTTTGCTAAAGTCTGTATAAATAACGTCAGTCTGTCGTCCTAAAGTAAAACCTTTGATGACACGTGAAGTAAACTCCAAGAGGTTAGTTGACGTAGATTTTCCCTTTAAGAAACCATGTTGAGAGGTGGAAATGGAGGAAGATACAACGTGGGTTATTTGATCAGTTATAATTTTCTCAAATAACTTAGGGATTGCGCTTAGTTTTGCGATACCTCGGTAATTGGAAACATCAATTTTTGAGCCGGATTTATGAAGAGGTATTATATAAGATTTTCTCCATATATAGGGAAAATGACCACTGTGCAAGGATATGTTAAAAATTTTTGATAGGGGAGAACACAAACTAATAGAACAATGTTTTAAAATGCAGCTTGGGATTTCGTCAGGACCAGTCGTAAAAGAAGATTTAACTTGTCGAAGGTAATGCATAACTATATTAGAATCTATTACGGGGGTTTCAAAAGAGTTAACTGGTGGTAGGTAAGGATATTCAAGACTCATGCTCAATGGTATATCGGAGTAGGTTGTTTTAAAGAAGTTTGCAAACATGTTGGAAACTTCGATGTCGCAAGATGCTTCTTCATGATTGAATTTCATAAGAGGTGGGAAGCTAGAGGTTTTTCGTTTTGAGTTGACAAAAGTGTAGAAAAGTTTCGGATTATCTTTGAATTGAATTTTTATTTTGGTTATATAGGCAGAGTAGCACTGTTTATTTAATAGTTGATATCTGTAACGACAAGAGGAATAGCAAGCGAAGTCTAAATTAGAGCCTGACTTTTTATATTTTTTAAATAAGCGATTTTTGGAGTTTTTTAAAGACTTAAGTTCATTAGTTAACCAAGGGGGGCTTAAAGGTTTGAAATTACTATTTTTTTTTGGCACAGATAATGAGAAACATTTTTGCAATGTATCATTAAGAAACTGTACTGAAGATTCGACATCATAAAAAGAGTACGAAGACCTATTATTTAAAATTGGGGACCAGTCAATCCGCGCGAGAAGAGCATTAAGTTTAACATAGTCTGTTTTTTTAAAGTTAAAAATTTTATTATTTCGCGTATCTGGAGCTAATTTATTTTCATTTATGTTGGCAAGTAATATTGTTATTTCAAGAGTTGGATGATAATCGTCTTCAGGTAAGGAAACTGGGTTCGAACGACGGAGATTTACGGAAGTGCATCTATCTACAAACACAAGGTCAAGAGATCTATAATTTTTATTAAGAATATTATTAACCTGCTGAAGACACAGATCGGACAACTTATCTAAGAAATCATTTATCCAATCAGAGGCAGAAATAGGAGTAAGAAATGAGGAATCATCGGAAATACTCCAGGATACAGAAGGTAAGTTGAAATCACCTAATGCAATGATAGTATCCATATTTTTAAGCATATTATGGACTGTTTCGATGGCACTAATATGGTTTAAGTAAATTGTTAAATCACTTTTAGGTGGAATGTAAGAGCAAGTAAGAAAAATCGTATTATTATTTACTTTAACTGTAACACAAATAAACTCCAGGTCGTTGGTACCAGGAATTGTTAATTCCTCCGAAGCAAGCGAGTTATGGACAGCTATCAGAACGCCACCACCGATCTTATCATAGCGATCTTTACGAAAAATTTGGTACTTATTACACATTATTTCAGAGTTTAAAACGTTAGAGCGAAGCCAAGTTTCAGTAAAAACTATAAAGTTATATTCAAAATCAAAACTGTTCATGAAAATATCGGAAAGTTTAGAATTGAGACCTCTAACGTTTTGATACACAAGCTCTAATTTAGACTTGTGATTTTTTAATCGTTTTTTGTATGGTACTGAGGACTATTAGAAGGACGAGGCAAGTGTACAACATTTGCAATACGCGGTTTGTTTTTGAATTCAAATTCATGAACAATTGTATTACGGGGCCAAAAGTTTACATCCACAAGAGTATTAAATAAATTTTCCGGAACAGTCAATCTAAAAGACGTAGTCAGTCTCGCATTTAAATATTTGAATTTTTGGATCGAAAGAGGCATACCACTATTTAACTTTGAATTAATAAAAAATTGTATGTCATCTTCAGTTGTATCAGCAGCTAAGCGCGAGACAAAGATTGCTTTAGTTGGTGGAATTGCAATTAATGGCTTAGGAGAAATAGTAGCAGTAGTAATAGGAATCCGTTGAGCGTTAACAACTGAAGTTGCAAAAATAGGAGTTTGAACAGTAGGCGGAGCAACTGAAACAGCTTGAGCATAAGTAAGAACAGGCTGGTTAACAGGTATGGATGGTGCTAACATTGGCAAGGAAACGGTCTCTGGTACATTTGGAGCAGATATAGAGGCAATCGTATCAGTACAAATGTCCATATCGTCTGCAATGTCACGTTCAACAGGTGGTGGTATTGGTGGTGTCGAGTTAGTTTTCTGTTTATTGCGCAGGTTCATGTATTTCTTTTTACGCTTGGGCGAAGGAATTGGCTCATCAATATATTTACACTCATCGAAAAGTGTTTGGTACTTTAAAAATTTTGCAGAAAGCAAAGAAAGTTCCCTACTTATCTCAGAGAAACCCTGCTTTGTCTGCTTAAAAAGCTTATAAAAATTGACATCAGTCAATCTGCACTTCTCACAACACCAACGCAACCCTTTACCTTCTTCAATAAGGTCTGCAACTCTACCCATTATGCCCACACATTTGGTGTGAACGATATCATCACATAGCCAACATGATAAAAATCGCTCAGTTTCACCCTTAGTGGAACAGCCAGGCTTAGAGCAGAGCATTTTAATTAATAAATAAAAAAAAGACCAAAAAAGTAGTAAAAATAAATAAAAGTAGTAAATGTAGTAAAAATATTAGTAGAAATTAATAAATAAAAATAGAACCAAAAAAGTAGTAAAAATAAATAAAAGTAGTAAAAGTAGTAATAATAATAGTACTAAGCAAAAGTAATAACCTGAAGTGATGGCAACCCTTAGTATGTATAATAATAATACGTATTCAATAGCTTAGCTAGACAGAGCTAGGCAGATGTCTTAAACGCAATTAGCAATAGAACAAAAAGAAAGCAAACAACTTAAAGTGCGAAGAATATAATAAAGAAAATGTAAAGAAACTTGTTCAGCACTTTAAAGAAATTTTAATAATAATAATAACACTTATGTTAACAATAGTAAAACAAATGCAAAACTTATCCGCTGCAATCATTAGACTTCACATAAGCACAAAATTTTTTAATTATTTTCAAAAAACCACTGTAATTAAATTTAAACTTTGCAGAAATTAACAAACACAACTTAAAGAAATTTTAGCGCGTTGCCAACTGTTGTTAAATTTAATGGTTGTTAAATTTTTCCAGTCGAAAAACAGGACTAAATATAGATTCGTGACTTATAGTTCGAAAGTTATACCGAAAATTTGGGCAGCTGAAAAGTGTCACGCCCCTCTTTCAACGCACATAAAATGTAACCAGTGTGGTTCGTGTGATTTGAGGTCGAATACCAATTTCCTGTGTGACATACAACTCTAAAGCTATTCGATATCGGAAATTTGGGTTGTATGGGATGTGCCACGCCCACCATATATATTCGGTGCACTCCTTCTCCCTACTTTTATTGATTAAAACAAATTATCAAAATCGGTCGAGAAACACGGGAGCAAATAGTCTGCCTACGCCTATTTATATAGAGATAATAATAATGTAAATAGCAGAGATGGGGGTAGTGCACTAAATGTTCAGCTTCAGCTGACACGTACTGATATTGTAAAATTATTCACTACTTCCAAGTGGTGTTGACTGATGAATAAACAAATATAAGCCCCACTATTCATTAGTGATAGTGATAGTGAAAAATTTTTTCACTAAAATTCATTTAGTGCAACTTTTTATTTTACACTAAAATTAATAGTGCAGAAAACAAACCCGAACACTGAAAGTTTTCACTCAATTGAAAGAAAAGGTCAACAGTTTATTTTGAATAATTGCACTTATATAAATTTAAAATTTCAAAATTTTAAATTTTGAGTGGAAACATTTTTAATTGCAGCTTTCATGTAGTGACTGCTCAAATTTTGCACTATTTGAGTGTAGTGCAGATCTAGTCACTACCACTCAATTTAGTTGTAGTGCAACAAAATAACACTATCACTAAAGTCTCTAGTGATAGTGAAGAGCTGTTTCACTATCACTAAGCTGGCAAAAAAATAATGAAAAACATAATTTCTTTCAATATATTTAGTGGTAGTGAACTGTTGAGTGCACTCACCATTTAGTGCAAAACCCCCATCTCTGGTAAATAGTAATGGTAGTCGTTTGGCCATTTTATTTTAAATAATGGAATTTAAAAGTCTTTAATTTGTTTTCAGGATCTGCAACTTGCTTTAGAAAATGGAATGGATGAAATTCTCCGTCTCAGCCCGAATATAGTTTCAGCTGTGCTGGAAGAATCTGCACAAGAACATGTGCAAGAAGACCAGCAGCCGACGAGCTCAGCACGAGCCAAACGAAAGTTTCAACGACGGAAGAGGAGAATTTCTGCTGCAGACGACTCGCGAGAGCAGTTTGCAAAAATAGCGAAGCAACAAGCAGATGCTATGACGGTAAATCAGTATACACACATAAATTAGTATTGCTTTGATATTAAAAGGGCCGCAATATAAAACTAATCCCTTCTTTTGCTTATATTTTAGATGATTGCAGAATCACTGAAAATGCAAGCAGAGGCAAACAAAATGCAAGCAAATGCTCTTGAACGTTTAGTAGGTACGTTTGAAACCTACACAGCAAGTATTCAGAGCATAATGGAGTATGTTACTGCGGTGAGCCATATAGAAGAAGTTGGCTGAATTAAATTTAAGTTAATGTTAATACTTATTTTCACTATGTTCTCTTTTTTTATACTGTTTTTGATATTATCTCTTATGTAAGGTGTTTTTTAAGAGCTTGAGAACTTTAAATATTAATACAAGACTGAAATATTGTTGGAATGAATATTTTTTATTATAATCTGCTAGATAATTTCATGGCATTTACTTTTTATGTATGATTTGCGGCATATGTCCGCCGCGACTACGAATTACATAGTCCATTCGATCAGTCTAATTTTTCAATCCACAAGCCATTGACTAATCACAAATACATCCATTAAAACTGACTGTTTGTAAATGTTTTTTAATAAAAAGTAAATGCCATGAAATTATATAGTAGATTATAATAAAAAAATAATCGTTCCAACAACATTTCTGTCTTGTATTATTATTTAAAGTTCTCAAGCTCTTAAAAAATACACCCTTTATTTTTAATTGAATAGTTTTGTTTAATCTTTTTTATGCCAATACTCTTTCTAAACACCATCCTTTTCTTATACTTGTAATTTCTTCTTTTACTTTAAATACTAATATTAAATTCAATAAAATGTTAATCCTTCTTTTCGATGTTTGTGTGAATTTTCTTTATTTGTTTATAAACTAAAATTGTTTTTATACACAAAAATTGTACAGAAGATTTTTACACTCCATGTGTCACGACAAGTGAGTAAATAACGATGCGTCACGAGAAGGGTTAAGTGAACGATGCTGAAATAATTCGTTCTTGAATGCGTCTTGCCAAAGCTGTAGGTTGAAGGTTTTCTTCGATTTCCTGTACAAGTTCAATCTGCGAGGCACTGTTATTATTTGTTTGAGGTGAGTTTTCTGCTTCCTCTGATGTGAGTGTTCTTAAACGCATGTTATGCAGAGCAGCGCACGCATTTACAATCTTCCCTGCAAAACCAGGCTCGTACATAAGAACCCTTTGTTGAGAAAGACACCTCCAAGTTCCTTTAAGTACTCCAAAAAGCCTTTCAACGCAGTTTCTAGACTTGCAAAGGGCTTCATTATATCGAAACTTTGGTGAATATTCCGGCTGGTGTGGGAGAGGAGTCATAAGCCAAGGTTCTAGAGGGTAACCAGAATCCCCTGAAAATGTATAATAAAGTATATCGTTTCACAAAATTTTATTCTATAATTAAAACCTATTAGGAAAGTTCGATGATCTCCGTTTTCAAATGACCGTTTCATCACATCACGAATAGCAGAGGATCCCCAAATATATGAGTCATGTCGGGCCCCAGGATATCTTGCATTAACGTTAAGAATTTTTAGATTTGGATCACAAATCTATATTGAATAAATAATATAAAATTTCTACAAAATACTTGTTTCTATATCTTACCATTTGGACGTTAATGGAATGGTATCCGTGGTGATTGACATAAGCTTCTTCATGTCGTTTTGGACCGATTATTGCCACGTGAGAGCAGTCAATTGCACCTATGGCACCGTCAAAAGGTTCTCGGGCATTACGAAAAACATTGCTAGCTGCTTCTCGCTCTAACTGCGTCACAGGGAATCTCACATTTGGCCGAAACATTTTCGAATTTATTGCGTCCGTAACTCGATGAATGGATCGACTTATGGATGACTGGCTCATCGAAATTCCATTTTGCTCACCTACGGGGCGTTGGTAGCAGCCAGTCGCATAAAATCGCAATGCTGCAAAAACCTAAAAAAATGGAAAAGTTCCAATATTTTCATGAATCATTAAACAATATTTACTTGATTTTCAGCTGATAGACCAGTGATTCTATTTCGCTGTAAGCGATCTTCCAATAAGTCGATGAGCTCATGTGTTATATTTGGCGTGATCCGATACAATTTTTTGAATTTTTTCAACTCCAAATCAAAAGGAGAATCAACTCTTCGAAGAAATGATCGTTCTAAATTAATTTCACGAACATGAGCTTCAGTCGCTAGGAGCGTAGCATCCATTGCCAAATAACTAAAAGCCATTTAAAGCTACAAGAAAATACCAAAAATTAAATTTCTTCCATTCAATATAATTTATCAAAAATAATTTTACTTTCAAAAACTTACAGATATTTCCGATTCACTTTTCTACAACAAAATATTCGTCGCAAGTTGTGCGATTTGTTTGCGACAAACTTCCGATAATTTCACCGACAAAATCGGAAAAAGTGTTTACTGAATACCACTTTCCGAAAATTATCGCAAACAGAACTTTGCGACACCGAATATCGGTCGAAATGTGTTACAGAATCCCACTACAGGTGAAAGTCGTTTCAAGGGCTGAAATATTTATATATTTTTTAATAGTTTTTGGTTAATTGTAATTTTTTTGTATTATTTTTTAATCACATATATCTTACTTTTTTTTATTTATTTGATTAACATAAATATGAATTCTTATATGCATAAATAATAATTTACTTAAATAAAAAAATTCGATATATAAAAAAAAATACACATAAATATAAACAAATTGCGTTTTTTCATATTATGAAAAGCATTCCAATCACATACGCTTCTTTCACAGACTTCTATACAGCTCAAAAATTCTTTCTAAAAATCAACATTTATTACATTCGCAATTTTGCCGCGCGATGTTTCTCACTCAAAAACTTTTATCGAATGAGAAAGTGCACTAAGTTGGATGAACACGCACCCAAACGATCGCACATGTCGGACCGAGCAAAAAGTCAAAAATTTTCGTGTTTCATCGGACATGTCCATCCAACTTGATTTTTAGCACACGAACTATACTACATGTGTGACAACATGACAGGTCCATCCGACATGTAGTATCGTTTGGGGTGCCCTTATGGCACAGTTTCAATAAGCATGCAAACTATGGCTCATATTACACGGTGCCCGTTTGCCCGGCGTACAATCGATTTTGTTGTTGCTTTTAACGTAAAACTGTCAAAAACAATTGAGAGTGTGAGAGGATGAACATTTGGAACAGCGGGCAAAATATGTTCATTCTAGCCCGGTGTCGATACAGCGTACATCGTGCAAAACAGTGTGTGGTGAAATTAAAGATTTGGGTGTTTAAGTAGCTAAAAAGTACCTTTTTTGAAGAAAAGTGGTACTATTGTACTATAACAGTATGAAGAAAATAGTTGTAGGAAACCCTTGTTGGAATAAAGTGTAGGAGAAAAAGTAATGAAACTGAATGAAGTGTCAAAATCTGTCTGCCGTTCTTTTTCTGCCGTGTAACATACCAGCGTGCAAAATGTGGAAGAGAGTAAAAAAGATTCATTGCACGCCGGGCAAACGGGCACCGTGTAATATGAGCCTATGAATTGAGAAATCGGTTACTATAACCCCCCGTCTCGACAGGCAATAAACCATTGCCATTGCCAATGCAGACCGCTCAATTGCCATAGTTGGCAATTTGTGGCAAGCAGTATTGCAAACCATATATTGCTAACATGGAGTTGGCAATGCAGCTGTCACTTTGCTTTTCGACAGCCATTTTTGATTATTCAGCTAGTTGAAAACAATAGAAAACAATAAAATGGAGTGGAGTGCTACAGAAATCTTTAAAATTATAAATTTATATATTTTATAATTTATATATACTGCTTGTGGAATTTAAAAAGTCCAAATTACAAGCGAACCGACTTGAAAAATAATGCTTGGCGGGAAATAGCAAAAGAATTACAAAAGGACATATATGACGTTAAAAAAAATGAAACATTTGAGAACTGCTTATCTTGCAGAAAAAAAAAGTAGATTGCAGCAAGAAATCAGGCTCCTCGATAGAATGTTTATATGAGCCTCATTTATTCTATTGGGTGTTTTTTTTAGGGGTTTGTTTTTCGAATAGAGATAAAACTGGCATTTTGTGGTCAAATCTGGCAACTCTAATGTCATTTATGTTCAGTTTGGTTTGCCATTTCATCATGAACAGGTTGACAAAAGAACAACGCTTGCAAATCGTGCAAATTTATTTCAAAAATAATAGTTCAGTTCGCGAAGTTTACCGCAAGCTCCGTCCATTTTATGGTCGACATAATCGTCCATCAGAGCAATTAATTCGGTTAACCACGGTTACTCTTTGTGATAATACGCATCCGCAGAGACGTCGAACAGTGCGCATCGAAGAAACAATTGCCGCTGTAGAGCAAAATGTTGAAGAGGACCCGAATGAATCGATTCGCCACCGTGCACAGCAATTGGAGCTTTGTCCATCAACTTTATGGAAAATTTTGCGCAAAGATCTTGGCTTGCGACCTTACAAGATCCAGCTTGTGCAAGAATTAAAGCCGCGAGACCATGCAATGCGTCGTGATTTTGGTGTATGGGCCGAAAATGAGATTGATCTCGATGCTGATTTTCATCGCAAAATTTTGTTCCGTGATGAGGCTCATTTTTGGTTGAATGGCTACGTCAACAAGCAAAATTGCCGCATTTGGAGTGAAGAGAATCCACATGAGATCCTTGAGACGCCATAACATCCACAAAAACTGACTGTTTGGTGTGCTCTATGAGCTGGTGGAGTCATTGGGCCATACTTCTTCCGAAATAATGCTGGAGAGCCAGTTACCGTTAATGGAGACCGGTATAGAGCCATGATAACCGACTATTTTGTTCCCGAATTGGATGGCATGAATGTGGATGAGTTGTGGTTCCAACAAGACGACGCTACATGCCACACAGCGCACGTCACAATCGATTTATTGAAGGAAACATTCGATGAGCGCATAATTTCGCGGAATGGACCTGTCAATTGGCCACCAAGATCGTGTGATTTGACACCATTGGATTATTTCCTTTGGGGATATGTGAAGTCGCTCGTCTACGCCAACAAACCAGAAACATTAGGGGACTTGGAGGCCAACATTCGTGGCGTTATTGCCGACATACGGCCCCATATGCTCGAAAAACTGGTTGAAAATTGGACCTGTAGAATTGGCTTTATTCGAGCCAGCCGCGGCGGCCACATGCCCGAAATCATATTTAAACATTAATGGCATAAAATTATCCTTCCAATAAAGCCAAATTGATGGACATTAAAACGATTTTCTTGTGTTTTATTTCAATTCGAAGTTCTATACCTCTAAAAAAAACACCCTATATTATAGTGAAATGAGGTTCTTGGATGCAGTTTTAGTCTTGCGAAGAACAACAAGTAGTCTGAATGCGGTGAGTTGATGAACATTGATAGAGGAAAGCATAGATACGTCAACGTCTACGAATTTTGTTGCCTTGCCATCACCACCTATAAATTTGACGCCATTGTCATCCACTTCGCCAGCCGATTCATCACATTCATCATCCTCAGGCTCTCGCCAATTTTCTAACAGAAGATCGTGTAGAGACGCCAAATTTAATAGTGCAGTGGACGCTTTAATTGCCTCTGCAACCGCCGTGGAAACCGACAATGTCTTCACGTCTTTTGGTAAAACCCTTGCGCTACAATTGCAGCAGTTGCCATTAGCAGAAGCGACAATAACAATGTCGGAAATTCACAATCATGTGATAGAGAAGGTTCTTGCCCATATGAGGAGATCTGAACCTACAGAAGTTTACCCAAACGATATTTTAGAAGCTGCGTTAAGTGATGCTGATATTATGTAAAAAGTCGTTTCATTATATTTATTTTTATGCATACATTTTTTTTTATTTTCATTTTTCATTTGCCTTAGTTGTAAGAATAATGTGTATATGAAGTGATATTTTGTTTTTTTTTTTTTTTGTAGTACATTGAAGTGCCTTTGAAAAAAAAGATAAAAAGAAAAATAAAAATTGCATATTGAATCAAAATAATATTTTTTTTTTGATGAGCAGATAAATTATTTATTTAACGTGCAGTACAGCAACTTGCTTTTTTATTTTATTCCACTGATATGGAACGTCGCCATCTGTAACGCAATATTTGCGAACGTTTTCCCTCATCTGGCACGCGTACTTGTATGTCTCCTGGTCTTGAATTGGAAGAGCTGACACAGTTTCCGGAAAATTTCCTTCATACCTGTCTTGTCCAGGCATTTGCAGTTCCGAAGGAGGTTGCGTAAGAAAGTTGTGGAGTATACAGCACGCTTTTACAAGCAAATCGATTGTTTTCACAGATACCTCGATAGGCCGATGAAAAATGCGAAACCGAGAGACGAGTCTTCCAAACGCCATTTCAACTGTCATTCGCGCTCTACTCAAGCGGTAATTAAAAGCTTCCTGTGAGGTGTCTAAATTTGAATTTCTATTGTATGCTTTCATTAAATTTCGATGTAGACCAAATATGTCGTCACCAATAA
Source organism: Pherbina coryleti (assembly GCA_943735915.1). NCBI lineage: Eukaryota > Metazoa > Arthropoda > Insecta > Diptera > Sciomyzidae > Pherbina > Pherbina coryleti. The sequence goes on from OX030951.1 coordinate 101,265,579, forward strand.
AATAAAAAGGCGTTTTAATTACTTGTCCTTTTAAAGGCCTCGCAACTGGTAGGTTCAGCTTTCCCGTTGTTAAAGCGTAGTACAGTGAACTATTCTTGTAAACAACGACATCTGATGCCCTTCCGTTACCACCGACATCGATGTAAATAAATCTGCTATGTGCATCCACGACAGCAAGAAGAACAATGCTAAAGAAACCTTTATAATTGAAAAAGTCGGACCCAGAATGAGACGGAGCTTTTATACGTATGTGCTTTTCATCTATAGCACCCAGCGTGTGCGGAAATTGCCAAAAAAATTAAAATCATTTGCTTCTGCGAGCCATTCAGTGTCAGTTGTAGGTGTCTGTAAAAAAGGAATTCATTGGTTAATGAATTTAAAAAATAATCTCAGATGTACCTTCATATGTTGATCCTGCAAAACTTCAATTATTGCTTGAAGCACTTCCGGTAAGAACGTACTAATTGTTTTTCGGGAAATACGGGATAGGAACTCTAGTGACCAGAATGAATCTCCGGTAGCTATATAACGCAACGTAATTGTAAGACGAATTCTTGAAGATACAGCACATCGCATTGGAGTATCACGTTTTTCAATTTTTGGCCCAACCTAGTGGTTATATGAATATTATTTAATGAAAGCAAAAATCAGGTCATATGAAAAGGCATATATTTACCAAACAGAGAATATATTCGAACTTATCAATTGTCATTCGGGAAAAATTTTGGAATTCCTCGCTCTTTTTCCACAAAATATCTTTCATAAGGTGAGTTTCCAAATTGTGCAGCTCCCGTTTTTCCAAAAATGGATTCACCCAAAATCTCGGCTTCTTCCTTTTTTCCTCTTCTTCAAAAAGTTCATAAAGTTCTTTCAAACAATCTAATGCGCGCGCGCAGCGAACTATCTTGTTCGATGTCATTTTGAAAATGGTAATTTCATAACATCAAAAACCCACCCTGGAAATATTGCCATTGCTTGCAATGGATTTTGACAGATGGTATGCAATGAATTATTGCTAGTCGAGTCGTCGGGTAACATAGCTTGAGTTGGCGTTGTCGTAAGAATGGCTTGCATTATTTGGTTTGGTCGTTGGCATGGCTTGGAATGAGTTGCTTTTTGGTGCGATGAGTTGTATGAATTGAAACATGCACTTGTGCTAGCCTTTAATCCTCAAACCATTAACGAATTACCATTACATTAATTAAAATGAACTGTTTGTTGCGGTTTACACGCTGGCTGCATCATCGGTGCTTATTTCTTTCGAAATGAGGAAGGAGCTACCGTTATGGTGAATGGCGAGCGCTATCGAGCCATGCTTACTGATTTTTTGTTTCCAAAAATTAATTAAAACAAGAAAGCGCAACTCTCCATACAGCGTGCTTAACCATCAATTTATTGCAAAATCAATTTTATGGGGCTATGTTAAGTCATTGGTTTATGCCGGCAAACCAGCAACTTTTGAAGCATTCGAAGAACATATTCAAGTCACCATTGACGCTATACGGCCAGATTTATTGAAAAAAGTGGTGAACAATTGGACTAATTGAATGGATTAGATTATAATAGACCGATTATCATAACCAGATTATAATAATAAAGAATTCTTTCCAACAGTATTTCTATCTTGTATTATTATTTAAAGTTCTCAAGCTTTTAAAAAACACCCTTTACTGCACAATATTTTAATCTGAAAACAGGATTTTGTAAGAAACTGTGATGGGCTGATTAGTCTCGCATGACACAGCAGCGCATGCCTGAAAAAGTATCACATGGAAAGTCTGTTTAATGGCATTTGTATGTATCTGATTATGTACAACATGACAACGCATAGCTATGCTCAGATAAAAACATATATTCATTTTTTAAACAAAGGTAAACACAGAACATCTGTTTCTTTTTGATTTATGGTATCCTCTATGTAGGGCTGCCAGGTTTTTTTTTTAAATCGGGATTTTACAAAAAAAATCGGGACATAAGCAAAAAAATCGGGACAGAGATTTATAGAAACGAAATACACTTTTTATGTATTTATTTATTTATTTATTTACATATTTCATCTACTGGGCAATAGCCCTCACAGATATAAACTTAAACTAAAATCTTAAACCATAATTAATAAATCATATAACAATTTCTTAAATATTTCTCTATTTATACTGAAATCTACATGACTAGCAATAGAATTACAAAGAGATAAACACTTAGAGATAACCTCATTCTGGCTGAAATTTGTTCTATGGGGAAAAATATAAAATAATGGCCTTTCCCTAAGACCTCGTATTGGTGCATACAATGGAATAAGTTCCAACAATTGTGGACCTTGTATCTTGCCATCTAAAATGTCTTTGACAAATAAAATTGAAAAACTTTTTTTTCTTAGCTCCAAAGATTGGATTCCAAGAAGATTGCACCGAATATTATATGAAGGCATATCTTGATACGAGTACAAATTACGTAAAGCGAAGCGAGAAAATTTTTTCGACTCTATTAACATCAACCGCATACGTAGGACTCCAAATAATGCTGCAATATTCAAGAATAGATCTGACTAAGTTCACGAAAATGGATTTTACAGTGTGTGAGTCAGAGAACTCCTTGCAGTTTCTTTTGACAAAACCTAGTTGTGAGTTAGCCGTTGAAATGACATAGTCTGTATGAGTTTTAAATATTATTATTATTATTTATTATTATTATTCTTTATTCTCATAGTACAATGATTTAGTATGATTAATCAATAAAATAAACAATCATTAGATCAATTATAACTTATAATAATAGTTATTGACATTAAATATTGGAAAAAATAGTGATAAATGCCACTTCAATACATATGTAGAACTAAATAAAATGTGTTAATATAAAAAGTGTTTTGTGGGGTGAATTGAATTTAACAATTTTAAAACTTAATATAAAAATTGTTTTGTGGGGTGAATTGAATTTAACAATTTTAAAACTTAAATAAAGCAGTTTTGAAAAATTAACAATGATATATTTGAAGAAAAACAATGATGTCTGTCTAAAAATAAAGTACAAACGAAAATTAACTAATGGAGCGCAACAAAAATTCGATTTCCGAGTGGTCGAACTCAAAGATCCATAATTTTATTTTTCTTAAAAAAGTAAAAAAATTTCTTTCAAGGCGTATACTTGCTGGGAGTTTATTGTAAAGTCTATAAGATAATCACCCCTATTCTGCGTTTCGATTACGCTCGGATTTTCTCCGTTTTGGCAACTCTGGTATTCTGCGTTCCGTTCCGTTCCGCTTTTCTTTCGATTGTGGCTATTCCACATTACAAGCGTAGTTACGTTTTTCTAAGTTTTTATTCAGCTGACGGAGTTTGTGGAAAATGTAAGTATAAAATAGATGAATGTTTTTTATATATATTTTTTTACTGATTTGTGAGTTTTATTTAATTTATTACAGGTCAAAAACAACAACGCCTGCGCAATACGAAAAGCTGGTGGCTTTAATGGCCACAAATACGGATATTGCTGGTGGCTTCCATACCAGGCCAAAGGAGAGTATTCAGGCATTTTGGGAAGAAGTGCGATGTGAGCTGAACGCAATAGGGCCATCAAGTAAAGATGTGAATGCGTGGAAGAAAGTAAATATGACATTTTAATTTGTGTTTCATATATAAAATATTTCTTTTTATTTAGGTTTGGACGGACTGGAAATGCTACATTAAACGGAAGCTTACCCATAACACGCAGGAGAGAATGAGCACCGGAGGAGGCGAATGTCGGTTGCAGCGAATTACTCCTCTTGAAGAGAGGGTTATCCAACTGATGGGACTGGTAACCAGCACATCTGGAATAAGAGGTTCGGACGACTACGGAGTAGCCACCAGTGCGGTGCAAGAAGACACAAGAGCCTCCGAAATGGATATTTCGCTGCAATCCGAAGGCCCTGCCGATGGAGCTTCATGCTCAAAAAGGCGTCCACAGGAACCAAAGCCATCAACTGCACATATATTGAAAGAACTGTTCAACAGTCAGAAAGGTTTTAACAATGAAACCAAAACTTTTCAAGAAAGTGTGGTGAAAACATCCGACGAGATTTCTACATATTTGCGGCGAATAAACCGAAATGTGGAAAGGTTGGCAGACACTGTAGAGCAGCAGCTTGCAGAGGACAAGCGGCACAACAAGATTAAGGAGGAGTTGCTGCGTGAAAAGATCCAACTAAAAATGCAAATGTTGAAATTGCAACACCCAGAATATGAATAGTTTTTTTTTTAATTTTTATTTTAGTTATTTATCTTTTATCTTATTATTATTTATCTTTTAAGATGAAGTGAACTGATTTTAATTTAACTGAATTATTTTGGTTTTATAATTTTTATATGTGTGCCATCAACACACATAGTGACCCCTGGGAAGCCAGCCTTTGCATAAAATTCACGCTTCGCTTGCGTTTTTTCCTCCTCAGTTTGGTCTAATTGTATCCACTGAGTACAAAGCTTTCGCTGCATAACATTAAGGACGTACGTTAGCGACTTAGACACTGTGGATTGACCCATTCCAACATTGCAATCCGCACCAACTCCGTGTTGGTAGCTTCCTTCTGCAAAGAATCTCAATGCAGCCACGACTCTGTTAAGCGGTGAAACAGATGCTAATGAATTCACCGGTGCTTCTTGCGCATAAATGTCTAAAACATATTTAAACGCGTCTTTATTAAGACGAAAGTTTTTTTGAACCTGTAAAAGTAAACTAATTATTTCACATATCAATTAATTTTAACCCAAGGGTCTTACATTTGATCAGTCATCTCGAACGGATTACAGCTGTCTCTCAATTTTCGCCTTTCCAGCCTTAACTCTGCGTACTGCTCCACGTTGTCATACTCTTCCAACAAAAACGCCGCTGCTATCAATTCCATTTCTGTAAAAATATAAACTAAATTTTATTTTTCAGCTACAATGTTGTAAAAAAAAGAAAAATAACTCCGGCACTACAGGGTTCTTCACACTGCTTTAATTTGGCCACAGACATCTTTCTTATGTTCAGGTTTTTTTTTAGTCTTTTGGTATTCACTGATGTCTTTATTCCAAAAATATAAAATTCTTATTCGTTTTAACTATTTAATCACTGTTTTGTTTGCACTAAACTTCACAAAATTGCTTATTTATTTTGTTTCGATATCGTACGTTCCACAACAAAACAGCTGACTGTGAAAACAAACTTCTCTTCTTCTTTTTCTTCCAATTCAGTTTTTTGCTGGAATACCAATTTACGATCAGTGCGTAGCGGAATGCGGGGACGTAATCGAAACGCAGAATAGGGGTGAATATCGAAAAAAAATTACGATAGTGGGTTGTGCGAAAAACTGGAACAGTAATGGTAGAGTTTTGATTCGTTCTTAGGTTGTAAGTACCATCTATGGGGTTCTGCATATACCCACTTCTTTTAAAAAATATTTTGAGAACTTTAAAGTAATAAAGATGTCTTAACGGTAGAATCTTTAGACGCCTAAATAGATTAATAGATGAGGTCAAACGATTTACTTTCCAGATTATTTTAACTGCAGACTTTTGTAATATTAACAAGGGACGTATATTATGCAGATAAACACCTCCCCAGCAGCACACACCATATTGTAATCTAGAGTGAAAAATTCCGTAGTAGATTTTAGTTAATGTGCTTTCAAAACAAAACTGTCTTAGTTTATAAAAGCAACGTAACGAGGAAAACAGATATTTCTTCAACAATGAAATGTGTGCGGTCCAGGTAAGATGTTGATCAACTATTACTCCTAAATATTTATAACAAGGTACACTTTCGATAACAAAGCAATTATTACTACAAGGAATTCTATCGTCATATGTGAAACCTAGGTTATGTCTCGTATCTGCTGTTAAGCTAAAACGACAACAATCATATCCATGAAAAATTATATCGATTTCCGGCGACACTATATTACATAAGCTAAAATATATTAGTTTAGTCTTCCTGCTAACAAGTAATTTATGTTCTGCAAACCAAGCTCTAAGTAAATTAACATCATTATTTATATCTGCAATTAAGTTTAGAGGGTTCACTGATGCATAGCCAATGGCTAAGTCGTCGGCAAAAGCAGTAACTTTACCAACAAAATTTAGCGAGAAAATAGAATTAATATAAACTAGAAATAGAACCGGACCAAGTACAGCGCCTTGGGGAACTCCTAGATTTATATATTTAGAGTCACTTAGTTCATTACAAATTTTTACTCTTTGTTTTCTGCAATTCAAGAAAGACATAAGCCAATTGTAAATAAAACCACGAAAGCCTACATTATGCAATTTTTTTAGAAGAATATTGTGATCAACCATGTCAAATGCCTTTGTTATATCAACAAAGAGGCCAGCGCAATTTTTCTTATCATCAAGACCTTTGTAAATCGATGTACAGAAATCAAGTAATGCATCTTCAGTTGAGAGACTAGCTCTAAATCCATACTGACAAGAACTGAAAAAGTTTTGTCTGTTCAGAAAAGCTAAAAACCTAGCCTTTAGGGCTTTTTCAAAAATTTTTGAAATTGACGATAACAAACAAATAGGTCTATAATTATTCGTATCCCTCCTGCAACCTGTTTTAAAAAGCGGAATAACAATTGCGTCTTTGAGCTGGTCAGGAAATATACCAGATAGGACACTTAAGTTAAATATATGTTTTAAGATATCTATTATATTTAGTGCAATGTTCTTCAGAATATTGTTTGATATCTCATGACTGCCACCAGAGTACGAGTTTCTTAATGATTTAATTATTTTCAGTAACTCAAGACCAGAAATCGGCTCAAAGTAAAAACTGCCCATCGAAAAGTGTTCCATATTGGAAGAAGAGCTTATACAGGCTTCCTCCGGAAATAGGAGCTGCCTTGACGTTGCAAAATGTTTATTGAAATCATTTGAAATTTGCTTCAAATCAGTTACGATACTAGAACCATTATTTAAAACAAATGATTCCGCGTGATTGGCTACATTACGATTAAGAATTTTATTAACAACTTCCCATTCTTTTTTTGGGTTACCTTGTGCAATTTGAACCTGGTTTTGGAAGTAACTATTTCTACAAGATTTTATTTCAATATTTAAATTTTTGCAAATACGAGTATAACGTTGTTTTAGACTGACATTAAAAGGATGTTTCCAGCATTTTTTTGTTAGCTTATTTTTAAGCTTAATTTTTTGAAGTAGACTACGAGTCATCCACGGTTTCAACATACGCTTTGAATTTCTAAGAACATATTCATAACTGCAACGATTAATATGATTTCTCAAAATACTTAGGAATATGGTATACGCATGAGATATATTTTGTTCAGCATAAACATGTTCCCAATCTTCGAAGCGTAAAGCATTATTAAGTTGTACAAAATTTCTTTTTCTGACCCTTTCAGGAGAATTATGATTATTACCTAATTGCTGCCCAAGATTATTCAGAAGAATACCCGTTAGACAATGATCAGTCACACGAAGATCAAGGTTTATTCCAAAACAGAAGTTGAGGGGTATTTTAGCAAAACGACCAAGCACATGGTCAAGACAAGTGCCTGACACAGGTCTGGTAGGCTCATTTACGAAGGAAGTTAGTCCATTTTCAGCCGTGAGCGTTAGATATGAATCTAAAGATTGGTTGGTGTGAAGTAGGTCTAGATTAAAATCACCCAGTAAAACAAGATTAGCCGAATAATCGTTACCTAAAAACGTGGAAAATTCATCTAAAAATAATGAAACAGGATGAGAATGAAATCTATATAAGCAAATAAAGTTATATACGTCTTTGTTTAAACAGAGAGAAATTTTTATTGCATCTGCGCTTGTTAGGTTCCAACAGTTTACATTACAAACAAAATAATCGCGCACGAATACACCTACTCCACCTGCCGAATACGAGTCATTGGTATTAGCAAAAAAAGAAAACCCGGGAATATTATAATCATTGATTTCGAACGAAAAAATCCAGATTTCAGACAAAAAAATTATATCTGGCAAGTAATTAAGTGCTTGAAGGTTACAAATCAAGGTATCAAAGTTTTGTCGCAAGCTCCTTATATTTTGGTGTAAAACTAATAATTTTTGATGGCTTAGTATAGAGATATCTTCAAAATTATTGAGGGTGAAAACAGTAGGATTGTTGTTTGTAAGATCATAATCATTATTATCCATATATTAATTTAATAAAGTTATTTGCTATAAATTAAATGTTATTGAGGTCTTCAAAAGATCTTACAACAACAATCCTGCTACCATCATCTTTTTTCATAAAAAATTTAGAATTACTAAACCATAAATATTTAAAGTTCCTTTGCTTTTGGGCTGATTTAGCGGACATAAACAATGCTTTGTTATACTTTGTAAAGCAATCATTTACAAAGATATTTTTCTTCGCGCCATCAATAAACAATGATGAATTAAGTTTCTTCGTTGCTTTTTTCTTGTTTTTCATTATTTCTTTTTTAAGTTCATATGACGAAAGGTGGACGCACAGAATATCGCTGTAATCTCCGACATTATTTTTATTACCTCTTTTCTTGAAGATTTTTTTGACATAGCATCTCTTAATTTGCTCCGACGGTACAGCCATATTAAGAGCATCTCCCATTAATTTCTGAACGCACTCCTTAGCATTAACGTTTGTAACATTTGGTATGCCAACAATTTCAATTACATTTTCTAATTGCTTTTGCTCACTCCAGTTTAGCTTATTTTCAAGACTAGCAACTCTTCTGCTCAAGAGATCGTTTTCGAATTTTAGCTGTCCAAGAGTACCTAAAAACTCATTGTTAATTTTCTTTAGATTTAAGATTTCTTCATAAAGCAACTGGAGAGTAATTAAGCTGGGGTCAACGTCAGAATAACCGATTGTGCTCTCTTTTAACGAAGATTGCTGGTTCTGAGTTGGAGCTGTTGTTTGAGTTGGAGCCGTTATTGGTAGATTTGTTTTGCTTGCTGCTGTGTGGTGATATTTTTAGATAGAAAAATTCTGTTTGTAGCTGACTATTAGTCATAGTTGTTGATTTAGCCTCCCGCTGATCGGTTTCTTTAAAGCCAGGAGAAGTTTTAGTTGTTTTTATTTTATTTGTTTTATCAGCTGTTTGTCGATCCGCACTCGACTGCCCCAAATCTCTCCATGACGTTGTGGGTGTTTGTTGCCTAGCAACTGTTGATGTTTGTTGTTTACCTGCTTTGTCGGCTGCACGCAGCTGTTGATTCTCTGCTTCAGTTGATGTTGCTGATGACGATTGCTGAAGTGATTTTCGACGGAGAGCACTGCACTTGTCGCATCTATATTTTATTTTGTTTGCTTTCATATATTCTAAGTCGACCGAATTTATGTTAGCACAGTTGCAGTGAAAATAACAACCACAGTCTGAGCATGATAATTTATTAATGTCATTTCTTTCAATTTTTTCATTGCAGATTAAGCAGTTCATTTTGATTAATTTTGTGTAATTGATTTAGTTTATTTAAAGTTTCTATATTTTTATTATTTTAGATAATTAAACAGTTTAAAAAAGTTAAAATTGTTGTAAAAAGCGAGTACCCCACGACACTTAATAACAACACGTCTGTTCACTTCGACTTTCGATTCCGAGAAATGAGAGATTGGTAGTAAAATAAATGCCAAGATCCTTTACGGAGGTTGTTCTTTGGAAAAAATTGTTGGCACCAAATGAATATTCGTGTGTTATGCAATCATTTTTGCGGTAGTAAGTTAAAATATAACATTTGGAGAAGTTTAACTTTAAGCCATTTACTTCACACCAAGCCAAAAGAGCATCAATATCTGTTTGAAATTGCAAGCAATCGGAACTATTCTCAATAATAGAAAACATTTTCAAGTCATCAGCATATAGCAAAGTTTTACAGAATTGAAAGCTTTTGGGTATATCGTTAATGTATAAAATAAACAAAAGTGGTCCTAAGTGGCTTCCTTGGGGAACACCTGAAGCAGCTCGGACCATACTTGAGTAACAATTTTCAATTTTCACGAATAATTGCCTATTAATAAGGTAAGAGTTCATCCATTCTAAAAAATTTGAGTGGAATCCTAGTTTTTCCAAATTTGAAATTAATAATTTATGGCTTAAGCTGTCAAATGCTTTTACAAAATCTGTGTATAACACATCAACTTGAAGGCCCTTCTCTATTGCATTCATGCAAAAATTTGAAAATATAGATAAGTTAGTGCTGGTGGATCTGCCAGCGAAAAATCCATGCTGCTCAGTGGAGATTAAGTTCCGCACTTGAGAGAATAATTTATCGGCAATTAATTTATCTAAAAGCTTTGGAATAATCGAAAGTTTGATAATTGGCCTATAGTTTTCTATAAGATATTTTGGCCCGGATTTGAAAATGGGAGATATATAAGCTTGTTTCCACTCATCTAAAAGTATTCCGCTCGAGAGGGACTTGTTGAAAATTAAAGTTAATGCAGTGCATAGAGAATCCGCACAGGATTTAAGAAATATTGGATGAAGTAAATCGTATCCACCACCCTTAGAACAATCAATGCTCTGAAGAGCATTAAATACTTCATATTCAGAAAATTCTACATATCCGATATTTACAATTTCAGATACATAAGGGAAATTACCGAAATCAGGGGTCTGGCTGATATTATCAAAGACTGATCCAAAAAATTTCGCAAATAACTCGCAAATATCTTGATTATTATTCGCTTTAACGCCATTGAATTCCATCGATTTAGGAAATCCAGAACTTTTACGTTTAGAGTTGTAAAAAATCCAAAAGGACTTGGGGTTGTATTTTATATTTTTTTCCATTAAACTTAAATATTTTTTATAAAGAAAGTTTGATAAAAAGTCAAATTCACGTCTGCGTTGAATAAATAATGATTTATCTTCTTCAGAGCTAGTTAGTTTAAATCTTTTATGTGCTTTGTTTCTTGAGTTTTTGAGTTGGGACAATCTGTGATTGTACCAAGGTAATTTATTTGACTTTTTCGGTTTTTTTATAGGGACATATAAATCGAGTCCTTCTTTTAAAATATGCTTAAATACATTATACATATTGTTTATGTTTAATGAACCTATTACTGATATCCAATCGATGGAGTAAAAATAATTGTTTAAAGACTCATAATTTGCTTTATGAAAGTCGTACAAAGTACTTATGTCTTCCATTTGGTTGTTCGTAAATTCATAAGAACTGAATATGAGTATAATTGCTTTATGATGTACTGATTCGGATGTTAAAGGGATGTCACATTTAAATAACTCATATTTAATATCATTATTTAAAAAAATTAAGTCTAAAATTCGATTCAAGTCGTTTTTGAGAAAATTAATTTGGAAAAGACCGAGGGAGTAAATTGAATCGCAGAGATTTAATTCGGTCTCAGATTTTAGGTTAAAAGGAATTAGAATTTTATCAGAATCGCTTAATTTCCATTCGATATTTCCCAAATTAAAATCCCCTAAAACGCATGGAGTTTGGTGAGGAAGAATTGAATTTACGATAAAATTAATATTGAAAATGTGATCGTTAAATAAGTTGATATCACTAGATGGTGGTATATAGCTTAAAATAAAAATCATTTCTGTGGTAGCATGGGCGCAATCATTTCCGAGCGATACTGCAACACAAATTTGTTCGATGTGGTCAGAGCTTCTGGGTAGAATAATTTGTCTGCTTCTGAGTGCAGAGGCAACTGAAATTCAGACGCCACCGCCTCTAGTGACACCAGAACTCAACACCCGGTCTCTGCGGTAGACTTCGAAATTGGAGTCAAAAAGTTCTGTCGACAAAAAATGAGATGTCAACCATGTCTCAGTGAGGGCGATTACGTCAAAATCATGCGAAGCAGCGGAGGAAAACAATATGTTAGTTTTCGTGCGTAAACCACCAGCATTATGATAATAGAGAGAGAATCCACGCTGTTGTTGTTGGTGTTGACGAATAAAAGTGTTTGATGCGATGATTGGAGCGGTGTTGGAAGCAGTGGTGGTGCTCGCTGAAGATGTTGGTATGTTGATGAAGTTATTGCATAAGGTCGCAATAGGATAAACTGGATCGCAGTTTACTGATTTGGGGCTTGAATTGGTGGAGGAATGGTGACAATGCCATTGTTGAAGTTTTTTGGTTTCGAGACAAACTTCGAAATTCTTAATGAAAGTGGCCAAATCGATTTGTCGAACACCTTATCGAAGAGTTGCGCAGGTACACCCAATTTGGAATTAACGAATTTGAGATTATCTATGTTAACATCTCTTTTGGTAAGTGTGGTGCAAATAAAAACTTCGGGGGCCACATTCAGGGCGCTTGCGATGTAATTGCAGACCGCCACTGGGTCAGTATGAACATTAAACTTAGACAAATGTATGTACTTGTAGTTGTGTACTACTTGCAGAGTGACACACACGGTAGCAGAGCCGATGACGCGCTTGTTGTTGTTTGGCTTCGGATCTTTTTTATTTTCAACCTCCTTCTTATTACTCTCTTCACTTGCAACGGCATCACTTGCCTCTACATCAGTAGTAGGTGTTGGTTTAACTAAAGAGCGTTTTTTGCGTTTTTTATTGCTCATCACTTTCCAACCTGCATTCTCGCTCACAGGTTCATCGGTAGAAGAAAGGGTTATAGCAGTGCAAGGGGAGGCCACCACATCGGCAAAAGAGCGGTGGGCAGATGATGGTGTGGTGCTGTGGCTACAGGCCTAGCAGCAGGTGCCAAAAGGCACTCATTCATAGAAGAAGAGTCTTCAAAAAGAGAAATACCAGAAGCACTTTGAGTAGCAGAAGCTTTTATTGCATCTAGTTTTGAAAGCATAGTTAATTTCAGCTGATTGACTTCACTCACCAAATTTGAGATGATACTGCTGAAGTTATCAAAAATCTGAAGGCATGCATCGCACTTGGTGCAGAAAGTGCATCTCGAGTTATCAGTGCGGGCGACAACAGGCTCTGTCTGAGCGACCGACATATTCTCTTCGATAACACAGACGTTGTTACATTGCAGCGACTCTTGATCATGGTCTTTAAGCAACGCGTTAGTTGTGCTGGTTGATGGTGGTGACGATGCGGGGAGATCGAGCGTTAAAACTCTCTTTGGCTCATACTCAGCGCTTAAATTATTTGCGGGAGGCTTAGCAGCGACGCACGGTGGGGAGTGCCTAAGAGAGGCGCGTCTAATTGTATTGCACCCGTCGCAAATAAATTGTTTATTAATTTGATACATAAAATCAATATCAATTTTATTAATTTTAACGCACGCACAATGAAAGAATTCATTACATTTTGCGCACAGAATCTTTTCTTGATCGCGTTCTACTTTCAGTTTGCATACGCACGGCATATTCTTTAGAAAGTCTTAAGCACAAGAAAACTTGCATAAAAAGAAAACACGGATCGAGCGGGAGCGTAAAGAAAAAACGTCCAAACACTTCGACGACTACGATCGAATGATATATTTTTATTAACATACATACACATATTAATATCTACAAATTCAAAATTTGCATATTATTTGAGATCTAGCTAGGTTTCGTTGCTAGAAAAGGATGCGATATGTTGAACTTAGCGAACATCGTGGATGAAAATGAGCAAAGCAAAATTAACAATATCCACAAAGAATGATGTTATTGTTTTATTCGTTCCTTTTTTCTTTATTTCACGCACTGTTCGGTGGCTTGGAAAGTATGCGATTCGGCTCAATTAATTAGTGGCGTACAAAAAATCTACAAATTTAGTCATGACGACAATTTTTATTTATTTTGACGAATTTGTTGTTTAAAAAATGCTTGCAACAAATTTCATCAAAGTAAGAGCAAATGTGTTTAAAACTTTTGAAAAACATATATCTTTGGCGTTTGGGAATAAGGTCTTAAGTCATAAACTATAGTTTTTCGTAATGTAAAATTGAAACTTATTTAATTGTTTGCAAATCAGGATAAAATTTGTTTGAAAATGAAATGATGGCAAACAAGCATGGATATGATTTCCTATAGGAATATTAAGAATTTTTTTAAAATTAATCAGTATTTACCGTTTTTTAGATGACTTAAGTCCTTAGGATCATCCAATTTTTAATCTTTTTAAAAATTTTGCTTTTTAGTAAGACTTAAGTCAGGAAATAAAACGTTCTTATTTAATTAAAAATAGGAATTGATTTATTCATTTATTCAATAGCTTCAAAAATAATTATATAATTGTTATAAAAAATTTAAGTTGTCTCAGGTTCCTCTTCTTCATCTACCAAATCAGGATCATCATTTACAGCGGTGTTGGTAGTTGGTAAATTTGTATAAAAGCTGTGGAAAACAGGTGGTATCAAGCTAAGAAGAGAGCACAAATCCCGTTTTTCTTACCATTACTTCCCATATTATTAACTGCTACGTCCACACTAACTTGAGCGGATGGACTAGTTGTAACCGCATTTATTTCGCTTGAACTGGTTTCTTCTTCTGGGAAAAAATCATTATCCATAACGCTGTCATCGGAATCGAAAATTTTTGACATAGCCGAAAATAGCGATAGAACTCGCGAAGACTCAGGTGAAGCTGTATTTTCAGCAACAGAAGCAAATTGAGCGTTTCTTTATAAAAAGTTTATTAAATTATTAAATCATATTACAGGCTATTATAATATATAGAACACTTACTGTGGTTTATTTAATTGTAAACTGTTATTCATTCAATTCATTCGTTCAATTGAATATAGTGATTCATACAATGTCATATGAAGAATAAACGCTAAGTTACTAGATTATAGTTTATTTTTTTGAGTGGTTTTTGATATAGTGGCAGGGAATAATTTTAAAGAATAATGATGTGATTATACGTATATCAAAATGAGATAGCAACATTTGTTTATTCTAATGACTTAAGTCATTAGAGGAATATTAAATGCTTCAAAAGCATTGCTCACAAAGACTTAAGTCAACTTAAGACCTTAATACCAAACGAATTATGAAATTTTTTGACTTAGTGCCTAAAGACCAAATGATTACGATTGGATGCAGTTGTACTAGATTTAAATTATTGATACCAAACGAAAGAGAAAAAAAAATTGAGTTAAACCCAATCAAAAACTCAAAATGCATTTTTTTGACTTAAGACCTTATTCCCAAACGTGAAAGATATATAAAAAAAAGGCAAATTATGAACAGATTTTTTGAATACATTGTGTTAAATTTTAAGCGAATGTTTTTTTTCCGTGTAGGAAATATTTTTAAAAAATGGTAAAAATATTACAAAATAAAATTGTTTTTCAAGAAATCGAGACATTTGGAGTCCCGCGTGAGGTCTTCGCGGGACGCACATTTTTAGGATGAAAACCGGGACAACCCGCGTGGAGATCGGGACCTGGCAGCCCCACCTCTATGCGTTTGACGTCTTTTCGAAACGTCTGTTGTGAAATTTTTATTTATTTCTAATTTTTGTTTTTTTTTTTTTTTTTAGGAAATATGGATGATGAGAAATTAATAGAACTGGTGCACTACAACATCCTATACAACATGTTTCATATTGGCTATCGTTTTCCCGATAGGAAGATGAAGATCTGGAAAACAATATCCGAACAATTGTGAGAATTGGTTTGTACAACATGAATTTCATTGAATAAACGTAATTAAATAATTAATGTGTGTAGATGAGGACTGCAAACAGAGGTGGACGTCTTTGCGCGAGCGCTTTAGCAGGCTATGCAAGTGTAAAACATAATTAAATAAATAATTTGTGTAGATTAGGACTGCAAAACGAGGTGGACGTCTTTGCGCGAGCGCTTTAGAAGGGAGTGCAAGTGTATGAATGCACCCTCTGGAAATGGAGCGGTGTTTATAGAAGGTTGGCCTTTATTTGAAAATTTAAGCTTTCTGAAAGAGCACGTGAAGCCAATACCGTAAGTATTCAACACCATTTAAAAATTTAACATTAATATATACTTTAATATCAGCACCCGATGCACAGTAGAGTGGGTGGGTCTCTATACAAAAATAAAGTTTGAAAAGTGCACTCCTTATTTAAAAGATGACCTCGAGACAACTCCAAAAACAAAAAAATTGCTTTTTAGACCCCCAAAAAAACCGCCAAAATTGTATTTTTTCCATAACTTATGCATTTTGTGTCCGATTTCAAAAAATGATATACCGTTAAAAAGGGAAAAAGGGCACCACATTTTCTTCTCAGAGCTTTTGGACTTTTGAAGTCATATTTATCAAACTTCTTAAAAATTTGTTCACATCTCGCCCAAAAAGTATTTTATTTAGCCTTGAAACAAAATTTTTATAGCAGTTCCAAATTGTAGTAAAGAAATTTCTTTATTAATTCCTTAAAAAAGTTTTTATTATTGTTTCTTTAATTTTGTTTTTAAAACCTAACGGTGAGTCAAGTGTTCCAAATAATCATAAATTATGTAATTATATACCAATAGTTATAAAAGTTCTTCATGAGTTATAGCAGCGTGCAAACATTCCGATGGTAGAAAAAAACGACTCGGAGTTTTGTGTCTAATAAATGGTCTTATACAAGAACATTACGATGATTTTGTATTCGTCTTTTTAAATACGATGAAGTGGAATGATAAAAAATTTTAAATTACAATAAATTTTGGCGAGAGTCAAGAACACTGTATCGCTCGCGGCTTTCCAGTTTTGCAAAAATATGACCCAACCGCTTTTCATCCGTAACAGCAAGTGCAGATTCACTCACAATGTGAACAAAACGTCCGGTGTTTTGTGTACGGCATGGAAATTCTGTGAAAGTTTTTGAATAATATAAGTGAAATACGAATAAGTTTGCGCTACGAAGATTTACCTGGAATGTTGATGATTTTGTCTGCCGAAAATTGAAAATCTATAAGTTGGTTGTCTGAGTAAAATTGCAGGCAAGGAGGTTCCATAATTTCGAACTTATCCCAGTGGATCATTTCAACGTAAGAGTCACTATCAAAATTTATTACGCCACGTTTTGGCACTCGAAAACACGGAGCTTTGAAGGTGGATCTTGGCGTGCTGCTCTAATTTTTTCAAACCAATTTGATCGAATATCGTAGGTAATTTAGTTTTATTAATTTCCCTTTTTTCGAAGAACATTTTTTCGCGTACTCGAGAACTTGTTTGACAATAAACTAAAAAGGTTTCATTTAAAAAATGTAAGTTCTGATTGCAGGTTATGCTAGGCAAACTTGTTAGTTTAAGTGTTATTGTTGGAAGTGTTTTGTAACTAAAATGAGAATGTTCTTTTTCTCGCTTTTACTCTACTCATTATGTATGAATAAAAGAAACAATAATAAAAAAACTTTTAGTTTTAAGAAATTTAATAATGAAAGTTCTAGACTACAATTTGGAATTTCAAAATTTTTGTTTCAAGGCCAAATAAAGTATCTTAGGCGCGACGTGAACAAATTTTTAAAAAGCTTAATTTTATGATAAAAAAAATTGATTTCAAGGGGGGCGGGGGTAAATTGAGGTAACAGCGTTTACCAGATAAATATGACTTCAAAAGTTCAAAAGCTCTGAGAAGAAAAGTGGTGCTAGTTAAGCCCTTTTTAAAGGTATATCATTTTTTGAAATCGGACACAAAATGGATAAGTTATGGAAGAAAGACCATTTTGGCGGTTTTTCTGGGTGTCCAAAAAATTTTTTTTGTTTTTGGAGTTGTCTTGAGGTCATCTTTAAAATAAGGGGTGCACTTTTCAAACTTTTTTGTTCGACCCACACTAATATATATGAATATATCTAATATATAAAATTCTTCTGTCACGGGGTGCGTGATCGAACTCCTACGAAACGGCTCGACCGATTTTCGTGATCCTTAGCGAGGATATTAGTCAGGGGTGAGAATCGAACAACATCTATTTTTCATCCCCCTAAAATAAGGGGGCGTGGCACCTCCCATACAACCCAAATCTACGGTAGCGAATAGCTCTGAAGTTATAGGTCGCATAGTATCGGAATTCGGTGTTCTATCTCAATTTACAAGAGCCGTTCCACACGTAAAATTTTATGGGCGTTGAATGTGGGGCGTGGCAATTTTTCAGCCAAATTTTCAGTATAACTTTCAAGCTATAAGTCACACATTAATGAAACTCGGTTAGAACGTTCTATTTAGTCGTGTCTTTCGACTTGCAAAATTGAGCCAGTATAGGCCAAAGGGGTGTGGCACCGCCCATACAATTAAAATTTATGATATCGAATAGCTTTGGAACTAAATGCCGTATAATAATGAAATTCAGAATGGAGTTGCCACTTGGTGATATATCTACTATAAAACTGGGATGGGTTTTGAAAAAAGGGGTGTGGCTCCGCCCATACACTTTAAATTTTTGATATCAGATAGCTTTGGAACTAAATGTCGTTTAACAACGAAATTCAGTATGGAATTAATATTGGGTGATATTCTTCTACTAGAAAACTGAGACGTCATTGAACAAGGAGGTGTGGCTCCGCCCATACAAGCCAAACTTGCGATATCGAATAACTTTGGAATTGTAAGTAGCACAGCCTCGAAATTTGGTTATCAATTTCCACGAGTCTTTCCAGTTAGAGATAGAGATAGAGATAGAGATACAGATAGAGATAGAGATAGAGATAGTGATAGAGATAGAGATAGAGATAGAGAAAGAGATAGAGATAGAGATAGAGATAGAGATAGAGATAGAGATAGAGATAGAGATAGAGATAGAGACAGAGATAGAGATAGAGATAGAGATAGAGATAGAGATAGAGATAGAGATAGAGATAGAGATAGAGATAGAGATAGAGATAGAGATAGGGATAGAGATAGAGATAGAGATAGAGAAAGAGATAGAGATAGAGATAGAGATAGAGAAAGAGATAGAGATAGAGATAGAGATAGAGATAGAGATAGAGATAGAGATAGAGATAGAGATAGAGATAGAGATAGAGATAGAGATAGAGATAGAGATAGAGATAGAGATAGAGATAGAGATAGAGATAGAGATAGAGATAGAGATAGAGATAGAGATAGAGATAGAGATAGAGATAGAGATAGAGATAGAGATAGGGATAGAGATAGAGATAGAGATAGAGAAAGAGATAGAGATAGAGATAGAGATAGAGAAAGAGATAGAGATAGAGATAGAGATAGAGATAGAGATAGAGATAGAGATAGAGATAGAGATAGAGATAGAGATAGAGATAGAGATAGAGATAGAGATAGAGATAGAGATAGAGATAGAGATAGAGATAGAGATAGAGATAGAGATAGAGATAGAGATAGAGATAGAGATAGAGATAGAGATAGAGATAGAGATAGAGATAGGGATAGAGATAGAGATAGAGATAGAGAAAGAGATAGAGATAGAGATAGAGATAGAGATAGAGATAGAGATAGATAGAGATAGAGATAGAGATAGAGATAGAGATAGAGATAGAGATAGAGATAGAGATAGAGATAGAGATAGAGATAGAGATAGAAATAGAGATAGAGATAGAGATAGAGATAGAGATAGAGATAGAGATAGAGATAGAGATAGAGATAGAGATAGAGATAGAGATAGAAATAGAGATAGAGATAGAGATAGAGATAGAGATAGAGATAGAGATTGAAATTGAGGTTGAGGTTGAGGTTGAGGTTGAGATTGAGATTGAGATGGAGATTGAGATTGAGATTGAGATTGAGATTGAGACTGAGTTTGAGATTCAGATAGAGATAGAAATTATTTCCGCTACGACAGCAACGCGTCGGGTACCAGCTATTTACCTATAAAAATGTTTCCTAAAAATAACATACATGGCAAAACAACGTTTGCCGGGTCAGCTAGTATAAGATATAAATCAATATCTTTGAAGACAATTCAGAGGACTCGTCATCACTGCTGTTGCCACCACCGTCACCAATTCCGTCATCATCACCGTCACCACTAGCGTCATCATCGCCATCACAATCGCCAAAACCTGCGGAAGCAGCTGCATCGTCCTCGTCAGCTCGAGGCAAAAAACGACGGTATAATGCGCCATATCAGGAAGACTTTCGAGAGGCTTGCAAATCATTTGCTTCACTCTGCAATGAGCCAAAAAAAAAAAACGAGGCAGTGCATGCATGTAGACAAATAATTGTCACCACTGTCTGCAGCATGAGGGCTAGGAGTCAAGCAAACGCTTTGGTGAAGCTGACTCCAGTGTTGCCAGATAGGTTGAGCTTCTTTCCCCTAAATCTGAAAAACTTGTTGAATTTTATCCTACAAATAAAAAAAAACCCCTAAAATTTTTTTGAGTTAATTTATTGAATACTTTGTTTAATTAATGTAAATAAATACAATATCAAAAAAATTGTTGGACTAAAAAAAATCACATTAGTTTTTTTGTACATAGTAATTCATTGAGAAATTTAAAAACACAAACTCAAGTAATAAAGAAATTACATATTTTGAATTTCATTAAGATCGCTTCAATATAAGAGCTATAATCGCCATAACAGACAGACAGACAGACAATCGGACAGATGGAAACATGGCAATACGTGAGAGAAAACAAAAATATATCTTACTAATTTTAAGTACCTTTGTTAATTAACACAAACACATCTTTTAGTTTAACAGAATTTGTCTTGAAAATTAGTACGTTTTGAGGAAAACATGTTTTTTAAGCGTTTTTTTAAATGAAGTGTTTTATCTTATTTTAAGAAACATAATTTTAAGAAACATAAGGCAGCCAATTTTTTAAGAAACATAAGGCAGATATACAATATTTTATGAAACTATTATTTTTCGATTGTAATTAGGTTTAACTATTTAGATTTTTTCTACTAAATTTTAGTAAAATAAAAACTGCTTAATAAATTTAGAAACATACTGCCACGTTTTTTAATTTTTGTTTTTTAACATTTTTTGCTTTTTTTTTTTTGTTGGTTGAAAATTCAATTAAAAAATCATTAAAAAATAAAAACAAATTTAAAAATATGCTTCCTCGACGTCAGAATTTAAAAAAGCCTCTCATTTCACACATATTTTGGTGCTATTTCGCTCATTTGACAAATAATCAGCTGCGAAACAGTATTGTTTCGATAGTACGCAATTGTTTTGACTCACTTTGACAAAATAAACCTTGTAAGAGCTAAAACAAAATTAAAAATAGAACACAAAAGGGTGCATCAAATGCAAAAAATTCAGTTCATAGTTGACGATGCCGCTTCTTTTAGAAACCACTAAAAATTCTCCAAAAACACTAACAGAAAATTAAAATCCCCTTAAGTTTTCCCCTAAAGATTTTGGACCCCTAAATTATCTACTAAACCGAAAAAACCCCTATATCTAGGGGAAAAACCCCTAATCTCGGAACACTGGCTGACTCAATTAGTTATGCTGACTCAATAAGTTATGAAACTAAAAGAGGAAGACGATGAGGCCTCATGTGATTTTGAGCTCATTGACTGAGTAAGTATTTTACCCTTACAATTTCTTTTTAACCCCTAATTGGTTCACTTGGTCTGTAGAACCACAATAAAAAAGAAAAGATTTTTCAAATTAGAGTTTAAAAATGATAAACAAAATCCAAAGAATTACAAACAATAAATTAATAATATTTTGTTTAAATAGAAAACAAAATATTTTTCAAGAATTTCTTAACGGAAAACTTGATTTTGTAAATGAAATTTTTCGAGCTGTACCAGTTAAGGGTTAATTCAAATGCTGCCACGTTGGCAGAAGCAACCAATAATAATTCCACAATTCCTCTACAGCAATCGAAATAAAAATCACCAATTGAGTATTAATTATTTATTATTTATTTAAATTAATTGAATTATTTATTTATTGTTTAATGATTAAATTTAATTTAATTTAATATTGAGTTGTGGTAATCTTGCACGAAAGGAGTGAGAAAGAAAGAGAAAACCAAAAAAAAACACAGGTGCGTCATTGGACACAGGAGAGAAGCGAAGCATTTTCGTAATTGCATAGATTTGTTAATTTAATGGCTTTTTTCGATTAAAATAATTTTTCAATTGAAAACTTTAAAATAACAATAACAAAGTAAACTAAAAAAACACGTTAATCTTCACTCCAAGTTTCAAGTTTTATTATATTTCACAGTTATTTTTTTTTTCCTTCACTTAGAAAACGCGCTTGTCAACGCACTTTTCAATTTAAAATTTAAAAAAATTTTTAATTTAAAAAAAAAAAAAAAAAACCACCATGTACCAACAACGACCTCTAGTAGAAAGTAGAAACAACATCCAATACACACTCCTTAGTGAATATTGTGTATTGGCTAATAGTTATTGTAACTTCATATCTTAAACCCAGCTAGACACCTAACTGTTAGATATGCCATATATATGGCATACCCCAGCCGGACACCTAACTGTTAGATATGCCATATATATGGCATATATGTATCTAACGCCAAAGGTTAATACCATACAAATTACGTTAGGTTTGTTCTAGCGTTGGGAAAACCCTAACGCCTTTTTGTCTATCCGTGTGACCTGGCATCTCTGTCTGCCACATATGTTTTAAGCATTGCAAAAAGCTACAGCTGCTCTGCTCACACTAACAACAAATTCCGTATAGAATTTAATAACAAACTCAGCTGTTTACTGAAGTACATACTTAGCGTTCCGCAAAATTTTTCCACCATAGTGTAGCGGTTAGAGCGCTGGCCTTTAATGCAAACAGACGCGAGTTCAAACCCTTCACCAAATAAAACCAAATTTTTTTTTCTTATAATTTTGCTTAGAAGTGTTTTTTTGTTATTTTTATTAATGGGTAGTATTTACAAAAGGTAAATTTAGGCAAAACATTGAAAGAAAATAAAAAAAAATATCTCTCAAATATTGGCTATTATTTCTTACTCTACCAAGGAAAACTTGCGTTTATTTAGAAAGGAATTTTGGCCATTTTTAATAATCATATTTCTCTTAAGTGTATTCTACATTTTACATATATATATATTTTATCTTATTATTAAATTAAATTCAATGAAAACTTTCCTGTGTCGGACGGTATTTGAACCGCGGTTTCTGCCACATAAGCTGCGCATTCTATCCAACGCGCCACGGACATCATATCATAAATTGGTCATTTAGGATACTATTTTATTGCGTGACTTACACTTGCATCGCTTAAAGTTTTTTCGCTACTTTTTTCACATCGTCAACTTGTTTGCTGCGTAAAGGAGCAAGCTATGTAAGCACATACAACTTTCCTTGTTTCCTTGTTTCCTTGCCATGACATCAAAATTTAAGAGTGTATTAGTGAACACCAAATTTTGTTTCATTGTGTTTGTAACTACGTTAGAGCTGTCTAGCTGGGACACCTAACGCCTTTGGCGTTATGTTCATATAAAATGCTCCATACAAATTACGTTATATTTGTTCTAGCGTCGTGCAAAATATAACGCCTTTTTGTCAATCCGTGTGATCTGGCATCTCTGTCTGCCACACATGTTTTATCTATTAAAAAGAGCTATAGATGTTCTGCTCACACTAATTACAAATTCCATAAAGAATTAAAAAACAAATTCAGCTGTTTAATATGGTCCGCAGTTAGCATCCCGCAGAGCTCTTCGACCATAGTGTACTGGTTAGAGTTCTGGCTTTTAACGCGAACATGCGCGGGTTCATATCCTCCACAAATAAAAAAAAATTTTGTTTTTCTTATAATTTTGTTTATAATTGTTTTTTTTTCTATTTTTATCATGGGTAAATTATAAATATTTGTATTTATAAAGAATAAATTAAAGAAAAAATATTTAAAGAAAATAAAAAAACTAATTTGAAATATTGCAATAATTTTTTTAGATTAGCAAGGAAACTCTATACTTTTCTTTACAAAGAAGATTGTTTTTATTTGTTTATTTTAAGTCATCACTATTTTTAGCTTATATATATTAATTGATTTACTATTAAATTCAACTGAAAAACTCTCAAATGCCAGACGGAAATTGAACCGTGGCTTCTGGCATACGGGACTCGCATTCTACCTCGGCCACCATATCTAAAATCATTTATTTTAGGATAAAACACGCTTAAAGCTTTTGTTTCCTATTTTTTCATACCCTCAGCTTGTTTGCTGCGAAAAAGAGCAAGCTATGTAAACACATACAACTTTCTTTGTTTAGCATGACAACGAAATGTAATAGTGTGTTAGTGAACAACAAATTTTGTTTCCTTGTGTGCGTAACTACGTTAGAGTTGTCTAGCTGGGAAGGGCTTACACATCGGCGAATCTGTTCGTCACACGGCGGCCATGTTCACACAAGTTCGCTAGTTAAGAAGCGATGTTCGACAGTTTGTCACACGGTTGGCCGTGTTTACAAAAATTTTTGATTTTCTCTGTCGAACAAGGGATGCTGCCGAAAATGATGACAAAAAACAACAAAAATCAATGGCTTGTGTGACGAACACGTTCGTTCAATTTGAACGCTAGCTTTTTCACACACGTTCGCGCCGCCATGCTGTTCGACGAACAGATTCGCCGATGTGTAAGCCCTTTTACAATAACTATTAGCCAATGTAGATACAATGTTAATACACATTAAAGGGCTGCACAAATGCAGTTGAATCGCCTTACAAATCATTTGTGTTCTGCGCAATTACTTTCGCTCTTTCACTCTCATTTGCGGATATCGTTGGCGTGAGCTCAAATACTTGGTGGTGTGCGTAAATAAAAAACTAGTTGAAGGCAAAACAAATGAGTTATTGACTCTCAATCATTAATTATGTAAATAAAAAGAACTTGCAAGAGGAGTACCAGTAAGCAAGTACTATAAGTACGAGAATTTTAAAAGATAAATTTTCATTGCATGTATGGTTATAAGGGAGGGCACGAGAGGGTTAATATGTATGACCAAACCCTATTACGTTTACAAGAGGAACATTTATTCCATTTGGGACCCTGTTCAAGTGTAAGTGTAGGGTATATATACACAAAAATCCTAAAATTTGTATAGGAACCCACCTAAGGAGGGGTCGGAGTGGATAGGTTCCTATTGAAAAAGTAATGGGGGTCGGTCATACATAATAACCCTCTCCGACCCTCCATTTCAGCTGATAATACTGATAATTGCAACTGGTTAAGCAAACTGAAAATGCCTTTTGATTTCAACATACGCAAGTATTTGGAGTACAAAGTAGAACTATATACATAGTTATTTTTTCATTTGCCGTGATAGCGGCCGATAACTTTTATAATTGACGAGAGCAAGTTGCGTATGCATTTGATCCGAGAGAGAGTGAGTTAAAATATTACTTGTTCTCTGAGCAACAAGTAACGCGCTTACGCTATCTTTTTGCTGAATTATTCTACAAGTGATGTGCTTAACTTAAAGTACTTGGTGCTATCAAAGAAGCAAATGCATTTGTGCAGCCCTTTAATACACATTCCCATAAATATATTATTGTGATATACTGCAATATAGCTTTAGTTAATGCTTAATACTGAATCAGCGACGTTTTACAGCGATTGCTTTTGGTTTGATGGTTAGAGCGTTCAATTCCTGCAGCGGACAAGAAATTGTTTTTAATTTAAAATTTTCTTGTTGCAGTGGACGCAAGCAAAAAACAATATCAATTCTAAGAAAAACGGTGTCGGAAAAAGTTGTTTTTTCAGATATCACTCCAGCAAATCGCAGAAAGAGGCTTCGCTTCAAAAATAAATGTAATAAATAGTAATGAGTTGAAAAAATGAGTCTTTATTCTTTGACATCAGTTTACAAACTTACACACTAGGTCACATTATTATCTATTTATCTAAATCTATACTACATAACATATATAGATTTGTATATACAATTAAACTGAACATTTTTTATTGCCGGAAAACTCCAAAAGCACTGGTCCGATTTTTATGAAATAAGTTCTAAAATGTCATATTTGTGTTGCAAAAGGATCAAGGGCTATTTTCTTTACGAAATTTAAATAATAAGTATCTTTAATTAAAGGGTAAAGTTTTTTAAAAAATCATCCACAATTTCATGCATTTTTTGATCGTTAGTTTTTCATGCGTTTGTGCTGCAATCAGTGTTGCCAGATATTTTTTTTCAAAAAACTGCTAAATCTGAGAAAAAAACTGCATTTTGGACTCAAAAACTGACATACCAAAAAACGATTTGTTAAGCATTTTTTTTAATTTTTTTTTAAAAACAGAAATAATAACAAAGTCATTTGTATAAAAAATCATAAAAAACATAAAAAATTTATGGTTGCTGTAGTATATATATGTATATATGTATATGTATATATATATATATATATTTATAAAATACTTTAACTTATCTTACCTAATATTTAAGTTTATGAATTTTAAAAATGTTATTAATAAAAAATTCTTAAAAAAAAATTATTTAAATAATAAATGTAAATAAAAAATTTGTCAAGTGATTAAAGAATCAAAATAAATTAATTAAAATAAAAAGTTATTTATAATTGTGCACCTAAGTTGCATTTAATATATTAAAAAATTCTAGTATTTTATCCACATTTGAGATCATTTTTAATAGAAGTAATTCAGGTAATTTTAATAAATGTTTTTTTACATATCGCCCAATTCACATTGAAGTGTAATATCAGTTGCACTGACCATCTCCGATTTGGCTCAAATTTTTTTCTTGGATTGGTTTATTGATAAGAAAACCAAATCCGAAGTTATAAATTTTTAGAACAATTTTTCGCGGCTAAAATGGGGTCTGTTTTGAGACAACATAGCTCAGTCAATTTACATCCGATTTTCGTAAATAGCATATCACTGAAAAGGTTCTACGTTTACTTTAAGGGAAACATATAAAACTATTTAAAATGCCAGCGACAGGTGCCTTAATGTTTTTTCATTTTTATTATTTTCATTTTCCATTAACTTTCCAACGATATAAAATGAAGATGTGCTCTTGAAGGGTTTAGAAGTTATGCCATAAAACGTGAAGTTTTAATGAATTTTCAATACAAATTCAACTGCACATTAAATTTCCATCCATTTTTTTTTTCTTGACTTTTTACAAAACAAAAATATAAAAAGTCGATGGCTAGTTGAAAGTATTTTGAAAATTAATTTATACTTTACGTTTTATGGTTTAAAGCAGGACTGCTACTGCAAGCTGCTACTGAAGTATAAAGCAGCGCTGCTTTTAAAACTGCTGCTAAAGTTGAAAGCAGGGCTACTGTAAAAACTGAACTTTAATGATTTATATGTCCAATTATATGTTCATAAAAACTGCATTTTTCCTTAAAAAACTGCATAAATAATGGAAAAACTGAATTTTTGTTTTTTTAACTGCCAAGCTGCTCAGACTTAAAAAAACTGCCATTTGCAGGCAAAACTGCCATTCTGGTAGCATTGGCTGCAATAGCTTCAATAAATTCCATATTGCTCTCTACTCTATTCTCTGTTTCCAGCAAGCAAAACACAGTAAAATAAACAAATATATACATATATGTACATACATAGGTTAGGTTAGGTTGACGTGGCTGTCTCCTATGAGACACACTTAGGCCAGTTTGGCCCGTTGTGATACCAGGGGTTAATTCTTTCCACTCTATCTGAACCAGTTGGAGCTATTTATGAAGCTTTGTATTCGGTAGACCGAAGTTTTTGAGAGTTCGTCTAGGTCACTGTAGAAACAGTTACCTAGGAAGAGATGGCGCTTTCTGGCCAGCGATGGGCATGTGCAGAGAAGGTGTGTTGTGGATTCAACCTCCTCCTCATCTCTGCAGCTTCTGCAGAAGTCGTTATGGGGAATATTCAGTCTTCGGGCATGGTTTCCAATCAGGCAGTGTCCTGTTAGAACGCCTATTACTATATTTATTTGGTCCCTTCTAAGGGATATTAGTTCTTTTGAGCGTCTTAAGTTCAGTGTTGGCCAAACTTGACGCGTTATACTGCATGTACTACCCGTTGACCACCTGATGTTGGTGTTTACAAGGGATAGCTCATTTATCAGTAGCTTACATGTTGCGAGAGGTATTCCAATTTGTTCCTTATCTGTCGATAGGGGTTTGGTGGTTCCGTTTCTAGCGAGTTCGTCTGCTTTGCAGTTACCTTGGAAGTCTCTATGTCCGGGGATCCAGCATAGGAATATTTTGAGCTGCTCTGCCATCTCATTTAGAGATATGCCGCAACTTAGGACTGTTTTTGATGTTATTTCAACAGATTCCAGGGCTTTCAAAGCGGCTTGACTATCAGATAGAATGCAAATATCTTTTGCTAATATTTCGTTCATCTGAAGCCAAGTGACTGCTTCATGTATGGCAGTGACTTCCGCTTGGAAGACACTGCAGTGGTCGGGGAGCCTAAAGGCATGGTTAATGTTTAGGGATTCAGAGTAGACTCCTCCCCCTACTTTGCCATCTAGTTTTGATCCATCAGTGTAGATTCTAGTGGCATTGTTTGGTGGAGGGCTTCCAATCTCCCATTCGTATCTGGAGGGGATAGATACATCAAACTGTTTTGTGGAATAAAAGTTTTTGAGTGATGTAGTCTATGTTCTTGGGTATTTGAGGAGTGAGTTTCCTGGTGTCAGAGTGTCCTATTGTGCCCTCTTTCCATTGGAAAGTGGCTTCTAGACGGATCGCTGTGTTTGCAGCTATTCGTTTTGTTAGGATATCTAGTGGAGTTAGATGGAGCATAGTATCGAGTGCGTCAGTAGGAGTGGTTCTCAGCGCTCCACTGATGCACAGCTCTGCTGACCGTTGAACTTTGCGAAGTATATTGAGGTGTGTTTGTTTGTTTAGTGCTGGCCACCAGACTATAGCACCGTATAACAATATTGGCCTAATAACAGCTGTATAAAGCCAGTGAGTTACCCTAGGTTGTAATCCCCATTTGCTACCCACTGCTTTCTTACATGTGTATAGGGCTATATTGGCTTTTTTGGCTCTCTCGAGCAGGTTGGGTTTTCAATTTAGTTTCCTATCTAAAATGAGACCCAGGTATTTTGCTTGATCTGAGAAGTTTAGTCTTGTATTTCCCAGTTTTGGAGGACTAATAGTGGGCAAGTTGTGTTGTCTGGTAAAGATCACTAACTCGGTTTTATCGGGGTTAACGCTAAGTCCACAGCCGGTAACCCAGTTTACGAGAGTGTTAAGACAATTTTGCATAATATCTCTGAGGGTGGACACATATTTACCTGAGGTGACGATAGCAACATCGTCGGCGTAGGCTATCACCCTGCACCCCTCTTGTTCAAGTTTACCCAGTAGTTCATTCACCGCTAGGTTCCAGAGTAGAGGCGAGAGAACTCCTCCCTGAGGTGTTCCCCTTGGTACAGATCTTAGCGTGGATGCTGCTCCGAGACTCGCGCTTATAATCCTGCCTACAAGCATTTGATTTATAAGTGCTATCAGCGCAGAATCCACCCTAAGCTCCGTCAGCGCATTTGTGATAGCCTCCGCCTTGACATTGTTAAAGGCACCTTCTATGTCAGTGAAGGCTATCATTGTATATTCCTTTTGATGAAGGGACTTTTCAATGATAGATACTATGGAGTGGAGAGCCGTTTCCACAGATTTGCCCTTGGTGTAGGCGTGTTGTGCGGGTGAGATAGGATTTACTTCTATTTTTTGTCTCAAGTAGATGTCTATTAGTCTCTCGAGAGTTTTAAGAAGAAAAGATGAGAGACTGATTGGTCGAAGGTCTTTTGGGTTTACGTGCGAGCTTCTTCCTGCCTTAGGTATAAAGACTACCTTCACGTGTCGCCATTGTTTTGGAATGTGATTTAGGTCAAGACAGCTTTGATAGATTATCATAAGCCATTGGCTTATGATGTCGTAAGTTTTTTGAATTTCAATTGGGGCTATGCCGTCAAGTCCTGGAGACTTAAACGGTTTGAAGCTTTCTATGGCCCATTTTAGCTTCGAATGTGTAATTATTTGTAGAGAGTTGTCAACGGATGGAAAATGCACCTCTTGTGTTGGAGCATTCCCTATCTTTGAACAGCCCGGGAAGTGAGTTTCTACCAAAACATTAAGAGATTCTTCACTGTTGGTGGTCCAGGTTCCGTCTTCTTTTTTCATGAAGCTTGGGTAAGGTGGACTAGATGCCAGAATTTTCCTAAGTCTCGACGCCTCGGAGGTTTGTGATATTTCTTCACAAAAATTTCTCCAGGATTGTCGTTGAGCTTTGCGTAATTCTTTTTTATACTCTTTTAGAGCCATTTTGTAGATTGTCCACGCATCTGTGGGTCTAGTGGCTTTTGCCTTATTGAAGAGTTTTCTGCTCTTCATTCGGAGCTCTTCTAGTTTAGTGCCCCACCAAGGTGGCTTTTTCTTTCCTTTTGGTGTTTTGAGCGCGCACGCGGTGTCAAGAGCTTTATTCATCGACGCAGTGAGTTTGTCTACTAAGTCATCTAAGGAGTTTTTACAAGTGGGGAGACAAGATGGTCCGTTAGGAAGTTCTGTCATTAGTGTTTCTGTATAGAGATCCCAGTTGACTTGCTTGAGATTACGGAAACTACGTGATCTCGGAGCAAAGTCATCTATGTCAAAAAGAATATATCTATGGTCAGAGAAGGAATGTTCTTTTGAAACTCTCCAATTCTTGATTCTATTAGATATATTATCGGAGGCAAAAGTAATGTCTAAAACTTCCTGCCTTTTGCTAATAATAAAGGTAGGTTCACAACCCACGTTACTTATGATAAGGTTAGTAGTAAGGATGTAATCAAAAAGAGACTCACCCCGTTTGTTGGTATCTGAGCTTCCCCAGATCCCATGGTGGGCGTTAGCATCGCACCCGATAATCAGGTCGTTGTTTTCTGCTGCCGCTTTGGAGACCAGGTCTTTTAAGACGTCTTCCGGGATGACTTCGTGGTCGTGGGCCATGTATGCTGATGCGAGCCACAAGCTGTTATGGCCCGTCTCGACACTTATGGCCACAGTGTCCTTGTTGCTGAAATTAGAGAGAATAAAAACACTCAGATTGTTTTTAATTAGAATACACGCCCTCGGTTTACCTTTCGCTTTGGTGTAGATAAGCGTGTATGAAGGGGTCCTGAGTCCGCATATCAGGCCGCAGACTACCCACGGCTCCTGGATCAGGACAATATCTTCTCCGCCCTTGATAAGACGGAGAGTTAAACTGGCGGACGCAGCCTTTGAGTGGTGGAGGTTAATCTGTACTACTCTCAGCTTTAGCGCTGCTAGTAGTGGGACTAACCTCCACGACAGTAATGTCGGACTCATCGTCCGATTTGAGGAGGTCATCCTCTAATGAGGATAACCGGAGGGATTGTGCTAGCTCTGTATCAGAGCTAGCCTCATCTGGTGCAGGAGTGCAGGATTGAGGAGATGAGACGTTCTTAATTGAACTGGAAGCCTGCTCTTCCTCCAATAACGCCTCATCTTTTTTGAAGACCCTCATTTTTATGGAGGTGAAACCATGGTCTACTACGTAACTTTTGGATGACAAGATAGCCAGGGACTCCTGATTGATGACAAAGGTTGCCGATCTGAAGTCCCCTTTTGGCTCTTCAACCCTTGTCACCTTCCAGTTACCTGTAGGTAGACCATGGTTTCCCAACCGAATTAGCTCCAGGATTGTTTGAGGGTCAGAAGGTTCGGCAGGGATCCGGGAACGCGCTCTTGGCCGGTTAGGGATCTGATCCCTTCTTACAACCTCGAGTTTAGCGCCCGGCCATACCTCCCCTATCCTGGAGATCGCGATCTTGTAGAGGTCGACTGACCTCTGGTCGGCGCAAGCGATGTGACCCTGATGCCATCCACTGTCGCGACAAGAAGGGCCTTTGCCCGGAAATTCCTTCATAATTGGAATGAAGATAGTAGCCATTTTGACTACTTCCTTCCTCCATCTTTCAGGCGAAATGCTGCCGTCCGGATTGCTTTTGTCGATGACCGCAATGGTTATATGCCCAGCTAAGACATCGCTGAAAAGCTTTGGAGTGGTTGTGTTACCACAAATTTTTTTAGCCATCGGCTGAGAGACCTTCTCAAGAGATCTCTGTCGCTTTGCAGGCGTTGGTTTTGGGGGAGCCTTGACTTCTCCTATGATGCCTACCGCCCACTTCAAGGAAGCTTCCTGCTCCACGGTACGCTGGTTTTCCGGTATGCGCAAAACGCGGTCCCGTACTCTTAGCGCTGCTTTCCGTGCAGCTTTGTCTGTCCTCTTCGTGGGTGGCGCACTTTTAGCCGAGGCAGGCTTGCTACTTCCACTGGAGCCAGGCTTGGTAGCCAGAGCAGCAGTTTCCGTCGCAGGTTTTTGTGGAGGAGCTTTTAAAGACCAAGCGTTTGCCCAATTGAGCGTTTAAAGACCGCGTGAGCGGCCTCCAGCTGCATCTCGTTGCCCGTCTTGTAAAGTTTTGTTTAAATTTAAGGCACTCATTCTGGTTCGTGCGACCACTCCCTCCTCGTTAGGCGAAGAGAGTTACAATGACAGGCCCTGATACCTATCCTCGAGCGGAATCGGAACCGCATTCAAAAACAATGCAGCCTTCGCGTGGAGCCCCGATCCAGCCCGAGACTCGGTTCAAGGTCTGCCATTACAGTGGTCAGTAAAATAGTGGGGAAAAGATGTCCACCGCGCCCTAACCCCAATGCCGCGGTAAGGCCACAGTTACTCCCTGAGGCGGCTAGGTATCAGAGAGGCTCCGTAATAATACAGGCAGTTTTATACTCCCTGCCTGCAAACTATCCAATGGGCACGGAAACGCATAGCACCCTGGATTAGGGAGTCGGATAGCTCTTTGTGCATTGCTCTTCAACAGCCTGTATGACATGGGTGACCCTACCAGGAACCGAAGCTCCAGTCATCATAACCCGTTGAGTCTTTGCAACCTAAGCCCCTACACCCCAACAAGGTGGCTATCCAGCGTAAAGGTATGTACATTAGCGTGGCCGTTAGTTGTATGGAGAATATTTTTTTTTTATTTCTTATATTCTCTCCCCCCAAATCGGTTCAGTTTTATGTAAAAAAAAATACAAAAAAGTTTCAAAGCGATAAGTTGTGTTTAAGGGGTGTCGCCCGCCCCTCAAAGTTGGCCTTGACGCCCATTTATTAAAATGTAATTTGTTTGTATATGAGTATCTTTTTAAAAAAACATTTTACAAGAATATGATGTATGGCAATATTTTAGCTCTTTTAATCAACAACATTAGCCTCAAAGAAAGTTTTTTGATAAAATCAATATTTGAGAAAATAATGAAGAAAATAACCAACAAAATACCAAAAATTATATGCACCAAAATTATATTTATATGGAAATTATTTGTTCTAAGAATGTGCGGTAAAAGCTTATGTCTATTAAATTATTTCATACATAGCTATACTACGTATAGTCAAAAGAAAACCATACAAAAACAAATTTATTGAGTTATATTAAAATATTTATAACTCTAAACTTACAGTAGATTTCTTAGAGTT
Organism: Pherbina coryleti; assembly: GCA_943735915.1. Taxonomy (NCBI): domain Eukaryota; kingdom Metazoa; phylum Arthropoda; class Insecta; order Diptera; family Sciomyzidae; genus Pherbina; species Pherbina coryleti. Next base: position 101,298,856 of record OX030951.1, read on the forward strand.
GAATTGAAAACCACTAATGAATTTTGAAACTGTTTGTTTTCCCATTGTGGCGCGGTTAAAGTTAATTTGTTTTTCTTTTTTAATATTCAAAGCAGCGACCATATTTTCTTTTATGAATTTTTATGAAGCGACCACATTTATGAAGTTGTACTGAGAAGTGTGTTTGAGGAAAAATTTATAAATCATTCAAGCCCTAACGTAACAATATTTGAAAAATTTAAAAATGCATCGCCAAAATTAAACGTTAACAACTGGCAGCAAGGAATGCCAGATGAAGTGGTAAATAATTATTTGAAAAACAAAAAATCTCGGGTTGTAAGTTTTGTTAACACAATCTTACAAGAAGTACAACCTAAAGAGGATTATAAGGACTTACTAGAACTTACCTGGCTATTCCTGGGTGAGAACCTAAAAAAACCGCCAAACAGTGTAATAATTCGTTCACCGGGAGCTTATCATCATGCGCGTTGGATGGGAAAAGCTATTTACAGCTTGAAAATATATTTTTTCCGTGAAGAGTTTAACTTGACAGAATCTGAAAGCATTGGACTACGTCAAATTTGCATTTTTATTGTCGCCGTATATGTTGAAGCCTGGTTTTCTGCTCCCTTAGCAATACAAGCACCATACACCGACTTAAATGTTTTGTCAAAATTAAAAGATTTTGAAAATATTGATTTAGGAATCTCGCAGGTTGCCGTCAAAAAATTCAAAAACCAGTTATGGTATTTAAATGGGGAGGCTATTGCATTTGCGTTTTTTGACAACAATGTCGTAGATGCAACAAAAGAAAATTGCAACAAAACAAATTAACTTTAACCGCGCCACAATGGGAAAACAAACAATTTCAAAATTCATTAGTGGTGGGCTTGAGCAGTTTGTTTCTTCTCAAACAAGAAATTTTTTCGAGAGATTTCAAATTGATACGTCTTTCATGACATTAACTCCGTCCGAATGGCCTGCGCAGGATTGCTATATGACAGCGGTAAAAACATTAAAAAAATTAAGAGTCATCAATGATACCGCCGAAAGAGGAGTGAAGTTGTTGGATGAGTATAATAAGCTCTTTACAAGAAATGAAGAGCAAAAACAATTTGTACTGCAGGTTGTTAGCGACTATCGTCGCCGGTTTTCGAACTCTAAGAAATGTACTGTAAGTCATAAATAAAAAAATAAATAACTGGCCATTTCAGCCCTTGAAAGGACTTTGACCTAGCTTCTTATGATCAATTGTGTTGTGCGTGTTATTAAGTGTGTACACAATTGACCGAGAAATGGACCTACAGGCTTAACGCCGACTCCGAACGGCGATGAACGAAATGTTCTTATTCTCAAGAAGCTTTACATGGCATTTTGATTACTCTCTGAGGTTTGCCATTGTCTGCAGAGAGGTGGCGGCCGTACAGTAAAATTATTTTAATTCAAATAATTTTCTGTCGCTGCTGGGGTTCGAACCTGGGTCTCCAGGTTCGTTGACATAGCGGCCACGCACGTTAACCAACTACGCCACGGACGCCACTACTGTAAGTCAAGAGTTATAAATTTTTTAATATAACTCAATAATTTTGTTTGTTTAGTTTTCTTTTGACTATACGTAGTATAGCTATGTATGAAATAATTTAATAGACATAAGCTTTTACCGCACATGCTTAGAACAAATAATTTCCATATAAATTTAATTTTGGTACATATAATTTTTGGTATTTTGTTGGTTATTTTCTAAAATATTAATTTTTGCAAAAAACTTTCTTTGAGGCTAATGTTGTTGATTAAAAGAGCTAAAATATTGCCATACATCATATTCTTGTAAAATGTTTTTTTTTTTAAAGATACTCATATACAAACAGACTACATTTGAATAAATGGGCTTCAAGGCCAACTTTGAGGGGCGGGCGACACCCCTTAAACACAACTTATCGCTTTGAAACTTTTTTGTATTTTTTTTTTACATAAAACTGAACCGATATGGGGGGAGAGAGTACAAGAAATAAAAAAAAAAAATAACGGCCACGCTAATGTACATACATACTGTTGATGAAATCAACAAAAATTATAATCAATTTTTTTACTCTTTTATTAATGGTTTTTATTTGCAAGACAAACATTCAAAATTGCCCCAGTTTCTTTATGCCTGCGTTTGTGGTGACATAGCATACTTCAACATGCACGCATTAACTGGGTCAATTTTGCAATAATTGTTTCAAAATATTTAATTAGCAATAATTGATTATGCAATAAATATAAATATGGGTCAACCTCAGTTTGGGTGATTTGCTTTCTTACCCAAACTGCTAAGTTAAGCTAAATAGTAACTATATAAACTCAATTTATGTAATTATTTTCCAATAATAAACCTATAGCGACTTAATCAACTTACAACTGCTTCAAGTGTGTTTTTTATTCACCCAATAAAACAGGAGTTTTATTCATTGGTCCTTCGAGCCGCTAAGGAAGTAGTGGCTAGGCGTACCGTAGCTTAGATAACGGAAGTTTATTAAGCGTACCGTAGCTTAGATAACGGAGAAGTTTTTATAAGCGTGCCGTAGCTTAAATAACGGGAAAGTTTTATAAGCGTACTGTAACTTAGATAACGGGAAAGTTTTATAAGCGTATTCCGTAGCTTAGATAACGGAAGTGAAAAGTGAAATACAAAATACAACATGGGAGATTTTGAAGAACTCATCAACAGATGAACAGAAGAACAGATAACGTTGGAGCAAGAGATTTACCGCTTGTGGGCGAACTACAAAAAGGATTCTTCTTCAAGAAAAAATCAGCAATATTTTCAGAAACAATTGGAAGCATTAGAAAATTTCTGGACGGATTTCCAAATCAATAATGGACATTTGTACGAGTTTCAACGAGAATTTCCAAAACATTATTATTTTATAAAAAATGACTTCATGCAAGTGGAAAAGAAATATGAAGAAATTAAATCAATAGTTCGATCTGATATAGCACAACTTCGACAAGTAACAGATGCAGAGCAAGTGCAGGACGGACTTAGCGCATACAAGCCTAAAGTAGAAAAGTTGCAGCAAGCAGATAAAGCAGATAATCATTTGAAGAAGGTGATTGACATTAAAAAAAGGTACACAAGAGTCACAGACGACAGCTGATGCTAGAACGCCAGTTAGTGATAGCGCAATCGATCAACATCTAAAAGTACGATGCATGGGCATTAGACCGGTTCACATTTCAAAAATGTAAAAATACTTCGGTGCGCGTCCATTTTCCGAAAGTTCCATTCCTTATGAGAACAAAAATGCCTTAAGACCCAAAAAAATTTGACCTCTAGATATTGCTGAAATCGTTTAAAGGTCATTTTGGAGCTATTTACGACTTAGATCATACTGAATAATATATTGTCCAAACCGAAACACATGTTGAATATATTGTGATGAAGAATCATTTATAATAATCTAAGCTATTTTCATTTTTTTTTTATTTTTTTAAAAAATGCATCTGATATTTTTTGGCGGAGCTTTGAAAATGCAATTTAACTCCTTAGTCAAAATTATAGTATTTCCACATAAAATTTTTTTCTTATTTTGTTCCAGTGACATTTTTTTTGTAATTTTGTATTTTTGTGCGGAGCTTAAGGTTTCTTGCTATATAACTTACTGCATAATTTTTAGACCATAACATGAAAAAAAGAATAAAATAAAAGAATGAAATAAAAAATTGTGATATCAAGAAAGTTAAATAAAAAATGCAATTAATTTGTTCACCTTTCACCGTTAAAAAAGGTGAAACCATAGAAAAAATTTGAAAAACATAACAAAAAATCATATTTTTAAAAAAAAAATTCAGGAAAAACAAATGTTTGTAGTGTTTTTATTCTTTTTTTCATGTTATGGTCTAAAAATTATGCAGTAAGCTATATAGCAAGAAACCTTAAGCTCCGCACAAAAATACAAAATTACAAACAAAATGTCACTGGAACAAAATAAGAAAAAATTTTATGAGGAAATACTATAATTTTGACTAAAGAGTTAAATTGCATTTTCAAAGCTCCGCCAAAAAATATTAGATGCATTTTTTAAAAAAAATAAGAAAAAAAATGAAAATAGCTTAGATTATTATAAATGATTCTTCATCACAATATATTCAACATGTGTTTCGGTTTGGACAACATATTATTCAGTATAATCTAAGTCGTAAATAGCTCCAAAATGACCTTTAAACGATTTCAGCAATATCTAGAGGTCAAATTTTTTTGGATCTTAAGGCATTTTTGTTCTCATTAGGAATGGAACTTTCAGAAAATCGACGCGCACCGAAGAAAAAAAGACCATTAATTTTTCTCATATATTTTTGAACCGGTCTAATGGGCATACTAAAAGAAAAGTTTTTAAAAATTGTAGATTCAATTGATGTTAGTAAAAGTGCCATGTTTCGGAAATTTAAAGCAGAACAATTAAAGGATTGTTGGAACAAGATAACAGAACTAAATGATGATATACTGATTGCATTCGAAGATCAAGAGCACGAAGAGAAGTACATACAGGACAACGAGCTGAGTGCATTGGAAAAATTGAATCATCAGCTTCCAGGAGACATTATCATCAAGTGAAGTTACTGAATCAAGAAATATTGCAGAACGAAAAATAAAATTTCCCACACGAACGAAAATATGAGGAATGGACATAATTTTGGGAACTATATGTCAGGCTGATTCATGAAAATATAGACCTTTACGACTTAGAGAAAATGCATTATTTAAAATGCAATCTTCGAGGGGAAGCTTCAAGAATTATATGCCATCTGATGACATCAGCCGGCAATTATGCAGCAGCAATCCAAATACTGAGAAAACGTTTTAAAAATCCTGCAGTACTGGTCAACAGTTACATTAAAAAATTGTTGGGTCAAAGATCTATACGGGCCGAAAACGCTTTCGACCTTAAGATATTAATGGATTCAACAATGGAGATTTTATATGGTATCGAAAATTTAGGAGTAGATGTAAAATCCTGATACCCGCTAGTCATCAACTTCCTAATACCGAAATTAGACAGTGGAACCCGAAAATTACATCAGCAATCAAAAGGATCGTCAACTGATATTCCGAAGTTATTTGATCTTTTCGAGTTTATTGAAGCAAGATTTAGAGCACTCGAAAACAACAAGGAAAATAGCAGAGATATTAAACGGGATCTTATAAATGATCGCAATTACACTAAAACTCACTTGATTACGTTAGTAAAGACTACATGCAGTGCATGCGGAGATAACCACCAACTATATACCTGCAAGAAATTCGTTGGTATAAAGGTTCAAGAGCGGCGTGATAAAGTAAAACGAGCTCAGTTAAGCTTCAATTGTTTTCGAAGCGGGCATGAAAGCAAGCAATGCAACGGCAAAAACCGATGCACAAACTGTAACTTGAAGCATAATTGATTGTTACATATGGACAAAGTAGAGGTGGCTAAAACAACTAAAATTCATAAACTTTACGTAGCAGCAAAGCCATTTAACGTTACAGAAGTAGCAGCAACTACCAGAGATCAGGAACAAACAATTTTGCTAGCAGCGGCGATGGTAAATGTAAACATGAAAACTCAAATAAAGCCAGTAAGGGCACTCATCGATCAGGGATCGCAATCATGTGTGGTGACGGAGCAACTACCAAAAAGATTAAAGATTTCGCTGATGAAATATGAATCACAGGTCAATGGAATCACAGGTCAATGGAATCAATGGCCAGGCAACTCAAGTGATTCATGATGAAGCACAAACTTGTCAAATCGAAGCAATTGTCATGCCAAGGATTACATCAATGTTGCCAAATAAAGAAGTCGAACACAAACAGTGGCCACACATAAAAGGATTATAACTTGCGGACCCTTGGTTTTTGGAATTAAAAGAACCTAATAGACTTCTTATTAGGGTCAGATGTTTCCAAAAATCATTGGGTATGGATTACTTAAAGGACCTGCTAGAACACCAATGGCTCAAAATACTATATTCGGTTGGATATTTTCTGGACCTGTTATTACATCATCTTTTAATGAATCACACAGAAACATGGTTAATGAAGTGACATCCTGCGTTAGTGTTAGCAGTGAGGATGACATACTACGAAAATTTTTAGAGTTGAAGGAAGTGCCGTCTGCTGACCTCACAACGAGCGAGGAAAGTAAATGCGAAATTCATTAAAATTCGACACACAGCAGAGATGAAACAGGACGATACATAGTTAAATTGCCATTCCATCAGGATCGAGCAAGCCTGGGTGATTCAAGAAAGATGGCTTTAAAACGGTTTTATTCATTGGAAAACCGATTTGAAAGAAATTCGAAATTGCGTGAAGAATATGTGAAGTTCATCCAAGAATATTTACGGCTTGGTCATATGGAAGAGGCTTGTGTGCCAAAAACGACAATATACTATGTGCCACATCACGCTGTTATTAAGGAAGACAGCACAACAACAAAGCTACGAGTGGTTTTTGACGCCTCGGCGAAAACAACATCAGGAAAATCTTTCAACAACATCATGATGACTGGTCCTAAACTTCAAAAAGACTTGTTGCTGCTACTACTACAGTGGAGAACATTCCAAGTTGTATTTACAGCGGAAATCCAGAAAATGACAGATACTAATTCATCAAGATGACAAGGATCTTAAACGTATTCTATGGAGAGAACACAAATGATCCAATTAAAGAGTATAGTCTTTATACCGTGACTTATGGAATAGCATCAGCACCATACCTTGCAATCAAGACATTGACTCAATTAGCTGAGGATGAAAAAATTAACTACCCGATAGCATATGAAACGCTGTCTAAACAGTTTTATGTGAATGATTGTTAAGCAGGTGCAAACTCTGTCGAGGAAGGGGAAAAACTGCAGCAAGAAAATTCAATTGCTTTATAGAGGGGGCTTCAAATTAAGAAAATGGACATCAAACCAGAATTGCTACAATACCTACCAAAAGAAGATGTGGAGATGCAATCCAATATGGACTTCGATGAAAGCAATACGGTTAAAATTCTGGGCATAAAATGGTGTTCCAAAACAAATGAATTTAGCTTTAAGGTTAACATAGAGTCTTTCAGTTCAAAAAACACTAAAAGGTTGGTTGGTTGTCACCAGTCATCATCAAGGCGAAGATAATGATTCAGAAACTGTGGATCAGCAAATTCCAACGGATATAATAATATGGGTTTTGCCTGTAAGTTGTTCTTACAACTTTTACAGACCCAAAAAACACCAACCACATATAGAAAAAACACCAAACGCCTTGAGTTGTTCTTACAAACTAAAACTTTATTATTTCTTTCAAACAAACTTAGGGATAGATAAACAATTTTAACATCGTAAGCACTTTTGGTGGCAACGATAAAATACATAAACAAATATAGAATACATACTCTTAAAGAGCAATGCAGACGCTACGTAAGCATTTTTAATAGCGCTGCATGAATTTATAATCGTAAATAAACATACAATATGTGGCTATTGAAATGGCTCACATATAACTCCTCCACCCCTAGATTCAACAGTCTCTGTTGAATGAAGAAAAGCTTTGTCCCTTGTTTTATTTTTTATTTTTTTTTTTTTTTTTTGTTCTTAAATTTATTCAAAATTTGTTATGAGCTTGAATTTACTGCAAATGGGTCCACAGTCCTTGGATTTTGACATAATACATTGCGCTCACTTAATTCTATATTTACTTCTGTTTTATTATGCCTTCTCTTATAGAGCCATAGATATAATGCTTATTATTGTAAACATAGAAAATGAGACATATGAATACTTTTTACTAACATAATGTATGTATTCGATCTGCTTTCTATTTTGAACAGTTTTTAATTGCAAATTTTCAAATGATACATTGTTTATAATTCTTGTAAAGTTGCTATAATACAATGGTATTAACATAGTTTCAGTAAAAGTTTTTTCATAGTTTGAAAATTTAATCTTTCCAATTGAAATTTTACATGATTCAAATTTAATTATACTATTTCCTTTTATGTTTAACGGTTGCTCTGTACATGTTTGCATTATTTCAGTCAGTGGCAGGTTTTTTACAATAAGCCAATTGTTAAATATTTTTTCAATTGATGATTTATTGTTTGCTTTAAGTGTGCAATTATTGGAGTTTTTTAGTATATTTTGAATACATAAGTTTTCACATTTTTTTAAATTTTTCTTTTGTATTACTTCATTACTGTTTGCAAAAACTGTGTTTCTTTGTAATATAATTTCTATAACTGGCGAATCTAATTCTTCGAAATTCTGGTTCGGAAAGGGTATTACGACAGCATTGTAATATGCTTCTTGAGTGAAGTTTGGGATCTTTAAAGCAAAGATAAGTAGGTTATCCCTATACAATATACTGTATCGTATGTAAGGCAAAATTTCAGTTGTCAAGTTGTATGTGTGAATTTCGTCATCTGTCAAAATGTCATGAGCCAAAACGTTGAGTTTGTTGAGCAAGATTATGTCTGAAAATTTGTCTATTTCCGAATTAAGAGTCTGTATGTCGGAGTATAATAGAAAAGATTGTTTGATTGCGCATGCTTCGTTTGTGCGATTGGTTATATTTTGTAAGAACATTTTGAGGTCCTTCTGCTGATTGTTGATATGATTTTTCATTTCCTCCACATTTTTGATTAAGTCATTATTAATGAGAACTTGTTTATTCTGTTCATAAACACTATTTCTTATGTTTATGTCTAAATTATTGAGGTGGTCAGAAATGTCTTTTTCATCTTCATCGTCCATGGTCTCTGCAATAAATTTATGACCACGTCCGATATAGTTTATAATACCCCGTTTTGAAATTCTTTTTGTAAATGTTTGGGGAACTAACTTGTTCAAATTTCGCTTAGTTTTAATTCCCTTTCTATTAATTTTGAATTAGCATCTTCAGGCTTTAAATGTAAGGCATAAAGGTTTTCTTCTATAAGTTCTATCAATCCTTGGTATTGGGTTAGATTTACAATGTGTAGTATTTTTTTGAAAGAATCTATAATTGGTTTTGATCGAGCTTAATCAAGGTGTATCCGTGTTCCGCGTCTACCGGGATTATTTGAATACTTTGTCCTCTGGTCCTAATTATTGCTATTAGTACCATTACTATAATTGCAGTCACTAGTGTCGTCCTCATTTTGCCTGTAATTAGAATTTTGAAACTTATATTTTCTTTTGACTTGAGTCTTATAAGCTTTTTTAAATTTATTATTTGTACTAACAAGGTGGTCACCCTCCTTTCTATAATTTTCTATTTTTCTATATTTTGGTTGGGATTTGCTAACTCTATAATTCTTTATGTAATCATTCTCGAAATCCGTCCTATTTGTTGTTTTTTTAATCTCATTATATGTATTTATCCTTTTACTTTTTTCAAAAAGCAATCTCTCTGATAATATTTTAATATTTTCTTTAGGAACAAGGTTGTTGAGTAAGTCTATTGGTTAGACCTTAGTTGTCGAATGAATCGTATTGTTGTATGCAACTATTGCTTTGTAGATTTTGTTTTGTAAGTCGTCATCATTATTTGGATCTGCGTTAAAAAGTCTTATATGTTCGTTTAAAGTTAAATGTAGCCTTTCTACATCAGCATTACCTGTTTTGTTATAAGTTGTCGTAAAATGTAAATTTATTCCTTCTTCCCTAATAAATTGTTTGACAGGTGCTGTGTCGAGTTCATTGTCAGTAAAAATTGTCTCTGGTTTACTGAGATACTGAATTCTCAACTTTATTGCCTCGATGATTGAAACCCACGTTCTATCATTAAGTTTATGTGCAGTAGCGTACTTGGTGAGTTTGTCGATGCTTGTTAGGTACATTATATTCTTCTGTGGGTACCAAATATCAAGGTGCACTATTTCATTCTGTTTCAGAGGTGTTTTTGTAATATTTAAAGGGTGATTAATAGGCTTTCGGTCGAATTTTGCTTTATTGCAAATTTCGCAATTATTAATGTATTTTTGTATTTCTGTTTGCAAATTAGGGTAATAATATGTTTTCTTCATTTCTTCCATTATTTCAGAAATGCCCCTGTGGTTATTCTCCAAGTGTTTGTTTTCAATTATTTGTAGTAACTTACCCTTATCCGTAATATCTTCCAACATTACGTTTGATTTTAAATAAAAAAAAAATAAATAAATAACTGGCCATTTCAGCCCTTGAAAGGACTTTGACCTAGCTTCTTATGATCAATTGTGTTGTGCGTGTTATTAAGTTTGTACACAATTGACCGAGAACCGGACCTACATGCTTAACGCCGACTCCGAACGGCGATGAACGGAAAGTTCTCGTTCTCAAGAAGCTTTACATGGCATTTTGATTACTCTCTGAGGTTTGCCATTGTCTGCGGATTTTGATTTTAATACTTTTAAATTTTTGTTATTTGAAAAATATGAAATGTAAAGTCTTTTTAACTTTAAAAATAATTCTTTGTTTGGACAGAAAATCACGAGAAGTCCTTTTTGTGGTGATTTATCTCTCATCATTTCTAACAAGTCACTTTGTTGTGATATTTTTATAATGTCCCTAATTCTGTTTTTAAACAATATTTTTCGAGTATAAGATTGTCTGTCGTCAGTTTTTAAAATCAATTGTTTCTTGAATATATTTATTGCATTTTCAGTAATTCTAATAAAATTGGTACCATCAGTCTCTGCACTGTGTACGGTTTCCAAATCATCTTCAAATAACTCGTTCAGATTGATAATCACTTGATCATCCGGTTTTGAGACAATTCGACTTAGCGCATCAGCAATTACATTTTCTTTTCCTTTTAAATATTCAATGCTAAAATCAAATTCATTCAATTTGATTTTCCACCTTTGAAGTTTAGCATTGGGTTCTTTTAGGTTACTTAACCATACTAGGGGCCTATGATCAGTTTTTATTAAAAAATTCTTCCCAAACAAATATTTTCTGAAATATTTTGTTGCCCAGACTATGGCTAGTAACTCCTTTTCAATTGTGCTGTAATTTTGTTCATGTCCATTTAAGTATCTACTTTCGTATGCAATGACTTTATTTTCTTGCATTAGTACAGCCCCTAATGCGTAATTACTAGCGTCAGTTTTTTTGGTAAATGAATTTTGTTGATTGCTTCGACCTTAATCGGATTTGTTTTTAATCCTTGGGGAGTTATTACATGACCTAAGTAATTTGTTTCCGAAGCCATAAAGTTACATTTATCTAGCTGGATTTTTAAATTGGATTTTTGTAAAACTTTTAAGATTTTAGTAATGGATTCGAGATGCTCTTCCATGCTTGTGGAGAAAATTAGAATATCGTCTAAATAGACAATACAAATTTTTCCAATATATTCTTTCAACACACTATTCATTAACCTTTGGAATGTGGCAGGGGCATTGCGTAACCCGAATGGCATTCTTAGGAATTCATAGTGGCCATTAGCAGTGGAAAATGCAGTTTTATGGATGTCGTCTGTATGCATCTCAATTTGGTGAAAACCTTTTGCCAAATCTAAGGTAGTGAAGTATTGGCATCGACCCAATTTATCAAATATATCTTCTATATTTGGAATTGGGAAGCGGTCTTCAATTGTTATTCCATTAATCTTTCTGTAATCAATGACGATGCGCCATTTGGTTTTATTGGACGCATCTGATTTTTTTGGGACTATCCATATTGGGCTATTGTATGGGCTACAAGACTCTCTTATTATTCCTTGTCGTAGCATGTCTTTTATCTGTGTGTCTACTTCGTCCTTATGAATCTCAGGGTATCTATATGGTTTTGAATAGACAGGAATATCATTTTTTGTATGAATTCTGTGCTTGATTTCGCTTGTAAATGAAAAGTCATCACCTTCTTTATACAATACATTTACAAATTTCTTCATAACGCCAATGAGTTTTTTTGACTCAAGGTCTCCTAAATGACTAATATGAAGCATGGCTTCTAGATTGGTATTATTTACTTTATTGTTAAAGATTTCTATTGCGTCGTGTTGTTCTGTCAACTTATTGTACATTTCTTCTTCCCTATTAAAAAATAATGGCAATGTGAATTCGTCAAATATCAACAATCTCTTGGGGTAGTTAATGATTACATTAAAATTTTTTAAGATATTATTGCCAATTAACCCATCGAAGTCCTTACTGAAATTCATTTCTAAAAATTCGCAAGGATAGTTATTATTAAATTTTTTAAATACGGGAAATTTGCACAGTTTGTGAAGAGTGAAAGAATTTCCCATTGCTGTAATTGAAACGTTAACATCTTGTTTCCACTTGGAATCGCAAATATTTTCATGAATGATACTGAATTCTGCTCCAGTGTCAATTATAAAATATAAAAGTTTTTTATCTGTTTCAATTGTTATGTAAGGTAATTGTTTGACCCTGACGCTTGAAAATTTGCACCACAGTTGCCAATTTCCATGGGTTCCTCCTGATTTAAATATGATTGCCTAGTTTGTCGTGATTGGGTATTGTTTTGTGGCAGATAATAATTTTGATTATTTAGGCGTGTTCTTTGCGAATTGTTGTTTTGGTTATGATTATAATAGTTTCTATTTCCATAATTAGAGTTTTGGTAGTTATCACCATTTCTATGATTGGTATTCCTATTATTAATATTTTGGTTACTATTACCAGTTCTGAAATTAGTACTTCTATTGTTAATGTTTTGGTTAATGTCGCTATTTCTGTTATTCAAATTTTGGTTGCTGTCACTATTTCTGTAATAATTATTTCTGTTATTCAAAATTTGGTTGCTGTCACTATTTCTGTAATTATTGTTTCTGTTATTCAAATTTTGATTGCTGTCATTATTCCTGTAACTATTATTTCTGTTATTAAAATGTTGGTGACTGCGATGATTATCGCTAAAGTTTGTGCGTGTTGTTTGATTATCGTCTCTATAGTTATGTCCAAATTGAGTATAGTTTTGATGCCTAGCTTCTAGGATGATTTTGAAAGCATCTTGAAGGGAGGACGGGTTTCTAGCAAAAATCATCGTCTTAGTTGGTTCAGGGAGATGACTCCTAAAAGTATTTAATCCAATTCTTTTAATTTCCTCTGAAGTATAAGTATCCTCTTCGTGAGTTAGATTTCTATTATTGATACGAGTCATTAATTTTGTAAGTCTATAATAAAAATTTTCTATAGTGCCATTTATTTTTAGAGTTTTCAGTTCGTCCATTAGTTCTACACTAGATTTCTTTTCCCCGTAATTTCTTTTTAAAATTTCTTTTAATGCTTCCCAAGAGCCGACTTCTCCCTCTCTTAGTATACATTGTCTAGTTTGTCCAATGCACTTATTTCGTATGTAATTAAACAATATTCTTCTGTTGTTTGCATCAAATGCCGCAATTGTTGGTAACAAAAAATCTATATTTGACAAAAATTCTCGTAGATAGTTAGGATCTGTGCCGTCAAACGGTTCTATGTTTTTGATTAAATTTAAAGTTAGATTAAACTGGTTCATAGGTTGTTGCTCCATATTATCCTTTTTTTTTTTTCTTAACTTATTATATTTTTTCACAAAAATTTTTTTCTTACATATATTTTGTCACTTGTTAACGTGTTACTTGTTTGCGATTCATATTACTTACATATAACAATAAAAATGTATTATATTTTGCTTAATATTAAAAAAAAAATTTTTTTTTTTACCAAATGTATCCACTTCTTCGCTGTTGGCTTTTTTTTGTTGCTCCCTTGGCTGTGATTAACAAATTCCGTACAAGCTTTGCTCGTCACTATAGGAAGATTTCTGCTTCTGTTTTCTGATTCTTACGACTGCTTCAGAATTTTACTTTTTGTAGTTACTGTCGCTGCTTTGCACCTCGCTTCTATACAATCACTTTTTAATTTAAAAATTTTCTGTTTCACTTCTTTAGTTTACTTGCTGAAGCGATTGATGATATTTTTTTTTTATTAACTTGCTGGAGTGGTCGTTGTTGTGTGTTTTTTTTTTTCTCTCTCTGCGTGGTTAAGTTCCTCGTCGCCAATAATATGGGTTTAGCCTGTAAGTTGTTCTTACAACTTTTACAGACCCAAAAAACACCAACCACAAATAGAAAAAACCACCAAACGCCTTGAGTTGTTCTTACAAACTAAAACTTTATTATTTCTTTCAAACAAACTTAGGGATAGATAAACAATTTTAACATCGTAAGCACTTTTGGTGGCAACGATAAAATACATAAACAAATATAGAATACATACTCTTTTAGAGCAATGCAGACGCTACGTAAGCATTTTTAATAGCGCTGTATGAATTTATAATCGTAAATAACCATACAATATGTGGCTATTGAAATGGCTCACATATAACTATATACAAGCGGAGTGGCACGAGTTTAAATCCAGGTTGCCAACAATACATCAGCTTAGAATCCCAAGATGGATTACTTATTCTAAACAAAGAAAAATCGAACTCCATGGTTTTGCAGATGCTTCACAAGCAGCATATGCAGCTGTTGTTTATGCTAAGGTGATTAATATAGAAAACTTTACAATATCATTAATAGCGTCGAAGACAAAGGTGGCTCCAGTAAAACAATTTCGACTGGTCAGATTTGAGCTATGCGCAGTGGGAGTTTTGACGATTAATATTTACATCATAAATGGTTCCGACATACAGAAGGTATACAATTATTTTACATCTTATGTTACGTAGACACCTGCCTCGCGGCTTAATTCTACGTTGCCCCATGGCAGTGGGTCGTGGTTCAAGGAATTGATGTCTAGGAGATAAATCTTCAGGACGTCAGTGCCATGCAATGTATATTCGACGTCCGTCATATCTCTCTTAGGCGTCACTTCCATGACTCCAGGCGCGACCATCGCCCTGTCATAGTAGTTTCAACACCGGTCGCACACCACACTTAAGTGTATATTTAAATTACGATTACAGACCTGTTCGCGACATTGAACTACCACAGCCAGCACGATACTCCTCGAAGGGCCAGCCCTGCGATAGTCTCCCCGGGCAAAAGGGACACTATCCACTTGATACACCTCATCAATCTAGTACTCAAGGCTAGATGAACACCCAGTGACTCGCAGCACGCAATATGACACCTCTTGATTACCACCTTTTCAATCTGGTACTGCGAGGGTACTTAGATAAACTTTTCACACTCGGAGTACCCAATTTGACACTTCTTGATTATCATCGTTTTAACCAGCCTTATAAGACTTACAAGGCTTATAAGACTATCCAGTAGAATCAATGCGATATGTATCAGTGGAGACTGTGACAGTACGTCTGTCGAGCGTAACGACTATCCACGTGTTAACAAATTTTAAGGATCATTGCTATTCCCTCGTAGGCATACGCTACCGTTGATCAAGTCAACGGTCCACCTACTCCCAAGATTGGGCGACCAACCCCAGGATCTGGGTAGTCCCTCTACATTTACACAGGATAGGGCAAACCCGTTGCCTGCGACCATCCTCCTTTATCCTGGCTTTGGACAGACTGCTCGTGAGAACAGGTGGAGTTGGTTCCGACATACAGTATGACAAGGTGGTTTTATGGTCAGATTCAAAAATAGTGCTAGGATGGCTTAAGCAGCATCCCGTAAAATGGACAACGTCCGTAGCCAATAGAGTGTCATTTATTCAAGAAAACTTCATAATCTTCTCAACAACTCTTTATGGTGGTGTGGACCGCATTGGTTAAAACTTTATGAAAAATTGTTACTTATGCAGTTGTGAATGTCAATAGGATGGACGAGCTGGTAGCGAGATTCTCTTCATTAAACAAACTTTATCGAGTTACAGCATACTGTTTAAGATTTGCATACAACGCTAAAAACAATAAGTCTCCAAGAAGTATTGGCTGTTTGGAAGTTGATGAGATTGAGACTGCAGAAAAGTTATTGGTAAGGTGCGCTCAATCTTGCTTTAAAGAAAAGATAAAAGATCTTATGCAGAAGCAGTTAAAGAAAAGCTCAATAAATCCATTCGTAGATGCAGATGGCATTTTAAGAGTTGGTGGCAGAATGAGTCACTCAAATCTGCCAAATTATCAAAAGCATCCAGTGATTTTATCCAATGTATGCTCATTGACAAAGCTTATTATTAACGAAGCATATTTCGATACGATGCATGGTGGAGTAAAACTGACGCTCAATTATACACAAAATAAGTTTTGAATAATAAGAGGGACATAAACTGTAAAGGCACTCAACAATAAGTGCATAAAATGCTGCCGTTTCAAAGCACAAGGGCAAAGCCAAGGGCAAGGGAGTCAAATCACATAAAGGCCATATTATAATTTTTGTTTGCCTTTCGATAAAAGCAATACATATTGAACTGACGTCAGACCTTACTACGGACGGATTTTTGGCAGCTCTTCAACGAATGATAAGCCGAAGAGGAGCATTGCATCATATCTACAGTGACAATGGTACCAACTTCGTCGGAACAAAGAATATACAATATATAGACTCATAGATACTCATATAGACTCATAGCAACAAGACGAAAATGCGATGTGAACAACATCAAGCAACATCGAACATTTGGCGCGAACCAACCAACGGTTGCAACAGGAGTGGTGTTGTTTGACAAAGCACACAATGTTTTTGTGAGCTCGATCATGATCGGCATTCATAGCTTTGCTGGCCTTTTTGAAATTTTATTATTATATGAATTGCTGATGCGACAAGTCGTTATGATGTCAAAAAATATAATAAAAAAAAAACAATCTGAAGTCTGGCATTAAATGCTGTGTGCAGACATGCAAAAAATCAAAAAGAAAATTTCCGAATATTAAATTATTAAAATGTCCTTCCTTCGAATATTAAATGATTTAGGAATAGGTCAAATATGGCGAGAAAAATGCAATATCTCAGATTTGGACTACGGCTCAAATTTGTACATTTGCGACAGCCATTTTTTTAGCTCATTTATAAGAAAGAAAAAACTTAAATCTGGTGCTATTCCAACACTTAATTTAAATGAAGTGGTAGAAGAACACTTGGAGGAAGATTTTTCTTACTTCGAACCTCGATATTGAAGGGTATTGCAGTAATTGTGAAAAATACGTTAAATTAACTGAATTCTATAAGAAGAAATATAATAAAATACTTAGAAAATATAAGAAATTGCAAAAAGAAGGAAAGCTTAAAAGACATAATAAATCGTTTAAATTATCACTTAATAAAAAAAGGTCGGTTCAGGAAATAAAAAAAGATATTGAAGGCTTAGAACGTGTTAGTGAAGAGTCTAAAATTTTTTGCAAATTATTAGTAAGTTCAAGACCTAAAGAATATTCTGATGAAGTTAAGTTTTGGGCTCAAAATATATATTATACATCGCAATCAACATAAGTTGATATATTTGAGAAATAAGTTAAATCTCAATCTACCGCATGTCTCTACTTTAAATCGATGGGCTCCTATAAAGTTTCTTCAGCCAGGCTTTAAAAATTCTGCTTTTAACACTAAAGAAAGTGAAAGGGATAATATGATTTTGTTAATGGATGAAATGGCAATCAGAAAAGATTTAAGGTATAATTTAAAATTAGATCTTATAGATGGTTTTGAAGACAACGGTTTTGAAAGAACCAAAAGAATTGGTAAGCAAGTCTGTGTAATTATGCTTAAATCGATGTTTTCCAATCGGACCATTATATTAAATTATTTTATATCAGAAAATGGCCTATCTGCTGATAATATTTGCAAAATTATTATTGAAAATATAAACATAATAGATAGTATTGGAGTTTCGGTAAGAGTTTTAATTTGCGACCAGGGATCCTCAAATAGAAAAAGTTTTATAGCTTAGGAATCACTTTAGAATAGCCCTTCTTTGAGTTCAAAAACAGAAACATATATTGCATGTATGATTTTCCACATTTAGTGAAATTTTTAAGAAATGGGTTGCTGAATTGTAATTTAAATACACCTGATGGGATTGTTAGTTTAAAAATTGTCCAAGAACTTTGGGAAATGGAGGTTAATGCAAAAACAAAAATGTGTTCGAAATTAACAAGGCAACACATTTTCCCAAACTCTTTCGAAAAAATGAGAGTAAAATTTGCAACACAAGTATTTAGACAACCAGTTAAAGCTGCCATTAAGACTATACTTGACACAGTAGGTTTCAAAAAAAATTCTAAAGAAGTTGCTTTATCAACAGCTAATTTCATTGAAAATGTTGACCGAATATTTAATTGTTTCAATAGTGGTTCCTTATATTCGGATAATTGCTACCGATTTGAAAATTTTTTTGAAATATCTCAAACAAGTTTCGTTTGTTAACAAAAAAAAGAGAGTGTATTTTCTTGACGGTATGAAAATGACACTTAATTCATTGCTTCTTTTAGTTGATCACGTTTTAGGGAAAAATAATGATTTTTTTTTTATAATGACAAAATCATTAAATCAAGATAAGCTTGAGAATACTTTTGCACGACTGCGTCAAAAAGGAGGAAATAATAATAATCCTTCTGTATCTGAACTAAACAATATATGAGCGAAACTTATGACTTCAAAAATTGTTCAATTAAGTTCATTCAGCAATTGTGAAGAGGTAACTGGTTTAAATTTTAATATAGATCCAAATTTATTGTCTGAAGAGGGTATTAATACTGCAATAGATTTTGATGAAGAACCATATAGGAATGATTCCATAGAGATTGATTTCAATAGCGATTCATATGTTGATTATTTTATAGAGGATGCTTTCGCGAATTGCAAGGAAATGAATCTTGAACTAAATAGTATCCATTAGATATTTTATAGGATATGTAGCCTACAAAATCATTCCAAAACTGAATTGCGATAAATATTATCAAGAGCTAAGAAAAGAAGATGAGGTTTTATCTGTTCTTAGTGAACTTTTCATTTTTCACAAAAACTATGAATCAGTCACCGATTTTGGAAATTTAGTAGCACCATCTCAAAAATTTTTAGAAGTAAACAAAAAACATGTTATTATATTTAACAATATCTTTACAACACAACCGTATAAAATTGGTATTAAAGCTTTTATTATTGAATCTTGTAAAATAGCTACTCCAGAATGGTTTAACGAAACCTGCTCTGATCACAAATTAAAAATTTTGGACTACCTTATATTTATCCTTTTACGAAAACATTGTTCTTGGGCCGTAGAAAAGATTGATAATTTAAAAAAGCAACGAAAACTCAAAATAATGACAACCTAGAAAAGTTGTTGAACTTTGTATACTCTTATTCTTTTTCTTCTAATTCTCATTCCTATCCTTCTTCTCATTAATCTTGTTCCCATTTCTATTCTTCTTCATCTTTTTCATCATCTTCTACTTCTTATTCTTCTTCTTCTTTTTCTTCTTTTTCTTAATCTTCTTCTTCTTTTTCATCTTCTTCTTTCATCTTCTTCTTCTTTTTCATCATCTTCTTCTTCTTTTTCATCATCTTCTTCTTCTTTTTCATCATCTTCTTCTTCTACTTCTTATTCTTCTTCATCTACTTCTTCTTCTTAATCTTCTTGTTTTTCATATTCTTCTTCTTTCATCTTCTTCTTTTTCATCATCTTCTACTTCTTATTCTACTTCTTCTTTTTCTTCTTCTTCTTAATCTTCTTCTTTTTCATCTTCTTCTTCTTCTCTTACTCTTATTCTTCTTTTTCTTCTTCTTCTTCTTCTTCTTCTTCTCTTATTCTTATTCTTATTTTTATTTTTATTCTTATTCTTATTCTTATTCTTATTCTTATTCTTATTCTTATTCTTATTCTTATTCTTATTCTTATTCTTATTCTTATTCTTATTCTTATTCTTATTCTTATTCTTATTCTTATTCTTATTCTTATTCTTATTCTTATTCTTATTCTTATTCTTATTCTTATTCTTATTCTTATTCTTATTCTTATTCTTATTCTTATTCTTATTCTTATTCTTATTCTTATTCTTATTCTTATTCTTATTCTTATTCTTATTCTTATTCTTATTCTTATTCTTATTCTTATTCTTATTCTTATTCTTATTCTTATTCTTATTCTTATTCTTATTCTTATTCTTATTCTTATTCTTATTCTTATTCTTATTCTTATTATTATTATTATTATTATTATTATTATTTTTCTATTTCTTATTATTATTTTTTTTTTTTTATTATTCTTATTCTTATTTTTATTCAAATTATTCTTATTCTTATTTTTATTTTTATTTTTATTATTCTTATTCTTATTTTTAGTCTTATTATTCTTATTCTTATTTTTATTCATATTATTCTCCTTCTTTCTCTATATAATGGGTCTTGTGTCGTGTTTTTTTTATTTATTTTTTATTACCAAAAAAGCATAATTGCAATTAATTTGATCGAAAAAGCCGCTGCGCCCACGAAGTTGCGAAAGTATACAAATTCCGACTCCCTTCTGTCATCCCATCACTTTAGCAAGCGAACAGACAGGTTTGATAACAAAAACAATGCACCAGTAATGGTGCAACAACAACAATGCGCACAACACGTTGCGGTATGGAATATGAGAGCGGGTTGTCATGTTTGGTGTGAACGGGTTGCAATGTTGGAGAGCGGGTCGTAATATTACGACCCGCAAACAAAATTTCTTCTTATATGAGATGCGCATTCTATATATTGTATATTCTTTGGTCGGAAGCAATAACTTACTCAAACATATTAGAGAGAATAATAAAATCTCTGAAAAGGGTATACAGTGGCATTTTATTCCGCCTGGATCACCACATTTCGGAAGAAATTGGGGGTTAGTCGTAAAATCTGTTAAATATCATCTTAATCGCATTGTTGGAGAATATAAATTGACTTACGAAGAAATGAATAAAATACTTGTGCAAATAGAAGGAGTACTGAATTCAAGCCCAATATGCGCACTATCGAACAACATAGAAGATCTTGATGTCTTAACGCCAGGACACTTTATAGTTGGTTCAGCCATCATAACACCTACAAACGATAGTGTTATCAATATAGCAGACTGTAGCCTCAAACGTGGGAAGCTTATGCATAAATTTAAATAAGATATTTGCAATCGATGATATCAAGATTACATTAAAGGCCTCAAACAGCAGCGGTATATGTGGACAAATCAGAAAGCTAACTTAGAACCGGGTCAACTAGTACAACTGAAAGATGAGACATTGTTTCCAACGAGGAGGCCTGTAGGCGTATACTGGAAGTTCACAAGGGAGCAGATGGACTTGGTAGAGTGGCTACCGTAAAAACGCAGAAAGGATCAGTTAAAAGGTCAATACAAAAGATTTGCTTATTACTAACTGACGACAATATCGATAACTTCCGTGAAAAGAAGGATGAAGCAATAACAACAAAAGATCAAGGCATCAAAATATAACCCGGAAAAAATCTGAAAGATAAAATAAATAAAGGATCAACACTGTCAATTATTATGCTTCTATGTCTACTGGCCAATCCAAGAGAGGAGAAGGCGAAACATACGATTACTCATCCAAGTGGGGGACTGTTCGTCGAAGGTCTTGAAACAGCAAAGATACAACGAGGTATACTACGTTGCACATTGCCGATTTTAGATTTTGCCACGGATGAAATGTCACTAAATCTACTTACTTACTTACTTATCTGGCGCTTACAACCGTAAGTCGGTTTTGGCCTCGTATAAGAAATTGCGCCAGCCATTTCTATTCTGCGCTTGCTGGCGCCAGTTGGAAACACCAAGCGTGGTCAGGTTATCCAACACCTGATCCTTCCAACGAAGATGTGGGCGTCCTCGTCTGCGTTGACCACCACCGGGCACCGAATCGAATTTTTTTTTCGCTGGAGCGTCGTTTTCCATTCGCTCAATATGACCTAGCCAGCGGAGCCGCTCGATTTTAATGCGCTTAACTATGTCGATGTCAGCGTAAAGCTCATACAGCTCGTGGTTCCATCGAATTCGGTACTCGCTATTGACGCAGATGGGACCGAAGATTTTACGAAGGATCTTTCTCTCGAAGGCTTGCAGAGTCTTTTCATCAGAACTGCTCAACGTCCAAGTTTGTGCTGCATATAATAGGACGGGCATGATTAGTGACTTATAGAGCGTGAGTTTTGTTCGTCGAGAGAGGGCTCTGCTTCTTAATTGCCTACTTAGCCCAAAGTAACACCTGTTGGCAAGAGTTATCCTTCGCTTTATCTCAATACTGACATCGTTGAAAGAGTTTACGCTGGATCCCAGGTAGACGAAGTCCTTAACAATCTCGAAGGAGATGTTGTCAACAGTGACGTGGTTTCCAAGACGCTGGGATTGTTTATTTGTTGCCACTAGGTATTTTGTCTTATCTGCATTCACTGCAAGACCCATTCGACTCGACTCTTTCGCTAATCTGGAGAATGCTGCACTGACTTCGCGCGTATTATGGCCAATGATATCGATATCATCAGCATACGCCAGCAGCATAATACTTTTGTAGAATATCGTTCCACTGCGTCTCAAATCAGCAGCTCGGATGATCTTCTCCATCATAAGATTGAAAAAGTCGCACGATAAGGAATCACCTTGTCTGAAACCTCATTTGGTATCGAACGGAGGAGTGAGATCCTTCCCGATCTTAACTGTACTGCTGGTGTTTGCAGGAATACCAAATTCAGACATGGTGGAGTATAGATAATTCCTTATAGGACTGTCGAAGGCGGCTTTATTACGACAAAAAGATGGTGTGTGTCGATTTGTTTTTCTAGGGTCTTCTCCAAGATGTGTCGTAGCGTAAATATCTGGTCTATGGTGGATTTATCAGGTCTGAAGCCACACTGATAAGGTCCAATCAGTTGGTTTACGATGGGCTTAAATCTTTCACATAGCACGCTCGACAGGACCTTATATGCTATATTAACCCTTTGGAGGGCGCGCCGCGGCAAATTAGCCGCAAACTGTTTTATTTGTGTTTTTCAAGTATTTATAATGGTAGCTGGCCGATGCCACTCAAGTGACTTTGTAAGTTTTGAGATGCAGCGTGGTTAACCGTTTACCGCTGGTTGCTACGATATTTCGTTTAGGTGTTATTTGTGTTTAAAAATTAGTGTCTCGTTTTTGCGGCTAAATTGCCGCGGCGCGCCTTCTCGTGTAACAAAAAAATCAAGTGTAACTTGCAAACATTTTTTCTAGTTAAGTAGAAAAAAGTGTTTTGATAAAGGTGAACATTTCTATTATTGTTTTGTGTGAGTAAAAAGCATAGGCACGTGCATAAAAACGTATAATTTTTAATTGTGTTGGGTATAAATTTTGTTACGTTATGATATCAATAAACCATAAGTACAAAAATTACCTAAGGATATATTGATGTTTTTAAACCTACATCGAAGCAAACCAGCTGCGCATCAACAACCGAAATCAGGAGTTTGTTATATTTGTGGACCGCACAAAAATAATAGAACAAAAGTTTGTAATAATAATTGTAATAAAAATGTCTGCAAAAAACATTGTAAGCAAATTTCGGAATGTGTTGAATGCATGAATGTGTAATGTCTCTGTTACCGAAAATGAATAAGAATTAAAAACATAATGGCTTAAAAACAAAATTTCAAAATCAATAGAAAGGCTTGTCAATCAATGGCTTGTTTTATTTAAATGGTTTTTTGCAATAAATAGGAAAAATTCCAGTCGAAACTATTTAAATTACCTTACGGCAAATTTGCCGCGGCGCGCCCTCCTGTGTTACTTTTCAGAGCGCGCCCTCCGAAGGGTTAAGAAGGCTTATCCCACGGTAGTTTGCGCAAATTATGGGATCGCCTTTCTTGTGGATTGGACAGAGCACACTGAGGTTCCAATCGTTTGGAATGCATTCTTCCGACCATATTCTGCATAGAAGCTCATGAATGCATTTAAATAGAGCTTCGCCTCCATTCTTGAAGAGCTCAGCCGGTAAGCTATCGGCTCGTGCGGCTTTGTTGTTTTTAAACCGAGCTATAGCTTTCAAGAGTTCTGAGTTCAGTTCTCAGTGAACCGTGCTCCAATTCAAACGTGTTTTCCCATTTTCTGTTGTTATGAAAAATAAAAATAAAACTTTTTGCGCAAAGTGCGCTATCGAAATTAAAGCTATAGTAAATAAGCGTGATTGCATAAAATGTGCATCGTTTTGTGGTCGGGTCTTCCATTTACAATGTGCTAATTTAACCGACATTTTTATGGAAACTTTGAACAGTTCGCCTAATTTATTGTGGCAGTGCAATTCTTGTGTCGATCTATCTGATTCGACCACCTTCAAAAATTTCGAGCGACTCTCTATTCAATTTAATGATATGCAGGAAAAACTCATTGTTTGACTCTAAGCTCTTCGAAGTTTCCGATTGGATCAAAAAGTCAACGACCCTTGCCGCGGTGCTAAAAAAACAAGAGCGACGCAAAGGAGAAAAGCAGAGTGTGCTCTATAAAAATTTTGACAGTTCTTCAAATTTGTCGTTACCGGCTGTTGCTGTATCTGCTCTGTCTGAAAATGAAGAGCAGTTCGAAGATGCCATCGGCGAAAGGGATGCTGCGAATGACTGGGTCACAGTCGGCAATAAACTGAAAAATCGTTCTAATAAGAAGAGCAAGGGCATATTCGGTACAGCAGCGGATTGCAATTCTCTTAATGTGGTGCATTCAAGAAAATATTTGCATGTATCAAAATTCCAAACTCAGACCGAGCCTGACGCTATCCGTAACTTTGTAGCTGGCAAACTCAACATAAATGCCGATATGCTTACTTGCTATAAGCTCACTAAAAAAGATGCTGACGTATCGAAATTACGGTTCGTCAATTTTAAGCTACGTGTGCCATCTTCATTATACAACAAAGCTTTTGATAAGAAAATCTGGCCTCTTTCTGTCAAATTAACTCCGTTTATCACATATGATAAGCCAAAAAACGTAAACGAATTTGCAACGATCCCTCTTCCGCAGCATACGGAAGAGACTTCATCTCACTTCCCCCAACATGGGCAGGAACTTCCGCAAACATCACCACAGCCAGTAACAAAGCGAACTCTTCGTCCAAAAAACAAAGAATCAACTCTTCAAATTCAAGCTCTGCGAGGGTGAACTCTTCTACTGTTGATGAATTTCCTTTGCTACCGTCATTCTTATCAGACACTCACTCGCCAATTTGTGCTCAGTCTTTTCGTCGTTCATGCCTGCCGCCGCCCTCACTGACAACACTGTGTACGCTCTCGGCACTATCGTTTAACTCAACTATTCAACAACCGGTTTCTGCTGCAACGTTATCGGCTGGAACCTATTACACCGCGGCCACATCATCTTCTCTGAGTACATTACAGTCTTCTCGTTGTGCATGCTCGCCCCCGCCCTCGCAGAC
Organism: Pherbina coryleti; assembly: GCA_943735915.1. Lineage (NCBI taxonomy): Eukaryota > Metazoa > Arthropoda > Insecta > Diptera > Sciomyzidae > Pherbina > Pherbina coryleti. The sequence continues at coordinate 101,324,082 of OX030951.1, forward strand.
ATCTCAGTGTACGCTCTCAGCAGCACAATCACTGACCACAGCTTCTCAACAACCGGTTTCGGATGCAACAATAACAACGACCTTAAGTAGCTCTTCAGTCACTCTCCGTAAGTCTAACGATTTATCTAGCATAGAACTAAAACTTGCGAGTTGTTCAATGCATCTAGTTTGCATGAGTACGATGTAATTGCTCTAGTTGAAACATGGATGACGTCACATTTCACGTCTAATGAAATCTTCGACTCTCAGTATGTTGTATACCGTAGAGATAGGGTGCTTGAACCAGCTGTATCGAGGGGTGGAGGTATTTTAGTAGCAGTATCTTCACTACTTTCTAGCAGACAAATTCAGCTTCCACGTAATGCTGCAAATATTGAACAATTATGTGTTGCAGTATCTTGCGGAAATTTATTTAATTCTAGCATAAATGAAATTATTTTACTTTTAAGATATATTCCTCCATCTAGTTGCTTGGATATATACAACGATCATTTATTTAATATTGATTACATTGTGAATTCCTTAAATTCCAATCAGACCCCGTGCGTTCTTGGTGATTTTAACCTTGGATCCATTAATTGGAGGTACTGCTCTGAAGAAAAGATGTTATTGCCGTTTAATGTAAAGAGTTCCATTGAATCATTATTGTGTGACACAATTTATGCCTTGAATCTTTTTCAAGTAAACGATATTTGTAATGATATCTTCAGAATTTTAGACCTCATTTTTATTAATAATGATTTAAAATATAAGCTTTTTAAATGTGATATTCCACTCACCAATGAGTCTATTCATCATAAGGCGCTTGTTTTAAATTTTAACTTTTATGTTTTTGAGAATCAACAGCAAGCTCAATTAGGTTTATCATACGACTTTAGTAAAGCGAATTATATTGCCCTTAACAATTTCTTCGATTCAGTTAATTGGAATTTGGTATTTGGGTCGAGTGATCTACATAATATGTACCTAATTTTTAAGAAAATTGTTGATGAAGGTCTCTTTTTATTTGTACCCATAAAATCTAGGAAAGTTAATTACAAACATCCATGGTATAATCGAAGATTAATCAACTTGAAAAATCTAAGAAATAAAGCCCATGCACAATTTAGAAAGACAGGTTTGTCTGTAGATAAAGAACTTTTTAATCTACGAAGGCGCGAGTTTGAATTCCTTTTTACCTTTTTATATAAAAAATACATTTATTCAGTTGAAAGTGACATTAAATCCAACCCTAAGTCATTTTGGCTGTTTTTTAATTCTAAAAGAAAGTCAAATGGCTTCCCTAAATCTCTGGAGTTCAAAGGGGTTGTAGCCGATAACCCGAAATAAGAGAATTGTTTGCCGACTTTTTTGGTTCTGTTTTCAGAAATAATAATTCTCAGGCATGCCCTGACGATTTATGCAATTTGAATCAGTTGCTTAATATTAGTGTTTTTAAAATATCTGATGAAGAGATATATAAATCTCTCATTGCTCTAGATTGCAATAAAGGCGCACGATACGATTTGCTTCCACCAATATTTTTAAAAAAATGTGCCCTTTCTTTGCATGTTGCTTTGAGCAATATTTTTAACAAATCCCTTTTGGATGGCGTTTTTCTAAAAGAATGGAAGACTGCTTACATTTCACCGATTTTCAAATCTGGGCAAACACATTTAATCAATAATTACAGACCCATTACTAAACTGTCAGTTATACCTAAGCTCTTTGATAAAATCGTGAATGAAAGGTTATTTTATCTAATACGAAACAGTATTTCAACACATCAACATGGTTTTTTTTCAGGACGTTCAATAAATACTAACCTAGCAGTATTCTCCAATTTTTGCGTTAATGCCATTGAATCTGGCTCACAAGTTGACGTTTTATATACCGACCTATCTAAAGCTTTTGATAGTCTTCAGCATGATATTTTGCTTATAAAGCTTGAACAATTGGGAGTCCACTCACAATTATTAAAGTGGATTCGATCATATTTAGTAGCCAGAATACTTTTCGTAAAGGTCAACGATAGTTGCTCGAAACCTATATCCGCTACGTCTGGTGTACCCCAGGGTAGTCATTTAGGTCCCCTGCTGTTCATTTTATTCATTAATGATCTACCGCAAATATTTCAGTATTGAAAGAGCTTACTGTACGCAGACGATTTAAAAATTTTTCACAACATAGGTACTTTTGACGACTGTCTTCATTTGCAAGAATATATCAATAGACTTTTAAATTGGTGCAAATTAAACTGCTTAGATTTGAATTTTCTTAAATGTATTGCTTTAACGATATCTCGAAAAAATTTTCCAATCAGATACGACTATAGTTATGAAAGCAATAGAACTTTTTTAAGACAATACCAATTCAAAGACCTTGGAGTATACTTTGACTCTAAGTTTAGTTTTGAAACTCAGCTAGAGTACGTTATATCTAAAGCGAACTCGCATTTCGGTTTTTTAAAACGAAACTGCATGGAATTTACGGACCCTTTTACGCCGTGGCGTCCGTGGCGTAGTTGGTTAAAGTGCGTGGCCGCTATGTCAAAGAACTTTGGAAACCCAGGTTCGAACCCCAGCAGCGACAGAAAATTATTTGAATTAAAAATAATTTTTCTGTACGGCCGCCACCTCTATGCAGACAATGGCAAACCTCAGAGAGTAATCAAAATGCCATGTAAAGCTTCTTGAGAACGAGAACTTTCCGTTCATCGCCGTTCGGAGTCGGCGTTAAGCATGTAGGTCCGGTTCTCGGTCAATTGTGTACAAACTTAATAACACGCACAACACAATTGATCATAAGAAGCTAGGTCAAAGTCCTTTCAAGGGCTGAAATGGCCAGTTATTTATTTATTTTTTTTTTTTTTACGTCTAAAATAATATTTTTTAGTTTAGTTCGATCTATTTTAGAATATGGATGCACAATTTGGGATCCATTTTACAAAAATTCAATTAACAGAATCGAAAATATTCAAAAGCGACTTACAAAGTACGCTTTAAGACGAACTTACCCATGGGAAAATATGCCCAGTTATTTGGTGCGCTGTCGATTACTTGGCATACAAAGTCTGGCCCAAGGGCAAGTAATGGTCAATATTCTGTTTATAAAGGATACAACTGATGGCAGAATTAACTCTCCTGAATTATTGGCCCTTATTCCCTTTCACATTCCACCTCGTCCTCTCAGGGGAAGTCAATTGTTCCACATAAGTCACCATAGGACAAACTACGGCCTTAATGAACCGATTTCTAGGTGTCTATCACAAAGCAACTCAATTGCTAATCACACTGATTTTAGTGTAGATAGATTTATATTCAAGAAACAGTTGGAAGATATTTTTTTCTAAACTTTACAAACTAATTAAAAATGTAAATTGTTTAAAATATATGCTAAATATTTTTAATTGTGTATGTATTATCTTTTCTCTTTCCTTTAGTATAAAGTAATGTAATCTGTAAGGGTAATAACCCGGTAGATGAAATAAGTAAATAAATATAAATATAATAAAAAAGACTTCACTATGGTCGGGCAGCGGAACTTCAACGCTGTCGTCCACAATTGGGGTTTGCGGGATATCATCTCTATTGGCGGGATTGTTGTCGTCGTCACCATTCAGAAGCCTAGAGAAGTGTGCCCTCCACATCATCAGTGTACTCTGGATATCTGTCACTAGATTCCCATTTTCATCCTTGCAGGAAGAAGCCCCGGTCTTGAAACCATCGGCCAGGCGTCTTATTTTTTCGAAAAATTTTCGGACCTCATTCCTGTCACCATGCATCTCAATTTTCTCGCACTCACGCATTTCTGCTTCCCTTTTCTTTCGCCTGAAAATGCGTCTCTCTTCCCTCCTCTTCTCTTTGTATCGCTCTTTAGCAGCACGCGTTACAACCGAATGCAGGGTGGCTTTGTAGGCGGCGTCTTTTTCTGCAGTGGCGTCGCGACACTCCTGGTCGTGCTACTGGTTTCGGCGAGGGCGGTGATAGCCTATCACCTCTTCGGCAGACGTAAGCATAGAGTGGGAAATGTGATTCCACAGCGTGCATATATCGTCGATTGGAGGAGTGCTTTCTTGAAGCAGGAGTGAGAGTCGAGTAGCGAAGTCTTCGGCTGTTTGTTTTGATTGCAGCTTTTCGACGTCTAGCTTTCTCTGTGCTGGATTGCGCGCATTCTTCGTTGCGCACAGGCGTGTACGGATCTTGGCTGCGACAAGATAATGATCCGAGTCTAATTTGGCACCACGGATCGTGCGTACATCTAAAACACTGGAAGAGTCCCTTCCGTCAATCAAAACGTGATCAATTTGGTTACGCGTCTTTTGATCAGGAGACAGCCAAGTTGCTTTATGAATATCGAGATGCTTGAATCTAGTGCTACTAACGACCATGTTTCGCGCTGCGGCAAAGTCAATCAGTCTCATTCCGTTATCGGAGGTATTGTCGTGGAGGCTGAACTTTCCGACTGTTGGACCAAATATATTTTCTTTTCCCACCTTGGCGTTGAAGTCACCAAGCACGATTTTTATGTCGTGGCGGGGGCTGCGCTCATAGGCCTCTTCAAGGCGCTCGTAGAAGCTGTCTTTGGTCTCATCGTCCTTCTCTTCTGTCGGAGCGTGCGCACAAATCAGGCTTATATTGAAGAATCTTGCCTTGACACGGATTATGGCAAGTCGTTCGTTCACAGGTGTGAATCGCAGGACATGATGCCGTAGTCGCTTGCCAACCACGAATCCGCATCCAAATTCGTGTTTCTCCGCATGGTCGCTGTAGTAGATATCACAGGATGCTTGCCGTAAGCAACCCTGTCCCTTCCATCGCATTTCTTGGATTGCAGTGATATCAGCTTTGCATCTTTCTAAGATATCTATCAGTTGGATAGAGGCACCATCCCAATTAAGGGTTCGGACGTTCCAGGTGCATATCCGTAAATCATTGTCAGTTTTTCGTTAGCGGTAATCGTCATCAGATTTGGGGATAATTTTTATCTTATTTCTTATACGCTTCATTGAAATTTTGTTTTTACGTGGTGGGCTTCAAACCCAACGCACAACCCATTAAAGGCAGGGGGAGTCCGCCGCTCAGATTAGCCGTCAAACTAACGGTTGCCAGTTTGCCGTTTCTAGAGGACACCACGTAGAGATTTGAGTCGACTTGAGACGAGTTCGACATGGATAATGCTGGCCTCACCAGGTTGAGGCAGTCAGACACGTTGCCATGTGAAAATCACCCCCTTGACCCTCACGCGTTGCCTTGTGAGGATCGTCCTCCAAATCTAACTATGAAGAAAATGTCAAACGTGTGCAACTCAGCGAAGGTGCTGACACATGACAGTCAATGCGACGAATAAGTACATCACTTAAAAGAGGAATGGAAAAATATATTCGATATATTCAACCGATTCAATATAATTCCGCGCAGGCAGAGTAAGTAAAGGCATTTGCAGTAAATGACGAGGTGTACAATGACATCGACCACCAAGATTATGTTGTCAACAATGGTCGCTGTAAATGAGACGGAAGCGAGAATAAATGCTAAAATAAATAACTTCACAAGAAAATTAAATGAGGGAATACAAGCAATAAACACCATGAGTAAATGGTACAAGGCAACCGACGCCAACAAGGTAAACATTCATATTTCAATTGCTTACTTGGTGGCTACAAGTTACATGAAGGAAGTTAAGCTAAAATATAATAAGCTGTTAAGTGCGTACCTCAAACGAAGTCATCTCTATGTTTTTTATCCCATCAACAAGCAAATGAAATAATTACAAATTGTACAAAAATGTTGGGGGCATGCGTAGAAGTTCTAGCTGGGCCACTTGATAGACTTGATGCTATTGTAACCTCAAATGAGTTTATAATACCTGGATATTTTCCAATCACCGATATCGAGGATTACGAATTAATAAAAATTAACGCCATACCAGAAAATATAAAAGTAATATTTTCGAGGAAGTTAAAATAACAACCTTAACCTAACCTGAACCTTAACATGCAAAGGCACTTCGAATCATCAAATGAAGACATCAATAACGCGTCAAAATGGAATGCGACGACAATCATTTTGCAGCCAGCAATATTTCTTAATATCGACACAAGTGAAAATTGCATCATTCAACAACTATATAGAAAATTATCGTTCAAAAGATGACCATCACGAAGGTTTAGCCTGAGCAACACTATCTGGAAGGAATTGTGGACTCACAACGCATGGATATTTGTCACACCTTTTCAATAGAAGATATCGCTTGCGGCGTTCATCGTGAGGAAGTAGTTTTGAATGAAACTGGAAGTATCCACATCACGCCTGACTGCATCATTCAGTCAAAATTTATAAGACTGGAGGCACTCCTTAAAGAAGAAAATTCAGTAATGTTGCACTACTCGAAACCATTGGGAATGATCAACAGTAGTACTATGAGCAGTCAAGAGCCTATTAACATATTAAATGAAACAGTTATTCCGTTAATAGCAGACCTAAGCGACTTGTCTAACGAAAGAGAATTAAGTGAATCCCTAAATAACCTTCACTCCACCAACTGGAAAACAATTAGGAAACATCGACACTGGATGATTATTATCGTAGCCACTATTGCAGCAATCATATTTTTGGGCCTAGTAACGATTTTTATAATGAGTCAAGTATGCCGAAACAGTTTCAAACGGTCCGACAACATAGAGATTCGAACAGATCAAAGGCAACGATAATTCCGTATTTGAGGTGAAATGATAACATCTTGCAAGCAGAATACAACTTGTTAGAGGCAACAAAATGTTGATGAAATCAACAAAAATTATATTCAAGTTTTTTAATCTTTTATTAATTGTTTTTATTTGGAAGACAAACATTCCAAATTGTCCCAGTTTCTTTATGGCTGCGTTTATGCTGACATAGCATACTGCAACATGTGCGCATAAACTGGGTCAATTTTGCAATAATTGTTTAAAAATATTTAATTCGCAATAATTGATTATGAAACATATATAAATATGGGTCAACCTCAGTGTGGGTGATTTGCTTTCTTACCCAAACTGCTAAGCTAAGCGAAATAGTAACTATATAAACTAAATTTATGTAATGCCAAACAGGGTTGCATCGAAGTAGATAAGAACTTAAGCGTTCTTCTGTCAAAATAAATTCCGGGTAACTTTCTCGGCATAATTGGCAGCATAAGTAGAACCTAAGTAGCTTGAATGGATCACAGTGAAAACTCATACAAGACTACTAATGAGTTGGTGTAGCGGCCAACGAAACAGTCTGTATAGTCAAGCTGTATGATTTGCTCTATACAGAGCCGTTGTTGTTGTTGTTGGTTGTTGCCTTCTTTGTCTTAATGTTGTCTCTTGTTGTCAACATGCTTGGCCTAAAGCTCAAATTTGTTTTCAATACGAAAGAGATTAATGTTAAGAGAAAGTAAATATATAAGTAAGTATGGTTAAGGTTAAGTTGAATTCTGGCTTGAAATATATGATACTTTTTGACCCGATAGTTGGCGCTTTTGTCGAATTTTATGCAATGATACGTTTTTGGCTATTGGATCGATATTGATGAAATAATGTATGAAGATTCTCCTGAATACAGCATAAAACATAGGCCGTAAGCATAAGCAATATTTTTCTTGAATTAGATGACGTTGTTGCTGCTGTTGCTTGTTTGTTTGTTGTTGTTATTAAGGGAAAAAGACTTGTACTTGCGCCTGTAAAATTGTTTATTAAGTTTAGATCAAAGCTATTTAAATCAAGATAAACATTTGTTGGTACCTGTTAAACTTTACATAACATTTATAACATTTCATAAAACAATTGGTCAATTTGTTTCGAAGTTCATATTTCATCTATTGTGATAAAAAGATGTCATCGAATGCAGTGGTCCACCAACATCCGCTAAATCGTTCCTCCAAGTTCCATTAACAATGTTATAGTTTGCGTTTTCCCAGTCTGCATATTGATCTGGACAGTGCCAGCGTTTGCCATCTGTCAGCATAATGAAATTATGCAGTGCAATGCTGCTCAAAACAATTTTTTTTGTGTTGTTAGAACTGCATTCAATTGTGGAATGTAGAACACGCCCACGGGCAGTTAAAATGCCGAAACTGTTTTCAATTACACGGCGTTCACGTGATATTCTATAATTGAAAGTTTCTTTATCTGCGGGCAGTTGTGTACCCGAATATGGTCGCATCAAATTAAGTTTTAATGGGAAAGCTGCGTCCCCTACCAGAAAATGGGGAAAAGGTTAATTTGACCCACCCCATAGAAAAATACTTGGTGGCAGTGGCAGTTTATTTGATAAAAGCGCACGTCCATATTGGGAGTGCTGCAAAACTCCTTGAAATAAAAAAAAACAAATATCAAAAGGACATTACTCTAGGAATATATGTATATTACCTCCATCGCTCTGACTGCCATAGCTACCAATACAGGCCGATGTGAAAGTATATCGAGCATCGCATGACGCCATTAAAACGATGCTGTAGAATTTCTTGTAATTGGAATTCATTGAACCAGATTTGTGCGTGCAAGTAATAGCAACATGTTTGCCATCTATAGCGCCTACACAATTTGGCATGTTCCATAAATGATTAAAACCCTTAGCAATGCCTCTGTATTGTGAAGTTGTTGGCTCACTCACATATATTGGCGACAGGACTGCCCATATTATATCGCACGTATCTAAAACGATGTTACGCACCTTTGTTTTGCCCAATTTGTAGCACCAGGCAATACCCTGGAATGATACTCCATGCGCCAGATACCTATAAAAGATTGTATTCTAAATTTAATTGTATTTTATTGGGTGGCTTACCATGGTATAATAATACAAGGTAGCATTGACAATCAAATGACCTGTCAAAAACAGCTGTTTGTGAAAATACATCTGCAGCTGCTGAGGTTGTTCTTTTTCACTTTAACGTTTTCAACATTGTTTGTGTTTTCAATGGCGGATTGTGAGCGCTCTCGTTTTGAGTATATTTTTTGACAGGAGATGGTTTCTCAAGCCACTGTCAATGCTACATTGTATTATTATACCATGGTGGCTTACAAAAAAGTGTTATAAAAAGGCGCTCTTCCGGGCTGAATCGTTGTCTAGGATTTTTTAATTTTCCACCTACAAAGTTTAGCAACAAATCATACACATTACGTGACATTCTGGTGTGTATGAAGAATTGCTTTTCATCACGTTGCTTCATATCCAAAAATATTCTGTTGAAGTATCCGTTCGGTGTCCAATCTCTCGCAACCGTGCAAACTTTGACAATGCATAGTATTCCTAAACGCAACCATGACGCATCTGATGCGCAAATAAATGCAACTAGAGCATAATTTAATTTGGCAATGCTTTCATAGTGTGTTGATAAAAATGGCGACGATGATTTCGCTAACATTGTTCTATAGATGCAAAGCAAAGATGTGTTCCTAAACGTCAACATTTTTTCAAAGCTTAAAATGACAATGTAGTTTATTTGCAGTGTTGCAAAGTATCACTGCTTTATTTAAGGACTGCTTTGACTTTGCATTACGGCGTTTGGGAAGTCAGCCATTTTTAGCAAATTTTTTACAAAATACGTTTTAAATATCGAAAACTTTTATTAATATTTATTGGATGGTATTATTACATTCAAAAAACAATTTATAACATTTTCTGAAAATAACACTTCATTTATGAAAATTATTTAAAAAATTAATCTTATTAACTTGAACTCAAAAAATTGTACATACCGTCACATAAAATGCAAAAAAACGTATGATCAAAAAATTCGAAATTGTGTTTTTTATTGATTACGATTCACTACATTATATTACATGTGTGTTGTCAATTTTAAACTTCTGCAACCAAAAATAACCAAGTTATTTGATTTGAAGATTTCGTTTCAATATCTCAAGTCGTTTGAATTTTATATAGTTTTTTGCTTCTCCTGTAAACTTATCAAAAGTGATGTTACGTTATTTTGCATTTTAGGTGACGATACATTGCTTAAATATCTTAATTTAAGTATTTTATACAGAACTTAATAGCTAGTATGGTATCCATTTGCATTAATGACCTTTCTTAAACGGTGTTTCATCGATTCCACCAATTTGGATGTATCGACCGGCGATATTTTATTCCACTCCTTTAGGATAACTGTTTTAAGCTGCTCTCGGTTGGTTATCTCATGATGTCGTACTTTACGCTCGAGCAAATCCCAAAGATGCTCCAGGATTAAGGTCCGGTGATTGAAGGGGACGTGGAAGTGTCGATTTGCAGTTGTAGACAAGCCAAGTTTTGATTAGTAGTGAATTATGCTTGGGGTCATTATCTTGGACCAGCATGAAATCACGACCGAGTTATAATTTTTCAGCACTGGCTCTTAAATTATTTTTAAAAATTGATAAATATTGAAATTTGTCCATTGTAGTTTCAACGAAAGCTAAGTTTCCAACACCATTAGATGCCATGGCACCCCATACCATAACATTACCGCCTCTATGTTTTACGGTTGGCGTTAAATTTTCTTTATTAAGAGAAGTATTAGGTCTTCGCCAAACGAAACGACGTCCATCTGAGCCAAAAATGTTAAATTTGCTTTCATCAACGAAAACAACGTTTTTCCAGAACTAAGCATATGCTAAGCGTTTAAGAGCATTATTTTTAGATAAATATAAACGGTTTCTTGCGGGACACGAAACCTTTGTAACCATGTGAATGTAAACAATTTCTTATTGTTTGCGGATTAACGGATGGACCTCCATGGTCTGCAAGGCTTGCCGCAATTTTTGGGGCACCGATTTTCGGTTCCGCTTTTACCATTCGTTCAATTAATCGCTCCTCTCGTATCGACAATATTTTTTTCCTACTTCTTCCAGATGCAATATCAAATGATTTATTTCGTTTAAAATTGTTTACAACATATTGGATTGTTGAACGAGGTCTATCAACAATTTTACTTATTTCTGAATAACTTTTTCCTTAATTTTTTAACTTAACGATTAATTTTTTTACGTCTATAGGCACTTTTTTGTCTGTTAGGGCCCAACCAAGTTATGCGTAAGCAAATATAAGTTTGAGAGCAAAGTAAACGAAAGTATGCTTAAGCAGAAAAGTCACCCCAGTAGACACATTTCATGCTTAACAAAATGTCAAATATTAAATCAAAAACTTGACAAAAACAGAACAAACCAACTGAAGTTCAATATGAAAAAATGAATAAACAATCGAAATTGAAATTATTAAATTGTTACAAGTGTTGGCTTCTTGGCTTAAAACGTTTACCACCATAAGAAGAAATGGAGGCAAGTTTAAAGAAAAGAAAAAGATCGTGTTGGATGCGGGAAATTAACCGCATACAACGTGCACGGCTTTTTTCATACAACTTTTTTGCGAATGAAAGAAGTCGACCCTCAACAATTCTTTATTTATACAAGGATGTGTCCTAACATTTATAACCGGTTGTTGAGTTTATTTACACCCTTAGCGGTAAAGACGTCATTTAATCCATCTATTAGTCCAGAAAGCCGATTAGCTGTATTATTGCTGTAAGTATCTCGAAATCCTCTGCTTTTTGTTGGAACTCAGCAACTATTATTTATTTATATTTATTTCAACAGGTATTTGTGGCAGGGTCCTTCTATGCAAACACTTGCATGGTCATTTAAGCTCGGGAAGGAGACGGTTCGATCTATAATAATCGAATCAGCTGATGTTTTGTTGAACAATTTGCATCCTACTTACGTCTCCGTACCCAATAATACAGATTATAAAGAAATATCACAGGTTTTTTGGACAAAGTGGAATTTTCCAAATTATATTGGTGCAATAGACGGAAAACATATTGCTCTTAAGTGCCCTCCAAACAGCGGTAGCCAGTACTTCAATTACAAAAAATTCCATTCTATTGTTTTACTGGCGGCATGTGACGCCAAATATCGGTTCACTCACATAGATGTTGGGGCGTATGGATCTCAGAATGATAGAGGTGGTTACATTTGCATCTAAAGCTTTAATTGTATTAATTAATTTACATGTTTATGTTATTCTTCAAGGCATTTTTCAAGTCAGTAAATTCGGAAAAAGAACATTAAATGGGCAACTACCAATTTCACCAAATAAAAAATTGCCAAGCACTGAGGTTGCACTACCACATTTTTTTGTAGCTGATGCAGCTTTTCCTTTAAGCCTTCATATTATGAGACCATATCCTGGACTTGCCTTTAGAAAAAGAAGCATTCAACAAAAGATTGCCCAGAGCCCGACGCACAATAAAAAATGCTTTTGGAATATTGGTTGCACGATGGCGCATTCTACAAACTACTTTAAATATGTTACCAGAAAATTCCGAGAAGATAGTATTGGTCTGCATTCTTCTGCACAATTTTGTTATGGTCAACAATGAAATTGTGTCATCTTAGTGTCCTTCCAATTACGCAGACTGGGACGATAGCAATGGTGATACACAAGACGGATTGTGGCGAACTGAAATCGATGTAAACCTACCCCCCATACGTTCATCAGAACCACTACGGAGGCGGAACTTTAACAAATATAAGAAATGAACTATGCAGATTTATTTTCAATAATCCACTTGCGAACTAATATTTTCTTACATTAACTTGTGTATTATAACATAATGCATATATCTATGTATTGCTATGTACATATGTTTTGAATAACAATTGACTCCATCTTTAATGAAACAAACAAAAATTGACAAAAAACAACACAAAATCAAAATGGAACTTGAGCACTTTAATCGAAAATAATTGTTGAAGTATCACGTCTTCTGGCTTCAGCTCGAATTTTCATTAACGATTGAAATGTCTCCAAAAGAAACTGATCTTTAAGATCGTCAGGAATGCCTTCCAACAGAGCCTCCATTGATTGCAAAGAGCAACCCGAAGGACCACTTCGCACGCTTTCTGTAACATCGTTTAGTGTGTTTTCAATGCTTTCAAAAGTTTTTTCGAAATTCAAACATATTTGCGAAAATTTTCGTCTCTTGTTGTTTGGGGGTTTATCTGACGAAGGCAAAGATTGTGTGTCGGCCAATGAAACATCTGGTGAACTTGAGTTGTCATCATGTTCTTCATTGTTTATAGTTCTAAAAATATGTAAACATGGCTAATAACAACTTTTTACAAAATGGAAAGTTGTCATACCTCCGTGGAGTGACAGAGTCTTTAAGAAAAAGGAGGCTCTCAAAAAAAGGCCAAGACTCTTTATAGGAAGCCCCGCTACCCGAAGGTGATTCCATTTTTTTGAGCTCCTTTCCAAAGCGCTCCCTCAGAAGCTTCCACCTAGCTTTGCAGTTTGAGCCTGTAAGGTTAAAGAATGAAAATAAATCTGTGCATAACGGTTGGCTGATAAGTCCCCGATCTAACAAAGAAAAACACATTTTTTTGTCAAAATTCGTTTTTATTATTCAACATAGTTCCCTTCAAGAGCGATACAACGATTATAACGACCTTCCAATTTTTTGATACCATTTTGGTAGTACTCCTTCGGTTTTGCCTCAAAATAGGCCTCAGTTTCGGCGATCACCTCTTCATTGCAGCCAAATTTTTTCCCTGCGAGCATCCTTTTGAGGTCTGAGAACAAGAAAAAGTCGCTGGGGGCCAGATCTGGAGAATACGGTGGGTGGGGAAGCAATTCGAAGCCCAATTCATGAATTTTTGCCATCGTTCTCATCGGAACAACACTTTTTTCTTCTTCATATGGGGCCGTTTTGCCGCGATTTCGACCTTCAAACGCTCCAATAACGCCATATAATAGTCACTGTTGATGGTTTTTCCCTTCTCAAGATAATCGATAAAAATTATTCCATGCGCATCCCAAAAAACAGAGGCCATGACTTTGCTAGCGGACTTTTGAGTCTTTCTACGCTTCGGAGACGGTTCAACGGTCGCTGTCCACTCAGCCGACTGTCGATTGGACTCAGGAGTGTAGTGATGGAGCCATGTTTCATCCATTGTCACATATCGACGCAAAAACTCGGGTGTATTACGAGTTAACAGCTGCAAACACCGCTCAGAATCATCAACACGTTGTTGTTTTTGGTCAAATGTGAGCTCGCGCGGCACCCATTTTGCACAGAGCTTCCGCATATCCAAATATTGATGAATGATATGACCAACACGTTCCTTTGATATCTTTAAGGCCTCTGCTATCTCGATCAACTTCATTTTACGGTCATTCAAAATCATTTTGTGGATTTTTTTGATGTTTTCGTCGGTAACCACCTCTTTCGGGCGTCCACTGCGTTCACCGTCCTCCGTGCTCATTTCACCACGCTTGAATTTTGCATACCAATCAATTATTGTTGATTTCCCTGGGGCAGAGTCCGGAAACTCATTATCAAGCCAAGTTTTTGCTTCCACTGTATTTTTTCCCTTCAGAAAACAGTATTTTATCAAAACACGAAATTCCTTTTTTTCCATTTTTTTCACAATAACAAAAGTTGCTTCACAAAAGACGCTCTATCTCACAAACTAATTGACTTACAGACGTCAAATTTTGACACGAATCATTTGAAGGTTAGTACTATATAAAAATAATATGCATTTAATACTAGCGACGCCATCTATGTGTCAGACCGGGGACTTATCAGCCAACCGTGCGCACTTACTTGGTTGACCACATTCAATTGCTACTGCATCCCATGATTTCTCTTTTGTAAACTTGTTGAAGTAGTGCCTGTCAGTTTTTTCATAAAGGTTTTTGTGTTTTTGCACACTTTTTATAAGGTTTTCAAAAAAACTGGGATCTGCATTCATTTTCAAAAAGAACTTTGATAGATAATTTAATTTCAATTGACAGATAAAAAAATCGCTTGCTTATTTGTTGAAAAGGGTTACCAACAGCAGACACAAAAATTATGTTCATAGGGTTGTTTTGCTTATAAGACCCGGTAAATAAACAATTTCATAGCAAAAACATACAATTTTGCATAAATAACTTAAATATGCTATTGGCAATAAAATAACTTTTTTTTCACTGAAAACTTTGGCCTAAAAATATTTAAATAAAAAATACGCGCATTCTCAATACAGGTAGCAACTCTGTTCTGCTTAGCAAGATACGGTGTCGGACGCTCTCTCTCAAGTTTATAAAAGTAAACGAAAGTTGAAAAACATAACGAAAGGCATGCTTACGCACGACATGGATGGCTCAGTACAATACCGTACAAGTAAATACTTTCGCTGTCTTGCTTTTGTTTGCTTACGCATAACTTGGTTGGGCCTTTAAATTCATTTTTAAAAAATTTTAATAATATTTCATAGAGAGCTTTTAAGCACGACTAATTCCTTTCACATTATGGAATTCCGTTCTTAATTTGGCGTAACAGTTAAAATTTTGACATTTAATCGAGCTTTTTACCAATATGATGTAAGTGTATATGCAATTAATTGAGTTGCAATTATGGGGATAGCCGCTTTCATAAATTTTCGTAAATTATTGAACTCAATAAGTTAATTGTTTTTGTATTTAACCCTCATCCATCGTTTGCATCAAATTGATGCAAATTCTTGGAACACATTCATATATTAAAAACAAATATGCATATTTAAATTCAGAATTTTGGCTACCTTCCTAAAATATCAAGTTCTACAGTTCTACAGTGAGCAGTTCTACAGTTAGAGATAGTCTTATACTTATCGCGCTAGAATAGTTAATAAATTGAAAATATTCCAATGAATAATATTGTCTTTTTGTATCTGCATCAAATTGATGCACAACGTACTTTTCGTTTCTAGAAATTTCCGATGGATGCGGGTTAATATCATTACTCACGAATAACTAAAAAATATGAAACATGCTTATTCAATATATGTGACCCGGTCTACGAAAAGGGACCTTCGGTGTAAAAACAAGTTTTCGAGAAAACAGCTGTTTGTAAACGTTTAATTGTCGCACACTGAATGGCGTCTTTTCATTTATTTCAGCTTATCCTCTATTCTTACAGAGTTGTATTTCTTAGTCTATTAATACAGATTTGTATTTCTTAGTCAATTAATACGAGTTCTTTTTTTTTAGTTAACGACCAACAGTGAAGAGGTGATTACGTTTACTGAATCATTTTTATGCGTCTTTTGATTCCGAAATAAATTCAAACTTCTGCTTTGCGCCATTATCATTTGAGTTGGAAACTTCTGCTTTGCGCCATTAGAAAGAGCACACATTAGTCTATCCGAATCGCCAAAAAAGTGAAAAATGATATTTTCACACCGAAGGTCCCTTTTCGTAGACCGGGTCACATATATACATTATTTTAGAAAATACAATGGCTTGAATACAAAATTATCTACTGTATGTGCAAATTTTTGATGCAGTGTATCTCGTGACATTTTCGATTATTTAATTATTATTGATTTATTTATTATTATTATTGCTATTTATTATAATTAATAAATTCAAAAGACGAATTTTTTTCAAAAATGTTTGTATTTATTTTTCATTTGTCGCTTAGGCGAAACGACTGTTGTGGAATTGTTTGACGAGTGCTATGTTTTATAATGTTTTGTCATGTTTAGTATAATCACCATTTATTTTGGTATGTGCTAGGCTGCTTATCTATGTTCTATGCGCTGCTATGCCATGCGAGACTAATCAGCGTATTAGAATTTTATGAAGATTCTTACGCCGGATCTAAGTACATATTTGAGAATTTGAAGCGGATCACTGAAAGCAACACCCTAGAAATTAGTCAGATTTCTTCGAATTGGGGTGTTCGCAATACCGTTTTCGAAAAACTTTTAGAAGTCAATCAAAACATTTTACAAGCAAACTACAATTGCCAAGTAATAAATAATTGCTTGCATACTTAATGCCCTGAATTCTCCGTCAGTTGACTTTGAAAATATTGTAATTAAAACCTTGAACGAGTTTAGTTCTTCGGCGACCACCTCGCGAAAATTGAAGAAATATTTTGAATTTGCTAAATTAGAATACAAAAATCTGCTCTGCCATGTGCCAACTCGATGGTTATCGCGGTTTCTAGCTATAGATCGTTTAATTTTAGCCGTCAGCTGTAAAAAGGTAATTCCTTTTAAAAGGCGAAGAAAATACTCGGAGAGAACTTTGCTTTGAGGACGAAGAATGCTTTGAAGTGGGAATATCAGAGGCATATTTGTATTTCATACACAATGTACTACAAGATTTTTGTTCAGTTGTGTTCTCTTTGGAGAAAGATGATTTTACCATCGTAGATGTAGATAACATTATGAGAAAATTGAAGCAGAATTAGAGAAAAAGATTAAATAATCAGTTTTTGGGAAATAAAACGAAAGATATTTTAAAGAAACTTTGTTACAATGAAAGGAGCACTTGCTCTTTTGAGCAAGAATCTGAAATGTTTTTAAGTAAAGCTGTGCAATATCTGGAGACGCACTACAACTACAGGTACAATTCTATTAAATACATTTATATGATCTCAAGTTAAAGTTGGTTTCGTAGGAAGAACTCGAAGAAACAGTACAAGATTTAGGCTTAAAGAACGATATTAGTACAGATGAATTATACAAACTCTTGCAAAAAATATATTAAACGATAAAATTTGGTCGTCGTTTTTTTTTTTTAATTATTTTTTTCAATTTTTTAATGATAATTGTTAAGCCTGAAGTACAATAGTGCGAGAGTGCGTTGCGAGACAACGTAAGAATCTCGTACGAACTGTCAAAGCATTTTCATAAGCAGATTTCTTATTTAGCAATCTACAATACTTTGTGATGCGAGGCATTTCCAAAAAATTGAAAAACCTCGCATGTGATGACGAGCTGTCATAAAAAACAGACAGTAACTACAGATAGTAACAATGTCATTGTTAAGAGGGCCTTTCATGTTCTAACTACTGTTGATGAATACCATCCACCATTTAGCGTATGTTATAAATCGGACAGAGAGAGTATAGTTAATTCGAGCTCAAAAGACAAAGTTTATGAATTCAATTTTAAAAAAGCTGACATTTTGAAGTTGAATCATTTACTTCATAAAAAACTTAATGTTATTTTAGAGTACTTAAATGGAAATAACCTTGATGATTCCATACATTTTTTTATACGGAATTTTTTACTGTGTTCTCTCAGTCCGTACCATATAGCCTCAAAATTGCGAAAAACTGTGCATACCCTTGGTTATACCATATACAAAGGATTTGAAAACTCTTCGCAACAACAGGAATAGAGCATGGAAGAAATATGTCTGTAGTTTAGACTCAAATGACCTGGAAACCTACAAACGTTTGTTTCTGGAATTTGAAAATAGCTCAGTTGCATTATATAATGAATATTTAGACAATATAAAGCTGAGAATACTGTCTCATCCAAAGAAGTTTTGGGGATTCATAAATACAAAGAAGAAATCCGATGGATTCCCTTCATCATTCAAAACTGTTGATGGAATTACTGATGATCCCGTCACTATTTGTGGTTTATTTGCAAATCTTTTTAAAGAGTCATTTTGTTCGGATTCTTTTCATCCTGATGAGGGGTATTTTGAATATATGAATTCTACACCCAAGGTTTCTTTGGGGCCTACATCTTTTTCCTTAGGAGATATATCAAAGTATATTGGATCAATCGATGAGGATTTTGGCGCTGGACCTGATGGAATTCCTGCCGCAGTGATAACTCAATGCGGTTCCGTTTTGTGTCAACCTCTTTCATTATTATTTAATAAATCTATTCACGAAGGATATTTTCCACTTTTTTGGAAAAATTCGTTTATTAGTCCAATTTATAAAAAAGGTTGCAGGAATGAAGTTATAAATTATAGGCCCATCGCTAGGCTTTCATCAATTCCCAAACTGTTTGAGCGAACGGTTTACGATAGCATTAAGGGTCACTGTGTAGAGGTGTTAACGACTCGTCAGCATGGTTTTGTTAATGGCAGATCCACTGTGTCTAATCTTCTCGATTTTACATTTTGCTTAAATTCGATTGAATCTGGTAACCAGGTCGACTGCATTTACACTGACTTTAGTAAAGTATTTGATAAACTTCCCTACAATCTAATTTTATTTAAGCTGAAGTCTTTGGGATTTCCGCAATATTTTGTTAGCTGGATTAAATCGTATTTGTCAAAACGATCTTATCAAATACGATTCCGAAGTGTGTTGTCTTCGAAGTTTGTTGCGGAATCCGGTGTTCCTCAGGGTAGCCACCTTGGTCCACTTGTGTTTATTTTAGCAATTGATGATGTAAATCACATCATAAAACACTCTCATCTGCTGATGATATGAAAATATACAGAAAAATAAACTCTCAAGATGATTCAGCTCTACTCCAGTCTGACCTAAACTCTTTTGAGATTTGGTGTTCTAAAAATAACATGTTTCTAAATCCAGACAAATGCCAAACTATGACCTTCTCGCGAAAAAGGAATAATATAATTATTGATTATCACATTAAAGATACTGTCTTAAGTCGTGTAGATATAGTGAAAGACAGGGGCGAACACAGGTAGGGGTTTTGGGGGTTAAACCCCCCCCCCCCCAAATGAATGAATAAAAAGAAAATTAAATGTATAAAGTAAAACAATTATAAATTGTAAAGCATTATTTTTTTAAGTTGTAATGTTTTAAGCTATTTTTTATGGTGTTATTTATTGTTTTTATTAAACAAAGCTCTGTATACGCATAAGAGCCCTGCATAAGTATGCTTTTCCGCCTACTGGAATATATTCGCATGTTGTAGAATAAAAACCTTGGTATTATGCGCAAGTAGAAAACAAAGTGGCGTCCGTGGCGTAGTTGGTTAAAGTGCATGGCCTCTATGTCAACCAACCTGGAAACCCGGGTTCGAATCCAAACAGCGACAGAAAATTATTTGAATTAAATTGATTTTTCTGTACGGCCGCAACCTCTCTGCAGACAATGTCAAACCTCAGAGAGTAATCAAAATGACATGTAAAGCTTCTTGAGAACAAGAACATTTCGTTCATAGCCGGTCGGAGTCGGTGTTAAACCTGTAGGTCCGGTTCTCAGTCAATTGTGTACACACTTAATAACATGCACAACACAATTGATCATAAGAAGCTAGGTCAAAGTCCTTTCAAGGGCTGAAATGACCAGTTATTAAATTTTTGTTTTAGGAAACGAAGAGAGTACACTGCTGTACTTATACTAATAAGAAGAGGATAAAGTAATAAAAAATAACGCAAATACTGTATTCATACACTGAATATTTTGTGCATATTTCTTTATATACCATCATATATATACCAAGCAATATACCATCATATATATGTATGTTTTGGCAATGTTTTAAATAATGTAGACAGTTATCACGATCTGGACTGTTGTCACGAGTCGACGTGTTTTTTTGTGCGCTCTTTGTAACGTGATAAATAAAGAAAATGAGCAATTGATTTGCTGTGAATCTCCAAAATTAAAACCTTGTAATTGATACAAACTGCTCAATAAAGCATAGAAACTCTTTTTTCTTTTAAATAACTCTTAAGTGCGCTGAACTAATTTAAATTAACTAAAAATAAAGCGGAGTCTATATATAAAAAAACCAAACTGTTTTATTAACAAGAAGAGTGACTCATTCGCCTCGCGGTGGTTCGCTCACACAGTTTCTTCGCAGTTTCGCCGCGTTTTTTCGCTCTTTGCGTATGCCCGCACATTCGCTGAGCTTAGCTCTTCTGCAAAATTTCAATATAAACAAAACCAAACATTTTTATAACAAATAGAGCGACACATTCGCCTCGCGGTGGTTCGCTCACATGCTGTTTCTGCACTAGAAGTCCATCGACGTCTCTTCTGTTTTGTTGCTGAGTTCAATTTTGCAGTTAACTTCTCTTAATGCCACCGTCTCCCATGCAGACGCGTCAACAGCGTGAGCAGCTCGCTCCTCGTGCTATAGGCAAAACTGAGGGCACGCCGAAATTAAATTGCAGCAGCGCAAGCTCGATCGGAGCGCAACTAACAGCTCTTGAAGTACGGCTCAAAACAAATTCAAAAGAAGAGCTACTGAAATTGGAAGAACGTCTACGTCAGCACACTGACAACCTATTCAATCGTCTCTCTGCTGACATTGCCTGCAAGTTTGGGAATCTGGAGAGTGAGGTGACTAACATTCAAAGCAATTTGAGTGCTAAATTCTCTCACTACGACAGCTTAATAACAACATTGGAAACTCAGCTAAGTGCGCTCACCTTACGCTGCGACGAGCTTGCCGATCAGATAGCCTCCAACAACAATAACAACAACAACAACAACACCAACACACAACCAACAACACCAAGTGTAGATTTTTCATCAGATGCAGTTCTTTTTGGAATACCTTTTGCATCGGGGGATAATTTAAAAAGTATATTTAACCTTATTTGCCGGTCGATTGACTTCCATTCGCCTCAAATAAGGGATATTTTCCGTGTCAAGCCAAGATCACACATCTCTTGTCCACTTGTGATAGTAAAATTCTATTCACCATTTGAAAGAAATCGAGTCTTGAAGGCTTTTGGCGACCATCGTAGACGTTTGAAAAAAGCGATTAATCTCAGAGATGCTGGCCTTGATTCAGACAATAATGTCTATCTACATGAAAGCCTACCTATCGACACGAGGAAACTTCTTCAAGCTGCGATTGCTTGTAAGCGTAGGAAATCCATCTTTAATGCGTTTACAATTCGCGGCTCGGTGTTCATCAGGTTATCTAAGGATGCAGAGCGTATCGAAATCAAAAGCGAAGCCGAACTTCTCAACTTTTCAGCAGCCCCAGTTGACGTCGATGCATCGGTTTAGTATGGATTATAGATGTTTCCACACTATATTTTTTATTTTATTTTATTTATTGCATTTATTACTTATTTATTTATTGATATTTACTTTGTCTCTTTTTTTCTATTCTTACTTTAATCGTTCATTTCTTTGGCTATCGTTCGACTTCTCCTACTTTACTTTGCTCGGCTCTACAAAATGTTTTCAGGGTGTTCTTAATTCTAAATGCTTTCAGGGTCTTTTTAATTCTTTCCAATGCCGGACGTAAGCCCATCTGACACTATCGCTATCGAAAATCATAAAACTGTTGTTGAAATTTTATGTAAGCAACGATCTGGGTTGAAAGTAGTGCATTTTAATGCAAGAAGCCTGAATGGTCTTAAGATGGATTTTGTTGAACATATATTTGAGGATTCCTCCGTTGACGTAATATGCGTCACGGAAACCTGGTTCAGTGAGGATATAAGCAGCTCATATTATAACATAAACAATTTCCAACTGTTTCGCCATGATAGAAATAATAGAAGAGGCGGAGGGGTTGCGATATACTGCAAAAACTATCTTAAGACCAATATTCTTAGTGCGTCGTGTCATTCTGATGTTGAGTTCTTAACTGTTGAACTATTAGGTAATAACACAAAAGTTCTAATATCCTGCGTTTATAATCCGAATCGTAATTGCTCTCTAGAACCTATGTTCACGTCATTGTCCACCTATGCTATCGACTACAAACACTTAGTTTTATGTGGAGATTTTAACATAAATTTGTTATCTATTGATAATGTAGCAAAAAACTTTCTTGATAGCTTATCGGAAGTCGGTCTTAATGTAGTTAATAGCACGATTCCAACGCGGTTTGCAAGCAATGTTTCACCGAGTCTATTAGACATCTTTGTAGTATCTGATCCTTCGTCTGTTTAACTTTTTGATCAGTTGTCGTTCGTATCGGATCATGATCTCATCTTTTGCACGCTGGATGTGTGTTTCTCAGCCATTATGTCTGAATCCTCTTTCTCGTACCGCGATTTTAAGTCAATTGATCATGTTGCCTTATTGAATGATTTGAATTTATCAAACTGGTCAGATTGTTGGTTTCAAAGCTCAGTCAATGATAAACTAACTTTGTTCATTAACATAATAAGTGACCTTTTTGATAAGCACGTTCCAGTTCGCACGCGTCGAATTGTCAATAGCTCCTGTCCATGGTACACTCAATCTGTGAAACAAGCCTTAAAAAATCGGTTCAAAAGTTATAATAAATGGAAACGAAATCCCACTGCTTTAAACTGGAAAATATATAAAAAAACAAGAAATGAAGCCACCTCTGCTGTAAGATTGTCCAAATCTATGTTTTTTCAGTCTAAGCTGAACCCATCATTGCCTTCTAAACAGCTCTGGAATAATTTAAAAAGCATTGGAGTTTGTCAAAGATCTTCTGAACTTTGCAAGATAGACCCGAATTTGTTGAACGATTATTTTGTTTCTAACTCAACATGTGTTGATTCTAGTATACAAGATTCTGCTGTTAGTAATATGCCAGAAGTTGATTATGTATTTGATTTTAAAGCAGTAAATGAGCAGGATGTAGCACGATGTTTAAATAAAATTAAATCTAACGCAACCGGGGAAGATGGAATTTCCATGAAATTTATTAAGATTATAGTACCTTTTGTCCTCAGCCCACTTGCGCATATCATTAACCATTGCTTCACTACCTCATGCTATCCCGAAATTTGGAAAGTTGCTACTATCATACCTATCGCTAAAAAACCGAATGCATGTGATCCGTGTGATTTTCGGCCAATCAGTCTGCTGTGTTCTGTTTCAAAGGTATGTGAGGCGCTCATGGCTGAGCAGATTTCTAATCATGTCAACTCCTTTGGCCTTATGTCAAACTTCCAGTCGGGTTTTCGTCCTGGACACAGTTGCTCAACTGCTGTGGTTAAAATTCTTGAAGATATAAGAGGTCCCTACGATTTAGGTCACATAACATTACTTTGCTTGCTAGATTTTTCCAAAGCGTTTGATGCGGTCAATCATTTAATTCTATGTAGTAAGCTCTCGCAAAACTTTGGGTTCTCTGGTGCTGCTGTCCGTCTTTTGGGAAGCTACCTGGCTGGTAGGTCTCAAAGAGTTAAGGTTGGGCCAAACTTCTCGACATATAGAATAACCACTAGTGGAGTACCTCAAGGCTCAGTGCTTGGCCCGTTGTTATTCACATTGTTTACCAACGACATTTTTACGAAATGCAATCATGTCAATATGCACGCGTATGCTGATGATCTTCAGCTGTACCTGTCGAGCCCAATGTCTTCGTTACAAGACCTTTGTGGTAGGGTAAATGAGGATTTAAATAAGGTAACTGAATGGGCGAAGGTAAATATGCTCAAATTAAACCCTTTGAAATCGTATATCTTGCCTATCTCAAAAAACTCTAATAACATTCAATATTTGCCTCCAATCATTCTTGATAATGTGGAGCTAAAATCTGTTAGCAAGGTAACCAATCTTGGGTATGTAATAAACTCTTCCCTTTCATGTGAGGATCATATTAACTCTTGCGTCAAAAAAGTATATTATGTATTACGCAATCTTCGAGTAAGTGAATGTTTTGTGCCTGTCGAAATAAGACGAAAACTGGTTCTGCAGCTCCTGATGCCTATAATAACATACTCTGAAGTTGTTTATTGCAAACTCGACTCGAGGTCTGAACATAAGCTTATTGTTGCTTTTAACAATGCGGCTCGCTATGTTTATGGATTAAGAAGATATGACCATATCTCCATGTTTTCAAAAAGATTACTCGGACGTAGCTTGCTAGGCCACCTTGAGGCTAGAAACTGCATTTTTCTGCATAGGCTTATTCATTCTCATTGTCCAGGTTACTTATTTGAAAAACTGTCGTTTTGCAGGTCTATTAGAAATTTAAATCTGTTAATTCCTAGATACAACTTCTTAAACTCCAGTAGATTGTTTTTCGTAAGCGCTGTCAGATCATGGAATTCACTACCCATGAACATAAAAAATGTTTCTAATAAAAATATCTTTAAGCATTTAGTATACAAACACTTCTCTTAACTAATTCTATATTCTGTCCATTGCATCTCTCTTCTAAAAGTTTCTTTTTCATCTCTGCTTTTATCTAGTGAAACGATTAGAGTCATTATAAATCTTTAATGTAATTATATTTTTAAGGTATATATAATTAATTTAAATTTTAAATTGTTAACTTGATCTCTTGATATATGTTATTATCTCCAATTGTCAATCTGTTGTAATCTCCAGTGTCAATGTGGCATTCAAAAGATTTAATCTTATTTGTCAACAACGTTACTTAATAAATACAAATACAAAATACAAAGTTATGCATTTTGTGAAAAATTTTCGAAAACTTAAAATTAAAATTTAATAACTATTTTACTAACAATAAAATTAAAGTTACAATTCATTAAAAGGTCAAACAGAAAATGATTATGCTTCAATTTGATTTAGAAATATATTTTTTATTGAAATTTAATTTAAAGTCGCAATGATTTTGCTTTTAACATCAACTCATCAATCACCAACACAAATTAAACACATTTCGCTAACATTTTTTCAGTGCACCATAGTGCATTGCTGAATATTAGCATTCTTTATCAAATATTCGATTAAGAAACAAAACAACACAGCTCACAAATTCAGATCCGCGTTAGAAGTGTGTTGTGAGAGAACAGAGAACGAATTAAAATTAACTAATTTTTCAAAAGTTTAAAGCACATTTGCTCTTACTTTGACGAAATTTGTTGCAAGCTATTTGTTAAACACAAAATTCTTGAAATTAATAACAATTGTCGTCAATTTTCAAAAATTTTTTTTTAGTGAACAAAAGTGAAGTAGTGTATATTCGTTTATCGAATATATTCATGCAGGGCTCTGACTCGCATACATGTTCTACTACGCAGTTTTTCTCTGTAAAGTCAAGTTCCGCTATCGCAGCAGCTTCAATTTGGTATGAAGTTAAAACTAGAACTCTCGATTTTCGAGCTTTTGAAGCACCCGGACTACCCGGGTATTTTCGAGTATTTCGAGCTACCCGACTAATACCCGAGTAGTACCCAGGTATAAGTCGATATTGAATTTTTGTTTTCTACAAAACTTAAGAATCTTTACGAAAATTTAAGATGCAGTGTTATTAGTAATTAAGTAAAAATTAAATAAAAATTATTATTAATTTCTGTTATTAAGTAAGAAACAAAAACAAAATAATCTACTCTTAACCAGTCCCCATCAAACATCTCCACGGACTACCAAAGCAGTTTTCTTTTTTATTTAAATGTAGTCACATAGAGCCAAAACAACCTAATAAAAAAGAAGAAAATCAATAAAATTTCTCTATGGTTTTCAACCAATTTTTTGTTATGCAATCCACATAATTTTAAGAAGAATCTGATTATATTTTATGAAAAAACATTTAAAAACAATTAGGAAATCTTATCAAAAATATGTGATTTACTTATTGATTTCAAAAGTTACCTTCTTGATTTTTGTGAATTTAAGAAGGAAATTCTCTTGATTTAATAAGATATATATATATATTTTCAATTGCCTATGATATTAACTTCTCAACAGGGTGTATTGTCTTCTTATTCGTTTTAACTGGTATCTCCTTAAACTTTGGAGAGTGAAAAACAAAAGATTTTCTTACTAAAGTTAAGTGTTAATAAGATTCCATCCATTCAATAAGAAATCTTATTAAAAAGTTTTTGATAGTAGTTGTTAATTTTTAATAAGATTTTCTCTATGAAATTAAAAAGATTTCTCTTTGGAAAATTCTTATCATTTGGGAGTATTAATAGGAAAACCTAATAAAATAGCTCAATTTGGAAATCTTCTCGATTTTATGTGGTAGTTTTTGGCTCTGCGCAGTCATATCGGTCTAATTTACTGTCGGTCACTTACATACTATGTTCTTGATGAGCATCGCTACTCAAGTACATCTAGCCATGTCCGTCTATATGTCTGTATGTGATGACGATTACAGCATAGATTTTGGGGCCATCGTTAAGAATTTCGATGTACTATAAGCTTATATTTAAAATATAAAGATCATGTTGCAAATTAACGATCTCTTATGAAAATTACGTTAACCCCACATAGAAAGTAATGTGAAATTGGTTGAATCTCTTAAAATTTTATAAAAAAAATTAAATTTCTTAATTAATTTAAATTTTATTATTGAGGACATATTTAATTCAATGGCCAAAAATAAATGAATAATTGACTTTGTACTCTAAATATTATATAATGAATAAAAAAATTTTAATATGTCTAATAAAAATATAACCTCCCCCAAAATTTTTTCTGGGTGCGCCCCTGGTGAAAGACCTTGGTGTATACATGGATTCTAAGCTGTCGTTTAGCATCCATATTGACGCATCCATATTGAACATTTGTAAAAAAGCATCTTCAATTCTTGGATTTATAAAACGCTGGGCCAAAGAGTTCAATAGTATGATTACAACTACAACGTTGTATTATGCGATCGTAATTGGAGTACACAAGTCAAGTTTGGTCTCCAAGTTACAATTTGCATGTTGATCGAATAGAGAATTCAAAAACATTTTGTTCGGTTTGCACTAAGGGGCTTAAGTGGATTTGACATTTTAAACCTTCCTCCTTACGGGGATCGTTTGAAGCTTTTAAAAATGCAATCATTGAGTGAGCGAAGGATGTCTGCAGATATCGTATATTTACACCAACGCATAACCGGTGTATTCGATTCTCTAGAACTTCTTTCTCTTATTAATTTTAACTCTAATCGTAGAAGTAGTAGATACGCTAACAATTTAATCTATTTACCATTTAGTAAAACAAATTACATGTTAAATGCTTCTTTAAACCGCATGAGTACCTTAGTTAACAATTGTAGTTTTTTTGATGTTAACTTGTCAAAAGGTCAACTCAAAATTAGATTCAAAACTATTGTGTAATTGCATGACTATGTTCTGCATGGTTAGTTGTTTTGTCTTGTGTTGTCCCTGAGCCCAACCAATGTTTTGGTGGGTAAATTTTTCCAACATTAACTTATTTTGCGCCACTAATATCAATACCGTTGATAATTTCAAAGATTTTTGGATTGTGGTTTTAAATGGGTGAATGCTGGGAATGTGCCGAGGCTGTTTTAGTTTTCATTGGGCAGTAGAAATGTGGCGGGACCCAAACCCTGCGCACATCCAAGTTAAGGTCTAGGAGAGACCCCTCAAGTTTAAAGCCTAGAGGTAGACAAGGGGCTTTTGGCTAGGTACTTTTAAGGCGGCACCGACTCGCCTTGTCAGTGCCAGCTGCGAATTGTGGGTTTTTTGTTCAAGACGCAGCGCTGCCAAACACTACGACCTTCCACACCCTAGCTGGTCACCCGCTGCGTTGTCCAGGGCCGCTTATTTGTTAAGAAACTTATTCACGGCTAACCTCCATATCTAGAGGCCGTCCACTATCCGCAACCTGTGACCTGTCCGGTGGCCTGCAGCTGAGCCTCCGCCGAAAACCCTTATATTCCACGGAACCACTGCTGCTTTCACAGCTATCGAAAAGGAATCAGCCAAGGTGGGTTTGGCGGTGAACGAGCGCAAGACGAAGTATATGCTGCCTACAGGCAGGGGAGCGCGGCGTCTAGGCTCTCACGTCTCAACGGGCAAATATAACTTTGAAATGGTCAAGGAATTTACCTACCTTGGCACCGCCGTTAACAGCAACAACGATGTCAGCCTGGAGATTAAGCGAAGACTCATAATTGCTAATAGGTGCCACTACGGGCTTAGAAAGCAATAACGTTGCAGAGCCCCATCTCGAGCGACAAAACTGGCACTCTACAAGACGCTCGTTATACCTGTGCTTCTTTATGGCGCTGAGGCATGGGTTGTCTCGCAAGCAGACGCAGCCGCTCTGGGAGTGTTCGAGAGAAAAGTTCTTCGAAAAATCTTCGGTCCTGTTCGAGTTGGCGACGAATATCGCATTCGAATGAACCACGAACTGTATGAGCTATATGATGACATTGAAGTAGTTCAGCGTATAGCAATCCAGCGACTACGCTGGCTAGGTCATTTCCATCGTATGAATGACGATGCTCTAGCAAAAAAGGTGTTCGAATCGAAAGTCGAAGGACGACGACGACGAAGAGGAAGACCATGCCTCCGATGGATTGACCAGGTCGAGGAAGCCCTAACCACACTTAGTGACACCAATTTGAGAAGGCGCGCGCGAAGTAGAGGCGCCTGGCGACGGGTTGTGATGGCCACTTAAGTAAGTAAGTAAGCTGGGAATGTGCGAAAAAACTGTAGTAGCTAAACTCTATTTGTTATTGCATGTATAAAAATTCCATTGAAAAAACCAAAATGGGTGCTGTTTATCAATTTTCTTTATCCTTCCACAGTTGCGTCAGAGCATACTTTTGTACTAATTAAAGTACGATTTTATTTTGAGAGTACGAAATATACATATCTGTGATGTCATCTTTTTATCATTTTGAAAGTAGATTTACGGTAGAGACAAGTTCGTTTTATGGTAAAGCGAGGTACTATTTATTATAAGAGGGTGCGTAAATAGATTATAATTTCGTTTGACAAGGGGTGTAAGATCAAATTTTGTTGTTAAATCAAATGTTTATACCTTATAATGGGCTTTTTGATCATTTGTTGTAATGCAATTAAAAATTTTAATTCATTCTTTTGTACCGACGTTTCGTTGATTTTTTGTCAACATCTTCTGGGTACCAATTTTATTGAATCTAAGAAAACATAAAAAATTCACAAACTGTAGATTTGATGACACTTAATTTAAACATGTTCATATTAAAAACGATAACATTAACATAATTAGTAAGTAAGTAATAAGTAAGTAAGTAATTATGTTAATGTTATCGTTTTTAATATGAACATGTTTAAATTAAGTGTCATCAAATCTACAGTTTGTGAATTTTTTATGTTTTCTTAGATTCAATAAAATTGGTACCCAGAAGATGTTGACAAAAAATCACCGAAACGTCGGTACAAAAGAATGAATTAAAATTTTTGATTGCATTACAAAAAATGATCAAAAAGCCCATTATAAGGTATAAACATTTGATTTAACAACAAAATTTGATCTTACACCCCTTGTCAAACTAAAAATATCGGAGGGCACGCCGAATTTTCAAGCAAACACATACACTGAATCTTACGAATACAATCACATATTGTAAAATGAAGAACTTTTTTGAGCATATTAAATTTAAATATTCTATGGAAATATACACAGTATTAAAAAATGACTGCAAACTAATGAAAAAGCTAGCAAAAGAAAAAGAAAAACTCAAGTTTTTACTGACATGCAAAAATTATGGACTACTTCTAAAACATCTTACAGACACAACAACTAACATAGAATGACACACTTATTCACATCACAAAAAGTTTTCAAAAAATTAGAATGCACAACAAATATATTTCTAACTAAACTACTTCGACTAGAAATAACACAAACACACATGAACATAAAATCTACCCATAAAAAAATAAAAAATAAATAACTGGCCATTTCAGCCCTTGAAAGGACTTTGACCTAGCTTCTTATGATCAATTGTGTTGTGCGTGTTATTAAGTTTGTACACAATTGACCGAGAACCGGACCTACATGCTTAACGCCGACTCCGAACGGCGATGAACGGAAAGTTCTCGTTCTCAAGAAGCTTTACATGGCAATTTGATTACTCTCTGAGGTTTGCCATTGTCTGCAGAGAGGTGGCGGCCGTACAGAAAAATTATTTTAATTCAAATAATTTTCTGTCGCTGCTGGGGTTCGAACCTGGGTTTCCAAAGTTCTTTGACATAGCGGCCACGCACTTTAACCAACTACGCCACGGGCGCCACACAAAATCTACCCATACTAACATATAAAAAGCCGATGATATAATGAAAACAACACTTAACCAGACGGAGTACAATACTTTTGTACTAAAACAAACGCAAATGTACAACCACGTTCTACATAAAACAAAAGAAGTTCAAGACTCAAAAATTAACAAATTTAAATTAAGGAAGATGGAGCAAATAGGGTTCACATACAACGAAAGTTGGCATAAACACAACAAATATTTCCTTTCCCAAAGAGAGTGAGTGGCTTTTATCACTTGGGAAAAAATTCACACTACCAATAACACAAAAAAGCTTTTCACCAATACATATAATTGCAGATTTTGAACAATGTTCCAAAACAATTCAAGATGACAAAGAAAAAAATGCCGATGTCTTCTTCAACAAACGTTCCATGCTATAATCTAGCAAAACACATAGGCGAAATTCTACAAAATATTGTTTCAATAGAATATAATGTGAAAAACACATACGATTTTAAAAACAAAATACAACAAATAAATCTAGAACCAGATGACATCATGGTATCCTTCGACGTGGTATCACTCTTTACCAACATACCAACACACTTATGCTATGTTCACACAGAGAGTTTAGTTTGAGTTTCCAGTACAAGTTGAGTTTACTTTGTACTGGAAACTCAAACTAAACTCTCTGTGTGAACATAGCATTAGCCATTAAAAGCATAATGAAAGATTGGAACAACGTAACGAAAGTAACAAACATTCAAACAAACAATTCTTAAACATATTAGAGTTCTGTTTGAAAGAAAACAACTATTTTAAATATGAAAACAACATTTACAATCAAACGTTTGGAATGCCAATGGCAAACCCGCTTTCACCCACAATAGCAGACGTGATACTTGACGAACTTCTAAATGACACAATAGAACAACTAAAAAAAGATAACATCACCATTAAATTCATCACAAAATACGTCGACGATATTTTTGCAATTGTAAAACCAGCTCACCTTGAATCCATTCTCAACACACTTAATAATTACCACAAAAAACTACAATTCACCACAGAAATTGACTACCCTAAAGGCTTAGTTAACATTCTAATATTTAAATGAAACAATCAACAATACCAAACACAAACACCCACAAGCAGATAATCAGTCTGGCAACGCCAAACAGTTCTACAGCATAACATTCGTACCAACACTAACAGAAAACAAACAACTCAAATCAATAATAAAAAGAGATGACATAATATTCGCCCACAAGTCAAATCACACTCTAAACAAGATTTTTTCGAAGACAAAAACACCGATAGAAAAACAAGAACAACATAATGTAGTTTATGAAATCAAATGCAAAGGAAACACAGAAGAGCACTGCAACCAAATATATATAGGAACAACGAAAAGATCACTAAAGACAAGATTAACCGAGGACAAAGCGGACATAAAAAACAAAAAAACATCAACAGCACTGGCAGAACATATGCTAATAAATGGACACACAGCTGATTTCGAAAAAACACGAATAAAAAAGGGAACACACGATATATGCTGGAAAGCTTGCATATACAACAAAACTTAACGACGACAATGAACTACAGGGAAGACAAAGATAACATTAATCTGAGCTATGCAGTGGTTTTAAACAAAACTTAAAACGGCACGGAAGTAGAAGGCAGCAGCAAATTTTTGAAAAATTTCACAAATCAAAACACAATATAGTTAGTCAATAGTTTAAATGTAGTGTCTTTAACTTTTTGTAAGTAATTATGTTAATGTTATCGTTTTTAATATGAACATGTTTAAATTAAGTGTCATCAAATCTACAGTTTGTGAATTTTTTATGTTTTCTTAGATTCAATAAAATTGGTACCCAGAAGATGTTGACAAAAAATCAACGAAACGTCGGTACAAAAGAATGAATTAAAATTTTTAATTGCATTACAACAAATGATCAAAAAGCCCATTATAAGGTATAGTTTATAATTTCTTTTTTCAGCTCATGTTGCTGAAATAAAATGTTAAATGCATTTAACGTTTTAGTACCTTTTCTTATGTCGAAAATACTTTTTATTATTTGGCCGTGTGCTATTCGGAAACTTTTCACTCGGATGATGAAACTTTGACAGTCTGAATGAGAATATTTGGCACTTGTGATGTGAATATGATTGGCAAAAATTCATATAGCCACATTGGCATTTTGATTACTCTCTGAGGTTTGCCATTGTCTGCAGAGAGGTGGCGGCAGTACAGAACAATTATTTAATTCAAATAATTTTCTGTCGCTGCTGGGGTTCGAACCCGGTTCTCCAGGGTCTCGAATCGTACTCTCGCACTATTGTACTTCATGCTTTAATCCATGATACAATTATACAGGTAGCATTGACAAGTATAGATTTTCTCAGCAACAAGGCAACGACCATTTGTCAAAAACAGTTGTTCGTGCAACAAGAATTAAACGAATGTAAAAATAAATAAATTCCGCAAAATATGTGCGTTAAATACACAGTTTTAATAATGAAAGTTGTGAAAAAATTATGTGTGATATGTTTTTAACGTTTTCCAGCCGTGGTGTTTTAATTTTAATTGAAAACTTTTTCAATTTCGTCCACATGCATCTGCAGCTGCTGAGGTTGCTGCCCTTAAACGTTTTCAACCTTTTTTTTTATGTTTGCACTTAATAACATTAAGTTTACAAATTATTTTCGTTCTAGTAATAATAACTCACTATTAATTAAATAAAATAGGCAATATTTTGTAAGAAAATGTTTGGTTATTTGCAAGCGCTGAAACATAAACAATGGCGAAAACATAAGAAATAATTGAACGCTCTCTTTCTAGACATTTTTTTTGACAGATGGTCGTTGCCCAAGCAACTGTCAATACTACCTTATATTATTATACCATGGCTTTAATCAATAAAAAATGAATGCCCAGTTGAAAACGGAAAACTCTGGATTTTTTTAAATCTAGACAAATCCTATTTTGAATATGGCAACCCTAGTTGTATGTGATGCCATTTGCTGAAATGTTAAAAACCATCAAAAAGTTAAGATTTTTACGCAAAGTTGCTCTTTCCGAAAGTCAGTAAGTGTGGCCGCATATAAAAATGTAGGTATCTTTGTGCAATTGTAATAAACCATTGCAATGGCAGTTTCACAAACAAAAATCAGAATAGAAGCGCAGACTGCGCTACGCAGTCTACCGGGATGGCTTGCCATGATGTAGAGTTTTTTGGTATGAGGCATAGAGAAAAGCATGCATGGTTGACAAAAAGACACGGTAAGCAAAGTTAAAATGTTAGTTTTTTACATTTTGTTTTGCGTGCTTTCGTAGTTTTGTAATGTCGCGTAAGGCTTTGTGCGAAATTGTTGCACTTTGTGACGAAAAGCACTGAATGCACTGCATAATCATTAATTCAGTGTTAATTCATAATAAATCATTTATTCAGTTAAGATTGCGAAGGGGTAATTTTATTACTGAGATGGATGTGAATGATGTAAGTAATCTTATTATTAATTAAATCAAATAAAGTGAACATATTAAATTAAAATAAATAATCTTGAATATGTTAAAAAACTTTTTTTTAGCTTGTTGGTACTTCGTAAGTTGTTGTTGTTGTTGTTGTTGTTGTTTTTCTTGTTTTTCTTATTGTTTTTGCTTTCGTTTTTGCTGTTGTTGTTGGTTTGTTGCTGTTATTGCTTTTGCTCTTGCTTTTGCATTTTCTTTTGTTTTTGCTTTTGTCTTTGCTTTTGCTTCTCTATTCGTTGTGCTTTTCTGTGGTGCATTTTCTGTGGTTGCCTTAGCTCTATGCAATTAATCCATGCAACAATGACGTGTATACTTAACATTAGGTGGATCCTTGAGGGGCCTCATGTAGCCGAAGATTTTATCTTAATTTTCGTTCCATAAAATTTACAGTTGCGCGATTAGTTACAGAGTTAAAATAACATGGAACGTTTTGTTGTTGTTGCATTTCTACTGCATTAAGAGGTTACCATCCCGAATTCATGATATTTTAAACGAAATTTAAAATTTTCTTAAATTTTTTGTCTGACTTTGTTGTACGGACTTAAAGCAGGCTTTTATTTGCGTATAATATTTTTTACTCTAGCACTAATACTCTGCGAGTAATAATCCCATGTAACAAATTTGCATTTCTGTTGCTGAAGCAGCTCCCTGGTCGTACCATTATTTAAATCATATCACCTATAATTAAATAGTATCAAATTAATCCAATGCCGTTGCATTTTGAAAAAATGGCTTTTTCAACATTTTTTTGGAAACCTGCGCGGGAAAACGTAATGTCACGTCAAAATAAGCAAATAACAAAATATATTTACTTTTTTTTTTGTAGTTTCTCAAAAGCTTATTTTTAATAAAATTCAAGTTTCATAAGCAAAAAATTTAATTAAGTTAAAAAAAGTTATAGTAAAAGGAAAAGAACGTACATACACAACACAAAAGAGTAGGATGTTATGATCCCTGTGTGCCGAATAAGGGTTAATTAAAATAATTTAGCATTTAACGATATTAAATAACAAAACATTGTTTATTTTACTAATTTCAGATTAAAACATGAAAAAACCATCCAGGTAGTATTACATAAATTTTAAACCATTAATCAAGCTATAAAAAGTCATAAATTATAATTCTTTTCGAACTAATAAATCCTGAGATCTCCATTTTTAAGTCATTAAACGCACCAAGTGGGCGTTGTAAGTGGGTGTGGCAAATTAAATATGGATTTTACGACTAATAACATTCAAAATTCGTTGAATTTTATTTTACTTAAATCCGTCTAACACTTCTTGAGTTATTGCGGAGCACAGAATAAAAAATACGTGTACAGATTCTCAATTCAATAATTTATTGCACTCATTGCTTTTGCAGTTTTTTTCATTGAATTGACTGTGAATTGCTTTTAGTGTACCTCTAGCAACAATGATTCAAAGCAACAATGTCTTAGTACTCATTTGATTTGCACCCATTTCTTTTGTTTGTCTTCGCTGCAGTCTCTCATTTGATTTGTTTGCTGAGAGCAAAACATTGCTGTGTCGTGTTAAAATTGTGAATGTCTTGAAACTAGTTTCAAATGCAACCATGCAGCCGTTTAATACATATAGACTATTTTAACCACACCTTTTTATACCCCTACGTTTAATCTGTCTGTCTGTCTGTGATCACGATTACAGCCGTAATTTTCAAGCTATCGCCACGAAATTTGATATTTACCTACCTCCCATACAAAGTGACTTTATCAAAAAGGTAAAATCTCTTAGAATTCCACAAAAATTAATATATGAACTTGAAAGTTTGCATATGAGTTCTGATATTTAATATATACTCTGAGTATGAATTCAACCAAATCGGATGAAAACCACGCATACCTCTCATAAAAAGTGATTTTATAAAAAATGTAAAATCTCTTTAAATTCCACAAAAGTTAATATATGCACTTGAAATATGTGAACTTTGATATATAACATGTACTCTGTGTTTGAAATTCAACAAAATCAAGTGAAAACCACACCCACTTCCCATACAAAGTGACTTCATTATTTTCTGGTAAAACTATGACGAAAATGTTGTACAAATAAACTTTTTTATTACTGCTTAAGACTTTGAATATACTTCGGTTCGGACGTGGGGGTATTTTAACTTCGACCCAGTCGAAGATCATTTCTTACTAGTTTTTAATGTAATTTTTGCACTTCAAACTTTTTCACTTTTGTTAATACTTTTACTGTTTTTCTTTTATTTATATTTTTTATTGTACTATCTTTTCAAATCTTCCAATATTCCCGGCATTCCGAACTGCAAAAGCAGGTTTTTAAACGAGTTTCATCCTCAATGTAGGTAAAGCTTTTTTTTCCACACTCAATCTACCGCAGAATAGCACAAACAGCTATAAAAAAAATAGGAGAAAAAATGAGAGTCTCATCACAACTAGTGTTATTGCATATCGAGTGTTATTGCATACGTTCGTACCAGAGAACTGCATAAGCCTACTTGAAACCTATTTCAAGTACTTGCCATAAATATGAGTACCAGCTTGCTTGAACTTGATAATTTTCAATCAATTAAAGCTTGTACTTGAATATAAGTAAGACCACGTCAGCTTGTGACTTACAACTACGCTAGCTTACAAGCGAACGACACGAAGTACCAAGTAAAGGAAAAACTTGATGTGTTCGGCAAAAAGCTTGAAAAGCTTGAAATTAAAAGCAAGTATCCAATTAATTCAAGTATCCAAATAATTCAATGAAGTGTAGGAAAAACTTTAGCGTATGAAGAATATTTAGGGTTCTATAGATTTCGTGTTTAGCAGTTTTAGGGGGTAGCTGATTTCGAATCCAATGTCAGAATTTTAAAATTCAAGATGGCTGGTAGGGTTGCCACCTAATTTTTTTTATTTTTACGAATTCGATGCTGGGGCAAAAACTAGGTAAAAATGGGTCGCTGAATCCGAATCCGTGGTCAGAATTTCAAAATTATGAAATTTTTAACCCTATAGGGCTGCCACCTAAAAATATGCTTTTTTAAGAGTTTTAAACATTATCCCACAGTTTTAGGGGGTCGCTGATTTCGAATCTGATGTCAGAATTTTGAAATTGAAGATGGCTGATAGGGCTGCCACCTAATTTTTTTTTATTATTACGAATTCGGTGCTGGGGCAAACACTAGGTAAAAAGGGGTCGCTGAATCCGAATCCGTGGTCAGAATTTCAAAATTATGAAATGTTTAACCCTATTGGGCTGCCACCTAAAAATATGCTTTTTTAAGAGTTTTAAACATTATCCCACAGTTTTAGGGGGTCGCTGATTTCGAATCTGATGTCAGAATTTTGAAATTCAAGATGGCTGATAGGGCTGCCACCTAATTTTTTTTTATTATTACGAATTCGATGCTGGGGCCAACACTAGGTAAAAATGGGTCGCTGAATCCGAATCCGTGGTCAGAATTTCAAAATTATGAATTTAAAATTATGAGTGTTTGCCCCAGCATCGAATTCGTAAAAATAAAATAAAATGAGGTGGCAGCCCTATCAGCCATCTTGAATTTTAAATTCTGACATCAGATTCGAAATCAGCGACCCTCTAAAACTGTGGGATACTGTTTAAAACTCTTAAAAAAGCATATTTTTAGGTGGCAACCCTATAGAGTTTAAAATTTCATAATTTTGAAATTCTGACCACGGATTCGGATTCAGCGACCCATTTTTACCTAGTGTTTGCCCCAGCACCGAATTCGTAATAATAAAAAAAAATTAGGTGGCAGCCCTATCAGCCATCTTGAATTTTAAAATTCTGACATCAGATTCGAAATCAGCGACCCCCTAAAACTGTGGGATATGTTTAAAACTCTTAAAAAAGCATATTTTTAGGTGGCAACCCTATAGGGTTAAAAATTTCATAACTTTGAAATTCTGACCACGGATTCGGATTCAGCGACCCATTTTTACCTAGTGTTTGTCCAAGCATCGAATTCGTAAAAATAAAAAAAAATTAGGTGGCAACCCTATCAGCCATCTTGAATTTTAAAATTCTGACATCAGATTCGAAATCAGCGACCCCCTAAAACTGTTTAAAACTCTTAAAAAATCATATTTTTAGGTGGCAACCCTATAGGGTTAAAAATTTCATAATTTTGAAATTCTGACCACAAAAATTAGATGGCAACCCTATCAGCCAAATAAAATTTAAAATTTTATAAAGACATCGGATTTGAAATCAGCTACCCCCTAAAACTGCTAATCACGAAATCTATAGAACCCTAAATATTCTTAATACGCTAAAGTTTTTCCAACACTTCATTGAATTATTTGGATACTTGAATTAATGTGGATACTTGAAATAATTGGATACTTGTGAGCTTACAAGTTTTTGCCGATCGTTTCAAGCTTTTCAACTGCATAACAAGTCAAGTCAACGAAAAAGCAGGGATATGACTTGTATCTGTTTGCTATTTTTGTAAGCAGGCTAAAGCTTGGTTTTTCAAGTTTTGATAAATTCAATTTTTCAAGTACTTGAAGTTGCTTGAACTTCAAGTAGGCTTGTGCAGTTCTCTGGTTCGTACATCGTCGGCAAGCAACGAACTCGATTTGTAGCGTGAAAAAGGAAATTAAAAGAACATTACTTTTAGTTTTTTTTTTACAGCAGAGAAAATTCCTTTCAAATTACTGATGTTAACGGCACAGTAATTACTGTTTTCTACAGTAATTTGACTGCTCATACAGTACGACAGTAATTTTTTTAAATATCAAGTAATTTCAATGGCCGGACAAAAATATAAAGTTTTTTTAGAAAAATTTACTAAAATCACATTTGTAATATCTCTGTTCTTCTCATAATTTTGCAATCTCTGGAATGTATTGCAAAATGGAACGTTGCCTTGAGAACTATGCAAATTATAGCTTGCACATGGTTAGCACCAACAACCATACAATTCCAAAGAAACCATTTTGCGCTTTTAGGAAGAAATATGTACGGTCATTTAGATGAATAATATCTAAAATTCTTATTTTTTTTTTAAATATATTGAGTATCCAAATATATTTGTTACGTTTGTATATTATAAGCCGTATTCATAAAAATATTTTAAAATAGCTTTAAAACGTTCAATAGTTAAAAAGCTTTTTAATGTTAGAAAGTCTTTTAATAGCATGTTCAAACCGAGCATTTAATTATGTCAAATCAATTTAATGAAGTTAAATCGAAAAACGAGTTCTCAAATTAAGTTCTAATGAAGTTATATGTGTACAACTGTTGTTGGAAATTTAACGTGTAAAATGCTTTGACACGTTTCGAAACTCGTTAAATCACTGGTTTGTGTTCTTGCTAACGTCAGAAAAGCTTTTTTTGCTTTTTAAACGTAGCCAAATCTGAAAAGAGCTTTTAAATTTGAAGTTTTTAATGTAAACAAATAAATTCTTTGACAACTTTTTCTTAATTATTTGACAAATTTATTTGACAAATTTATTTGAATTTTTTTTATTTTTTTATATATTAAAAACAATTTTTATTTCTTTTTAAAATACAAACAAATAAACTGACATTTTGAAACTACTTAAAGCAGTATGAACGATCATGTTAAAAAAAAGGTTTTTTCGAATAACGCGTTAAATGAAGTCGGTTTGAACATGCTATAAAACTTTCGATTTGAAGTGGGATGAGTGTAAACAATGGTTTGTGTATTAGATAAATCCAATGACTTTATATTTATTGGTCACAATTTCGTCAACATTTTGATATTTTAACATCAAAAGTTTTTCGAAGCTACACTACCCTCTGCACAGAAAAGTTGTAATTTTATTGTGTTTTTCGTAAATATTTTTAAATGTTTTGATAAATTTTCTTGTCAAATATTTTTAATTTTTTGTTTTTACATATTTTGCAAAATTTATATTTTGAATTATTTTAATAATTTTTGACAATATTTGTGTTCAAATGAGAACAAATAATTTTAGGAATGCTTTGTGAGGAGTTTATATATATTTATAGCATGTTTCAGCCATATTTAAAAATAAACAAACATTTTTTGACTCTTTGTTTGTTTTTGATATATTTGCAAATAATTTTATATATTTTTGACAAAATTTATGCTCTGATGAGAACAAAAATACAATTCAAAGGGGTTTATTTAAGTTTTCAACAATTTTTAAAATTATCTCATTTATGAAGCATTTTAAAGAGGGTTTTAACGCTATTGAACGTTTATGAAAAATGTTTTTCTTATTTTTTTCTTATGAAGACTTTATAAGAGGTTTACAATTTTTTATGAAAACAGCCGATATAATAAAACAATTATATAAAAATTGTCGTTTTTATTGATTTTTATTCGTTTTAGTTATACAGTAATTCCACAGTAATTTTTGTTCCAATTCATAGTAATTTTGCACCAAAAACAGTAATTTTTCGTGCCCAACACAGTAATTTCAACAAATAATGTTAACATCACTGTTTCAAATTGCTGTAAAAGGCTGATTGCTGATAAAACATTATATGTTAAAGTGAATGCAGTAATTTTTTTCTCGGTGTAGGTTTTCTCTTAAAGTACATCAACAGTGTGAAAATCATTTGAAAATAATTGTAAATAATACTGTTCTACACGAAAAATGTACAAGACATCCCACACATATATTTCATTAAGTGTAAATGCAGATCTTCATCATATATTATGACTTTCTGCATTTACAGAATTTTTGTATCACTTCGAATTTTTTGTCATGGACCTCATAAATGAATCCGTAAAAATGTTCGTACCTTGCCTTACTTGGTATGTCATAACATTGCTTCTGCTCAACTGACTTTAAAAACCTTTATATTATGACATAGGTAAGACTTGCAGTTTTGTATTCTAATGTAAATAATAGAAATGTCAATCCATTGCAAAATAATAGCCACTAAAACAATCAACGCACATATCTTTTTTAAATTTTTCCATTTTCTAACGTTAAGAAATTAAAACAAGTCTGTTGACATAATTTTGTTTATGTTTTTCTACATAAGACAAGGGAACTAATTAAAAAATTAATCGGTTATTAAATAATAAAGTTATTTACGAAAGTATAGTTAAACCATAGCTGTTAAGTAATGATTACTCGTCGTAATCATTACTTATTCTATTCTTTTTTTCAATAAGGTAAATAATTGATTAAGTACGATTCTCTTCTGTTTGTAATCGTAATCACATGATTACGATTACAAATAATCAAAAAATAATAACGATTACTTGAGATTACGCAAAATAATCAAAAAGAATCAAAAGTAATCAAAAGAATAATCCGATTACTTTTCGGGATTATTTTTGATTCTTTTTTGATTATTTTAAGAACTTCAGTCTAAGATACAAAAAATTTTTGTTAAATTTTATTAAAAAAAACAAAGTTATGTATTTCATTATAAAACAAAGATTTACAAAAAACAGGAACGAGAACAATAATGTATTATATTACAAGATAAACGAAACAAAAATAAAACCTTTTTGCTCTAAATTACTATTTGCATTCATTACTATTTACTATTTTCAAAAGAAAAATCAGACAATGATTGCCGTCTTGGAGTGTTTACTATGCCGGCAAAAAAAAAAAATAGTCTCTCAACTGGCGCTGAGCATTAAAGGATACTTTGGCCAAATCATTTCAGAACTTGAATTGTTATGCAAGTAGCTGAAGAGTTGGTCTGTTGGTATCACTAATCGGGTTTAACGGTGTTCTGTGAAGAACCAGTTGTGTCAATTTCATCATCACTTTCACAAAATATTCCGTACTTTAGACTGAAATTCTTAAAATAATCAAAAATGAATCAAAGATAATCTTTAAAAGTAATCGAATTATTTTTTTGATTATTTTTGATTATTTTGCGTAATCTCAAGTATTCGTTAATATTTTTTTGATTATTTGTAATCGTAATCAATTATTTACTAATCATAAAATGCTTGCTTAAGGATTATATAATCATTACAATTCTTTTTAAAAAATAATCTAATTGATTACTAATCGTAATCGCAATTTAACAGCTATGAGTTAAACATATTTTCAGATTTTTAATAGATTTTTTAAATAGAAATATAAATTTGAAACAGAAATACCAACTTGCTTCTCTGTGAATGAGTTGTGAAGCGAAATCATTGCTTCACTTAAATGCATGCATATCCTTGTATATGGTTTAGTGTTTTTTTGCGTTCTTCCTAATTTTTTAAGGTTATCATATCGTCCGACCCCTTTATCTGTGCGACACGAGTTCGATACCCCCTTAAGGAACAAGTCTAGTGTTATTTTTTGTCTATATTGGGGTATGGCGCTTGTTTTAATTTTTTAAGGGGGCATATAGGTTACAAATTTAAATTTAAATTAAATTAAAATTAAAAATTTGTAACCTATATGTCCCCTTAAGTTAAAATTATGTTATGGAGCACTCGGTGTGCTCGCTATGATTTTCAGTTACTTTTGCCTCAGTGCCTCGCTATGATTTGATATTTTATTTCATATCAAAATTTTCAAAACGCAACCATACTAACGAAGATCTTTCAAGACATGACATTAGTGTTTAATTTGGCTTCGCTTCATACAAAACATTTTTCCTCGATGTCATGGCTACACTGAAATAGACTGCACCTTCATGGTGTACGCTATTCTAATACTATGAATAGAATATTTTGTACAGCTCTTGTATGTACAACTTGTAGCGCATAACACACCAATTAAAAAAATTGTCATACAGTGAGATCAGCTTCAAGGTTTCTGGATTAATAAATTTTAGGATTCAAATCCGTAAACAAATCACATATGAAACAAAAGTTATCCCATATTCGCACAAAATTTCTTAAAAGTATTTCACATCGGCATTGTGGTCATGGTATAATAATACATGATAGCATTGACAACTGCTTATTTTCTCTTCAACAGGAAAACATAAACTGTCAAACACAGCTGTTTGCGAAACGAAGCGAAAATTAAAGCAAGTGACAAAAACAAACATAAAAAACTAATAAGAATATTGTGCGTTTAAATAAACAAATCATAAAGAAATAAACATTTAAAATCATGAAAGTGATAAAAAGATCTTGTGTAATTTGTGCGAAAAATTTTTCAGTCCGTGATGTTAAATTTTATTCAGTGCCTAATAAAGAAACTCGTCGCCAGCGGTGGATTGATGCCTGTGGCTTGATGCTGGCAGAAAATTCGTTTGTTGTTTGTGTTTTCATTTATTAACAATGGCCGACCAGCGAACGCTCTCTTTTTGAGTATATTTTTTGACAGAATATGTTTTCCCAAGCAACTGTCAATGCTACCTTGTATTATTATACCATGATTGTGGTCAGTATTTTTTACTGTAATAAAACCATGGTATAATAATACATGGTAGCATTGACAACTGCTTATTTTCTCTTCAACAGGAAAACATAAACTGTCAAAAACAGCTTTTTGTGTATATGCATCTGCAGCTGCTGTGGTTGTTGTTTTTTTTCACTTCAACGTTTTCAACATTGTTTGTGTTTTCATTTATTAACAATGGCCGACCAGCGAACGCTCTCTTTTTGAGTATATTTTTTGACAGAATATGTTTTCCCAAGCAACTGTCAATGCTACCTTGTATTATTATACCATGTAATAAAACCATAGATAAAGAGACATGAAACACTCTGACAGCTGATACAAAACTTGACAAAAATTTCAATTGGTATTCTGATATCAGAAAATTGCGCTGCAGTCCTGAGGTTAGAAACTCAGTTACTTCAGTGTTGTTGTCGTCTATAAACTATGTTATTTGTTAACCAATTTTGGTTTTTTTACAAGCACTCAAAATCCAATGCCCTGGACTTTATACCCAATAAGCCAAAATAATCATGTAAGAAGAATTTTTCGATTTTTTTCAATAGCTTAAAGAAAATTAAAAAAAGGCTCTCTCTGGTCATGTTAGCGCCTATACATTTGTAAAAAATTAAACGACTTAAGACATTTCAGCGATAATGGAAGACTGCAAATGTAATAGTTAATAAAAAATCAAATTTTGATGAAAAGAAGCAAATTTATGATAAATTAAGTTAGGCAAAGTACGAAAATCGAAGTGAATTCTTAAAAAGGTCCTGGACGAAAAAATCGAAGTGATGAAAACATTCTGAAAACGCAGAAAGTCATAATATGGATCGACAAAACATAAAATATCGGTTGGAGCTCTTGTACATTAAAAAAAATATTTGTAGAACAGTGTAATTATTAAATAATTTTAAATTAGATAGTACCGTTAAAGCTTAAATGCTAAAAAAAATATACCGCTAAATTAAACATAGAAAAACATTTATGAAACAATAATATTTAAAGATAAATTGTATATTATTTAAATAAATTAAAAGCAGCCATTTAAAAGCGCACTTTACTATTTTCGGGTTTAATGGATTTTGGTAATATATTACAGAGTTTCACAACGCTAACAAAAAACATTCTAGATGATAAAACGTATTTAAATTCGGGGACTTTAAGATTAAGTGTA
The DNA here is from genome assembly GCA_943735915.1 of Pherbina coryleti. Taxonomy (NCBI): domain Eukaryota; kingdom Metazoa; phylum Arthropoda; class Insecta; order Diptera; family Sciomyzidae; genus Pherbina; species Pherbina coryleti. The sequence goes on from OX030951.1 coordinate 101,368,615, forward strand.
CGACTAGACAACGCAAAACAGGTAATCGGGACAACGTGTATATACTAGTTTGTGTAAAAAAGAGCAGGTTGCGATAATTTAGATAATTCGTGAGATCACAGTTTAGAATTCTCGAAGCAAACTCTGATATGTGGTCGAATTTCCTTTTATTAGAAACATATCTTGCACAGTTGTGAATCGCTGCAATTGAAACTTTCTTTTTGAAGCCGCATCGAGGTGTCCATAAACTAATTCACCATATATGTGAAACTATTAAAGAACGCATAAGCTTTAATTTTGTTTCCTGAGGTATACAGTCCGTCGTGTGCCATAGTTTTCTAAGGACACAGTATATTTTAGAAATTGCAAGGTTTACGTGATCAATACAGCTCAAATTACTGTTAATTTTATATCCTAGACTTGTAACACAACTGACAACGGAACGTTTGCACCGCTCATAACTATAGGTGGTAAGCTTTCAACGCCGTAGCGTTGACATGAAATAGTAAGTGCTTAACTTTTGGATGCATTAAGTTTAAAAAGTTTTTGGCTGTCCAGGACTCTATAGAAGCTAAATTTCATTACTTCTAGATATTAAGCCCTCTGACAACCCTATTGGCCTGGTTGTGCATCGTCTGCGTAGAGGTGAATCGAGGTATTTTGACAACAAGATACTATGTCATTAACGAAAATGCTGTAAAGAGTGGGTCCCAGTATAGATCCCTGTGGGACACCACAAAATGTGTTTTTTTGTTGCGGTGTTTAGCATCGGTTGCTTATATACGTTTTCATTAGTTCAATTACGAAAGAGCCAAAGCCAAAATAATGTTCTAATTTTTTAAAAGAATGTTATGGTTGACAGTATCAAAAGCCTTTGAGAAGTCTAGAAGTGCTAGAATTGTGAGCTCGACGTTATTGTATACTGGGTGAATATCCTCTATTATCTTAAGAACCGGAGAAGTGCAACTGTGTACAGCATTGTAACCTGATCGATATTCGGTCAGTAAATTATTTACATTTAAGGTTGATGATTTTGATATGAATATCAAAGACATGCTCCATATGCGGCGAATTTTTTCATTTACGTTTCATTAGGGATATATCGATTTTACTCCTGTACGCTAAATAAGTTTCACTTGAAAAAAAAATCAACCTCGACACGAAACACTATACAATAAATCAATGGTTTACAAAATTTTAGTATTAATAAAATTTTGTTTTCAAAAATATTTTGTCAGATTTAAAATTTTCCAAAATATTTGATGTATAAATATTGTCATTAAGAAAATAAACTCAGAATGTATAACACGTACAAAATAAAATTTTTAGTATTGTTTTACATATAAAATATATCTATAAAATAGAAGCAACCCTTCCTATATCCAGCTCTTCCTAGAGAACAATTCAATTTCATTTTCATTGAATTTTCAATTTTTTTTTTAAATAAGTCAACTAGCTAATTTAATACTTATAAAATTGCAATTGTAAAACAGCTGTTGTGCTTGAAACATACTTGAAGCCGTTTCCGTTCTTTTTGACAAATTTTGACATTTTGAGAAACGAACAAATTTCTATTAAATATAAAATTAATAAACTGTCCATTTCAGCCCCTGAAAGGATTTTGACCGAACTTCTTATGATCAAATTGTGTTGTGTGTGTTATTAAATGTTTGGACACAATTGATCGAGAACTGAATCTTCTAGTTTTATGCCGACTCCAAACGGCTAATGTGCATGTTCTCAAGAAGCTTTACATGGCATTATTTTTAATCTCTGAGGTTTGCTATTGACGGCCGAACGGAAAAATTTATTTATTTATTTAATTGAAAAAACTTTCTGTATAAGATGGAATTGAATTTCTCTGGCGCATGGGTCACGCACTCTACCCACTGCGCCACGGCCGCCACAAAGTAAATTCTTGCTAGTTTTTATTTTAAATTGTTTCATCGATAATGATGCAATATTGCCAAACTTCAATAAGTGTATTAAGCCTGTATGACACTTCATTTTTTTGTCCAATTTTAAAATCAAGTGGAAAACAAGTGGCGGGTGGGCAAGACAACAATATTCATGTCTATTTTGCGAGAATAGGATAGAAACATATTCAATATTGTCTGTTCAGCGACGTTGCTAGCTGTCGCTGATTTTTTTTTCTTGCAAGAAGCTAGACCAACAAAAAAATTCTGGTATATTAAAATAAAATTGTGTTCAACCAAACAGGAATCTTGGTGATAAACCATCAAGAAATCTTGTCAATACAAAGATTTGAGTATTTTCAAACTATTATATGGTTGCTATAAAGAGAGTAATTTTTTATTAATAAAATTTTCTGAAATGATTCAACAACACTGATATTGTTAAATATACCAACAAGTTTTTTTTGGGTTGAAACAATTAGTTGGCAGCAAATATTTGATCGAAACTTAACGAATAACGAACTGAGAGAAACGTCAAAAATAATGCAATAAAAATGTAGTTCGTCGCATGGTATAATAATACATGGTAGCATTGACAACTGCTTATTTTCTCTTCAACAGGAAAACATAAACTGTCAAACACAGCTGTTTGCGAAACGAAGCGAAAATTAAAGCAATTGACAAAAACAAACATAAAAAACTAATAAGAATATTGTGCGTTTAAATAAACAAATCATAAAGAAATAAACAAATAATCCACCGCTTTTTCCACAATAGCCACATTAGCTGCACAGCTGCCCGCTTATGCTAAGTCACTCAACTCAACGGGAACGCTAAAGCTCAACAGCAGAGATGCGTGATAGCAGCCGCGATAGAATCTCGCCATACAATTAACGCGCGATGTGCGTGAGGCGAATGTAAAGTTTAGTTTCTCCAACAGGTTGTCTTCTTTTGTTTCTTTTTAATGCCCAGTTCAGGAGTATAACCATGTACAATCACCAGCTTCTTCCTTGGACCAAAGATGAAATGATGAAAACAAAACCAAAGAAAAGGCACAAATCCATGCTATAATCTTTGAAGATTAGTTTATCATGACACAAAATATATTACTCACTTTCCGAAGACACCAATTTTAATTAAAATTTATTTCATTTCGGTCATTTGCATCTGCAGCTGCTGATGTTATTCTTTTCTTCACTTCAACGTTTTCAACATTGTTTGTGTTTTCATTTATTAACAATGGCCGACCAGCGAACGCTCTCTTTTTGAGTATATTTTTTGACAGAATATGTTTTCCCAAGCAACTGTCAATGCTACCTTGTATTATTATACCATGGTTCGTCGCACATTTTTTTCTCCAATTCGTGCTATATGCGTACTCACTTACACCAATTGAATCTATGCATTAGTACTATTTGAACTGCTCCATTTTTATTTTTAATGACAAAAAAATGAGCAATTTAATGACCATTATTAAACGGCCATTAATACGAGTGAGTTTCAATGCTTGCAATGAGTGAGTATCATGCTTTTCAATGAACGAAATACAATAAATATTTGATTTAATATTTTCACAAAGGAAAAATTTAGAATTCGTTAGACTTAGCGAATTTACTACCTACCTACCTTAAGAAGTTTTTTAAATTTGTCAAAAGATAAAAGAATCGCTATTTTCTACATAGTTCTTTAAAAAAATAAATTAATTACATTTAAAAATCTAATAATTGAAAAACAAAGACAGCCCTTCATGATTTTACGAGGCCTTTTGAAAAATTTAATTTTCCCTTTTAATTAACTTTCTTTTTATATCTTCTTACTTTGTTGAACATATGGTTTTTTTTCAAGTTTCTTCATCAAAGAAAAATAAAACTTAAAATGCTAAAACCCATATGCGGGGAATAACTAGATAACTCCGAAGATAATTGTTTTATTTTCCTAACTTGTTCTTAATAAATGATAACTCCTTGCAGATATGCAATTAACCTTAAATGAAGTAAATTTTACAAGAAATCTCCTTGAAGTATTTTCAGAAATACTTAATAGTTTTAATTCAACAAAATTTTTATCCATATAATTGTATGAATTTATTGTTATTTGTCGGAACTAAATAACTGACTAACAATATATATTTTTCAATATCTGCTGTTGTTAAATTGAGAGGCAACTGCAGTGTTTACAGCAGAGCTAGCTGCTTCTTGAACGTGTTGGTTCCGCATAAACTCCGTTGCAAATTCAACTTGCGCTTTAGCTATACTAGCCCCACTGCTTCGATATATTGAATGTATCTTAAATAGGAAAATTAATATGTTTAATTTACAAGCACAAATAAAGTTACATACCTTCGAGATCATCATTATATTTGCTGCGGCAGTAATTGCAAAACAAAAGGCTACACAGAGCAGTAATAAACCAACTATGATGCTTTCTGCATTTGAGTCGAATTGAGAAATTGCAACAATAAATCCGCAATAACCAGTTTCTGGAATGCCAATTGCTTGAAAAATTGACAATATAGTTTGGAAGAAATATACGAAGAAAAACACCATAAAATTAAAACTAGAATCGTTCCGGAAAGCTTTATATGCGGGACGAAACCTAAAATATATCCTCAGAACAATTGAATTATTTATTTAGCATAAAAACTTACCAACAGATATAAGAAGCCGGTGTAAATAAAACTGTATAAAAAATTGAAAGTCCAAAATAATTTAAGCTTCTATTGTGAAGCAAAATTATTATTCCAGCTATGATGTTACAGCACATGGTAAGTGTATAAACTAAAAGTATCAAAGTAATTATGTTAGTACATTTTTTAACAAATAAATTAAGTCGTTTTATATTTAAAGAATATTAAACGTTTAAATAAATAAGAATAATGAATTGCATTATTAAAACAAAATCTCTAAAGAGCTGAATTCCCAGTGGCATGTTACAACAACGGGAGTACAGTGGTACCTCACTTGCCTAGGAGTCTCAAGTTCGACTCTAGGTCCCTTATACCTTTCTATATTTGCTTCATAGTTTTATGAAAAGAAAGTTAAATACGTCAATATTTGTAATTAAAAGTTTTTACCAAACTGTTGATTTTTAACTTTTTACTGAGAATGTGTCCTATTGTGTTTTTTTCTAAAATATCATAACAAAATGGAAGCTCTGGGCGAATAAAGAATACATCGCAAACAATTTATTGACGATCATAAATGACGGATAACTGAACGATCATCAATTGCAAACAAAACCGCCATGTACAGGCAGTCTGAGCAGTTAATAGTTCAGTCACGCGAACATCATCAAATTATGGATAACTCCGAAACTTATACTCCGAAACGAGTAACAAAACAAGGAGCGCTGAGTGTTGAAATTCTAAGTACACATTGAAACATAGGGACTCTTAGTGAGCTCAGAATTAATGCTGCGGATGTAAGATTTTTAATTTGCGTCGCATTGAATATAACGCTTTCGAAAAATAATAGGAAATCATTGAAACCAAAATAACAAAAGAAGACACAAACTATAGAGATGCCATATCTTCAAGGTAAAAACTTATTTTAAAGGTAAAATTTTTGGCAAAAAGCGACTCATACGCCAGCTTAATACTTTTATCGCGAGACTCTAAAGAGTCCTTATTATCGGCTATTATACCAAAATTGGCATGTAAAGGTAGGTTATTCTTACAATCTTTTTATATCTATTAGTGTTGCCATGTGTCCCGTATTTCACGGGACCTCCCGTGAAGTATTTCCCCAGGATTTTGCATGATTTTTTAAGTGTCCCACTGGCAAAAAATTTGTTCCGTATTTTTGACATTTTTGTAAAATGTCTTTAATTTCAAATACGAATTCACATGAACTTCGGCATTCAGAAAAGAAGTGTTTCCTTGAATTTTTTGTTTTTATTCATTGACGTAATATTCAAGTTATATTTAGTTATCTATATATATAAAAAAGGAAATTATGTTTGTAAGGCCGCAATAGACTCCTAAACTACTCATCCGATTAGCATGAAAATTTGTGTATAGAAGTTTTTTGGTACGGTGCGTGTTTGTGGGCTATCAATTTTGATCCACCTTGAACACCAGAGGGCGCTGTAGTACAAATTTTTTACAAAACTGCCTAAAACTCATAAACTGCTAATGCGATTAGAATGAAAAGTGGTATACAGTGGGTTTTATGTACGTTGAGTGTTCTGCTGCTATCGTTTTTGACCTATATTGATTACCAGAGGGCGCTTTAGTACAAATTTTTTACGAAACCACCTAAAACTCCCAAACCGCTCATGCGATTAGAATAAAAATTGGTATATAGTAGTTTTCAGGTACGATGAGCTTTTCAGCACTATCTCTTTTGACCCACCTTGGACACCAGATGGTGCTGTAGTACAAATTTTTTACAAAATCGCATATTTTTAGTTGTTTTCTTAGGTTACATGTGAAAATATTTACAAAATATAAAATATTTCTTAAATTTAGTAAAATTAAAAAATTACCGTTATTTTGACATCAAAAACATGAACATATCTTGAAAACTATGAACAATTTTGCTACAACGATATATTTAATGCAACATCGTTGCTTAATAATGAGAAAAAAACAATCAGAAATTTAATTTTGTGACTTTCGATTCAAATATCTCCGCTGCATTTGTATACATTTTGTTAAATTTTTTTTTGTCTTAAAGCTTCATCAAAGTACTATGAAAACCTTATTGCAAAAATATAAGAGGGTGTGGCTCCGCCCATACAGTTAAAATTTGTATTATCGAATAGCTTTGAAAGCAAAAGTAGCAATACTTACATACAAACTCAAAATGGAGTTACTATTTGGCAGTGGAAAATAACAGTGGTGTCAAACTATGAGTCTAAGAAAAGTTTTGAATACACCTATTATGTTCCCATATAGTTGCAGGGTGCAGCAACGCGCGCCGGGAAAAGCTATCTTCTATATATATAAAAAAGGAGTTTATGTTTGTAAGGCCACAATAGACTCCTAAACTACTCATCCGATTTGCTTGAAAATTTGTGTATAGAAGTTTTTGGGTACGGTGCGTGTTTGTGGGCTATCAATTTTGATCCACCTTGAACACCAGAGGGCGCTGTAGTACAAATTTTTTACAAAACTGCCTAAAACTCATAAACTGCTAATGCGATTAGAATTAAAAGTGGTATACAGTGGGTTTTATATACGTTGAGTGTTCTGCTGCTATCGTTTTTGACCTATATTGAACACCAGAGGGCGCTATAGTACAAATTTTTTACAAAACCACCTAAAACTCCCAAATTGCTCATGCGATTAGAATAAAAATTGGTATATAGTAGTTTTCAGGTACGATGAGTTTTTTGGTAGTATCTTCTTTGAACCACCTTGGACACCAGATGGTGCTGTAGTACAAATTTTTTACAAAATCGCATATTTTTAGTTGTTTTCTTAGGTTACATGTGAAAATATTTACAAAATATAAAATATTTCTTAAATTTAGTAAAACTTTATAAATTTCCGTTATTTTGACATCAAAAACATGAACATATCTTGAAAACTATGAAAAATTTTACTACAACGATATATTTAATGCAACATCGTTGCTCAAAAATGATAAAAAAAGAATCAGAAATTTAATTTTGCGACTTTCGAGTCAAATATCTCCGCTGCTTTTGTATACATTTTGTTAAATTATTTTTTCGTCTTAAAGCTTCATCAAAGTACTATGAAAATCTTATTGCAAAAATACCGTTAGTTGAGTATATATGTATATTTTAAATATTTTTTTCAAAAAAGGTCTGAAATTTCGGAGTTTTCCTCACAAAAAGGCTCAAAATTTGTTTTTGTTGTAAAAATAATTTAAATTCAAATTCGTAACTTTTCAACTCTATTCAAAAATTATAACATTTATAAGCAAAAATTATTTCAATTTTACGCAAAAATTAAAAACCATTTTTGTGATTCAAAAAACAAGGCCTACCCCTTGATTTTTTTGAAGAAATTTTTTTTTTCCAATATTGTGGTTTTATATTTTTGAATAAATTTACAAGCTAAAATAATAATTTATTAAAAAAAATTATCTCAGTATCTCTTACCAATCAAAAGTTATAGCCAATAACCTTTATTCAAAATATAAAGGGTGATTTTTTTGAGGTTATGATTTTCATGCATTAGTATTTGACAGATCACGTGGGATTTCAGACATGGTGTCAAAGAGAAAGATGCTCAGTATGCTTTGACATTTCATCATGAATAGACTTACTAACGAGCAACGCTTGCAAATCATTGAATTTTATTACCAAAATCAGTGTTCGGTTCGAAATGTGTTTTATCGACAAATTTTGTTCAGCGATGAGGCTCATTTCTGGTTGAATGGCTACGTAAATAAGCAAAATTGCCGCATTTGGAGTGAAGAGCAACCAGAAGCCGTTCAAGAACTGGCCATGCATCCCGAAAAATGCACTGTTTGGTGTGGTTTGTACGCTGGTGGAATCATTGGACCGTATTTTTTCAAAGATGCTGTTGGACGCAACGTTACGGTGAATGGTGATCGCTATCGTTCGATGCTAACAAACTTTTTGTTGCCAAAAATGGAAGAACTGAACTTGGTTGACATGTGGTTTCAACAAGATGGCGCTACATGCCACACATCTCGCGATTCTATGGCCATTTTGAGGGAAAACTTCGGAGAACAATTAATCTCAAGAAATGGACCGGTAAGTTGGCCACCAAGATCATGCGATTTGACGCCTTTAGACTATTTTTTGTGGGGCTACGTCAAGTCTAAAGTCTACAGAAATAAGCCAGCAACTATTCCAGCTTTGGAAGACAACATTTCCGAAGAAATTCGGGCTATTCCGGCCGAAATGCTCGAAAAAGTTGCCCAAAATTGGACTTTCCGAATGGACCACCTAAGACGCAGCCGCGATCAACATTTAAATGAAATTATCTTCAAAAAGTAAATGTCATGGACCAATCTAACGTTTCAAATAAAGAACCGATGAGATTTTGCAAATTTTATGCGTTTTTTTTAAAAAAAAAGTTATCAGGCACTTAAAAAATCACTCTTTATATACAAAAAGTAAAATGATGTCTGTGTGTTGGCTGGAAACTTCAAAATTGCTGAGTCGATAGAACTGAAATTTTGGCAGTACATTTTTTTCAAGCACAAGATGGTTTTAATTTCTGTCACACCCCTTTTACCGCCCACAAATCAATAAAAATGCTATATTTCCTATGGTTTTCGTCGATTTGGCTAAATTTTGGTAATTTAGTTTGTATGCTCACTGTCGGCAACTGTACTAAAACTCGGTAATGTCCATCTACTAGAAAACTGGGATGAGCATTATATAAGAGGGTGTGGCTCCGCCCATACAGTCAAAATTTGTATTATCGAATAGCTTTGAAAGTAAAAGTAGCAATACTTACACACAAACTCAAAATGGAGTTACTATTTGGTGATCTCCTGCTACTGGGAAACTGTAACTGGCAGTGGAAAATAACAGTGGTGTCAAACTATGAGTCTAAGAAAAGTTATGAACACACCTATTATGTTCCCATATAGTTGCAGGGTGCAGCAACGCGCGCCGGGAAAAGCTAGTTAATATATATTTATTGTTATGTACCTAGCAAACTTGAATTCTAAGAACTGTGTACCTAAATAAATTGTTTTCTTTCGGAAATACATTTTTTTACATATTTTGCATTTGTTGGAAAACAAATTTGGTAACATTAATATCTATACTGGCTGTAACCCACGAATTTGCCCCCATACTTTTAAGTATTACTAAAATTTCAAAATGTTTGTTAATGTATAAATAGTCTAGTAAGACAACCACCGCCATATGTTGGAATTTAATAATATTGACGTGAAACTTATAGAGGGGAAAACTAAATTTTCGTAAATATCTCCACCCCAGTGCCACCTTTCGGTTCCAATTTTGTCAAAGGCTTTCTTTTTATTGAAATGCTAGCTGACCCGACAAAATTTGTTTTGCTCAAACTGAATATTCGATGTTTATTTAAAAAAAAAATTTTAAAATCCATTATTTTCATCTATAGAAACTATTCCATCTTCAATCCAAGAGACGATACTATCAATCACTGGAATTGAAGAAGCTGGAAACTTTGGGGACTCTTCGAAATAGCATTCTTCAACGGATTCTATGTCGACCCATTCAAGTGACCCATTCATTTTCTATGCAAAGAAATTCGCCTGGTGTTTGAGAGAATACCCGTAAAGGCTGCAGCTGCACCAGCAACAAGTTCAGTGTTTTTATAAATATACTTCTTTAAAATTGTTTTATTTAAATAGTATGCACTTTTTATACCAATTTATTTAAAATTAATTAAAACTCACTTATGATAATTCATTGATGTTTTTGAAGCGAAATACAAGCCGCAATACAAATATAGGACACAATCTTGAAATGATTTCAGGATTTCAATTTTTAAAATTTTTTTTTTTTATTTTTGGTCACGTTACTCTCCCCCTATCATTTTTTATCGTAGTACATTTTAAAACCCCTTCACCCCCCCTAAATTGGTAACGTAATTTATGAACGACCCATTGTCGTGCCAAAAATAAGTGTTATCCGTCTACTGCTTCATGCATTTTAATTGAATTTTCTATTTTTAAATTTTAATGTATGGGGCATTTCATGTGAAGCGGACAACGAAAAAAAGCAAGGATCTGAAATTCGTTCATATTGGGCATATTTTTACTTCTAGGGGATATGAACGTGTTCATATAATATTTTTGTTATTGATTTGAGGTTTAGCTGTTAAGATATTGTGTTCTATAGAATTCACTTGATTGACTGAAGGGTTTTTTTTTTAAATTTTATTTTCATATTGGAGATAATTATTATAAAATAAAAAATGGAATTTTTTTATAGAAAATTTACTGCTCTTTTTGATTTTCTAATCAGTTTTAAAATTTTAATTTTTTTCCAGTTTTTAGCCGGAAGTAAGTATTTCAAATATTTTAAAAACTTCGTCCAATTTAATTTCAATTTTTTTAACGACAAAATAAAGTTTAACATCTATAAATTTTACCATAAAAATCGCAAAATGGAATCTAAATTAGTTTAAGAGATAAATAAATTAGAGAACGTACATGTCGCTCTGAGCGTGATACCTGTCGCTTCTTAAAGCCTATCGATGATATAAAAACTTATTAAAACGTTTAAAACGTTGCACAGTGTGTCTTCTTCAATTTTAGCTTGCCAAAACTCATATCTCAAAAAGTTGTATAGCTAGAGACATGAAATTTGGTAATTTTGTTTTCATAACTATAAATAACTGTCACAAAAAATGGGCGTGATCCGTCAACTGCCACGCCCACCACCCATACAACTGGAAAAGTATTATTGATATAATTTTGGATGCATGTCTGCTATAATGATAAATCTTGGTATCTAAGTTTATCTTGTAACCTTTTGGCGAAAAGTGGGCGTGATCGGTCAACTGCCACGCCTACCTCTACTACATACACAAATCCACTTGTTACTAAACAACATTTTTATAATTCATTAAACACAATAATTTACAAAGGATAATTAAATACACATTTAAGTTGTAGTTATGATTGCTGCCAAATTTTAAATAGACTTCACGGAATTATTCTGTAACTCTTTAAAATTAAACTCACGTTACAGTTTAAACTAAAGACGTATTTCTCAAACTTATTCCTTTCTCACAGTTCCCACTTTACTTTCATATATCCAAGTTTATCGGAAACTTTTGACACACACATGCAGCCCTATTCCAGGATCCGTCGTAATAAATCTACGAACGTAAGACTACGCTACGAATACGAAAAATTTGCTATTCTAGGATCCGAACAAAACGATTCGGAGCGTTGCCTCATTGAAATTTAATTTCGAAAATTCGAACACTGCTGTTTTTGACAGAAGACAAGAAACTTTAAAAGAAGTGATAAATTAAGTGTTTAAAAAGTGTCACATAAATTGTGTTTTAAAAGAATTACTTCAAAAGAAGAAGAACTGTAAAAGAAGTGATTACAGAAGTGAAAAAAAATTATTTTCAAAACGCATTTAATACACTTTCGACATTTTTCGACACAAGTTTGTGATTGTGTTGACTTTAATTGTAATTAACATGTTTAATGTGTAATTAACTTTTTCTAACGTCTAAATAAGAAACGTTGTAAAACATTTGCGGCTTAGATCAATTGAATGCGTCATGTTTTGGTTAATTTTCACAAAATTTATTGAGTGAAATGGGATTCGGTTTTGAACAAAAAACAAAAAAATTAATGTCCATTTTTAATTTTACTCTTCTTAAATCCGTAGGTTTAAAAAAAATTTCCGGTTAAATAAACCCGCATTCAGGCTTGTTTTAAACATTTTGGAAGATGAGCTTCCTGCCAGTCGTAACTGTTCAGCATTAACACCTATATCGCAGTTAATGGCATTATTGAGATTTTTAGCAGAAGGTGGCTACCAACATGGAGTTGGAAAGTCATTGCTAAATCCCTGCGCCAAATCTGGCCTTTTAGTCATTAAGCTGACCAAACGCACGTATTGGTTTCTGTTTGTTGTTTTTGACCTATAAAAATAGACAATAAATATTTTTTGGTGATTTGAATGAAAATACTTTTATTTTTTCCTAAATGCAGCTTATTTCCAAAGAAAACACACAATTCACACAGGAACTCTGCAACAATTATACTTTAAAATTCTTGTTCACAATTAATTCCGCCAATAGAAACCTGTCGTAAGAAATCCGCAAAAACAACTGTCAAATGTTGATGCGTTCGGAACGTGGAATAACAATGTTACGAATTTCGAATACGACGTAACGATTCGGATCGTAGAATACAACTTTACGAATCCGAAAGAAAATCACAGCTACGACGGATCCTGGAATAAGGCTGATGATCAATTCAATTATTCCAAATTAACAAATAATTGTAACATCATTTATTAAATAACATCCTTGTTTATAACAATGATATAATCCTTTTAGAATAAAATCTAAAAAGCGTTAAAGAAGTGATGTTGCGGCTAACATATTGGGAAACCCTGATGAACAACTGTTTGCACCCTACAGCACAATTATTAAAATTAAGTTGCTGACATTTAATTCAACACAAAAAAATAAAAAAAAATAAATAATACATTTTTAACAAAATAATGTTTAACATAAATATTATTCATAAAAGAGATCTTTATTTAAAAAAAAAAAAAAATAAATAACTGGCCATTTCAGCCCTTGAAAGGACTTTGACCTAGCTTCTTATGATCAATTGTGTTGTGCGTGTTATTAAGTTTGTACACAATTGACCGAGAAATGGACCTACAGGCTTAACGCCGACTCCGAACGGCGATGAACGGAATGTTCTTATTCTCAAGAAGCTTTACATGGCATTTTGATTACTCTCTGAGGTTTGCCATTGTCTGCAGAGAGGTGGCGGCCGTACAGAAAAATTATTTTAATTCAAACAATTTTCTGTCACTGCTGGGGTTCGAACCTGGGTCTCCAAAGTTCTTTGACATAGCGGCCACGCACTTTAACCAACTACGCCACGGACGCCACGAGATTTTTATTTATGTTTGCGTAAAATATAATGTTTTTATTATTTAAAAAATAGTTTGTTGGAAATGTGTGTATAAAGAGAAATAAAAAATTTTTTCATTTCGAATTGAAAATGTATATTATAGTAATGGGCATTACATTACGCTGGTATATTCGCCGTATATAAGCTGAAGAGGAGTTATCTTCCTAAACAGCAGAAAAAATTACTCAATTCTTGGATGGGCTTATCATTACAAAAAATAAAGTATTCAGAGAACGCGTCAAGCTTCGAAAAGAGGCTTTAGCAGCAGCTAAGTGTGATGATTTGCTAACATGTATTTCGTTTGATGGGAAAAAAGAGCCAACTTTAAAAAGAGTCACGGAGACAAATGTGACGCGTAACGTTGTTGTTAATGAAGAACATGTCATGACATGTTGTGAAAGAGCCAAATTCAAAATTCATCGGCTATGCTACACCCGCTGACAGCACTGCAGCATATGTCCAGAGGAGCATCATGGAATATTTGAATAAAGAAATAGCATGGATCACTTAATTGCAATTAGTTGCGACGGAACACCTACCAACACCGGCTAAAAAGGAGGAGTTATTGCAAGAATGTGAAAAATAAAATAATAATACATTGTATATTTAATAAATCCCAACAAAAATAGTGTTTATACCTCTTTTAGCATTGGCGTTACAGATTTTTTCTTTTACGAGCTTTAAAATTCCTCAAAATCAATTTAAGACCTTCCAAGGACCTGTAGGAATATTTTTTTATTTATTTTGGAAAAAAAATAATTGGTCTCTTTCAGACAAAAACATCGATATGTCATTCAATATGATCAGACTTTTACTTCCGAAGATATGATGAAAATGAAAAAGGGAGCCCTACGTTCGGCAAAAAATTATCAAAAATTTTTTAAAAATACTTCTGCTGGGAATATCGATATACTTCCTGAGCTAAAGATTAATGATATTTTAAGAGCTTTTTTTTTAATATTAGGGTGGCACATTAAGATGGTAGAAACTGAGATATGGAGGATAAGTATTAGAACGGTACACCTGAGGTCAATGACCTCTATAGAGGTCATATTGGTCTCCTTAAAACAAAAACATTGATATACCAAACTTTAAAATCCGAATGTAAACACCAGAGATATGAAGTTATATGTCAATGCGCGACCCCTACGTTCGGTCAAAAAAAAAAAGAAAATTTTTTTCGTAATTGTCTTGCAAAAATACGTCAATTCGCTGGTGTACGGCAAATTTTTTTTTTTTTTGCATAGGAGGTGGTACGGTCTAATGGACATACTTTTGCCTTACTCCAATACATTAATATATTTATATTTAACATCACCAGCAGCTTAAAGTTCTATTTTATTTGGTCATACTTTGGGTTCTCAATGTCAGATAGAAACAACTGTAGGTATGTGTACTAGCTTGTTTATTTACAATAGCTGCGTTCGATTCGCCAGTGCTCAACTCAATTACAAAAAAACGGCTACTCACTTAGCTGTTACTTACTGAATAGTTGACAACACTTTTGTTTTGACAGACCACAAGAAGTCTGTCAATAAATTAAATTGAAAACGAAGAAACTGCTTAAGGGGGGAGATACCCCTAGACAGGGTGAAATTAGTTTTGTTTAACCCTAGGAGGTTCAACCAGGTCTGTGCAGACTTTTTGCATATAAAACTGTGTATAACTTTTTCGTTTTCTATGATAGAGACAAATCCTTCCATGACTTCCTGGAGGAATATCCTCCCCACACAATGAGCAAATAATTAGACCAATTATGGATCCGGTTTCGGGTAAATCCGGGTTTAATTTTGGCCCAAACGGCATAACCAGGTCTGTGCAGACCCATAAATATTTTGTATGGAATTTATGAGGGGGCACATCCTAAAACAGTTTTGAGAGGGATTTTTGGTGAGAAAAGTGTAGAAAATGTAAATATTGAATAGAGCGTAAGCAACGCGTTAGTAGACCAACATCTTTTGAAGTGTAAACAAGTGAAGTGCAAACGTTATTGAAGCAAATTTTATTGTTTTTTTCTACAAAAACAAACGGTAAATATTGGTTTTCTTTTCTTTTTGCAATAAATAATTGCTTATAATTGTTGTTGTTTACGCAAAGAAAAATGGCATCATCACTTAGTATCGACGATTTGATGGATGCGCTGAACCGCACCGCAAGGTTTTTGAGTTTGCCAGAAGAAGAGAGAAGTCAAATGAAAGAAAGGTTAGCATTGTGGTTATGTGTGGCAGGTGATAATGAACTGTCCGATGAAAGTACACCTTTCGAAGGCGATGACGAAACGGATCCAGATTTTGTGCCGCTGGAAGATAATGTGCCTTCCGATGCGGAATCAACCGTAGCTATTGAAACGGAGAGTCTGTATGACGATGATGAAGAATTGGAAGATTTTTATGAAGGTGCTACAGCTATGCCCGAAGGGCTTGAAGACGTCGGTGAAGACGAGGAGCCACGTTCGGCGACATCAACTATATCGTATAGATCAAAGGATGGTAAGGTTTAGTCAAGCGCTCCGCCGGCCACTGGTAGACCTCGAGCACATAACTGCGTCACTGTGGGTCGTGAAGGCCCAGTTCCGGGTACTTTGAGAAACCCGATGCACATATTTAAATCTCTAATAACACCCGAGATCGTCAGTATAATTGTTCGTGAAACAAATCGTAAGGCCCAGGAGATATGCCGTCAATGGAATCAGCAGAATCCGGACCAGACACCGCGAACGTGGACGAAACCTGTGACGGAAAACGAAATATACGCTTTTATTGGCCTTACTTTGTTTGCCGGCATATTCGGGTTAAACGATCAACCTGCTCTTGAGTTGTGGGGCCACAATGGAAACCCTATCTAAAGGGCGACGATGTCTGATACGCGATATAAACAAATTCTCAAGTACATTCGATTTGATAACGGCAACACGAGAACCGCTCGACAAGTAGAAAGTAAATCGGCCGCCATCGACGACGTTTGGAACATGCTCATGAGCAACTTGGAGCCTCGATATGTTCCGGGTGGCCAGATAACAGTTGATGAGCAATTATTTCCGTACCGAGGTCGCACGCGCTTCACCCAATATATACCGTCAAAACCAGCCAAATTAATTATTATTATAATTGGCGGAGCATTATAATTCCGCCATCGACTCATCGAAACCAGCAAAAAAGCCTTTTCAAATATTGGATTATAATATGTATAAATCCGGAGTGGACACCATGGATCAGATGGTTGGTGGTTACACTTGCAAACGGACCACAAACCGCTGGCCGTTAGCCTTATTTTTTAATATGTTGGATGTTGCGGGCTTGGCTGCATTTGTCATTCATGACAAATTAGGGCATGTCAAGCGAAATGATAGAAGACGTGTTTTCCTTATGGAATTGGTAGAACAGCTGGTGATCCCTCACATTCAAGAAAGGGCTAAGAATCCAATTGTACGAGGCATTCAACACGTTAAACAGTCAATGGAGTTATTCGGAGTAGAGGTAGACATTTAATTTATTCATTTATGGAATTAAAATTTTAAACCAATTTTTCAACTTTTCATTTGCAGTTACCTGTAGGCCCGCCGATAGGTGACCAACCAGCCCATGCCGTATCCTCATCGAGTAGACCATCATGCTCGCTTTGCTACAAATTGGACAAAAAACAGCGAAAAACACGATTTCATTGCATGCATTGCAAAAAGCCGTTGTGTCAACAGCATTCACATGCCAGATACTCGTGCCTTGAGTTTCGTAAATAATATTTGCTTTGTTGTTGTTTCTATTGTTCATATAGTGTTTTCCTATCACAACACATATTTACACCCACTTTTTGGATACCTGTCCATGCATTTCCATACAAATCCCATATAGGTCTGCACAGACCTGGTTATACCGTTTAGCGGTATAAATACCCTTGAACCTCCAAGGGTTAATAATTTTTTTCAAGTTCATAACATAATAATTTTTTTATTTTCCTATATTTTTAGTAAATGGTGGGTCTGCAGAGTATCTCCTGTAGCTGTCAAAATTTTCCCACTTATATGAAACAAGAGGTTTTTTTCTTCGAGTACTGCTATTTTGAAGGGAAGGATAAACCTGTAATATAATAAAAGAAGTTGAAAATTAAAATTTATATCGGCTGTTTAATCGAAGGTCCAGATTTGACTATTTTTTCAACAGTTTTGACTCAAAAAAATTATTTATTCACACGATATCTTTCAACTTGTAGGTACATCCGAGCTGTAAGAGCTGCTTTTGTCTTGGAGAGATTATTTCGGTTCTGCTTCGCTACACGTGCCTTATCGGTATTTTCGGCGAAAACTTTGCAATAGGTGCCAATAATTATACCCAGTTCGTTCAAAAGCTTTAGAACGGAGGTGTAGCCTTCACTAAATATCCAGCAGCAAAGTTAACTGAAATTTTGAAACCCAGGCCTCTCGATCCTGACTCACCGAAACTTATTTTGTGCTTGCATACAGAACAAATTAAAAATTCTGAAAGTGCAGTAAAAACTTCGAAGATTTTAATAATGCTGTAGCCATGCAAAGGATTTGTGCGAATATGGTCACTACAAGCAGTTTATCATTTTTTTTTTAACCCTATTCACGTCACGCTGTTTCTTTGGGTCAATATGCAATTTTAAACCAATAAAAATAACTTAAAACTTGTTTTAAAGAAAAATTCAAAAAACATTTGAAACTATGAGGTATTTCCCCCCTTAAAGGAAAATAATTTTGTTTTTGTACTCACACCACATTTTGACAGAATCTATTACATTTTACTTATTTCGTACACAAACCAACTAAAAAATAAGAACTTGGCAACGCAACTTTACTCAACTCAACTGATAACACGGTGTAACAGTGAAAATAAACTCAGCTCGAGACATAGTAGAGGTTGTAGGTCTGGTTGAACATAAGATAACTGCATACTTAGTTTTTTTAATATACCCTCAAAATCGGGATTTGTGGTAAAAAAACCGATTTTAGGTAGGTGCATGTATAATTTGTTATGTAACTCCGTAATATACCTTTAATATAATAAACAGACCATTTTTTTAAAAAAAGAATTGACAAAGTTACAGGTAAAATCATTTGAAAATTTCTCATTGCTTTTTAATGTTTTCAACTTTAACAACGTTTTGTTAACAAATTTTGTTTTGTGGCATTATTAGTTTTAGCATGATTCTGAAAGCCTGTTAAATTTTGCGTACAATAAGCTATAGTTTACTTCAATTGGCTGAAATACAAATGCACTATCGAATTTTTAGTATTCGTAATAAAATACAAACATTTGTTTTTTTTTTGTTTTTCTAAAAATGTTTATTTCACCTTTTTCGTTTATGATGAATTTCATGTAAAAATCGAGATGCATTGAACCCGACCACCTCAGATATCGATGAAATTTTGTTCATAGCTAAATTTGATCAATACAAAAAAACCCTCATTTTTAGAAATGACTGTTTTGCGATTTTTTGGGCGTGGCACAGTGGGAAAGTTTTCGAAAAAACGCGAAAATGGTCGAAAAGAGCTCCATTTAAACTGCAATAACTCAGAATCGACTGAACCGATTTCCATGATCTTGGTATCATTAAAAAGATATTTTAACAGGCTTTATGACACGTTTAAAAAATAAAAAAAATTACACTGTAAAAAAGTTTATAACAAAAAGAAAATTTTACCTAACGAAAAAACCAAAAAGATCAAGGGTTTTTTTACAGTGTATTACTTTTTTAGAAAGGTTTATTCTTCACCTATAACATATCAAAAAATAAAAATGGGTTCTTTTTTAGTTTTTTTTATATAATTGTTTAAGTAGTGGCACTTCTAGTAATTGCCCATATATTTTTATATTGAAGCCACGAAAAATAGCCAAACATCTGTTATATTACTGAGAAGTGTTCAAATTTCAGTTATATTCAAAATATACTTATAATGTAACTTATATACTTATATACTTACTGTAACTGTGTTTCTAGGATTAGCAAAATAAACACACTGCAGGTACCCCTAATTAAAGAAATGATTTTAAAATTGCCTTAAAAATTGCTATATAAATGCACCTGATGAACGTACCGAAATTTTTCGAAATAATTCGAATAACAGCGAAAATATCAGGTCACATTCTTACACATTTACAAAATAGTTCAACAATTCTAACATTTTTTAAATGTTTACAAATAAAAAACCATCAACAATTGTTTATATTATTTGCCATGATTTTATTAATTTGTGTTTTATTTTATTTACATTTTTTTTAAGTTAATTATTTGTTGGATTCATTACGACTGCGCGCTTTTCTTAGTGTATTCCGGCAAGTTTCGCAAATACGGCTACAATGAATGTTGGCGACAGCTGGAAAATATTCAATTATATTTGCAGCCTCGTTTTCACTTATTTTACGAAGCGAAGCGCAACACTTATTAGATATTTTTATGCATCTGTACTTATTGTTTGAATTCATATTCACTCAAAATTTTAAAATATACACGTAAAAATTGTAATGGGATATCTTGGCTTCTCGAAACGGCTTATAATTATGAATTTGGGTATGTTCATCAGGTGCATTTATATAGCAATATTGAAGGCAATTTTAAAATCAATTCTTTAATTAGGGGTACCTGCAGTGTTTTTATTTTGCTAATCCTGGAAACACAGTTACAGTAAGCATTTTATGCGCTAACCTGTATACTTATTGGTTTGGGCTGGTACGGCCGCAAGAACTTTTTGGGGTTAAAACATATTCATAATTTTTCTGGGACAATGTTTATTTTTTTTACCTGTATACATACATAATTTTCTTTTATGCATATTATATCAATAATCTTTGCACATTATAAGTATATTTTGAATATAACTGAAATTTGAACACTTCTCAGTAATATAACAGATGTTTGGCTATTTTTCGTGGCTTCAATATAAAAATATATGGGCAATTACTAGAAGTGCCACTACTTAAAAAATTATATAAAAAAAACTAAAAAAGAACCCATTTTTATTTTTTGATATGTTATAGGTGAAGAATAAACCTTTCTAAAAAAGTAATACACTGTAAAAAAACCCTTGATCTTTTTGGTTTTTTCGTTAGGTAAAATTTTCTTTTTGTTATAAAATTTTTTACAGTGTAATTTTTTTTATTTTTTAAACGTGTCATAAAGCCTGTTAAAATATCTTTTTAATGATACCAAGATCATGGAAATCGGTTCAGTCGATTCTGAGTTATTGCAGTTTAAATGGAGCTCTTTTCGACCATTTTCGCGTTTTTTCGAAAACTTTCCCACTGTGCCACGCCCAAAAAATCGCAAAACAGTCATTTCTAAAAATGAGGGTTTTTTTGTATTGATCAAATTTAGCTATGAACAAAATTTCATCGATATCTGAGGTGGTCGGGTTCAAAATTTCAATTTTATCTACATTTTTAAATGAAATTCATCTTATATATATTATCACCGGTTTCACGTTTTAGGGACCAGCAGTAGTCTGCCAGCATGTACTGATATGGAATCAGTGTCCAAAAAATTTTCCGAATTTATGGGCCCACAAATAAACCTTAGAATAACCGAAATGAATAAATAACTTTTATAAAAGATTTGAACGTGCAGGATACTTTCTTTGATTTTGGCCTCACTTAACCTAGGAATCGCTGCAATCAAATGACGAAACGCATCGCTGTTAGTGTATATTTTCTTGACAAACTGTTTCATATAACCTAATTTTAAATGAAGAGGCGGTAGGATTACATTTTCAGGTCGCACCAGTAGAAAATTCAAAACATTTTTTTTGCCAACTTGAAATGAAGCACGCAGTGGCCACTCCTTTTGCTTATATTTATTAGTAGCACGACTATCCCATTCGCAAATAATGCAAGGATACTTGGTATTTCCACCTTGCATTCCAAACAGTATTGTTAGAGCTTTTAAGTCGGCGACTATTTTCCATTTAAGCGTGTTGTAATTTATAAAACGAAGTATTTTTTCCATTGTCGAATGTTTCTTTCATGTTCGTTGCATAAGCTAAAGGAACCGATGGTAACTCATTTTTGTTGTGTAATAGCACAGCTTTCAAACCTACATATATCAGAATTTAACATATCAAGAATCACACAAAAAGTTTTTAAATAAATCATGCTCTTGCAAGATTCCTCAATAAACAAACGCCATTCATTCGGGGCGTGTTTGTGGTTGAAAACTGCAAACTGTTCCGTCACATCCGGGCAATACACTAGCTTAATGATAATATATACAAGGTGGCGCAAAAATAACCTTCCGATGTTTTTTGGCTGTAATTTAAAAAAAAAATGAAAAACTTTGATTCTTCTTGTGGATTATTTTTATTTGGTCTTTTAATTTTTTTACATCAAGTCATTTACATCGCCGCCACAGTTGATTGTCATTTGAGCCCTTTTTATGGCATTTTCCATCACTTCGGCCAAAACTTCCGGCGATAGGTCCTCACATTCTTGAGGGATATTGTCTTTAAGAGCTGCAAGAGTCTGAGGCTTGTTGACATAAACCGGCGACTTCAAAAAGCCCCACAAAAAGAAGTCTGGAGCGGTCAAATCAGGCGATCTTGCTGGCCAGTGCAAATTGCCAAATCGGGAGATTAGGCGCCCGGGGAATGCATCCTTCAGAATATCGGTTGTGGCACGTGCAGTGTGTGCCGTTGCACCGTCCTGTTGGAACCACATGTTTTCCAATCCCAATTCATCAAGTTGCGGCAAAAAGAGCTCGTTGATCATTGCTCTGTAGCGCTCACCATTCACAGTAACCGTTTGGTCCGCGACGTCTTCGAAGAAAAAAGGTCCGCTGACTCCTCCAGCGAAAACAGCACACCATACAGTGACTTTGAGCGGGTGTAATGGCTCTTCGTGGGTTACACGCGGATTTTCAGTGCCCCAGAAGAGTAAATTTTGCTTATTTACGTACCCGCTAAGATGGAAATGGGCCTCATCGCTCATGATTATTTTTGATCATTATTTTTGGTCAAATAAATAGTCAGCAATATTCCGCGTTCTGGAGCAGTGTAGCGTAACATTGTTTATTAACGTGTATTTCGCATGTGTTTACTACACAAATGTCAAAACAGAACTGACATTAGGGGCCAATCGCAAAATTAATAGCATTTTCTGGTAGGAGGATTACTTTTGCGCCACCTTGTATAAACGAAAAAGGTAGAAAAAAACATTTTTAGAAAAAAAATTTTTTTTTGTATTTTATTACGAATACTAAAAATTCGATAGTGCATTTGTATTTCAGCCAATTGAAGTAAATGATAGCTTATTGTACGCAAAATTTAACAGGCTTTCAGAATCATGCTAAAACTAATAGTGCCACAAAACAAAATTTGTTAACAAAACGTTGTTGAAGTTGAAAAAATTAAAAAAAAATGAGAAATTTTCAAATGATTTTACCTGTAACTTTGTCAATTCTGTTTTTATTTAAAACGGTCTGTATATTATATTAAAGGTATATTTTTCTTCTTTTTATCAATGTTAAAATTTTTAAAATTGAGTTAGATATAACGGAGTTACATAACAAACTATACATGCACCTACCTGAAATCGGTTTTCTGGCCACAAATCCCGATTTTGAGGGTATATTAAAAAAACCAAGTATGACGTTATCTTATGTTCAACCAGGCCTACTACCTCTACTATGTCTCGAGGCAAGTTTTTTGATTTTTTTTCATTTTGTAACACCGTGTAATTGACCTACTCTATACTCAACTAGCTGTAGACTTTGTTGTTGTTTTCACATACAAATTTTGAAATAAGCGACATGAATTGAAAATATGTCATTGCGTGAAAAGTTTTAAAAGTAGAACAATGAAATTTTAATCTTAAATATATTAAACTATCATTATTAAGTATGCATAAAATTATTGATTTTGGCTTAGTAGTTTGCACTTGCGAGGCACAAGAAGTTTAAAACAAAAAAACTGATATAAATCTGGTTCCTGAAAATTAAAAATGTTGAAATCTATATTATTATTACGCAAGCGCCTTTTTTGTGATGACCATCAAATCTATACTGTAAATGCGATTTTTATAAAGAGGGTATCAATAGAAAGGTCTTGCTCTGTAGATGTGCAATAAGGTCTTACTTTTTCTTAAAAATTGTGTATTTTAACAAGAAAAATTAAAACAATCTTCTACGAAGAAAGTCAGCTTTCTATTTATTGCCTAAAACTATGTGATAAATTTTTTCTCAAATTTTCCAATTTCATACTATTCTATTATTAAAGCAGTTGAGCAAAGCGAAAAACGTACAAATATATTTTATATTGATACACTAGCCACAAAATAGCAAGTTCATGCAAAATCGCTATTCCAGGAGCCTTTACTGGCATCGCCGCCAGCTCATTTGAAGGAGAGCATACTTTGCACAGATAATTCAAACTTTCTATACCTCTTCTTAAGACATCTGTATTAGGTGATAATCCCAATTCTATGCACGGAAGGTGTGGTATATTTCTACACGCTGTATCTATTTTTAGAATGCCACTGTAACGGCTGAACCTATTGATGGCTTTACGCCGTACTTATGAAAAAGGAAAGAGATTTTGTTTTTGTTTGTTTTTAGACTTTTGGACTTAGCACAAGACTAACTCTTTATTCAATTCTTCAGATCTATATAAATTAAAAATACCAGTATTTTTCTTCTATACTGCAGCCAAAACTCCTCCCCATATTTTCACATACATTGAAATTAAAAGTAGCCAAAACCAATTAATTAATATATTGAGCAATTTCTTTACATTTACAAATTCTTTGTTTTCTTTCATTCTTACACTTCAAATAATTACTATTGCTGCGCTTGCAATTTTAATGCAGCAACATTACTTGCGCCAGTCGCGATGTAATATGAATCATTTGACCCAGTGCAGAAATGAACATAAACAAAACGAAAATTAGTTTGTTGATTGTCATCGACTCAAATATTTATTGTACCGTGGGCTGGCTGTGCTATGACACTACACCCTTACCCTTCAGCGAAAAATTATTACTTGAAAGAATTTTTAAAGATTGGAGAGATGTTTGGAGCAGTTTACATATGTAGTTTACAAAAATGTTTTTTATTACTTATATTATTACTAAGGAGAAATAGATAAGATATTTAGTTCTAAATTTATTTTTCCTTATATATACCAACTTAATAAATATGCCTATATTTTCTAAATATATATTTTATATGCATATGCAAGTTGTTTTTCAAGAACTTATTATTTTTTTTTTTTTTTTTTCATTTATTAGGGAATTACTTATTTAAATTAAATTTATCTTCTTAGTTACTTCTTATGTATTTCTTTAAAATATTGTTGTGCAACAACTTATTTTTACCGTTAACCTCTACTAGTGAATTTACACCTAATCTATCAATTATCTTATATGGTCCATGGTATGGGCTTTGTAATTTCTTTATATTTTCTAAACCTATAAAAACTAAATCACCTATTTCTAATGAAGCTTCATTCTTATGTCTATCATACTCTATCTTTCTCTTATGTTTAACTGTTTTAATCATATTTCTAGCTCTATCAACCGATGTCTTTAACCTTATTTTTAATTCATTACTATAGTCTTCTAAATTATATATTTTATCATGTTCATTTAAAATATCACTCGGAAGTGATGGTAATTTTCCAAATATAAGTTCATATGGGGAATATGATGTATCTACATGTGGTGTGGTATTGTACGCAAATGTGTAGTACGGAACCCATTTATCCCATTCTTGGTCATCCACAAATGATAATAAATATTCGTTCAGAACCCTATGATTTCTTTCTAAAGCTCCTATAGTCTGATGATGGTACGGAGTTGAGAAAATTTGTCGCGTGTCGAGTAATTTACATATGTTTGCCATTAACTCATTTTTAAATTCTGTGCCGCAGTCAGATCTAAGGATCTTGAAACATCCGTATTTAAGTATGAATTGTTCTACTAGAGTTTTTGCAATAGTCTTTGCTTCTTTTGTCTCAATAGGATGTGCTACTATAAATTTTGTAAGGTCGCATTGGATAGTCAAAATGTATCGATTTCCATTAGAAAATTTTAACGGGCCTACTGTGTCTATAGATATATTTTCAAAACTTGTTGTCGGTGTATTCGTAACTATTAAACCTTCTTTAATATGTCTGTTTACTTTATTTTTGTGACATTTTTCGCAGTTGTTTATGTAATCTTTAACCATTTTTCTCATATTCTTCCAGATGTATCGTTGCTTCAATTTTAAAATTGTCTTTCTGATTCCTAAATGTCCTCCTGTTCGAGTATTATGATATTCATCTATCAATTTGTATTTTTGCAGTGTACTTTCTATATGTCGTGGAGCTTTGTAAATTAATATCTTTATAGGCGAGGATTTATTCATTTTCAACTTGTTGTACTTTTCTTTGAATGCATTCATTTTAATATTCTCAACTATATAATCTTTGTCACAAAGGGCTAGCTCCTTTATCTGTGATCTATTTAATAAACAATGTAGTTTCTCCAACATCGAATCTAGTTTCGAAGGGTGATCGCTACATGTTATGTGCACTTCATTATTATTTATATTCATAGTAACGTTACTCTTTTCTTTAATAAAAAATTTTAATTTCATTGCTCTTCTTACGTCATTAAAGGATGTGCATTCTCAAATATAGAGGTGATCAGTCTCTTTATGAGATGTGCTGTTCCTGTTAACACGTTCTTTGGTACCCATAATCATTTCACTCGCTTGATTTTCATTTCTTTCCTCATTTTCGTTATTGCTCCTTTTACTTACTTGTTTTGTTTTGCTCCTTGTTATTGCTAATACTTCTTTTTCACTGCTCATAGGAATCATATTTTTTGAATTTTCGCTGGCATATTTTATTCTGGATAATGCATCTGCGTTAGTGTTCATTTTGCCTTGTTTGTATGTAATTTCAAAGTCATAATCAGACAAATCTAATCTGATTCTGGTCATTTTGGACGATGGGTTCTTATGTGAAAATAGAGAGACTAGTGGTCTGTGGTCAGTCACTACTATAAATTTTCTTCCATATAGGTAGGGTTTGAAAAAGTTTATGCTCCAGTGTATTGCTAGGAGTTCTTTCTCTATGACCGGCTTGTTTATATCATGCTTTTGTAATGACTTACTAGCGTATGATATTGGCAGATCATGTCCAATCTCTCCTTGCGAGAGAACAGCTCCTAATGCAAAATCGGATGCATCAGTAGTTACGATAAATGGCTTCTCAAAATTTGGGTACTGTAGGACTGGTGAATCAACAAGTTTATGTTTTAAGCTACAGAATGCTTTTTCGCACTCCTCTGACCAGATGAAGGGTGTCCCTTTTTTGAGTAGGGAATTTAAACATTTTGCTACGGCCGCAAAGTCCGGTATGAAACGTCTGTAATAGTTACAAAAAGCCACGAACCTTCGTACGTCGTCTGCATTTTTTGGTGTTGGGTATTTTAAAACAGCATCACATTTAGCTGGATCTGTTTTAATACCTTTGTCTGTTATTAAATGGCCGAGGTATGTTACTTCCGGTCTGAGGAATTGGCATTTGCCCGCGTTTAGCTTTAAATTGTATTTTTGCAGGCGCTCAAAAACTTTTACTAGATTTTGGTTATGATGCTTAAGTGAACATCCAAATACTATTATGTCATCGACATAGAGGAAAGCTTCTGAATTCAAACCGCTCAAAGCTATTGTAAGCATTCTTTGGAAGCTGTTTGAAGAGATCTTTAAACCGAATGGTAGACGTTTAAAATGGTAATGTCCGTCTTGTGTAGAAAATGCAGTTAATGGTCGTGAATTTTTGTCTAGTGGTATTTGATGAAAAGAGCTTGTCATGTCTAATGTTGAGAAGTACTTGGCTCTTCCTAACATGTCTAGGACGTCCTCTAACCTTGTCAGTGGAAATTTGTCGTTAACTAATTTTTCGTTCAATTTCCTGAAATCTACTACCAAGCGCCATTTTTTTTGTCATCATTGCTTTTCTTTGGAACTAGTAGCAATGGTGCATTGTATGGGCTTACCGAGGGCTCAATTATGTCATTGTTTATTAAATTTTCTACTTGTTTGTTTATTTCCTCATATTGTGAATGAGGAAGTCGATAATTTTTTATATGGACTGGTGTTGTGTCTGACAAGTTTAATTTTTGTGTATAAAAATTATTAGTCGTTAAATTTTCTCCTTCAAGATGGAAAATAGATTGATGTCTTCTAAATATGTCTTTTAATTCGGTCTCGGTACTGTTGTCTAATTTCAATTCTATCATTAACTTCTTAAAACGTTGTTCGTTTATTTCTTCATTGTGTTCATTTTTTGTTGTCAAGATTGTGTATTCTGTTAGTTTTTCTGTTTTTGGCTTAACTTCATTCAAAATTACTTCTTTATCGTTTACGTTGATAACCTTGATGTGGCAGATACCTTTGGTAGGTGCTAAGGAGTTAGATAAAAATACGCCTTCTACGAGTTCTTGATTCAAAATGACACAGTCTTCCGTTATTTCAAGGTTTATTGGAAAGATCATTTCCGTTCTGGGTGGTATTGTGTAATATTCTTGCTTTGGTAGTCTTGTTGAGATAGGTACTACGTAATCCGTTTCGGCTATAGGAATCGTAATAGTGAATGTTTCATAGTCTATCTTACATGTGTATTTTACAAAGAAATCTCTACCTAGAATTCCGTCTGTAGTGATGGGAAAATCGTTATCCACTACGTGAAAATCATTGTTAGCACGGTTATCTCCTAGGCATAATGTTAATTTTGTAACGCCTAAAGAGTATATTTCATCTTTAGTTATGCCTGTTAGTTTGCATTTGTTATCAAAATTTATTTCAAAATTTGCGTTTATTTCTTTGCATATCGAAATGTCTGCTCCCGTGTCTAATAGAAATGTTAAAGCACGATTTGTTTGTGCGCATCTTAGTGTTACGTAATTGGTGAGATTCTCTGATATTAGGCAAATTTTCTTTTTATTTATTGTTGGCCTTCCGGAGGTGCTTGGAAATCTTCCTCCGGGCCATCCATGTTTCCCTGGTGGCTTATTACACGCATATAGTGTCGGTTACTTCCTTGATTGGAGTTCCTCTGATTGTTATTTCTATTGTTGTTATTAGCATATCTTCTTCTATTGCTGTTGTTATATGACGAATGCCTTTTGTTGTAATTATTGTTGTCATGTACAACATTTCTGTTATTGCTGTAGTCAGTGTGGTTATTTCGTTGATATGTATTGTATTTGAAAGTGTTATTGCCTCTAGTGTTATTATATCTATTTATATTCTGAGGGTTGTTTCTGTTATTATAGTTGTTGAACTGTCGATGTTGTTGTCTGTTGTGGTGTACACGGTAGCTAAAAATGTGCGAGCTACTGTTTTGAGTGTCTCGTTCGATTTCCTGTGCAATATCCACGGCTGTGTTGAAATCCTTAGGCTGAGCTGCAAATAATGTGGTTTTCAAACGATTCTCTAAACCGTTTTTGAAAATTGTCAGAGCATATTTTTCATTCATTTTTCCTACTACTGCCTTTTGCTCGCTCGTTGCAGTGTTGCCTAGTTCATTTATTTGTAACCTATTAAGTTCTGATACTAAATTTAAAATCTTGTCTTTAAAATTTATTACTGTGTTATTCTTTTGAGTTGTTAATGCTAATTGTGTGTGTACCTGAGCGATTGTAAAATTGCTCTTGTATCTTTCTTGTAACCGTTTCTTGAGTTCTTCGAGTGTTGTAACATCAGGACCTAAAGCTGTTCGAACTGCCGCATTAAGCTTTACACTAGTCACAAATTCTATTAGGCTTATTCTTGCGTCAGCTGTGTAAGATCTGTGTAATAATTCTATGATTTTCAAAAATGGTTCCAGTTCTTTATGTTGTCCGTTGAATATTGGTATGGCCTTAAGGGCTGTTTCTAGATTGAAAGCTGACATGTTGTTTGAGTAACTATTTTCCTCTTCTATTTCTGTTCCTGAACTTTCACTTCCTTGTCTAGGCTTCAAAAACTGGTCTATTGTGCTCACTATCTTATCAAATGTTTCTGTCTCACTTTTGCTAGTCGTATTTTTTACTAGTGTTTCTCTAAGTACTGCTAAATGCTTTTTAGTTTTCTCTATAAATGTCAATGAATATTTTCTATTTGGAGCCTTACGCAAGTTTGCTAAAAGTTTTTGAACTGTATCTAATTCCATTCAAGTTTGATATTATTTCACAAACATTTGTTGCAGATATATTTAGAGTTACGTTTTTCAAACATATTTTTCCCAATTTTTTTCTTACAAATTTCACATCTGAAACATCTATAATGAAAACTTTCCTTTTCATATGCTAAATACCTTACCTTACCTATATCTATAATCTTTTCTTTGCAATTGGCACAATATTTTTCAAATAGAATGCCGAAACACCCTTGGTAAAAACAATTTGTTGCTGATTTTGGCATAGTAATATTTTATCAAAATTTTACAATTACTATACTCAATATCTTAATGTTTTCTATCAAATTTTTAATCATTATTTTGATTTTGCATCCGGCTTAAAAATTTTATAAATTTTTCATTAAATTGTTTTTATTTTAGACTGAATTGTTTATATTGCGCAACATCTGTTTGCGTACATAGTTCTTATAATATCTATTTATTATATACAATATAGTAATAATCATGAAAATAACACTAATGATTAATGTTTAAAAATCCACTTTCACCGCTGTTGCTGCTGCTGCTGTTATTATTGTTGTTGTTGATTACCTCTTTGGTGCCGAACCAACGCATTTTGGTGTCTGTTGCTCGGACCGTAGTTGAGTTTTTCCAACTCTATTTGTTGTAGTAAACGCTGCTTTTGGGCCAGATCGTTAACCAGTGGTAGGATGTTGTAAATTTCTGCTACCCGTTGTCGTGCAATTACTCGCTTACCACCTCTAACTCTTTTTCGTGTTTTGTCGATTGTTTCTTGTGTGGTGTTACTTCCCTTCCGCCGTTGTTGTCGTTCTTTGTATTTTTCAATGCTTATAGGTTGTGGTCCCGCTGTCTTAGGTGTTGGAATATACACAGCTGTTTCATGTTGTTCTGCCAATGCTTGTGGCACGTATTCTTCTTCGAATTTCCTTGCGTTTGCTGCTGCTCTCTCAAATAGCGCGTTGAAATCGTCCTCTGACATTGATGTTGTAGGCTTGAAAAAAAAAATCACAGGATCACAGGATCAAAAAGCTGAATCGCTAGGGCTGTGTTGAGCAGGTTGAAATTTTGGCTCGATCAGATGTTGCAGGATCAAAAAATGTGCAGGATCGGTTTGCAGGATCAAAACAATGTGCAGGATCGGTTTGCAGGATCGGTTTGCAGGATCAAAACAATGTGCAGGATCGGTTTGCAGGATCGGTTTGCAGGATCGGTTTGCAGGATCGCCATGTGGTATATTTCTACATGCTGTATCTATTTTTAGAATGCCACTGTAACGGCTGAACCTATTGATGGCTTTACGCCGTACTTATGAAAAAGGAAAGAGATTTTGTTTTTGTTTGTTTTTAGACTTTTGGACTTAGCACAAGACTAACTCTTTATTCAATTCTTCAGATCTATATAAATTAAAAATACCAGTATTTTTCTTCTATACTGCAGCCAAAACTCCTCCCCATATTTTCACATACATTGAAATTAAAAGTAGCCAAAACCAATTAATTAATATATTGAGCAATTTCTTTACATTTACAAATTCTTTGTTTTCTTTCATTCTTACACTTCAAATAATTACTATTGCTGCGCTTGCAATTTTAATGCAGCAACATTACTTGCGCCAGTCGCGATGTAATATGAATCATTTGACCCAGTGCAGAAATGAACATAAACAAAACGAAAATTAGTTTGTTGATTGTCATCGACTCAAATATTTATTGTACCGTGGGCTGGCTGTGCTATGACACTACAAAGGTCAGGTCGTGAAGATGGCAGCTTATCCAACAGAAATTTAGTATCGTTGCATTATAACTCGCTCAGGAGACGTGCTACGGTAAATTTTAGTTAACGACAGAATAGATCTGCTACTAAGCCTCACAACGAAGATATTGTGAGCGCATTTTGGCGTTTTAACGCCATAAGGGTTAACTAGTTAATTTTATTTGTGCAATTTATTTGTCGTATTAATCCTACAAAAAATTGACTGTATCCAGTTTTGTTTACACAAATTATCGTTATAGATGCAAAATGTACTAAACAATGGAATGAAAAGGTGTAGTTGCATATATGAAGATTTCTTTTATTCGAGTCAATTTGCGAAATGTTTTTTTTTTTTTAAACTTAAAGAAAAAATACCTACACAAGTATGCATGTTTATGTTTTAGCTTACCCATCACTGCTCTAAAGCCATACTTATTTAGTTTCAAAAGAAGTATTTCATGATCAATAGTATCAAAGGCTTTGTTTATATCTACAAATAGAGCTGCACAGAATTTTTAGCGATTTAGGCCATCATAAACATTACTCAAAAATTTAAAAGTGCGTCCTTAGAAAATCGAGCATTTTTGTTTTTACTGCCTTTTCAAATACTTTAGAAAGTACAGGGAGCAAGGAGATCGGTTTATAATTATTCAAAAGTGTTTTATCGTCTTTTTTAAAAAGTCGAATTACAATAGCTTTTTTTAGATCATCCGGAAAAATTCTAACCATTTGTTAATGAGCAAAAAAAATTTTTAAAAAATTCCACTTTTGTTAAAAATATCACAAAGCACATCCGCAATATTGAAAGCAATTCTTTTTACAAGAACATTAGAAAAGGTATCATCTGATGATGAATTATAATTTTTAAGAGACATTATTAATTTATAGACTTCATAGGATGTAATTGGCTTAAAAAAGAAACTATTATGGCGAAAGTGCTTAATATTCAAATATTTACAAGAAACATCGTTAAATACCGCATTAGCTACCACCTTCCTACCTATTTTAGAAAAATTTATTAAATGCGTTAGATATATTACTAAGATCAGAGATCACAGCTCCTTCGACGGAGGCCGGTCCGTTTGAACCCTGTTATTGGATTTGTTTTATTATTAAAATGTAAAATGTTTATGTAAATATTATTTACCAGCTGCCATTCTTTCTTAATATTGCCCCTGATTTTGTTAAATTCATATAAATAATAATTCGTTTTGCATGATGATACTTGCATGGAAATTTCTTTACAGAGTTCTTTATAACGAATCTTTGCATTGCGGATATAAGGGTACTTTGAACATTTTTTGTAGATTTTATTTTTGCATTGAATTTTTTCCAGTAATTGCATTGTCATCCATGGTTTAAGTTTCTTTAATCTAACATTCCGGTTCCTAACCTTGGTGGCCCACAAATTAACATGCTGAGTTAGAGAATCAAAAAAACAACTATAAGCTATTGATGGATCCGGTTCGCAATAAACATTATACCAATTCTCAGAAACAAGCCCAACATTTAATGAAGGAAAATCAATTTTATTATAAGAATAGTCAATCTGACAATTTGTATTTTTAGGTCTACCTACATTTTCAAGATATAGGCATATCAAACAATGGTCTGAAAAATGTTGGTTCGACACTGCGCTGTAGATTACTAGAACGCTCAAACTTTACAAAAATATGATCTAGACATGTAGAGGAATTGACAGTTAAGCGAGTCGGTTCATTTATGCAGGATTCAAAACCAAACGCAGAAAGCAAAAATAAATAACTATCGACTATCGATGAATTTTGTAAAATATCCAAATTTTACAAAATTTAAAAAATAAGCCCAGTAAGATTTTCGCCCACAAGAAATTTTTGCTACATCAGCACTATTTAATTTAAAACAACTGAAATTACAGTTAAAATCATCTTTTACAAATGCCGCTTTCCGCCAGCAGCATAATTGTTATTGCAATTTGCATAGCAATTGTACCCAGGGATATTAAGTAAAGAAAATTCAATATCATAAATCCATATTTCTGTGAAAAAGATGAAATCCCACTTATTTTCAAATGATTCCAAATGTAAAACGAAGTAATCAAAATTTTTTCTTAAACTTCTAATATTTTGATGTATCATGTAAAAACTATTGGGATATTTTGGGTTAGATGCAATAACTTGAAAATTTAGTTTTTTACAAAGCGCAAGAGGGATATTAAATAAATTTGCTGTGCTATTATCATTTTCCATATTTTATATGAAATGTTTAAAACTGTTTTAATATATTAAAATCATCAACTGAACTTACAACGTTATCACCCTATGCTTTGCGCAATAAAATTTTTCTGTTACTAACCCATAAATATATATGACACGTGAAGGTAGTCTTTATACCTAAGGCAGGAAGAAGCTCGCACGTAAACCCAAAAGACCTTCGACCAATCAGTCTCTCATCTTTTCTTCTTAAAACTCTCGAGAGACTAATAGACATCTACTTGAGACAAAAAATAGAAGTAAATCCTATTTCACCAGCACAACACGCCTACACCAAAGGCAAATCTGTGGAAACGGCTCTCCACTCCATAGTATCTATCATTGAAAAGTCCCTTCATCAGAAGGAATATACAATGATAGCCTTCATTGACATAGAGGGTGCCTTTAACAACGTCAAGGCGGAGGCTATCACAAATGCGCTGACGGAGCTTGGCGTGGATTCTGCGCTGATAGCACTTATAAATCAAATGCTAGTAGGCAGGATTATAAGCGCGAGTCTCGGAGCAGCATCCACGCTAAGATCTGTACCAAGGGGAACACCTCAGGGAGGAGTTCTCTCGCCTCTACTCTGGAACCTAGCGGTGAATGAACTACTGGGTAAACTAGAACAAGAGGGGTGCAGGGTGATAGCCTATTCCGACGATGTTGCTATCGTCACCTCAGGTAAATATGTGTCCACCCTCCGAGATATTATGCAAAATTGTCTTAACACTCTCGTAAACTGGGTTACCGGCTGACTTAGCGTTAACCCCGATAAAACCGAGTTAGTGATCTTTACCAGACAACACAACTTGCCCATTATTAGTCCTCCAAAACTGGGAAATACAAGTCTAAACTTCTCAGAACAAGCAAAATACCTGGGTCTCATTTTAGATAGGAAACTAAATTGGAAACCCAACCTGCTCGAGAGAGCCAAAAAAGCCAATATAGCCCTATACACATGTAAAAAAGCAGTGGGTAGCAAATGGGGATTACAACCTAGGGTAACTCACTGGCTTTATACAGCTGTTATTAGGCCAATATTGTTATACGGTGCTATAGTCTGGTGGCCAGCACTAAGCAAACAAACACACCTCAATATACTTCGCAAAGTTCAACGGTCAGCAGAGCTGTGCATCAGTGGAACGCTGAGAACCACTCCTACTGACGCACTCGATACTTTGCTCCATCTAACTCCACTAGATATCCTAACAAAACGGATAGCTGCAAACACAGCAATCCGTTTAGAAGCCACTTCCCAATGGAAAGAGGGCACAATAGGACACTCGGACACCAGGAAACTCACTCCTCAAATACCCAAGAATATAGACTACATCACTCAAAAACCTTTATTCCACAAAAAGTTTGATGTATCAATCCCCTCCAGATACGAATGGGATATTGGAAGCCCTCCACCAAACAATGTCACTAGAATCTACACTGATGGATCAAAACTAGATGGCAGAGTAGGGGGAGGAGTCTACTCTGAATCCCTAAACATTAACCATGCCTTTAGGCTCCCCGACCACTGCAGTGTCTTCCAAGCGGAAGTCACTGCCATACATGAAGCCGTTACTTGGCTACAGATGAACGAAATATTAGCAATAGATATTTGTATTCTATCTGATAGTCAAGCCGCTTTGAAAGCCCTGGAATCTGTTGAAATAACATCAAAAACAGTCCTAGGCTGCCGCTAGGCTCTTAATGAGATGGCAGAGCAGCTCAATATATTCCTATGCTGGATCCCCGGACATAGAGACTTCCAAGGTAACTGCAAAGCAGACGAACTCGCTAGAAACGGCAC
This sequence comes from Pherbina coryleti, assembly GCA_943735915.1. Taxonomy (NCBI): domain Eukaryota; kingdom Metazoa; phylum Arthropoda; class Insecta; order Diptera; family Sciomyzidae; genus Pherbina; species Pherbina coryleti. The sequence goes on from OX030951.1 coordinate 101,403,987, forward strand.
AACCAAACCCTTATCGACAGATAAGGAACAAATTGGAATACCTCTCGCAACATGTAAGCTACTGATAAATGAACTATCCCTTGAAAACACCAACATCAGGTAGTCAACGGGTAGTACATGCAGCATATCGCGTCAAGTTTGGCCAACACTGAACTTAAGACGCTCAAAAGAACTAATATCCCTTAGAAGGGACCAAATAAGTATTGCAATAGGCGTCCTAACAGGACACTGCCTGATTGGAAACCACGCCCAAAGACTGAATACTCCCCATAACGACTTATACTAATACTAATACTAACGATGAAGAGGAAGTTGAATCCACAACACACCTTCTCTGCACATGCCCAACGCTGGCCAGAAAGCGCCATCTCTTCCTAGGTAACTGGTTCTACAGTGACCTAGACGAACTCTCAAAAACTTCGGTCTACCGAATACAAAGCTTCATAAATAGCTCCAACTGGTTCAAATAGGGTGGAAATACTTAACCCCTGGTATCACAACGGGCCAAACTGGCCAAGTGTGTCTCATAGGAGACAGCCACGTCAACCTAACCTAACCTAACCCATAAATACTTTAAGTGTAGGTCCTTTTTAAGCTTTTGAGCTTCATTAAAAAGAGACCTCGTCATAGATGAAAGACTTACTTACTTACTTTTTAACTTATCTAGCGCTTACAACCGAAGGTCGGTTTTGGCCTCGTATAAGAAATTGCGTTAGCCATTTCTGTTTTGCTCTTGCTGGCGCCAGTTGGAAACACCAAGTGTAGTCAGGTTATGCAACACCTGATCCTTCCAACGAAGATGTGGGCGTCCTCTTCTGCGTTGATCACCACCGAGCAACGAATCGAATATTTTTTTTCGCTGGAGCGTCGTTTTCCATTCGCTCAATATGACCCAGCTAGCGGAGCCGCTCGATTTTAATACGCTTAACTATGTCGATGTCAGCGTACAGCTCATACAGCTCGTGGTTCCATCGAATTCGGTACTCGCGATTGACGCAGATTGGACCGAAGATCTTACGAAGGATCTTTCTCTCGAAGGCTCCCAAAGTCTTTTCATCAGAACTGCTCAACGTCCAGGTTTGTGCTGCATATAATAGGACGGGCATAATTAGTGACTTATAGAGCGTGAGTTTTGATCGTCGAGAGAGGGCTCTGCTTCTCAATTGCCTGCTCAGCCCAAAGTAACACCTGTTGGCAAGAGTTATCCTTCGCTTTATCTCAATACTGACATCGTTGAAAGAGTTTACGCTGGATCCCAGGTAGACGAAGTCCTTAACAACCTCGAAGGAGATGTTGTCAACAGTGACATGGTTTCCAAGACGCTGGGACTGTTTAGTTGTTGACACTAGGTATTTCGTCTTATCTGCGTTCACTACAAGACCCAGTTGACTCGACTCTTTCGCTAACCTGGAGAATGCTGCACTGAATTCGCGCGTATTATGGCCAATGATATCGATATCATCAGCATACGCCAGCAGCATAATACTTTTGTAGAATATCGTGCCACTGCGTCTCCAATCAGCAGCTCGGATGATCTTCTCCATCATTAGATTGAAAAAGTCGCACGATAAGGAATCACCTTGTCTGAAACCTCATTTGATATCGAATGGAGGAGTGAGGTCCTTCCCGATCTTAACTGTGCTGCTGGTGTTGCTCAGTGTCATTCTGCAAAGACGGATGAGCTTTGCAGGAATACCAAATTCAGTCATGGTGGAGTATAGATAATTCCTTATTGGACTGTCGAAGGCGGCTTTGTAATCGACAAAAAGATGGTGTGTGTCGATTTGTTTTTCTAGGGTCTTCTCCAAGATTTGTCTATGGTGGATTTCTGAAGCCACGCTAATAAGGTCTAATCAGCTGGTTTACGATGGGCTTCAGTCTTTCACATAGTACGCTCGACAGGACCTTATATGCGATATTCAAAAGGCTTATCCCACGGTAGTTGGCGCAAATTATGGGATCGCCTTTCTTGTGGATTGGGCAGAGCACACTGAGGTTCCAATCGTTTGGAATGCATTCTTCCGACCATATTCTGCATAGGAGCTCATAAATGCATTTTAATAGAGCTTCGCCTCCATTCTTGAAGAGCTCAGCAGGTAAGCCATCGGCTCCTGCGGATTTGTTGTTTTTAAGCCGAACTATAGCTTTCAAGACTTCACTATGGTCGGCCAGCGGAACTTCAACGCTGTCGTTCAAAATTGGGGATTCCGGGATATCATCTCTATTGGTGGGATTGTTGTCGTCGTCGCCATTCAGAAGCCTAGAGAAGTGTTCCCTCCACATCATCAGTGTACTCTGGATATCTGTCACTAGATTCCCATTTTCATCCTTGCAGGAAGAGGCCCCGGTCTTAAAACCATTGGCCAGGCATCTTTTTTTTTCGAAAAATTTTCGGACCTCGTTCCTGTCACCATGCATCTCAATTTTTTTGCACTCACGCATTTCCGCTTCTCTTTTCTTTCGCCTGAAAATGCGTCTCTCTTCCCTCCTCTTCTCTTTGTATCGCTCGATGAAAGACTATCATTAATAAAAATATTAGAGAACTGCTCACAATTAAATACATTAGTATTCAAATATCTCCTACAATTATATTTACTCTTCATAATTAACTTCGTATTTAACCGGGATACAAATTTGACACAGTACATCCATCGAAGAGTTCGACGATGCGGAACCCCTGGATTACCTTATACGCTTTACATAACAATCATCGATCTGGGCTTCAGTAACGTTTACATTTAATCCCTCGGAGAATATTTTAAGAGCGCATTGAAGAGCGTTGTCATTATTTACGTCTTGTACTTCCACAATTTCAATACACTTATCTCTATTAAGCTGCTGCAGAAAGTTTACTACACTTAGTAAACATTTTACTTTTTCTTCAAGAATATTTTTTTTCAGCTTGAAGAGAGTGAATCAAGGAAAGAGCATTTACATTCGCATTTCTTTAAGCAATTTATTCGGTATAAACCATTTCCAGAGTTATAGCGGCAGACGGTGAAGCATTGTTAGTGATTTGCGCATCTTGTGCCATTTGATTTGAGCACAGATTCGCCTGCTGTTGTTGTTGTTGTGACATATACTGTTGTTAACGGCTTAGTGAACGACTCACTGGTGAACTAATGCCTGGCAATGCTGCAGTAGGTAGAGAGCTTACGACCGATGCTTCAAACGGAGATTTCACAGAAGCAGCATGTTTAGCAGAAGTAGGTGGAGAGGAATCGATGAACGACGCACACTCAAACAAGAATTACATTTGAACGAGGATATTAACGCAGGGCCAATGAAAACATTCAATGCAATATACACATTTAATCTTTTCCTGGTGCCGGTCTACTTTTTAACCACAGATACACGGCATAATTGATTGTTTATTGAACTTGTAATTAAAGTTTATAAATGAAGAGAACAAAAATCGCAGCACGTATAGACTCCACGACGATACGACAACGAATGTCGTAATATATGGGCTTGAAATTTTGCAAATAAGCTTTAATATGCACTCTGAGTATAAAATTTGTGGCGTCCGTGGCGTAGTTGGTTAAAGTGCGTGGCCGCACGAACGAACTTTGGAGACCCAGGTTCGAACCCTAGCAGCGGCAGAAAATTATTTGAATTAAAATAATTTTTCTGTACGGCCGCCACCTCTCTGCAGACAATGGCAAACCTCAGAGAGTAATCAAAATGTCATGTAAAGCTTCTTGAGAATAAGAACATTCCGTTCATCGCCGTTCGGAGTCGGCGTTAAGCCTGTAGGTCCATTTCTCGGTCAATTGTGTACAAACTTAATAACACTCACAACACAATTGATCATAAGAAGCTAGGTCAAAGTCCTTTCAAGGGCTGAAATGGCCAGTTATTTATTTATTTATTTTTTTTTTGAGTATAAAATTTAACGAAATCAAGTAAAAACCACGCCTACCTCCCATACAAAGTGATTTTCACAAAACACAAAAGCAAACAAAAATAAAATATTTTTCTTCTGATACAATATTGTTTTATATACATAGTTATAAATTTATCATTAAGAATATATAGGTTAAAAAAAAAAAAAAATAAATAACTGGCCATTTCAGCCCTTGAAAGGACTTTGACCTAGCTTCTTATGATCAATTGTGTTGTGCGTGTTATTAAGTTTGTACACAATTGACCGAGAAAGGGACCTACATGTTTAACGCCGACTCCGAACGGCGAAGAACGTAATGTTCTTATTCTCAAGAAGCTTTACATGGCATTTGATTACTCTCTGAGGTTTGCCATTGTCTGCAGAGATATAGGTAGGAATATATAGGTATCAAATGTAAAACTCGTTCAGAGTATATATTTCTTTATGCATAAATAGGTGACCTCACATCAAGTTTACAATGAAGGATTGTCTTTTTTTTTTTGCACAAACCAGACAACTTTACCAAGTACCCAGTATGACATATACGTACTCTAATTGATTTATCTCTTAAACTTATTTATATCCCATTCTGCAATTTTTATGGTAAAATTAATAAATGTTTAACTTTATTTTGTCGTTAAAAAAATTGAAATCAAAATGGTCGAATTTGCTGAAAAAATATTTGAAATACTTACTTCCGGTTTAAAACTGGAAAAAAAAGTTAAAATTTCAAAACTGATTAGAAAATCAAAAAGAGCAGTAAATTTCCTATAAAAAAATACATTCTTTATTTTATAATACTTATCTTCACTATGAAAATAAAATTTCAAAAAAACTCTTCCGTCAATCAAGTGAATTCTATAGAATCCCATATCTTAACAGCTAAGCCTCAAATCAAAAAATATTATGTGAACACGTTCATATCCCCTAGAAGTATAAATATGTCCAATATGAACGAATTTCAGAACCTTGCTTTTTTTCGTTGTCCGCTTCACATGAAATTCCCCATACATTAAAATTTAAAAATAGAAAATTCAATCAAAATGCATAAACCAGTAGGCGGATAACACTTTTTTTGGCACGACAATGGGTACGTATTATCTTAGCATGTATACCAAATTTTGTTCAAATACCTTGAATGGTCTAAAAGTCATTGATTTTTCGCCCACTCTCCATACAAACTTTCCCACTGTGCGCCATCTATTGAAAAAAAGATACATCGAATATTCAGTTTGAGTATTTCAATAAAAAAAAAGCCTTTGACAAAATGTGGAGATATTTACGAAAATGTAGTTTTCCCCTCTATAATTTTCACATCAATAATATTAAATGTCAACAGATGGCGTTGGTTGTCTTACAAGACTATTTATTAGGGTGCCTCAAAAAAAAAAAGTTGCCATTGCCACCAACTAAAAATGAACCTTGATCTATTTTAGGACGATTTCCAAAATATTTTGGCTGTCACGTTAACCACCAGTGAGCTAAACCATTTTGAAATTACCTCCAAAAATCATGTTTTTCGTAAAAATTTCGGCTAGTGTGGTTGTAAAGAAAGAAAAAATGGACAAAAATAATAGTACCAAAAAAGTTCTTCCAAACTGCATAAAAAAATTTAAAATATTTGCCGTTGAACCAAAGATAATTCTGATTTTCATGCATTTTTTTTATCTTTTTTTATATTATTTTCACTAAAATTCAAATAACTTCATTATTTATTATGCTATCCTCGTTGCGAATATATCATTGGAAAGGTTTTGACTGCTTCTATTTATTCCTGGACAGAGTTTATCAATTTAATTACCATTTAAACAAAAATATTTAAGAAAAAAAAAAAACATATTTATATTTTGCTACAAACACCTGCTGCAAAAATAATGTAAGCAATGAAATATTTTTTTAAATATTTTAGTTTAAATGGTAATTAAATTGATAAACACAGTCCAAAAATAAATAGAAGCAATCAAAATCTTTCCAATGATATATTTACAACGAGGATAGAATAATAAATAATGAAGTTATTTGAATTTTAGTGAAAATAATATTAAAAAAGAATCAGCATTATCTTTGGTTCAACGGCAAAGATTTTAAATTTTTTTATGCAGATTGGAAGAACTTTTTTGGTACTATTATTTTTGTCCGTTTTTTCTTTCTTCACAACCACACCTGCCGAAATTTTTACGAAAAACATGATTTTTGGAGGTAATTTCAAAATGGTTTAGCTCACTGGCGGTTAACGTGACAGTCAAAATATTTTGGGAATCGTCATAAAATAGATCAAGGTTCATTTTTAGTTGGTGGCATTGACACTTTTTTTTTTGTATGGAGGTCGAGGCACCTTACTATTTATACATTAACAAACATTTTGAAATTTTAGTAATACTTAAAAGTATTGCGGGCAAATTCGTGGGTTACAGCTAGTATAGATATTAGTGTTGCCAGATAGATTTGTTTTCCAACAATATGGGACAGATGCAAAATATGTAGAAAAAACGGGATTTTGGGAAATTTTACGGGACAATAAATAAACAGAAAGTTATTTTGAAAAAATGTATTTCAGAAAAAAACAATTTATTTAGGTACACGGTTCTTAGAATTCGAGTTTGCTAGGTTAGAAGAAGCAAATAGAGGAGATTTAGTATTATTAAAAGTAGAGAATAAAAAAAAAGAATCAAGCTCCATAGAAGGGTCCATATGAAGTTATTCATAAAAAAGGAGTAAATACAATTATAAATAAGGATGTAATATTAAAAGAAGTCCATAATCTTAATATATGAATACGGCCTTTCATTATTTATATTGAAAACAAATTTTTGAGCTTTAGGCCAATCATATTGACAACAAGACAATATGAAGGACAAAGAATGCAACAACCAACAACAACAACGGCTCTGTATAGAGCAAATTACACAGCTTGACTATACAGACTGTTTGGTTGGCCGCTACACCAACTCATCTCATTATTAAACAGAGAGAACAGAGTCAGTATTAAGCGTTCTCTCTGTCTAATAAATTCCGGGTAACTATCTCGGCATAATTGGCAATCACAGTGAAAAGTCATACAAGGCTACTGATGAATTGGTGTAGCGGCCAACGAAACAGTCTGCATAGTCAAGCTGTGTAATTTGCTCTATACAGAGCCCTTGTTGTTGTTGTTGGTTGTTGCCTTCTTTGTTCTTCATGTTGTCTTGTTGTCAAAATGCTTAGCCTAAAGCTCAAAAATTCGTTTTCAATAGAAGTCCATTATAATAGCCCGAACACAATATGCGCTACGAGCGGCGAGCAGCACGTCTCCAATCTGTCGTTGTAGAGAAATGTTGAGCGACTTGATTATAATACACGCGACACCAGCAAAGAGCTGAAAAAGAAATCCATTCAATTTCATTTTATTTTCAAAAAGTTGAATGAGTGAATAACGAAATAAGAATCTATTCAATGAATGCAAAATTCATTTATAAATAAAAATGTTATTTCACATTCAAATTTAAAAAATTTATTAATAATTCGTTACATTTATATCAATTAATGAATAAAAAAATCAATAATAACTAAGAAATTAGTAATGAATAACAAATGAATAATGAATAACAAATGAACAATGAATAAGAAAAATGAATAACGATTAAAATGTAATTATATTAAAAAACAATTGCAAATTCTAAAAATCTTTGTGAATTGCATTCTTTGTGTATAGTTTTCATATGAATAAAAAATAGAAAAATTGACAACACAAATGATTTATTGAAATGAATAATTAATCAAGTTTTTAAAATTAAATTTGAATTAAAATTTTGAATTAATTTATGGATTCTTATTCGTCATTATTCAGTTGTCCTTAAAATTCTGAATACGAATGTAGACTTAAAAACTCTGAATAGAGTTCAAACAAAACATCCCTCACTACCATCGCTACCATAAATTTCACAACAGTTTAGTTTGCTGCATGCGACCAGTAATGACCAATGTAAACAATGGCGGAAACTTGCTTTTGCTGCCTGTCAAATTAAAATTAAATTGAAGCCGACGTCAACGTCGAGCGACAAGTCTCCAAAATACGTCCCATAAGAAATACTTTAAAAAAATTTACAGTTGGCGCTGCCGCTCGTCGCGCGTATTGTGTTCGGGCTATAATATGTTAAAACTTTATAAGCCACATGTATAAGAACAAAATATTATCATATACAACTAGTTATAAGATAACATATATTTTCATTATATTTACATTAATTACATTACATTACATTACATTACATTTACATTATAAAATAAAAAAAAAATAATCTAAAATTCTAATAATTTGTATATATATTAAAATCATTTCATATATAATTACAAACTAAACATATTTAAATAAACATATTATGTTATAAGATACATTTTGTTTATATTACAAGATTGAGCCACATCAAAGCACGCTCGCTTACACAAAAGTTCAGCTTGTGTATATGATTCCAAACTTAAGTCATAGCGAAGCACAATGTAAGCATTTTAGTTACATTGGCTGCTGCTGAAAAGTGACTAGTGTTGTCATTCCCGGTTTCGGGTTATTCGAGAAACCGGGTTTTTATTGATTTTTCGGTTTTTTCGGTTTCGGGTTTTTTTAAATTTTGCATTTCGAATAACTCGAAAAACCGGGTTTTTCTGATCGGGTTATTCTACATTTTCGATTACTTAAAATTCTTAACTTTTCCTTTTTTTTTTTTTTTTTTTTTTGTCAATATCCAGCGTATAAAATTATTTACAAAATAAAAGTTTATTTATAGAAAAATCTGCAGCAAATCAAGTGGCAGCACTATTTTGTCTATTAAACACATCCACTAAAGTGCAACACTTAAACAGATTTACTAACTATTAGCCCAACATCTACAATAAGTGAAAGAGTATTTTCGTTTTCAACTTCAATTAAATCAAAACAAAGAAATACATTTTTTTTGTAAAGAAATAGATTGTCACCAAAGCATTTAAATTGAATTTTATTCCTCACATATTATTTTAAACGTGAAACGAAATGTTAAGCTGTGTACTTATTTTTTTAATATTAATGGATTAATTTCTTTTTATTGTATGTTCCTTGCAAGTCCTTACTTTTTTCATACATATATGGATTTAAATTACTTTTTTTATTTTTGTCTTACTGTACTATTAAATACACTTTATAAAATCTTTATTTAAATGGACTATATATATATAAAAGAAACATATTTACGATGCTTTTATTTTCCTCTCAATTTTTTATTAAATTTAAAAACATATTTTATTAAAAACCGGTTAACCGGTTTGAGCCGGTTATTTTTTTTAAGTATTCGAAAATCCGGTTTTTAAAAAATTTTCATTTTCGGTTTATTCGAGAAACTGGTTTTTACATTTTGTCGAATATTTGACAACACTAAAAGTGACCCATATAGTAATAGCTTTAAGTTTCTTTTTCTTTACTACATATTTTTCGGGTTACAAATATTGTCAACCAATTAGAATTTAAGACTCAATATTTTAGAATTATCATCAATATTTTTAAGAAACTCAATTTTGTAAAAACTCAAATATGATCGTGCTAGCCTTGTAAAAAGGAGTGCACGACAAATAAAAATTCAGATTCTGAAATAGTTTTCGAGCTTCATAATCTCAGCGTTTTTCTTTTGCTTCCACTAAGGGTGAAAATAGCAGAGGCCTTGCTTTTGTCTTCGGACAAAACCAGCAAGGATATTAGCACAAGCCAACGGCAAACCGGCTTGCATTCTTGAAAGTAGTCTTGCCAAGAAGTCAAAATACTACATGGCGATCTTGTAAAATACCACAACGATAATCTTTTTAAAAAAAAAAGAAAGGATATAAATTTAATTTGTTTTTAAGTTTCGCCATGTCAGACCTTGAAAAAGAGCAGCCTGGAACTTCAAAAAAGAAGACTGATTTGATTTTCAGACAACTGGACCAAATTGGCAGATTATACCGGTTGGCTGAAAAAGAAGGATGAGTACACTGCCATATGAAGTCAAGGAAGCAAAGCTTTAGAGAAGCATCTCTACACAAAAAAGCATCAGAAAATCAAATCTTCTAAGCAAATTTCCGGCAGCTTAAGCAAATTTGTGTCAAATATTAAAGAACCAGACTAAGTTACAACAGTTTCGATTGCGACATGAAACGTGTGAATGATGTGTTTCCCAAAATAACAAATTATCATCAAAAATTTCAAGGCGTCGCACAAAAGCTGAACCAAACTTAAAGCGTTTTAGCACCTTTTGCCCTAGAGCATGTTGTAGCAGACATCAAAAACTGTTTCATCTTTTCTATTTGCAATGATGGTGCAAGTATAGGAAATTTGAAAGTTTATGCATATACAGGGTGTTTTTTAGCTGCATGAGAAATTTCGATGTTTAGTGTCCATGGTTTGACAGTTGAGAACTCTGTTGACATTTCTGTTCAGTAAGGTTTGGCACTTCATTATGAATCGTTTAACAACAGAACAACGCTTTCAAATTGTGGAAATTTACTTTGAAAAAAATAAATCTGTTCATGCTCTTAAGTTCATAGAGCACTTCGTCCATTTTACGGTCAACATAATCGGCCTAGTTGGCAAGCAATTCGTGCAGTTATTGATCGTTTTCGCACTAATTTTACTCTTCTCTTCACTTACACTTCAAAACCATTAACAAGACAAAAAAGTGTGCGTACCGAAGAGAATATTGCTACTGTAGAGCGAAGTGTGGAAGAAGACGTTGAATGTAGATTAGTCGCCGTTCTCAACTTGTTGGCCTTTGTCCTTCGACTACGTGGAAAATTTTACGTGCCTATAACATACAGCTCGTGCAAGAATTAAGGCCAAATGACCATCGTATACGTCGCATTTTTACGAATTTGAAACTGGCCGAAGATGAGCATTTTTACCGAAGAATTGTGTTTAGTGATGAAGCTCATTTCTTGTTAAATGGCTTCATCAATAAACAAAACTGCCGTATATGGAGCGAAGACAGTACTCAAGCCATTAGCGAATCACTCTTACATTCATTAAAATTAACTGTTTGATGCGGTTTACACGCTGGCGGCATAATCGGTGCTTATTTCTTTCGAAATGAGGAAGGAGCTACCGTTACGGTGAATGGCGAGCGCTATCGAGCCATGCTGACTGATTGTTTTTTCCAAAAATTAAGTAAAACAAGACGGCGCAACTTGCCATACAGCGCGCTTAGCCATCAATTTATTGCAAAATCAATTTGGTGACAACTTCATTTCCAGATGTGGTCCTATTAACTCGTACGTACGACTTAACGTTTCTCGATTAATTTTTATGGGGCTATGTTAAGTCATGGAGTCTGTTGCGTCTGTGGCGTAGTTGGTTAAAGTGCGTGGCGTAGTTGGTTAAAGTGCGAGGCGTAGTTTGTTAAAGTGCGTGGCGTAGTTTGTTAAAGTGCGTGGCGTAGTTTGTTAAAGTGCGTGGTCTCGATGTCAACGAACCTGGAGACCCGGGTTCGAATCCCAGCAGCGACAGAAAATTATTTAAATTAAAATAATTTTTCTGTACGGCCGCCACCTCTCTGCAGACAATGACATACCCAAGAGAGTAATCAAAATTCCATGTTAAAGCCTCTTGAAAACAAGAACATTCTTAACTTAACTTAATAACACGTACAACACAATTAATCAAAAGAAGCCCTTTCAAGGGCTGAAATGACCAGTTAATTATTTTTATTATATTTATATATTTTTTAATAGTTTTTGGTTCATTTTAATTTTTTTGTATTATTTTTTAATCACATATTTCTTACTTTTTTTATTTATTTGATTTACATAAATATGAATTCTTATGTGCATAAATAATAATTTACTTAAATAAAAAAATTCGATAAATAAAAAAAAAAAAAACATAAATATAAACAAATTGCGTTTTTTTCATATTATGAAAAGCATTCCATTCACATACGCTTCTTTCACAGACTTCTATACAGCTCAAAAATTCTTTCTAAAAATCTACATTTATTACATTCAGTAATTTGCCGCGCGATGTTTCTCACTAAAAAACTTTAATCGAATGAGAAAGTGCACAAGTTGGATGGACACGCACCCAAACGATCGCACATGTCGGACCGAGCAAAAAGTCAAAAATTTTCGTGTTTCATCGGACATGTCCATCCAACTTGATTTTTAGCACACGAACTATACTACATGTGTGACAACATGACAGGTCCATCCGACATGTAGTATCGTTTGGGGTGCCCTTATGACACAGTTTCAATAAGCATGCAGGCTATGAATTGAGAAATCGTTTACTACTAGCGATCACCGGTGCGCGTTGCTGCCCCCAGCAACTATAATAATAATAATTAATAGTAATATCCTAAAAAAAAACTTGTATGTATCTTGGTTGCGAGCGGCTTGCGAAAGCCTTACATTTTTCTGACTTTCATTTTGTTGTTAACAGACGCTCTAAAAAGAAGAGACAGAAGAGAGCGAAATGTGAGCAGCGAATAGTTTTGCTCTGAGTTTGATAACGTTGTTCTCAGCTGCGATTAATAAAAAAAAAACCAACATAACAACAACAATTATATGTAATTATAAGCAAACTTTAAGAAGCTATAACTTGAAAAATATAAAGTTTTAAGAAATAAAAAGTCCAGTTTGCACATCTATAGGTCTAAACCTATCAAACCATACTAAATTTATTAAAATTGGACTTGTACTTAAAAAGCCTTATGCCGGACAAAATTTGGGTTTGCGTAATATATATAAGATAACATAGCTTGAGTTGGCGTTGTCGTAAGAATGGCTTGCATTATTTGGTTTGGTCGTTGGCATGGCTTGGAATGAGTTGCTTTTTGGTGCGATGAGTTGTATGAATTGAAACATGCACTTGTGCTAGCCTTTTGTCCTCAAGCCATTAACGAATTACCATTACATTAATTAAAATGAACTGTTTGTTGCGGTTTACACGCTGGCTGCATCATCGGTGGATTAGATTATAATAGACAGATCATCATAACCAGATTATAATAATAAAGAATTCTTTCCAACAGTATTTCTATCTTGTATTATTATTTAAAGTTCTCAAGCTTTTAAAAAACACCCTTTACTGCACAATATTTTAATCTGAAAACAGGATTTTGTAAGAAACTGTGATGGGCTGATTAGTCTCGCATGGCACAGCAGCGCATGACTGAAAAAGTATCACATGGAAAATCTGTTTAATGGCATTTGTATGTATCTGATTATGTACAACATGACAACGCATAGCTATGCTCAGATAAAAACATATATTCATTTTTTAAACAAAGGTAAACACAGAACATCTGTTTCTTTTTGATTTCTGTGTATCCTCTATGTAGGCTGCCAGGTTTTTTTTTTAAATCGGGATTTTACAAAAAAAATCGGGACATAAGCAAAAAAATCGGGACAGAGATTTATAGAAACGAAATACACTTATATTTTTATTAACATGCATACACATATTAATATCGACAAATTCAAAATTTGCATATTATTTGAGATCTAGCTAGGTTTCGTTGCTAGAAAAGGATGCGATATGTTGAACTTAGCGAACATCGTGGATGAAAATGAGCAAAGCAAAATGAACAATATCCACAAAGAATGATGTTATTGTTTTATTCTTTCCTTTTTTCTTTATTTCACGCACTGTTCGGTGGCTTGAAAAGTATGCGATTCGGCTCAATTAATTAGTGGCGTACAAAAAATCTACAAATTTAGTCATGACGACAATTTTTATTTATTTTGCCTTATTTATAAAAAAGGCAAATTATGAACACATTTTTTTAATACATTGTGTTCAATTTTAAGCGAATGTTTTTTTTCCGTGTAGGAAATATTTTTAAAAAATGGTAAAAATATTACAATATAAAATTGTTTTTCAAGAAATCGAGACATTTGGAGTCCCGCGTGAGGTCTTCGCGGGACGCACATTTTTAGGCTGAAAACCGGGACAACCCGCGTGGAGATCGGGACCTGGCAGCCCCACCTCTATGCGTTTGACGTCTTTTCGAAACGTCTGTTGTGAAATTTTTATTTATTTCTAATTAAATTGTGTTTGACTTGTGTTGTTGAACAAGCGGTTTGTGGATAAAGTTCAGGTAAATTGAAATATAAAGTTATTTTATTGCGTTAAAAGTATTTTTATTGTTTTTTTTTAGGAAATATGGATGATGAGAAATTAATAGAACTGGTGCACTACGATCCAATCCTATACAACAAGTTTCATATTGGCTATCGTTTTCCCGATAGGAAGATGAAGATCTGGAAAACAATATCCGAACAATTGAGAGAATTGGTTTGTACAACATGAATTTCATTGAATAAACGTAATTAAATAATTAATTTGTGTAGATGAGGACTGCAAAAAGAGGTGGACGTCTTTGCGCGAGCGCTTTAGCAGGCTGTGCAAGTGTAAAACATAATTAAATAAATAATTTGTGTAGATTAGGACTGCAAAACGAGGTGGACGTCTTTGCGCGAGCGCTTTAGAAGGGAGTGCAAGTGTATGAATGCACCCTCTGGAAGTGGAGCGGTGTATATAGAAGGTTGGCCTTTATTTGAAAATTTAAGCTTTCTGAAAGAGCACGTGAAGCCAATACCGTAAGTATTTAACACCATTTAAAAATTTAACATTAATATATACTTTAATTTCAGCACCCGATGCACAGTCAATATCTTTGAAGACAATTCAGAGGACTCGTCATCACTGCTGTTGCCACCACCGCCAATAGGGACGAATAGCCAAATTACGGCGACAAAATTATTTTCGTTGTATGGACTGAATAGATTTTAATGAAACTTGGTATGTAGGGATTTTTGAGGTTGCTCATAACGAATTCAGCACTATATTTTCAAAATTCAAAATGCCGGATCCAATATGGCTACTGTGACCATAAACATAAATAAAAGAACGGAACACGACATTTTTTTAAACATAGGTTTATTGAACACAGGATATTATTTATATAGCATTAATACAAACATAACAAAAGCATAAGATAAAAAATGGCATAAAAAGCATACACATAAATAACATTTTTTTCATTCCATTTGATTTTTGTTTAATAGATAGTACATAAAAAAATTTAGCAATGTAAAAATTATTGACATTTTTCAGAGTTCAGATCTTCAGAAAGCTCAATAACTAAAAACTTGCTCATAATATACTGTAATAAGTGTTTAGTACACTTCAAAATCGAAAATTTATAAAACTTTTGGTTTCTTAAAATTTCAAATAATTCTTTTCTTTTAAACTCCGTCTCCTTTAACACGAAATGAAACACCGTTTAAACTCCATCTCGTAAATGTTCCTCTTTAACAGATTTTTCGCACTGCAGCAACACAAAATTATATTTCTAGATATAATAAAGAAATTCTATAATATTCAAAAATATAGCACAACAAAAAGAGACATCAATAGGTTTGATTAAAAAACACCGTTATAATAACTAAAATCCTATGGCGCCTGCTACACGTTTAATATTTATTGTGATATTTGGATCGCGATCCATATTGATAGATTTCAAAATATTTAAATATTTTGCGATATATGGATCACGATCCATCGATATTGCATGCTACACGTTCAATAAATATCATGATACTGTATAGTGATCAATATATATTAAAGAGCTGCATGAATGTATTTGATTCAATAAAGTGCATCGAGCATTTGATTGTCTTGTTCTCTATTTACTTTATTCTTTCAAGTATAAGTAAACATAATACAGCATTCACTTACAAAAAAGTGCTCACTCTACAGCATTTGTTTGCCTCTCACCAAGATAAGTACATTCTTATTATTTTTAAATGCTTTATATATTCGTTACGATCAAATCGAGACAATTAAATCAATGCAAAAAACAACGAGCACACCGAATAAAACAAATTGTTATAGAGAAATATCAACATTCGATGTTATTTTCTTTGCTCTGATATGAAGCAGAAAAACCTTTTTAACACAAAATAATAACAACACACATTATTTGTGTGAAGGTTGTTGTTTTTTTTCGTTAATTTTATGTTCGTTTTATGCTTTTTACTTTTAATTTCAAATAATTTTAAAAAATAAACATAAAATACACCAGTACTCAGTGTCTAGCACCGAGCATATCAACACATTTCAATTTTACTTTATATGCTTGCTTTAAAGAAGTTCTCGTTTGTCTTGTTTTCGATATGCTTTATGCTCATTTGATCTTGGTCTCTATATTGTTGGTGTTTAAACACTTTTAAAGATGAGAGTTGAATAGAGTGAGCATGCAAACAAATGAATGTCTTGCAAACACACCCGTGCAGCTCTTTAATATATATTGAACGTGTAGCAGGCGCCTATTAAGACATGTCACGTCAACACGCTGCTCATATAATGTATATAAGTACATATATGTACGTACCATAAACAGTAGTTTTTTCGCACTAAACAAGGGCAACGCGATTTTCATCTAATGATGCTCTATTTAATAAAGGGAGGGAAAGGGGGAGTTACACTTGACTTTTTTACACTAATTATTTGTTATTTGTTCGAACTTATAAAGAAATATCGTGGAACTTTTTTGTAGCTCTAGCTAAAGTAAATATTTCAGTATTTTTCAAATTACAACGGTATATTCAATATTTGCCAAGTATTATTGATATTTTAAATATAAATAAATATTAAACTATATACCTGATGCTTGAAATTGTGTATAGAAAAGCTTAAAACTGCGAATTTAAAAAATTGTCGAGTGTAGTTGCTGTGTAATTTTTTATATTAAATTTACCGATATTGGCACGTGAAAAGTTAGTTCAACTTTGCATGCACGCATAGACTATTGTGATGCATGAAAACAAAAAAAACTTATAGGTTTATTGCACTCGGGTATATAGAATATATTAAGAATACTAGTGGTTGCATTTGAGAAAATGATTTTTTCGATTTTTGTCGTCGTAATTTGGCTATTCGTTCCTATGTGCACCGTCACCACTTCCGTCATCATCGCCATCACAATCGCCAAACCTGCGGAATCAACTGCATCGTCCTCGTCAACTCGAGGCAAAAAACGACGGTATAATGTGCCATATCAGGAAGACTTTCGAGAGGCATGCAAATCACTTACTCCACTCTGCAATGAGCCAAAAAAACAAAAAACAAGACAGTGCATGAATGTGGACAAATGATTGTCGCCACTGTCTGCAGCATGAGTGCTAGGAGTCAAGCATACGCTATGGTGAAGCTGACTCAATTAGCTATGAAACTAAAAGAGGAAGACGATGAGGCCTCATGTGGTTTTGAGCTCATTGACTGAGTAAGTACTTTACCCTTACAATTTATTTTTAACCCTTAATTGGTTCACTTGGTCTGTGGAACCACAATAAAAAAGAAAATATTTTTCAAATAATAGTTTAAAAATGATAAACAAAATCCAAAAAATTACAAACAATAAATTAATAATATTCTGTCTAAATAGAAAATAAGATATTTTTTAAGAATTTCTTAACGGAAAACTTGATTTTGTAAATGAAATTTTTCGAGCTGTACCAGTAAAGGGTTAACTTAAATGCTGCCACGCTGGCAGAAGCAACCAATAATAATTCCACAATTCCTCTACAGCAATCTAGCAGCAATCAATATAAAAACCACCAATTGAGTATTATTAATTTTTTATTTTAATTAATTGAATTGTTTATTTACTGTTTAATGACTAAATTTAATTTAATTTAATATTGAGTTGTGGTAATCTTGCACGAAATGAGTGAGAAAGAAAGAGAAGAAAAAAATAAATGTAATATATAGTAATGAAATGAAGAAATGAGTCTTTATTCTTTGACATCAGTTTATAAACTTACTAGGTCACATTTATATCTATCAATCTAAATCTATACTATATAGATTTTTATATACAATTAAACTGAACATTTTTTATTACCTCTAAACTCCAAAAGCACTGGTCCGATTTTTATGAAATAAGATTTAAATTATCGCATTTGTGTTGCAAAAGGATCTAGGGCTATTTTCTTTACGAAATTTAAATAATAAGTATCTTGAATTAAAGTGTGAAGGTTTTTAAAAAATCATCCACAATTCCAGGCATTGCTTGATCGTTAGCTTTTCATGCGTTTGTGCTGCGATCAGTGTGCCAGATTTTTTTTTCAAAAAACTGCTAAATCTCAGAAAAAAATCTGCATTTTTTTTTTTAATTTTTTATTAAAAACAGAAATAATGACAAAATCATTTGTATAAAAAATTATAAAAAAACATAAAAAATGTATGGTTGCTGTAGTGTATATATATATATATATATAAAGTACTTTAACTTACCTTATATTTAAGTTTTTGAATTCTAAAAATGTTATTAATAAAAAATTTGTTCACTTAAAAAGTTAAACAAAAAAAAAAATATAAAGTAATTATATAAAATAAAAAGTAATTTATAATTGTGCACCTAAGTTGCATATAATATATTAATAAATTCTAGTATTTTATCCACATTTGAGATCATTTTTAATAGAAGTAATTCAGGTAATATTAATAAATGTTTTTTACATATCGTCCAATTCACATTGAAGTGTAATATCAGTTGCACTGACCATCTCCGATTTGGCTCAAATTTTTTTCTTGGATTGGTTTATTGATTAGAAAACCAAATCCGAAGTTATAAAGTTTTAGAATAATTTTTCGCGGCCAAAATGGAGTCTGTTTTGAGACAACATAGCTCAGTCGATTTGAATCCAATTTTCGTAAGTTTAAGGGAAAAATATAAAACTATTTAAAATGCCAGCGACAGGTGCCTTAATTTTTTTTTTCATTATTTTCATTTATTTTACGTTCCATTACCTTTCCAACGATATAAAATGAAGATGTGCTCTTGAAGGGTTTAGAAGTTATGCCATAAAACGTGAAGTTTTAATGAATTTTCAATACAAATTCAACTATAATAAAAATAAATAACTGGTCATTTCAGCCCTTGAAAGGACTTTGACCTAGCTTCAACTGCACATTAAATTATCATCAAATTTTTTTTCTTGATTTTTTACAAAACAAAAATATAAAAAGTCGATGGCTAGTTGAATGTATTTTGAAAATTCATTAACACTTTACGTTTTATGGTTTAAAGCAGGGCTGCTATTAAAGCTGCTGCTGAAGTATAAAGCATGTCTGCTTTTGAAAACTGGTCAGGGTTCGGACTTGAAAATTAGTAAATCGCAGTAAATTAAAAAAAAAAAACACAGTAAAACGAATTTTTTCGCAGTAGGACAATTCCAAGCTAATCGATAACGCCCGTCCTAATTCATGTAACGCCCGGCTCAGTACTAAATGTTTAATAAATAAGTAAATTTTTATTCAATAATTTTTTTTTTTGACACTGATTTCTCAATCAAACATTTTTCTAGCGAATTATATTAAAAACTTCATTTTAAATACTCTAGTTTGGCTGAACTTTGCAAAAATTAAAAATATGTCAGGGACGGGCGTTACGATCACACGAATCCATTTCTGTGATGCTCTAGAAAATTGCAAAGTTCAGCCAAACTAGAGTATTAAAAATGAAGTTTTTAATATAATTCGCTAGAAAAATGATTGATTGAAAAATCTGTGTCTAAAAAAACAAATTATTGAATAAAAATGTACTTATTTATTAAATATTTTGTACTGAGCCGGGCGTTACATGAATTAGGACGGGCGTTATCGATTAGCTTGGAATTGTCCAGTAGTTTTTTTTTATTTACAACCATGTAAATACGTAAATTGTATACTAATAAAAAAATACCTAAATACATACATATACATACTATATACTTGCATGTTGCAGAAACATATTTTTACGGATTCAAAATTAATATGACTATTAATTTAACACTTATGCTGCCATCTTTCTAGTTTTTTTTTGTAATGATATTAAAGGAATAGTTATATTTGACGTAATGCAACGTTACACAAGAAATTACCTGTGTTTCTTGTCGTTTGTAAGATAAATACAAAAATAATCCTAAAAATGTTCGTTGAGAATAAATCGCAGTAGATTTGAAAAAACCGAAGTGACGCAGTAAAACATTAAATTTTGCTAAAAAGCGCAGTAGATATACTGCAATTGCAGTAAAGGCCTGAAACTGCTGCTGAAATTTAAAGCAGGGCTGCTTTAAAAAAGTAATTGAACCGTAATGAATGTTTTAGTAAAGAGAATTTATGAAGACTACATAAGATTTTATATGTTCATACAAACTGCATTTTACCCTAAAAAACTGCATAAATAATGGAAAAATTAAATTTGTATTTTTTTAATTGCCAAGCTGTTCAGACTTAAAAAAACTGCCATTTGCATGCAAAACTGCCATTCTGGCAACATTGACTGCGATAGCTTCAATAAAATACATACTGCTATCTACTCTTCTCTGTTTTCAGCAAGCACACAGCAAAATAAACAAACACATACATATACATACATTAGGTCGGGTCGATTTGTGGGGAGGCAAAAAAATCGCCCATTGCTCTGTGAAAATCGTATTCTAGGGATCAAAATAAGAAACTTTGCCGAAGAAATCATAACTCTAAAACGAATTCTGATGTCCCCCAATTTGGGTCGAACTTTTGGGTAGGGGCAAATTTTGAAAAATCCCACTTTGACCCATTTAGAGTGCTCCAATCGAGTCCAAATGTTTGATCGACCCCCACTAACTTTGGAGGCCCGACCCACCCATGCCAGTGGCACACCCCCTGGAACCCCCTGTGGGGTTCTCCATACAAACATTTAAAAAAATCGCCAGTTTTGGCACTTTACATGAAAAAATCAGCGAAATGCCTATGTTTTCTTCTTTTTGGAGTTTTTTCTCTTTAGAAATTTATTCAACCCTTTTAAAAAATGAAGGTATCACTGTGACACAATTGCAAATCGGAAAATTGCTTGTGTGCGTTTTTTAAGGCACCACAAGACACAGCTGCATGTCGTAAACTTACTTGTGTAGTTTTTTTATAGCAACTACTTTAGAAATGAAGGTTGTTTTTACAACCCTTTTTGTGGGTATTTTATGGCACCTTCTTAAGAAATGCGCGTTTTATGCAACCATTTTAACAATTAAGGTATCACTGGAATACACCGCAACCCTTTTAAAAAATTAAGGTATCACTGTGACACAATTGCAGATCCTAAAATTGCTTGTGTGCGTTTTTAAGCCACCACAAGACACAGCAGGTAGAATTGAAATTACCAATTCATTCTTATTACCTCGTCTCGTAGACCATATATTACGCAACAGTTTTTGTGAATGCATTAAGTCGTTGTGAAAAACTCAAAGTGTGAAGTGCTAATTTCAGATAAAAAAAATATTTAAAAAAAAATAATAAGTGAAGTTGACCATTCCAAATCAAAAAGTTTACAATGAATCCACCATCCTCTACACCGCAAGATGAAGCAACAACAACATCAACAACTATCGAAAACCCAATGAGTCATATACCCAAGCACGATGTTACTGTTTTTGGTGTGTCTACTGATTTGACTGATCTTAATTTACCAACCCATCTGGATATCTTGAGATATTATTTTTACTTAAGCGAACGTGCTAAAACAGAACAAAAAAAGTTTTCCCATAAATCATTCACTATTCAAGTACAAGATAAGTTGAATGGAATTTGGGAAAAACTTGGTATGGAAATAATGCTGAAAAAAAGTGTATTTAATAAATTGAATAAATTGCTTGACAAGTATCAAGAGCAAATCAAGAGAAGAAACAAAACCCAACAATTTACAGAGTATGTAAAATCTCTGGAAACAATTTTTTACATTGGAACATGTAAATGCGATTTGAAGGCATTTACCATGTGCATGCGGCTGGGTTCCCGAACGCCTCAAAGAGTTCATGCACGATCAACATAATCAGAGAAGACTAACAATGGATGCAGTTGTGATGGAAACTGAAGAGCAAGGAGCAACGTCTATGTCATCAATGCCAACATACCAAGATCCCGATGATTCAACATACGCACCGCCACCGGTTCAAGAAGATATGGATAGAAGCACAAGTTCACAATACGCAGAGAGATACGATTGTTTTAACTTTGCTCTTTTCCAAGATTTTAAAATGAAAGATAAGCATGGCAAACCTCTCATCATGGATAAATCGAAAGTTCGCAGAGAAAAAGAGAAATGCAGACAAGAAGTGGTTCGCAAACGGTTAGATCATACCAATTTGTTGCGTTTTCATTCGATGGCAGAAAAGATGATACTTTAACGACAGCTAAAGTTGATGAGAAGTATCATACTAGATGGTAAAAGACCCTCATCTTGTTATTTTGAGAGAACCCTATTCTGAATTGATTGGTTACGTAAGACTGGAACATGAAACCGCTGAATACAAAACAACCAAATTAAATGATTTTTTCAACGATAAGAATATATCACTGGATGCATTAATTGGAATATGCACTGACGGTGAGCCAACAAACACTGGCCCACACGGTGGAATTATACGACGATTCGAATTGCTGTTGAAAAGACCATTGCATTGGTTCGTTTGCCTTCTACACTTCAACGAACTTCCGTTTCGGCATTTGTTTGAAGCTTTGGATAAATCAACCAGCACTGGACCAAGATCGGCAACCGGAAAACTGAGCCGTCAAATCGAAACTTGTGAAACTCTTCCGGTAAGTTATTGCTATCACTCATTTATTATAATTGTCAACCATTTTTAATTATTTTATTATTATATATTTTCAGGTGGTGGACGGCTTCCAGAAAATTGAGTTGCAAAATATGCCCCCGCTCCAGAAAAAAATTGAATTTTCCACCGATTCGAAGTACTTATACGACATGGCCCATGCAATTTCTAGCGGCGTGGTTTCGGTGGATCTGGCTAACATCAAACCAGGGAAAATTGTACATTCTCGGTGGCTCACCAAGGCCGCTAGATTATTACGATTATATGTGACAACGGAAAATCCAGATGCAAATTTAAGAATTCTGGTTGAATTTATAATTAAATGTTATGTGCCAATGAACTTCAATATCAAGTATTACAGCTCTGTCGTGTACGGCAGTGCATTATTTTTCAACTTCATTAGTTGGTCACGATTTCTAGAACCTCGTTTACGCAAAATTGTCAATCAAGTAATTACAGATAATTCATATTATGCGCATTCGGAAAATATCTTGTTATCAATGTTGTTTGATGATAGCAAAGAAAAGCGCGACTGTGCTATCAACATAATTCTGCGCTATCGAACAGATGTTGACGACCCAACGCAACTTAGAGCTTATAAAAAACCATATAGTTTAATTGCACAAGTTACACGGAAATGATCAATATGAATGACATAAATAACGTATTTGAACCACCATTCACGCGAAGCATTCCGTACGATACATTGAAAGAATATTTAAATCAAGATGATCCACCGTTTAATGATCCAAAAATTCCATCACACATACAAGGAACGGAACGACTTGTTCAAATGCATTAGAGAGCCGTGCGAAATTGCCCAGACTTGAAAGTAAAAAAGACTTCAAACAATAATTTTTTTAGTTTCTTTTCTATAACTAACTTAAATTAATTTTTTCATTTACATATGTTCTGACTAAATAAATTTCAAAAGAGAAAAAATAGATATTATTATAAATAAATAATAAATATTATTATAAATAAATAATAAATATTATTATAAATAAATAATAAATATTATTATAAATAAATAAATAAAAATAAAGAAAAATAGCCATAGCCATTTTGCTGATTTTTTCATGTAAAGGCCAAAAATGGTGATTTTTTTAATGGGGTGGGGTTTGTATGGGGAACCCCACAGGGGGTTCCAGGGGGTGTGCCACTGGCATGAATGGGTCGGGCCTCCAAAGTTAGTGGGGGTCGGTCATACATTTGGACTCGATTGGAGCACTCTAAATGGGTCAAAGTGGGATTTTTAAAAATTTGCCCCTACCCAAAAGTTCGACCCAAATTGGGGGACATCAGAATTCGTTTTAGAGTTATGGTTCCTTCGGCGAAGTTTCTTATTTTGATCCCTAGAATACGATTTTTAAATCGACCCGCCCTAACATACATACTTTGCTGAGCTGAAAACAAAAGAACAAATGACTTCACCACACCAATTTTTGCGCTCTATCTCTACATTTTCAATGAGTATATTATAAATGTATGTATGTATGTATGTTAGAGCAGGTTATTTTTTTTTTGTCAAAAAATCGTAGGCGCGGATACTGTTGTACGGATAATTCTAATCAACTTTGCTCAAGAAACCCTTAGTCTAAAATCTATTTCGAGCCTCCGGTTTTTCAAAAGAAGATCTTAATTGGTATCTTGCTACAATATGTGAAAAAATTATTCCACTTGTTGGAAAACACTTTGCTACGAACAAAATAAGTAAACTTCGTTTTATGTTTTTTTAAAACCCATATTTTATTTAATTTTTTATTAATTTTTGTTAAAAGTGAAATAGAGAACGCTTCAATTTAGTCGCCGTTATCAGAGGACGTAAATTCATAATCTTAATTCAGTTCCAATATGTCACATATGCCATCTCAATATATTAGTTCTCTTGGACCCACCACAAGATTTCAGTGGTCTCAATTTACCAAACATTCGTGACATATTAAGATGTTACTCTTTACTTTGTGAATGCTCCAAAAAAGGAAACGAAAGATTTGCCTACAAAACTTTTACTTGTGAAGTCTCAGCAAAGTTTACTGAAATTTAGAATCGTTTAAACATTGAAATAATAAATATAAAGAGTGTAATAGTGAAACTTAACAATTTAATTGATAGATATCAAAAAGAATCGAAGAATAAAAGTATGTCAGAACTATTCGGGGATCCCTTCAAGGGTTTATTTTTCATTAGCAGAGTATGTTATAAAAGTTTATGTGCCTATGTAGTTCAACATAAAATACTACAGTTCTGTTGTATATGGCAGTCCACTTCTAGCTAAATTTATATGCTTCACACAATACCTACCATCAGGCCCTTGCGCAGGATTTGGTCCTGGGGGGGTTTTGACTAAAAAATAAGGAATTCTAAGTACAAAGATATTTTTATCAAAAATCCGTCTTGGCCAAAGTTTCACTTCATTGATCATTACTTCGAAAGAATCGTCATGCATAATCGTGGAGTATTTCTCAAATAATTGGTTGTAGGCTTCTTCATCTAGGGTTGAAATTTTTGATGGGAAAAGACATCTAAAATTCGATAATGCTTTAAAATTAAGTGCTTTAAAACTACTGATCCTATTAAATAACGTTACATCAGTTGAGTTACTTTTCAAATGAGTTCCCATGTTTAATTTAAAATTTGATAGGGAAGCTTCAATGATGAAGAATTATAATGAATCATAATAAATATAACTTTGCTTCATGGAAATTTTTCATAATCAGACAGTTCTGTGGATTTCAAAAGTATAGTTCGAAATCCTCCTGGGGGGTTTGAACCCTCAAAATCCCCCGTGCGCACGGGCCTGCCTACCATCCCATTATGTGAAGTAATCAACCCCATAATTCAGCATAATTCATATTTTGCACACCCAAAAAATTGTTTGTAAAAAATTTCAAATTAATTTTGGTTGTATAGATTATATAAATATAATTGACTTGGATAATGACAACATTTTGTCGGAACCAACGTTCACAAGTAGCATTCCGTCCACTACTTCCCGATCCACAAATTCCATGCTATATTCAAGGAACTGAAAGATTTGTTCAATTTTTGTTTGTTCAAGTGCATTTCGAAAAGTTGTTGGAAAAAATCGCGAGGCAGTTATGGCTGTGATCGCAGAATGTCGAAGAAAAATACCACGTCTTAAAAGCAAACAGGACCAATTATAATAAACTTTTCACTTATTTTGACCTTATTTTATTTAAAGTTAAGTTTAATTTAATTTTAAGTACAAATATGTTTTTGCTTCTTTTCACTTTTTTTAATAATGTTTTACGTACCAAAACCCAGATATATTTAGAAGAAATATTTTTATTTATTGTGCATTATTTAGGTTTTTGATTTTATTTATTGCTTTTGAGTAGGACTAAACACGTTGACTGCCACGGCACTTTTCGGATTCTGGTCCGAAAATCGAAATCGATTTAATCATATTTTTTCTGTTAGGTTAGGTTGAAGTGGCTGAGCCGATAGACGACTCGTACACCTAGGCCAGTACAGGCCCGTTGTGACACCACATAATCCCTTTTTAACTAGAGATTCCCCTCCTCTATAAACCAGTTGGAACGGAGTATGAACTTTAAAATATGCCTAATTTCCAGGCATGAGACTTCGGTAAGTCCACTTAGGAAGGGATGGCCCAAAGTTGCCATTCTCCTTCTAGCTAGTGCCGGACATTCGCAGAGGAAGTGCTGAGTGTTTTCTTCTTCCTCTTCGCACATGCAGCTTCTGCAAAAGTCATTAGATATAGCTCCTAAGCGAAGAGCATGCGTTCCGATTAAACAATGACCCGTGAGGATTCCTATTATTTTAGACAGGTTTACCCTGTTAAGTTCAAGCAGCGAGTTGGTGCGTTTTAAGTCGTAGGAAGGCCACGTTAGCTTAGCTATCCTACATGTGTCAAGTTGTTCCCAGCGTTCTTGTGCAAGGCTTAAAGTTTTGCTCCTGCACCTGAGTTTGTAGGAGGAAATGGGTATACCAATAAAGTCCTCGTTTAAGAGGGTGTTAGAGGTCGTACCCTTCCTTGCCAGTTCGTCAGCCAGTTCATTGCCCTCGATATCCCTGTGTCCGGGTACCCATACGAGGTGGATCCTGAATAACCTGGCCATCTCGTTGAGAGATCTGCGGCATTCAGTGAGAATTTTGGAGTTGTCAATATGTGAGTTTAGCGCCTTGAGCGCAGCTTGACTGTCTGAAAAGATGTGGATACTTTTTCCATTGAGGTCTTTTTGACCTAGAATCTTAGCGGTTTCGTGAATGGCCATCATCTCCGCCTGGTAGACACTGCAGTAATTTGGGAGTCTGAAGGAAGCTTCAATTCCAAGATCCTGGGAGTAGATACCTCCCCCTACTTGTTCTTGAAGCTTAGATCCGTCAGTAAAGATTTTAATGCCGGTGGTTTTAAGGGGGGTTTTGTTAACCCAGTCTAGCCGTGAAGGGATGAGAACCTCATAGTTCTTTTCAAGGTTTAAGCAGGGCACACAGTAATCTGTTGTCAGGGACAGTTGAGTGTAGAATTAATGTGTGACCGCAATTATTACCTATCCAATTTCCAGATTCTCTTAGTCTGAGAGCTGCTATGTCAGCACATTCTCTGGCAAAGATATCTAGAGGAGGAAGGTGAAGCATGACATTTAGAGCACTAGTTGGGGTTGAGCATAATGCCCCGGTAATACATAGACTTGCACTTCTTTGAACCTTAGCAAATTTCTGAAGTATAGTTTTCTTATTCAGGGCCCTCCACCATACCAGTGAGCCATATATAAGTATGGGGCGGACAATTGCCGTATAGATCCAGCGTACTATTTTAGGGGAAAACCCCCATTTTTTCCCAATCGATTTTTTACAGGCAAACAGAGCTATGTTTGCTTTTCTAACACGTTCATTTATGTTGTCATTCCAGATAAGTTTCTTATCCAGAATAACTCCTAGGTATTTCGTGCTGTCACTAAAGAGCAACCTCGTGCCGTTCAGACGCGGAGGTTCTAAGTTAGGGATTTTATATTTCCTGGTGAAAAGGATGAGATCTGTTTTCTCCGGGTTTACATTCAAACCACAAGAGGACGCCCATCTTGAGAGGGTTGCGAGTGCTCTCTCCATGAGTTGACAGAGAGTTTGAGGAAATTTTCCGTTAAAGACAAGAGCAATGTCATCAGCATATGCAATAACTTTGTAGCCTTCCTCCTCCATGATACGCAACAGTTGGTCAACCGTCACGGACCACAGAAGCGGAGACAAAACACCCCCCTGTGGAGTCCCCCTGCTTACAAATCTACGGATAGAGGATTCCCCCAGTTCTGAGTTTACCACCCTGCCCAAGAGCATCTGGTGGATGAGACTCACGAGAAAATCCTCCACTCCCAGTTCTGACAAGGCAGAGGTGACCGCACAGGGGAGGACGTTATTGAATGCACCTGCTATGTCTAGAAAGGCAGCAAGCGTGTATTCTTTGTTCTCAAGTGATTTTTCAATTGTAGACACAAGAGAGTGGAGAGCTGTTTCTGTCGATCTGCCTTTTATATAAGCATGCTGAGATTTAAGGAGCCGGTCGAGTTTCGGCTTAAGAAGAAGCCCAATAAGCCTCTCCAGTGTTTTAAGCAGAAAGGAGGAGAGGCTTATGGGTCTAAAGTCGTTCGGTTTAGTGTGAGAGGATTTACCCGCTTTCGGTATGAATATGACTTTCGTCTCTCTCCAAGCTAATGGAATGTAGTTAAGGAGTAGGCAACCATGGTAGATCGCCTGAAGCCAGGGTACTATTGCGTTGAAGCTATAGTGGAGTTGAGCTGGTATAATGCTATCGGGACCCGGAGATTTATAAGGCTGAAACGAGTAAACCGCCCATCTTAAATTCTCCTTGCTGGTTAGCTGCCCAATCTGCTGAGGTGTAAGTTCGGAGGAGGATGTTTGAAAGCTGGAGTTGTTAGTGTGACCACTTCCAGGAAAA
Source organism: Pherbina coryleti (assembly GCA_943735915.1). Taxonomy (NCBI): domain Eukaryota; kingdom Metazoa; phylum Arthropoda; class Insecta; order Diptera; family Sciomyzidae; genus Pherbina; species Pherbina coryleti. Next base: position 101,432,420 of record OX030951.1, read on the forward strand.
TGTACGTCCATGAGTGTATCTAAGGTTTCGATACATGAGTCTGTCCAGGTACCATCTTCTTTTTGAAGAAAGCTTGGTGCTGTTGGGAATTTTGCAAGTATTTTCCTAAGCCTTGAGGTCTCAGAAGTACTTTCTATATCTGTGCAGAAGGAAAGCCAAGATGTTCTTTTTGCTTTCCTAATTGCTGTTTTGTAACTACCTAGTTTGGACTTATATGTTTTCCATGCGTTCTCGCTATTGCTACGCCTTGCGTAGTTAAAGTCTCTGCGACATTCCTTTCTGAGGATATCAATTTCCCGAGACCACCATACTGGTTTACGGGATTTCTTTTGTAGTTTTTCCGGACATGCTCTGTTAAGGGCATCCGAACACTTTTTGGTAAAGTTTTGTACAAGGGCGTCTAAACCTTCCTTGTTTGTCACGTGGAGAGAACTATCTGAGGTCAAGGACCTCTTGATTATTTTATTATACCATCTCCAATTTGTCTTACGGAGATTTCTTATTTTTTGAGGCAGGGATTGACTAGTTTCCTTCCAGCCAAATTCTATGTACTTACGGTCTGAGAACGAATGTTCTTTTAAGACCTTCCATGAATAAATTTCGTCCGAGAAGTTTCCAGATGCTAGGGTGACATCCAGGACTTCCTCTCGGTTTTTAATTATAAATGTTGGTTGCCCTTATTTAATATATTTAGATTTGTATTAAGTAGGTAGTTAAAGAGTGACTCACCTCGATCGTTGTTGTTTGTGCTGCCCCATTGCGAATGGTGTGCGTTGGCATCTCCACCCAGTATTATGTGCGCGGCAGGGGTGGTTTCCTTTACCAGTTTCCGAAATGACTGTGTGGGTATATCCTCGTCATACGGGAAGTAATAGGAGGCCACCCTGAGTTTTTTGTGGCCCAACTCCAGGCTGACCACCGTGAGGTCTCCATGACTAAGCTGAGGGAGAATAAAACAATTTAAGTTATGTTTAGCTAATATACAGGTTCGAGTTTTACCTTTATTAGAGACGTGATAGTTTTTATAGTTTGGTGTATTCAGGCCCAGGATTTTGTTGTTGTTTATCCAGGGCTCCTGAATGAGCACCAAGTCGACATCACCCGTTGCCAGGTGACGCTGGAGAGCAGCAGATGCTGCTTTGGAGTGGTGGAGATTAATTTGGAGTACCCGGAACATCCTCTGGTACTCCAACCACCGTAGTGTCAGCTTCCTCGTCGCTGAGGGGTTCTCCCAAAAGATCCTGCTCGCTGTAGAGGCTGGTCATCGCAGCAGCAAGCTCGGAAGCGGACGACAGCTCATCCTCACTTCCCGACGCCATTTCGATATCACTGGTATTCTCAGTCGTGGCGTTGGAAGCCGCACGACCAACCAGTGACACCGTGTCCGTCCTATAGATTCTCGGGTGAACCTTGCCGAATCCATAGTTGAGAGTGCTGTCCTTGTTGAGCCTGTCAAGACATTCATTATTGAGGATCAGCAAGATCTCCATCTTGGACCTCTTGGTGCCGACCGTTTGATCCTCGGCATTGGGCTCCAGCATGACCACCTTCCAATTGTGTGTGGAGATGTCTGGATTAAAGACCTTAAACATCTCTAGGATCTCCTCGGGTTCAGATGGAGTGACTGGAACCCGGACCCTAGCTCTTGGTCTGGACGGAGTCTCTTCCGAGTTAACAGCCTTTAGCCGAGCGCCTGGGTAGACCTCCCCGACCTTCTCAACCGCCGCTTTAAATAGCTCAGCGGATCTTTTTTTTCTGTTAACTAATGAATAAACATTGAATGCATATTTTTGGTTCATTTTAAATAAAATTTTTTTTCGTATAAGCCAAACTTGATTGTTTTTTTCTTCCAGGAGGCCATCTATTCATATTTTTACTGATAAACTACGAACTCACTAGTAGCGGCGCAAAAGTCAAGAAACTACGAGATTACTCGTATTGGACGTCCTGAGGAAAAGCGCTAATACGAATTATGTCGTGTTAGGCAGTCAACGTGTTAAAAATAAAAACCATAGTTAAAACTTTTGACAATTTTTTTATTTGGTGAAAACGTTTGCTCAGAAAGTCTATAATTTCTTATTGAGTAGTTTTATAATATAACCCATTTCGAATTTTGATCAAATATTAAAATATTTGGAAATTTTTGTTAAATAAGGAAATTCGATGAAGATTTCCTTCCGAAAAAACCCAAAATTTGTACCCTAGTACTGGTTTTATGGCTCTGTCTACGAATTTTTTCACATATTGTAGCAAAACACCAATTAAAACCTTCTCTCGAAAAACCGGAGGCTCGAAATTGACTTTAGACTAAGGGTTTCTTAGGCAAAGTGACTCAGAATTTTCCGTACAACATTTTCAGCGCCTACGATTTTTTATTTTTTTTTTTATTCATATAAATTGACCCGCCCTAATGTATATATATTTATTGTGTGGCATGCAACTTTTTACACATGTTTTGACCGTGGTTTTCCTGTAATTTATAAATGAGCAAGAGAAACAAACGATTGACTTTTTACTTTTATAGAAGTGGCATTGTGTTATTCAATACGTTTTCTTTAAAATTGATAAAGATAAACTATGGACAAAGAAAAAACCGCGGACCACTGTGGCCTGCTAGAATATATATAAAAAGCAAAACGCTGTCTGTGTGATGGCTGGAAACTTCAAAACTACTGAGCCGATAGAGCTGAAATTTTGGCAGTACATTTTTTCCAAGTACGAAATGGTTTAAATTTCTGTCACACCCCCTCTTACCGCCCACAAATCAATAAAAATGCTATATTTCCGACGGTTTTCGTCGATTTGGCTACAATTTGGTAATTTAGTTTGAATGCTCACTGTCGGCAACTGCACTAAAAATGAGTAATGTCCATCTACTAGAAAACGGGGATGGGCATTTTATAAGGCGGTGTGGGTCCGCCCATACAATTAAAATTTGTAATATCAAATAGCTTTGGAAGTAAAAGTAACAACACTTACATACAAACTCAAAATGGAGTAACTATTTGGTGATGTACTGCTACTGGAAAACTGTAACGGGCAGTGGAAAATGACAGTGGTGTCAAACTATGGGTCTAAGAAAAATTTTGATAATTAATTATTATGTTCCGATATAGTTGCTGGGTGCAGCGACGTGCGTAGTGAAAAAGCTAGTAGATATATAAAAATTAATGTATGTTTGTGTGTCCTGAATACATTTCTACACCGTTCATCCGCTTAGCATGAAAATTTGTGTAAAGAAGTTTTTTGGTACGGTGCGTTCTTTGAGGCCATCAACTTTGACCCATTTTGAGCACCAGATGGCGCTGTAGAACAAATTTTTTGCAAAACCACCTAAAACTTCCAAACCGCTCTTGCGATTAGAATGAAAATTGGTATATAGTGGTTTTCAGATACGATGAGTATTTTGGCGCTATCTTCTTTGATCCACCTTACACACCAGATGGCGCTATAGCACAAACTTCTTACATCGCCTACAACTATAATATGCATATTTTTAGTTGTTTTTTTGCTCCTTTGAGGAGCAAAAAATAAAGAAAACTCAACAAAAATTATTGTTTTTTAGTTTTCGATAGCATTTGAGAAGCAATATGTTAAGTAAAAAATGTAGATTCGGTAGATTTTATGATTCCAATATTAACAGGGGATCTAGCACGCGATAGGAAATGGCACTCGTTTTCGACTGCATATAGAAAAATCCAGAAATCTGCGAAATGCAACAAAAATTTTTAAACGATTCATTTTAAATAAGTTTATTTATTTTATAATTCTTAAAAAACATATTTTTTAAGAATTATATTGTGAGCTTAATGCCAAATAATTCATGAAGCAACAGGTTGCTACAACAACAACGTTCTTTGCAGAACTAAACCAAGCTGACTAGACCATGGTTTCGTCGGACGCTACTCCGACTCATCAGTAGTCTCAGTGGTTCTAGCAGTCCACTAACTTTGATAAGCTAATAAGCGTAAGAGCAATAAAACCAAAGTGGAATTATAGAAGCGCCTATACTTTATCAAAGCAATGCTCTTACGCTTATTAGCTTATCAATAAATATGTTTTTAAGAATTATAAAATAAATAAACTTATTATATAAAAAACATGCCACAATTTTATAACTCATGTAAACTGGTGCGAGCCCGACCTACGAAAACATGATGAAATATTATATGTTTGCGCATATAATGAACATCTGCTTTCAAAAAAACCTTCTTCACGCCTTCTATGGTTTAATACCAACAAAATGTTGGAGCCTAGATTGATACGTGATAAAGAAGTAAACAAAAAAAGCGCAACAACAAAGTCTTTGCAGAATCAATGCAGTCAACTTTTTGAAATTTTGCTACTAGCAAAAGAGTAGAAAAACATTGCTTTGATAAAGTATAGGCGCTTCTATAATTCCACTTTGGTTTTATTGCTCTTACGCTTATTAGCTTATCAAAGTTAGTGGACTGCTAGAACCACTGAGACTACTGATGAGTCGGAGTAGCGTCCGACGAAACCATGGTCTAGTCAGCTTGGTTTGTTCTGCAAAGAACTTTTGTTGTTGTAGCAACCTGTTGCTTCATTAATTATTTGGCATAAAGCTCAAAATGTTATTCTTAAAACATATGTTTTTTAAGAATTATAAAATAAATAAACTTATTATATAAAAAACATGCCACAATTTTATAACTCACGATTCATTTTAAACTTATATGGATTAATGTGGCCCTCTGACGATAGTTGTCTTGTTGACATACTTACATATGTTTATTTTTTATTATTGTTTAGTGTAATGTAGCACGCGACATATTTTTACATCGCGTTTGTAATAAGCATAAGTTCAAAAAATTTCTACTCAAAATTTAATTTACAACCAAAAACGTTATATATATTATTTGTGAGTTTTATATTAGTAATATTACTAAAAAAATAAATCAAAATACACATGAAGCAAGTGAAGTATTTATGAAATATTATTTTTTCATGAATATGCCGTTTGAGCTACCATTACTCGTAATTTCAAATGTTCGTCACAGGAGATCGAATGCAGTTCTCGGATGCCTGGAATATTTGGTATATCCTTCCATTTCTTCATGAAACAATTATAAAAGGTCCGACTGTCATTTGTCTGCATATTTTATTTTCTATTCCCTTTTTTACTTTTTTCGTTCTCTAATTTATGTCAAAAATACAGTTGGTGCAAGACGAAAGAACTGTCAATCCTACCTTGTATAATTGTATCATTCATTTCTCAATCAAATTTAGCGAAATCTCTTTTATTGTGTCAGCACCAATAAACATGATGTGAATACCAGTTGTGCTCTTGTGCACATTTAAAGAGAAAAAAATGCATAATTTAAAAGTGTTGCATAATGCATCATGCATGTGTTTTACCCCATCTGCATAAATATATATGCAAGTTAAAATAACAAAAAAAACTTTTAGAGCGAATGGACACACATTTGTAAATCAAAATTAAATTTTTGGAACAATTATTATATGAAGTAACTTTTTTTAAGATGAGACCACCAAATTTGGTTTGAATTAAAATTTTTAGACTTGCCTACAACGATCGCGAAGTACTGATAACAAATGATGATTCAGGTACAAGAACGCGACATTATAATATCAATGAAAGCAAAATAAAAATTTGCCGTTAATCGAGCTTTGTTTGGTCTCTTTTCACTTTTTTAATTTTTTTTTGTCTTTGGTAGAAAAATTCCATCAGATGAGAGCAACCATAAAATAAATATATAAACAAAAAATTCTAATGAGAAAAAGGCATTAAAAGTAGCTAAGATCAAGAAAAATATATTTTCAATTTTCAGGCAAATTTTCTCAAAATAACAACTGAGATAAGCTGTAAATGCTATATATCCGAATTTTTGTATATCCGATGTTGGGATTTTTTCATTCAAAGTTAGTACCTTTTGCCTACATTTCAATACTTTTTCAAAAATTTCCTTTGGCCAAATTCTTGAATATGCACATATGAAGGATATATCTTTGGAAAAGTGCATAAATTACCTGTCCAGTGGTATGCATCACTTGCCCTTTTTGTATTTCAGATATAAGAATTTTTCATTTAAAGTTAATACCTTTTGCCTACATTTCAATACTTTTTCAAAACTTTCCTATGGCCAAAATCTTGAGTGGGCACATATGAATGATATATCGTTGGAAAGGTGCATCAATAACCTGTTCAGTGGTATGAATCATTATAGTATTTCGGATATTAGGATTTTTTCATTCAAAGTGGCTACAATGTTTCTACAACACTTCACTTCATTTCAAGAATTTCTGTTGATGAATTTCCGAAATTTTCTCTTTGAATAATTTCTATGCAAATTTTTGAATTTAATAATATTTTTTAAAATGTTTCATATACTTTTCTACTTTTCTATGTTTCCAAGTCGATGTCAAAGTTATTTCCTTACAAATGAAGTTTAATTCGTAGTGTCGTTAGTTAAATTCGTACGCAAAGTTAAATTCGTACTTTGCATAGTAGTACGAATTTAACTTCGTTGTGTAGTAAGTTAAATTCGTATCAAAAGTTAAATTCATAAATAAATAAATAAAAATAAATAACTGGCCATTTCAGCCCTTGAAAGGACTTTGACCTAGCTTCTTATGATCAATTGTGTTGTGCGTGTTATTAAGTTTGTACACAATTGACCGAGAACCGGACCTACATGCTTAACGCCGACTCCGAACGGCGATGAACGTAATGTTCTCGTTCTCAAGAAGCTTTACATGGCATTTTGATTACTCTCTGAGGTTTGCCATTGTCTGCAGAGAGGTGGCGGCCGTACAGAAAAATTATTTTAATTCAAATAATTTTCTGTCGCTGCTGGGGTTCGAAACTGGGTTTCCAAAGTTCGTTGACATAGCGGCCACGCACTTTAACCAACTACGCCACGGACGCCACAAGTTAATACTTTGCAAAAAAGTACGAATTTAACTTTGTATAGAGAAGAAATATTGGTTTGTGTCTTTCTTAAGTTGGCGTAGGATGTACGAATTTAACTTCACGTAGTTCTCTAATAGCGCGTAACAATCTGACAAATTGGTACACAGAGTTGCCACTAGTACTTCTAGGACTCAGGTCCACGGTCAAAGAAGATATTGAGGCTTCACCAGCTGAAATGGTTTTTGGTTAAGCACTCAGGCTACCACAACAACTAGTATTACACAGCAGTTAGAAATTTAATTCGTCAGACACCTTATCCAAACTTAAAGAGGCCGTATAAAATAAAAAGTCAAACATTGTGCATAACAGCACCAACTTCCAACAATATACGCCCTAGTCAAAAACATTTACACATCGCTACTATTTTTAAACGTTTTAAAAAAAAAAAGAGCTCACTTTATTGTTGTTGGGAATAATTTTCAGAAATATTTTTTGTTATTGCGTTCTCTGTAGTATGTAAACAAAAAACGTTTTAGAAAACCTAACGATATATGTACATCACAATGTAAACTAGTAAATGTTAACTAATCTCTGGCGTCATAAGTATTTACACACTCTTTCTTGGAGTCAGTAAACACAATTATTTACAAACTTAACGGCTGCACTTCATTACTTTTTGGGCTTTGGGGAAGATGCATGTATTTTTTCCAAAAGACACCTCGAATTGAAGGTGTCCACAAAACATGTTTTCTTTACTTTGCACATAACAAGAGGGTTTTCCAATAAGAGGTGTTATTGTGAATCGCTCACTTTTAAAGCTTTTATTCTTTGACATTTGACAAGTAGAAGCTACGCCATTACTAAAAATGGAACGATACACGCTTCAACAACGCATTGAAATTATTAAAATTCACTACAAAAATGGTGAAAATCTTGCAGTCACAGTTTATTCTCAGCGCATACAGCGCATTTTCATCTTGGCGGCTACATCAACAATAAAGGGCTGCGTAGGTGCACTTGAAACTGCTTTCAAGACATCTGTTTATAACACACCACAATCATTGTCTTGCTCTCCTCAAACAAATCAAGTGTCTGGTGTCGGCAGTGTTGCCAGAATGGCAGTTTTGCCTGCAAATGACAGTTTTTTAAACTCTGTGCAGGTTGGCAGTTTTTCTAAGAAAAATACAGTTTTTTCATTATTAATGCAGTTTTTAAGGGTAAAATGCAGTTTTTGTGAAAATATAAAATCTTATGTAGTTTTCATAAATTCTCTTTATCAAAACATCATTATGGTTCAATTACATCTTTAAGGCAGACCTGCTTTAAACTTTAGAAGCAGCTTCAGCCAACTTCACGCATTTAACATTGAACATAAACGAACCTCACTTCTCTATTTGCGCCAATTTGCGTGTTTTCATTTGAAGGCTGCAAGCCTTGTGGATCCTGGGAGGAAAATAAGTACTTGAAAGGTTGGATTAGTGCGACAAATAGAAATTCCAGCCCTCTCAAAAAAAAAAAAAAAAAAAAATTATTATTGTTCAAGCTTTGACCTATCAAAAACTATGATACAAATATGTAATAGTGATATGTATAACTAAAGCAAATAATAATATACATATATAAAAAAAAAACATTAAAAATACTTGAATTACTTATCTTAAAATGATCTGAAATGTGAATAAAATAGCAGAAGTTTTTTATATAATATACAACAATTTTATATACAAATGAATTTGTTTTATTTCTGTTTTTAATAAAAAAATTACAGAAAATGCTTGACAAATAGTTTTTTAGAATGGCAGTTTTTGTGTTCAAAATGCAGTTTTTTTCTTCAGATATGGCAGTTTTTTGTAAAAAAAATCTGGCAACACTGGGTGTCGGCGAAGACGAACAAAACAAGTGAGCGCAAATGAAAAGAGATCCAAGACATTGTTGTTCTAAGACATCGTTGTAAGAGAGCACACTGCAGTCAATGCAATGAAACCATGTGCACTGACAATAAGTGGCAATAGATGATTTGGATCATCTACTAGCTTGAGAGAGATTTTTCTTCGTTATCTGACACACTTATTCAAATATTGTTTTTTTTTTTTTTTTCTTAAGTAACTTAGTCGGATTCCATTTATTTTATATAACACAAAGGTTTCATTAATAGTTCAAAGGTATAATGTTATCATAATCTTAATTTGAAATTATTTATTTAACTAGCTTTTTCCCGGCGCGCGTTGCTGCACCCTGCAACTATATAGGAACATAATAGGTGTATTCAAAACTTTTCTTAAACTCACAGTTTGACACCACTGTCATTTTCCACTGACCGTTACAGTTTCCCAGTAGCAGGAGATCACTAAATACTAACTCCATTTTGAGTTTGTATATAAATACTACTACTTTTGCTTTCAAAGCTATTCGATAATACAAATTTTAATTGTATGGGCGGAGCCACACCCACTTATATAATGCCCATCCCAGTTTTTTAGTAGATGGTCATTACCCAGTTTTAGTACAGTTGCCGACAGAGAGCATACAAACTAAACTACCAAAATGTAGCCAAATCGACGAAAACCGTAGGAAATATAGCATTTTTATTGATTTTTGGGCGGTAAAAGGGGGTATGACAGAAATTGAAACCATTTCGTACTTGAAAAAAATGTACTGCCGAAATTTCAGATCGGCTCAGTAATTTTGAAGTTTCCAGCCATCACACAGACAGCGGTTTGCTTATTGTAAATATAGATTATTGGCTATAACTTTTGATTGGTAAGAGATACTAAGATAAGTTTTCCTAAAAAATCAATTTTTTAGCTTGTATATTTTTTAAAAAATATAAAAACACAATATAGAAAAAAAAATTTTTGTTCGAAAAAATCAAGCCTTGTTTTTTTAATCACAAAAATGGTTTTTAATTTTTGCGTAAAATTGAAATAACTTTTGCTTATAAATGTTATAAATTTTTAAATAGAGTTGAAAATTTGTGAATTTAAATTTAAATTATTTTTACAACAAAAACAAATTTTTAACCTTTTTTTGAGGAAAACTCCAAAATTTCAGACCTTTTTTTGGAAAAAATATTTAGAATATATATTATCAACTAACAGTATTTTTGCAATAAGGTTTTCATAGTACTTTGATGAAGCTTTAAGACAAAGAAATATTTAACAAAATGTATAAAAAATCAGCGGAGATATTTGAATCGAAAGTCACAAAATTGAATTTCTAATTGTGTTTTTCTCATTTTTGAGCAACGACGTTGCATTAAATATATCGTTGTAGTAAAATTTTTCATAGTTTTCAAAATATGTTCATGTTTTTGATGTCAAAATAACGGAAATTTTTTTATATTTAAGAAATATTTTATATTTTGTAAATATATGCATATGTAACCTAAGAAAACAACTAAAAATATACGATTTTGTAAAAACTTTGTACTACAGCACCATCTGGTGTCCAAGGTGGTTCAAATCGGATACTGCCAAAAAATTCATCGTACCTGAAAACTACTTAATATCAATTTTCATTCTAATCGCATGAGCGGTTTGGGAGTTTTAGGTGGTTTCGCAAAAAATTTGTACTAAAGCGCCCTCTGGTGTTCAAGATAGGTCAAAAAAGAAAGCAGCAAGACACTCAACGTAAATGAAAACCACTGTATACAACTTTTCATTCTAATCGCATAAGCGGTTTGTGAGTTTTTAGGTAGTTTTGTAAAAAATTTGTACTACAGCGTCCTCTGGTGTTCAAGGTCAATCAAAATTGAAAGCCCACAAACACGCACCGTACCAAAAAACTTCTATACACAAATTTTCATGCTAATCCGATGAGTTATCATGCTAATCCGATAAATTTTCTATCATGCAAATTTTCTCCTCCAGTTCATATAGAAAAAAAAATAAATAAAATAACGTCTGCATTAAAATGGATTTAAGTTAGCTTTGTCCTAAATTTAGTTAACTAAATTAAAGTTAGTTAACTAAATTAAAGTTAGCTAATTTGTTATTTAAATTATCAATTATATTATTAAAAATTTGTTTCATCGCACTTAACGACCTAACTAATTGAAATTATCAAAATGATCCAAATGATCTGTTGCCATCTATTACTTTCTATTATCCTCTCCCTCATTATGAAGAAATTGCATTGTTTGTGGTGTTGCCGAACAAAAGCAAGTCGTGCATTGATTGCCGAGAGAAGAGAGTGGGTATTGCTTGTTGTTGCCGATTTGTATTTGGTGTTGAGCAAAAACAACTCTTAAGTGTTATGAAAGACAGTCAACTGAGAGCAATGCAATAACTCACAGTGTGTGTACGTTGAAATTGGTGCATCTACGCAGCCCTTTAATCAACAAGCAAAATTGTCGCATCTGGGGCTCGGAAAACCCAAGAGTTATTATTGAGAAGCCTCTCCATCCTCAACGTGTGACTGTTTGGTGCGGTTTATGGTCCGGCGGGGTCATTGGACGATCATTTATCTCAAAAAATGGCATTTTTCTTTGAATACCAAAATAACACCACTTATTGGAAAACCCTGTACAAAGAATACAACAACCAAAAAATTTCTTTGCAAATTATTCAAACAACAAGTGAGCTATTTCTTTAAGCTTTTTCTTCTCTTTGTGTAAATAATTTTGACTAGGGCTATATACCTCGAGCCCTCAGTACTTGTTACTTTATCTTCGTCCGCAACGACACAATTCGTACAACACTGCAAGAGCCGTATGATGGTCCCTTCGAAGTTATTGAGAGAACACCAAAATACTTCACAATTCGCAAAAATAACACTAACATAACAGTCAACATAGATAGCATTAAACCCACCTCTTTACACACTGAAACAGCACAGGCATATTCAACCAAACATACAAATACTAAAAAGATACACTTTAACTTATTAGCCAATTACTCATTTTACTTTAAAAACACACACTTTACAATTACTCAGTTTAAAAAGTTCCCTTGACATTATTATTTCAGATTTGAAAAATTGTCAATAATTATTAATCAAAAATATGTTCACATAGTTCATATCAAGTTCAAGAATAATATATAATAGATTCCGCCAACAGTGCGCAGAAATGAAAATCTACTGCGCAGCCTACGTCACGCATGAGAGTCATGTGACACTTGCCACGAAATATTCAATAATATAAGCAAAACACGAAAGGCCGGCGAAATGAAAGCAAACAACTGTGAAACTACTATCAAAACAAATCGAGCAACGTAGCTGCTTTTTTTCTGTGAAGGGGTAAACACGGAAGTTAATGCCTCTATGATACATGCAATTTTTATCAAAGTTTGTATTCAAAAATATTTATATTTTACTCTGGACTAGTGTTCTTTCTTGAGAAATATTTATTTCTTTTTAAAAAACAAACATTGCTTAAGAAAATTAGAAGGTTCTCGAATGTAATCCCCCTATAAAAAATTTGTACTTGGTTTTTTTTAGTCAGTTTGACATTTTCTTCTTTCTCACAGCTGACGTCAATCAAAGATGGCGGACATGCGCATGGCGAAATCTATTATATATTTTTCTTGATATAAGTTTAAAAATATGAACTAAAATTGTATTCAATAAAAAATGTCATTAAAATAAATTGTAAAAAAAAAATTTCAATAAAACTAGTAAGAAATGATCTTCGACTGGGCCGAAGTTAAAATACCCCCACGGCCGAACCAAAGTATATTCAAAGTCTTAAGCAATCAATAAAATGTTTATCTGTAAAAACGTTTTCGTTATAGTTTTAACAGAAAATATTTGCTATTGTTTTCTGATAGTCACTTTGTATGGGAGATGGGCGTGGTTTTCACTCAATTTGGTTAAATTTCATACACATAGCACACGTTGTATATCAAAGTTCATATGCAAATTTTCAAGTCCATATATTAATTTTTGTGGATTTTAGAGAGATTTTACCTTTTTGATAGTCACTTTGTATGGGAGGTAGGCGTGGTTTTCATCAGATTTGGCTCATTTTCGAACTTGACCTTTATTTTTTAGATAAAAGCTTAAATATTGAATTTCGTGATGATAGCTTTAAAATTACGGCTGTGATCGTGATCACAGACAGACAGACGGACATACAGACGGACATGGCTAAATCAACTCGGGTGGTAATGCTGATCAAGAATATATATACTTGTCTATACCTACCACGCTTCCTTATGGGCGTTACAAACGGAGTGACAAAATTAATATACCCCCATTTACGTTTTTTTAACGTGGGGGTATACAGCGAATCAAAAAAGTTTAGAAACAAAACAGTTTCTTTAAAACATTTATTCAATTTTTACCCTTTTAACACAAAACTAAAAATTTGTTTTTACATATTTAATATTTCATATATATTTTTAACGTAACATCAAAAATTCAAACCAAAAAACAACTTTCTTATCACTACAAATGAAAAAAGAAACAAAAAACAATAGCCAAAAAAGTTTAGAAACATTTGTGCTTTTGATTGAACTTATCATTGCTTCGTTTGAAAAAGCTTTAACATAACGGGATCTAAAGTCTTTAGCTATAAATGCCAGTAATATACGCATCAGTCACTCGGTTTTATGTAATAAACGCAGATTATTTGTCTTTTTGTCTTAAAAATGGGGAAAAAAATACCGAAATCTCACTGGACGTTCGTAAATTAATTCTAAAGTTGTATTTTCAAAATAATAAATTGCGAGATAATGGCTAAATAATCGGGAGAAGCCATTCTGGTGTTCATAAAATTTTAAATAAATATTTATACACCGGATCATTACATCCAAAAACTCAATCTGGTCGGCCAAGTTCTTTAACAGCGCTCCATGAACGAGTTATTTTGTCAGAAATAAAAGCAACTCCAAACGTTTCTGCTCCGAAGATTGCTGCGACACTAGACAAATTTCATGATGTCCACGTAAATGCCCAAACAGTTCGAAATAGGCTCCATAAGGCTGGCTATCATGGTAGAGTTGCTCGAAAAAAACCTTTCATAAATAAGCGAAATGCGGATAAACGCTTGGAGTTCGCAAAAAAACACATCAACCAATCGGAACAGTTTTGGAGAACTGTGGCATTCAGTGACGAGTCGAAATACAACATTTTTGGTTCGGATGGACGTCGTATGGTGTGCTGAAAGGCAAATACGGAGTTCAATAATGAAAACATTCAAGAATCAATAAAACATGGTGGCGGTAGTGTGATGGTGTGGGGGTGTGTTTCAGCAGCTGGCGTAGGAAACTTGAAGTTCATTGAAAGAATAATGAATAAAGAACATATTTAGCCATTTTGAGAGAAAATTTGCTGCAAAGTGTGAACAAAATGGGGCTAGATGAAATCAGTTTCTTTTTCCAACAAGATAATGACCCAAGCACAAGTCGCGTTTGGTCATGGAATGGCTGCTTTTCAAAGTCCCACACCAGCTGCATACACCCCCACAATCTCCAGATCTCAACATAATTGAAAATGTGTGGGACCTTATTGAAAAACGGATCAGCCACCATCATATTATCCAAAGAGTCGCTTAAACGAGCCACATTAGAAGAATGGAATGCAATTACCCCACAAGAGCTCGAAAACTATCTTTGGGAATGAAAAATAGACTCCAAGCCGTTCTTGATGCGAAAGGCTTTCAAACGAAGTACTAAAATATTAAAAAAGTAGTTTTTCTTTAAATTTTTCTATATAACTTCTAATTTGTTTCTAATCTTTTTTGGCCATGAAATAATGCTCTTTTTGTTGTTTTTATCGCTTGTACGAACATTGTAGTTGTTTTTGATTTAATTTTTTTGTTATTGTGTTGTGAATATATATGGAATAAAAATATATGAAAAAAATTTTTGCAACAGCTTTCAAAGTGTAAAATTTCAATGATTGTTTGAGAGGAAATGCTTTGTTTCTTAACTTTTTTGATTCACTGTAAATATAAATTGTTTTGTGTATAACCACAATAGTATAGTACAGTGTCCCCCATATTCGACGGACCCATCTGGCAACGCCATAACTTTTGACAGAGATGTCAAATCGCTTAATGACATACCGCGTTTGAAGCGTCAGTCCAAGCAGATTTTTACCATGGAACCACGAAATTTTTACCATTATTTTTACCATTTATCGAAATGGCCGAAGATGACGAGCAATTTTGGAACAAAATGATCATGTCCGATGAAGCCCATTTCACATTGAATGGGACCGTAAATAAGCAAAATTGCCGTATTTACGCCACTGAAAATCCTCAGGAGATTCAAGAAGTGCCTCTTCATGACGAAAAAGTCACAGTTTGGTGCGGCGTTAGTGCGAAAACGGTCATTGGGCCGTTTTTCTTCCAAAATGAAAATGGCCATGCTGTTACCATCAACCAGGAGCGTTATCGCGACATGATGACCAATTTTGTGATACCAATTATTCGTCGAAAGCGTATGAGGCAGTTCTGGTTTCAACAAGACGGCGCTCCACCGCACACAAGTCGCATAACAATCGAAAAAAACATGGGTCCGTCGAATATGGGCAACCCTGTATATCACGAATTCCACCAAAAAGTCAACCTCATAGGTCAAAAATCAAATTGTAAAGAGAGAAGAGAAACTATATAGAATATATTCTATCGAATTCGGACAACACGTTTTAAGTTGAATTTTTCAAGATAACGGTAGTTTTTCTGTGTTTTTTTTTACTTTCGCGTGGTGAATAAGTTGAGCGAAAATTTTGCAGTTTTATTTTGATATTTGCCGTGAGGGCGTGCGCTGTTTATTACAACAATTAAAAAAAAAATATTTGCTTCAAATTTTTTAATATTTTCCTAATAATCATACATATATATGAATAAATAATTATCAACGACATACCGTGGTAAGAGCAGTTAAATAAATTAAGAAAATATGTAGCACGTGCGTGACAATATTGATATATGTTTCAATGCAGACTCTAATATAAGAAATTTTTTGCGGAAAATGCTGTTATGTGTGGATATTGAGATGGCAAACCAGATTGAAAAACATTTTTTTTACTATTTCCATTGAAAAAAATTTTACGCGTTTCGATCATGTTACACTTTTTTCTATACAACAATGTAGTTTTTACACACTACGGGGTCGTTCATAAATTACGTTACCAATTTAGAGGGGAGGAGGGGCTTTAAAATGTATTACGATTAGTAATGATATGAGGGTCTCATATATAGCAAAGTGACCAAAAATAAAACAACTCGAAAAAATTAAAATGAATACACCCTTCATTTAAAAAAATGTCCATACTTCTTTAAATTAAATACATACATCTTAATTAAACAGTCAAACGTCTAAATTGACAGTTAACTATTGACAAGTGTCAATATGAATTCTCATAAATAAAAAAAAATAAATAACTGGCCATTTCAGCCCTTGAAAGGACTTTGACCTAGCTTCTTATGAGCAATTGTGTTGTGCGTGTTATTAAGTTTGTACACAATTGACCGAGAACCGGACCTACATGCTTAACGCCGACTCCGAACGGCGATGAACGTAATGTTCTCGTTCTCAAGAAGCTTTACATGGCATTTTGATTACTCTCTGAGGTTTGCCATTGTCTGCAGAGAGGTGGCGGCCGTACAGAAAAATTATTTTAATTCAAATAATTTTCTGTCGCTGCTGGGGTTCGAAACTGGGTTTCCAAAGTTCGTTGACATAGCGGCCACGCACTTTAACCAACTACGCCACGGACGCCACAATTCTCATAGGTGAGTTTTATTTAATTTAACCCTTAAATGCCCAGTGTATCTTTTTGGATACAACCGATAAAATAAGCTATTTATTTTAAAATATTGCAAAAATTAAAATGCTGGATATGTATTTATTTTCACTCAGAAAATTTTAAATATAAAACAAAAATTTAATTATTGGCATACTTTGTTGGTTTGGGAAATATTGACCGTCAAATTAAAAAGTTTTTTCATTTTTACGGAAAGTTCGGTTTTTGACATGAAATACCTTTTAAACTATTAACAATTTTAGAGTATCATTTAGCAAACAAATTTAGAGCTATCATAAAAAGAATCGTTTCCCACGTTTTTGCCTAGAACTCCTACAACCAAGCTGATTGATGGTATAAGTCAGAATGCCCACTGTATCTTTTAGGATACAACCATGTTTTCTTTAAACAAAAATTTTTTCCAAAAAAATAAAAACGGGGTCGTGTTCAGGGGATCATTTAGCACAACATAATTTTAAAGATATCGGTGTTGTTGGGCATTTAAGGGTTAAAATAAATCGGAATATAAATTAGTATTCAAATAAATCCATTTTAAGGAATCATATTCACAAAAACACTGAACTTGGTGGTGTACGGGTGCAGCCTTTACGGGTACTCTCTCAAAGGCCAGGCGAATTTCTTTGCATAAGAAATGAGAATACACCTGAATAGGTCCACATGGAATCTGTTGAAGAATTTGAAGAGTCCCCAAAGTTCCAGCTCCTTCAATTCCTGTGATTCATATAAAAATTCTATTGAAAATAAAAATATAATAAAAAAAAACGAATAAACATTCGTTCCATAGTAGCTTTTATATTTTTCAAATATCTATATGGCAATGCTGTAGATGTATGTTACTCATCATATTTTCTTTCCAATGAGCTAAAGATGTCCAAAATCGGTTTAGATTTGACAAAATGAGAGCACTTTGTATGATAGCAACATATACATGGGAATCAGTTTTGTATGACGAAAAAAAAAACGTTTAAACTGCCGCCATTTTGCCAATTCTCAACCGATATTGATAGTTTTGGATTCAATGAAAAGGTATTTTTGCATGCAATAAATTTTTGTGAAAAAAAGATGTCATTCATGAAGCATTATATCATATAAATTTATAGAAACACTAAGTTTTTTTATGAAATTAAAGAAAATTTAAGGAATTTGCTTCGCTACACGCTTCATTTTGTATTTTATCGTATTTATTTTTATACACCCTTTTTCTACGTGAAATTCTACTGAAAAGAAGTGGAATTTGTTTTTCATTTCCAACAAGGCAAATAGCTGTAAAAATTCAATGAACGTCGGCGCAACAAAAATCGAACCCTTCAACTTTAAAAACGAATTAAAAAAAAATTGTGACGACATTGAGAGGTCAGAACAAGTGCGATGGACTCACAACATGTGCCTCTTTAAGAATTTCTATAAAGTTTGGTTGTGCTTTTTTTTTGGTCGATTTCGTCACACTGTGTTGTTGTCCACAATTAATTGAATTGCAAACATGCATTTCATACGTTGATGCTGAAGAAGATCAACGAAAAGAAAAAATGGAAAAACGGCGCTATTTAAAACCTCTTCGGGATGAAAATGTCGTTTTAAGCGACAAGCAGTTTGTCAAGGATTTTCGACTAGAGAAAACAGTATGCTGGAATCTCATTGAGGAGCTATTTCATTTTGATACTCGGTGCACAACTTTGCTATTATCAGTGAGATTTCTGACTGCACTCTATTTCTTTGCACACGGTTCTTACCAAAAATGTGTTGGAGATCATTGTATCCAACCAACGAGCCAGTCTTCAGTTTTCCGCTGTTTATATGAAATGACAAAATTAATAATTCAAGTAAAAGTGAATGAAGTAAGATTTCCAAGTACTTATGAAGAGCAAGCTGCAATTAAAACAGGGTACTTTATATAATGATTTTCTATATATTGGCTTCTACTTATTATTTCTTTGTAATGGAACTTCCACCGAAGCCTTGGTATAAAAAATACAATTGGTTATATTGATTGCACTCATGTGGCAATAATGCAAATAATGCTGAAACGCCTTTGAACTTATATATGAACCGTTAATGATATTACAGTATTAATGTTGAAGCGGTAAGTTACTTGCTTTTAATCCCAATCGGTTTCAGAATGCATTTCATTCATACATGTATATTTCCAAACCAGATTTACGATCACCGCCTTGTATTTACGTCTGTTAATGCTTAATATCCAAGTTCGTGCCATGATTCGGGTATTTGGGCAACATCATTGGTGAAAACACATCTTATGAGAAATCACAGTTCTCAACGCGACACATGGCTCTTGGGTGATCAAGGCTACCCTCTCGGACCTTGGCTTTTTGCACCATTAGCTGAGCCGCATGGAGCTAAAGAGGAAAAATATAACAAGATTCATGCAGAGCCGCAATACCATCGAAAGGGCGTTTGGTGTATTAAAATCCCGCTTCAGATGCTTATCCAAACATCGTGTACTCCACTATTCACACGAACGAGCTGAAAACATTGTTAATGCTTGTGTGATTTTACACAATATAGCAATACTGACATTGATGAAACTGAAATAATAGACACTTTCGAACCGGAGACTTCATTCAGTGGACGAAACTCTTCAAGTGTCACTAACCACTTAAGAGAAGGAGACATCGTTCGGCGCAGATACATTTCTACACTTTAGAAAAATATAAACTAACTCTGCATCCATGAAATCTTTAAATAACAAATATTTAAATGAAATAATTAATATTTTATTTAAAACATTACATATAAAATTGAATTTTTATTTTTTTTATATAAATTTTGGTTTGTTGCTAATTTTTCCAATAGCAGTGGCAAGTTTTTCAAACTGCGTGAAGTTAAATTCGTAAATCCGAAGATAACTTAGCAAAGACACAAACCATTATTTCTTCTCTGTACTAAGTTAAATTCGTACTTTGCAGAAAAGTACGAAATTAACTCACGACACAACGAAGTTAAATTCGTACTTCTACGCAAAGTACGAATTTAACATTGGGTACGAATCTAACTTCATTTGTACTGAAATCACTTTGACCTCGACTTTTAAACAAAAAAATTTTCAAACTTTATGAAAAATTCTAAAAAATATTTTTAAATGTAAACAAATGCAAATAAGTTATTTCATGTAAGAATTTTAGCGATTGGAAATTTTTGAGAAGTAGGAAAATCATGGTTTATGGTACTACTTTTCAATGAAAAAATTCTCAAAACTGAAACGCACAATTCTTAAATAATGCATACCAATGGACAGGTAATTGATGCACCTTTCCAACGATATATGACTCTTTGTGGCACAGTTAGGATTTTGGCCATTGGAAATTTTTGAATAGTAGCAAATGTTAGGTTCATGGTACTACTTTTCAATGACAAAATTCTCAAAACTGAAACGCACAATTCTTAAATAATGCATACCAATGGGCAGGTAATTGACGCACCTTTCCAACGATATATGACTCTTTGTGGCACAGTTAGGATTTTGGCCATTGGAAATTTTTGAATAGTAGCAAATGTTAGGTTCATGGTACTACTTTTCATTGACAAAATTCTCAAAACTGAAACGCACAATTCTTAAATAATGCATACCAATGGACAGGTAATTGACGCACCTTTCCAACCATATATGACTCTTTGTGGCACAGTTAGGATTTTGGCCATTGGAAATTTTTGAATAGTAGCAAATGTTAGGTTCATGGTACTACTTTTCAATGACAAAATTCTCAAAACTGAAACGCACAATTCTTAAATAATGCATACCAATGGACAGGTAACTGATGCACCTTTCCAACGATATATGACTCTTTGTGGCACAGTTAGGATTTTGGCCATTGGAAATTTTTGAATAGTAGCAAATGTTAGGTTCATGGTACTACTTTTCAATGACAAAATTCTCAAAACTGAAACGCACAATTCTTAAATAATGCATACCAATGGACAGGTAATTGATGCACCTTTCCAACGATATATGACTCTTTGTGGCACAGTTAGGATTTTGGCCATTGGAAATTTTTGAATAGTAGCAAATGTTAGGTTCATGGTACTACTTTTCAATGACAAAATTCTCAAACCTGAAACGCACAATTCTTAAATAATGCATACCAATGGACAGGTAATTGATGCACCTTTCCAACGATATATGACTCTTTGTGGCACAGTTAAAATTTTGGCCATTGGAAATTTTTGAATAGTAGCAAATGTTAGGTTCATGGTACTACTTTTCAATGACAAAATTCTCAAAACTGAAACGCACAATTCTTAAATAATGCATACCAATGGGCAGGTAATTGACGCACCTTTCCAACGATATATGACTCTTTGTGGCACAGTTAGGATTTTGGCCATTGGAAATTTTTGAATAGTAGCAAATGTTAGGTTCATGGTACTACTTTTCAATGACAAAATTCTCAAAACTGAAACGCACAATTCTTAAATAATGCATACCAATGGACAGGTAATTGATGCACCTTTCCAACGATATATGACTCTTTGTGGCACAGTTAAGATTTTGGCCATTGGAAAATTTTGAAAAGTATTAAACCATGAACCTATTATTATTACTTTTCAAAAATTTCCAATCGGCTAAATTCTTAAATTAAATTACTTATTTGCTTTTGTTTACATTTAAAAATATTTTTTAGAATTTTTCATAAATTTGTCAACTTTTTTTTGTTTCAAAGTCGATGTCAAAGTGATTTCAGTACAAATGAAGTTAAATTCGTACCCAAAGTTAAATTCGTACTTTGCGTAGAAGTACGAATTTAACTTCTTTGTGTCGTTAGTTAAATTCGTATCAAAAGTTAAATTCGTACTTAGCAAAAAAGTACGAATTTAACTTTGTACAGAGAAGAATTATTGGTTTGTGTCTTTGCTAAGTTATCTTCGGATTTACGAATTTAACTTCACGCAGTTAGTTTTTCAACAGCTTGCAACGTTGCCAGCTGTAATTGAACCATATGCTCATCTCTCTGCTAGATGCTGCGCATGACCACAGCATAAACTTCTTTTTGGGATCCAGACCTTGGAGAGCTATGCCCGACTCTTTGTGAGCTGGCCCCGAAGTTCGCTACACTTAGTGAAGGACTCACGCTTGGTGCCAGGGGTGAGCTGGTCCCGAAATTTGCGCGACCTGGCGTGGCAGGACTCACGCTCGGTGCGTGAATTTTATGAGCTGGTAAAAATTAGAAAATTTGTCAAAAAGTGCGGAAACGACTTTAAGTAGGTTTCAAGCATAACAGCTGTTTTAACAATTGAAATTGTATAAAAACGCCATCAGCTCGTGTGTTTCCCAGGTCCACTCGGGCAGTGCACCAAGCCCATCCCTATACCATTGCCTTGATGCCCAATAGAACCTCGCATTACCGAGATAGTTCGTTCTTCGGTCGTACAATAAAATAGTGGAACAATCTCCCTGCGAGCATGTTCCACAGCAATTTTGAGCTATGTAAATTTAAAACTAATCTTCAGTGACACTACTCCATCTTTCCACAATCCAACTAACTATCACTCTTCTTCCGAATCACCACAATGCTTTCGCAATTATAGGGGGCATCCCCTGAGCGCTGGTTTAGTCTAAATATAAAAAAAATAAAAACAACACAACACACAATATAGTTTTGTCATTTTGACAATCGGCTGTTTGGAGCTCGAGATTCGTGCTCGAAGAAATTTTTCAAGTAAAGTTTGCGTAATAGAGAGTGACATTTTGTTTGTTTTTCTTCTCTCTCGCGCTGGAAAAATGTATAAAGAAACTCTTTAGAGCAGTGATGCTCAAACGCACACAACTAAACTTGATTGGATGTGTGTGTAACACTTAAAGCTTCTCACTGAAAGAAATCTAATGTTAAAGCAATTTGAAAGCTTTCCGAAAGCTTTATGTTCATAAATAGAATTAAATCGACGCAAATCGAAAAACTATGAAATTATTTGTAATAGATTATTTGCTTATAATATATTTCATATTATATTGTTTTTGGATTTTTTATTATTATATATGAATATATATCGTATGGGTATATTTTGAATACTTTGAATATGTGCAGTGCCCTTGTTTGCTTCTTATAATGTTAATATTTCTGGAAAAAATATTAAAATTAAGACGGGGTCAAATAACATGAAAACGATATGAAAAAAACCGATTTCAAACTGATTTTGAAAAGTTTTTTCCTGAAATTTTCTGACATACTTTTGACATGATAACAAATCAACCAATTGTTGTTGATTTTTTATATCCACGGCCGCCAAATATGTTTATTAGTGTTGTTATTATTATTGTTTTTGGTATTATTATTTTTATTATTAAAATCTTTGATTATTTCGTCAAAATCTACATCGTCATTGGAAATTTTTATGCGCATCAAATCTTGCAGATGATTGTCCGATAAGCGATTTCGGTGTTTGTTTTTTATTATTTTCATCAATGAAAAAGAGCTTTCGCAAATATATGTTGTTCCAAACATCGAATAAAGTTTATATATAGCATTTTTTATTGTTGGATAAAGGGACTCATCAACATTTTTCCAAAATTCACATCCGTCTGCAATAGGTAACATTAAATCTTCTTGCAAAATTTTTAACTCGCTTTGGATCGATGGGCTTTGTTTTTCTATATTGCATTTTAGAGGATTGTTATGTAGCTCAATTAAATCAGATATTTTTTGGAAATCTTGAAATCTTTTAGAACAGTTGGTTTCTAATGTATCAAAGACTTCAAAAAAACGGTTCATGCTGACTTCATTACAACACGCAGTGTAAGCCTCTGCAGTTCTTGTTAAATTTTCTAGGTTGCCGTTTTTAAATTTAGTAGATAAAATAGTAAGCTGTCGTTGGAATTCTACAACGGCTGAAACCAAATCAAAGATCATTTTTTGCTTCCCTTGTAATACTAGATTTAATTTATTGATAAATTCAGATATGTCCGTTAAAAATGCCAAGTCCAAGTTAAAAATAGGATCTTTTAAAGAGTTAACTAATAAATCCGAGCCAGGAGAGGGGTTAAGCTCAAAAAATGACAAAACTTCAAAACGCAGATGAAATAATCTTTTGAGGCTATTTCCTCGACTCAACCATCGTACTTCAGTAAAAAGTAGCAAATCACCATAATCGGCCTCCAGTTCTTCCAAAAATGTTTTGAATTTTCTATGATTTAAAGAGTTGTGACCACCTCGAATTTTATTGATAATTTTAATGGATATTTTCATTGTTTCCAATAAATTTAATGATTTGGCAAACAAAGCTTGTTGATGTATTATACAGTGAAATACGGGTACATCAATTTGGTTCTTTAATAAATAACCTATAAGCCCTTCTTTTTTCCCCGTCATAACGTGAGCTCCATCGGTACAAACCGAAGATAATTTATTTATGTCTGCAAATGAAAAGATTTTACTATTTAAAACATCATAAATTGTTTTGCCCTTCACGTTTCCATGCATAGACTCAACTATTAGCATTTCTTCTGAGCAATGAAAATTTTCATTCACAGTTTTTACACAAATTAATAGTTGACAACAATCATTAACGTCAGTGCTCTCGTCTAAGCAAATAGAAAAGTACTTGCAATCACGCATTCTTTTTTGAGTTTTTGAAAATAAGTATTCGCTCAAAGTTTCAGTCCGACGAGTGATTGTTGACCTCGATAAAGCTAGGCTTTCAAAAATGTCTTTAAACTCTCTACCTTTTTCACCAAAACACTCAAAAACTTCTTTGGCTAAGTCTTTAAAGAATATTCCATCTTCGAATGGCCTGCACCTCTTCCCTAAAGCAAGACTTATAACATAAGAAGCTTTTAATTGGACAAAATTTATATCGGTTACCGACTGACTTATTACTGCGTTTTTCTTCTTATTGGTGTTAAATTCATTGAATTTTTCAAAAAACATACGTTTTAAGTCAATAAGTATTTCCTGTCTCTCCCCTCCCACTACATTATGGAATTCAGCATGTTGTGTAATGTAATGCCTCTTGATATTGGATATTTTCACCTGAGCCAACACCTTAAAGCATACTAAGCACTGAGCTTCGCTTAAACTATTTTTTATAAAAAAATAATCTTTTACCCACCTTTCTAAAAACATTTTTTCACAGTTCTAAAATCAATTTTTTTAAAATAATCTTAATGCGGAGCAAAGTAAACGAAAATCAACTGGTCTGAATGAAATCTAAAATCACAGTGAAGATTTGTTAGATAGACATGATTTATATATGAAGATATCATCACACAAAATCCAAAAAGCCGCAGCAACATTTTTTTATATTTTCTTAGGAAAAGACGAAAACTTTATAAAAAGACACATATTTCAGATTGAACAACCACTCCTTCTTATGCATTTTGTTGATTAACAAGCTAATCAATAAATATTAGTATAGAATTCAGTAAGACAGGTTTCTTTAATTAAATTTATTTTGAAAAGTCAATAATTCGATTTTTTTTGTAGTTATGACTTTTTCAATTATAGGCGACAATATGATTCAGTTTATCAGAATTTGAATTGACTAATTATAGGTCTACAAATGCTGAAACAAGTATGTTGGTGAAGAGGCGATCTTATTCTTCGAATTGAAAAAATATTCAATTTTATTTTTAAGTCCTTTGCGGCAAGCAAGTAAACACTTTCATCTAAAAGAAAATTTGGAAAGAGTAAAAACCTTGTATTTAGGCAAACATTAAATTTATGAATTGCACTAACCTTATTTTTCATCCCAATTTTTTTTATTTTGCATTTACAAGTTCTTTTTTGCTGACAGCTATTTCTTAATTGAAAACAGCAAAAGTGTGCTGAATTATTTACATATATTAAATATACATACGTAAATAGCAACATTTTTCGGTATTAACTAAAAACAAAATAAATATAAAATTGCATACAATCATCGCTTACATTATAAAGTGTTGCGTTTCCGAAGAATCATAGTTAACTGAACTGTGCTTTGCTTCTTAATGTTTTCTTTTCGGTGTACAAAAATTGCGTAATTATAATCAAATTAAGCGAACAAAGTGACGTGACCCTTTCTGCTTGGAGTCTGCCTGCAGACTGAAAGCTTTTTAGCAGCGCAAAATTTTATATACCTATACGTTGCAGAAAAAGCTGTTAGCTCTCGAGCTAATTTTGATCGACACTGCTTTAGAGTAAAGTCAAGTTACTTGAAGTGAGTACGAAAACAGACCTAATAATGACAGAAATAAATTAAAAATTTTTTGTCGACTATTCGTTTAGACCTATAGGAACACGAATCAACAAAGAGGTATAGATTAGATACGATAGCAGAAAAATGTTAGTCCTGTCTAAAAGATAACTTCGAAAATTATTTTCATAAAGGACTTGCAGTTATGGAGTAAAGAACTTTACAACATTAAATTAATTTGAATCACTTTACACAAATGGCAAAGAAGTCAATTCGAAATATAACACCAACCAAATTATCTTACTTTTTTGTTTTTCTGGAGCAGTAATTAAAGATTACTAAATATAGAGCTATTTTATGACCATGGCTCCACTCAAATTTATTATATAATTTTAATACTTACACATCCAAGTGTAATATAAATGTTTCACTAGTTTCTGAAACTCTGGCGGTATTTCCAAATTAAAATCTTGATAAAAACATGGCTTCAAACAAAAGTTATCCGGAAGTGGTGGCCAATTATTGAGTTGGGGTACGTTTCCTTGCAATTGTTGCTCGCGTCTATCAAGTTCTGCAGCCTTTCGATCCAATTCATCTTGCCGGCGCTGAAATTATTATATGGTTATTTCGATGACAATAGCATAGACTTCATATTTTTCTTAGTTTTTGAAATGAATTCAGTACACTCGCGATAATCTTATTTAAAAAAAGTCGCTTTCCTATAAGTTTTAAGGCCTTATCATGAATCTACCCTCACAATTTCTGACAGAACAGACGATTTTCACTTAAAAATAAAATCTTTTTTAAATACTATTAGCGATTCCCAGCGCGCGTTGCTACACCCGGAGAGTATATTGAAAAATAAGTAAATTCAAAACTTTTATTAGACCCTTAGTCTGACATCACGCGTATGGTCCACTGTCCGTTACAGTTTCCCAGTAGCAGGACATCACTCTCAGGTGGCAATTCCATTATGAATTACAATCTCCTGTGACTTTTACTTCCATAGCTATTCTCTATTGAAAATCGGGCCTTTTCTAATGCACGTGCTAGGTTTCCAGTAGAAAGACTGTGGAAGTTAGTAACTCAATACTGAGTTTCATTGTTATGCGACGTTTAGTTCCAAAGCTATTCGATATCAAAAACTTGACTTGTATGGTCGGAGCCACAACCCTTTTTTCCAATGCCCTCCCAGTTCTCTTGCAGAAGGACATTAAGAAGTGGTAACTCCATTCTGAGTTACAATATTCTGTTACTTTTACCTCCATAGCTTTTCTGAATCGAAAATTTGGCTTATGATATGGATATAGATTATTGGCTATAACTTTTGATTGGGAAGAGATACTGAGATAATTTTTTCTAATAAATTATTTTGTAGCTTGTAAATTTATACAAAAATATAAAACCACAATATTGGAAAAAATTTTCTTCGTAAAAATCAAGGGTTAGGCCTTGTTTTTTGAAGCACAAAAACGGGTTTTAATTTTTGCGTAAAATGTAAACAACTTTTCCTTGTAAGTTCTATGGATTTTGAAATTTGCAAATTTGAATTTTTTACAACAAAAACAATTTGCGTGCCTTTTTTTAAGGAAAACTCCAATATTTCAGATCTTTTTTAAAAAAAATATTTAAAATATATATACTCAACTAACGGTATTTTTGCAAGACAAAAAAAAAATCAATAAAATGTATAAAAAACAGCGGAGATCTCTGAATCGAAAGTCACAAAATTGAATTTCTGAATGTTTTTTCTCATTTTTGAGCAACGATGTTGCATTAAATATATCGTTGTACTAAAATTTTACATAGTTTTCAAGATATGTTCATGTTTTTGGTGTCAAATTGACGGATTTTTTTTTATGTTAATTAAACGTAAAATCTTTCTTCATCATATCTTGGTGCACGGCTTCTATACATCGCACTTCTAAAATTTCATTGCAATAAAAATTTTCGCAGTATTGAAGATATGTAAGTGTTTTTGGTATCAAAATAACGGAATTTTTTTAATTTTACTGAATTTGCGAAAATTTTATATTTTGTTAATATTTGCATATGTAACTTAAAATAACAACTAAAAATATGCATATTGTAGTTTCAGGCGATTTTGTAAAAAAATTGTTTTACAGCGCCATCTGGTGTTCAAGGTGGATCAACGGAGATAGCGCCAAAACACTCATCGTAACTAAAACCACTATATACTTAATTTCATTCTAATCACATGAGCGTTTTGTGAGTTTCAGGAGGTTTTATAAAATATTTGTACTACTACGGTGTTCAAAGTGGATCAAAATTGATAGCCCCAAAACACGCACCATACCAAAAAACTTCTATACACAGATTTTCATGCTAATCGGAGGAGTACTTAAGGAGTCTATTGCTTAGTTACACACAAGAACTCTTTTTTATATATACAGTGTGTAACACAATTGAGCAAATAAAAGTATATATTTAAAAGTATATAAGTAAATTATTGTGAGTTTGCTTTTTCACCAAAGTTTTTTTTTACATTGGAACACTTAGAATTTCTAATGCTTATGCTGATTTTATAACTTGAAAATATTACCGTTATCATGCTGATATTTGAAATTTTTTGCTAGCAGGCATTTGCTCAATTGTGTTACAAGAGTCAATGTGAGTGGAAGGTATCATCTTTTTAGTGAATTATTCTTCTTAAAAAGAAAAATATTTAATAAAATTTGTTTGTTTTTTTTTCGCAACTTTAAATTGGTGAGTAAAATCGTTCTGTGTTCATTAGTTTGCAATTCAATACTAACTCAATATTAATATACGTGTCATATAGGCAAAATGCGAAAGTTACCGCAAAACGTAGGGAGATTGGTTGTAGAAAAACTTAATGAAGGAATGTCATATCGAAAAGTGGCAAAATCTTTAATAGTGTCGTATGGCTTTGTGAAAAATGTCGCCAATAACAGCAATTTAGACGTTCCCAAGCAGCGCGCTGGTCGGCGAAGCATTCTGAATGACTGTGATCGAAGAGCCATAAGCCGTTCCATTTCTACTGGCGAAGTAAAATCTGGTACTGATATTCAAAAACAACTAAAAACCAAACTGGGAAAGGAAGTCTCAAGAATGACGGTCAATAGAGAGCTGAGAAAAATGGGCTACAGGGGTCATCGCAAAATTAAGAAGCCACTATTAACAAAGCGTCATAGGGAGTTGCGCCTTAAATTCGCAAAAACTCACGAAAAATGGTCTCCAGAACAGTGGTCATCTATAATTTGGACAGATGAGAGTAAAATAAATATACATGGATCAGATGGCATTCGCTTCGTTTGGAAAAAGCCTTCAAAAAGTATTACAGAGCGTGATGTCATTCCAACCGTGAAATTTGGAGGAGGAAAAGTTTTGTTCTGGGGGTGCTTTACCAAAACTGGTGTGGGAAAACTTATTCAAATTGACGGAAAAATGAATGCAAATTTATATATGAACGTTTTAAGTCAAGGATATTTTCCATCCTTGGCTTTGTTTGGACTTAGCGCGGAAAACTCTATAGTACAAACTCTGAAGTACATATTGATATTTTTCATAATTTTTATAACAAAAATGGCTCTGCTGTAGTGTACCTCATCGCGCATACAATGCATAGCATAGGGTATTTAAGTTATAAACTACATTTTATTTATATTACAAGACTAGCCTTTTCCCGGCGCGCGTTGCTGCACCCTGCAACTATATGGGACCATAATAGGTGTATTCAAAACTTTTCTTAGACTCATAGTTTGAAACCACTGACGTTTTCCACGGCCCGTTACAGTTTCCCAGTAGCAGGAGATCACCAAATGGTAACTCCATTTTGAGTTTGTATGTAAGTACTGCTACTTTTACTTCCAAAGCTATTCGATAATACAAATTTTAATTGTATGGGCGGAGCCACACCCACTTATATAATGCCCATCCCAGTTTTCTAGTAGATGGTCATTACCCAGTTTTAGTACAGTTGCAGACAGTGAGCATACAAACTAAATTATCAAAATGTAGCCAAATCGACGAAAACCGTAGGAAATATAGCATTTTTATTGATTTGTGGGTGTGACAGAAATTTAAACCATCTCGTACTTGAAAAAAATGTGCTGCCAAAATTTCAGCTCTATCGGCTCAGTAATTTTTAAGTTTCCAGCCATCACACAGACAGCGTTTAGCTTTTTGTGTATATATTTTGGATAAAGATTATTGGCTATAACTTTTGATTGGTAAGAGATACTAAGATAATTTTTCCTAAAAAATCAATTTTTTAGCTTGTTTATTTTTTCAAAAATATAAAAACACAATATTGGAAAAAAATTTTGTTTGAAAAAATCAAGGGTTAGGCCTTGCTTTTTGAATCACAAAAAGGGTTTTTAATTATTGCGTAAAATTGAAATAACTTTTGCCTATAAATGTTATAGCTTTTAAATAGAGTTGAAAATTTGCGAATTTGAATTTAAATTATTTTTACAACATAAACAAATTTTGAGCCTTTTTTGAGGAAAACTCCAAAATTTCAGACCTTTTTTGAAAGCAATATTTAAAATATATATACTCAACTAACGGTATTTTTGCAATAAGGTTTTTAGAGTAGTTTGATGAAGCTTAAAGAAAAAAAAAAATTTTAAAAAGTGTATAAAAAAGCAGCGGAGATATTTGAATCGAAAGTCACAAAATTCAATTTCTGATTGTGTTTTTCTCATTTTTGAGCACGATGTTGCATAAAATATATCGTTGTAGTAAAATTTTTCATTGTTTTCAAGATATCTTCATGTTTTTGATGTGAAAATAACGGAAATTTTTTAATTTTACTAAATTTAAGAAATATTTTATATTTTGTAAATATTTGCGTATGTAACATCTACAAATATGCGATTTTGTAAAAAATTTGTACTACAGCACCATCTGGTGTTCAAGGTGGTTCAAAGAAGATACTGTCAAAAAACTCATCGTACCCAAGAAATACTACACACTAAAAAATTTCCAAGATAAATTCACACCGGTAAGCGGATATTTACATTTTCTACACCGAACGGTGTTAATTTACACCGCTTATCCGGTGTGAAATGCTGAACTTATCCGATCAGTGTGAAATAGGAAAAGCGAAAGAGAAGAGCAACATTGAAATCACATTATCATTGACAAATAAATTAAAACTTGAAGTTTCTATGACAAAGTGAAAATTTTAATAAAAAAAAAAAATTAAACTAAAAGTTTAACTTCAGTGCGTTAGCTAAGTGCATTATGTATTTATTTAGTAATTTGTGCAGTTTTTGTGAAAACCCCGTTGCAGTTTTTGTGAAAATTTGAGCGGAATTCGAAAGCAAGTCCAAACAAAATTTGAAATGTCTGTTTTTGTACCAAATAATTAAAAAAATAATTAATTGAATACCTATGTATGTGATACAAATGTACAAATTTAAAAATCTGTTAAGTATATATACTCGAAAATATTGTTCTCAGAGAAAAATTAAATAATAAACTTATTGAATTAAAACCTTTTGTCTTTTTTATTTTAAAAAGCTTTTATTACACGGAAATTACACCGTTCGGTGTTAAAAAAAAAAATCATGGTTTTGCTCTTTCTAAATAAACACCTAACAGGGGTACAAAATAAACATCCTATCTGATATTTACTTTTTTACACCGATCGGTGTGAAAAAAAAATACACTTTCGGATATAAGATTATAACACTTTGACACGATGTTTTTTAACACCGAACGGTGTAGGACTCCCTGGAACACCGATCGGTGTAAAATTCTATAGAAATTTTTTGGTGTGTATGTACCAATTTTTTATTTTAATCGCACGAGCGGTTTGGGAGTTTTAGGTGGTTTTGTAAAAAATTTGTACTACAGCGATCTCTGGTGTTCAAGATAGGTCAAAAAAAGATTACAGCAAAACACTCAACCTACATGAAAACCACTGCATACCACTTTTCATTCAAATCGCATAACCGATTTGTGAGTTTTAGGCAGGTTTGTAAAAAATTTGCACTACAGCGCCCTCTGGTGTTCAAGGTGAATAAAAATTGATAGCCCACAAACACGCACCGTACCAAAAAACTTCTATACACAAATTTTCATTCTAATCGGATAAGTAGTTTAGGAGTCTATTGCATAGTTACATACGACATTTAGTTCAAAAGCAATTCGATATCATAAATTTGTACTGTGTGGCCACATTCCCCCTTGTCTAATGTTCGCTCAAATATATAATAACTACCTCTTGGGCCCATAACGTCTACACATCAAGTTCCACTATCAAAACATGTTCAACTCAGGAATAATAATGCTTTCTAAAAAGTGGGCGTATATATAGTTAGACCACGCCCAGTTTTAGTATAGTTGCCGACAGTAACCATACGAACTTATTTACCAAATTTTAGTCTAATACGACCAAAAAAGTCTTAAATATAGCATTTTTATTGATTTGTAGGCGGTAAAGGGGGTATGGAAAAAAGGGGTATGGAAAATTTTAACTATGCCTATATTTTTCGGGAAAATGCAAACTAAAGTGAGACTTGCCAAATTATTCCAATATTTCATTTATTTCTAATTACCCTTGCAAATATTTCCTCATATACATCATATGTGCGCACCTGTATTTTTTCACAGCTGTATTGTTGATAAGTTCACTAAAATGCCTATAATTCATGAACCAATACACATATAAGGACCATTTATACAAAACAACCTTTGTATTGACGTCACCTTTCATGGGAAATTTCCAGAAACAAAATCGGTTCACGTATTACAGAGAACATCAATTTCATACACAATGCAACTTATTTTTATATATATAGACTACAAAAATTTAAAAAAAAAATCAGCGCAGGCGTTCTGCGATTTTAGATATATATATCAAAACAGTGGGTGCAAAAGTGGGCGTGGTCAATTTTTCTTTCAGTAAACACTTAAATTGGATTACTACGAACATTTGAAAAAAAAAATTATCCAAATCGGTCCACCCGTTTTCCGATTTTAGATAAATCGAAAAAAGTGGGCGCAAAAGTGGGCGTGGTCAATTTTTCTTTCCGACAAAACTTAAATTGGATTACTACGAAAATTTGAAAAAAAATTATCCAAATCAGTCCAGCCGTTTTCCGATTTTGGATAAATCAAAAAAAGTGGGCGCAAAAGTGGGCGTGGTCAATTTTTCTTTCCTTAAAAACCTAACTTGGACTAAAACGAACATTTAAAAAAAAATTATCCAAATCGGTCCAGCCGTTCTGAAGTGATGCGATTTCAACCAAACGTACACTTCTTTTTATATATATAGAATTGGGTCACAGCATAGCACACTCGCTTACACAAAAGTTCAGCTTGTGTACATGATTCTGAATTTGAGTCATAGCGAAGCGCAATGTAAACATTTCCAGTTACATTTGCTGCTGGTGAAAAGTGACCCATATAATAATAGCTTTAAGTTTCTTTTTACTTACCACATATTTTTCGGGTTACAAATATTGTCAACCAATTAGAACTTAAGACTCAATATTTAAGAATAATACTCAATATTTTTAAGAAACTCAATTTTGTAAAAAACTCAAAAATGATCGTGCTCTGTCTTATAAAAGGCAGTGCACGCCAAATAAAATTCAGATCTTGGAACAGCTTTCGAGCTTCAAAATCTCCTTGTTTTTGTACTCTGCTTTCACTTTTGTGGAATTAGCAGCAACCTTGCTTTTGTCTTTCGACAGAACCAGCAAGGGTAGTAGCGCTAGCCAACAGCAAACTCTGCCGGCTAGCAATCTCGAAGACTACGCATTAGGCGTTAAAAACTTTCTGTAAAAATATCATAACATGGCGATCCTGCGTGTCATAACATGGCACTTAACATAACATGGCGATCCTGCCGAATTCATTGATCCTGCCGAATTCAACGATCCTGCCGAATTCAACAATCTTGCCGAATTCAACGATCTTGCCGAATTCATTGATCCTGCCGAATTCAACGATCTTGCCGAATTCAACGATCTTGCCGAATTCAATGATCCTACCAACTTGCTGAACAATTAATACACAAGACCTGCAGAACATTTTTCACGGAACATGCAGAAGGAGTATACGCCAAGCAACAGCGGGCCCTCAGACCATAACACGCCGGTGTATATACCTACTCCTATCAACAACCAAGGACCGAAAATGTTGACCATAGAAGAATACAACCGAAGAAAGAAAGAAAACAAAAACACAATCCTAACAAAAATCCCAGACATCAACACCAAAATAAAGAAATCAAAAAGAGGAGGAAAATTGGTTAAACAAAAAAAAAAGACTAGCAGATCTAATAGAAATTTCAAAAAAGGAAAAAGATAATCTCACTTGGACACAGGCTACGAATATCGTCCATGAGATTTACAAATTAAAGGAAAAATTCAAACAACGAAAAAACAAAAAATAATGGGACAACCAAAAACAGCAAGTCGGAAAACATCAATATAACAAACAGTGGACTCTCAAACTAACAACGTAATCAACGGATCCACTATCACAATAGTTATAATAATATTAATAATGTATATAGCATATAAGATTGATAAATATTTTAAAAACTAGCTTTTCCCCGCGTTGCTGCACCCTGCAACTATATGGGAACATAATAGGTGTATTCAAAACTTTTCTTAGACTCATAGTTTGACACCACTGTTATTTTCCACTGCCCGTTACAGTTTCCCAGCAGCAGGAGATCACCAAATAGTAACTCCATTTTGAGTTTGTTTGTAAGTATTGCTACTTTTACTTTCAAAGCTATTCGATAAAACAAATTTTAACTGTATGGGCGGAGCCACACCCTCTTATATAATGCTCATCCCAGTTTTCTAGTAGATGGACATTACCCAGTTTTAGTACAGCTGCCGACAGTGAGCATACAAACTTAATTACAAAAATGTAGCCAAATCGGCAGTAAAAGGGGGTGTTACAGAAATTTAAGCCATCTTGTACTTGAAAAAAATGTGCTGCCAAAATTTCAGCTCTATCGGCCCAGTAATTGTGAAGTTTCCAGCCATCACACATACAGCGTTTTGCTTTTTGTAAAGGGTGTTTTTTTTAGAGGTATAGAACTTCGAATTGAAATAAAACACAAGAAAATCGTTTTAATGTCCATCAATTTGGCTTTATTGGAAGGATAATTTTATGCCATTAATGTTTAAATATGATTTCGGACATGTGGCCGCCGCGGCTGGCTCGAATAAAGCCAATTCTACAGGTCCAATTTTCAACCACTTTTTCGAGCATATGGGGCCGTATGTCGGCAATAACGCCACGAATGTTGGCCTCCGAGTCCCCTAACGTTTCTGGTTTGTTGGCGTTGACGAGCGACTTCACATATCCCCAAAGAAAATAATCCAATGGTGTCAAATCACACGATCTTGGTGGCCAATTGACAGGTCCATTCCGCGAAATTATGCGCTCATCGAATGTTTCCTTCAATAAATCGATTGTGACGTGCGCTGTGTGGCATGTAGCGCCGTCTTGTTGGAACCACAACTCATCCACATTCATGCCATCCAATTCGGGAACAAAATAGTCGGTTATCATGGCTATATACCGGTCTCCATTAACGGTAACTGACTCTCCAGCATTATTTCGGAAGAAGTATGGCCCAATGACTCCACCAGCCCATAGAGCACACCAAACAGTCAGTTTTTGTGGATGTAATGGCGTCTCAAGGATCTCATGTGGATTCTCTTCACTCCAAATGCGGCAATTTTGCTTGTTGACGTAGCCATTCAACCAAAAATGAGCCTCATCACTGAACAAAATTTTGCGATGAAAATTAGCATCGAGATCAATCTCATTTTCGGCCCATACACCAAAATCACGACGCATTGCATGGTCTCGCGGCTTAAATTCTTGCACCAGCTGGATCTTGTAAGGTCGCAAGCCAAGATCATTGCGCAAAATCTTCCATAAAGTTAATGAACAAAGCTCCAATTGCTGTGCACGGTGGCGAATCGATTCATTCGGGTCCTCTTCAACATTTTGCTCTACAGTGGCAATTGTTTCTTCGTGCGCACTGTTCGACGTCTTTGCGGATGCGTATTATCACATAGAGTAAACGTAGTGCGAAAACGACCCATGGTTAACCGAATTAATTGCTCTGATGGACGATTATGTCGACCATAAAATGGACAGAGCTTGCGGTAAACTCGGCGAACTGAACCATTATTTTCGAAATAAATTTGCACGATTTGCAAGCGTTGTTCTTTTGTCAACCTGTTCATGATGAAATGGCAAACCAAACTGAACATAAATGACATTAGAGTTGCCAGATTTGACCACAAAATGCCAGTTTTATCTCTATTCGAAAAACAAACCCCTAAAAAAAACACCCTTTATATATATTTTGGATAAAGATTATTGGTTATAACTTTTGATTAGTAAGAGATAATAAGATAATTTTTTCTAATAAATTAATTTCTTAGCTTTTATATTTTTACAAATATATAAAAACACAATATTGGAAAAAAAAAGTTTCTTCGAAAAAATCAAGGGATAG
Organism: Pherbina coryleti; assembly: GCA_943735915.1. Lineage (NCBI taxonomy): Eukaryota > Metazoa > Arthropoda > Insecta > Diptera > Sciomyzidae > Pherbina > Pherbina coryleti. The sequence goes on from OX030951.1 coordinate 101,468,641, forward strand.
GCCTTGCTTTTTGAATCACAAAAATGGTTTTTAATTTTTTCGTAAAATTGAAATAACTTTTGTTTACAAATGTTATAACTTTTAAATAGAGTTGACGATTTGTGAATTTGAATTTAAAGTAGTTTTACAACAAAAACAAATTTTGAGCCTTTTTTTGAGGAAAAATCCAAAATTTTAGACCTTTTTTGAAAAAAAAAATTTAATATATAGATACTCAACTAACGGTATTTTTGCAATAAGGTTTTAATAGTAATTTGATGAAGCTTTAAGACAAAAAAAAATTTAACCAAATGTACACAAATGCAGCGGAGATATTTGAATCGAAAGTCACAAAATTAAATTTCTGAATGTTTTTTTCTCATTATTAAGCAACGATGTTGCATTAAATATATCGTTGTAGTAAAATTTTTCATAGTTTTCAAGATATGTTCATGTTTTTGGTGTCAAAATAACGGAAATTTTTTTAATTTTACTAAATTTAAGAAATATTTCATATTTTGTAAATATCTGAATATGTAACCTAAGAAAACAACTAAAAATATGCGATTTTGTAAAAAATTTGTACTACAGCACCATCTGGTGTCCAAGGTGGTTCAAAGAAGATTCCGTCAAAAATATCATCGTGCCTAAAAACTACTATATACCAATTTTTAATCTAATCGCATGAGTGGTTTGGGAGTTTTAGGTGGTTTTGTAAAAAATGTGTACTATAGCGCCCTCTGGTGTTCAAGATAGGTCAAAAACGATAGCAGTTTAACACTTAACGTACATGAAACTCACTGTATACCATTTTTCATTCTAATCGCATTAGCAGTTTATGAGTTTTATTCAGTTTTGTAAAAAATTTGTACTACAGCGCCCTCTGGTGTTCAAGGTGGATCAAAATTGATAGCCCACAAACACGCACCGTACCAAAAAACTTCTATACACAAATTTTCATGCTAATCGGATGAGTAGTTTAGGAGTCTATTGCGGCCTTACAAACATAAACTCCTTTTTTATATATATAGATTATGTTCACAAAAGAACAAATAACATTAAATTCATAAGTGATGTTTAAATTAACAAATAAAAATAAAACAAAAATACATACATATATAAATATTTAATAAAATATTTTTTCTTCATAATGGACCAAATAGGGTATGGAACAGTTATGAAATATCAAGGGACATGGGGTCCTCAATTTTCGAAAAGATGCATAGGTTGTAAAGAAAAAATCATAGACATAGGAAAAGTTTATTTCATTATTATTGAAACCGCCAGTTGGCATATGATTTGTTTTAAATGCACTCAATGCAACAAAAACTTGAGAAAAAACAAATGCATCTATAATAAACAATTAGTTTGCACACATTGCCACAAAAACTAACAAAAAAAAAAAAAAAAAAAATCATTAACCACATGGAGAAATGCAAAGAATTATTAGAACTAATAGATATGATTATAATAAACATAAAGAAAACACCAAACAGAAAATAAAAAAATGAAACAATCGAACTCAAACTAGAAGAACTAGAAGAATACAAAAATAGATACACAGAGTTAGCACAGAATATAGGACTAGAAGAACAAAAAGATCTTAATACGATTACAATTATTTTTAAAGAAAGATACAATTAAGCAAAAGCATTACTAACTGAAAGTATAACGGGTGAAGAAAAGTCAAAACCCATAGAAATAAACATGACAGAATTCAATATCGACACGGCTATGAAAGCCATACCAATGTTTACTGGAGATTATAAAGAATTAGATAGTTTCTTGAAAGTAATAGAAATAATAGATAGAACACTAACAGTTAGCGGAAAAACACAATTAATAGAATTTGTTTTTCACATAAAACTTCACATAAATGTTAGGACAGCAATAGGAATAGTAACACAACCAGATAGTTTCGCAACGCTATCAGCACAACTAAAAGACAGATACAAATCTAATAAGACAATAGCACAAATTCAATCAATTGTGGCAAATTTTTCACAAAGAAATTCATCTATGATTTCGTTCAAGGACAAATTAATTAATACGATATCAGAACTAAACAAATTACAAATCGACCAACTAGGTACTATTGCAACAGAATCAGAGAAAAATATAATTGTGAAAATGAATGACAATTATGCATTAAACATTTTCAAAAACGGCTCAAAAGACAATCTTTAAACAACTATATTTGCAGCACAACCTAAGACATTAACTGAAGCAACAAATCTTGCTTTAGAAATTGAAAAAGACCAAACAAACACCATAATGCATTTTAATACTAATTACAACAGAAACAGAATTCAGAACTTTAACAGAAACAATAACGAACGAACAAACTTAACCTACCACAGCAATTTAAGCCGACCCAATTTCAATACCAGCAACAACCGACCAAATTTTAGCAACAACAACAGAAACAGAGTCAACGACCGAAGTAATTTTAATACTTCACAAAATCGAAATTGCCAAAACTACAACAACAACAACAACCAACATTATTACTCTAATAATAACAACAGAAACTCCAGATACCCAAATCGTAACGTAAGAACAATTTACAACGACAATAATTACGCTGACCATTCACAAACTACGACATAGCACCAGGGAAACGAGCGAGGCTCGGGATACACAGCTACTCCAGAAAGCCGAAATTAAAAATATTTAGAGTATCGGATAGCAACACAAATTGTATTACTATAAGAAACAAAAACAAACAAATGACATTTCTTATCGATACAGGCGCAGATATTTCAATCTGTAAAATATCAAATCATTTAGAAAACGAAAATTATTACCCAGACGAAAAATGCAAACTAACAGGAATTACAAATGAAGAAACGTATTCTCTTGGTATAATAGAACTAAATTTAGAAATAGGTGACACAAACATTAACCACAATTTTCAATTAGTAGAACAAAATTGTCCAATAGAAACAGATGGCATAGTAGGTAGAGATTTTCTGACACGATTTTTATGTAAAATAGACTATGAGACTTTTACTATTTCAATTTTTATAAACGAAACAAATTTTATTTTACCAATGAACACAAAATCATTTCAATCGCTCAAAATAAAAATTCCACCCAGAACAGAAATTATTCAACCGATAAAATTAAAATTAAATGAAGACAAAGTCATAATAAACAAAGAACTTGCACAAGGAATATTTCTTAGCAATTCTATTGCACCAAAAACAGGCATGACACATATTAAAATTTTAAATGCAACAAACTCAGAGGCAATAATTGAAAATCTAGAATTTGAAACTGAACCACTTGATGACTATGACATCTAATATATAAAATTCTTCTGTCACGGGGTGCGTGATCGAACTCCTCCGAAACGGCTCGACCGATTTTCGTGATCCTTAGCGAGGATATTAGTCAGGGGTGAGAATCGAACAACATCTATTTTTCATCCCCCTAAAATAAGGGGGCGTGGCACCTCCCATACAACCCAAATCTACGGTAGCGAATAGCTCTGAAGTTATAGGTCGCATAGTATCGGAATTCGGTGTTCTATCTCAATTTACAAGAGCCATTCCACACGTAAAATTTTATGGGCGTTGAATGTGGGGCGTGGCAATTTTTCAGCCAAATTTTCAGTATAACTTTCAAGCTATAAGTCACACATTAATGAAACTCGGTTAGAACGTTCTATTTAGTCGTGTCTTTCGACTTGCAAAATTGAGCCAGTATAGGCCAAAGGGGTGTGGCACCGCCCATACAATTAAAATTTATGATATCGAATAGCTTTGGAACTAAATGCCGTATAATAATGAAATTCAGTATGGAGTTGCCACTTGGTGATATATCTACTATAAAACTGGGATGGGTTTTGAAAAAAGGGGTGTGGCTCCGCCCATACACTTTAAATTTTTGATATCAGATAGCTTTGGAACTAAATGTCGTTTAACAACGAAATTCAGTATGGAATTAATATTGGGTGATATTCTTCTACTAGAAAACTGAGACGTCATTGAACAAGGAGGTGTGGCTCCGCCCATACAAGCCAAACTTGCGATATCGAATAACTTTGGAATTGTAAGTAGCACAGCCTCGAAATTTGGTTATCAATTTCCACGAGTCTTTCCAGTTAGAGATAGAGATAGAGATACAGATAGAGATAGAGATAGAGATAGTAAAAGAGATAGAGATAGACATAGATATAGAGATAGAGATAGAAATAGAGATAGAGATAGAGATAGAGATAGAGATGGAGATAGAAATAGAGATAGAGATAGAGATAGAGATAGTGATAGAGATAGAGATAGAGATAGAGATAGAGATAGAGATAGAGATAGAGATAGAGATGGAGATAGAAATAGAGATAGAGATTGAGGTTGAGGTTGAGATTGAGATTGAGATTGAGACTGAGTTTGAGATTCAGATAGAGATAGAAATTATTTCCGCTACGACAGCAACGCGTCGGGTACCAGCTAGTATTAATATACAATAAACAAACATTTTATGACGAAAACCGTTTTAGTAAAATTGTAGACAAACTAAACATTGACTGTACAGACGACCAAGCAAAAAATTCACTACTTAAAATTGTAAAACAATACCAACAAATTTTTCATTTAGAAAACGACCCATTAGCTGTAAATAATGTTTACACACAAAAAATATCCACTTTAGACAACACTCCTGTATACATTAAAAATTATAGGCTTCCCAATGCAAACATGGAAGTAATAAATGATCAAATAAACAATATGCTTAAAAACGACATAATAGAACCATCAATCAGTCCATATAACGCACCATTTCTTTTAGTACCCAAGAAAAATACTGATGACAAAAAGAAGTGGAGAGTAGTAGTTGATTTCCGAAAATTAAATGACAAAATAATTAATGACAAATTCCCTCTTACACGTTTAGAAGATATTTTAGATAAGCTCGGAAGAGCGAAATATTTTTCTACTCTCGATATGACCAGTTCATTTCATCAAATTAGCTTAGATAGAAATTCAAGACCTTTAACAGCCTTTTCAACTACAAATGGACATTATCAATTTAAAAGATTACCTTTTGGACTAAAAATATCTTCAAATAGTTTTCAAAGAATGTCAACAATAGCACTTTCAGGTCTAGAATCAGAAGCATTTTTATACGTAGATGATATTATCATTTACGGTTGCAGCATAAACCACCATAATACAAATTTGTTAAAAGTATTAGATAGACTACATAAATATAATTTAAAACTCAACCCAGAGAAATGTTATTTTCCACGACCAGAAGTAGTATACTTAGGCCATTTAATTACAAAAGACGGCGTAAAAACAGATCCATCCAAATTTAAAACAATAAAAGAATATCCAATACCCAAAAATGCGGACGAAGTACGAAGTTTCATTGCATTCTGCAATTAAGGAATGTATCGAAAAGAAACTGCACACTTTATTTTTTAAATATCTTTCTTTTATTCATATGAAACATTTTTTATATTATTAATATCAACAAAATGCGTTATTCGGACCTTCATACTGGTCCTTTTTAATAAAATTAAAAAAAATTAATAAAATTAAAATAATATTTAGTTTCTGATTTTTTAACGAATTTTTTGTTTCACATGTTTCATTAAATTTTGCACAGTGATATATGTAATGGATTTTGTTGCTTGAGTCCTAATTTTTTTGAATTCTTCCAAGCTTTGAGCAGCCTTACCCATCTTTCTAAACTTTTTCTTCGATTCAGCCCAATAGCGCTCAATGAAGCGAAGCTCTGGAGAGTTTGGTGGATTCTCCTCTTTACAAACAAATTTGACTCCATTTTTGTTCAAAAGCTCTATAGTTGAGTTAGCGTAATGGGCTTGTAGCCAAGTCAGGCCAAAATATAGTTGAATATTTATGGCGCTTGTAAAATGGAATTAATTGCTTTTTTAAGCACTCCTTTTGGTAAATTTCAGCACTTATTGTGCCTTTTGTAAAAAAAGTTGATGTCTTAAGGCCGCAACTGCAAATACCTTGCCAAACCAGAACTTTCTGGCCAAATTTTTCCAGTTCAATTTTGCTGATTGAGTCATTGACATTTTGACCTTTAGCCTTTGTATAAAATTGCGGCCCTGGTAAGGCAGTAGAGTCCATTTTTACATATGTCTCGTCATCCATTATAATAAAGTCAATTTTTTCTTGCACTAGACGCTCGTACAGCTTGCGCAGCCTGGATTTGCACGTGGCAATTTGTTTTTCCGACTGTTTCGAGCATTTCTGTTTTTTGTATGTCTTTAAATTGTTTCTTTTCTTGACACGTTAAATCATTGCAATGCTTGTGTTCACTTTTTTTGCCAAATCGCGAATGGATAAACATGGATTCCTTTTTATCAAGGTTAGAATTCTTTTTTCAAGTTTTGTCTTTTGCACCTTTTTTTCGGCCAGATTTTGGTAAATCCCTTACAGAGCACTCATTTCCAAACTTTAAAATAATATTTTTTACCGAATTAACAGCGACATTGTAACGTTTTGCCAACTTTCTATAAGAAACTTTTTGTTCGGTGCACTAATTGTCCACAATTTTTTCGCGTACGTCTTTCTCAATTCGTGGCATCTCGGTAACTAATTGAGTAAAATATTTGGTTTAACCTACATGCATAGTTGACGCTTTGGAAATCTAACGGTACCTTCAAACATGTAAACAAATATATACTTGCTTGCTTGCTTATCTGGTGTTACAACCTTAAGTCGGTTTTGGCCTCGTATAAGAAATTGCGCCAGCCATTTCTGTTCTGCGCTTGCTGGCGCCAGTTGGAAACACCAAGCGTGGTCAGGTTATCCAACACCTGATCCTTCCAACAAAGATGTGGGCGTCCTCTTCTGCGTTGATCACCACCGGGCAACGAATCGAATATTTTTTTCGCTGGAGCGTCGTTTTCCATTCGCTCAACATGACCTAGCCAGCGGAGCCGCTCGATTTTAATGCGCTCGTGGTTCCATCGAATTCGGTATTCGCCATTGACGCAGATTGGACCGAAGATTTTACGAAGGATCTTTCTCTTGAAGGCTCCCAGAGTGTTTTCATCAGAACTGCTCAACGTCCAGGTTTGTGCTGCATATAATAGGACGGGCATGATTAGTGACTTATAGAGCGTGAGTTTTGTTCGTCGAGAGAGGGCTCTGCTTCTCAATTGCCTACTCAGCCCAAAGTTACACCTGTTGGCAAGAGTTATCCTTCGTTTTATCTCAATACTAACATCGTTGAAAGAGTTAATGCTGGATCCCAGGTAGACGAAGTCCTTAACAATCTCGAAGGAGATGTTGTCAACAGTGACGTGGTTTCCAAGACGCTGGGATTGTTTATTTGTTGACACTAGGTATTTCGTCTTATCTGCATTCACTTCAAGACCCATTCGACTCGACTCTTTCGCTAATCTGGAGAATGCTGCACTGACTTCGCGCGTATTATGGCCAATGATATCGATATCATCAGCATACGCCAGCAGCATAATACTTTTGTAGAATATCGTTCCACTGCGTCTCCAATCAGCAGCTCGGATGATCTTCTCCATCATAAGATTGAAAAAGTCGCACGATAAGGAATCACCTTGTCTGAAACCTCATTTGGTATCGAACGGAGGAGTGAGATCCTTCCCGATCTTAACTGTGCTGCTGGTGTTGCTCAGTGTCATTCTGCAAAGACGGATGAGCTTTGCAGGAATACCAAATTCAGACATGGTGGAGTATAGATAATTCCTTATAGGACTGTCGAAGGCGGCTTTATTACGACAAAAAGATGGTGTGTGTCGATTTGTTTTTCTTGGGTCTTCTCCAAGATTTGTCGTAGCGTAAATATCTGGTCTATGGTGGATTTACCAGGTCTGAAGCCACACTGATAAGGTCCAATCAGCTGGTTTACGATGGGCTTAAGTCTTTCACATAGCACGCTCGACAGGACCTTATATGCGATATTAACCCTTTGGAGGGCGCGCCGCGGCAAATTAGCCGCAAACTGTTTTATTTGTGTTTTTCAAGTATTTATAATGGTAGCTGGCCGATGCCACTCAAGTGACTTTGTAAGTTTTGAGATGCAGCTTAGTTAACCGTTAACCGCTGGTTGCTACGATATTTCGTTTAGGTGTTATTTGTGTTTAAAAATTAGTGTCTCGTTTTTGCGGCTAAATTGCCGCGGCGCGCCTTCTCGTGTAACAAAAAAATCAAGTGTAACTTGCAAACATTTTTTCTAGTTAATTGGGAAAAAGTGTTTTGATGAAGGTGAAAATTTCTATTATTGTTTTGTGTGAGTAAAAAGCATAGGCACGTGCATAAAAACGTATAATTTTTAATTGTGTTGGGTATAAATTTTGTTACGTTATGATATCAATAAACCATAAGTACAAAAATTACATAATGTTTTTAAACCTACATCGAAGCAAACCAGCTGCCCATCAACAACCGAAATAGGAGTTTGTTATATTTGTGGACCGCACAAAAATATTAGAACAAAAGTTTGTAATAATAATTGTAATAAAAATGTCTGCAAAAAACATTGTAAGCAAATTTCGGAATGTGTTGAATGTATGAATGTGTAATGTCTCTGTTACCGATAATGAATAAGAATTAAAAACATAAATGCTTAAAAAAAAAATTTCAAAATCAATAGAAAGGCTTGTCAATGAATGGCTTGTTTTATTTAAATGGTTTTTTGCTATAAATAGGAAAAATTCCAGTCGAAACTATTTAAATTACCTCAAATTACAGCGCCCTCCGAAGGGTTAAGAAGGCTTATCCCACGGTAGTTTGCGCAAATTATGGGATCGCCTTTCTTGTGGATTGGACAGAGCACACTGAGGTTCCAATCGTTTGGAATGCATTCTTCCGACCATATTCTGCATAGAAGCTCATGAATGCATTTAAATAGAGCTTCGCCTCCATTCTTGAAGAGCTCAGCCGGTAAGCTATCGGCTCGTGCGGCTTTGTTGTTTTTAAACCGAGCTATAGCTTTCAAGAGTTCTGAGTTCAGTTCTCAGTGAACCGTGCTCCAATTCAAACGTGTTTTCCCATTTTCTGTTGTTATGAAAAATAAAAATAAAACTTTTTGCGCAAAGTGCGCTATCGAAATTAAAGCTATAGTAAATAAGCGTGATTGCATAAAATGTGCATCGTTTTGTGGTCGGGTCTTCCATTTACAATGTGCTAATTTAACCGACATTTTTATGGAAACTTTGAACAGTTCGCCTAATTTATTGTGGCAGTGCAATTCTTGTGTCGATCTATCTGATTCGACCACCTTCAAAAATTTCGAGCGACTCTCTATTCAATTTAATGATATGCAGGAAAAACTCATTGTTTGACTCTAAGCTCTTCGAAGTTTCCGATTGGATCAAAAAGTCAACGACCCTTGCCGCGGTGCTAAAAAAACAAGAGCGACGCAAAGGAGAAAAGCAGAGTGTGCTCTATAAAAATTTTGACAGTTCTTCAAATTTGTCGTTACCGGCTGTTGCTGTATCTGCTCTGTCTGAAAATGAAGAGCAGTTCGAAGATGCCATCGGCGAAAGGGATGCTGCGAATGACTGGGTCACAGTCGGCAATAAACCGAAAAATCGTTCTAATAAGAAGAGCAAGGGCATATTCGGTACAGCAGCGGATTGCAATTCTCTTAATGTGGTGCATTCAAGAAAATATTTGCATGTATCAAAATTCCAAACTCAGACCGAGCCTGACGCTATCCGTAACTTTGTAGCTGGCAAACTCAACATAAATGCCGATATGCTTACTTGCTATAAGCTCACTAAAAAAGATGCTGACGTATCGAAATTACGGTTCGTCAATTTTAAGCTACGTGTGCCATCTTCATTATACAACAAAGCTTTTGATAAGAAAATCTGGCCTCTTTCTGTCAAATTAACTCCGTTTATCACATATGATAAGCCAAAAAACGTAAACGAATTTGCAACGATCCCTCTTCCGCAGCATACGGAAGAGACTTCATCTCACTTCCCCCAACATGGGCAGGAACTTCCGCAAACATCACCACAGCCAGTAACAAAGCGAACTCTTCGTCCAAAAAACAAAGAATCAACTCTTCAAATTCAAGCTCTGCGAGGGTGAACTCTTCTACTGTTGATGAATTTCCTTTGCTACCGTCATTCTTATCAGACACTCACTCGCCAATTTGTGCTCAGTCTTTTCGTCGTTCATGCCTGCCGCCGCCCTCACTGACAACACTGTGTACGCTCTCGGCACTATCGTTTAACTCAACTATTCAACAACCGGTTTCTGCTGCAACGTTATCGGCTGGAACCTATTACACCGCGGCCACATCATCTTCTCTGAGTACATTACAGTCTTCTCGTCGTGCATGCTCGCCCCCGCCCTCGCAGACATCTCAGTGTACGCTCTCAGCAGCACAATCACTGACCACAGCTTCTCAACAACCGGTTTCGGATGCAACAATAACAACGACCTTAAGTAGCTCTTCAGTCACTCTCCGTAAGTCTAACGATTTATCTAGCATAGAACTAAAACTTGCGAGTTGTTCAATGCATCTAGTTTGCATGAGTACGATGTAATTGCTCTAGTTGAAACATGGATGACGTCACATTTCACGTCTAATGAAATCTTCGACTCTCAGTATGTTGTATACCGTAGAGATAGGGTGCTTGAACCAGCTGTATCGAGGGGTGGAGGTATTTTAGTAGCAGTATCTTCACTACTTTCTAGCAGACAAATTCAGCTTCCACGTAATGCTGCAAATATTGAACAATTATGTGTTGCAGTATCTTGCGGAAATTTATTTAATTCTAGCATAAATGAAATTATTTTACTTTTAAGATATATTCCTCCATCTAGTTGCTTGGATATATACAACGATCATTTATTTAATATTGATTACATTGTGAATTCCTTAAATTCCAATCAGACCCCGTGCGTTCTTGGTGATTTTAACCTTGGATCCATTAATTGGAGGTACTGCTCTGAAGAAAAGATGTTATTGCCGTTTAATGTAAAGAGTTCCATTGAATCATTATTGTGTGACACAATTTATGCCTTGAATCTTTTTCAAGTAAACGATATTTGTAATGATATCTTCAGAATTTTAGACCTCATTTTTATTAATAATGATTTAAAATATAAGCTTTTTAAATGTGATATTCCACTCACCAATGAGTCTATTCATCATAAGGCGCTTGTTTTAAATTTTAACTTTTATGTTTTTGAGAATCAACAGCAAGCTCAATTAGGTTTATCATACGACTTTAGTAAAGCGAATTATATTGCCCTTAACAATTTCTTCGATTCAGTTAATTGGAATTTGGTATTTGGGTCGAGTGATCTACATAATATGTACCTAATTTTTAAGAAAATTGTTGATGAAGGTCTCTTTTTATTTGTACCCATAAAATCTAGGAAAGTTAATTACAAACATCCATGGTATAATCGAAGATTAATCAACTTGAAAAATCTAAGAAATAAAGCCCATGCACAATTTAGAAAGACAGGTTTGTCTGTAGATAAAGAACTTTTTAATCTACGAAGGCGCGAGTTTGAATTCCTTTTTACCTTTTTATATAAAAAATACATTTATTCAGTTGAAAGTGACATTAAATCCAACTGTAGTGTACTCATAAAGTCACTATTACTCCCCAATACTTTTTCATAAAAAACCTTGTACTTGAAAATCATAATTTCCGATAAGCATTTTTCATGCTTACCTTAATACTTTTCATCCCCTTCAGCTTGCGCCGCTAGTCTAATTTAACATAACCCAATGCTTGGCACAAGCGTATACAACAACAACAACAACATCAACAATAAAATTATGAGTGCATTGCCCAAGAAGAATATTATGTTACAATAGTGCTAACGACACATTTTAATTCAAGGCCAAAATAAATGCACTTGTTGTTGTTGGTGTTTTGGATTAAAAATTTAAATTGTTAATATATAGAATATGTAAATATGTAAATAATTATGTGATCGACCAAAAATGAAATTAATTGGCGATCGATGTTAAAGACAAAATTTAAGGGAGGAGTTTAGAAAATACTGGCACAATATTTTTAAGAAAAATAGTGGTAAAAATTGTATATAAACTTTGATTTTTCAAAAATAAAGGCAGATGTTAAGAAATAGCCTATGTGGCTGTAAACCAAAATATCTCACTCTTTTAATTAGCCTTTGCGGCTTCTCACAAGATAAAGCCTTGCGGCTGAATAAAAAAAAGGCGTGTGCGCCTCTAATACACAAGACCCAGGCATTATACACAAACAGTTCAAGATACTTACATTACTTGTCGACCATACACCTAAGTACACTACATGGCGATCCTGCACCTTTCTACCCTAACCTATAATTACACTACATGGCGATCCTGCACCTGTCGATCCTGCGAGCATTTGATTTTTAAAAACTTCTCCAATCCCGCAAACACTCTCTATTAATCAAAAACTTCTCCGATCCAAAAAAAAAAATTAATAAATGGAAGAAATAAACAACTTAGAAGAATATAAACAATACCAAGAAGACGAGAAGAAGAACAATACCAATACGAAATCCACGATAGATAATAAAATAAATTAAATCGACAATAAAACAAAAAAAAAAAAAATGTACTGCTTCGTTTGTGAAAAGAAAATTTCGAAATCACAAATAGTAACACATTTAAGGACACACAAGAAAATCTTCAAATCCATGGAAAAAACCATGCGAAAAATATACAGGAAAGAAAAGACCAAATAATCCAAATAAATCAAAATACATGTTTCCAATACCACCAGACGCAGCTTGGTACCTCACGATGCTAGACAACAAAAACAATGATAAAATTATAATCACGGAAAACATAATAAATAATGTGGGATCAGCAGTCACTACATCAGATGTAAGGCGTATATCAGCAACAGCAATTATAACAATAATCATTGTAATTCTAATTATTTATATACTTTATAAGATTAGCAATTACTATAAGAAGTATGTCCTAAAACACATAAATAGAATACAAAATGTCTAAATAAATATATATATAAAAAAAAAAAAAAATAAAAAAAAAAAAATTTCCATCAAATGCAAATTTTAACTGACCTTTTTAAACAAATAAGGACAATAAAAATTAACATAAAGAAGACTACAAATAGAACATACACAACGAAAACAATAGAAAATAAGTTAGAGGAAATAAATAGGTATAAAAATGAATTTGACGAACACAAACAGACACTAAGAACAAACCACGAACTACTAACACTAACGGAAGAGTTCTATATATTAGTAAAAGAATCACGATTACTACTTAAACAAATGCTAGACAAACAAGACACTAACAAGCCGACAAATTTAACGAATAAAGAACCCAAAATGGCAGAATTTAACTTAGAGACGATTATGAAGATAATACCCATTTTCTCAGGGAATTATAAAGAACTAGAAGGATTTCTTAAGCTAATCGACTTGTTATACAACACCTACTCATCCGACGATAAAAAGAAACTAATAGAATTAATAGTGAGCATAAAATTAAGCACAAACGTGAAAACCACTCTAGGATACACAGCCAACATTGACACCTTTCCTAAACTACAGACACTTTTACAAAATACATACAAGAGCAATCTAACTACAGCTCAGATACACACACAACTAGCCACATTAACGCAAAGAAACAATTCGGTAACACAATTCAAAGACAAACTAGTAAACCTTATAACTGAACTTAACAATCTACATATAGCAGAAACAACAGGCGATGATGCACAAAGACACGTCATCATTAAAATGAACGAAAACTATGCCTTAACGGTGTTCAAAAATGGTTTGAACGATGACCTGAAGCAAACCGTTTTTGCAGCTCAACCTAAAACTCTAACCGATGCAACGAATTTAGCATTCGAATTAGAAAGAAATAACAAAACAAGCAACCAATTGCTATATTATAGAAATCAACCAAATAATAACAATTATTCAAACAATTATCGGAAGTACAACGCACATAACAATAATTATCCAAACCGTAGATATTTCAACGACAATAACAACAATCGCAATAAACAAACTAACTACTACAATTCTAATCGCAGACAACGAAATAATAATAACAATTCCTATAACAATCGCAGAGTCCCAAATAACTACAACAATTTTAATAACAATTCAAACCAGCGAAACAACAACCCTAACAGGAATCAAGTATCACGTAATAACAAGAACTACAACAATAACAACAGATATAATGGAAAACCGCATAATCAAAATAGAATGTACATTACAGAAATAAATGACCAGGGAAACGAAGAACGCTCGGAGATCATAACAGAAGATCATCCGGGACAGCAAAATTAAAGATCTTCAAAATCTCGGATAACACAACAAATTATATAAACATAAGATGTAAAAACGTAAACAGAAACTTGAAATTTCTTATAGACACAGGCGCGGATATATCTGTTTGCAAGCTCGGGAATATAAATCCACTAGATTTGATGACGGAAAGACAATGCAAACTAACAGGTATTACAGACAATGAAATACTTACACTAGGAACAGTAAAATTGGAACTCGATTTCCAATACCGTATAGTACCCCACATATTTCATGCAGTTGATGATAATTTTCCCATAGGAACAGACGGCATAATAGGCAGAGATTTTTTCTCAAAATACATGTGCAAAATAGACTACGAAACACAAACATTGACTACAGTACTAGACGATACAGACGTAATAATAAACTTACACGTCAATAAAAACGCATACGACGTCATACGGATACCACCTAGGACAGAAATAATACACCCCATCTTTCTAGACATAAAAGAGGACAAAGTCATTTTAAACGAGGAAATTCAAAGAGGAATATTCATAGCTAACTCGATAATCCCAGCAAAAGGAAAATGTCACATTAAACTATTAAATACAACTGATGCAGAAGTCAAAATAAATAAATTCACACCGAAAATGGAACCACTCTCAAATTACGAACAGCTTAAATATAAATGTAACAACAATGACAAACGATTCAAAAAACTACTTCAAGAACTAGATATAAACACTAGTCACCCTTTAACAGAAATTTTTAGAAATTACCAAAATATTTTTCACCTAGAAAATGAGCAACTAACAGTAAACAATTTCTACACTCAATCACTCTTTACAACTGATAACACACCAACCTACATAAAAAACTACAGATTACCTCAAAGCCATGACGAAGAAATACATAGACAGATAAAAGAATTATTAAAAAACGATGTTATAGAAGACTCAATTAGTCCTTACAATGCACCTTTATTACTAGTACCCAAAAAATCCAGCGACGACACTAAGAAGTGGCGATTAGTTGTCGATTTCAGAAAATTAAACGACAAATTAATAAACGACAAATTTCCACTAACTAGGATAGATGATGTATTAGACAAACTAGGACGAGCAAAATACTTCTCTACACTTGACATGACTAGTTCTTTCCACCAAATACCGCTTGATAAAAATTCAAGACCACTGACAGCCTTTTCGACAAACGACGGTCACTACCAATTTAAACGACTACCTTTTGGATTGAAAATATCCTCAAACAGTTTCCAACGCATGCTTACTTTAGCATTGACGGGTTTAAGCTCAGAAGCATTCCTATATGTTGACGATATTATAATTTTCGGATGCAGTTTACAGCATCACAATGACAATCTTATTAAAGTTTTTGACAGACTTTCAAGATATAATTTAAAACTGAATGCAAGTAAATGTAAATTTCTGAGACCGGAAGTAGTATATCTAGGACATTTGATAACGCAAGAAGGTATCAAGACAGACCCCTCGAAGTATGACACAATTAAAAATTATCCTACACCAAAAAACGCAGACGACGTTAGACGATTTGTAGCTTTTTGTAACTATTACAGACGATTTATAAAAGACTTCGCGACAATTGCACAATGTTTAAACAAACTGATGAAGAAAAATCAACCGTTCAAATGGACTGAACAATGCCAATCTGCTTTTGAAACGCTTAAGCAAAAATTAATAGAACCTCCAGTATTACAATATCCGGATTTTACAAAACCTTTTATTGTAACAACTGATGCTTCGAATTTTGCATTAGGAGCGATTCTATCACAGGGCGAAATTGGACATGACTTGCCTATATCTTACGCAAGTAAAACCTTGCAAAAGCATGATATTAATAAACCAGTAATTGAAAAAGAATTACTTGCTATTCACTGGGGAATAAACTTCTTTAAACCCTACTTATACGGAAGGAAATTTATCGTCGTGACAGACCATCGACCTTTAGTCTCATTATTCAGTCACAAAAACCCATCATCAAAAATGACGAGAATAAGATTGGATCTTTCAGATTATGACTTTGAAATCAAATTCAAGCAAGGAAAGATCAACACCAACGCCGACGCGCTATCAAGAATACAAATAAATTCGGAAATTTTAATAAATATGATACCCTCAGAAGAGGACAAAACAAAAAGTAAAGCATTGGTTATAACAAGGGGAATTAAAAAGAAGCTAGCAAATGAAAATGAACAAGATACCTGCACATCTCAGAACGAGTCTGATCAACTTTTCATATGGGATTGCACATCTATTACTGACGTCAGAAATATAAAACGATTAAAGTTCATTAAAAGCGAAAAAAATTATACACGTGTTGAAATTATAGATGATATCGTACAAGTACGATGTGGTGACAATCCAACGAATCTAGATTCGACTTTGGAGAAACTATCATCTCTTATGAATAAAAAGAATATAAAAGAACTAGCGCTAGAAGTAAATGATGCTATATTTGAAATAATTGATAAAAATGAACTAAAAAGAAAATTTAATAAGCTGCAGCAGAAGAGAACATCAAAGTGTAATAAAACTCTTAATATATTGATATATGTAACCCCGAAGAAAATAACAAGTAAAACCATGCAACATACACTGATAAAAGAATTCCATGATTCACCCCAGGGAGGACACCTAGGAATCAGAAAAACAGTACTAAAATTAAAACAGCGCTATACTTGGAAAAACATGCGGCAAATGGTTAAAAATTACGTAAATAAATGTGAAAAATGTGCTCGTAATAAACACACGAGACACATAAAAGAAAATATGACCATAACAGACACACCAAATACGAGTTTCCAAACAATATCCATTGACACAGTAGGTCCACTCAAGATATCAAACGGATACCGGTACATACTTACGATGCAGTGCGAACTCACAAAATTCGTAATTGCACACCCCATCGAGAACAAAGACGCAAAATCAGTTGCACAAGCATTAGTCGAACAGTTAATCTTAAAATTTGGTTTATTCAAAAAATTGAAATCTGACCGTGGAACGGAATTTACGAACGAGTTAATGAGAAACATATGCGAACTACTAAAAATAGAACAAGTATTTTCAACCCCCTACCATCACGAGACACTTGGTGCACTTGAGAAAAATCATAGAACACTTAACGAATACCTTTTGTCTTTTGCCGATGATTTCGAATGGGACAAATGGATACCCTATTACACTTTCGCATACAATTCCACACCACATGTAGACAATTCTTACACACCTTTTGAACTAATTTTTGGTAAATTACCATCCCTTCCTAGTGATTTATTCTGTGACAAAACAAAACACTACAATTTAGAAGACTATAAAAACGAACTACAAATAAGATTAAAGACTGCATTAGACAAAGCTAGAAAACTGATAAATATTGTAAAAAACAAAAGAAAATTACAATACGACAAAACTACAATGGTATCAAATTTTGATGTAGGAGACCTAGTTTTAGTGAAATTGGAAAACAGAAAAAAGAGTCAAAGTCCATACCATGGACCTTACAAAATAATAAGTAGAGACGGAGTAAACTCCATAATAGAAATAAATAACAAACATAAAAAATTCTATAACAATATTTTAAAAAAGTATGTAAGCGTATAATTAAACATAAATGTTACAAATTACTAGTACATAAACCAAAAAAAAAAAAAACAAAAAAAAAAAGAATTTTAAATTACGAAATATTTTCTTTATTAAATGTACTCGTAAAATTCAAATATTTTTAAATTATTAAAACATTAAAATTATTATATAAACATTCAAAATTACAAAGAAGTATAATTATAGCAATATACTTAACAATAAAGATAATAATGTATCATTTTTCGTTAAATTTTTGTAAAATAAGTTTTGAATGTATATACATATAGTAATATATTTAATTATAAAGAAAATATAGCATTATTTTTCGATAAATTATTGTTAAATAAATTTTGAACGTATAAATAGAATACAGTAATATACCTTATAATACAGATAAAAATATAATATTATACATTAATCACTACAATACAAATTATATGTACATACACTTTAATTTAACATAAATAAGTTCATTAATTATTGCCAGAACTCCACCGTCTTAAAAATTGTACTTCAAAAAGTAAATTTTCGCTTAAGGGTAAGGGTGTAGTGTACTCATAAAGTCACTATTACTCCCCAATACTTTTTCATAAAAAACCTTGTACTTGAAAATCATAATTTCCGATAAGCATTTTTCATGCTTACCTTAATACTTTTCATCCCCTTCAGCTTGCGCCGCTAGTCTAATTTAACATAACCCAATGCTTGGCACAAGCGTATACAACAACAACAACAACATCAACAATAAAATTATGAGTGCATTGCCCAAGAAGAATATTATGTTACAATAGTGCTAACGACACATTTTAATTCAAGGCCAAAATAAATGCACTTGTTGTTGTTGGTGTTTTGGATTAAAAATTTAAATTGTTAATATATAGAATATGTAAATATGTAAATAATTATGTGATCGACCAAAAATGAAATTAATTGGCGATCGATGTTAAAGACAAAATTTAAGGGAGGAGTTTAGAAAATACTGGCACAATATTTTTAAGAAAAATAGTGGTAAAAATTGTATATAAACTTTGATTTTTCAAAAATAAAGGCAGATGTTAAGAAATAGCCTATGTGGCTGTAAACCAAAATATCTCACTCTTTTAATTAGCCTTTGCGGCTTCTCACAAGATAAAGCCTTGCGGCTGAATAAAAAAAAGGCGTGTGCGCCTCTAATACACAAGACCCAGGCATTATACACAAACAGTTCAAGATACTTACATTACTTGTCGACCATACACCTAAGTACACTACATGGCGATCCTGCACCTTTCTACCCTAACCTATAATTACACTACACAACCCTAAGTCATTTTGGCTGTTTTTTAATTCTAAAAGAAAGTCAAATGGCTTCCCTAAATCTCTGGAGTTCAAAGGGGTTGTAGCCGATAACCCGAAATAAGAGAATTGTTTGCCGACTTTTTTGGTTCTGTTTTCAGAAATAATAATTCTCAGGCATGCCCTGACGATTTATGCAATTTGAATCAGTTGCTTAATATTAGTGTTTTTAAAATATCTGATGAAGAGATATATAAATCTCTCATTGCTCTAGATTGCAATAAAGGCGCACGATACGATTTGCTTCCACCAATATTTTTAAAAAAATGTGCCCTTTCTTTGCATGTTGCTTTGAGCAATATTTTTAACAAATCCCTTTTGGATGGCGTTTTTCTAAAAGAATGGAAGACTGCTTACATTTCACCGATTTTCAAATCTGGGCAAACACATTTAATCAATAATTACAGACCCATTACTAAACTGTCAGTTATACCTAAGCTCTTTGATAAAATCGTGAATGAAAGGTTATTTTATCTAATACGAAACAGTATTTCAACACATCAACATGGTTTTTTTTCAGGACGTTCAATAAATACTAACCTAGCAGTATTCTCCAATTTTTGCGTTAATGCCATTGAATCTGGCTCACAAGTTGACGTTTTATATACCGACCTATCTAAAGCTTTTGATAGTCTTCAGCATGATATTTTGCTTATAAAGCTTGAACAATTGGGAGTCCACTCACAATTATTAAAGTGGATTCGATCATATTTAGTAGCCAGAATACTTTTCGTAAAGGTCAACGATAGTTGCTCGAAACCTATATCCGCTACGTCTGGTGTACCCCAGGGTAGTCATTTAGGTCCCCTGCTATTCATTTTATTCATTAATGATCTACCGCAAATATTTCAGTATTGAAAGAGCTTACTGTACGCAGACGATTTAAAAATTTTTCACAACATAGGTACTTTTGACGACTGTCTTCATTTGCAAGAATATATCAATAGACTTTTAAATTGGTGCAAATTAAACTGCTTAGATTTGAATTTTCTTAAATGTATTGCTTTAACGATATCTCGAAAAAATTTTCCAATCAGATACGACTATAGTTATGAAAGCAATAGAACTTTTTTAAGACAATACCAATTCAAAGACCTTGGAGTATACTTTGACTCTAAGTTTAGTTTTGAAACTCAGCTAGAGTACGTTATATCTAAAGCGAACTCGCATTTCGGTTTTTTAAAACGAAACTGCATGGAATTTACGGACCCTTTTACGCCGTGGCGTCCGTGGCGTAGTTGGTTAAAGTGCGTGGCCGCTATGTCAAAGAACTTTGGAAACCCAGGTTCGAACCCCAGCAGCGACAGAAAATTATTTGAATTAAAAATAATTTTTCTGTACGGCCGCCACCTCTATGCAGACAATGGCAAACCTCAGAGAGTAATCAAAATGCCATGTAAAGCTTCTTGAGAACGAGAACTTTCCGTTCATCGCCGTTCGGAGTCGGCGTTAAGCATGTAGGTCCGGTTCTCGGTCAATTGTGTACAAACTTAATAACACGCACAACACAATTGATCATAAGAAGCTAGGTCAAAGTCCTTTCAAGGGCTGAAATGGCCAGTTATTTATTTATTTTTTTTTTTTTTACGTCTAAAATAATATTTTTTAGTTTAGTTCGATCTATTTTAGAATATGGATGTACAATTTGGGATCCATTTTACAAAAATTCAATTAACAGAATCGAAAATATTCAAAAGCGACTTACAAAGTACGCTTTAAGACGAACTTACCCATGGGAAAATATGCCCAGTTATTTGGTGCGCTGTCGATTACTTGGCATACAAAGTCTGGCCCAAAGGCAAGTAATGGTCAATATTCTGTTTATAAAGGATACAACTGATGGCAGAATTAACTCTCCTGAATTATTGGCCCTTATTCCCTTTCACATTCCACCTCGTCCTCTCAGGGGAAGTCAATTGTTCCACATAAGTCACCATAGGACAAACTACGGCCTTAATGAACCGATTTCTAGGTGTCTATCACAAAGCAACTCAATTGCTAATCACACTGATTTTAGTGTAGATAGATTTATAATCAAGAAACAGTTGGAAGATATTTTTTTCTAAACTTTACAAACTAATTAAAAATGTAAATTGTTTAAAATATATGCTAAATATTTTTAATTGTGTATGTATTATCTTTTCTCTTTCCTTTAGTATAAAGTAATGTAATCTGTAAGGGTAATAACCCGGTAGATGAAATAAGTAAATAAATATAAATATAATAAAAAAGACTTCACTATGGTCGGGCAGCGGAACTTCAACGCTGTCGTCCACAATTGGGGTTTGCGGGATATCATCTCTATTGGCGGGATTGTTGTCGTCGTCACCATTCAGAAGCCTAGAGAAGTGTGCCCTCCACATCATCAGTGTACTCTGGATATCTGTCACTAGATTCCCATTTTCATCCTTGCAGGAAGAAGCCCCGGTCTTGAAACCATCGGCCAGGCGTCTTATTTTTTCGAAAAATTTTCGGACCTCATTCCTGTCACCATGCATCTCAATTTTCTCGCACTCACGCATTTCTGCTTCCCTTTTCTTTCGCCTGAAAATGCGTCTCTCTTCCCTCCTCTTCTCTTTGTATCGCTCTTTAGCAGCACGCGTTACAACCGACTGCAGGGTGGCTTTGTAGGCGGCGTCTTTTTCTGCAGTGGCGTCGCGACACTCTTGGTCGTGCCACTGGTTTCGGCGAGGGCGGTGATAGCCAATCACCTCTTCGGCAGCCGTACGCATAGAGTGGGAAATGTGATTCCACAACGTGCATATATCGTCGATTGGAGGAGTGCTTTCTTGAAGCAGGAGTGAGAGTCAAGTAGCGAAGTCTTCGGCTGTTTGTTTTGATTGCAGCTTTTCGACGTCTAGCTTTCTCTGTGCTGGATTGCGCGCATTCTTCGTTGCGCACAGGCGTGTACGGATCTTGGCTGCGACAAGATAAAGATCCGAGTCTAATTTGGCACCACGGATCGTGCGTACATCTAAAACACTGGAAGTGTGCCTTCCGTCAATCAAAACGTGATCAATTTGGTTACGCGTCTTTTGATCAGGAGACAGCCAAGTTGCTTTATGAATATCGAGATGCTTGAATCTAGTGCTACTAACGACCATGTTTTGCGCTGCGGCAAAGTCAATCAGCCTCATTCCGTTATCGGAGGTATTGTCGTGGAGGCTGAACTTTCCGACTGTTGGACCAAAGATATTTTCTTTTACCACCTTGGCGTTGAAGTCACCAAGCACGATTTTTATGTCGTGGCGGGGCTGCGCTCATAGGCCTCTTCAAGGCGCTCGTAGAAGCTGTCTTTGGTCTCATCGTCCTTCTCTTCTGTCGGAGCGTGCGCACAAATCAGGCTTATATTGAAGAATCTTGCCTTGACACGGATTATGGCAAGTCGTTCGTTCACAGGTGTGAATCGCAGGACATGATGCCGTAGTCGCTTGCCAACCACGAATCCGCATTCAAATTCGTGCTTCTCCGCATGGCCGCTGTAGTAGATATCACAGGATGCTTGCCGTAAGCAACCCTGTCCCTTCCATCGCATTTCTTGGATTGCAGTGATATCAGCTTTGTATCTTTCTAAGATATCTATCAGTTGGACAGAGGCACCATCCCAATTAAGGGTTCGGACGTTCCAGGTGCATATCCGTAAATCATTGTCAGTTTTTCGTTTGCGGTAGTCGTCATCAGATTTGGGGATCATTTTTATCTTATTTCTTATGAGTTTCATTGAAATTTTGTTTTTACGTGGTGGGCTTCAAACCCAACGCACAACCCTTTAAAGGCAGGGAGGGCCCGCCGCTTAGATTAGCCGTCAAACTAACGGTTGCCGTTTCTAGAGTACACCACGCAGAGGTTTGAGTCGACTTGAGACGAGTTCGACATGTGAAGATCGCCCCCTTGACCCTCACGCATTGCCTTGTGAGGATCGTCCTCCTACAACAAATATATACACAGCGAGAAATAACCATTCAAAAGTGTGCAGTTTCTTTTCGATACATTCCTTACTATAGACGTTTTATATCAAATTTTGCAGACATTGCAAAAGACTTAAATGCATTACTTAAAAAGAATACACAATTTTCTTGGACGACAAACTGTCAAATTGCTTTTGAACAATTAAAAAATAAGCTAATTAAACCACCAATATTACAGTATCCTAACTTTGAAAAACCATTTATTTTAGCAGCTGATGCGTCTAATTACGCATTAGGAGCAGTTCTATCTCAAGGAGATATAGGCAATGACTTACCAATTTCATATGCTAGCAAAGCATTACAAAAACATGACTTAAACAAACCAGTAATTGAGAAAGAATTACTCGCAATACACTGGAGCATTCATTTTTTTAGACCATATCTGTATGGAAGAAAATTTATAGTTATCACAGACCATAGACCACTAGTATCGTTATTTGAACATAAAAATCCATCATCGAAGATGACAAGGATACGACTAGATTTATGTGACTACGACTTTGACATAATATACAAAAAGGGTAAACTAAATACGAACGCAGACGCTTTATCAAGAATACAAATTGACTCCGACATACTTAAAGAAATGATACCACAAGAGGTAGATGAAACAGCGAAAATAACACTTATTATTACAAGGGGCATGTCCAAACAAAACAAACTGGACAATAACACGGAGAACTGCAGCTCTCAGAAGAAGCTTGATCACCTTCAAATATGGGAATGCACATCCATTACTGACGTCAAAAATATGAGGAAATTAAAATTTAATGTCGACAAAAATATGAAAAATTTTAAAATTAATATTGAAAATAATTTTGTGCACGTAGGATGCAACGATAATTCAGCGAAACTAGATTCGATACTGAAGAAGTTAGCATCAGGAATGAATAAGGAAAATATAAAAGAACTAGGCCTAGATAATAATGATGGATTATTTAAAGTATATACAAAAGATGAATTTAAGAAAGCATATGCAAGAATAAAGATAAATGATAGGAATCCTCAACTAAAAATTATAATTTATGCCGCCCCAAGACAAGTAAAAGACAAATTACAACAATATAAACTAATTGACGATTTTAATAATTTAACACATGGAGGACATTTAGGAATACGTAAAACATTGATAAAGTTAAAACAAAGATACGTTTGGAAAAACATGAACCAAATGGTAAAGAATTGCGTAACAAATTGTGATACCTGCGCAAGAAATAAGCAAACAAAACATACAAAAGAACCGATGATAGTGACAGACACACCCAATAACAGTTTAGAAGTAATATCAATAGACACAAAAGGACCTTTAAGAATATCAAATAACTACCGATACATTTTGACAATACAATGTGAACTAACAAAATATATAGTCTCATACCCAATGATTACAAAAGACGCGACAACGACAGCTGAGACACTAGTTGAACAATTTATTTTAAAATACGGACATTTCAAAGTACTAAAATCAGACAACGGAACAGAATTTACTAACGAACTAATGAAAAACATATGCAATCTACTTAAAATCAAACAGACTTTTTCAACACCATACCATCATCAAACAATAGGTGCTCTGGAACGAAATCACAGAGTACTCAATGAATACTTGATATCATTCACCAACGGTAATGAATGGGATCAATGGATTCCATACCACACTTTTGCTTATAACACGACACCTCACATTGACACAGGTTATTCCCCGTACGAACTAATATTTGGAAAATTACCAAGTTTACCCACTGACACAATTAATAATGAAAATAAAATTTATAATTTTGATGACTACGCCAATGAGTTGCGAATCAGATTACAAACAGCTTTAAAGAAAGCCAAGGAAATAACAACAAGAGTTAAAATGAAAAAAACAACAAATAACAATGCTGCATATTGTAAGAAATTAGAAGCAGATATAGGAGATTTAGTATTATTAAAAGTAGAAAATAGAAGAAAGAATCAAGCTCCATATAAGGGTCCATATGAAGTTATTAATAAAAAAGGAGTAAATACAATTATAAATAAAGATGGAATACTAAAAGCAGTCCATAATAATATGTTAAAATTATATAAGCCAAATATGTAAGAACAAAATATTAATAAATACAACTAGTTATATAATGACATATATTTACATTATATTTACATTGCGTTTACATTATACATTGTAAAATAAAACATAATCTCAAATTTATTAAAATCATTTCATATCTAATTACAAAATAAACATACTTTAATGAAAATTCTTTATGTTCACTAAAATCTATGTATATGTATATATTTGAGCTCTCAGAAATAATTTTCATCTTAAGGGTGAAGGTGTAGTGTACCTCATCGCGCATACAATGCATAGGATAGGGTATTTAAGTTATAAACTACATTTTATTTATATTACAAGATTGAGTGACAGCATAGCACACTCGCTTACACAAAAGTTCAGCTTGTGTACATGATTCTAAACTTGAGTCATAGCGAAGTGCAATGTAAACATTTCTAGTTACATTTGCTGCTGCTGAGAAGTGACTCATATAATAATAGCTTTAAGTTTCTTTTTACTTACCACATATTTTTCGGGTTACAAATATTGTCAACCAATTAGAACTTAAGCCCCAATATTTTAGAATAATACTCAATATTTTTAAGAAACTCAATTTTGTAAATAACTCAAAATGATCGTGCTCTGTCTTATAAAAGGCAGTGTACGCCAAATAAAATTCAGATCTTGGAACAGCTTTCGAGCTTCAAAATCTCTTGTTTTTTTTTTACTCTGCTTTCACTTTGTAGAATAAGCAGCAACCTTGCTTTTGTCTTTCGACAGAACCAGCAAGGGTAGTAGCGCTAGCCAACGGCAAACTCTGCCGGAAAGCAATCTCAAGGACTACGCATCAGGCGTTAATAAATTTTTCATAACATATCATAACAAAGAATATAGATAGATATGCATATGCATAACTTCCAGCAAGAACTAAACTATTATATTTTAGTCTAACAAGACCCAAGCCATCTGAAATATAAAATGTTCATTCATTTCTGGGCGGTAAAAGGGGTGTGGCAAAAAATTTGACGTACGAACCATAGTACGGTTAAGGGGGACTTTATACCCAGAGGCCGAAAAAAAGGTCATGTTTGTGAATTTTTTTAAGGAAACGTAAGGGATATTTTTAAATGTGGGGTTTTATACCTTAAAATATACATATTCAAGAGTATGTTTAGTTTTTTTTTATTAAATAATATTTAATATTAAGGTAGATACAGCATTTTTTATAGAGCGTTCTGAAAGAAAGGTGAAATGCGGTGACCAAGATTGCTCCTCCTAAATTCATCTGAAACAAAAAAATTAAAAATATTAAGAAACTAGATACTTAAAACTGTGGCGTCCGTGGCGTAGTTGGTTAAAGTGCGTGGCAGCTATGTCAACGAACCTGGAAACCCGGGTTCGAACCCCAGCAGCTGCAGAAAATTATTCGAATTAAAATAATTTGTCTGTACGGCCGCCACCTCTCTGCAGACAATGGCAAACCTCAGAAAGTAATCAAAATGCCATGTAAAGCTTCTTGAGAATAAGAACATTCCGTTCATCGCCGTTCGGAGTCGGCGTTAAACATGTAGGTCCGGTTCCCGGTCAATTGTGTACAAACTTAATAACACGCACAGCACAATTGATCATAAGAAGCTAGGTCAAAGTCCTTTCAAGGGCTGAAATGGCCAGTTATTTATTTTTTATGTTTTCAAAGTCGGTGACCAAGATTTCTCGAAGCTCAGTGAACCGATCGTTTTGATTTTTTTGCAGGCTTATTTTATTCATAACTAGCTTTTCCCGGCGCGCGTTGCTGCACCCTGCAACTATATGGGAACATAATAGGTGTATTCAAAACTTTTCTTAGACTCATAGTTTGACACCACTGTTATTTTCCACTGCCCGTTACAGTTTCCCAGTAGCAGGAGATCACCAAATAGTAATTCCATTTTGAGTTTGTATGTAAGTATTGTTACTTTTACTTTCAAAGCTGTTCGATAATACAAATTTTAACTGTATGGGTGGAGCCACACCCTCTTATATAATGCTCATACCAGTTTTCTAGTAGATGGACATTATCCTGTTTTAGTACAGTTGCCGACAGTAAGCATACAGACTAAATTACCAAAATGTAGCACAATCGACGAAAACCGTAGGAAATATAGCATTTTTATTGATTTGTAAGCGGTAAAAGGGGGTGTGACAGAAATTGAAGCCATCTCGTACCTGAAAAAAATGTACTGCCAAAATTTCAGCTCTATCGGCTAAGTAATTTTGAAGTTTCCAGCCATCACACAGACAGCGTTTTGCTTTTTGTATATATATTTTGGATTAACATTATTGGCTATAACTTTTGATTGGCAAGAGATACTTAGATAATTTTTTATAATAAATTAATTTTTTAGCTTGTATATTTTTTCAAAATTATAAAAACACAATATTGGAAAAAAAAAATTTGTTCGAATAAATCTAGGGGTAGGCCTTGCTTTTTGAATCACAAAAATGGTTTTTAATTTTTGCGTAAAATTGAAATAACTTTTGGCTATAAATGTTATAACTTTTAAATAGAGTTGAATATTTGCGAATTTGAATTTAAATTATTTTTACAACATAAACAAATTTTGAGCCTTTTTGTGAGGAAAACTCCAAAATTTCAGACCTTTTTTGAAAAAAATATTAAAAATATACATACTTATATACTCAACTAACGGTATTTTTGCAATAAGGTTTTCATAGTACTTTGATGAAGCTTTAAGACAAAAAAAAATTTAACAAAATGTATACAAAAGCAGCGGAGATATTTGACTCGAAAGTCGCAAAATTAAATTTCTGATTGTTTTTTTCTCATTTTTGAGCAACGATGTTGCATTAAATATATCGTTGTAGTAAAATTTTTCATAGTTTTCAAGATATGTTCATGTTTTTGATGTGAAAATAACGGAAATTATTGTTATTTTACTAAATTTAAGAAATATTTAATATTTTGCAAATATTTGTACATGTAACCTAAGAAAACAACTAAACGATTTTGTAAAAAATTTGTACTACAGCACCATCTGGTGTCCAAAGTGTTCAAAGAAGATAGTGCTAAGAAACTCATCGTACCTGAAAACTACTATATACCAATTTTTATTCTAATCGCATTAGCAGTTTATGAGTGTTAGGCAGTTTTGTAAAAAATTTGTACTACAGCGCCCTCTGGTGTTCAAGGTGGATCAAAATTGATAGCCCACAAACACGCACCGTACCAAAAAACTTCTATACACAAATTTTCATGCTAATCGCATGAGTAGTTTAGGAGTCTATTGCGGCCTTACAAACATAAGCTCCTTTTTTATATACATAGATAATCTCGTACTTGTCATAGAATTTTTTTTTTTAGCTTCGTTCATTTTTTTAGGCAAAACTATGACGAATTTTTGGTCGAAAATCGTTTTTTTGCGTTCGAAAGTCCGCCATTTTGTGAAAAATAAATATTTTCAAAAACGGCTATGACAAGTACTATTTTTAGGTATCTACTTTTATAATATATTTAATTTTTTTGTTTCAGATGAATTTTGCAGGAGCAATCTTGGTCACCGCATTTCACCTTTTTTCAGAGCGCTCTACAAAAACTGCTGTATCGACCTTAATATTAAATTTTTTTTAATAAAAAAAAAACTAAAAATACTCTTGAATGTGTATATTTTTAGGTAAAAATTTAAAAATATCCCATAGGTTTCCTTAAAAAAATTCACAAACATGACCTTTTTTCTCGGCCTCTGGATTAGACATGGGTAACGCTGCGCTGCGTTACGCTATTGAGTTGAAGCACTTAAATGCGTAACTGCGCTAATTCACTTCTTTTAAAAAATGTCACGCAATAGCGCAATAATACAAATGACACGCTCAAAAATGAGAAAATATTTTTGTAGCGAGCGAAAATTGCACAAGTTGTACGTCGCTTTAAATGGAAATAAAATGTTCGAAGCGAACATTGTCGAGGAAGATGCTGTTAAGCATATGAAGTGTGTTTGATTATTATGATGCTTTGCCGAACACGCAATGGTTTTTTCAATATGTCCAACGTGTTCGATTTTAAGAATACAAACAAACTTGAATCAAACCTTAAACTTGCTGCAATGCCAGAATCCTTCGATGTTTTAGTTTTGTTTGAAGCGCACTCTAAAAACTCACCGCATTCAACAAATTGACCACATAACGCAATTCAAAAACAGCTTGCGCAGATAAACATGTTGATAATACAGGTATCATAATATTTCAAACTGCTTCATGACGCAATTGCGTTAAAGTATTACGCTGCTAGAGTGAACTGAGCTTGGGTTAGTGTAGCAGCGTAGCATTTTTTTTCAGGTTACCAATCTCAAGTTGTTTTTTTTTTAACTATAATCTAAATGACGCATCTTAAGTATTTGTGTTTATATATTTTTACTATTTCCTATTAATTTATTCACTACTTAATTTAGAAGTACAAATTTTCATGTTATTTTATGAACAGAATTTATTTTATCTGCCAACATTATTATCTTGAATATGATTTTAATAAAAATATGAAAAATTCAAGGATAGAAAATAACGGTTATTTTTTAATTTTTACATCAAAAGATCATATATAAAAAGATGTTGTAAAATAATTTTAAATGTAGCAATATGAAGCTAGTGAGTCAGAGATTCCGTTTTTGGCATGATTTCTTTTTCCATGATTTTTAAGATAGAAATCATCTTCATTCAATTATTTGTGATCGATTCTTTTTTCGATCGTATATTAAAATTATTTTTGATCCTTATTTTTTCGATCATAAATATTAATTATATTTGATAGTTATTTTTTTCGATCAGAAATAAAAATCATTTTGTTATTTTTTTATCGATATTTTTCAAGCAGAAATAAAAATAATTTTTGATCGTTATTTTTTCGATCAGAAATAAAAATAATTTCTTGATCAATATTTTTTCAAGCAGAAATAAAAGTTATTTTTTAATGGAATTTTTTCCAATCAGCAATAAAAATTATTACTGATCGTTATTTTTTCGATCAGAAATAGAAATGAATCAATGATCTATATTTTTCTAATCAGAACTAAAAATTATTTCTTGATTGAAGTTATATCGATTGAAATTTCAATCAAATCAATATTTACAAATAAAACTGTTTTGAGTTAAAATAAAGAAGTTATTGCTTCGACCCCTCGTTACCAAGTGCCAAGAACACACGTACAAGATCTTAGACATGGATTTGGAAAAGGATTTGGATTAGTACTTGGACAAGGATTAGGACAAGGATTAGAATAAGGACCAAGACAAGAATTATAATAAGAACTTAGACAAGAAAATATAAGAAGGATTAGTAGACAAACTGGTAGCATGAAATGGTTGCAAAAAATAGTAGTAGAAAATATTGATGGAAAATAGTACTAGAACACTAAAGAAAATATTAGTGGAAAATTAATTAGTGGAAATATGCAGAAAATAGAAGTAAAAAATATAAGCAGTGTCCCATCTTGTTTCGTTTTGAAGATATGGCGTTTTTTTCTAATTTTTAAGGTTATCATATTGACCAACCTGTGCGTCGAGATTTCGATGCCACCCACCCTCTTTAGAAAAGCCAAAACCACTTTTATTTTTTCCCATCTTCTTTTGTTTTCGAGTTATAACGCTTTTTTAAGTTTTCATTTTATTATAATTTATATCTTAATATGCATGTTGCTTTTCTGATCGATTTAATATAGATCAAAAAATTATTTTTTTAATCTGATCGAAAAAATATCGATCAATGATTGATTTTTATTTCTGGTCTAAAAAATATCGATCAAAAGTAATTTTTATTTCTGATCGGAAAAATATAGATCAATGATTCATTTATATTTCTGATCGAAAAAAATTACGATCACAAAATGATTTTTATTTCTGATCGAAAAAATAACGATAAAAAAAGAACTTTTTTTTGCTGATCGAAAAAATAATAGCCTCAAAATTATGTTAATTTCTGATCGAAAAAAATAACGATGAAAAATAACGTTTATTTCTTATCGAAAAAAATAACGATCACAAAATGATTTTTATTTCTGATCGAAAAAATAACGACAAAAAAAAATTGTTATAAATGATTGATTGATAGCGATAATCGTTATTTGCGGTCCCTGGAAGAATTAATGACATTTTAATTTTTTAACTTGCTGCAAACTGCGCTGAGCACATCTTCTTCCTTAATGTTAAGCAGCGCTACTTTTTGTTTTGCGCTAAAAAAAACCTAAAAAATCGCAGGAATTTGTATTTCCTTCATGTACATTTTTTTTCTTTAGATTTGCATTGCTCTTAAAGTACATGAAATGAAACTAACATCAAACTTCCAACTTGTCGTGCATACCAGAAATGTGTAGAAATGTGTTGTTTGACATCTAATACTCACGTTGAACAGCATGCAATCATGCTTGAAGTATACAATTTGTTTATTTTTGGTTAATGCTAAAAATACGCTATTTGTTCAGTAATACTTCATATTAATTGAATAATTAAATGAATTCAAAGCAACATGAGTCTTTCGATAGATAAATTGTTTCAGGATTTTCTAATTAATTTCATTTATGTTAAATAAGTGAAGACAATATGCGCTTAGCCCAACTTGCTACTTCACCACAAAGCATATTTTTCTGCGTTACCCATGTCTACTCTGGATGCGTTGCTCTCCTTAAAGAAAAACAAAAAAATTACAAAGTTTATGAAAATATAAAAATTACGTTAAAAATGGTGAGCCATAAAACAAAAAGTTTATAGACTTAGAAGTCGTACCGTATTTCAAAATTAAAAACGATATTCTATAATTAATGACATACATAGCTTTAAAAAATAATCAAATTCTGATACCAACTGAACTACGAAAATCAGTTCTTAAAAATTTACATGAAGGCATTTGGGTATAAAAAGAAGTCAGGTTCTAGCCAGAGTCAGTATATTGGCCTAATAAAAATCACGACATTTTACACGTAGTTTCAAGCTGTAAAACTTGCATTAATTACAAAAATGCCAATCTACAACATGAATTATTGTCATATGATGTCATTAGCATTCCCTGGTACAAATTAGGGAGCGATTTGTTCGAATTCAACAAGCAAACATATCTGTAGGTTGTAGACTATTTTTCAAAATATATAGAGATTGAATTATCCAACGGCTATTCAAGCAACCAAGTTATAACCAAAATGAAATCTATCTTTGCCAGACATGGTGTGCCTCGAATTTTAATATCTGACAATGGTCCTTTCAATTCGCAAGAGTTGGGTTGTCAGGGTTGGAAAATAGAACACTCGACGTCCAGTCCATATTTTCCCAAATCGAATGGAATGGCTTGAATCGAAGCGTTCAATTAAGACTATTAAAGAAATAGTCTTACAAAATGTTTAGAAAGTAAATCTGATCCTTATGTTGGTGTACTTCATTACAGAACTACACCAAAATCAGGATAACCAAGCCCAGCAGATTTGTTAATGTCGAGATTGTTGAGAACAAAAATTCCTTCAATAGAAAACAATTTTAAGCCAAGGGTTGTTAATGTGCACAAATATCAAAAACAAGTGGCTTTTCAAAAACTGAAGTCTGCTGATTATTATAACAAAGGAAAAAAGTACTAGAAGCCGGTTTGTCAAGGTGAAAGTATCATGTTCAGAAAAACGCCAGCATCTTATTGGACTTCAGGTACTATAAAAGAAACTTGTAAGGAGCCCAGGTCTTACATGTGTAATAAAAGTAGTAGATTATATTGCAAGCCTGAATAAATAAAATATTTAAATTGGCACTTAGTGAACGGACTCATCAATAGTTTTATATGATAGCCATTGTAACTCGCCAGCAACAAGAAAAGTTGTAATTTTTAATATCAAAAAAGCACGTTTTAAATAAAGAGACTTTCAATAATATCAACATATTAAGCTGATTTAATACATGGTGTCAGAAGTGGGATTATAAGAATCGAAACAAAACTTGTGAAATTGGAAAGATAAAAAAAAGGAAAAAGAAAATGGCGTCTGAATGGCGTCGAATGCCACCACCGCTGGATGCATCAAATTTAGCAAACCAATGGCCGGGATGGAGGCGTAATTTTTTAGTGTACATGGCAGGGAAACAATTACTCGACAAGCCAGAACCTGTTAAGATAGCACATTTTTTAATGGTTGGAGATAAACACGCAATCGACATTTACGATACTATGTATCCAAGCGATGGAACGGTGGATAAATTATTGGGTACTCCGGCTGCGCAATGGAGGCATTTAAGTTTAACACGATAACACAAAAAGAGCGGCAGCCATTTGACGAATTTGAAACGGAATTACGTAAGCAAATTCAGCATTTTATTTTTTTTTGTATGTGAGGCAAATCATACGAAAACCGCATGCTGAGAGATCGCATAATTGTTGGAGTAAATGACAAAAAATTACAATTAAAATTGCTTGCAGGACGAGATGAACAAGTTAACACTGTAATTGAGATGTGCAAGGCATTTGAAACTGCAAATGAAAACAAAATCATTTTACAACAAAATGTGACAAAAGTAAATGCTCTTGGTGTGTCAACGGATGACAAGCTGGTGAATGCATTAACATCAAAATGTTACAACTGTGGCTCTAATTTCACCTCAAGTCATATGCGAACCTGTCCGGCGAATGGGAAGACTTGTTACAACTGTGGACGCAAGGGGCATTTTAAGGAATATTGTAAGCAGCTAAAGCGTGATGTCTCGGGAAGCAACAACTCTGAGTTTAAGAGGGAATCTAATCTAAACACGAAAACAGGGCAACAGAACAAAAAAACAAATGGGAATCAAAGAAAAATGTACATTCATGTTTTGTATGTGACTGGAAGGAACAAGGTAAATGTAAAAATATTGATGGGTTAAACATAGTGAATAAGAATATTTATTTAGAATAAATTCGAATGTGAAAAAATTTTGTAAAGAACGATGGACCAAGGCCTACCGAATAGCTAACGAACTAATTACATTCACGATTGATACGGGATCGGACATCAATAGTGTCCTTTTAAAATTGATTAAAAAATTGAATTTGAAATTAAACCATAAAAACAATGAATTTAATGTTTATGACTACAGTAATAATAGAATAAAAATTTTTGGTAGTGCGATTTGAAAACAAACACTGAACAAACAGCTGACTTTTTAGTTGTTGAAGACATGTTTGAGCCATTATTGGGATTGGAAACTAGCATTGAGTTTGGACTAATTAAATGGATGGACGTGCGGTCAGTCACTTGTTTGCCTAAAACAGAGAAAGAATTTTTATGTAGGTTTAGTGATATTTTTGGGGAAGGATTAGGTAAATTCCCAGGGAAGTTTTCGATCAAGTTAAAGAATGATGCAGCACCTACACTACATTACAAGAAACGAATATGTTTAGTTTAATTGATAAACTTAAAGTTGAAATTGAATTCATGATGCAAGAAGGAATCATTTCACCTGTATACTATCCAACGGATTGGGGAAACAACTTGCAGATAGTTGAAAAGCCTAATGGGAAACTAAGAATTTGTCTTGATCCTAGCCACTTAACGGACAAATACAACGAGAACATTTTTTGATACCAACAATTGATGGCTTTACAAGTCGTCTGGTGAATAAACGGGTTTTTACTGTTTTAGACTTTTCAAGTGGGTTCTGGCATATGGAGTTGGATAGTGAAAGCTCTAACCTAACAACATTCATGACTCGTTTTGGTAGATACAAGTTCAATCGGGTACCTTTTGGTTTAAATTATGCTCCAGAAATGTTTCAGAGGAAAATTGTGCAAATTTTCGGAGATATACCGGGGGTCATGGTTTATTTTGATGACATTGCCGTTGGAGTTAAAGACATGGAAGAACATGATACAGCTTTAGCTTTAGCTATTGAGCGCGCACGAGCAAACGGAATAAAATTTAATTCGAAAAAAATTCAATATCGGAAAACAAGCGTTCAGTTTATGGGGCATATTTTATCTGAGGGTACTATAAAATATGCCCCAAAGCACGAATAAATATCGGGAAGCAATTTTGAATATGAAAAAACCAGAAAACAAGTTAGATGTAATGCGTCTACTAGGTCTCTTTAAATACCTTGCGAAATATATTCCAAACTTGTCACAGCAGTCAACTGAATTACGTAAGCTAACACGCAATAATTCAAGATTTGAATGGAATGAAGTACATGATAAGGAATTAAATAATTTGCTAAATGTTGTAACGTCTGATCCCGTACTAGTATTCTATGATCCCAAAAAAGAGGTAACTGTACAAACTGATGCATCTAAAGATGGGTTAGGTTGCGTATTGATGCAAGATGGTCAGCCAGTAGCATATGCATCAAGAACACTGAGCAAAAACGAGCAAAAATGGGCTGAAATCGAAAAGGAATTATTGTCAATTGTATTTGCTAGTGAGAGATTTCATTATTATTTATACGGCAGGGAATTTACAGTTCAAAGTGATATTTAAAGGGATATTGATAATGTAACTGCGCGATTACAACGTATGCTGATGTATTTGTTGAAATATCCAAAAATGCAAGTGGTTTATAAACCGGGACGTGAAATGCTCGTGGCTGACTGTTTATCTCGGGCACAGTTACCGGAAATAAGAGAATACGAAGAATTGACGTATATGATTCACCGCGTGAGTTAATCATTTTGTTTAAAAAAATAATTATGATTTGTATCGCTCAGTCATTGAACAGGATGAAAACTATAAGCGGATAATTCATTATGTAGAAAACGGATGGCCAAATTATTGCCGACTTAACAGTCTGAGTCGAGAATTTTATAAATTTAAATCAAAAATCCACTTTGAACATGGTCTATTGTTTAGAAATTTTCGATTAGTTATCCCATCAGAATTGCATAATACAGTAATTAAATGGCTTCATGCATCACATTTAGGAATTGAAAAGACTCTTGCACGGGCAAGATTTTTATATTTTTGGCCGGGAATGAGCAGTCAAATCAGAGAGACTGTCATCTTGTACTGTGTGCGAAAAATTTACACGGAATAACCAAAAGGAACCATTATTGCAAGATCAAATACCGCAGTATCCCTTTCATGTTGTACGCATGGATCTTTTTGAATATGCTGGGCGGGATAATATATCAATTTATGATGGGTACTCAAACTATCTGTTGTCTAAACAAATATCAAACAAAACGTCTGGATGTATAATTGAAAACCTTAAAAAATTTTTAATAAAATAGGGTATCCAACAATTATAAAAACTGATAATAGTCCTTTTGGGTCAGCTGAATTTGGTAAACTCGCAAATGAATACAACATAAATTTTAGATATTCTAGTCCCAGGTATGCTCAAAGCAATGGTCTAGCTGAAAAGGGAGTAGCGATAGCGAAAAATATATTGAAACGGTGTTATGAAGAGCATAAAGTAGATCACCTCCAGTATAGAATACTAGAATATAATGTCACTCCTGTTGCAAGCTTACAAGTGGCTCCCGCACAATTATTCTTTGGTCGCATTATTAAAACTAAACTGCCCATTTCAGGGACTTTGTTGTGTCGAAACAGCTTGAAAGAAAGTGAAGTTCAGAAAAAAAAATTGCTAAAAAGCGTAACTATCAAAAACATTATTATAATAGAAACGCAAAAACTTTGCCAAAGTTAAATGTCGGTGACCTCGTCATGTTTCAAAAAAAAAAAACGAGAAAGAATGGAATTATGGAAAAATCGAGGGTCTCGTAAATGAGATCATATATAATTAAAGATAACTTTGGCAATGTTTATAGAAGAAACAGAAGGTTCATTGTTAAAACAACAAACAACATAATAACTGGGAATGATGTAATTTTTGATGAAGACACTGTAATACCCTTGAACAGAAAGAATAATTTAAAGGAAACACAAATTGCCCCTTTATTAAGTGGGTTTCAAGGTGATGAACAAAACATTCAACATGCTGATGAATCTGAACTATCACCGGAAGTTGATAAAAGTTTAAATGCGACTCCCGATAGTGATGGTTCAGAAGCATCGCATGGTAATTATTTTTATGCAACTCCTGGCTCGCCTGAGGCAGTAAACTCTCCGTATTACAGAACTCGGAGCGGTCGGACTGTTCGACCACCATCAAGATATACGTAAATAATAAGTAAAATAAGTAACAACTAACACTGGTGTGGCCTTGGACCATTACGAGTTTTTTTTTTATTTAAATTAATTTAATTTAATTTAATGTAATTTTGTAATTTTGTAATTTTAATCTAAATAAAAAAAAAAGGAGCATGTAATAAAAGTAGTAGATTATATTGCAAGCCTGAATAAATAAAATATTCAAATTGGCACTCAGTGAACGGACCCATCAATAGTTTTATATGACCGCCATTGTAACTCGCCAGCAACAAGAAAAGTTGTAATTTTTAATATCAAAAAAGCACGTTTTAAATAAAGAGACTTTCAATAATATCAACAGATTAAGCTGACTTAATACAACATGGTAAAAGATAAAGATGGATCAATTTACAGGAGAAACATGGAACATATTTTGAAATTAAATGATCTGAGCATACAATAGCATAGCACTGAGCATACAATAGATAGAGAACTCAAACCATATAAAAATTTCAACCCAAAAAAAAATGTATGCAATGGCTCCCACACTCTCAATTATGCTACGATCTTTCTTGTCGTTTATACGAGCGTTACTCGTGTTTTGGTGGCCACGATATTTTGTTATTGCGATCGTGAAGCTTTGGATTTTCGTCACTACATGAATTTTCTGTGGGACACACGCATGCGCTCTGTTGTTGTATGCATTGTTTTTTGCTTTTATTTTTTGTGCTTACAACAACAAAAAGTGAAACAAGCTAAAAATAGAACAGCTGTTGCTCGCAAAACAAAATGTATGGCAGGCTATTGTGGCAGCTATGAGAACACGAAGGGACGATCGTTAAAATGCGAAGAGAGAACAAAGAATAAATGAGAATGTGGGAGCCATTGCATCGACACGCATTTTATGGCAATTTGAGTCCTCTATCTATTGTATGCTTAGTGATAATACGTTAGTACAGGAATCATACAGGAATCTATTGAAAATTAGTTACAAAAACAAGAGGGATTATACGTAACTAAAGTAGGGCGAAATGTATAGCCTCAAAAAAGATTGAATTTCAAATAGTATTAATATATTTGATTAAAATAATGTATATCAGATTAATATAAGGAAATATTTTTTATAAAAAGGAAGATGCTGTATAATATAAAACACCCTATATTACTTGAACAATATACTCCCTCTCTCTATGTAATGTATTATACTACTTATTACATTTAGCTTAAGACATGTGGAAATGAAACAATAAAGAGTAGTGTTTGAGACTTAACAGAATACATATCTTGTGTTTTAATAGACACCTTGCGAAACTCAACAAAAATATGTTCCCATTCTTTCTCCTGACTTAGCACACCCGCCGATACAACAACATCAAGGAACGTTAGCAGCGACGCAGCAGGTAATATAGCAGCGACGTCAAGCTTAGCTTTAAGTTATTTCAAAATTGTTAAGTTAGTCTAAAATTGGATTCAATAAAGGAGTTCTCTCCTAAAAACAAAATTTTTTAAACAAATAAACTCAAGTTAATTTAACTGGCGCCCGAGCAGGGAGCGTGCGAAAGTAGTAATAACCTGAAAATAAAAAGTAAGGTTGCGCGAGTGCTGACGGCTGCTTAAGCAATAATAAGTACCTCAACAAGTGACGAGAAAGACCCTTAGTACGGAAAGGAAAAGGATCACCCGAACCGCTCAACAAAAGGACTTGAAACAAACGCTGGATAATGTTTAAGATTATATTGATGTAAGTTATGTCATAAGTAAATAAAGTGAATTATTGAAAAATTGAAAAATACTAAAAATAAGACGTAAAAATATAAGTGAAAAGAAATTTAAAATCAAAACGAATTTAATCAGATGAATAAAATTTATATTGAAAAATTTAAAAAGTAAGAAAAAATAAAGTGCCGGCCGCGGCGTAGTTGGTTGAAGTGCGTGGCCGCTATGTCAACGAACCTGGAGACCCGGGTTCGAACCCCAGCAGCAACAGAAAATTATTTGAATTAAAATAATTTTTCTGTACGGCTGCCACCTCTCTGCAGACAATGGCAAACCTCAGAGAGTAATCAAAATTCCATGAAAAGCTTCTTGAGAACAAGAACATTCTGTTCATCGCCGCACTATAGGACAAATGACCACTTTTTCTGTGCAAAATTAATAACGATTACAAAATTATGCTATTCAAACCAAAACCTGTAAGGATTTCAGAAGCAGGAGTAACTGTATTATAAAAAGTGGAATTTAACCCTCTAACGACCAAAATTTAAAATTACTCCTTTTGCAGCCATTAATGAAAACAATACATTGTTTCATTTATTAATTTTATTTGTACTGAAACAATTAATTAATCACATAAATCTAATTTATTTTGTAAATTTAAATTAAAAAGTTCCTCTTCAGTTTCATTAATTTCATCATCTTGGTTGTTAAGTTGAAAATCTTCTATGGGTTCGCTGCAACATAACAGTTCAATGACTTCAGGAGGAAGTGTGATACGTTTCCTTTTTTCAATGCGTTTACTTAAAAAAATCGTGGAAATTAATGGATCTGATGTATCGATAGCCCTATTAAATATGTCTAATAGGTTATTGGTGCGGTTGTTTCTACGAGCGTGATGTAATCTATCGGCTTTGTATATTTTATGTCGCGATTCAGCAGCTTGTTCTCCAAAAAACCCCATGGGAAGTGCAGTATTTTCTATTATTTCTCTTGAATGTATTAGTACTTTATGGACTGTAGAAGTCATTGGCAGCCAGGGATATAGCTCCTGAAAACGTTTTGCTGTTTGAAAGCAATATATTTCAAATTTGCTTGCATTGATTTCAAACTCGCAGGATAGACAAATCAAAATTATTTTGAAACGAAATATAAGGTCTTCGTCAACATCAGTTATTTTAGAAAAAATAGTGTGTTCAGTAAAAGCTCGACGAGCAGTGCTCCTGTCATTTGTGGAACCGGAGCCTCCTACTCTGGGCATATCTACACGAAGTCCAAGCTTTTTCCAAAAATCGTTTTAAATGTCTACATTTCTTTTTAAGACAGGTAAATTATCTTCTCCTCGTATCTGCCACTTTTGTATTTTGCATTTATAGCCTAAATGTAATAGAAATTCAAAAATTCTAATCCAACAATGAAGGGGGCTAATTCCAAATTTTAAGGTTTCCTCTTTTGCACGAAATACTTCACTTTTGTAATCACACGTGTTCATAAAGTCCTTAGGTGTAGCACCACAAATGGAACAAGCCTGGTTTGATCTAGTCCCAGTTATAATGTTTAAAACTTTTCCATCAATTAGTGTTAAAAATAATTTAAAGGATACTTCCACAGATTTTCCATCACCAATTGATATTTTTAGGGTTTTCAAGGCATTAATCTCATTTTTTAATTCCAGGTGCTCCTTTAAAACCACTTCTTTTGTCTCTTTTATGTACTCCAGTTTAATGGGACGGCAAAATCTTACAGACTGCGGTGTGCGGTTGTTCCAAATTGGTTTACCCGATGAGAGCAGTAACCTTAAGGGAATGACTGTTGTAGCCAATAGAGAGCTATTGCTGATATTTAACGAACCTGGCTCATTAAATGTTTGCTTAAATTGAGCTTGACCAGTGCTACTATCAAATCCGTAGCTTAATATCAATTCAGAGCTTACAAAATTTGTCTTTTCCGCTTGCATTACAGCTTGAAACACTTCTCTTTGCATATCAACAATTTTTTCAGCCGTATGTTGTAAAATATTTCGCAACGGAACTTTGGCTAGGGTCTCACTTGCTTCTAAACCCTCAGGTCGACATTTTAATTTTGCGGCTGTGATTTTGCTATAATGAGGATATATGTCGCTGTTCCTTTTTTTGCTTCCATCGCGTATTGCATTATACTGCTCTTTTGAAAAATTATGCTCAAGAAGGAAAGCTAAAGCCTCATCCGCTGAATAAGGAATTGGCTTTTTGGGATCCTCGTTAACAAATTTTCGCATTTTTGAAGGCCTTGTTGGACTTTCCATGCTTTCTTTCAGGACTGCAGCCAGATCAGTATTACCTTGTTTACGAGCGGACGTTGCTGCTGCACGAACTAGAAGATTAGTATCAGGTTTTTCAGCTGATAGGTCCGCGGCTTCTTTTCTTTTTCCGAAATCTGATTTGGCACTGAATGGCAGACGTGGACGTCCAACAGTGGTAGGTGGTGCTTTTTTAGAAATGTCATATAACACAAAATTCGTTTCAGTATTAAGCC
The DNA here is from genome assembly GCA_943735915.1 of Pherbina coryleti. Classification (NCBI taxonomy): domain Eukaryota; kingdom Metazoa; phylum Arthropoda; class Insecta; order Diptera; family Sciomyzidae; genus Pherbina; species Pherbina coryleti. The sequence continues at coordinate 101,510,137 of OX030951.1, forward strand.
ACGCTTCATTTTGTTTTTTAAAGGTATTTATGTTTCTGTGAGATTTTTCCCACTTTGTTGCCAATTTTACGCAAAAAAAATGTAATATTTGCGATATATGCCATTCTCAATTTCATCCGAAAGTATATTAACTTCACTTTTGCCAACTACATATTTTAAAACAGCATCAAACTTTCCTTTTGTTGTGCATTCTTTTCGCCATATATCAAACAAATCAGCTTTTTTTATGCAGAGGTTTCCTAAACAAAAATAGATAATACTCGTTAAACGCAAAGAATAGCAGTTTAAACAAAATGCAAATAACTCATTATTTATTACTTTATTTATATTATCAATTTGAAAGGGTTCAAATGGGGTCAAAATTTTAAAAGTCTTACAGAAGTCAAAGTTTTAAATAAATTCTACAGTTTTAAGGTTATGTAGACTAATGAATTATTATCAAGTATAGCGACATACATATAAGCCAGTGTTAATAAAATACATATATTCTTACTTGTAGCTTTATTTTCCATTTTCCACTAATGAATTATTATCAACACAATTCGATAAACACACTCTTAAAGATGAGTCATCGAAGGTCATCTTAGATGACCAACCACTACTGAACTTGCAATCACATTTGTTGAAAGACCTGCATCGATTGACTTTGACGCACACGTGTGTAACGGTACTCTATATTTAGCACAAACAAAAATCACGCGTCTTTGTTTTGGAGTATTGCCAATTAAAAAACAACAACAACAAAAGTAAAACGGCACTTTGATTCTTATCACTTTCGCACAGAAAAAACCCTCATTTGACCTAATGTGCGCCGTTCGGAGTCGGTCAAAGTCCTTTCAAGGGTTGAAATGGCCAGTTATTTATTTTTAATTTTTAAGAAAAAAATAATAAGTGAAACGTTAAAGAAAAATACATTTAGAATTAAAGGAATATAAAAAAAATTCTTTGGCAAAATTTTAATTGAAAGGAAATTGAAAAAAGTGGAATTTTTTATATCGGAAATTTTAAAAAAGAAATATAAATAAATTGAATTCTTAAAAAAAAAAAAAAAATTTTAACACATTTATAATGGAAGAAGAAATCCTAGAATTGTAGATAATCCCTCAACTCCCCAACCAATCAACAACCAATTCACCAACAATCAATCTTCCAGCAACCAATAAACAGTGAATTCATACAAGAAATAGTTCATGAATCGCATGGCTAGTAACGACGCACAGAGTGTCTTTTTCAATTTTAGCGTGCCATAAGTCCTTGAAAAAAATGTAGAATTTGTACAAAAAGACTTCTTTTCTCAATAGAAATATATTTGTTATTTGAAAGTAATATCTAAAAGTCAAAATAACACTTGCATATTTTTTGAAACTTTGTCAAAGTTAGAACTTTAAATAAACGAAGAAAAATTGAATGCAACGCACTAAAATTATGCCAAGTTTAACCCCTTGACGTATTTATACGAGTCTGGCTCGTGGTACAATTTTTGCGCCTAACATGATTATCACGAGTCCGATTCGTGGTAAAATTTCTGTGCCTAACATGATTATCACGAGTCTGACTCGTGGTACAATTTCTGTGCCTAACATGATTATCACGATTAATTTTTAACAGATTATTATTTCCGATTCTCATAATAATAAGAATAAAATTAGTTGATGCCGTGCACAACATCTAATCTAAAATAAATAGTTTTATTACATGCATTCACATTTCGTTTCGTTTTGCGACTGTTCGTATGCATCAAAACTGGTTTGTTTAGTGCAAGTTGTGTGCGAACAGTTGGAAGCGAACTTCGTTGCGCTAATTGATACGTCAAGGGGTTAAACATACATAACTTTTGAGGTGAAAAAGATTTTGCAATAAGTTTTTATTTTTGTAAATGTATAGTTAAATTCTGATATGATTTTATAGAAACACATTTTTTAGAAACTGAAAAATATGTATATTTAAAAATTTATAGGGAATTTGGGCTTGATTAGGGCTCAAAGTCAATTTTTATTAATATGAAACTTTTTTGTGTTTAAATTAATAATATTTATTTCGTCCAATATTTCGAACTCCGCCGGAGTTCATCTTCAGGGACACTGTTACAAAAATATACATACATACATATATATGTCGCCTCGTTCATGTTTTTAGATATTAATGTAGCGATCTCGTAGCGTGTTTTTCCTTTGATATCTTTCTAAAAACAATATTATTAAATATTTTTACACTCGATAAACAATTCACAGACTTCTCTTTATTGTTTATATTTCTATCCGCTACGATTCCGCTCAAGTGTTTCTACTTGACGTTAAATTAACAAGTAAGGAATATACTTCCTATTCTACGACACGGCCATTCTGACATATCACACGACCTCGTGTGACTACAATTGCTCAAAGATTGGTAACAAACATATTAATTCACTTAATTATATGATCACCGAAATATAAAGTCTCTATGATTATTTATTATATGATATTATATAGAGGTGGCGTCCGTGGCGTAGTTGGTTAAAGTGCGTGGCCGCTATGTCAACGAACTTTGGAGACCCAGGTTCGAACCCCAGCAGCGACAGAAAATTATTTAAAATAATTTTTCTGTACGGCCGCCACCTCTCTGCAGACAATGGCAAACCTCAGAGAGTAATCAAAATGCCATGTAAAGCTTCTTGAGAACGAGAACATTCCGTTCATCGCCGTTCGGAGTCGGCGTTAAGCATGTAGGTCCGGTTCTCGGTCAATTGTGTACAAACTTAATAACACGCACAACACAATTGATCATAAGAAGCTAGGTCAAAGTCCTTTCAAGGGCTGAAATGGCCAGTTATTTATTTTTTTTTTTTTTATGATTATTGCAAACTTTTTGTAATATTTCTTCATACCATCTTTGTATTACAACATTTATACACTTTTTTTTTTCAAAACGTACCATTTTACTTACACCAGATATTGAAAAGAACAATCTGCTTGAACTGAACCACCTACCGTGGCACTAGACATTAAACACAACATTTTCTTTCTTCTTCACCACCTACCGTGGTACTAGACATTCAACAGAACATTCTTCATGTTCCTTACCACCTTCCGTGGTACTAGACATTAAACAGAACATTCTTCATGTTCCTTACCACCTACCGTGGTACTAGACATTAAACAGAATATTCTCCATGTTCCTTACCACCTTCCGTGGTACTAGATATTAAACAGAACATATCCTTGTTCTTCACCACCTGCTGTGGTACGAGGCATTCAACAGAACTTTATTCTTATTCTCCCCCACTTACTGTGGTACTTGTATCAAATATTTAAGAGAAAATTTTCTTGTTTTACACCACCTTCCGTGGTACAAGACTTTTACCAGAACAGTATCGTTTCAATTATTAAAATCCAATTTTATTTTTGAATATTCTCATTAACATTAGAATTACAACAATCTTTATCAAAATCTTTAACCATACAATTTACATCATCGGGCATTTTTCTCAATCTATCATGAGAGTATTTATAATATCTATTTGAATCAAGAGCTGCAAGGGTACATATATCTGTCACCATCCAAAACTTCAATTATTTTAAAAGGACCCCTATATTTCGGGTCAAGTTTGGTTTGCCAACGTTCTTCATTTTGTAACAATACGAAGTCACCTACAACAAATTTTTTTGGTTTAGTCTTTGAACGACCGAATTTTTTTTATCATAATCTGCATTCTTTTTCATATTACATTGAAAGTACTCCCGTTCTTTCTCAATATCAACCTCAGGTTCAACATCATCTATCGTCATTAAACTAAGAGGTCGTGCAACTCTTCCTATCAATAACTCAAGAGGGCTACTTTTTGTGACATGATTAACAGTACAATTGAGAGTTAATGGAACATTTGGCAGAGCATCTTGCCAAGATTTATCTTTATCTGCCTCCACAGCTGTCAGCATATTTTTTAAAGTGCTCATTACTCGCACGGCTAATTCCTGTTGCAATCAGATGGAGGCGAATATTATTTGAAGTGCAAAATTCTCGAAACTCAGAGCTCGTAAAACAACGACCTTGATCTGCAATCAAACGTACTGGTGCACCAAACAAAGAAACACAATATGACAGAGCCTTAATACTACTTTCAGTGTTAATTAACATAGTATGACGTAGAATTACAAATTTTGTAAATGCATCAATTAAAACGAAAACATACTCTTTCTTATAATTTTTGCCACTGAGTTTACCAGTAGCGTCAATATGCACAGTATGCCACGGAATTGGTACTTTTGGAATAGAATGCAATTCTGCCTGTATTTTTCCAGAGTGAGATTTTGCAACTTTGCAAGTGATGCAATTGTCTGTATATTTTTTAACACATTTTGACATATGTTCAAACCAGTACAGGTCGTAGTTTCTCAAAAGTTTTCTCACATGCTGCATGAACCATGGATTCATGAGCAGAGTTTATAACAGACCATCGAAATGACTTTGGAATAATTGTCAAACATCCAAAACGTTGTTTTACCAAAACGTTGTATTTTTCTATTCAAAATACCAGAACGCATCTCATAGGTCTTCGCAATATCACCAGTCAACTTTTGATTATTAAAATCAGTAATTAATTGCGAAATTTCAGGGTCCGGTTGCTGTTCCGCAATCAACCAATTCCTTGACAATTCTGTTACATGAACTTCCATATGTTTTTCGTTATGAAAATATGTTGCAGTAGATCAGGTAAAGGATTTCTAGAAAAGAAATCAGCATGTGACATACGTTTTCCATCTCCATAAATGTGTAGAGTATCCACATATTTAACCTTTGCCACCTTCTTAGTTACACTCATTTTAGTTATTGCATGTTTTGCTTGCGCTACATTAATCACTTTTGTTTATATTCGCTGTTGCTGAAAAAATCACCGCCTTTTGCTTGGATGTTGCTATTCTTTTCTGCAATTTTTTTTCTGTTTAGATCTGCCCAAAAATTTAATTGGAAGAAAAATAAAAAAGGTTTGAATTGGCCTCCAGCTGCCTCACAAGCGCTGAAAAATATTACATGTTTTTTTAATATTGAAATGTAAGTAATAACTAAATTGTATTAAATTTTTAATTAATTAATTTTTAGTACTTAAATTGCACTTATATGTTAATATGTAAATAAGTTTTATCATATATACGCATTTTTTTGTTAAAATATCGATTTTAAAATAAAATTTTCTCAACGAATACATCACAACGATAACATAAAAGCATTCGTTTGATTTTGACGTTTGAATTCGGTGTTTCAGTGATCGTTAGAAATACATATTGCAAATATGTAACTGTACTACGGCATCGTTCGCTAGCTGAGCAGTTGTTTGCGTTGTTTGATGCTGTTCGAATTACAAATTTCAAAAACACGAACGAACACTGTTGTGAACGAAACGATTTTTACGAGATGATTGCAATGAATAACAATCTGTTACCACAGTAAACATACGTCCATGTAAATAATGTCTAAAATGCTTTACTGCGTTCACCACAGCAAGAGTCTCTAATTCAAATGAGTGATATTTAGACTCCGCCGGTGTTGTTCGTTTACTAAAATATGCAACGACATGAAGTTTATTATCTTTCTTTTGCATAAGAATAGCACCATAGCCTATCGAGCTTGCATCGGTATGTAGCTCTATAGAACATTCCGGGTAAAATATAGTCAAAACAGGTTCGTTAGTTAATATAGAAATTACTTTTTGTATGACGAGTTCATGCGAGGGTTGCCAATCAAGATTGATTTTGCTTGAGCTGGTTAAAGCATAAAGTGGTGCCATTATTTGAGAAAACTTCGGAACAAATTGGCGAAAATATGATGCTAAACCAATAAATTGACGCAGCTGAGTGACAGTTTGAGGAGGAGGAAGACCAACTAACGCTTTAACTTTTCTTGAATTTGGTCTAATTTCACTTAGACTTACTTCAAAACCAAGATAATCTACCTTTTCCTTCATAAAAGAACATTTTTTTATATTGAAAGAAAATGCTGCTTTTGTCAATGTAAACAAAACTGTTCGAACTCAAGCTAAGGTATCAATGACATCCGATGTTCCAACTACTAAAATGTCATCCATGTAGACTACAACGTAAGTTCTAACGAGATCGCCCAAAGCCTGTATTACAGCTCTTTGAAAAACAGACGGAGCATTCCGTAAACCAAACGGCATTCTCAAATATTCAAAATGTCCATCAGGAGTTACAAATGCAGTTTTTTCAATAGAATCAGGATGAATTGGCACTTGGTGATATCCACTTGCCATGTCTAAGGTAGTAAAGTAATGACAGCCATGAAGTCGATCAATCTGATCCGCTATCAATGGCAAAGGTAATCCACGCACATCCAATCAGAGCCATCTTTCTTTTTAACGAGTAAGATGGGACTCGCTTCGTGCTAACACCAGCTCCAAGGAGTTCATCAATTTTCGTGCGAACTATATTACGTTCATTCTCACTTAACATATATGGTCGCCTTCAAACGATTTTAACAGGGTCCTTTAGAAGAATTCGCATTGACTCAACATTTGCCGGAGACTTAGGTGTACCGGATATAAAAAGGTTTTAAATTCATTTAAAATTGACATTAAATCTGGTTTACATTTATCAGCTAAGTCAGTATCAATTTCTTTGAAATTTGTTTCAATAATTTCTCTAACATTACAGACATTTACATTTTAAATGTTCTCAAGTTTGAATTTATTGGATGTTAATTGAACAGATATTCCCATGCTTAAGATTTCTCGCCCCAACATTATATCATAACTTAAACAAGAATTAGGTAAAACATGTGTTAGAAAACTGACAATGCGACTATGAACATCCCTGTTCTTTTTTATTACTTTATTTTCTTTTTCTCATTTTTGGCTTCTTTCTCTTTTTGCTTACAACACTGAACTCACTCGTTAATAAACCTGCAAACTATTTAGACGGATTTTCAGCATTTTTATTTCAATAGGTTATGGGCCCAGGCACATTCGGTGTGGGCAAGAAATAAGTACTGTTCTGTTTAAAAAGAAAATACCGCGAATAATTAAAAGTAAAGTTTTGCGGAATGGGTTCGCTGTACCAAATTGATAAGCTGGACGAGAAGAATTATGAAACATGGGTAATGCAGATGCGTAGCGTACTCATCCACGCTGAATTGTGGAAAGTTACATCGGGTGAGCTTGTAAAACCCATAGTACCAGGTGAGATTGCTCCATGGACAACAACTGATGAAAAGGCGCTGGCAACGCTTTCGCTTTGTTTGAAACCAACGCAACTGAACCACATAAAGAAGTGTAAGTCGGCTGCTGAAGCCTGGCAACGGTTAAAAGAGGTTCATCAATCAAAAGGTCCAGTGCGGAAGGTGGCTTTGTATAAGCAGCTTTTGAATTTACATATGCGAGAAGGCGAGTCAATTTCCAGCTACATTAATTCGTTCTCATCACTAATAGACCAATTGGCAGAAGTCGCTGTAGAAGTCACCGACGAATTGGCTGTTATAATCCTAATTTCAAGTTTACCAAAGCAGTACGAGACATTTGTGGTAGCGATGGAGACACGTGACGAGTTGCCCTCCTTGGATGTAATGAAGGTCAAACTCTTGGAAGATGGAGTTCGGAGAAATGACGCATCAAAAATAGAAATTAATGGCAAAATACTGCATTTTCTGCAATGGCGGCATATGCAAGCAGCAACAACAACAACAAATCGACAAAAAAAAACGTAAAAAGAAACTTGAAAAACATCACGTGTTTTTGCTGTGGTGAGCGCGGGCACCTTGCACGGAATTGTCAATCGTCAACTAAAAAGGTATCGAAGCAAAATACAACAGTAAAATCAAAAAATTTCACAATTCTAGCGGCTGCCGATACATTTAACTTAAAATTAGATAACTGGTGTCTCGATAGTGGCGCTACGGCTCATATGTGTTGTGAGCGTGATTTGTTTATATCATTCAATGAACATTACGAACAAATCGATCTTGCAGCAGATTACTCAGTTGTAGCCAAAGGTATTGGTAAGGTGTTATTGCAGACTGAGTGCAAGTTAACTTTAAACGATGTATTGTATGTGCCAGAACTACGTGCTAATTTTATTTCCCTAAGAAGAGCGATGAAAAAAGGCTTTACAGCAAAATTCAACAATAATGGTGCTGAAATAATGGATGAAGATGGCGATATGGTGCTCAAGGCAAAGGCGAACAGTGGCTTGTTTTTAGTTGAAACAAAAGGTAACATGTGTATGATAGCGGCAGAATGTGTGTCAGAGAAGTGGCATAATCGTTTTGGCCATTTAAATTATGGCGATTTAAAGCGACTATCAGATGGCAATATGGTACAGGGTATGGACACTATTTCTAAAACAAGCAGCACTGGCTGCATAACGTGCATGAAAAACAAAATATGCACTCAAAAATTCCCAAAGAAGAGTGAAAGCCGGGCAGAAAATATTTTGGATTTGATTCACACTGACGTGTGTGGGCCGTTTTCAACGCAATCGCTTGGTGGATCTAAATATTTTTTGACGTTTATCGACGATAAGTCACGCCGTATTTTTGTGTACTTTATCAAGCACAAAAGTGAAGTATTTCAGTGTTTTGTCTCTTTTAAAAACATGGTCGAATGTCAAACTGGTCGCAGGATAAAATGTTTGAGAAGCGACAACGGCCGTGAATTTATCAGCAAAGAATTTGATACATTTTGCGACAAAAATGGCATATTACGACAGTTGACTGTGCCGTATACGCCTCAGCAGAACGGCGTAGCAGAGCGGGCGAATAGAACCCTTGTTGAAATGGCAAGGAGTATGCTATCTTTTTCGGGCATGGCTGAGACTTTATGGGCAGAGGCAATTGCAACTGCAGCGTATATCCGTAACAGATCGCCAACAAAATCACTTATAGGAGTAACGCCGTATGAAGCGTGGACACAACGAAAACCAAGCGTTATTCATCTGCGTACTTTTGGTTCGATAGCAGTAGCCCTCGATAAAGCGAGTCACAAAAACTTCAAGCCTAAAGGTAAAGAGTACGTGATGGTGGGCTACTCTCTGACGGCTAAGGCATATCGACTTTATGATGCAGAAACAAAGCAGGTTATCGAGCGACGTGACGTTTTATTTCAGGAACCTAAAGTGCAAGATGCATCGCAGTCTGACGAAGTGATGTTAGATTTATCTTTTGGAAATCGATATAGCAGTGGAAGTGTGTGCCATAGCGAAACAATAAAATGCAATGACAGTGACGACGAAAATTATGCCAACGTAATTGATGAAACCAGTGCAAAAGGTGCTAATCAAAGTGTTGATGACCAAACTCTTTTAGAAGGGTTCACCGATAGTAGCACAGACAGTGAGCAACAAGAATATGGCGACAATTATGCAAGTGCCGAAGAACAAAAAGCGGTGAAGTCTGGCAGGTCTAAACTTGAACGAGCTTGCAAAAAAATGTGCAACAGGCTGAATGTTATTGAGCAATGCTTAATTCCGCAAACATACGAAGAAGCTGTGAGAAGTGAACATGCAGACTTATGGCAAAAGGCCATGAAAACTGAATTCGATGCACTCCAGCACAATAAAACTTGGATCTTGACTGAACTACCAGTAAATCAACGTGCCATTGGCTGCAAATGGGTTTTCAGTCATAAGAAGGACACAAGTGGCAATATTGTGCGCTACAAGGCGCGTTTAGTTGCCAAAGGGTGCTCGCAGCGTTTAGGTGTCGACTACGACGAGACTTTTTCCCCAGTTTGTCGTTTTGAGACGATCCGGATGGTCATAGCGATGGCAGTCGAAATGCGTATGTTCACACATCAAATGGACGTATGTACGGCGTACTTAAATAGTGACCTAAGTGATGATATATAGATGAAGCAGCCAGAGGGGTATATCGATCACAATCATCCGAACAAAGTTTTTCGACTCAAGAAAGCTATATATGGGTTAAAGCAATCAGGAAGAGAATGGAACGCCAAGTTAGATGTGTCACTTAAAGAGCTTGGTTTCTTTCCATGTGTTAACGAACCATGCCTGTATAAGCGGAACCAAGGTAACTTATCATTAATACTGATTTACGTTGATGATTTAATTGTAGCATGCCAATCGAAATCAGAGCTGATGAAAATTAAAAGTGAGATCGCAAAAAGGTTCGAGTGTGTGGACAAGGGTCCATTCGAATTATTTCTTGGCATGCGTGTGCAACGTGATGGTGATGTTGGCAGTATTACAATCGACCAGTCAGCCTATATCAGGGAGCTACTTAGGGAGCATGGTATGAGCAATTGCAGAAGTGCAGCAACACCGTTAGATGCTGGCTTTCAGGTGGCATGTAAAAATGAAGACTGTGGTATTGTTGATGCAAAATTGTACCAATCGGCTGTAGGTGCGTTAATGTGGCTAGCTCTTACAACTAGGCCCGATATTTTGCATTCGCAAAGTTTACACGCATAAAGTTTAACAATTAACAATTGCGGTAGACATTAACCAGGAGCAAAACACAAACAGATATCGCCTTAAAACTATATTGCAGCACCCGCGGTTTCGCCGTTTCGTTGGCTACTGATGTTTTTACTTTGTTTTGCTTGTTATTAGGTGTCGGTAGCTTTGAGCGCATCTTTCTGTGTCTGTTTTGAAATTTATTCTTTGTTTTGGTGGTATGTTATTATGTGTAGCATTTCCAACATATATCTTCTCGCGTAATTCGTCTCTTGCTGAAAAATTTGTACATTGTCAAAGTCTGGACAGTGGTCAAGTGTTGTACAGTGGGCCGCTAATGCTGTTTTTTGTTCCAGTGGTTTGGTGCGTGATTTATGTTGTGACTTGTGCGCAGATATTCTTGTCCGTAATTTTAATTCAAATAATTTTCTGTCGCTGCTGGGGTTCGAACCTGGGTCTCCAGGTTTGTTGACATAGCGGCCACGCACTTTAACCAACTACGCCACGGACGCCACATGTTGTCCATCCATTGCTTCTCTGAATTGAAGTATGACTTGATGTTAATAACTATGTTAATTGAATATAAGCTTACTCCAAACTAACCGCATTCAATACCACCAACAGCATTAACAAAGCTTTCTACATCGTCTATAACACAAATATTAGTTATCTCCAAATTCATATTTATACCTCTACGTTTAAAAACCATAAACGTGGTATATTAATTTTGTCACTCCGTTTGTAACGCCCATAAGGACGCGTGGCAGGTATAGAAAAGTATATATATTCTTGATCAGCATCACCACCCGAGTCGTCTGTCTGTCTGTGATCACGATAACAGCCGTAATTTTAAAGCTATCATCACGAAATTCGATATTTAAGCTTTTATCTAAAAAATAAAGGTCAAGTTCGGCTCAAAATGAGCCAAATCGGATGAAAATCCCCCCTACCTCCCATACAAAGTGACTTTATCAAAACGGTAAAATCTCTTAGAATTCCACAAAAACTAATATATGGACTTGAAATTTTGCATATGACCTTTGCTATTTAATATACACTCTATGCATGAAATTCAACCAAATCGGATGAAAACCACGCCTACCTCCCATAGAAAGTAACTTCATTAAAAATGTGACTTCATAAAAAAATTTTCTGTTAAAACTATGACGAAAATGGTTTTACAAATAAACATTTTATGGACTGCTTAAGACTTTGGATATACTTTGGTTCGGACGTGGGGGAATTTTAACTTCGAATTTTTACTAGTTTTTATTTAATTTTTTGCGCACAAGTATGCAAATTTTTGTAACTGTGTTGACAGAAAATGCAACTCACCGTTCAGAAGACACACAAAGTAGCATAAAGTGATACATACAACATGTTGACAACATGTTGAGTTTCCAGAACGCACCCATTGATAACAGCTCGTTTTCTCTTCTACAAGAAAACATCTGTCAAAAAAATTGTTTGTAAAAATGCATCTGCAGCTGCTGAGGTTGTTATTATTTTCTTTTTTTTTAATATATTTAAACACTAAAATATTATATTATTTACAAAAAATATTTTACAATTCAAGTTTAAAGTTAATATATACATTTTAGATAGTTGATAACAAATTTAAATTGAAAAGAAAAACTAAGGAGAATAGGTCACGAGCCATAATGCAAAATAAGAGATTATCTTTAAACAATTTTCTCGAGATATTATTAAACAAGTCTGAGGTACTTAGGACATTAGTTTCATGAATGCAACGAGACATAGGCATATTTTGAGCATACTTAGGTCTATGAAACGACTCACGAAAATGGAATTGGCAACGGAGATACCGAGATGGAGTATTAAAATCTAATTGAGAAAGAAGTCCAGGGCACTCGATATTGTGATGAATATTGTGTGAGATCCCTAATAAGCATGATAGAGAATATTTTGCAGCGAATAGAAAGTGGAGTAATATTAACTAAGGCACAGCGAGTAGCATATTGAGGTACTGAGGGTAGGTTCCAGTTTAATTTGTACCACATGTATCTAGTGAAATTACGTTGAACCGCTTCTAGTCTATTGACGTATAATATATACCCTGCAAGACATGGGTAACCGAAACTCTAACACTTAAAAGAATTTTTGTTCACTAATACATATGCACAATTTGTACTTTCTTAAAAATCAATATTTTCGTTAAGTAACCTATGATTTTCTCAATAATGGAAACGAAATTTTCCGTTTCGAAATTCTGTACGCATTTAATATTGTTATCTCATTCTGGTGCTTGAAGTTCGAGTGAATAAGCATAACTTTTGGAACAAATGTGGCCGATACTGGTTTATAGGCATAGAGTTCGTTGAGCCAAATAAAGGTTTCAAACCAAATAATGAATAAAAAAACAATAAATAATTTAATCAGCCTTGACAAAAAAAAAATTCGAGTCAAGTGCTAAAAAATACATAAAAATTGATAAATTTGCAAAAACTGATTTTGCAGACGATATATCTACATTAGCGTGGCCGTTAGTTGTATGGAGAATATTTTTTTTTTGATTCCTTATACTCTCTCCCCCCAAATCGGTTCAGTTTTATGTAAAAAAAAATACAAAAAAGTTTCAAAGCGACAAGTTGTGTTTAAGGGGTGTCGCCCAACCCTCAAAGTTGGCCTTCAAGCTCATTTATTCAAATGTAATTTGATTGTATATGAGTATCTTTTTAAAAAAACATTTTACAAGAATATGATGTATGGCAATATTTTAGCTCTTTTAATCAACAACATTAGCCTTAAAGTTTTTTGATAAAATCAATATTTAAGAAAATAATGAAGAAAATAACCAACAAAATACCAAAAATTATATGTACCAAAATTATATTTATATGGAAATTATTTGTTCTAAGCATGTGCGTTAAAAGCTTATGTCTATTAAATTATTTCATACATAGCTATACTACGTATAGTCAAAATAAAACCAAACAAAAACAAAATTATTGAGTTATATTAAAATATTTATAACTCTTGACTTACAGTAGATTTCTTAGAGTTCGAAAATTTCTTGTTTGAGAAGAAAAAAACTGCTCAAGCCCACCACTAATGAATTTTGAAACTGTTTGTTTTCCCATTGTGGCGCGGTTAAAGTAAATTTGTTTTTCTTTTTTAATATTCAAAGCAGCGACCATATTTTCTTTTATGATGTTTTATGAAGCGACCACATTTATGAAGTTGTACTGAGAAGTGTGTTTGAGGAAAAATTTCAAAATCATTCAAGCCCTAACGTAACAATATTTGAAAAATTTAAAAATGCATGGCCAAAATTAAACGTTAACAACTGGCAGCAAGGAATGCCAGATGAAGTGGTAAATAATTATTTGAAAAACAAAAAATCTCGGGTTGTAAGTTTTGTTAACACAATCTTACAAGAAGTACAACCTAAAGAGGATTATAAGGAGTTACTAGAACTTACCTTGCTATTCCTGGGTGAGAACCTAAAAAAAACCGCCAAACAGTGTAATAATTCGTTCACCGGGAGCTTATCATCATGCGCGTTGGATGGGAAAAGCTATTTACAGCTTGAAAATATATTTGTTCCGTGAAGAGTTTAACTTGACAGAATCTGAAAGCATTGGACTACGTCAAATTTGCATTTTTATTGTCGCCGTATATGTTGAAGCCTGGTTATGTGCTCCCTTAGCAATACAAGCACCATACACCGACTTAAATGTTTTGTCAAAATTAAAAGATTTTGAAAATATTGATTTAGGAATCTCGCAGGTTGCCGTCAAAAAATTCAAAAACCAGTTATGGTATTTAAATAGGGAGGCTATTGCATTTGCGTTTTTTGACAACAATGTCGTAGATGCAACAAAAGAAAATTGCAACAAAACAAATTAACTTTAACCGCGCCACAATGGGAAAACAAACAATTTCAAAATTCATTAGTGGTGGGCTTGAGCAGTTTGTTTCTTCTCAAACAAGAAATTTTTTCGAGAGATTTCAAATTGATACGTCTTTCATGACATTAACTCCGTCCGAATGGCCTGCGCAGGATTACTATATGACAGCGGTAAAAACATTAAAAAAATTAAGAGTCTTCAATGATACCGCCGAAAGAGGAGTGAATTTGATGGAGGAGTATAATAAGCTCTTTACAAGAAATGAAGAGCAAAAACAATTTGTACTGCAGGTTGTTAGCGACTATCGTCGCCGGTTTTCGAACTCTAAGAAATCTACTGTAAGTCAAGAGTTATAAATTTTTTAATATAACTCAATAATTTTGTTTTTGTTTAGTTTTCTTTTGACTATACGTAGTATAGCTATGTATGAAATAATTTAATAGACATAAGCTTTTACCGCACATGCTTAGAACAAATAATTTCCATATAAATTTAATTTTGGTACATATAATTTTTGGTATTTTGTTGGTTATTTTCTAAAATATTAATTTTAGCAAAAAAATTTCTTTGAGGCTAATGTTGTTGACTAAAAGAGCTAAAATATTGCCATACATCATATTCTTGTAAAATGTTTTTTTAAAAAGATACTCATATAAGTACAAACAAACTACATTTGAATAAATTTAGGGGCGGGCGACAACTTTGAGGGGCGGGCGACACCCCTTAAACACAACTTATCGCTTTGAAAATTTTTTGTATTTTTTTTTTACATAAAACTGAACCGATTTGGGGGGAGAGAGTATAAGAAATAAAAAAAAAAATAACGGCCACGCTAATCTACATAAACTTAAAGGAGCCAATTGAGAAATAGATGGTGTCTTGCGACGAGTAATTGCAGATGATTTGCTAAGCAAATTTAATTGGGAAGGCCGATGGGAGAAACGTAATTTTATTTGGTATGGCCTTGTCAATTTATAATTTCTATAACATTAATTATATTTGTAGATTTTATGCAGATGTTTTCAAAATAGAGGGGAGACAACAATTCGAAAAGGATATCCGCAAATCCATTGACTTAGCTCACAATAGACATAAGCAGAAATTATATAAATTAAAAACGATCGGCAATTAAACTTACTTTTTATTGTTTTTATTTATTTAAATTGCATAATTTCAAATATAATTTCAAATTACAAATTTTTATTATTAAAACATTAATGAATTTACTTAATTTTTATTTTTTAATCATAATCATTATTTTATCATAAAGAAATTTATCATAAATTTCTTATTTAGAACGGTTAGCTATTTATACTAATTAACTAGTCACCTTTTTGTTACCTATAACTGGTATCAGTGACTAATTCTAATCTGTTAATTAATTGGTAATTTTTATGGTAGTTAAAATTGGTTTGACATTCGGATAATTTACTAGTTATATCCATTATAGTAGTAACTAGTTAATCTATCAAACAGTATTTGGGTATTACCTGGTTATTTTCATGGTAGAAATGGTAGAATGGTTGGGAATGGAATATGGTGCGAGGGAGATGTCTATATATTTATTATATGTAAAAAAATCATAAGCGAGAATGGGACATAGAATCACACGTATAGAAGAATTTCGGTTACTTTTGTCCCGATGTTCTGTATAAGATGATGGGAAAATAGTAAATTTCTAACGGAAACTTTTTATATCGCTCCCAATTAAATAATAGTTGTTTTAACCAGTACCTGTCTTGCGGGTACGGGTTCCAGATTATAGAGCAATATTCTAGATGCGGTCTCACTAAAGATGAATAAAGTGTCTTAAGAGTATAGGGATCTGAGAAGTCCATTGAATTTTTTTTCAGGAATCCTAACATTGAGTTAGCTTTTGCAATAATTAGTTGAATATGGTTCCTAAAATTAAGTTTAGAATCCAGCAGAACTCCTAAGTCCTTTTTATAAAACACTCTTTCCAAAGTAGTAGAATTTATTGAATAGTACTGGACAATAGGGATGGCAGACCTAAAAAAAGATTGATACTGGCATTTAGAAATATTAAGGGAAAGATTATTAAGGCAGATTATTTGCAACCAATTTAATATCTAATTGAAGAAGATTGGAATCATTATTAGATTTAATTGCCCGAAATAGTTTTAAGTCATCGGCAAAAAGAAGACAACTAGAGTGTTTAATGACTAGAGGAAGGGCATTAATAAAACGAAGGAAAAGAAGCGGACCAAGATGACTTCCTTGAGGTACACCTGATAAAACCTGAATGGGGGAATACTAAGCAATCATTAATTTTGACAATTTTCCAACGATTAAGGAGATAAGATCTTAACCAGACATGCAGATTAGAGTGAAAACCTATAGCTGAAAGTTTACGGAGTAAGGTTTCGTGATTAACTTTATCAAACGCCTTCGATAAATTTGTGAAGATCACATCTGTTTGTAAGCCGTTAGAAAAGTTTCCAATTATGAAAGAGCAAAAATTATGAAAAAATATTAAAATAAGTGGCAGTTTATGATTTACCTGATATGAAGCCATGTTGATTAATAGAGATTACTCTTTTAATACAAAATGATAATTTTTCATAAACTATTTTTTCAAAGATTTTTGGCAAACATAAAGTTTTACTTATCCGTTTATAATTGCAGACATTTTGCTTCGGAGCAGATTTGTGAATAGGAACAATATAGGAAACTTTCCGTTCGTCCAAGAAGGAACCACTAGAGAGAGATTTATAGAATATAATAGTTAGGGGGCGAGAAATTCAAGTCTCACACCTCTTAAGCAAAATAGGAGCAATATCATCATGGCCAACCATCGATGTTGATTTAATGTTAAGAAGTGGAATTTCAACCTCTGATACCTCTAAAGAGAGCTTTTCAGTCATCATTCGACCGCCGGCTAAACAAGTTCGTTTTTCTTCTAATAAGTAAATTTTTAATTACTCTCTCGCTAATATACAATCTTACAATAACAATAAGACAATGTTAGCTTGCTTTGTTTGCGCCTCTGCCATCGTACATGAGTACATTGCTTGCAGTTTTTGTTGTAGAAAACTGCATATAAGGTGTGCTGATCGTGGAGTGCAATATTCCAACTTAATAAAATCTAACAAAAACTTATGCTATCAGTGTGATTCTTGTATTCATCACTCTGTACCGAAACTTATGCTGGATATAGTAAATGCAAGTAGAACTCTTCTTGAAAAAAATCATGTGTGATTCAGCTGATGCTGAAGTTGCTATCGTGGGTAGTAACGGTATCGCGCAAAATGAAATAGACGATAAATGTATTCTAACGCGCTCAAAAGCTAAGACCAGTATATATAATAAAACATTGCGGCGTAGCTCTCTAAGCTCTCCTGCAGTAGTTAATGTAAATCACTACACCTACTAACAACCGTGCTAATATACATACGAAACTCCCGCAAGTACAAAAAAATTGAAGTCGCAAGAAGTTAGTCAAAATGCGACGCGCTGCGGAGCCCAGAAGCCAGTGGGTTACAATGGTTCTGCAATCAATGTAGAAAATTCTCAACAAAAGTCCTTATGTCAAGGTTTTTAGACTTGCAAGCTTCATCAACAAAAATCACAAATGAGTTCGCCCGCTTAAACACATTACTCGTCACAATGAATGATGACTTAGAGTCGCTAAAGAATCTTGCTTGTGATGCAAATTCAGTATCAACTGACGCAGCATCCAAGCTGGCAGCAAATGATGGCAGATCCATGCGATCCAGACCATCAAGAAAACCATCAGCTGTCTCTACACCAACTACAACTGAAGTCAACAAACAGACCACTCCTCTGGTAAACACCTCGATGTCTCGAACTGGCCTTGGGAACCAAGATGAAACACTGAGTGCTCCTATGCTAGTAAACTCAAGATCTGACTTCGCCAACTCAATCAACACAACTATTACTACTAATACTACCAATGCTCAATCTCACGCCGCTCCACCAGCTATTGCCCTCACGCAAATAATTGCCGATGTTCAGTCTGCTGCTTCCACGCAAACTGCTGCCGCTGCTCAAATTACGGCTTCTCTGCATTTACCTGCGGAAGTGTATGCTGCCACGCAACTGTTGCAGGCACCAGATCCGAGTTACGCTACTGTTGCATGGAACGCTGCGCCAACCGTGACAACTGAGTCAACCTCGACCGCTGCGTCAACCTCGGCCGCTGCACCAAGCTTAGCCGCTGCGTCAACCTCGGATGCTGCAGTACAGGTTGCTGACACGTTCCAGTCTCAGTTCAATACTTCGGACGCGTCTTCCAGCGATCTAGTGGTAGTTCAACGCACTCCACGCAAGTCACTCTTTATCTCTAGTCTTGCACCGAATACTACTGAAGAAAATGTCATGAATTATATCAAAACTATATAAATCAACAGTAATGTGGACCTCTCACGTTTATCAGCATTGAGCTGCCGTAAATTCAATTTACCAGCGTCGCGCACTTATTCATCCTTCAAAATATCAACTCTTTCTAACGATTTCGATCTTATTTGTTCAAATAAGGTTTGGCCAAAAGGTGCAATCGTGCACGAATTTATTTCAAGGGATAGAAATTCTCGTCAACTGAAATCTAATTACACTAGCTCAAAAAACGACGGCTCAACATTGGATGCTTAAACTCTGCACCCGTATTTTCGATTTATTATCAGAATGTTGGAGGTATTCGATCTAAAATTCAAAAACTATTTTTAAGTTCTATTTCCTTAGTATTCGATATAATTATTTTTACAGAAACTTGGCTCACAGATTGTCATTTAACTACTGAACTTTTTAATGCATCATCCTATAATGTTTTTCGTAAAGATCGTTGCCCTAGAACAACTGGATTATCCAGGGGTGGTGGGGTACTAATTGCGGTTCAAAAAGGTTACACCTGCAACCAAATTGAATTGCCTTGCCATTCAGAATCATATTCAATCGATCAAGTCATTGTCAAAGTCTGCCTAAGTCATAATTTTGAACTAATCATTGTCGTTAGTTACATCCCACCATCTAGCCGATTTGATCTTTACGAACTACATTTGGAAAATTGTAAAGCCTTATTTGATTTACTTAAACCGAATCAGCATATAGTTTTTACGGGGGACTTTAATCTCGGAAACATTACTTGGAACATAGATTGTGATGACAAGTACCTGACTGCATTCAATGTAACTAGTGATATTGAGGCATTGGTTGTAGATTTCTTTAGTCAATATGATTTAATACAGGTCAACGACATACTCAATGACAAAGATCTTGACAAAGATCTAGCTATAAAGGTTGGCGTACCAGCCAACCCTATTTTTCAAAAATCAATCCACCATACTCCTATATTGCTTGAGTTGTCTAATGTTCTTTTTCAAAAACTGAACCTATTTGAAAAAAAAGTTTTCGATTATAATAAAGCTAATTTCTTAGTTATTGACAGATATCTAGATTCTTTTGATTGGGATTCTTTACTTTCAGGGCTTGATCTCTGTGATATGTATAATAAGTTCTTGTCGGTTCTTAATGAGGCAATTGTCAAATTTGTACCAACTAAACTTCTTAGAAATAACAATAATCCCCCTTGGTTCAATAGGAGGCTTTGTAATCTCAAAAATATAAAGAACAAAGCGTACAAGCGATTTAGACAATCGAATTGCAACATTCAACTCAAATCTGAATACTTGCTTTGCCAACGTAATTTTGATACCCTCAATAAGTTTCTATATCAATCTTATATACTTTCCGTCGAAGAAAATCTTAAAACCAACAGCAAATTCCTCTGGACTTTTATTAACACCAAAAGAAAATCAAATGGTCTTCCAACCATGATGCAGTATCTTGATAACTCCTCTGAGGATCCAAGAACAATTTGTAACTTTTTTGGAGACTTCTTTAAATCAGTTTATTCTGATAATAATCTAAGGGCCGTTTTATTCACTTTTATAACTTGAGGGTTAGAAATAACTTTAGGATTTTTTGAAACTGAAAAAAAAATTCGTTTTATTCAGTACAACATTTCTGTTATAACTTTTGAAATTGAAAATTTGATATAACTTGAGTTTTATAACTTTCGTCAACTTGTGATTTCAATAACTTCCGAAATTGGCTCCAGTTATTTGATTTAACTTGGGATATTTGGTATAACTTCAGCTTTTTGTTTCATTCGTAAGAAATCGTAGGCTACAATTGAATACAAAAGTTTTTAAATTTTGTGAACAAATGGGATGATGTGGATTTTCTTGATCGTTTTCGATTGACAAAAGAAACCACCTTGATGATTTTGGAGCTGATCAAAGACAAGCTACATTGTGACGAACGGCGTAAATTGAGTAAATTTTTGCTAATAGCTCACGTGAATTACAGCTAATCACTCAATTTTTTATTTTCCTTCGCTATGGTGATATTGGATCAGTTTAGGTCGCAGTTGCGGATTTCAGTTGAGTGTGTATTTCATCAGTGCACATTGTATTATATAGAATGGGTATGGCACCTGTTATATTCAGGCAACAATTCGTCAAAATGCAAACAACGCAAGGTGAATTCCTGAAAGTTTCGAGAGAATTTTTCATCACATCCGAATTTCCGCGCACAATTGGTGCAATTAACTGCACACATATGAGAATTCAATCGCCAGGAGACAAGGACTCTGAAAGCTACCAAAATTGAAAGAGACAGTTCTTTTTAAATGTTCGTTAGATACTTTGACGCGTTTTCAATTAAACAATATAATATTTATTACTGTAAAGTGTACAGTATTTTATGTTAACCAATCCATGTCAATGTTAATGTTCATTTGGCCGGATCGTTTTGTATGGTAAAAAAAGGTCAGCCATTCGGGATCGATCTCAAAAGTAAGAAAAACTCATAAGAACGATTTCTGCATAATTGTTTTTTCCAAATCAGAGAAAATTTATTTTTTACAGAACGCATGCCCAAATCTGATAAAAAGATAAATATCTTACACGTACCAACATTATTGCATAAAAAAATGTTTGCTAGAGATAAATAAGAAGAGCACGGAATAGAAAGCCATAGCTTACTTAATTGCACATTTTTTATGACAAAAAACTACAAAATATTAGCAAAAACGATTTTAAAAGGATTGACAATGCCAGTTATGCATAAAAATCGGTTGGGACATATTTATGCAGCTTAGCAATCTTGTGAAAATACACAAAGTTTGAATCACGCCAAAATTCAATAATAAATAAAATAAAGACTTTTTTGCAATAACTTAAACAAAATGTGTTTTTAAGGATAGCAAACATTTTGGGAGGTCAATAAGAGTTAAATTAGATAATACATAATTTTAAAAATTGTTTTATTCTGAAATATTTGTATTTACCGTTTTAGCGGATTTATAAATTGGACTTCTTACGTTCTGTAATTTTTCGCACATAGCTTTGATCAAACCGATATATAAAAAGAAAATAGAACTCAATACCCTTTCCACAAGATCAATTTCAAGTAAGTTCAATGAAAAATTTGGCTTTTACGGCGGTTTTAAAAAATGTGTTTTTAAAAAGTAACAAAAAATACGATTTATGGAGGTGAATAAGAGTAATATTTCTTGCCAAAATTCCGGTATGTGTAAAATATTTATCTTTTTAGCAGATTTGGGAATGCTTTCTGTGAGAAATAAAAAGTTTCAAGCAAAAACAATGTTTTTTTTACCAAAACGGACCTTCAGGAGAATAAAAAAGGTTCCGATGAATATTCTCCAAATAAAAAACGAGGTCTGATTATAAATAAAAGCCAATTCATAAATTTCTTTATTTAAATACTAGAATCAAAATCAAAAATTGGCTCGTTTTGGCTCAGCTCGACAACGATATTATTTTCAAACTCGATCGATTGATTCAGAAACAATTTCAAAAGTTATAATTTCAATATTTTTGTTTTTTATGACAAATGAGTTTAATTTCCTTGGGATATTTTGATAACTTGAGAAATTATAACATTCCTTAATTTTAATGCTAGAAACGTCAACTGACAAAAACCGAAACTGAATAAAACCAATTTTTAACTTTGGAAATTAAAATTTTCAACTTCTCAAGTTAAACAACTTGGCAAGTTGACAAAAGTTATTTAACTTGTACAAGTTATCAAAAGTTAGAAAAAAAGAATAAAACGACCCTAAATGTTGCCAGTTGCTTAACTCCTGATGTTATTTGCGATTTGGATAGCATTAGCATTAATATCCTTGATGTCGAGCTAGCCCTTATTAACATCGAAGGTATATCTACCGAAGGTCCGGATAAAATTCCGCCTATTTTGTTAAAAAATTGTGCGAATTCACTATCGTATCCGTTACATTTTATATTTAGCAAATCGCTTTCATGTGGGGATTTTCTTGATACTTGGAAAATTTCTCATATTGTCCCCATCCATAAATCTGGTCCCAAGCAAGATGTTCGAAATTACAGACCCATATGTAAAATTTCTTCTATTCCCAAATTGTTCGAAAAAATCGTTTACAATAAAATCTTTCCTTGTTTTTCTAATGCTCTATCTGACTGTCAACATGGTTTCCGGACTGGCAGATCCACTACTACTAATCTACTATTGTTCTGTAACTATATTGTAAATTGCTTTGTCGACCATTTGCAAACGGATGTGATCTTCACTGACTTTGCTAAAGCCTTCGATAAAGTTCATCATGCCTCTTTAATCTACAAGCTGGGTTGTTTAGGTTTCCGTGGCAATTGCATAAAATGGATTGAATCTTACTTAACCAACCGAATACAATTTGTAAAAGTCAATGATCTGTTGTCCTGCCCTATTGAAGTAACATCTGGGGTCCCCCAAGGGAGTCATCTTGGTCCATTACTGTTTTTATTATTTATTAATGATCTTCCCCTGGTTGTTAAAAACTCCCAATGTCTGCTATTTGCAGATGACCTTAAATTATTCCGCTCTGTCAATTCATCAACGGATAGTAACTTGTTGCAAACCGACTTGGATGCAGTCACCTCATGGTGCTCATCGAATAATTTATTTCTTAACATATCTAAATGTCAGTCTTTTTCCCTGTATAGGACCAACTCGCCACTATTTTTTAGTTACAAAATTAACAATCGGAGCCTTGAAAGGGTTACCATCAAGAAAGATCTGGGTGTGGTCTTTGATCGTCGTCTAACTTTTAAAGATCATTTCGACTATGTTATCCCTAAAGCATACTCAATTCCAAAGATTTGAGAGATCCATTCACACTAAAAGCTCTTTTTGTCAGTTTAGTTAGACCCCATTTGGAATACTGTTGTATTATAGGGAATCCATCCTATACTTGTCATTCTCTCAGACTAGAAAGAGTCCAGAAATCATTTACCAAATTCTTGTTTCATAAGTTGAATTGGCAGATTAACTTGCCTTCCTACAAGACAAGATGTGCGTTGTTTAGCCTTAATTCTCTTGTATGTCGCCTAGGGTGGCCGTTAGTTGTATGGAGAAAAATTTTTTTTTGATTTCTTATACTCTCTCCCCCCAAATCGGTTCAGTTTTATGTAAAAAAAAATACAAAAAAGTTTCAAAGCGATAAGTTGTGTTTAAGGGGTGTCGCCCGCCCCCTCAAATTTGGCCTTCAAGCCCATTTATTCAAATATAATTTGTTTGTATATGAGTATCTTTTTAAAAAAACATTTTACAAGAATATGATGTATGGCAATATTTTAGCTCTTTTAGTCAACAACATTAGCCTCAAAGAAAGTTTTTTGCTAAAATTAATATTTTAGAAAATAATGAAGAAAATAACGAACAAAATACCAAAAATTATATATACCAAAATTATATTTATATAGAAATTATTTGTTCTAAGCATGTGCGGTAAAAGCTTATGTCTATTAAATTATTTCATACATATACTACGTATAGTCAAAAGAAAACTAAACAAAAACAAAATTATTGAGTTATATTAAAAAAATTATAACTCTTGACTTACAGTACATTTCTTTGAGTTCGAAAACCGGCGACGATAGTCGGTAACAACCTGCAGTACAAATTGTTTTTGCTCTTCATTTCTTGTAAAGAGCTTATTATACTCCTCCATCAACTTCACTCCTCTTTCGGCGGTATCATTGACGACTCTTAATTTTTTTAATGTTTTTACCGCTGTCATATAGCAATCCTGCGCAGGCCATTCGGACGGAGTTAATGTCATGAAAGACGTATCAATTTGAAATCTCTCAAAAAAATTTCTTGTTTGAGAAGAAACAAACTGCTCAAGCCCACCACTTATGAATTTTGAAACTGTTTGTTTTCCCATTGTGGCGCGGTTAAAGTTCATTTGTTTTTCTTTTTCAATATTCAAAGCAGCGACCATATTTTCTTTTGTTGCATCTACGACATTGTTGTCAAAAAACGCAAATGCAATAGCCTCCTCATTTAAATACCATAAATGGTTTTTGAATTTTTTGACGGCAACCTGCGAGATTCCTAAATCAATATTTTCAAAATCTTTTAATTTTGACAAAAAATTTAAGTCGGTGTGTGGTGCTTGAATTGCTAAGGGAGCAGAAAACCAGGCTTCAACATATACGGCGACAATAAAAATGCAAATTTGACGTAGTCCAATGCTTTCAGATTCTGTCAAGTTAAACTCTTCACGGAACAAATATATTTTCAAGCTGTAAATAGCTTTTCCCATCCAACGCGCATGATGATAAGCACCCGGTGAACGAATTATTACACTGTTTGGCGGTTTTTTTAGGTTCTCACCCAGGAATAGCAAGGCTAGTTCTAGTAACTCCTTATAATCCTCTCTAGGTTGTACTTCTTGTAAGATTGTGTTAACAAAACTTACAACCCGAGATTTTTTGTTTTTCAAATAATTATTTACCATTTCATCTTCCATTCCTTGCTGCCAGTTGTTAACGTTTAATTTTGGCCATGCATTTTTAAATTTTTCAAATATTGCTACGTTAGGGCTTGAATGATTTTGAAATTTTTCCTCAAACACACTTCTCAGTACAACTTCATAAATATGGTGTCGGCAAGGTAACCACATTAGCTTTCTTTGTAAGTCGTGTTCAATCAACGTACAAGTGCCCTTATGTCGGCCGGTATTGACCGCTGTTGTATCAAACACCAAACATTTTATTTCTTCTTGCAAACCCCATTCACAAATTGCACGATAGATAGCATCGGCCTGTTGCCGTCCTGAACCTGAATCCAGTGCTGGTACTTCCAAAAGCTGCTCACATTCTCCACTCGAAACTAAAATCGGAAGTCTATCGACTTTAACATTCCCCGTTAAGGCTGGCAATAGTTTCCCATCCCAATGTAAACAAATGGTATCTAAAGCATCCAACCGAAAATTACTTCTTAGAAATGTCGCTCTTTCCTTTCGCAATTGTTGTCTTGCAACTTGGATGGAAGTTCTGTTGATAATAAAGTCCGCAATATCTATATTAACGGACTCCAATACTGCTGAAATAATGTGAACAGCGTTTCTATCACTTATTTTGCAGTAATCTAATGCTATAGCCAATTTTTGTGTCATGATTGTTTTTGTACCTCTACATTTTTTGGCAGGAGGTTCAAAATCTTCGATATTTGCATCAGGGTCAGAAACTGTTCGAGGTAATTGGAACTTGTCGGTGTCAGTATCAGGAACTTCAAAACTGGAATCACTTTCAGATGATGTAAATTGTACTGTTTCATCTATATAAATAAACAAGCATTTTAATTTATTAACATGACAAATTAATTTCACAATAAGTTTACTTAATATATTTATCTCTCGATTACTTCGATCCCTTCGCCTTGAATCACCTTGTTCGCGAATTTCAATATTGCGTTCCTTTCTATCTTCCGCATAGTCAATTCCAAACATTAATCCCGGTCTACCTTTTTGTCTCTGGGTAATTAAAAATGCTTTATCCTCTTCAATTGAAATCATGTTCAAGGCTTCTGCATGTGCAATATCAAAAAGCTGTTCTAATTGATCAGTCCAAATCGTTACTTTGTTTTTATGGACATTTGACGTCTTTCCAGAGCTTTTGAAGAGTATTCTCCATTCCGTGTACAATTTTTCCAACTTTTCAATGCAGTGATGCTTCGCTCTTGTTGGTATACGAGCTTTTCTCCAAAAAATTAAAAGTTCTTCAACGACTAATGTTGAACTCTCGCGTAAGTTCAGTTTCACTTTGCGTAAATAAAAAAATAAAACTTTAAGCACTTCTAAACTAGAAGGTAATTTGCTACCCATAAGTGCATTTGAACAATAACCAATAATATAAATTTTTTCACGTAAAATTCGGTCGGACATTTCTTTAATATTTTTAATTACACTGTTGCAAGTTGAATTATTTAGCATTAACTGAGGTATATTGCTCTGTATGAAAACAAACTCTGTAAAGTCTCACAAACTGCGCTGCCAAATAGCGGTAAAATAAAGCAATTCTTTGCGTTCTCTTTGATTGATTAAGAGTCGTCAATGATACCGCCGAAAGAGGAGTGAAGTTGATGGTGGAGTATAATAAGCTCTTTACAAGAAATGAAGAGCAAAAACAATTTGTACTGCAGGTTGTTACCGACTATCGTCGCCGGTTTTCGAACTCAAAGAAATGTACTGTAAGTCAAGAGTTATAATTTTTTTAATATAACTCAATAATTTTGTTTTTGTTTAGTTTTCTTTTGACTATACGTAGTATATGTATGAAATAATTTAATAGACATAAGCTTTTACCGCACATGCTTAGAACAAATAATTTCTATATAAATATAATTTTGGTATATATAATTTTTGGTATTTTGTTCGTTATTTTCTTCATTATTTTCTAAAATATTAATTTTAGCAAAAAACTTTCTTTGAGGCTAATGTTGTTGACTAAAAGAGCTTAAATATTGCCATACATCATATTCTTGTAAAATGTTTTTTTAAAAAGATTTGATTAAAAAGAAAACAAATTATATTTGAATAAATGGGCTTGAAGGCCAAATTTGAGGGGGCGGGCGACACCCCTTAAACACAACTTATCGCTTTGAAACTTTTTTGTATTTTTTTTTACATAAAACTGAACCGATTTGGGGGGAGAGAGTATAAGAAATCAAAAAAAAAAAAATAACGGCCACGCTAATGTCGCCGTATAATGTTTTCTGTAGTGTTTGTTAGAGACGTCATTCATTATCATATCCAATGCCCCAATTTACTTACTCTAATCAATTTTTACTCTCCCCTTAGAAATCTACGTGTTCCTTTTCACTTCCGTTGTAATACCACTAGGAGCAACTTTGCTCAGCAAGAACCTCTTACGCATTGTTTAACTCTAACTAATTTAATGTTAGATAAAATAGATTTATTTTGTCATTGTTCCAGGTATTGTTTCAAAAATATTCTATTGTTGGCACTTAACGAAGTTGGGGTACTTGAACGTTTTTAGTGTTTAGGCTAAGACATTAATATTCACGGTGATTGTTGCCTTTATGTGTAATATTATTTTTTTAATTTGACATCAATATTTATTGTGATTATTATCTGTATTGTGTAATAGCTATTATTTTTTAAAAATGTATTATTTTTTTAATTGATATGTAAATTATCTAGTCTGTAAGAGTAATGTGCTCTGTTTGATGAAGAAATAAATAAATAAATAAAATGCTAATATGATAAAAGAGCGAAAAGACTCGACTGCTTTGCGAACTTCGTATGCATCTGTTGTCTGTGACTCATCTAACATGATTAATAGCACAAAAAGTGTTGAATCTAATGCGTTGGTTGAAACGCTGAGATCTGATTTTGTTGCTGTTAATGTTCCTGTTGTTGCTGATGTTCCCGTTGCTGCTGATTTTTCTGTTGTTGCTGCTGGATCTGATGTTGCTGTCGTTGTTGATGTCGCCGATGACTCCGTTCTTTGTGCTTTTGTGGTGACGTCTAATGACTCTACTATTGCGAATGTTAATAGCGCTTTGAGTCATGTCATTGTTGGACAGAACGTTAATTCTGAATTGGCAGTGGTAGATCGGAAAAAATGGATCCATCTGTCGTCTTTCTTGCCAACAGTCTCTGAAGAAGACATTATTGAATATATAATTAAACATATGAAAATAGCAAGACATCATCTTTCCTGTTCGAAATTAGTGAAAAAAGGCATTCCTATCAATTCTCTTCGTAGTGTCAATTTCAAACTTGGAATTTCATCATCACTTTATAATAAAGTAACTAGTCCAATGTTGTGGCCGGTAGATGTGATGATCAAAGAGTTTGTGTTTTTTCCCAAAAATCAAATTCAAACAAACATTCAAACATCAACCAAATCATTTTAACAATCTTACAATCTTTAATAATCATCTATTAACAATCTCAAATTGAAGTCAATCAAGATTTGCAACAAATTCTTTATTGATAAAAATTAAATCTAAGATACGATCAAGATCATTAAATTTATTATTAACTTGAACTAAATCATATTCCAAGAAAAAAACAATTACGTGCTCATCAGTTTCAGATAGCACATTAAATGGCAAAAGATAAAATTCATCGCTTGCAGACTTCCAGCTAACATTACTCAAATTCACCAGTTAGAACAACATGACGTGATTGATTTAAATTATTAAGGAAAGGGCGCCATTCAAGATGAATGGCGTACAAATCAAGAGGGCTCTTGGTAAAATGTAGCTAACCGTTACAAAAATAATGAACTTTTCATTAAGTTTAACTTTAACAATTAATTGATATACATAAAAAATTGAATGTAAATTAAAATTTAAATGAGCTAAAATATTTGTGAACATGAAAGATTTGAACGAAAAGCGATTAACACACCTCCACCTGAGGTGTTAAGACTTTCCTGAAAACATTATAAGATGTGCTATGAAATAATTCCGAACTGAGGTGATTGTCTGTAAGCCATGTTTTCGTAAACACAATAATATCATAGTTAACCTTAAACCCGTTTATCGGGTCATATTGACCCGAGGCACTTTTCATTTGCAAAAAACACATATTAAAAATCAAAAATAAAAAAAAATTTTAACCATTTTATTTGTTGGACTTTTATCTTTGCAACCACGTTGAAAAAATTTTACATAAGTGACATGTGCATAGCAGAGACAAAAAACTGACATGTGCACTATACGTTTATCTGGGTCAAATGACCCGACATTTTCTACCATACGATTTGTAAGAAGGATCAGTTTTTGTAGTACTTTTTTCACTACTTTTTGCTGTTGTGCAATCCTTTCTACATTTTTTGTTACTGTGAGTTCATTGGAAGTGAGAGATAGCATTAATCTGTCGTTGGCGTATGTACTTTTCATACTTATGTACTAAACCTCTGCACGAGTGCGCTTGAAATGCGTTTCAAAGCACTCGTTTGTAGTGCAAGCTTTTGCTATGTTTTGCTCTCATCAATGAAATCAAGCCTAATACCTGCGACACATTGGCATAGGAAACCTTGATTATCTTTTGTAGTTTAAAATATAACCATTGAGGATGACACACTCAATATTTTTGTTTACTAGTTTATAAAAATAATGAGAAATATGGATAAGCGAACAACACTATAATCGTAAATTTCAGAGCGTTTGCTCGAGTGAGAGCGCTAGAGTTCTCAACGAAAGTGTAGAAAGAGGAATGTCAAAATCAGCTCGTTTAACTGCGATAAACGAGTTTCGGAAACTAGTTTTGACTAAACGAATTTTAAACATAGTTTAACAGATATTTAAACGAGAAAAAACACTGAAACGAGTTTAAATGGATCAATGTGTCGCAGGTATTACACTACAAAGAGCACTCGTCGCTTGAACAGAACAAGAACAAACTAAAACCAAAGCAATGTTAGGCACGATTCGAAAAAGAAGTGTGCACTGACTAGAAAGTTATGTTGTTATGTACATGCTGTCTTTGAATAGCTTTGGAAGTAAATGCCGTATAACAATGAAACTCAATATGTATGGAGTTCTTACTTGGTATATCCTTCTACTAGAAAGTAGAATATGGGAAGTAGGGTACTGGGATGGGGATTTGACAAATGGGTGTGGCTCCGATCCAAATAATTCAAGTATCCAAATAATTCAATGAAGTGTAGGAAAAACTAAAGCGTATTAAGACCGTTTAGAGTTCTGTAGATTTCGTGTTTAGCCGTTTTTGGGGGTAGCTGATTTCGAATCTGATTTCAGAATTTTAAAATTAAAGATGGTGGATAGGGTTGCCAACTAAATTTTTTGTAGTTTAAAAAATTCGGTGCTGGGGTGAACACTAGGTAAAAATTGGTCGCTGAATCCGAATCCGTTGTCAGATGTTCAAAAGTATGATATTTTAACAATAGGGTTGCCACCTAATAATATGTTGCTTTTTAAAGAGTTTTAAACATTATCTAACAGTTTTAGTGGGTCGCTGATTTCGAATCTGATGGGGCGAACACTAGGTAAAAATGGGTCGCTGAATCCGAATCCGTTGTCAGAATTTCAAAATTATGAAATTTTTAATCCTATAGGGTTGCCACCTAAAGATATGCTTTTTTAAAGCTTTTAATCACTATTGTGCAGTTTAAGGGGGTCGCTGATTTCGAATCTGAAGTCAGAATTTTAAAATTCAAGATGGCTGATAGGGTTGCCATCTAATTTTATTTTCATTTTTACGAATTAGATGCTGGGGCGAATACTAGGTAAAAATGGGCCGCTGAATCCGAATCCGTTGTCAGAATTTCAAAATTATGAAATTTTTAACCCTATAGGGTTGCCACCAAAAAATATGTTGCTTTTTAAAGAGTTTTAAACATTATCTAACAGTTTTAGTGGGTCGCTGATTTCGAATCTGATGGGGCGAACACTAGGTAAAAATGGGTCGCTGAATCCGAATCCGTTGTCAGAATTTCAAAATTATGAAATTTTTAATCCTATAGGGTTGCCACCTAAAGATATGCTTTTTTAAAGCTTTTAATCACTATTGTGCAGTTTAAGGGGGTCGCTGATTTCGAATCTGAAGTCAGAATTTTAAAATTCAAGATGGCTGATAGGGTTGCCACCTAATTTTTTTTCATGTTTACGAATTCGACGCTGGGGCGAATACTAGGTAAAAATGGGTCGCTGAATCCGAATCCGTTGTCAGAATTTCAAAATTTTTAGGTGGCAACCCTAAAGGCGTGGCGTCCGTGGCGTAGTTGGTTAAAGTGCGTGGCCGCTATGTCAAAGAACCTGGAGACCCAGGTTCGAACCCAAGCAGCGACAGAAAATTATTTTAATCAAAATAATTTTTCTGTACGGCCGCCACCTCTCTGCAGACAATGGCAAACCTCAGAGAGTAATAAAAACGCCATGTAAAGCTTCTTGAGAATAAGAACATTCCGTTCATCGTCGTTCGGAGTCGGCGTTAAGCCTGTAGGTCCATTTCTCGGTCAATTGTGTACAAACTTATAACACGCACAACACAATTGATCATAAGAAGCTAGGTCAAAGTCCTTTCAAGGGCTGAAATGACCAGTTATTTATTATTTATTTATTTATTAACCCTAAAGGGTTAAAAATTTCATAATTTTGAAATTCTGACAACGGATTCGGATTCAGCGACCCATTTTTACCTAGTGTTCGCCCCATATCAGCGACTCCCTAAAACTGTAGAATAGTGATTAAAAGTTTTAAAAAAGCATATTTTTAGGTGGCAACCCTATAGGGTTAAAAATTTCATTATTTTGAAATTCTGACAACGGATTCGGATTCAGCGACCCATTTTTACCTAGTGTTCGCCCCAGTATCGAATTCGTAAAAATGAAAAAAAATTAGGTGGCAACCCTATCAGCCATCTTGAATTTTAAAATTCTGACTTCAGATTCGAAATCAGCGATCCCCTAAAACTGTAGAATAGTGATTAAAAGTTTTAAAAAAGCATATTTGTAGGTGGCAACCCTAAAGGGTTAAAAATTTCATAATTTTGAAATTCTGACAACGGATTCGGATTCAGCGACCCATTTTTACCTAGTGTTCGCCCCAGCACCGAATTCGAAAAATAAAATAAAATTAGTTGGCAACCCTTTCAGCTATCTTTAATCTTAAAATTCTGACATCAGATTCGAAAACAGTGACCCCCTAAAACTGTTTTACAATGTTTAAAACTCGTAAAAAATACATTATAAGGTGGCAACCCTTTTGTTAAAAATTTTATAATTTTAAAATACTGACAACGATTTCGGATTCAGCGACCTAGTTTGACCTAGTGTTCGCCCAAACATCGAATTCGTAAAAATTACATTTCTATTTGCCAATGGTAGAAATAATTACTTCGCCAAGGTTCTGTTGTGTTAGGTGTGATTGGTGCATTTTTCGCTGTTAGTAATTGTTCTGTTAAAGCAAACCGAGAACATGGTTTGATTTGAAGCTGACGAGTGCTCTGCAGTGTTCGTTTGATATCATTCAATGACTTGGATACGCTCTGCTTAACTAACAGAGTTATGTCAAGCTCTGAACTCTGCACTGTTGGATCTACTGTTGTGGAAAAACGAGTGCATTTGTGCAGAGGTTTATTATGTACACATACACGTACGAAAACAGATTTCTATGTGGATCTGTTGTGCACGACTTTTAGTATTTGCGTTATATGTATCATGCTAAAAATCAATTGGAAAAGGGATACAACACTCCAATGAAACAATCAATAAGGCCGTGTGTTATTCGGAAACTTTTCACTCGTGGTAGAGAAGAAGTTACTGACTTGAATACAATTATATTGAAATATAATTGTCATTTTTACTGTGCCAAATAGTCGATGATATTTTGACAACTAGAAATTTTGACGTTTTAGATTTCGGTAGTGTATTAGGCCAATAATTTAACCCTTGAATGCATAGTGTGCCATATATGGCACAACCAAAAAATTTATCCCCATGTCTGAACGAGAGCAACTTTGGGAAAAATAATAAACCTTTTCGAGTCACAAGCTCACAAGTGTTTTTTTTTTCTATTTTTACTTGGGTCAAAAATTCTTTTGCCGATAGTCAAAATTTGTACTAGCCCCCCACCCTGGGGCTACATGAATGACATTCATATTCACCTCACAAGTGCCAAATATTCTCATTCAGACTGTCGAAATTTCGTCATCTGAGTGAATAGTTTCCAAATAGCACACGGCCTAAGAATTGCTTTGAGTTTTATTGGTATGAAGCCAAAAAGCTTTACAGAATCGCTTCGAATGCCACAAGTTTAGGTAAGTAAATAAATAAATGATTTCCATTTCAAATGATTTTTTTGTTCATTCTTGTTTCATTCACTGTCTTTACTAGGACAAGAAACCACGACGTAGATGTGAAGCATATAAGGGTAACAGCAAAACAAAGGGCAATAAAACGTCTGCTGTGTGTGACCATTGCTTAAAACCTTTTTGACCTTTGCATTATGCTCATTCATGTTAATCGCAAATACAAAGAATCTGATATATTGCAAGATTACGATGATAATGATGGAGCAGATCCATCAATGCCTAGCACATCAAATACAGCTCAATCGAAGCGACACTATCAATCTTTGTTTTTTTTTGACGTAGAATACGTCATTCTCGGAGGTAAGTAGGGTGGTTGATAGTGATCAGGTGTCGGTATTTATATAACTTTTTGAGCCTTTGGTGGGCCTAAAGTACTGATCTTACAATGTTGATGTTAGCACTTGTTGGTCTGCTTGATCCTCAATGCGACAAAAATTCATGTTGGAACTCTCTAACTTATATAAATTTTACACAATTACATGAAATATAAAGCCAACATTTGGTGTTTTTGTTTGCTTAAACTTGCTAGCTATTTATCGACAGTTTCCGGTTTTATCGACAAAACCATAAAATTTGTATGGGAGCCCCCCTAAGGAGTGGTCGGAGGGAATAGGTTTCAAACGCAAAAATGTTCCTTTTGCAAAAGTAATGGGGGTCGGTGATACATATTAACCCTTTCCGGCACAAACACAATAAAATTTGTATGGGAGCCCCCCTAAGGAGTGGTCGGAGGGAATAGTTGTCAGAGGCAAAAATGTTCCTTTTGCAAAAATAATGGGGGTCGGTGATACATATTAACCCTTTCCGGCACTCTTTTAAAGGTCATATGCTCAGGTGTATGGAATAAATAAACAAAAACCATAAAATTTGTATGGGAGCCCCCCTAAGGAGTGGTCGGAGGAAATAGGTGTCAGATGAAAAAATGCTCCTTTTGCAAAAGTAATGGGGGTCAGTGATACATATTAACCCTTTCCGGCACAAAAACTATAAAATTTGTATGGGAGCCCCCCTAAGGAGTGGTCGGAGGGAAAAGGTGTCAAAGGCAAAAATGTTGCTTTTACAAAAGTAATGGATAGTCGGTCATATATATTAACCCTCTCCGGCACTCTCTTGAAGGTCATATGCTCAGGTGTATATCATAAATATACAAAAACCATAAACTTTGTATAGGAGCCCCCCTAAGGAGTGGTCGGAGGGACAAGGTGTCAAACGCAAAAATGTTTCTTTTGCAAAAGTAATGGGGGTCGGTGATACACATTAACCCTTTCCGGCACTCTTTTAAAGGTCATATGCTCAGGTGTATGGAATAAATGAACAAAAACCATAAAATTTGTATGGAAGCCCCCCTAAGGAGTGGTCGGAGGGAATAGGTGTCAAAGGCAAAAATGTTCCTTTTACAAAAGTAATGGGGGTCAGTCATACCTATGAACCCTTTCCGGAACTCTCTTAAAGGTCATATGCTCAGGTGTATGGAATAAATATACAAAAACCATAATATTTTTAAGGGAGCCCCCTAAGGAGTGGTCGGAGGGAATAGGTGTTGCAAAAGTAATGGGGGTCGGTCATACATATAACCCTCTCCGGCACTCTTTTAAAGGTCATATGCTCAGGTGTATGGAATAAATATTTTGCTAAATAGTTTTTAAAAAAGATGTCATCAAAAGCGAATTGACTAATTCTACGTCTTGTGTTACGACATAGTCGAAACTACTGTATCTTTTTTTAATTTTGTTTTGTTTTTTTTCTCAACATTCATATGTAAATTGCAAATGTTTTGTTCACACATATATTTAAAAAAAAAAAAACAAATATTTAAATTAATATTTCCTGAAATGACAACACTTTTTAATTTAAACTCATTGAAAAATGTAAAATTTCCATACAAAATACACTACGGGTCAATATGACCCAGATTAACCGGGTTAAGTTGTAAAACATGTAAACGGGTCTAAGGTTAAATGATTGCGAGGATAAAAATAGATCATGCATTTTAGTACGTAGACCACCAACATTTTGATAGTATAGAGAGTAGCTTGAGGTAGAGTTAATGCAAGTAAAACGTGAATACTTATTCGGTTTATCAGAAGCTGGTAATGACCGTAATAATAACGAAACTGGTGGTGTTTGAGAAGATGAATACGACAGCAGGTCAGAAGAAAGTGCAGAAGGTGATGAAGATGAAGATGATGTTTTTTTTTTTTTTTTTTTTTTTTTTAACATGCAATAACAATCGAGTTTAGCTACTACAGCTTTTTCGCACATTCTCATCATTAACGCATTAAAAGTCACAGTCCAAAAATCTTTGAAATAATTCAACGATATTGATACTAGTGGCTCGACATAAGTCAATGTGGGAAAAATTTACCCACCAAAATATGGTTGGGCTCAAGGACAACACAAGACGACACGACTAACCATGCAATTAAACAATAGTTTTTAATCTACTCTTGAGTTGACCTTTAGTCAAGTTAACATTAAAAAAGCTACAATCGTTAACTAATTTACTCATATGGTTTAAAGGAACAGTTAACATATAATTTGTTCTACTAAATGGTAAGTAAATTAAATTGTTAGCATTTCTACTGCTTCTACAATTAGAGTAAAAATTTATAAGAGAAAGAAGTTCTGGAGAATCGAATACACCGGTGATGAGTTGGTGCAAATAGACGATATCTGCAGACTTCCTTCGTTCACTCAATGATTGCATTTTTAAAAGTTTTAAGCGATCCTCATAAGGAGGAAGGTTTCAAATGTCAAATCCACTTAAACCCCTTAGGGCAAACCGAACAAAACGTTTTTGGATTCTCTCTATTCGATCAACATGCACATTGTAACTTGGAGACCAAACTTGACTTGCGTACTCCAAGTGAGGACGCACTATTGCATAATACAACGTTGTAGTCGTAATCATGCTATTGAATTCTTTGGCCCAGCGTTTAATAAATCCAAGCATAGAAGATGCTTTTTTACAAATGTTATCAATATGAATGTTAAAGGATAGCTTAGAATCCATACATATTCCCAGATCTTTAACGACATCCACACGACATAAAGCAGTATTTTTTATTTTATAATCAAAAACTAAATTATTCCTTTTTCGCGAAAAGGTCATAGTTTGGCATTTATCTGGATTAAGAAACATATTATTTTTAGAACACCAAACTTCAAAAGATTTCAGATCGGACTGGAGTAGGGCTGAATTGTCTTGAGAATTTATTTTTCTGTATATCTTCATATCATCCGCATAAATAAGCAGATGAGAGTTTTCAATGATATGGGTCACATCATTAATGGCTAAAATAAACAGAAGTGGACCAAGGTGACTTCCTTGAGGAACAAATGATAACGCAATAAACTCAGTAGACAAAACCCCTCGGAATCGTATTTGATAAGATCGCTCTGTCAAATACGATTTAATCCAGTTAACAAAATACTGTGGAAATCCAATAGATTTAAGTTTAAATAGAATTGAATTGTGTGGTAATTTATCAAATGCTTTGCTGAAATCAGTGTAGATGCAGTCGACCTCGCAACCAGATTCAATGGTGTTTAAACAGAACGTTGTAAAATCGAGTAGATTAGATACAGTAGATCTGCCATTAACAAAACCATGCTGACGAGTTGTTATGACTTCACGGCAGTGAGTTTTTACCCGATCATACACGATTCGCTCAAAAAGTTTCGGAATCGATGACAGTTTAGCAATGGGCCTGTAGTTATTAACATCATTCCTGCAACCTTTCTTATAAATAGGACTGATAAATGATTTTTTCCAAAACAGTGGAAAATAACTTTCGTTTATAGATTTATTAAATAACAGAGAAAGTGGTTGACACAAAATTGAACCGCATTGAATTAACACTGCGGCAGGAATCCCATCCCAGCGCTGGACCGCTAAAATCTTCATCGATCGAATCAATATATTTTAAAATATCCTCTGAGGTAAAGGATAAAGAATGCAAAGATACTCTGGGTGTAGAATTCATATATTCAAAATACTCCATATCTGGATGAAAAGAATCTGAACAAAATGATTCTTTAAAAAGATTGGCAAATAGGCCACTTTTTATGACAGGATCGTCTGTAAATCCATTTTGGGTCTTAAAAGATACAGGAAACCCGTCAGATTTCTTCTAAGTATTAATGAATCCCCAGAATCTCTTTGGATCAGACAATATTCTCAGCTTAATATTATCTAAATACTCGTGATATAATGTTGCTGACTGATTTTCAAATTCCAGAAACAAATGTTTGTAGGTTTCTAGGTCATTTGAGTCCAAGCTACAGACATATTTCTTCCAGGCTCTGTTCCTATAGTTGCGAAGCGTTTTTAATTCCCTAGTGTACCAAGGATATACTGAGTTTTTCGCAAATTTTAGGCTACACGGCACAGACTGAGAAATCATAGCAAAGAGCTCCAAATAAAAAAAATTAATGGATTCCTCAAGGTTATGTCTATTAATGTATTCTAAAATAAAATATAATTCATATTGCAATCAAGTAAATAATTCAGCTTCAAAAAGTCAGCTTTTTTTAAAGCTGAACTCATAAAACCTTATCGATTGAACTCGAATTTACCATGCTCTCTTTGTCCGATTTATACCAAATGCTCAATGGTGGATGGTATTCATCTACAACAGTCAGAGCATGGAAGGCTCTCTTAACAATTACATTGTTACTGTCTGTAGCAGGCCTAATCAGCGAAATTAATAAAAGGGCCAAAGCCTAATTAAGAAAGATAATCGCCTGATTAAAATAAACAACAAAATACATTAACAACAACAAAAGTGAACATTTGAGCGTCATCACCATCGACGGCAACCTAATTTGTTGCTTTTTGCAAGTGCATAGAATGTGTTGATAAAAAAATCCCAAAAACAAAATACATACGCGACAAGCATGCGTAGCAGAACACGAGATCGTCTGAATTTCTATTCCACTAACAAAACACACGCACAACAACAATGCTGTATGTTTTTGGTGGTCGCGCCGCGCGGTTGTGCCTTTTCGATGCGTATGTTGTTGTTGTTTGTTATAGTTAATTTTCGCAAGTGCATTTCGTCAAAAATTTGGCGCAAGCAAAATGTGAGTTTTATTCAATTTAAATAAATGGGCCAATTATTACAACAAGGGCCACAAGGGCCACTTTTGTGATTAGGCCTGGTCTGTAGTTAAGACCAGGTCAAGAAGTCTTTCAAGACTGTTATAAATATGTACAACCAACTTGTTGTAAGTCAGAACATATATTGTCAACATATATATGTTCTTGGCGGGTCTTCGAATTTGATGCACAAAAATATGTATCATCGTCGGAAGAATGCCATTTTAAGTCAGGCAGATTGAAATCGCCCAACAGTAAAATGTCGTCATTAACGTCAAGTATATTTACTATGACGACACCACCATCATTGATGTTGATGAGGATAATGATGATGTGAGTATAGCACATGAAGAAGTTGGATTCGGTGGAGTATCATTACATAATATAGACAATGGAGAACAATCCGAGGAAGCATTGCTTACTAGTTTTTTGACATAGATGTTAAAGCAATCGGTTGAATATATGCTGACGGATATTGCGTTCTAGTTACAAAAATTATTAACAACAATGCCTTCCTCAACATGGAAAAGGGGTGTGTTTAAGATATAATAATATATTGTATTACAGTTTACAGTTTACAGTTGATCTCGTCCCTTTGCCGGTGTCGGTTTAGTTATTTGTGTTGCAGTGTAAAGTGCTAACTGTGTGTTAAATTTGTGATAAAATTCTTCAAATATTTTTATTATTGTGAACGTTGTGCTTGCTTGCCTGCATAATTGTTGTTGTGTTTTTTCTATTCCTCTTTGTACGGCGTTTGTTTATTTTAAGCTTAGTGAACGTCTCTATTCACTGCATTATGTTGAACCAACCCTAGAAGCACTTTTTGAACGCTTTTTCTTGCTCACCTAAAATAAAATTTAGTACAATAGATTATTTTTCCGTTGATAACATTGCTGTTTGTTCTTTGAACGAGCAGTGTACAAGCCAGAATATTCTGTACCCTATGTTCAGTTGTTCTGGTCCTTGTGAGCAAATGTTTCACGCTTCTTGTGTTGGCATATCAAAACCGTGCGTTGATAGTTTAATGTCCGTCCGATCAGAGCTTCGTTGGTACTGACCCTCATGCAGAGCCCTTTCTCCTGACGAAATATTTTCAAAAATTAAGACATTTGGAGAAAGTCTTAACTTGCTAAATAATGATTTTAGAAGAATTCTGTCATTTTTTAGCGAAGTTAGTGCCGCATCAACCAACAGCATGACTAATGAAAATTCTATGCCGGAAAATATTGAAACTCTCTCTTCTGAGAATGCTTTTTCCGGTACTCTGACCGTTTCATTAGGAAAAGGCCCAACAAAACCTAAGGCACAGAGGAAAAACAAAAACAAAAATAATAGGCGCCGAAAGGCGTCCTCTAGACAATCCGAGGCAAAGCAGCCCTCAGCAACGCCCCTTACTCCCCAGCAGCCGGAAGAGAATAATTCGGTAATATCTTCTACACCTTCTTCTATTCCTCCATTGTTTAGTAGTTCAAAATCGATTTCAACTGTGCCCAATAGTCATTTGACTTTAAAAGCTGTGTCGAAGACCCAAAACATTTTTGTTTCGCGTCTACAGTCCGACACAACTTCGGAAAATATAGTGACGTTTGTTAGACAAAACAACTTAGTTGCTTCAAATGCGTTCTGTTCTTGCAAGAAAATAGGTAAAAAGTCTTCCCACGCCTCTTTTATACTTGCAGTTGCAGCTGAAGACTTTGCATCTGTTCTTAATTCAAAAATGTGGGCCGATTATATTCTCGTTACTGAGTTTAAGCCTAAACATAAGTCTCAAATTACGACTCCAGCCAACCGTCAGACTCAAAAAAACTAAATAGGCTCTCCCTTTACTATCAAAATGTAAAGGAACTCCGCTCTAAGACGCAAGACATTTTTATGTCGTCTCAGAATTGCTCTGAGGATATTATTGCATTAACAGAAACGTGGCTGAATGGAAGCATTACTGACTTGGAATTGTTTGACAATAGTTTTCAAGTATTTAGAAGGGATAGATTCACTGACAATAGTTCTTCTGTCGGTGGTGGTGTCCTTTTAGCTGTTAGGAACTGTTTTGTGAGTTCCATAAATGGATGAACCCAGAGCACAAAAATTATGGATATTACATCTCAAGAAAAAGCTGTCAATATCGGGGTACCGCAGGGATCAACACTAGGGGTGGATCTCTTTCTGCTCTACATTAACGAAATTAGCACTGTTTTAAAATGGTGCAATATTGCGTTGTTTGCGGATGACACA
This sequence comes from Pherbina coryleti, assembly GCA_943735915.1. NCBI lineage: Eukaryota > Metazoa > Arthropoda > Insecta > Diptera > Sciomyzidae > Pherbina > Pherbina coryleti. The sequence goes on from OX030951.1 coordinate 101,550,916, forward strand.
TTAATATATATAAACTGTAAAAATCTAAGTGATATACAGAACAAATTACAAGAAGACTTACGAAATTTAGAGAGGTGGCTTTGTATGAATAAGCTAAAGTTAAATATGGACATAACAAAATATATAATTTTAAACTCGAATGAAAGCCTCCTTTTGCAAATCGGCAGTGAAAATATAAGTGAAGTTAATTCAGTAAAATACTTGGGTGTGATAATAGACAAACAATTAAATTTTAATGAGCATGCAGATTACATATGCAACAAAATAAGTAAAAAAGTGGGCTTTTTAAGCAGAATTAGAAAAAGGCTATGCTTCCAAAATGCGGTAATGATTTTCAATACAATCATACTGCCACATTTTGACTACTGTGCAACTATTTTATACATGTGCAATAACAATATTAAAACAAGATTACAAATACTGCAAAATAAAGCAATGCGAGTCAATTGTCTCGGTCAATTGTGTACAAACTTAATAACACGCACAACACAATTGATCATAAGAAGCTAGGTCAAAGTCCTTTCAAGGGCTGAAATGGCCAGTTATTTATTTTTTTTTTTTTTTAAAGCAATGCGAGTAATAATTAAGTGCAATATCTACACCCCTACGTCCTATATGTTACAAATGTTAATGTGGTTAAATGTTAATCAACGCCTGTCCTTTAGAGTCCTGATATTTGTATTCAATGTAAAGCACCGTGTGTTTCCAGAGTACCTACAAGATGAGCTTGTTTATGTCAGAGACATACAACCGTACAACTTAAGACGAGCAAATGACTTCAGACTTATGAGATTCAACAAAAGTAGCACGCAGAACTCGATAATGTATAGTGGCTTAAAGTTATTCAGTACACTACCGGATATAATAAAACATGAGAGTAACATTCATCAATTTAATAGGCTGATAGTAGATTTTGTAAAATTAAATATACACTGAATTTGTTAAATTGAATATTTGAAAAATAATGCTGTACAGAATTATAAATGTAATAGTTATTTTCAACTAATAAACTAAATAATAATAATAAAAATTGTTGATATTCCCTACTCATCTAACATAGAACTAATATGCGTTAAAGTTATACATTGTAACGCCAATGTATCTGACCTGTTCTGAAATCCGATTTCGTGTTCTGCAATCCGATATTTAACTTCGAATCGGAATTGCTAGAAATGTCGGAATTGACCTGTTCTGCATTCCGATAAATCGAATTTGCAACCGGTTTCAATCCGATCAGCTGTTTGGCAAGCATTTTCATTTCGATTAAATTCTGGTTTGTTTAAACATGTAAGTAAATAGACTAATTGCTTATTTGTTTTAATGAATAATTAAAATTTATCGTAGGGGAAAGCACAAAAATACTGCCCAAAACTTCGCCATGCTTGTGTTCATGGAGCAGCATCCAGACATGGCAAGAGGTCACACAAAGGGAGACCGAGTGGAAATCGAGGCAGCTGGCGGAGTCGCTGAATAGCCATGGTCCACCCAACAAGGATACAAATGGATGGAAGAACGTAAAAATTCTGTTATTTTTAAGTTTTTATTTCAATAGACTTGGACCGACTGGAAATGCGAGGTGCGAAAAAAGTTGGCACACAACAAAAGAGAAGCCAGAGCGACGGGCGGTTTTTTCAAAGTTTACCTTGTCCGAAGCTGACGAGTGCCTTGCCAGGGTTTCTGGCTTATACTTTGCAGTTGAGGGTATATCGAACGCAGCCACCTTTGGGCCGGCAGAAGACTGCAGTATGGATGCAGCCGAAATCGACGACGATGTGCCAAGCACGTCAGGAAGTTTCCGTTTAAGGCGCAGTACTTCTCCGAGCATTAAAAAACGAAGGAAAGAACCTTCACTGTAGGCAAGTGACTATAATATTATGATTAGTGTCTAAGGTTGCGATTATAGTGCGCGCTTACAGCTAAGTCGAGCCGAGCTGTAAGTCGAGCAACAGCGAACCATGTCTTGAATCTTTTTTCGCATGTGTTTTTCAGCTCAGCTCGGTTATGGTCTAATAAGTGTTTTTTTTGCAATTTCAGGGATCTGTTAAAACATTTATGGCAGCAGAATCTAAATTCCACAGCACTTTGGCTGAAAAAGTAGAAAAACTAGTCGACATCGAGAAGGAAAATCGAAGCAGCTTAAAAAAGAGTATATCGGTCTATGGAGAAAATTTCCGATACTCTAGCAGCACTAAGGGACGATTTTAAAGAGCAACATTCGAAAGTTTTGCAAGCTTTCACTGAAAAAAATTCTATTAAGTTACGACAGTTGGAAATCCAAGAAATTCAATTAAAAATGCAACAAAATGTAAATTATTAAGTTGTCTATCGTTTCCAACTGTCGTAACTTAATAGAATTTTTAATTTATTGTATTATTTACTTTATTATTTTATCATTTACTTTATTGTTTTATTATTTGCTTTATTTAATCTAAATCATGGTTGAATAAATAAGGTTGTCTCGTGGCTGATCGTACTCTCTTCTCAGTACCCATAATTGTCAAAATCAATGAAAAGCTACAACAACAACTTCGTCGGCTTTACATGTTATCAATTTCCGCTTTCAGGTTTTGTATGAGCTGTCAACTTCGATTTGACATTTATGGGAACTCGCTCTCACCCATGCGACAACCTTATTTATTCAACCATGATCTATATAAACTTTTTTTATATCATTATATTTTCACTCTTTTTTTTATAAAATGTTTGCAATTTCATTCCTTATTATTTATCCTCGATTTAGTAAAGATACATTTTGAGAAGATGATGGGTTGTCTTCATCAGGTTCATGTTCATTATCTTCTGAAAAATATTCGTCAACTTCACATTGAACAGTGTAGTGTCGACAAATGTTATGGAGTGCACAACAAACGTTAATGAATTTGCGACTATTTGTGGACTGTATTGCAAAGTTGCTAGTAAAAAACGGTACCGATTTTTTAACACTCCAATTGTTCGTTCCACAACATTGCGAGCTGAGGAATGCGCAAGGTTAAACTTATGTTGATTTGAACCATGCTCTGGAGTTCTGTAAGGGGTTAAAAGAAATGGCTCCAAACCGTATCCGCCATCACCTAAAAGCCAAGACCTGCGTTCCCCCTCTTGGTACTTTGACAGAAGATACCTTCTGGAGCTGCTTAAGTTCCAAACAAAGGAGTCGTGGTTCGATCCAGGATAACATGCATCGTCCGCTTGAATCATAAGATTGTAATCGCAAATCTAGAAGTTTAAAAAATCTTTAACAAATCGCGGAAGTACCATAAATACGTACAATCATAGCATTAATGCTGTAATAGCCTTTGAAAAAAAGATTGAAAAAAAGAAATCCGTCCTCATGGGGTTTTGTCAACTTAACATGGGTGCCGTCTATGCACCCAATAACGCCCGGAATTCCAAAATGTTCATAGAAGTGTCTTTTTGATTTTTGTTGATAGTCACTAGACATATTAAGCTTAATCCATTTTGGGCATAGACGACGTTCCATATGGTTCAACATATTTGTGCCCACTTTTGACACAGTTCTTCTTCCTAAGCTATGTTTGAATCTTTTCCCACTGAACGCTGATAGCCTCCTTCGGCCAGGAACCGTAAAGATGTGGCCAGTTGAATAATTGCGGGAATCGTAGATCGCAGGGCATATTGTTTGACTTCATTTAAAACTAAATGAAATGCCGCCTTATTTAACCGATATTGTGCTATAAATCTTAAAGAATCATTATCAAATGGTTTTAAATAAACCTTACAGTCGCTATTTACTCTGAATCTGATAAATCCAAAGGATTGCTGTGGTCGCGCAGAACCCTTCGTTTGACTTTTTCGTGTGCGTGGTTCTCACACTCTAATAAAACTGCAGCCAAACTTATTAAACTCATTTTAACTAATTAAATAAAATTTAACTCACGAAAGTTGTTAAAATATCATAATTTTATCAAAACGCGCAAAAAATTGTTTTTTTACAGCCTCACAAAACAGCTGATTTTGTTATGTTCGAATCCGATTTCATTTTGTTCGAACATCCCATTTCCGATCGGAATTCAGAACACCGTTTTTAATCCGTTCGGAATTGAATTCCGATTTTTACGCCATTCCGACTCGGAATTCAGAACAGGGCAGTATATGTTATAAATGCGTATGTTCCTCCAACGAGTAGTGCAGAGGTCTATGCAATCCTTGCAGATTGCTTAGACTACGTTATAAACAAACTTGACGTTAATGACGACATGCCTAACTTAAAATGGCATCCTTCTGACGATGATACATATTATTGTGCATCAAATTCGAAGACCCGCCAAGAACATATATTTGTTGACAATATATGTTCTGTGACAACGGCCAAGGTGCGAGAAAGACACTCGGTGAACACCGCTAGTGTTGCTTATTTTTATTTTCACTTTTTTTACATTTATACACATACACACACATAAACACTGAATATAATGAATAAATAAACACATGAACACAAAAAAAAAAACAACACCCATACACTTTTCTATTAGGAAAAGAGAGAGAGAAAGGGACGCATGTAAAAAAAAGTTGGAAACTGGCAAAACGTGCGTAAACACATGCGCAAAGCTGGCGTTATCTTGCTCAGAGTCAAATAGCGGATCACATAAGGAAATAACAGAAGGCAAATTGCTGGACAAAATGTGGAAAAAAATTCTGATCAAAGACAACAACAAGGCTGCACCGTACGGGACTTCGGTTACGGAAAAATCAGCCCAGAACTTTCGATTGCGGTACCTTGTTTGTCACAAACAAGAAGACGATGGTATTAATAGGCCGCAATAGAAAACAAGAGGACAGAATGTATTATACATTAAAAGTGCGCAGAGTGAAAGTGATCCAAGTTATCTAAACAAATAATAAAACAGTGAAGCAGTGCAATTGGACCGAAAAATATTTGAGTAAATACGCCGACCGAAGAAAAGAAACAGTGGAAAGTTGCAAAGGCAGAAGAGGTGAGAAATTGTGAGAATTGTGAGAAGTGAGATATTTTTTTTTTTTTTAAAAGCAGAGTCGTTGGCTTGTAGGCCCACCTGCAAAGGAATGGGTAGACATTTCGGTGGCTTGTATGCACACTTGTCTATCCAACGGAAAAAGCAGAGTCGTTGGCTTGTAGGCCCACATGCAAAGATAATAGATAAACATTTCGGTGGCTTGTAGGCCCACTTGTTTATCCAACGGCAAGAGCAGCGTCGGTGGCTTGTAGGCCCCCTGCAGTAGCAGTAGACAGAGTCGGTGGCTTGTAGGCCCACCTGTCTTCACATTTTTGCTAGCAGCGTCCGTGGCTTGTATGCCCGCCTGCTCAAACCAGAACATTGTCCGTGGCTTGTAAGCCCGCGTGTTCGCATTTTTTTTCATCGAGAAACAGTGCTGCGGCTTGTAGGCCCGCCTGTTAAGCCGAGACGCAGACGTGACAGACCCGGAGGAATAAGGCCCACTAAATCAACAATACAAACATATAAAATCAGATATCTTACAGTGTATTAAAGATAAAGGCCAAAAATTGAATAAAGATCAATTGTTAAAGAAAACCAAAGTGTAATTTCTTGTAAGAACCCTGGAAACCCGCTGAGCTTACCCCAGCAAAACAAAAGAACCAGCGGAGGTTCATTACAGTTCTGACTTACAACAACTTAGTTATATTTATAATAGTCTTGAAAGACTTCTTGACCTGGTCTTAACTACATACAGTAACAATGTTATTGTTAAGAGGGCTTTCCATGCTCTGACTCCTATTGATGAATACCATCCACCATTGAGCATTTGGTATAAATCGGACAGAGAGAGCATAGTAAATTCCAGTTCAATGGACAAGGTTTATGAATACAATTTTAAAAAAGCTGAATTTTTGAAGCTGAATCATTTACTTGATTGTAATATGAACTGTATTTTAGAATACATTAATGCACATAATCTTGATGAATCCATTAATTTTTTTTATTGTGAACTCTTATCTATGATTTCTCAGTCCGTTCCGTTCAGCCTCAAATTTGCGAAAAACTCAGCATATCCTTGGTACACAAGGGAATTAAAAACGCTTCGCAACTATAGGAACAGGGCCTGGAAGAAATATGTCTGTAGATTGGACTCAAATGACCTGGAAACCTACAAACGTTTGTTTCTGGAATTTGAAAATCAGTCATCTATTTTATACAACGAGTATTTAGACAATATTAAGCTGAGAATATTGTCTGATCCAAAGAGATTCTGGGGATTCATTAATACTAAGAAGAAATCTGACGGGTTTCCTTCATTTTTTATGGCCTATTTGCCAATCTTTTTAAAGAATTATTTTGTTCAGATGCTTTTCATTCAGATATGGAGTATTTTGAATATATGAATTCTACACCAAGAGTATTTTTGCATTCTTTATCCTTTACCTCAGAGGATATTTTAAAATATATTGGTTTGATCGATGTAGATTTTTGCGCTGGACCCGATGGAATTCCTGCCGCAGTGTTAACTCAATGCGGTTCAATTTTGTGTCAACCACTTTCTTTGTTATTTAATAATTCTATAAACGAAAGTTATTTTCCACTGTTTTGGAAAAAATCATTTATCAGTCCTATTTATAAGAAAGGTTGCAGGAATGATGTTAATAACTACAGGCTGTTAATAACTAAACTGTCATCGATTCCAAAACTTTTTGAGCAAATCGTGTATGATCGGGTAAAAATTCCCTGCCGTGAAGTCATTACAACTCGTCAGCATGGTTTTGTTAATGGCAGATCTACGGTATCTAATCTACTCGATTTTACAACCTTTTGCTTAAACACTATTGAATCTGGCTACCAGGTCGACTGTATCTACACTGATTTTAGCAAAGCATTTGATAAGTTACCACATAACTTAATTTTATTTAAACTTAAGTCTATTGGATGGCGTCCGTGGCGTAGTTGGTTAAAGTGCGTGGCCGCTATGTCAACGAACTTGGAGACCCAGGTTCGAACCCCAGCAGCGACAGAAAATTATTTGAATTAAAGTAGGCGTTAAGCATGTAGGTCCGGTTCTCGGTCAATTGTGTACAAACTTAATAACACGCACAACACAATTGATCATAAGAAGCTAGGTCAAAGTCCTTTCAAGGGCTGAAATGGCCAGTTATTTATTTTTTTTTTTTTGTTAAGTCTATTGGATTTCCACAATATTTTGTAAGCTGGATTAAATCGTACTTGACAGAGCGATCATATCAAATACGATTCCGAGGGGTTTTGTCTACTGAGTTTATTGCGTTATCAGGTGTTCCTCAAGGAAGTCACCTTGGTCCACTTCTGTTTATTTTAGCCATTAATGATGTGACCCATATCATTGAAAACTCTCATCTGCTTATTTATGCGGATGATATGAAGATATACAGAAAAATAAATTCTCAAGACAATTCAGCCCTACTCCAGTCCGATCTGAAATCTTTTGAAGTTTGGTGTTCTAAAAATAATATGTTTCTTAATCCAGATAAATGCCAAACTATGACCTTTTCGCGAAAAAGGAATAATTTAGTTTTTGATTATAAAATAAAAAATACTGCTTTATGTCGTGTGGATGTCGTTAAAGATCTGGGAATATGTATGGATTCTAAGCTATCCTTTAACATTCATATTGATAACATTTGTAAAAAAGCACTCTATGCTTGGATTTATTAAACGCTGGGCCAAAGAATTCAATAGCATGATTACGACTACAACGTTGTATTATGCAATAGTGCGTCCTCACTTGGAGTACGCAAGTCAAGTTTGGTCTCCAAGTTACAATGTGCATGTTGATAGAATAGAGAGAATCCAAAAACGTTTTGTTCGGTTTGCCCTAAGGGGTTTAAGTGGATTTGACATTTGAAACCTTCCTCCTTATGAGGATCGCTTAAAACTTTTCAAATTGCAATCATTGAGTGAACGAAGGAAGTCTGCAGATATCGTCTATTTGCACCAACTCATCATCGGTGTATTCGATTCTCCAGAACTTCTTTCTCTTATAAATTTTAACTCTAATTGTAGAAGCAGTAGAAATGCTAACAATTTAATTTACTTACCATTTAGTAGAAAAAAAATATATGTTAACTGCTCCTTTAAACCGTATGAGTAAATTAGTTAACGATTGTAGCTTTTTTGATGTTAACTTGTCTAAAGGTCAACTCAAGAGTAGATTAAAAACTATTGTTTAATTGCATGGTTAGTCGTGTCGTCTTGTGTTGTCCTTGAGCCCAATTATATTTTGGTGGGTAAATTTTTCCCACATTAACTTATTTTGAGCCACTAGTATCAATATCGTTGAAAATTTCAAAGATTTTTGGGGTGCGGCTTTAAATGCGTTAGTGCTGAGAATGTGCGAAAAAGCTGTAGTAGCTAAACCCTATTGTTATTGCATGTAAATTTACAGCCGTATTCATAAAAATACCTTAAAATAATTTTAAAACCTTCAATAGTTAAAAAGCTTTTTAATGTTAAAAAGTCTTTTAAAATTTTGTTATACATAAACATGTTGTAGCTGCTTTGTAGTTAAAAAAGGAACACTTTCGATTTTAAGTTAGAAGAGTGTCAATAATGGTTTGTGTATTTGATAAATTCAATGACTTTTCATTTATTTGCCACAATTTCGTCAACCTTTTTATATTTAAACATCAACATTTTTTCGAAACTACCTTCTGCGCTGAAAAAATTGTAATTTTATTATCTTTTTTTGTAAATATTTTGAAATGTTTTACCAAGTTTTCTTGTTTTTATTTTGTTTTTGTTTTTGAAAACGAGTTTTTGAGCTCTAGGCCAATCATGTTGAGAACAAGACAACATGAAGAACAAAGAAGGCGACAGCCAACAACAACAACAACAACGGCTCTGTATAGAGCCAATCACAACAGCTTTGACTATACAGACTGTTTCATTGGTCGCTACACCAACTCATCAGTAGTCTTTTGTGTGACTTTACACTGTGATCCACTCAAGCTACTTAGGTTCTACATATACTGCCAATATGCCGAGAAAGTTACCCGGAATTTTGTTTTTGGCAGAGAACGCTGGAATTTTTGTAACTGAGTTCTTATCTACTTTTTGATGCATACTGTACTAAGGTTAACAACCTAGATCGTAACATACTTTTAGGCATAGCCTTAATTCACGTGCATCTTCGAAACTCGATCACGTGGTTTGCCGCTATCAGAGCATATTGAAGTTGTTGTTGTTTTTGCTTTTTAGCTCCTCCCTTTTTCCACACTTCCATTTTTAGGGTTCAGTTAGTTTAACTGATGGTACACCTAACATGGTGTGGAGACCATTTTGTTATGAAAGACTTTGTTGTTTTTGTGATTAACACACAACTAATGATTTTCTTAACATTTTACGGGCGTGCTCTCCCAGAAATTTTAAATCTTAATATTTTTGAATACGGCCTTTCATTATTTATATTGAAAACGAGTTTTTGAGCTCTAGGCCAATCATGTTGAGAACAAGACAACATGAAGAACAAAGAAGGCGACAGCCAACAACTTCTTTGTTTATAATTTTTTTATATATTTTGAATTTTTTGACATATTTTTCAAATGTTTGAAATATTATTAATTATTTTTGATAAAATTTGTGCTCAAATGAGAGCAAATAATTTTAAAAAAGCTTTCGAGAGGTTTGTTGAACGTTTCAGCCATTTTTAAAAAGCCTCTCATTTGTAAATAAACATTTTCAATATTTTTTTTTTACATTTTTTTTTTTTTTTTTGTTTTTGATATATTTCAAAACAATTTGATATATTTTTGACATAATTTGTGCTCAGATGAAATCAAAATAAAATTTAAAAATGCTTTATCGAGGGTTAATTGAAGGTTTCATCCATTTTTAAAATTCTCTCATTTATAAAGCATTTAAAAGATATTTCTAACGCTATTGAACGTTTATGAATAATGATTTTCATTTTTTTTTTCTATTTTTTTCGATTTTTTTCTTATGAAGGGTTTATAAGAGGTTCATAATTTTTTATGAATACAGCCGTTAGTATTTGAACAAATTATTTTTGAAAATAAAGACAATAATTAATTGAGTTAAGATTAGAACAGATTTAATTTTAATTAACTTATAGCGGCCTTTAGGTCTTGGTTATCAGCGTGGATCGCTTAAAAGTCAAACAATAGGAAATCTTTATTTTTAAAAATAGAGATATAAAACAATGTATTTTAACTCTAGTTTGGAGGAAAGTTTTGTCCATGGTGTAGTGCCCATATAGAAACTATGCCGGTATTTAGCTATTAAAATAAAACTTCTGCCAACAAAAATAATATAGAAGAATTGGGATCTTTTAAAAATGTAATTATTAGTCCTAAATGCCTCCTATCAGTATACACGCATTAATTACCTGTAGCTCGCTTGTTGTTATTTGAACACTACTACTTGCTGACATTTCAGATTGGATAACGGACCGGTCTTCAAGCGATGGAATGTTTTGTGACACAGGCTGGACTATAGCAGCGTTATTAGTTGAATTGATCTGAAGTCTGGGTTTTGAATGTTCTTCCTCAAAAGGATTGTAGTCTTCAAGCGACCGTTGAACGCTGGTAGAAGATCTCGCCATTTCAGTTATTGCTGGGTCCTATAAAATTGACAACTTTCAATGTCAATCTGAATATAGTCATTTCAATATTTCTTTAAATATTTACACCTACCGCAAAGGGATTGTCGATCAGAGAGTTAGAAAAAGTTTTTTCGTTGTAGTCAGACATTTTTAAACGGAATATTTATTCACACAAGCGTTAATTCGACTTAATAATATAGAATACTTCAATAACCCTTAAGTAGCAAATTTGCCGAATACATCATTATAGCGTTAACTTATTCGTAGAAAAGTTCAAAGGCTGAAATTATGCTTTAAAAAAGTAAATATAGGTATTTTTATATTGAAATTAACAAGGTAAACGTAACATATCAAAATTTTCATACGATTGTCATAAAATTTTGACAAAGAGAGAAAATTAGACGAACTACGCAAAAGTGTCAAACACCTTCCACTCAATTAAATAAAAAATATGTGTGTGGACGCCCCTCACGGTTGAAGTGAAACTTTAACCCAAACAATCGCACCAAAATAATCACACCATACCATACCAAAAATAAAAGAAGTCAGATTACGCCATCAGAGGCAGAAAAAGTTGCACCGTTCTGCGCAAGACGTTAGGTCTTTCGTGACGTAGATAGGAAAAGACACTTTCTCTGTTCTTCTCACTGATTTTCTGTTCGTGTAAGAAAAGACGAAATATAGTGCGAAATAGTTCTCTGTGATTTATTTTTCAGCTACAGTTCTGTTTTTTTATGTTTTGCTCAGTGAAAAACAGCTGATTTTGACAATGTGTCCATCAGGCAGACATGCGCATGGCTTAATCTTGTATTTATTATTTTTGATACCATACCATACAATACCAAGAATGATAGAAAAATAGATTACGCCATTGTGTAATTAACAAGGTGGTAGTGAATTTTTAACCTCTCTCACTAAAATTAACTCTCGATCTGTCAAAAACAGGTGATAGCATATTTTAAGCAAAACCCCAGCAAAACAAATTTTGTGATATTTGTGCTTATTGTGAAAAATTAATTTGATTATAAACGTGCACAAAATATGGATAAGAATAAAAAGGTGCTGAGACGCTGTTCCATTCAAAATTCGATTGTGCCAATTAAATTGCACCAAGCTGGCACATCTCGTCCGTATAGTTTAATAAAACACATCGTTGTTCCAAACTTTTGGATGGACTGCGCTGACTCGCGTTGTACCTAAAGTAAAGTTATAAGCTAATAAAAAAACCAACAAATATCAAACTTAACCTCAAATTGATTAAACTACTTCTCCGGCAGCTCACGATAAATAGCTGGATTCTTAAAGCATTATGTACCACCTCGTACGGATTGTGATACAGCTTTGGTAGATTTCCTCGAAGATTTTAATTGGCTCAGCTTATTACTGCTATTGCTATTCTGCAACTATATGGCCAGCTCATCCATACTTGCAGGAAATTACAGTTTGTTTCCATATTTGGCTCTAGCTTTTCTCTGTTTTTTATTATTTTGATGAAAATCCTACGAAAATACTTGTTGTATTGTAATTCTTTACTTATTAGCTAGAACTACCACAAGCAAGCAAACAAATCAAATAATGATTTGACAGTTACCAACAGGTCCTATCTTTATGTCACAAATTTTTGACAGATTCAGCAAAATTGACTGTGTGGTGAAAAATTCACTGCCAACTTGTTAATTACATCATGGATTACGCATTGCGCAGCTCCGTTATGTTGTTTACTTTTCATTTTGGAGAGTTTGCTTTTTGTGTCGATCGAAGGCTGTCATGTTTTTTAAATAAAAAAGTTTTTTCCTCGTGACGTTGAAAAAAATTAATTCAAATTTAAAAACGAAAAAAAAATACAAATAAAAACAATTATAATCAATAAAATTGTTTTAAAAAATATAAGCTGGTTCCTGGTTTTTTTGCTTCATTTCAAGCAATTTGCAAAGCTCCTTCTGAAAGGGTGCTCCGCTGACTAGGGCTCTGCAGCTTCTATTGTCAATTTGCAGCGTCAAGCATCTTCCTCTTGCGCTCCAAGCGCAAATGAGACAACGATGCCTTCCTCTGGAGGCTCTAATTCCGTGAATGTTTCACAGGATTTGGATTTTGTCGACATGGATCTTTCCGAGCCTTCTTATAACACTGTGGAACAAATTCAGTGTAATTCTACGTCTGCAACTATTGTGAACGCTGAGTGTCAACTCGAATCTAATGGAATTAAACGTAAGAGATTAGATGAGGAGCTGCAGTTGGACCTATCTAAACTTAATAATAAGGTATCCTTAAATAACCAGAACAGATTTTCAATACTTGGTGACCTTGAAATTAAGAATATTAATGTAAATAATTCTAGTTCAGTTCATAACAGTAATTTAAATAAAAAAAATCCCAACACTAATGTTATATCTGGGCGGAAAAGTCTTTGCCCTCCTATCTTCATATATAATGTCAACATCAAAAATTTAGTTGACCACCTAAATGCAAAGATCCCAAGAATTTTTTTAAAATTTGTAATGGCACAAACGCCTCATGAATACCCTTTTCATGATTATTTACACCATGCGTTAAGTGTGGAATGGTCCTTAACGTATACTACGTGAACATACCCACTTGACGTTCGGTTGGCACCCCTGAGGTAACGAAGATGGCGGATCAACGTTGGCGAAGCAGCGCAGCGATCGGCCATCGTTCTTTTCCTTTGCAGCCGTGGGCGAGGTTGGTCGCAATAAAGTTCAAGAAAACAACAGCAGCAACAACATCAAAATGAGAAGCAATAGGTGAGTCTAGCTGACTTTAAGGCCAGAAACTCACTGCGACAAAGCAGTTTTCTTCAATGTTGCAGTTTCCGTAAAGTTGCAAAGCGCCTGACAAATAAGTTTTGTTTTCGTCTTAAAACAGAATCAGCGCACGCTCATTTGAACTAATGTGTAGAAAACTGTTTTGGAACTGTTTTGTCTCAGTGAGTTTCTAGCCGAACGCATCTTGAATTGATTTCTTTATAAAATCAGTTAAGTGAAGTTTTTGGTTGCTTGATAAACTTTTTTTTTTTTTTGTTTTCTCCTCCTTATTGTTGTTGTTGTAATCAGTGCCAACACCCAACAACGGCCAGATCAGCAACAGCTATAACAGTAGCCCTAGCGCTACCGCTGTGCTGCTGCAACAACAACAACAACACCAGAATCACCATCATCAGCCACAGCTATAACAGTAGCCCTAGCGCTACCGCTGTGCTGCTGCAACAACAACAACAACACCAAAATCATCATCATCAGCCACAGCTATAACAGTAGCCCTAGCGCTACCGCTGTGCCGCTGCAACGCCAACGCACAACAACAGCAAAAACAGCATCATCATCATCAGCGACAGCTATAACAGCAGCACTAGCGCTACCACTGTGCTACTGCAACACCGAACAACGGCCAGAACAGCAACAGCTATACCAGTAGCCCTAGCGCTACCGCTGTGCCGCTGCAACACCGAACAACGGCCAGAACAGCAACAGCTACAACAGTAGCCCTAGCGCTACCACTGTGCTGCTGCAACAACAGCAACAGTATCAACTACAACAGCATCATCATCATCAGCAACAGCTATAACAATAGCCCTAGCGCTACCGCTGTGCCGCTGCAACAACAACCCCGGAGCAACAACACAGAGACAACCATCACACCCCGGACAGGACCACCAAGGCCTGGGAATGAGGTCGCCAGGTTTTTAAAAACTGAAATTATTTAATATTTTTTATTATTTTATATTTTTAATAATTTTAAAAAAAAAAAAAATACAATATTAAAATAAAACCCAAACTTAAACTAAAACGTAAACTAAAACTCCAACTCAAATTTTTAACATAAACATACCTATGTAACAAACATACTTCCACATATTTCTTTTTTGTTATAATTAATAATCTACTTATTTTTTTTTCTTTTAATGTTTAATATTAAAAACAAAACAAAGAAAAAAAAAATTTCATTTACACATCAATAGGAAAATTTGTAATCGGTTTATTAAAAGCTAAAAGGACCCATTAGTTCCTAAAAAGACTTTTGTATATTTTGTGATTAGCTGTTGTTGAAATTTCATAACTTGAAAATATTGCATTTTTGCTAAATGTAAGTTAAAATTTTAATTTTGTTTAATTCATAACTTTTATACATATTTCATTAATTGGCTAAATTGATATAGTTGTATTGTTTTAAGTTACTTACTTAAAACATATTAAGTATTGACAAAGATACATAAAAACTATATATCTAAAACTATTTAGAGTAGATATATACTAGATTAAATAATATAGAGACAAACTATATGCATATACTATATTAAACTTGAATTGAACCTAAAACTAAAAATAAAATTTCAATTTAAATTAAAACTAAAATTTAAATTGAAATAAAAATCTAAACTAAATTTAAAATTAAAGTATAACATAAACGTAAATTTAAACAAAACTACAACTATATAGTAAAACTAATACTTAACCTGCAACTAAAACTAAAACTAAAACTAAAAATAAATTTTAAATTAAACTAAAACTAAAACGTAAATTGAAATAAAAATCTACACAAAACTAAAACTAACATTGAAATTAAAAATAATATAAAAACTAATATAATTTTAATAATGTAAAACAATAAAATCAAAACTTAAAAAAACCAAAACTAAAAACTGAAATTAAAACTAAAAGAAACTGAAATAAAAATCGAAAACAAAACAATATAAAAACACAACAAATTATATCGAAACATACATTTAATAATATAATAAAGTATACAAAAATATAAAAAAAAATATTATAAGAATCTTAATATAAAAAAATAAATAATGTTAAAAAAATGAAGAACGAACATAACTTAATAATATAATAGAACATACAAAAAGAAACAAATAAACAGAATTACACATCTGAAAATATAGAATCATAAAAAAATATAAGAATATTTTAAAATATATAAAAATATTTGAAAAATATAAAAATGAAAACCAATGAAACATATAAAGTCTTAAAAAAAAATTACAAAATATCAAAAAAAAAGAAAAAAAAAATAAATTCATTATTTACCACTTTCTGATTGAAATGTATTTATGGATATGTATATATGAAAAATTAATTAGTAAGAGTTAATCTCTGTTAGATGAAATAAGTAATATGTAAGTATATAATGTGTATTAAATGATCCAAAAAAAAAAAAAAAACTAAAATGAACTAGTTATCATTTCAATGGTTTAGGGATGGAAGACAGATTTGGTTAGGGAGGATCCCAAAATCTTCGCCCCGGATCCTCACGGTGGGTGGGAAACGTGGGGCATGGGCCATATCATCAGGTCCATGAGCGTCGCGGTAGGGGTTAAGTGGAGGAACAGAGCCCCCTCTCACTCAAAAATTTAGTATTCCGATCAACAGTTGTATTATTATCTTTCTTGGCAGATACGTGAGTTCACAGGACGAGCTCACCAAACCCAAAATCCGCACGAGAAATTTTTGTGTGCGGCAAAGGGGTGCTACCGGCCCAGAAAAGAACCCCCCCCACTTCCCGAACTGGCAGCACAGTGGCACGCAAGCTCGTGCGGGCCCTGGACGGTAGCACCCACAGGTGCGGTTGTGCGCGTAAGAGGGTCGGCCGCCCTGGTTTTTTTTTCTCGTCTGGCACGGTGACCAGGAGCGCCTCAAAGGGCGCTCTCCAAACCTAATATAAAAACCAGGGCGACCGAATAGAAAAGCAAGCGGGCGCACGCCGAGGCCGAAAAGTCCGACCGCTACAAAATGGCGCCCAACGTGGGGCCCGAAATTTTAAAAACAATTTCGGGTTCCAAAAATTTATTTTCTTTTGTTTTTGTTTTGGGAGCTCGTCCTCTGAACTCATGGTAGAATATAAAATTGTTTTAGCATGCAGTGTCAGATTTATCCGTGATGTTTTTTTTATATTTTTTTAATAACTTTTAGAAACGTATTTGTTGGATTGTCAGGTGAAGGGCTTGCGGCCCTAGCTTGAACCGCGATATAGTGCCTATCTATTTTTTTTGTGTATAATAAAGTGACCTGCAGAAGTGGTCAAACTCAAATAAATTAGTTTTTTCGAGTTCATTAAATTTTTATTGTTTTCAATTTTTCTTGCGGGTTTATGCTGTGCGCGGCAGTGCATTCGGGCCTACTGGATGTTGCGAGACGGTTGCTTCAATGCGCCCCTCGACCGTTTGCTCAGATGCACTCGCATAGTAAGCAGTATAATCCCATAAGCCCATTTAGACAGTTATAAATAATTAAAGTTTTTTTTTGGGAGCTCTGTTCGGACACTCGATTCCGGCCACGGTGCTCTAAATAAGTCGGTCAAACCTTCCAATCCGAACCATGAAATATTTAATACACATTTATACGTTTAGTTTATTGATTAGAAGCAAGTAGCTTAGAGGTATTTTATTTTCTCTTCTCAACAAACAGTGGATAAATTTCACGAATCTAAAATTTAATTAACTTTTATTAAATCCAATTGTTTTTCTTTTATATTACTATGCCATTGCACCACAGTAACGAGGACCTGGTGAGTTTGTCGGATGGTGGTGAGGCTGCGTGCAGTATCTGCAAGCTGGCTTATGGACAACATAATGATGTCGTAATGACACCATAGGTTTGTTCACGTACTTTACTTGTAAAAACTTGCAGGGAGAGAGTAAAAGAAGATTTGAGATAAAAATATTTACAAAGAGAAAAATAGCAGAAAAAGTACGTGAACAGAAAACTAGTAGAAACTTGCAAGTTAACAGCTGATCAAACGAATTGACATCATATGCTGTTTTTTCTGCTATAATAAATGGTTATAAATTATTGAAATCATTTCTTGGGTCTCACCAACATTAACATTATACTTACATTTTCCTCAGCATCACAAATGTTTCTTTTTCCATCCATTTTAATACGAAATCAACAAGAAATAACTTTTGACAGCTTGTTTTTTTTTTGACAAACAGTTTTTTTCGGTAGTTGCAAGTTCTTGCAAGTAGAAATTTTGCTAGCAGAAACTTGCAGCTACTTTTTTCTCTCTCACTATTTTACGCTCTCGTTCTCCTCTCTCGTTGCAAGTTTTTCGAGTACGTGAACGCTTTACTGGTAAAAACTTGTAACAATTTGTACAAATTTTTTGTTAGTGAACAAACCTCATGTCTTCATGTTTTTCATAACATTTGCATACAAAAATGGATTGCGGATGCACACAGTTGCCCTCTGTGTCACGCGCTTTGTAGCCCTAAAAAGCTGAAGCCATACCTGCCGGTTTTGCAAACCATGCCACAAGCCATTCCGCCAAACGCACCCACGTCCCAGTTGTTAGAAGTACCAACTCTAGGGGCGGTACCCAAAAAGCGTCCAGTTACTAGGAGTCAACGGAATTTAGTAACCCAAGATTTTGGGGTCAACAATTCGCATAGTTTGAACCTATCAGGAGTGCAACCCGCGCCGAGAGAGTCGATCGAGCGTACTCTGCATCGAAATGCTGCTGCTCAACCGTCGGTTTCCGATTCGCAGTTGCAGCATTTGATAAACGAGGCTGTCCGAATCGAACTCTCAAAGCTGCAGTTAAAGTCCAGCCATGTACAGAATCCTCTGCAGGGTTCTGCAACTGATATGCAATTTTTATCGAGACCTCCACTAAATTTAAATCCAGGAATTACGAATCATCCCTATCAGCACCAAGGTGAGGCGCATCATCCAAGGTCATCCAAGGCACCACACCCCAAGTCATTATGGACACGGTGGCATCGGGATTCCAGGACCTCCCGCAGAATTTGCAACGTCGGAAAATGTGGCAAATGCGATTAATAACTGGAAAATCACATTTTCGGGAAAAGACGATGCATTAACTGTAGATAAATTTATTTACAGAATCCAGGCCCTGACGGTGCAAAGTCTGCGTGGAGATTTTGGGAGCCTGTGCTGCTACGCCCATATGCTGTTCACGGGTAAGGCATTGGACTGGTTCTGGCGCTACCACCGAAGCGTTGCTAGGGTTGAGTGGTTCACCCTGTGTGCTGAGTTTCGTAGCCAATTTCGAGATCGTCGGAACGACCTCGACATAATGGATTTGGTGCGCAGCCGCAAGCAGCGCTACGACGAAAAGTTTGATGAATTCTATGAGGCCATATTGCAATTAACCGATAGATTGCAGAGCCCTATGTATTCCGACGCCCTGCTGGGGATTTTGCAAAGAAATTTGCGTTTAGATGTGAGACGTAGTTTGCTCTACGTAAGCATCACCAGCATAAGCCAGTTGCGGACGTTAGTTCAGAGACGTGAACTGTTGGACGAGGAATACGTTAGAAATACTAGAAATCTCCCAAATCAGCGTCACGTTTCTGAGCTGACGCCTGGACCTGTGCGACCCCATGCTACTAATAATAATAATAACAATTTTGATTTTTTAGACCCCCCACCAGCACCACAATAAGTTGTGATGCTGGGTGTCAAACTGACAAAAACCCTGATGTACAAACTTTACCTTTGAAAATTTTAAAACGCGAACAGCCTCGTTCGGTGACTCCTCTTAGGCAGTTCAAATCATGGCATATTAAATGGTCAGAATACCAGGCGGCGAGAAGGAGAATTTTTCAGGAGGAGGAATGCAAAAGTCACCCAGAACCTAAGCGGAAGAGGCGCTCGACTGCAAGGTTGAGACGATTTTGGAAGAAAATCAGAGCGCTTAAAAAATTGGTTTGTTCGGCGTTGTTGACTGCGGCTCCCGAAAATGATATTCGCCTCTATGCCCCGGTCTCATTAGCCGGTGAAATGTTGGTAGTTTTAGTCGATACTGGCGCTTCTGTCAGCTGCATAGCCAACAATTTGGCACATAAAATTATGTCTAACAAGCAGCTGAAGTGGTTAAAGTATTCGGCTAAATTGAAGACAGCGGATGGGACGAATCATTTTTCGGCATGTGTGGTTGACACTCCGATCACCTATAAAGGTGACACCAAACAGCTTAAATTTTTGATTGTTCGAACTTTGTCTCAAGACTTGTACTTAGGTGTCGACTTTGTTAAGGCGTTTGGTTTGGCTAGCGACCTTTTCTGGGAAAATTCCCTTTCTCAGTCAGCGGGTGGCATTTCCGAAGTGAGCTCAAATCACCACGTATTGGATGCTCGTCAACAAGCAAGGCTGCACGCCACCATCTTATTGTTTCCTTCTTTTTCCGAACAAGGATTAGGCCGCACCAGTTTGACAAGTCATGTCATTGACGTAAGAGATGCTAAACCAGTCAAACAACGGCATTTCTCGGTGTCTCCTGGTGTTGAAAAACTTCTGTTTGCTGAAGTCGATCGTATGTTAGCGCTTGGCGTAATCGAGGTGTCTCAAAGCGCATGGTCTTCTCCGGTGGCAATGATCGTCAAACCCAACAAAGTTCGTCTGTGTCTCGATGCGCGCAAGGTCAATGAGGTCACTGTGAAGGATGCCTATCCTCTGCCGCTCATTGATGGAATTCTCATTCGGCTTCCAAAAGCCCAATTTATTTCGAGTCTGGATTTAAAAGACGCCTTCTGGCCGATTCCATTAGATGAAGCGTCAAAGGATAAGACCGCCTTCACAGTGCCAAATCGACCGTTTTACCAGTTCGTTACAATGCCTTTTGGCCTGTGTAATGCACCGCAAACCATGTCACGACTGATGGACAAGGTCATACCGGCCCACTTGAGAACTAAGGTCTTTGTTTACTTAGACGATCTATTGCTGATCACCGAAATCTTTGACGAACACGTTTCCTTGTTACAGGAGGTAGCCCGATGCATACAGGACGCTGGTCTCACCATAAATATTGAAAAAAGTAAATTTTTACTTAAACAAATACACTATTTGGGTCACATAATTGGACACGGAACTATAAGTACGGATCCGGACAAAGTGAAAGCAATTCGAGAATTTCCTCAGCCGACGACGGTTCGACAACTTCGCCGCTTTCTTGGTGTCTGTGGATGGTACCGCAGGTTCGTGCCCAATTACGCATCCATTTCGACCCCGTTGACCAACATGCTACAAAAAGCAAAAACATTTGCCTGGAACGAAGAATCCATCGCTGCTTTTGAGGCCCTCAAAAATAGTCTGTGTAGTGCTCCTGTGCTGCATAGCCCAGATTTCTCGCGTCCATTTTCTATCCAATGCGATGCTTCTCAATATGGAGTTGGAGCCGTTTTGGCTCAACGCGATGATGAAGATAGTGAAGTACCCATAGCTTATATGTCTCATAAGTTTAATCAAGCCCAAAGAAACTACACTGTTTCTGAGCAAGAATGTCTGGCAGCTGTTATGGCCATTAAGAAGTTTCGAGCATATGTCGAAAGACATGAGTTCGAGGTTATAACCGATCATGCTTCGCTCAAATGGTTAATGGGTCAAACCGACTTGCACGGCAGGCTCGCTCGATGGGTATTGAAGTTACAGGGTTTTCACTATACGTCATCGAAACCCTTTCGATATTCACTATACGTCATCGAAAGGGTAGCCAAAACGTTGTTCCCGACTCCCTATCTAGAGTGCATTCACCTGAGAATGTTGAAATTGCAGCATTAACCGAGAATGAAGCGGACCCTATCCCAGCAATAGATTTTCAGTCCAAGTTTTTCAGAACCGAAGACTACCTAAAATTGATTTCTGACTTTCAACTAGAAGGCCAGCAACAGCCTGACATCCAAATAGTGGACGGCTTAGTTTACAAGCGGTGCGAGTTTGCAACCGGAGACCCCATCCAAGAGGACCAATCCTGGAAACTCTGGGTGCCGGAAGAATTGAGAGCGGCTCTCATAGTGAATGCTCACGATCACCCAATGAGTTCACATGGTGGTATTGGAAAAACGCTCAGCCGTCTCAAAATCTTTTATTTTTGGCCCAGAATGGCAAAACAAGTGCGTGATTACGTGTTGTCCTGTGAAATTTGCAAACAGACTAAAGCCCCAAATTATATACTTCGTCCGCCAATGGGACAGCAGGCTACGTCTGTGCGAATCTTTCAGAGACTTTACGTGAACCTTTTGGGACCATATCCCAGGTCACGCTCAGGGAACGTGGGTATGTTGATTGTGTTGGATCACCTCTCGAAATTTCATTTCTTAGAGCCAATACGAACATTCACCGCCCGGAAAATAGTAGAGTACCTGGAAAAACGAATTTTTGATGTTTTTGGGGTTCCCGAGCTGATTACGACGGACAACGGTGTTCAATTCCGCAGCTCGCTGTTCATAGATCTCATTAAGAAATATGGGGTGACGCATAACCTGATAGCAAATTACTCTCCACAGGCCAATGCTGTTGAACGTGTAAATCGTTCAATAATTGCCGCTGTTCGCGCATACATTCATTCCGACCAAAAAGACTGGGATGAGGCTTTGTTCTCAATTAGCGCAGCTCTCCGTAGTTCGGTTCACTCTTCGGCTGGTTTTTCGACATATTTTATTGTTTTCGGACAAAATATGATGTGCCATGCAACGGGTTACGAACTGTTGCGAAAATTTAAACTTCTAGAAGACCCAAGTGCGGAGATTAAGCCGGAAGAGAGAACTGAGCTAATCCGAGAGCAGGTTAGGCAGAATTTGCGTAAGGCATTCGAAATAAATGAAAAGAACTACAACATGCGCTCGCGTCCCACCAGTTTTGAGGTTGGTCAAATTGTATACCGTCGCAGCTTTGCCCAAAGCAAAGCGTCCGAACACTTTAATGCAAAGCTGGCCAATGTGTTTGAGAAAGCTAAAATTGTGAAAAAGATGGGATCGGTTTACTACGAACTGACTAATATGGCAGGCAAACGACTTGGTGTATTTCACGCCAAAGACATCAAAGCGTAGTGCCTTCAGTTCTTGTAAGACGTGGTTGACTGATTACAATAACTGTTTTGTAATGGCACAAACGCCTCATGAATACCCTTTTCATGATTATTTACACCATGCGTTAAGTGTGGAATGGTCCTTAACGTACACTACGTGAACATACCCACTTGACGTTCGGTTGGCACCCCTGAGGTAACGAAGATGGTGGATCAACGTTGGCGAAGCAGCGCAGCGATCGGCCATCGTTCTTTTCCTTTGCAGCCGTGGGCGAGGTTGGTCGCAATAAAGTTCAAGAAAACAACAGCAGCAACAACATCAAAATGAGAAGCAATAGGTGAGTCTAGCTGACTTTCAGGCCAGAAACTCACTGCGACAAAACAGTTTTCTTCAATGTTGCAGTTTCCGTAAAGTTGCAAAGCGCCTGACAAATAAGTTTTGTTTTCGTCTTTAAACAGAATCAGCGCACGCTCATTTGAACTAATGTGTAGAAAACTGTTTTGGAACTGTTTTGTCTCAGTGAGTTTCTAGCCGAACGCATCTTGAATTGATTTCTTTATAAAATCAGTTAAGTGAAGTTTTTGGTTGCTTGATAAACTTTTTTTTTTTTTTGTTTTCTCCTCCTTATTGTTGTTGTTGCAATCAGTGCCAACACCCAACAACGGCCAGATCAGCAACAGCTATAACAGTAGCCCTAGCGCTACCGCTGTGCTGCTGCAACAACAACAACAACAACAGAATCATCATCATCAGCCACAGCTATAACAGTAGCCCTAGCGCTACCGCTGTGCTGCTGCAACAACAACAACAACACCAGAATCATCATCATCAGCCACAGCTATAACAGTAGCCCTAGCGCTACCGCTGTGCTGCTGCAACAACAACAACAACACCAGAATCATCATCATCAGCCACAGCTATAACAGTAGCCCTAGCGCTACCGCTGTGCCGCTGCAACGCCAACGCACAACAACAACAAAAACAGCATCATCATCATCAGCGACAGCTATAACAGCAGCACTAGCGCTACCGCTGTGCCACTGCAACACCGAACAACGGCCAGAACACCAACAGCTATACCAGTAGCCCAGCGCTACCGCTGTGCCGCTGCAACACCGAACAACGGCCAGAACAGCAACAGCTATACCAGTAGCCCTAGCGCTACCGCTGTGCCGCTGCAACACCGAACAACGGCCAGAACAGCAACAGCTACAACAGTAGCCCTAGCGCTACCGCTGTGCTGCTGCAACAACAGCAACAGTATCAACTACAACAGCATCATCATCATCAGCAACAGCTATAACAATAGCCCTAGCGCTACCGCTGTGCCGCTGCAACAACAACCCCGGAGCAACAACACAGAGACAACCATCACACCCCGGACAGGACCACCCCGGTCCTAATTTTAAAAACTGAAATTATTTAATATTTTTTATTATTTTATATTGTTAATAATTTAAAAAAAAAAAAAAAAAAACAATATTAAAATAAAACCCAAACTTATACTAAAACGTAAACTAAAACTCCAACTCAAATTTTTAACATAAACATACCTATATAACAAAGATACTTCCACATATTTCTTTTTTGTTATTATTAATAATCTACTTATTTTTTTTTCTTTTAATGTTTAATATTAAAAAAACAAAGAAAAAAAAATTTCATTTACACATCAATAGGAAAATTTGTATTGTAGATACTCTAAAAATTCCATCGGTTTATTAAAAGCTAAAAGGACCCATTAGTTCCTAAAAAGACTTTTGTATATTTTGTGATTAGCTGTTGTTGAAATTTCAAAACTTGAAAATATTGCATTTTTGCTAAATGTAAGTTAAAATTTTAATTTTGTTTAATTCATAACTTTTATACATATTTCATTAATTGGCTAAATTGATATAGTTGTATTGTTTTAAGTTACTTACTTAAAACATATTAAGTATTGACAAAGATACATAAAAACTATATATCTAAAACTATTTAGAGTAGATATATACTAGATTAAATAATATAGAGACAAACTATATGCATATACTATATTAAACTTGAATTGAACCTAAAACTAAAAATAAAATTTCAATTTAAATTAAAACTAAAATTTAAATTGAAATAAAAATCTAAACTAAATTTAAAATTAAAGTATAACATAAACGTAAATTTAAACAAAACTACAACTATATAGTAAAACTAATACTTAACCTGCAACTAAAACTAAAACTAAAACTAAAAATAAATTTTAAATTAAACTAAAACTAAAACGTAAATTGAAATAAAAATCTACACTAAACTAAAACTAACATTGAAATTAAAAATAATATAAAAACTAATAAAATTTTAATAATGTAAAACAATAAAATCAAAACTTAAAAAAACCAAAACTAAAAACTGAAATTAAAACTAAAAGAAACTGAAATAAAAATCGAAAACAAAACAATATAAAAACACAACAAATTATATCGAAACATACATTTAATAATATAATAAAGTATACAAAAATATAAAAAAAAATATTATAAGAATCTTAATATAAAAAAATAAATAATGTTAAAAAAATGAAGAACGAACATAACTTAATAATATAATAGAACATACAAAAAGAAACAAATAAACAGAATTACACATCTGAAAATATAGAATCATAAAAAAATATAAGAATATTTTAAAATATATAAAAATATTTGAAAAATATAAAAATGAAAACCAATGAAACATATAAAGTCTTAAAAAAAAATTACAAAATATCAAAAAAAAAGAAAAAAAAATAAATTCATTATTTACCACTTTCTGATTGAAATGTATTTATGGATATGTATATATGAAAAATTAATTAGTAAGAGTTAATCTCTGTTAGATGAAATAAGTAATATGTAAGTATATAATGTGTATTAAATGATCCAAAAAAAAAAAAAAAACTAAAATGAACTAGTTATCATTTCAATGGTTTAGGGATGGAAGACAGATTTGGTTAGGGAGGATCCCAAAATCTTCGCCCCGGATCCTCACGGTGGGTGGGAAACGTGGGGCATGGGCCATATCATCAGGTCCATGAGCGTCGCGGTAGGGGTTAAGTGGAGGAACAGAGCCCCCTCTCACTCAAAAATTTAGTATTCCGATCAACAGTTGTATTATTATCTTTCTTGGCAGATACGTGAGTTCACAGGACGAGCTCACCAAACCCAAAATCCGCACGAGAAATTTTTGTGTGCGGCAAAGGGGTGCTACCGGCCCAGAAAAGAACCCCCCCCACTTCCCGAACTGGCAGCACAGTGGCACGCAAGCTCGTGCGGGCCCTGGACGGTAGCACCCACAGGTGCGGTTGTGCGCGTAAGAGGGTCGGCCGCCCTGGTTTTTTTTTCTCGTCTGGCACGGTGACCAGGAGCGCCTCAAAGGGCGCTCTCCAAACCTAATATAAAAACCAGGGCGACCGAATAGAAAAGCAAGCGGGCGCACGCCGAGGCCGAAAAGTCCGACCGCTACAAATTGTTAACAAATCGAAATTAAAAAGTAAACTTTATGTTGATAATGTTGAAATTCACACCGAATTGATGTCAATTCTTCTTGAAAATGGGGCTGATTCGTACTCTTATACGCCCAAGTGCTTGAAACAAATAAGTCTTATTTTGAAAGGTCTGTGCTTTGGTTCGGTATCTGATGAGATTAAAAATGCTTTGGATAATTCGATGCCTTCAGTGGTTTCCAAAGTTTTCAAATTTAACACGCCATTTTCTATTAAAAATGGATACGATACTGGTTTGTTTTTAGTTACTCTTCTTCCTGGAAAGAAGGCAAGTGACATAAATCGTTTAAGATTCCTCTTGAGCCAATCAATTCAATGGGAAACTCCAAAAATTAAGGACAAAGAAATCCAATATAGACGATGCCAACGTTGGGGTCACATTTCTCGTAACTGTTGTAGAAAGTTCTGTTGTGTTAAATGTAACGTTGTACATAAACCTGGTCAATGTTTATTTCCTAAGGTTTCAGATGCTCCACCTTTTTGCGTAAATTGTAAACAAACTGGCCATCCTGCTATCTGGAGGGGCTGTTCTGCTTACAAAGACCATTTAGCTGCTGAAAAAAACAAATACTGGAATTGAAAGAAAAAAAAGTTGATGCCAGAGATACTGTTGCAGCAGCGTTGAATAAAGCGTCCTTAACTTCGCCCAGTAAAACATTTGCTAGTCTCTTCTCTACTCCTAGCACCGCTCCTTCTATGATATCTCGTAAACCTGCCATTATTGATGAACTTTTAAAACTTGCAAATTTTTTTAATATTTTAAATCCAATTTCCTTAAAAGATAAAATTAATTTTTTCTTGCAAAATTATAAAAAAATGTCTTTTGATCAGTATCAGTCTAAGTCTCAGTATCTTTCTCTCCTATCTGAAATTAAAAACGTGTATGGCCCGTAATTCTATAAACGTCCTATCTTTTAATGTTATATCGCTTGTTGATACTAGCAGGAAAATTGATCTTATTAAAACTATTTGCATTCATCATGCTGACTTAGCTTTCATTCAAGAAACACATCTGAAAAATAAAATCTCAGCTCTTGAAAATTACAGTTTTAATCAAGATAACTCGACTTTGGGAGTTGGCATTTTGATTAAAAATACTTTTTCCTTTTCTCCAGTTTTCATTCCTGGAATATCTTTTCCCCACGTTTTTTTTGAAGTACCTCTTTTATCTGGTTCAACTTGTTATAAATTTCTATTTGGTTCTATTTATTTTCCATGTAATTTTTGTTCCTCTGGCATTTATGAAGGCCTTTCTAAAATTTATTTATTTTAAAGAAATTTTGATGGGACGGTTATAGGAGGATTTGAATGCTCGACATCCTTCCTGGGGTGACTCTTTTGAAAATCTCAATGGTAGAGATCTTTCAAAATGGCTTCATGATTATTCTCTTCATTTTTCAAGAATTTGTGGTGATTCTCCTTCCTATCCTAACGGTCCCTCTTTTTTATATCATTTTTTATTATCTTTAAATCTTATTGACCCTTTTAACATTAATTATAAAATTTCTAGTCTTCCTACTTTTTCGGATCACTTTCCCATTAAACTTATTTTAGATCTTCCAGATTTTGACTTTCAATTAAGAAGACCACGATTTGTTACCTGTTTTAAAGATACAAATTGGAAGAACTTTAAAACTGATTTAGATTTATCTCTTGCTTTTAACTCTCCTCCTGTTAATCGTAATCTTAACTGTCATGAAATTGATAAATTTATTGATTTTTTTGCCTCTTCTGTAAATTCGATTGTTGATTCTCACACAAAACGTATTGATCTCAAAGATAAAAAATTCATTGTTTCTGATCATGTAAAAAAATTATTTAAAATCAAATACAATTGGCAAAGAGAACTTAAAAGAATATTTCATAGAAACTCGAATAGATCTAACTCCGAATATAGATTACTTTCCAAACAAATACAATTACTCAAAATTCTTATTAAGGAACAAATCCAAATAGATCAATCTTCGGAATTTAATTCTAGGCTTCGAAAAATTAAACCTGATCCAAATGCTTTTAAAGAAATTTTTGGTATTCTTGGAAATAAAAAGTTTGGTTCCTGTGATGAAACCTTGATTGATGATGTATCTATTTGGGCCTATTCTGCGCAATCTTTTATGAAAAAATTCTGTTATTCTGTTACGATTTCCCATACAAATTTTTCAGCTGTCAAAAAATCTGCTATGCGTTCTAAATTCTTATTCTGCATCACAAAATCTGTTATGAAATCTGTTATAAATCATAACAGATTTTCGAACTGTCAAAAAATCTATTCCAAATTGGTATTCAGCGCGACAAAATCTGTTATGAAATCTGTTAAAAACCATAACAGAATAACAGAAAGATTTTTGAGTCTTTTATGATAACGAATTTATTTTAAAGTGACATTAAATTTCTGAAATGTATATTTATTCTAGAATATCAATAAGAAATGCCAAAAAAAGGTGAAAAATGTAAGTAAACTAATTGTTAAGTTTAAATATATGCATATGTTTGTCTTAAATTTAATGTTTTTTAGAAGAAACCGTCGAGCAACTCTGCTAGAGTTGCGGCTTAAAAGCAAACCATTCGAGCTTCCTGATGTGCGCGTCGTGGAGCTATTTCGACTGGACAAGGTGAATGCTCGACTGCCCATGAACAAATTCGAACCAATTGTGGAACATCCAAGGTCTGTGATCACTATTACAGCCATAATTTTTAAGCTATCATCACGAAATTCGATATTTAAGCTTTTATTTTTATTAATATGCACTCAATTTGCAATTTTGCATATGAACTTTGATATATAACATGTACTTTGAGTATGTAATTCAACCATCGAATAAAAACCACGCCTACCTCCCATTCAAAGTAACTTTATCAAAAAACAAAAGCGAATATTTTCTATTAAAACTATGACGAAAATGCTTTTACAAATGATCATTTTATTGGCTGCTAAAGACTTTGAATATACTTTGGTTCGGCCATAGGGGTTCGACCTAGTCAAAGATCATTTCTTACTATTTTTAAATATTTAAGTTCAATAACATTTTATTCTTAAACTTGTTTTAACTCCCAACTAATTCGTTGGCTGTTATATCGAGCTTAGACTCATCAAAATCTCCCTGCAGCAAGTCGGCATCCCGGACTGATTTTTTGCACACTGTCGCATTTCTAGCATCAGGGAATTGAGTCGAAATATTATTGACCCAAATGATGACATTTTGGACGGCGATAATGGGCACAGACAACTTTAAAGCAATCTGTGTAGTGGCACGATTTTGATCCAAACGTGTCATAGCGGTGAAACAGACCAGAGCATTGGTGTTGGCTGGATTACCGATGACCAACACCTTAACATCCTTGCGTGCCTGTTGATCCAACGCATGGCGCTGCACCTTAAAAATGTTTACATTCACCGAGAGCAAATCCTTGCGTTCCATACCCTCCTTACGTGGCATTGAACGAACCATGAAGGCAGCGGCAACATCTTTGAGGCCCACAGCTGGATCAGTTATTGGTACAACTTGACCTAGTAGATGTTGTGCACAATCGGCTAACTCCATTACGAAACCCTCGAGTACACCAACCACAGGAGAGCAAATGTAAGATGAAAAGCAGTTTGGCCGGCAGCGTCGGTACCAATATGAATAGCTCAAAAAGCTCAAACATTTTGTTAACTTGTCTTTTTTTTTGCTTGGTTTATGAACGTTGGAGTACCAGCAGCGAATTCAAAGACGACCGAAATATATTGAAGATGTTAAATTATCATAAAAATTAGTTTTTGCCTAAAACCACCCTTAACTTACCTTTTTCGCTCTGCATTTTGTTAACTATGAATAAATATACAACAATCAGCTGTTTTATAACAGAAGATAACGGAATTGTAATAGATTTTTATTTTCGAAGATTGATAACAGGCTGCCATAAAAGTTCGATATACTGAATACCAATTTTAACAGATCTTTTATGATCGGCATCTGTTACGATTGATAACAGAAAATGTGTAACAGAATAACAGATTTCGCCGAATAGGCCCAATTACCTCTGAAAATGAAATTCTAAATTCTTTTCATCAACACTTTAGTTCTGTTTATACAGTTGTCAGTATAAAGCAGATCAAATTCTTTTGAAATCAAAAGCTCTGTTCGAAATTGTTTATCCAGTTATCCTAATTCTGTTTATTTGTTTGACGATAATTTCTCCTCTTTGAATAATATTGATTCTTTTCATTTCACAAATTTAGATGAGCTTTCCCTTATAGTTAAAAATATAAATGGTAAGAAATCATATGGTCTTGATCGAATTTCTAATATTCTTATAAAGAAACTTTCTGCTGATGCTTTAAACTTCCTTATAATTATATTTAATAATTGTTTAAACTTTGGTTATTTTCCAAATAGTTGGAAAATTGCAAAAATAATTCCAATTAAAAAAATATCTAATATTTCTAACCTTAATAATTTTAGACCAATTTCTTTACTTTCGAATCTTGGTAAGTTACTTGAACATGTCTTACGTTTAAAAATGGACATAATGTCAGATATTAATTATATCCCCTCCTATCAGTTTGGTGTTCAAAAACGTCATTCGACAGTCCATGCTTTATTAAAATTTCATGATGATGTAATTTGTAATCTGAGAAATCGTAATTGAACAGTTGCTGTGTCCTTAGACATAGAAGAAAGCTTTTGATAGAGCATTTCATGATGGAATTTTATTAAAATTAATCAGATTGGGTTTCGATCCTTTTATAATTAAATTGTTTCGCAGTTTCTTCAATGATCGGCAGTTTTGTGTTCAGATTAATGAAGGGGTCTCTCAACTGGGTGAAGTTAAGAGCGGTGTTCCCCAAGGCTCTGTGTTGGCGCCTCATTTATATAATATTTTCATTCATGATTTTCCTCATGAATTGGATGGCTCAAGAGGTATTTTATATGCTGATGACTCTCTGATCTATGCACACAATGAATCTCCTTTAAAAGCTCTTGATCTAGTTTCAAAGCACTTGGCTAAAGTGGATGACTTTTATAAGTACTGGGGTATTACTATAAATACTTCCAAATCAGTGGCTCTTTGCCTGAGAAAGCAAACGTTTGCAATTTTTTTTTAATGGTGTTGAAATTCCTTTTAAGTCTAATTTTAAGTATTTGGGTGTGAATTTTAATAAATTGGTTAAATTTAATGATCACGCTAGATCAGTTTTTAAAAAAGCTTCTTTCGTCAAAGGTATGTTTTCGAAACTTTTTAATAGTAAATATTTAAAAAATGAAACGAAATTGTTAATATATAAAGTTGCATACGTCCTGTTTTAATTTATGCATTTCCCATTTGGTTTTCCATATCTCCTACCGTGGTCAAAAAATTAGAAATCCTTGAACGTAATGTTTTAAGACTCTGTGTCGACAGAAACTACGGATCCTTCGTTAAGCGTTTCTCTAATAATTTTATTTATAGTAAGGCTCAAATAATTTCTCTTTGTAAATATGCTTTAACCTTACAAAAAAAGTTTATTTTAAATCTTTCTTTTCATGATAACTATCTTATAAATGATATCTTCTAGTGTCGAAAATCTTTTAGTTGGTCTTACTCCACGTACCTTTCTCCTATTGGTTTAATTAATGAAAATATTCCTTTAGATATTGACTTTTCCGTACCTTTGTTACCCTCTTTTTATATTAAAACACTCCACGGGCGGTTCCAGGAATATATTTTGGGGGGGAGGGGGGTTTCAAAAATATTTATGTACGTTATATATATAAAGGATAGTTAAATTTTAAAGGCCGATGTTGATTTTGAATAAAACACAAATTATTAAGGAAATTATTATCATTTCTTTTTATTTTGATAATATTGGTATGGTTCAATTATGCATCGAACAAAATATCAGCTAAATGGCCGCCGCGACCTCGGAGGCACACCTCCATCCGATGGTCCAAATTTTCGATGACGCCGAGGCATAAGTGAGGTTCTATGCCGTTAATGTGCCGAATTATCTCATCCTTTAGCTTTTGAATTGTTGCTGGCTTATCGACGTACACCTTTTCTTTCAAATAACCCCAAAGAAATAAGTGCAACGGTGTCAAATCACATGATTGGCGGCCAATTGACATCGCTACCACGTGAGATAACATGGCCATTGAATTTTTCGCGCAAAAGAGCCATTGTTTCGTTAGCCGTGTAGCAAATTGCACCGTCCTGTTGAAACCACATATCGTCCACATCCATATCTTCCAATTCGGGCCATAAAAAGTTCGTTATCATCTCACGATAGTGAACACCATTCACAGTAACTGCCTGACCGGCCTCATTTTGGAAAAACTACGACCCGATGATGCCGCCAGCCCATAAACCGCACCAAACAGTCACTCTTTGTGGGTGCATTGGTTTTTCGACAATCACTCTTTGATTATCATTTGCCCAAATGCGGCAATTCTGCTTATTGACGAATCCACTGAGGTGAAAATGTGCCTCATCACTGAAGATGATTTTCTTCGAAAATTTATCATCCACTGTTGCTATTTCTTGCCACCATTCTGACCATTGACGACACTTGAAATGGTCAAGAGGCTTTAGTTCTTGAGTAAATTGCACCTTGTAAGCGTGTAAATGCAAGTATTTATGCATAATGTTCATCAACGACGAGCGTGAGAGGTGCAATTGTTGGGCACGACGACGAGTTGAGGTGGACGGCTCTTCAGCCACACTATCGCGAACAGCAGCAATATTTTCTGCAGTACGATCTGTACGAGCATGCACTGGTGTTTTCACATCTCCTACAGACCTGGTTTGTTCAAATTTTTACACAATTTTTCCGATTGTACGCACATTTGGACGATTGAATTGACCGAAAAAATCACGAAATGCTCGATATGCATTTTGATTTGAAAGCCCATTTTCATAATAAGCTTGAATAACTTTAACGGTTCAAATTGAGTTAGTCTGAAATTGAGAAATGTCAAATGAAATGCAGGAAAAAACTTGCCATTTAGGTGTGGTTTATATTCAACATCGGCCCTTAAAATTTAAGCACCCTTTATATACATTAGAGCGGGTTGAATTTTTTCAAAAAATA
Source organism: Pherbina coryleti (assembly GCA_943735915.1). Lineage (NCBI taxonomy): Eukaryota > Metazoa > Arthropoda > Insecta > Diptera > Sciomyzidae > Pherbina > Pherbina coryleti. The sequence continues at coordinate 101,583,814 of OX030951.1, forward strand.
GTAGGCGTGGATAATGTTCTACGGAGCAAATTCCACTTTGCTCAAGAAACCGTTAGTCTAAAATCTGTTTCGAGCCTCTTGTTTTTCAAAAAAAGGTTATAATTTGTGTTTTGCTGCCATATGTAAAAAAATTAATCCACTTATTGGAAAAAACTTTGCTACGAACAAAATAGCCATCCACCTTTCACTCAATATTCACTCCATATGATTGTGTGGTGCTCAGGATTATTTTTTTGTGTTAAATACCACAAGCTGACGCTGGGGTGAAAATAATTATAATAATAAAAGTTATTTCTCTGTTTATTTGACCCGAATACAAATCTAAAAGGCCAACATAAAACCAACATCAAAATAAATAAAAACTACAAAAACCGGAATTTTTCTCCATTACTGTATAAAAAGGAATTTAACGTCTTCACTTCCGATACTATCGAAACTGTGGGTTTTAAATTAAAACTGTGCGGTGTTTGGATATATTTTATCCAAAAAATGCGGTGTTTTTGTGATTTCAGGTTGAGATTCTATGTGTGACTGTTTACAGCTACAGGCGCGATATCGCAAAAACAAACAAAAACTGGAACAGAATTCAGTATTTTAGCAATACGTGTAGAAACAGCTACAAACGTTTACAGCATAGGGGTGTGAATATTTAAAGTAAATTATAAAAAACCAATGTTTTTCTTTTTGGTTCTCTTAGCGCACGTAATAAACATCAGTACATCACATTTAAATACAGGTTCTTTTAGAATTTCGGGGGGTTTGAACCCCCAAACCCCGCCCCCCCCCCCTGGATCCGCGCCTGAAACACTCCCTGGCACTCATAGAGGCTGATTTATGGAATTTATATGATATAATTTATAATCGTAATTCTAATTGTTGAACTCTGTTTTGTGTTTATACTTCTACTTTTTATTTTTTCAAATTTCACATTCTGTTACTAACTTTTAGCTTTCACTAACATTCACTAAACTTTATGTTAATTTGGCTGTTAACTTTATAGTCCTTATATTTGCATATAATGGATAGTTTGTTATTCTTAGGTTTAATTGTATTTAAGTGTTATTTAGTTTGTAAGTCTATCTGAGTTTTCTCTCTTAGTCTCAGCCTAAATGCCGGGAGCAAGCATTGTTTTTCATTTAATTTTTCTGACTATTGTTGTCCTTGTGTAACTTCTTATGTGTTTGCATGCAGCATGTATCTATTTTCTTTTGTTATTAGAATAATACTTCTATAGTTCTAAGTGTTTCTTGTGTTAGTGTGTAAGAAATCTTTGTGTAAAAATTTTCAAGTCTCAATAAAATCTACTACTACTATTACTATTATTTTGACATTTCTAGCTACGAACAAAGCATTTTTTACGATCATGACGTCGCGCTAGACCAAGTTTGTTTCTTTAATCTTTTGCCATTGTTTCATATTTGTTCGCATTTTGAACACGACTTGACAGAAAGCCATATCGTAAGCTCATATCGTAAGTCTATCGTGACGTAGATGCGCAGATCGGTGAAAATTATTTTTACGATCTTCGCAATCTATTTTTCTATCATTCTTGATACCATACGATACGTACCATAAAATACCATAGCAAACCATACTGTGGTTCCAATTGGGATCTTCACAAATAAATTATTTTCAATTTTATTAAACAAAATTTCTATTTAACAGAACATGAATAATATTCTATGAACAAATTTTTATAATTAATAATATATTTTTGAAAGTTTTTTGATGTACAATTTTTTGATAACTTATTTTATAATTTATGTTTAAAAACAAGTATATAAAGTATAAGTGTATTTTTATATATGTGTGATTGTGTGTCTTGTGAGAGCACCGCATTATTCCCCCCTACAGAATTTAGTTGAGTTGGCCAAGAGATTAAAATGTACCTTTTTATATCGGTCTGTGTGAGGAGGACAGCGTCTTTGTAGTGTCTCCGTCCATGAATGTTGGTTTGACTCTGTCGATGTTAACTGTAACTGTGTTATTATTCTTAAGAATTGTAAAATTTTTTGTGATCTGTCAAGTACTTTGAACAGTCCCTCGTATGGATTCTGTAGTGGACGTCGTATTGTGTCATTTCGTACAAATACGTATTTACAAGTCTTCAAGGCTTGTGGTAAGTATTGACCAGCATTTGTATTATGATGTGAAATGTTTGAATCGTTATTTTGAACGTTTTGTTTGAGTTTCGCTAATGTTTTTGATGCATTAAAATAGGGGTGGGCAAAGTTACACGTATGGGCATTTTGCCCGTACGTGTGTTTTGCTTGCACGCTGCTTGCTCCAATCAATGTTGCATGCCATTTATATAAAAAAGGGCATTTTACAATTTTAATATTTAATATTTTGAATTTTATCATGTTTATATCTCCATAGCGTGTTGTATCCAACACTTGCTTTTAAGTAGTTACGTGCAAAATAATAGTATAAATTTAATATGGTGATTTAGTTATAAAAATATATTAGTAAAATAGGAGGCAGATATAGAATTATAATGGTTGTGTGCTCTTTCGAAACCCTTATAAATATGTCAAGAAGTTGTTTTTGCAAAGCGATTTTATAGCTGCTGGTAGTAATTTAAAAAAAGAAACTTCCTTTTAATAAGCAATCCTCTTAATATGCTATATATGCAACACTTACTTTTAACAACAGTATGCTCTCGTTCTTACGGTTTCTATAAAGCACACTGAAAACAAAGTAGTGCTAAAGTGGGTTTTGCAGAAATCTTATAGATATTAGAGATTTTTCTTTGCTCTGATTTATACTGCGAAATGAAATGAATAAGTGGAAGACGAATTATAAAAATTAAACACACTGACAGATGGATAAAGTGAAATACAGATAAGCAAACGGACATGTATAAAGCTGAAAATGATCAATTTTAAATTTTGGTTTGTATATCTCGGCTAAAAGTGCATAAAATTTTATAATGGGACGGCGATGGGTTCATGGGAAAATGATAAACGAAAAAAAAACAAAAAATGTCATATAATGTTAGATTTGATTTTTTGAAACAAAAAATTGTTATAGATCTTGAATGATTTTAACAAAAAATAAAAAAAAAATTAAATCTGACTTCAGTGTCGATGATTTATAAATAGTCGTATTTTGAAAAAAAATGTATAAACAAAAAACTACTGCAATAAAAAAATTATACAGTTTGATGCAGAAGCACCAAACATTTTGCATGCATGAAATTTTGTACAGTGTACAAATTTTCGTCATCTATTCAAGGAACAGGCCAGCGCAGATCTTGTCTGCTTGACGTTCGCTTGAACACTGATCGTTCTGTACCATGATAAAATTATGCAGGTAGCATTGACAACTATTAGGGGTATTCACGGGTTGGTGCGAATTGCAAAAATGCGAAAATGCAACATATTTTTCGCACTAACGCGTGAACATCAATATTGTAACTTTACGATAACTGAAATAAATATATTGCCACCTTATTTCAATATAACAAAAAGTTATTAAAATCAACGTACAAACTTAGCCTTTTTAAAGTTTTACCCAGATGGCAACTATTCTTGATAACAACCATAACATGAATCAGCTGTTTCGCATCACTGCTTGTGCGCTTTCGCAATAGGTTTGAGCAGTGCGTAATTCAAGAAGAGTTGCAAAATAGCTTCTAATGTGTTTGGTGTTGGAATGATGCGAAATATCGCAATCTTGCATTTTCGCATCGTCGCAACTGCGTTTCGCACCAACCCGTGAATACCCCTATTGATTTTCTCAGCAACGAGGAAACCACCATCGGTCAAAAACAGTTGTTCGTGGAATAAAGTGAAAAACATAACCTAAATAAAATGTGTGCGTTTAATATAAAATAATGAAAGTTTTAAAAAAAATTATGTGTGATTTGTGCTAAACGTTTTCCAGTCGGAAGCGTTAAATTTTATTCAATTATGCACAATTTTAATTGAAAACTTATTTCATTTCGTCTGCATTTCGTCCATATGCATATGCGGCTGGTGAGGTTGCTGCATTTGAATGTTTTCCATATTTGTTTTTTATGTTTGCACTAAATCACATTAAGTTGACAAATTATTTTCGTTGAAGTAATTGTTCAGGTTAACAATCTGAACGACATACATATTTCATTGTTTTGGTTTTTGGTTTAAAAATAAAACATAAAACCAATCACTATTATTACAATGCTCACGATTTATTATTAAATAAAATAGAAAATATTTTACAAGCAAATGTTTGGTTAACGCAACCAATGGCGTAAAACATAAACAATAATTGAACACTCTCTTTCTAGACATTTTTTTTGACAGATGCTGGTTTCCACAGCAACTGTCAATACTACCTTGTATTATTATACCCATGGTTCTGTACGAGAGATGAATATATATTTTTCTGCACTAACGCAATCTCAAGTGCGCTATTGTGATTGCATATTGTGAGAGGATTACAGAGAGGATTTTCCATTCCGCAATCCGATTCACCCCCAAATTCATCATACAATTGATTTCGCACGCTGTTTGCCGCTGCTTACACGCAGTCGCAGCACGTGCAAGAATTGTGCCCACCCCTACATTAAAAGATTGGTAATTCATTTCAGCCGGGGACGCTTTGATGTCTTCTTTGACTGTGGTTTTAATACCCAAAAGAATCTGAGGAATCTCTGTGTACCAATTAGTTTGGTTATTATTAACCATTATTGACGCTTTTAATTGTCTGTGAAATCTTTCGATCATCCCGTTTGATTGGGGATGGTACGACGAAGTAAAAATGTGTTGCGAACAAATCTTTAACAAATTGTTTAAATGTGTAAGACGTGAACTGTGGTCCTCGGTCAGAAATGATTTCTGTTGGTACGCCAAATCGTGAAACTAATTCTCTATAGAATGTGTCGATTATTGTTGTGATCTCTTTGTTCTTCAGTGGGTCGGCTTCAGGCCAACGTGTATTTCGGTCAATAGCGGTTAGAAGATATTTATATCCGTTCGATATTGGTAAGGGACCAACCATGTCAACGTGGATGTGTTCGAAACGGCCGTGTGGAATGTGTATCTTATGTGGTATTGTCTTTGAATGTCGGTGTACTTTAGCTTTCTGACAACTAATACATTCTTGAGTCCATTTATTAATTTGTAAATTCATGTTTGGCCAAAAATATCGTTCTGTTATAAGTCGTCGGGTACGTCTTGTCCCTGGTTGTGAAATATTGTACTTGGTCAAAATTTTTCTTACGTAAAGATTGTGGAATATATAGGCGTGTGTTATCTGTGGAGTGCTTGCAACAAATTTCAATGTTCATGAATGGAATTTTGATTTGTTCGAATTTGTATAATGTTTGATTTACTATGTCTTTGAGTTCTGTATCTGTGTTTTGTTCGCAATGTAATAGTTTGAGATTAAGATCGGGTGTTTTGAGTTCCTCTACCTCGCATCTTGATAGTGCATCTGCTACTGAGTTATTTGTATCTTTGACGTGTAGTATCGTGTTAGTGAATTGTGCTATGTATTCTAGGTGTCGTGTTTGTCTTGGGCTTCTCTCTTTTTTAGAATTGAGTGCATTTGTTAGTGGTTTATGATCTGTGTATACTATGAAAATATTACCTTCAAGGTAGTGTCTAAAATGTTTGATTGTTAAGAATATAGCTAAAAGTTCCCTATCGAATGTGCTGTATTTAGATTCTGTGGAAGAGAGTTTTTGGAAATGCTAGTGGTTCTAATTTATTGTTGTATTTCTGTTGTAATACTCCACCTACTGCTGTATTTGATGCATCTACTGCAGTGATCGGCAAAAGCATGCCCGCGGGTAACGCATCAGTATGAGTGCCTTATGGCTAAAACGCAATACTGCGTTAGGTCGGTCGGCCTTTGACAGCTAGACTAGAAACAATGAGTTCTTATGAAGCAACTAGCTCGTGCTTTTAACATTCCATATTAACGCTGGGTTGCATTTTCGTTGAGAAATGCTAAAATGTGGGTATTCTTGGATTCCGATGGAAAACTAAGATTTTCATGGATTATTGTGGGAATTTATATTTTGATGCGACTTTTTTTTAAATTGATAAAATTTTTTAAATTAAAATGCTGCTTAAGTAGTATAATAATGATTTTGATGAATTTAGCATGATATTAATATTATTTAATTGTATATCCTATTAAAATTTATAAATTTTTTAGTATATTATAAATAATATTATGAGGGTATTCATGCAAAATGGCAAACTTATATATTGGGCAATTATATATTTTAATGATATTTTAATATAATAAATCCGTTCATCGCCGTTCGGAGTCGGCGTTAAGCCTGTAGGTCCATTTCTCGGTCAATTGTGTACAAACTTAATGACACGCACAACACAATTGATCATAAGAAGCTAGGTCAAAGTCCTTTCAAGGGCTGAACTGGCCAGTAATTTATTTTTTTTTTTTTTTATATATTTTAATGAGGTTGGTTGAGGACGAATATCCTTAATATCATTGTTTGAATACTATAACACACAAAGGAATGTTGTATTTTTACTTTGAAAAAATAATGGTACATGCAAATTAATTGCTGCTAGCAAGATTGATAAATATAAAAGCATAAAAAGAATGAAATGATAAATATTAGACATCTGCATGAATGTGTTTGAAAAAATGTTCAACTGCGAACACTTGTGCAGTTAATTTTGTTAGTTTTAAAAAAAAATTAATAAAACAGAATAAATTTTTAAAACAATCATATAAAAACATTACATAAACCAAATGCATTGCTAAATACAGAATATTGTCATAAGTTTAATGGTTTTTCATTGAAATTTTAAATGATAAAAATACATTGGATATTAGAAAAGTTAAGCGCTCATTAAGTTGGGTACATGAATCTAGGAAAGATTTTTGGGAAAAACTCAAAAACGGTAAGAAAATGTATGCAAAAGCGTTTGCTCATTGTAAAAAGTGTTAATATATAGTATTTTTTTATTTATAAAAATTGGGTTTAACTGTGGCATGGGGCAAACTAGTAAAAGCACACATTTTTTATCGAAACCCTACTAATTATGAGTTTTTATGATAATTTATCTATATATTCGAAAAGATCGTGAAAAACCAAAAATTTTGATATCCATATTGTGTACTTTATCTGTAAAAACAAACAAAATGCTAAGTTATTAGTACTTTTTAAGAAAAAAAAACCCATTACAAAAGCTTAAAAATTTAAAAATAAAAAAAGGGTTACTTTTGAAATTGTTTGCGCTCAAATACAAATTAATATGAAATAATATCGTTTACGTGCTACCCATGATATCGACTACAAACTGTTAAAAATTACAACAAAAAATTGCAACAACAATTAGGTCAAAGAATTGGATACCGTTATTTGCGTCTTTTCAGTACCTTTCGTTTGATACCAAATTTGTATGTGGTAAATAGCAGAGTTATGGCAAAAAAACCAAATTTTTGCTGATTTTGAAACACCATTTTGAAACCTTAAACATTCAATTGAGCACATATAAAAAAATACGTCAACCTTAGAATTTCATCCTATAACACGTATCCGAAAATCATTCAAATCGGCGTCTGACACTTGGGAACCTTTCCTTGTTAGCTTTATAAAGTAGGTTTTATGGTTCTTAATGATTTTATAACAATATCTTTTTATTTTTTATTGATTAAAATTATAATTGCATGATTTCGGGAAAAAGAGACGTTTTGTGGGATTTTTAGTATAGCTGCTTTTATTGGCATCACCAAAATGACAGACGCATTATATGTCAACGCAACATTGAGTTTTGCAAAGTTTGGGGTCGTCCGTTTTGACAGCTTATATCGTAAAGTTTTTACAACGGAGACCAAAGTACGGTCAAAGGCCGACCGACCTAACGCAGTATTGCGTTTTAGCTATTATGCATGTGAAGCCGAAGCTAAATAAACGAACTTCAGTCTTATGCCAACTGTCGAGAGAGCAGGTTCGCGTCGCATGCTTTCTTCAGATTTTTTTTTGCTTCAGCAAATTTGCGTGTTTATTTTCAGCCACATAAAAGCTGTCGCATAGAGAGGGTGCTTACACTTTTAAAAGAAAGTATAAGCCTTTATAGCATTTTTATGTAATATACCTTATTTTAAATAACATGTTTGGGGTTGAATGGGAAAAATAATTTTTTTTTGCTGTTTCTCAGGACAGGCAGAATACTTAATATGTGGACGTAAAGTTACCAAGAAGAAGTATTATGTCGAAAGACACCATTGTTGTTGTTGTTGGTGTCGTTGTTATGCATATATATATACATAACAGTTGCTTTCAATTTTGTCGTTATATATATTTAATATATACAAATATATTACATTTTGTATATAATACAAATACATATATATACATATATTTATAGCCATATTTTGTAGAACGAACGCAGTCACTTGCGTTAAGATTTTCAGTCTGGCAATGCCTTTTTCATATGAAGTAAAACAAAGTCTCTTTCTCTCTCAGAAATTTTCTACTAAAATATATTGCCAGATAAGAAAACCCGAAGTGACGTGACTGCGTGCGTTTTACAAAATATGGCCATTAATATACACAAATATATTACATTTTGTATATAATATGGACAAAGATATATTTGTTTGCTAATATTTAAATTTTCAATTGAATTTAAGATATATTTAAGTTCTTTACTGCAGGAAAAACAATAACTTCATATTTTTCTGAAATATTTCTTTCCATTTATTAAACACAAAATTAAATTACATTTATTTTTAATTAACATAAAAATTTATAAGAACAACAAATTCATCACCAAATATATCAAACAAAGAATTCTACGTCTACACTTACGATACTATCGAAACTGTGTCTTTTTTTTTTTGTGAAATTATCGGCGCGAATTTTTTCTTTTCAACGTGCAATTTGCCTCAGTGTACGCACATCGTTACATTAAAATACGAAGCATTGTACGGTTGTGTGCGTTTCCGACCACTGATCTACAGCAATCGAGAACTATCTAACTATTAAAATAGTTAAGTAGTGTTTGCGTAGCAAAACTATCTTTAATTGCTGTGAATGCATCAGAGGTTGTGTTTGTCCATGTTAATAAAGAGTGATTTTTTAAGTGCCTGATAACTTTTTTTTTAAAAAAAACGCATAAAATTTGCAAAATCTCATCGGTTCTTTATTTGAAACGTTAGATTGGTCCATGACATTTACTTTTTGAAGATAATTTCATTTAAATGTTGACCGCGGCTGCGTCTTAGGTGGTCCATTCGGAAAGTCCAATTTTGGGCAACTTTTTCGAGCATTTCGGCCGGAATAGCCCGAATTTCTTCGGAAATGTTGTCTTCCAAAGCTGGAATAGTTGCTGGCTTATTTCTGTAGACTTTAGACTTGACGTAGCCCCACAAAAAATAGTCTAAAGGCGTCAAATCGCATGATCTTGGTGGCCAACTTACCGGTCCATTTCTTGAGATTAATTGTTCTCCGAAGTTTTCCCTCAAAATGGCCATAGAATCGCGAGATGTGTGGCATGTAGCGCCATCTTGTTGAAACCACATGTCAACCAAGTTCAGTTCTTCCATTTTTGGCAACAAAAAGTTTGTTAGCATCGAACGATAGCGATCACCATTCACCGTAACGTTGCGTCCAACAGCATCTTTGAAAAAATACGGTCCAATGATTCCACCAGCGTACAAACCACACCAAACAGTGCATTTTTCGGGATGCATGGCCAGTTCTTGAACGGCTTCTGGTTGCTCTTCACTCCAAATGCGGCAATTTTGCTTATTTACGTAGCCATTCAACCAGAAATGAGCCTCATCGCTGAACAAAATTTGTCGATAAAAAAGCGGATTTTCTGCCAACTTTTCTAGGGCCCATTCACTGAAAATTCGACGTTGTGGCAGATCGTTCGGCTTCAGTTCTTGCACGAGCTGTATTTTATACGGTTTTACACCAAGATCTTTGCGTAAAACCTTCCATGTGGTCGAATAACACAAACCCAATTGCTGCGAACGGCGACGAATCGACATTTCACGGTCTTCAGCAACACTCTCAGAAACAGACGCAATATTCTCTTCTGTACGCACTGTACGCATTCGTGTGGTTGGTTTAATGTCCAATAAAGTAAACTGAGTGCGAAACTTGGTCACAATCGCATTAATTGTTTGCTCACTTGGTCGATTATGTAGACCATAAATCGGACGTAAAGCGCGAAACACATTTCGAACCGAACACTGATTTTGGTAATAAAATTCAATGATTTGCAAGCGTTGCTCGTTAGTAAGTCTATTCATGATGAAATGTCAAAGCATACTGAGCATCTTTCTCTTTGACACCATGTCTGAAATCCCACGTGATCTGTCAAATACTAATGCATGAAAATCATAACCTCAAAAAAATCACCCTTTAGTTGAATTACAATACTGCGTTAGGTCGGTCGTACGCTGACCGTACGTTGGTCTCCGTTGTAAAAACTTTACGATATAAGCTGTCAAAACGGACGACCTCAAACTTTGCAAAACTCAATGTTGCGTTGACAGATCGTGCGTCTGTCATTTTGGTGATGCCAATAAAAGCAGCTATACTAAAAATCCCACAAAACATCCCTTTTTCGGAAATCATGAAATTATAATTTTAATCAATGAAAAATTAAAAGATATTGTCATAAAATCATTAAGAACCATAAAACCTACTTTAGAAAGCTAAGATCTTTTTATTAAGTGTAATATTTATAATCTGCGAAATAATGAAAAATGTCACATATTAATGTGAAAATTTGGACTAGAAGCTTCAAAATAAATTAACGCTTTCCAATTTAATGATAAAATGTGAAATTAAATTAAAATTTAAAATGGAATTTCTGGAAACACATTTCCGTTTTTATGGCAAAAAATTTTTCTTTGATTAATCGATATTTTTATATATATATACCTAAGTAAAACCTAAGTATAACTTACTGAATACAATAGATTTAACATACATACACAATCTCGAATCTGCCACCCATGCAAGGATTTCTAGGATAATGTCATTAACAGTGTAGTCAAGGGACTTGGTATTGCACTTGGGGTACATTAAAAAAGTTTTTTTTTATTAGCATAATTTTTTTTTTGCCTATACCTACATCACTATAGAAAACAGTGTCTTGGCAAAGTAGCAATTATTTGAGTAATTAAGTAGGGCCCTAAGTAGTATTTGCCCAAGGCGCCACTAATTCACGATCCGTCCCTGATTCTAATGCTCCGCTACGCACCCTATTTTTTACATGAAAACTTTTCTTTCAAAACAATTTGATCGTTTTCTCAAAGGTTCTTTTCTTCTATACTATTATATAGTGTAAAACGCAGGTAAACTTAAGACCTACTGAGCCGAATTCAATAATTATTTCACTAATTCAAACCTACATCCTTAACTCTATATATATATATTAGGCCTGTGCGAGTAGTTCGATCTTCGATTAACTCGGCACGATTCGAGTCGAGTAACTCGAATCGAAACTCGTCTCGAATAACTCGATTATTCGAGTAACTCGATGGTACTCGAGTAACTCGGGTGGTTTTCGAGTAACTCGGTGGTTTTCGAGTAACTCGATGTTTTCGAGTATTTTGATTTTTTTTTTCAGTTCCCGTTAATACTGTTGATCTCAATCAGTGTTGTGACATATTTTTTTTAAAGTAATATTTAAAAGCACTAATAACATTTTACCGACTCCTAACTGTAATAATGTTATATTATTTCGAAATTAAAGGTAATTAGTAACAGATTACTATTATCTTTTAAATTAAATTTTAACATATAGAAAAAAAACGTTGAAAAAAACCAATTAAGTTTATCTTGTATATAATCGTAATTAAATAATTAGCCAAAAAGTAACAACATTACTGGAAGTTATTACTTCTGCTGAGTAATTAGTTATATTGCCGGTTTAGGGACAAAGAAATAATATTGCCTAACATATTTTATTTCTTAGCGTTACAGTCACAACACTGATCTCAATCGACATGGAAACATATGTATGTGGTGTGATCAGAAATATGAATGTATGTGAGTGCTTTCACTCATCAGTGGAAACACCCAGTAGAAAATAAAACAGCATGGATTTTTCAACATATGTCTGAACCAGCATTATGTTAAGGGTATTCAGTACATTTGTTAGGTCCTGTTAATTTGCTGCACTTAACAAATTTATTAAGTCTTGTCAAAATTTTGTATGGGAAAGACTTAGCTGCTTGTTAGCAAGTAAACAAACTCAGCATCGTATTTTTGTTTAGTAGATATTATTTCTTAAGTAGGATACGTCAAGCTTATTGAGTGAAGTGATGAATCGTTTTGGAAATGACTTCTAATAAGGTCTAAATTATTTTTGATTTACAGCTTCAAGCTCTAAAACTGCACTTTATTAATAAAAAAATAAAAATTTTGTAGCGGAGTTGATAGAGATATAAAACATTTCATCAAAAGTATTAATTTTTAGTTTCTAGGTACTGGTTACACGATTAATTTAAACCACATATCTTTTGCTGCATTGAAAGTTGTCAAAGTAACATTAGCAAACAATTTTTGCAAAATAAATCTTTTTCGGTTAAGAAAGTAAGGAGGTAAGAAAGTAAAACTTCTATTAAACGAAGCTTTTTAATCACTTATGTGTTTATTTATTAACCAAATGCTGATTTTGGCATATCAGTTAAGCATTTGATTGTAAAATGTCTTAGCATGTGCGTTCACTCCAACAGCCCTTGTTGTGATATACTGAAGCGATGTTTTAGTTAAAGGCCTTTTTTTGTCCAAATGTAAAGAAAATGAGGTAATAACACAGTCACGGGTTTGGGGATCAAACCAAATATAATAACTGTTGAACCAATAAGCTTTTTTATTGGTATACTTTTCAATAAAGTTAAACTAAAAACGAATTGTTGTAAATTCTTTGAGAGCAGAAAAGCTACTAACTTTATATTTTAGATTTATACAGAATCAGCAAAACTGGTTTAGATTAAGGTTTACATTGACTCAAAAAAAGAACATATGAGAAGCAAAGCAAGAAGAGTGAGTACATTTAAATAAGCTGATGAGTACATAATTAAATATTCCAGTGGGTAGCATACTAAAAATTATTGATTAATATTATGACGGTGGATTATATGTTTGAGGCTCCAAACAATAACAATAAAGAAAATTTTTGTTATGTTATAGTAGCTTACGTTATAATTTTATATTATTTGAGTTCCAATGTATGGATTTCAATATTTTGGGAATATGTTCCATTTCCTATTGGGTTTGAATGTTTAGAATACTCATGAGTTTTGACTCATAGCTGATCACAGTGGAATGGTTTTAAAAATAATCGAATATATTTATTGTGTGTACGTTCTAGTAGTTCTAATAAAATAAATAAAATTTAAATCAATGTAAAAAATAAAAATTGTGGCGTCCGTGGCGTAGTTGGTTAAAGTGCGTGGCCGCTATGTCAACGAACTTTGGAGACCCAGGTTCGAACCCCAGCAGCGACAGAAAATTATTTGAATCAAAATAATTTTTCTGTACGGCCGCCACCTCTCTGCAGACAATGGCAAACCTCAGAGAGTAATCAAAATGCCATGTAAAGCTTCTTGAGAACGAGAACATTCCGTTCAGCGATGTTCGGAGTCGGCGTTAAGCATGTAGGTCCGGTTCTCGGTCAATTGTGTACAAACTTAATAACACGCACAACACAATTGATCATATGAAGCTAGGTCAAAGTCCTTTCAAGGGCTTGAAATGGCCAGTTATTTATTTTTTTTTTTAAAAAATAAAAAAATAAATGTAAATAACTAAAATTTATAAAATTTAAACATCATTCTCGGTTCATACACTCTCAGTTTTTATATACATATATGTATTTTATATGAACTTTCAAAGTGTTTCGAAGCAATATTAAAATGTTGGGTCAAGTTTTCTATATTGTATTAACGTTGAAATCGTCGTAGTATAATAAACTTTTCATTAAAAAAAGCTCTATTTTTTATACACGTATTTAATTTATCTTCTCGTATCTGCATGTTTGACATGCGAAGTTAACGTTACATCCGCTCAAATCTTTCTGAACAGAGTTGCCATGCTTCATTTAAAGCACTGTTCTTTATCTTACTAATATATTTAGGATATCACTCATTGGCCAGGAATTGGTACTTTACAGTAATTAGCCCCGGGTTGATCCTCCTGAATAACCGATATTGCGGTGACAGAATGAAAAATCAAAATTGACATACCTTTCATTCATGACATTACGATATCTATCGATTCTGTGTACATCAGTCGAGAATGAAAGGCTGATCATCTCTTATACCACAACCAGTATCATGCATTTTTTTTACCAGTATCATGCATTTTTCGATAATTTCTCGAGTAACTCGTAATTTCGAGTTAATCGAAACACCGAGTTATTCGAATCGAAAATCGAGTGGAGTTGCACTACTCGACTCGACTCGTACTCAAAGCTACTCGCACAGGCCTAATATATATATATATGTATATTGTTTTTTTTATAAAATGTGATTGCTTGATGTCATTATTTTTCTTGTTTTTGTCAAAATTACTGCTATTTATTATTATTATTACTGTTAATTTTTGCCGAGATTTTTGCAAATTTTGGGAGCAAAATGTAGGAAATTTCGTCAACGAAAGCAATTTGGAAATATATATGGAAATATTCATGTAAATTTGTGTATAGAAGTTTTTTGGTACGGTGCGCGTTTTGGGGCAATTCCAATCAATTTTTATCCACCTTGAGCACTAGAGGGCGCTTAAGTACAAATTTGAAGAAAATCGGTATATAGTGGTTTTCATGTACGCTGAGTGTTTTGCTGCTATCTTTTTTGACCCATATTGAACACCAGAGGGCGCTGTAGTACAATTCTTTATGCGATTACAATGAAAATTGATTTATTGTGGTTTTGAGGTACGGTGAGTATTTTGGCGCTATCTTCTTTGATCCAATTTGGACACCAGTTGGTGCTGTAGTACAAATTTTTTTACAAAATCGCCTAAAACTACAATATGCCTACCATAGGCGTAGAAGCATATCACCAAGTGGAACTCCATCGTGAGTTTTAATGTTATGCGAATTTAATTTCCATAGCTATTCGATATCAAAACTTTGGCATGTATGGGTAGAGCCACACCCCCTTGACCAATGCCTGTCCAAATTTTTTAGTAGAAATGCATCACCAAATACTAATTCTATTCTAAAATTGAACGTTTTGTGACTTACTTTCATAGGCTATTCGATATCAAGAATTGTAATTGTATAGGTAGAGCCACACCCCTTGTACAAAGCCCGTCTCGGTTTTCTAGTAGATGAACATCACCAAGTGGGAACTCCATACCGAGTTTCATTATTATACGGCATTTAACTCCAAAGCTATTTGGTACCATAAGTTTGACTTATATGGGCGGTGCCATGCCCTCTTGTCCAATGCTCACTAAATTTTTCCAGTCAAAGGACAAGACTAAATAGTACATTCCTACAGAGTTTCATTGATGTGTGACTAATAGTTCGAAAGTTATACCCAAAATTTGGGCAGCCGAAAAAGTGCCACACTCTTTTCTCAACGCCATAAAATTTTACCAGTGGAACGGCACATGTAAATCGAGGCCGAACACCTAATTCCAATGTTTTACCTATAATTCCAAAGTTATTCGATATTGCAGATTCGAGCTGCCACGCCCCCTTGTACAATGCTCGCTGAATCACTTGTAATTAGTGAGTACTTGGGTACAACTTTACAAAAAAAAAAAAAAAATGAACGGCATTTGCCAATCTACCTTGCCACAACATTCCTTTGTGTGTTATATTTGGGCCTATTCGGCGAAATCTGTTATTCTGTTACGCATTTTCTGGTATCAATCGTAACAGATGCCGATCATAAAAGATCTGTTAAAATTGGTATTCAGTATATCGAACTTTTATGCCAACCTGTTATCAATCTTCGAAAATAAAAATCTATTACAATTCCGTTAACTTCTGTTATGAAACAGCTGATTGCTGTAAATAAATTTATTCATAGTCAACAAAATCCAGAGCGAAAAAGTAAGTTAAGGGTTGTTTTATGCAAAAGCTAATAATAAATTAAACAATTTATTTTCTTCAGTATATTTCAGTAGTCGTTAAATTCGCTGCTGGTACTCTGACGTTCATAAGCAAATCGAAAAAAAAACAAGTAAACAAAATGCAGCCAATTCAAAATGTCAGCCAACGCCCAAGGATTCCAACGCATTCCCTGTTGTGATCTCAAACAAGCAAACAAATTTTTTAAGGTTTGCAGATCAACACAATGGGTGTTGGCTAAAGCATTTGTATTTGGTATTTTTGTTTTTAATAAATTTTATAAATGTTTATTCAGTGTTATGAACACTAAAAATGCAAGTTTAAGAATAAAATGTTTTTATATAACTTAAATATTTAAAATTAGGAAGAAATGATCTTCGACTGGGCCAAAAAACCAAAGTATATTCAAAGTCTTAAGCAGCCAATAAAATGTTTATTTTTAAAAACATTTTCGTCAAAGTTTTAATAGAAAATACCTGCTTTTGTTTTTTGATAAAGTTACTTTGAATGGGAGGTAGTTGTGGTATTTATTCGATGGTTGAATTTCATACTCAAAGTACATGTTAAATATCAAAGTTCATATGTAAAATTGCAAATTGAGTGCATATTTATAAAAATAAAAGATAAAAGCTTAAATATCGAATTTCGTGATGATAGCTTAAAGATTACGGCTGTAAAAGTGATCACAGACTTTGGATGTTCCACAATTGATTCCAATTTGTTCATGGGCAGTTGAGCATTCACCTTGTCCAGTCGAAATAGCTGCACGAAGCGCACATCAGGAAGCTCGAATGGTTTGCTTTTAAGCCGCAACTCTAGTAGAGTTGCTCGATGGTTTCTTCTAAAAAAATTAAATTTAACACAAACATATGCATATATTTAAACTTAAAAATTAGTTTACTTACATTTTTCACCTTTTTTATGCATTTCTTATTGATATTCTAAAATAAATATCCATTTCAGAAATTTAATGTCACTTTAATATAAATTTGTTATCATAAAAGACTCAAAAACCTTTCTGTTATTCTGTTATTGTTTTTAACAGATTTCATAACAGATTTTATCGCGCTGAATACCAATTATAGAATTTGGAATAGATTTTTTGACAGTTCGAAAATCTGTTATGATTTTTAACAGATTTCATAACAGATTTTGTCGTGCAGAATATGAATTTAGAACGCATAGCAGATTTTTTCACAGCCAAAAAATTTGTATGGGAAATCATAACAGAATAACAACATTTTTTCATAAAAGCTTGCGCAGAATAGGCCCAATTATTCAAACAATGGTATTAAGGGTATTCGTCCTCAACCTACCTCATTAAAATATCTAATTGACTAATATATAAGTTTGCCATTTTGTATGAATACCCTTATAATATTATTAATAATATATTAAAAAATGCATAAATTTTATTAGGATAAACAATTGAATAATATTAATATCATGCTAAATTCATCAAAATTATTATTATACTACTTAAGCAGCATGTTAATTTAAAAAATTTTATCAATTTAAAAAAAACTCGCATCAAAATATAAATTCCCACGATAATCCTATGAAAATCTTAGTTTTCCATCGGAATCCAAGAATACCCACATTTTAGCATTTCTCAATGAAAATGCAGCCCAGCGTTAATATGGAATGTCAAAAGCACGAGCTAGTAGAGCATTACTATGTTTCCATGGCGAGTTAACTCGGGGTTAGGGTTTTCGTCGAGTTAAGAAAATGGCGTTGCTAACTCGATAGTGTTTCCATGCACAGCATCGAGTTGAGTCGAACTTGTCAATTTCATTTGACATTTTTGTTATTGTTTTACTAGCGAAATGGATAATAAATGGCAGCATTCACTTTGACAGATAGAACCCAGTTAAATCTTACAAGTTTCGTGGAGTTTCGTGGATTTAACGAAACTCAACTCAACTCGCGTTTCCATAGCGAGTTAACCCCGAGTAAACCCCGAGTTAACTCGCCATGGAAACATAGTACATGTCTCTACTCATAGCGTTGATCGTACGTCACCCCCTCAAATTCATTTTTACGGGATGAGGTCGACGCAATGTATGAAGTCATATTTTGTGTTGCTTCATAAGAAACCATTGTTTCTAGTCTAGCTGTCAAAGGCCGACCGACCTAACGCAGTATTGTAATTCAGCCATTAATGCTGCCATGATTGAAAGCATCACTAGACACACTATAATAAACACCTGTTTTCGAAATAAATACGAAGTAAAAAATTATAAAAAATAGCTAAAGCGCAAGTTGAATTTGCAACGGAGTTTATGCGGAACCAACACGTTCAAGAAGCAGCTAGCTCTGCTGTAAACACTGCAGTTGCCTCTCAATTTAACAACAGCAGATATTGAAAAATATATATTGTTAGTCAGTTATTTAGTTCCGACAAATAACAATAAATTCATACAATTATATGGATAAAAATTTTGTTGAATTAAAACTATTAAGTATTTCTGAAAATACTTCAAGGAGATTTCTTGTAAAATTTACTTCATTTAAGGTTAATTGCATATCTGCAAGGAGTTATCATTTATTAAGAACAAGTTAGGAAAATAAAACAATTATCTTCGGAGTTATCTAGTTATTCCCCGCATATGGGTTTTAGCATTTTAAGTTTTATTTTGCTTTGATGAAGAAACTTGAAAAAAAACCATATGTTCAACAAAGTAAGAAGATATAAAAAGAAAGTTAATTAAAAGGGAAAATTAAATTTTTCAAAAGGCCTCGTAAAATCATGAAGGGCTGTCTTTGTTTTTCAATTATTAGATTTTTAAATGTAATTAATTTATTTTTTTAAAGAACTATGTAGAAAATAGCGATTCTTTTATCTTTTGACAAATTTAAAAAACTTCTTAAGGTAGGTAGGTAGTAAATTCGCTAAGTCTAACGAATTCTAAATTTTTCCTTTGTGAAAATATATATTAAATCAAATATTTATTGTATTTCGTTCATTGAAAAGCATGATAAACTCACTCGTATTAATGGCCGTTTAATAATGGTCATTAAATTGCTCATTTTTTTGTCATTAAAAATAAAAATGGAGCAGTTCAAATAGTACTAATGCATAGATTCAATTGGTGTAAGTGAGTACGCATATAGCACGAATTGGAGAAAAAAATGTGCGACGAACCATGGTATAATAATACAAGGTAGCATTGACAGTTGCTTGGGAAATCATATACTGTCAAAAAATATACTCAAAAAGAGAGCGCTCACAATCCGCCATTGAAAACACAAGCAATGTTGAAAACGTTGAAGTGAAAAAAAACAACAACCACAGCAGCTGCTGATGTATTTCCACAAAAAGCTGTTTTTGACAATTTATGTTTTCCTGTTGAAGAGAAAATAAGCAGTTGTCAATGCTACCATGTATTATTATACCATGGGCCGACCAACCTAACGCAGTATTGTAATTCAGCCATAAAAGTTTGTTTTTTGTTTTTGAAGCTACTGTGACCATTTCGTATATTGGGCCTAACATGTGCGCTTAGGAATGCACCTGTGATAATAGTTAGTCATTCCGATAAATTTTTGCATTTGTTTGACAGTATTTGGTTGTGGATAGTCTATAATACATTGTATTCGTTCCTCCGATGGCCGTATGCCATGTCTTAAAATATTGTAGCTCAGAAAATTTATGTTTTCGACTCCGAAAACGCATTTGTTAGGTTTGATTTTTAAACCATATTTGTCGAGTCGTTCGAAAAGTTGTTTCAAATGTTTCATGTGTTCTGTTTCTGTCTCTGTTCTGTTTCTAATATGTCATCTAAGTAGACGAAAATGAAATCTAGTCCGTAAAGGACTTCATGTATGAACCGTTGGAATGTTTGTGCTGAGTTTCTCAAACCGAAAGGCATTCGGAGAAATTCGAACATTCCAAATGGTGTCTTGATAGCTGTCTTGTGTATGTCTTCGGGAGCCATAGGTATTTGGTGATATGCTCTGACCAAGTCTAGTTTCGAATAAATGCTTGTGTTCTGTAAATTGTTTGAAAAATCGTGTATATGTGGTAATGGGTAGCGATCAGGTACTGTAATTGCATTGATTCGCCTGTAGTCAACGCATGGTCTCACCAGTCACGTCCGGATAAGTCTAGACGTCGTGGCTTCGTTAATGGCAACTGTCCTCCTGTCACTATGTGATGAACTGTTTGATGTTTTACCGGTGTAGTATAGTCGGGTTCTGTTAGTAGTGAAGGAAATTGTTTGAGTAATGGTGTATACTTGTTGTCTAGTGAAAATAATTTTGGCAATGTTGTTTCAGTGTATGCTGTTATAGTGTTAACTGATAAATTCGTTAATGGGTCGATGAGACGTTTATATTTGAAATCAACAAGAAGTCCATATTTCGTTAAAAAATCTGCACCAATAATTGGTAATAAATGTAAATGGTAATTCACGTCGTAAATTCAAGTATAAAGTTAATAATTTTTTTCCGAAAGTAGATATTGCTGTGCCATTAGTAGCTTGAAGTGTCAAATCAGATTTCTGTCTATTAATTTTGAATTTTGAAGCAGGAAGTACCGATACTTCTGCTCCGCTGTCAATAAGAAAATTTAATTTATTTGAAGGATCAAATACGAAAAGACGACGTGTTAATGTGACGGGTCCATCGTCAGTCGTCGCGAAAATAGTCTTTTAGTTTGTTGTATGGTGTGGCATAGTGTTGTGTTGTGTAGGATGATTGTTTCGAAAAAATGCACATGGTTGTTCACACTTTCGTGCTTGATTACCGAATCTATAATGGTATTTACATACCCAAGAAGTATTGCTTTGAGGCCTATGTGTTGAGTATGACCTGCGTCTTATTCGTGAGTTCGAACGATATCGATTTTCTGACTTAAGAGTGTTCACTTCTAACGTCAATTTGTTAAAAGATTATAAAATTTTTCAAGTAGAAATTGTTAAAGCTTGTTATTTGTAAGTTTAATCGTGTTGGAAGGTTTTCCGAAAGCACTGACTTAATTTTCGGTCATGACTTCCTAAAGATTGTCGCTAACGCTAGCAGTTCCTCGATCGTTTTATGGCCTGACCCAGTCAACGCTATGTTAAAGTTTTTGGTAGTTTCCTAAGCCATAACTTTAAGGGGGGAAATATACCCAGAGCCCGAAAAACAAAGGTCATGTTTGTGAATTTGTTTAAGGAAACCCAAGAGATATTTTTAAATGAGGGTTCCTATACCTTAAAATATACACATTCAAAAATATGTTAACTTTTTTTTATTAAAAAAAAAATAATATTGAGATAGATACAGCATTTTTTGTTGAGCGCTCTGAAAAAAAAGTGAACTGCGGTGACCAAGATTGCTCCTCTTAAATTCATCTGAAACAAAAAAATTAATAATATTATTAAAATATATACTTAAAACTCGTACTTGTCATAGTCGATTTTGAAAATATTGATTTTTCACAAAATGGCGGACTTCCGAACGTAAATTAACGATTTTCGACCAAAAATTCGTCATTATTTTGCCTATAAAAAAGTAACGAAGCTACAAAAAAAAAAATCCTATGACAAGTACGAGATTATTATGAATAAAATAAGCCTGCAAAAAAATCAAAACGATCGGTTCATTGAGTTTCGAGAAATCTTGGTCACCGACTTTGAAAACATGGTTTCGAGAAAAACTCGTTTGAAAATAATGGCCAGCACTGCGCGCTCTAGAAGTCGATTCACTCACTAGGCTATAACTTTGTTATTTTTTGAGATATCGACTTGAAATTTTCACCACATATTTTTGAGACTTAAGGCTTTAAGAAACTTTTGAAAAAAAGTTCTGGGTATATAACCCCCTTTAAGAGGAAATCTAGTTCCACTGAAGAACCGGTTAGAAGTAAGAGCGATCTGTAAAACTGGGATAGTTTTCGGTCTCCAATTTCGCAGTCAGAAAGAATTTTGTCAATTCTTTTATTCTCATTTAGAGAATGACGTTCGATCAAATTTTTTTGAAATTTTCGTACAAATTGGTCTGTGAAGGTTTTTGTATGAAATAAAGGACTGTTATAATAACATCATGTGGAAGAGCTATAACAAAGTATTCGTACTTAATTTAGTCTGTCGTTATTGATTTTGCTTGGAATTTTATTTCGGCGTGGACGAACCATGCTTCAGGACAAGTTGACCAAAATTGGGGTAATTGAATAGATGTCGCATGTATTTCCGTACTGTAAGGTATATCGAAAGGGTTTGGAAGTGTGTCTGTGTCAAGAGTTATCAATGGATTGTCTCCTTCTCCACGGTGAGAAGAGTGAGGGGGGGTATGTTGTAGGCTCATTGTGAATGTTTAAGTGTGTTCCTCAAATGTGTTACCCTGGTGCAGTGGAGTGCCTACATATGTGAGAATATAGGTTTCTCCGACCCTATATTCTTAAATACGTTTCAGAATCTACGGTGTGAGTCTCGTGATAATCTAATTTAAAAAGCAACCTGAGAAAAATTTTTATAACATGTCAAAAAAATAAAAAAATTATATGAAATTTTTTAAAATTTTAAAATAATGACTGTGCCGATCTCGTAGTTGTATCTCGTAGTCGTAGTTGTTGTTGTTGTTGTTGTTGATTTTATTGTTGTTGTTATAAATACTGTTGTTGTTGCGCTGACGGTGGTAGTTTTATTATTGTGGTGGGCGTAGTTTCTCCGTTGCTAGCGATGACTGCAAGTCATGGACTTTTTCGTTGCACGTTCAAATGTCATTCGCAGCTCAAAATCGTTTTGATGGTCTTCAGTCAGCGTATGTTCGAGTTCGCCGACCGTGTAGATGATTTGTTCGACCAGTTAGTGGCAGGGTGAAGGTGTTATTATTGACTTCAGAGATTGATAGCGGTAGGGGTTGAAGTTGCTGTTGTTGAAATCGTAGTTGATGTGTGGAGCAAGACCATTTTTTATTGTTTGATACTCGCTGTATACTCGTGGCATTCTTCTGTTGTTCGGGTTGTTGAAATTTCCGATCGCGGATTAGGCAGGATCGCCAGTTGTGGTTTGAATTGTGGATGTTCACAAATATATTATTTTAAATTTTATTTAACAAAATATTATGAATCCAAAACTAAGCTCCAATCTCCACATTAATATGGTGGTAAATAAGGCTAGAGGTGTCCTTGGCTTCATTAAAAGATGGGCTAAAGAATTCCATGATCCCTTTACTACTAAGTTGCTATATATATCTCTCGTTAGGCCAATTCTCGAATATGCGTGTGTAATTTGGAATCCACAATATAATGTCCACATCGATGCAATAGAATCGGTTCAAAAACAGTTTTTATTTTTCGTTCTACGTCATCAACGTTGGAACCCTAATATTGTTCTTCCTTCGTATGAGACCCGTCTTGGACTTATTTTACTGCCTTCCCTAAGAAGCAGGAGAATAATGCTAAATGTTACCTTCGTATTTAATTTACTTTGTGGTGAGATCGAATCCGAATATCTCCTCTCTTCTCTAAACTTCAACATTCTGAGGAGAGGATTTAGACATTTTCTTTTTTTTTAAGCTAAGCCAGTGCAGTTCAAATTACGCTCTTCACGACTCTTTTCGCTGTATGTGTAGTGATTTCAACAGTAACTATAATTTAATAAATTTGTGTGATTCGGTGGATGTATTAAAACGTAAAATAACTTTACATTTAAACACTTAATTTCATTTTATTTATTTTTATCTCAAAAACATACGCGGCTAATTATTATGTGATATCGGTAATAATGTTGGCTTTAAAAAATTCAGAGTTGTCGTTTTTCTTTTACATATTGTATTTTGTGAAGTAAACATCACCGAATAAGATTAGCATGCCATGTTGTTGACATAATTTTTTCTTAATTTTATAATGAGATGGGTTTTGTGTGCTCAGATTGCTCCCTGTGTTTAAAACTAAACCAAATGTTTTTGTCACTTGGTTTGTGGGCCAGAGTAGTTCTCTTTTCCACACAAGTCTTTGCCTGCGTTGGCCCAAATGCTTGTCCAAATAATAACATTAGCACGGTGCTCCTAAATTGTTCAGCGGCCCGAATATATGTTATATTTTTATGTTTGTTCATATAAATACTTGTACATCTGCGTTATGTGGCGTCCGTGGCGTAGTTGGTTAAAGTGCGTGGCCGCTATGTCAAAGAACCTGGGAGACCCAGGTTCGAACCCCAGCAGCGACAGAAAATTATTTGAATTAAAATAATTTTTCTGTACGGTCGCCACCTTTCTGCAGACAATGGCAAACCTCAGAGAGTAATCAAAATGCCATGCAAAGCTTCTTGAGAATAAGAACATTCCGTTCATCGCCGTTCGGAGTCGGCGTTAAGCCTGTAGTCCATTTCTCGGTCAATTGTGTACAAACTTAATAACACGCACAACACAATTGATCATAAGAAGCTAGGTCAAAGTCCTTTCAAGGGCTGAAATGACCAGTTATTTATTTTTTTTATTTTTTTTTTTTACATCTGCGTTATGTTTGGATTTGTTTTGGTGAATACGAGCTGGATCTCTTTTCCACGCAGGTTCTTGGGTTGGACAGATGGCGCAAACCAACTTATAGAAATAAAAATACAGTTTTTTGGTGATTTTTTGTTTTGAACTCAGGGTGTAAATTTTGGACAATTATTGATTACTTTTTATTATTGTTTCATTATTTTAGACATACTGGTCGTTTCGGTTTTGTTTACTAACATAATTTATTTTTTAATAAATAAATTCGCGTTAATTTTTATTTTGTCTTAATTTCTGCTGAAAAGCCAATAATGTGCTTTGCGGAAACTTGTAATCGCCAACAGGGGGTAAGTTTTTAGTACGTAGGCGCATTCTGTCTGTCCCGGCTGATCCGGGTGGGATCTAGAATGTGAATCGTGCATGCATATAGCACGGGCATATGTATCTTTAGAAGATTTCTTACCTCCAGTGCGAATCCAAAAAAAAAAAAAAAAAATTTTTATTTAACAAAACATGAACAATATGCTTTGAACAAATTTTTATAATTGATAAAATATTTTTGAAAATTTTTTGATGTACAATTTTTTGATAACTTATTTTATAATTAATATTTAAAAACAAGTATATAAAGTGTAAGTGTATTTTTATATGTGTGTGATTGTGTGTCTTGTGAGAGCACCACAATACTATCATCCAATGCCGTCATACTTTGTTAAAACTATGTGATATGTAGAATTTTATATCAAAAACATAAAACTATAAGGAAAATACATGCTATACAGAAATATACTCTGTGTAGTCTTCATTTCTTGGTAAACACATTGTATTTTAAACAGACAGCACTGCAATCTGACCTTCTGGGGTTATACAAAGGGTGTTCATTAAACCGTATCACCTTGTATGGAAAAAAGTAAACCCATTTTGACCCCGCCTCAATCATTAGACATTAAAAAGAAATTTTCAAAAAAATTTTTTTTTGTTTTGAAATGATCCCAATGGTGCTTTTTTCTTGTTTTCGTTATATCTTCTGTGTTTCTTGTCCGCTCCCAAATATTTTTCATATATGTGTTTATTGTTTTTTTGCAATTTTTTTCTGATTTTATTTTTTGCGAATCTTGTTTTTTTTTTAAATTATTAGCCACCTTATCTCAGTTGCTACTATGTTAACAAAATCTAAAAAGAGCAAATAACTAAAGCTCACAAAAAATCATTAAGACCATGGAAACAAATAATATCCATAAAATTAATTTTTGGTGCAGTTCCGGTCGATTTTATCCCAAAAATAACACTTCCGAAATGTTCGTCACTCATACTCGACTTTTTATTAAACAAATAACTTGGCTTTTTCAATCACAACTGTTCTCATAAGACAATTAATAAAAGTCAATTATACCGAGTGTTGAGGAAAAAATAAAATCAGAAAAAAATTGAAAAAAAATAATAAACACATATATGAAAAATCTTTGGGATCGGACAAGAAACACAGAAGATATAACGAAAACAAGAATAAAACACCATAGGGACCATTTAAAAAAAAAAAAAAGTTTTTTTGAAAATGTCTTTTAAATGTCTAACGATTGAGGTGGGGTCAAATATAGGTTAGTTTTGGTGATACGGTCTAGTGTGCATGATCAGCTAATTTTGTACAAACTCTTGAGAACCAGCCGAATGTTGTATAGTACTCGTTTTGATTTTAGGTTTGATTTGAAATTACTGCACAAAAGTTTGAAATATACTTTAAAATTTTGTACAGCATAACTCTGTTACTTAGAAGCAGTCAGTGTTTGTCTTTTCGCTTAAGGTTGATGTTTTTGATATGAATATCAGAGACAAACTCCATATGCGGCAAATTTTTTTATTTCCATTTCCCATTTTAACTCTATTTCTTGGTAAACACACTGTATTTTAAATAGGTAGCACTGCAATCTGTCCTTCTGTGGTTATACAAAGGGCGAATATTTATATCAAAAACATCAACTTTAAACGAAAAGACAAACAAATAAAATTAAACGACGAAATTACGCTATTGTTATCTTGCAAACTACGAAAACAATTGACAGGAGTTGGGAGACTACGAAGCAACGCACAAAGAGGAGACGTGCTAAATGCGTTTGTAGCGCCTATTAAGTTTTGGACTCAAAATTTGTCCGGATATTCTTAATGAAAATTCGAGCAGTATACACAGAATTTTTTGTGCTCCGAAAATAAAAAAAGAAATTGTATTTTAACACATTAACTGCCATGACCAACATACTGTGTGCCTCAATAAAATGTCCACGTAGGCTCTGAGGCACAGCGTATGTGCCTCAGTATTACAGTGCCTTGATTACACATTATAGTTCATGGTTTAAAATTAATACCTCGAAATGCAAATCTGAAAACGTAGTTCAATTCCGCATGGCCTGACATACCTACACCTATCTTTAGCGCATAATTTTTATACCCTCTAGGTAAAAAAAAAACCCTTTTACTGGGGTATATTAATTTTGTCACTCCGTTTATAACGCCCATAAGGAAGCGTAGTAGGTATAAAAAAGTATATATATCCTTGATCAGCATCATCATCTGTGTCGATTTAGCCTGAAAAAATTTCACAAACATACAAACAAGGCACAGCACATGTACCTCACGGCGTATACATTAGGCCGTGAGGTACATATGTTGTGTCTAAATAAAATATTTAAAATTTCACAGAAATATAAAAAAAAGCAGTTTCTGATATTTTTTGTATGGTGGCAGTTAAAGTGTTAAAACTACATCAATTCGTGATTTGACTATATCGTTCAATCATAAAATGGAGGAGGAGGAAGAGGTGATTGAAATAAGCGACGGCGGATAATAATACCTAATGTAGGTGATATAAAAGGTATGATTAAAATTCTTTCTTCTCAAATTAAAGCAGCCGAATTTACTTATAAATAGACGGTCAATTAAGAGTAATGATCAAAACAATTGATTCGCACCGCAAAATTATTCGATTTTTGAACGAAACAAAAACTATGTTTCATACTTATCAGGTAAAACAAGATAGAGCTTTCAGAATTGTTGTTAAAAATTTACATTTCTCTTCTTCGTTTGAAGAGATAAAAACTAAATTCAGAGTCTTGGATATGAAGTCAGAAACGTAGTAAATGCTCGTAATCGGTATACCAAAGAACCTTTACCAATGTTTTTTGTAGATCTAGGACCCAGGAGCAATAATAAAGAAATATATAATATTAAAAACCTTAATAATGCTATAGTAAATATTGTGCCTTCTATCAAAACCAGAGAAGAAGTGAAATGTTACCGCTGTCAAACAATTTGGTCACACTAAGACCTACTGTACTAAACTTTATAAATGCGTCAAATGTGGCTTAAACCACATAAATCCCCCTTGTTGTGTAAACTATCTCCAAAATCATCCTGCCAATTATAAAGGTTGTAAAATCTACCAAGAAATTCATAACCGAAATAAAACTAAGACATCCAACAATAAACAAGTATTTCCTAATCGTTTTCTTGACCAACATGAATTTCCTCCACTAAATCCAACGAGCAACAATTGCAGTATCCCTACAGATAATAATAATTGCAAAAATTTTAATAGCAGAAGTATGTCATACACAGAAGTATTAAAAAATTAAGAAGTTTTATTGAACAATAATTCAAAATTTCAAAATATAAAAACATTACTAAACAAGCAAATTGAACTAACAATTAATCTCTTAAATATGATGACAATGCTCATAAATAAGTTATGCAAATAGATTTACGTTTAGCTATTTGGAATGCCAAATCACACTCATGAGGTTGATATATTTCTGAAAACTAATCACATCGACATTCTTCTAGTTTCTGAAACACATTTTACAAGCAAGCCATACTTTAAAATTAAAAATTATAACCTAATTTCTGCAAATCATCCTGATGACAGAGCTCACGCTGGAGCAGCTATTTTGATCAAATCGTCATTAAAATACGACACACTTGAAAATATTGAAACTCGACAACTGCAGGCCGCCTGCATCGAAATTAAATGTAACAACACCCCAGTTTCAATAAAAAAAAAATAAATAAATAAGTAACTGGTCATTTCAGCCTTTGAAAAGACTTTGACCGAGCTTCTTATGATCAATTGTGTTGTGCGTGTTATTAAGTTTGTACACAATTGACCGAGAAACGGACCTACATTTTTAACGCTGACTCCGAACGGCGATGAACGGAATGTTCTTGTTCTCAAGAAGCTTTACATGGCATTTTGATTACTCTCTGAGGTTTGCGATTGTCTGCAAAGAGGTGGCGGCCGTACAGAAAAATTATTTTGATTCAAATAATTTTCTGTCGCTGCTGGGGTTCGAACCCGGTTCGCTGACATAGAGGCCACACACTTTAACCAACTACACCACGGACGCCCCATTTTCAATATGTGCTATAAATTTCCCTCCTCGGTACAATCTAAATATCATTATTTATAGTGGTTGGAGACTTTTATTCTAAACACACATGGTTATAAATCTCAAAGGAAGAGAGCTATATAAATGCATTTCTTCCTACCACTTTTCAGTGCTATCAACTGGAAAACCTACGTACTGGCCAGCTGATCCTAACAAAATCCCCGATTTGCTAGATTTTGTTGTTTACAAAGGAGTCTCCAGTCACCTGCTTAACATTATTGACAGTTATGATTTAGCTCAGACCATTCACCACTTATAGTAACTCTCAATACTTGTGATCTTTCCATATCAAAGCGATACAATATAGTGACACCTAAAACGCACCTAGACTCATTTATCTACTGGTTGGACAAATCTATTAACTTGAACATACCAATAAGGTCTGGAAAACAGCTTGATAACGCTGTAGAAGAACGCTCAGAAGTTTACAAATATCATTCACGAAGCCGCCTTTTTATCCACACCTACTCAACAAGTCAATCAAAAGCAAGTTCAAATCTCAGCTGAAATAAAAAACTTATTAAGAACTAAAAGAAGATTGCGGAAAAAATGGGAACTTAGTCAGAGCCCAATGGATAAAAGAAACTTCAACAGAGCAGTTAAAGAACTTAAACTAAGGTTGAGCGAAATGAAAAATGAATCAAATAAAAATAAAAATAAAAAAAACGAATCACTTAACGAATTTCTTATCACTTAACGAATTTGAGTACTAACGTTAATGACGAGCACAATTTGTGGAAAGCAACTAAGTGTAAAGCAACTAAACGTCCAACTGTAAGAAATGTACCTATTAAAGACAACAACAACAAATGGTGTAGGACAGATTTTACTAAAGCTTCAGCTTTTGCAACCCACCTACAGGAAACCTTTCAAGCGTACAATTTCAACAGCAATTCAGAAAAAGAAGAGGTTTTAAATTTCTTAGATGCTCCCTGCCAAATGGACTTACCAATTAAGCACGTTTCTCCTTCTGAAACTCAGGCTGAAATTAAAAAAATATCTTTAAAGAAATCACCAGGATATGATTTAATTGATGTAAAAGTTGCTAAGTTATTAACAATGAAAGGGATATTATTTTTGATACTCATTTTCAACTCAATCTTGCGACTAAATCATTTTCCTTCGCAATGGAAATGTGCAGAAATTATAATGATTCCAAAACCAAATAAACCTGAAAACGTTGTCAGTTCCTATCGGCCCATAAGCTTGCTGGTGATGTTTTCCAAAGTGTTTGAAAGAATTCTTTTGCGTAGAATGTCCACTGTACTTGAGCGAAATAACACAATTCCAGAACATCAATTTGGATTCAGACAAAAACATGAGCACCTGAACAATGCCATCGAATCATCAATGAGATTATTGACAGTCTTGAAAATAAAAAATATTGTACGGCAGTTTTCTTGGATGTGCAGCAAGCTTTTGACAGAGTATGGCATTCGGCTTGCTATTTAAAGTTAAAAAATTGTTACCAGCGCGCTATTACCTTTTACTAAAGTCCTACTTATCCAAGAGAAACTTTTATGTCAAGGTTAATGATGATGTCAAGGTCTAATATATGTGAAATCAAAGCAGGCATCCCGCAAGGAAGTTTTTTGGGACCTGTATTATATACCATTTATACATCAGATATGCCAAATGCAAATAATGTAATGGTTGCCACATACACGGACGATACAGCAATAGTGGCTAAAAGTGTGTCTCCAACTGAAGCATCAAATCTTCTTCAAAATGGTCTCAATGAAATTGAAACGTCGCTAAGAAAGTGGAACATAAAAGTGAATTCCGGAAAATCAGTTCATGTCACCTTCACCTTAAAAAACAAGAATGTCCGTGCGCTTACATTAATTCAGCACCAATACCTAAAAATGGTAATGAAAAATACCTCGGAATGTACATTGACAATCGCTTGACATGGAAACACCATATGAAGATGAAAAGAGACCATTTGAACTTGAAAACAAGAAAACTTTATTGGTTATTATGACCTCTGCATTGAGCTTAGAAAACAAGGTCAGAATTTATAAAGCCATAATTAAACCTATTTGCTCCTACGGCATCCAACGTTGGGGAATTGCGAGCAACTCGAATATAGAGATATTGCAGCGTTACCAGTCGAAAACTCTAAGAAACATTGCAAAAGCACCATGGCTCGTCACAAATGAAGCAATTCACAGGGATCTTAACGTACCAAAAGTGAAAGAAGAAATTTTGCGATTTAGTGAGAAGTATCTGAATCGACTGAGCAATCACATCAACGCACTGGTTGTTTCTTTGTTAGATGACACCAACGAAACAAGAAGACTGAAGTGTCATCATATTATATTAACATAATGTAACTCATTTTTAATTCAATAACACTAATTTATTCTAATAAATAAATTTTGTTTAAAAAAAAACTACTAGCAAAATAATGTATATGTATATATAATAATATATGTTCATAATTTTATTTTTTAGTTGTACTCAATGGAGTACTCTATTATGTTCACTTTACTTCAGATCAAATGTACTTATTGTCTACTGACAGATTGTATATAAATAATGAAAAAAAAAAATTTGTCCGACAGTTCAACAGCTACTGCAACGTTACAAATACTGGTTTGTGTACATAGCTAAGCGTGGTTCGCTTATCGTACAGGCTTAGTACTTTTTGGCTTGGTAACGATTGGTTTGTGCACACAAACAAATTTCAAACGAATTTTAAACATTGCAGTAGCTATTGATCTGTAAAATTAAGTGCAACTGGGGGGTGTTTACGATTTCCGTGGCCCCTCGATTTGAGTATGCAGTTTTAAAGTACTCTTTGAGAAAATAAGATTTGCCGAAGGATTTATCGATACTAGTATCGCCTGTGGTCGAAATTCGACCACATCAAAATCGATTTTTCTCTTGTTTTTTTTATTTTTATTGAGAAACGCTTGGCAAAGTAAAGTAAAAATAAGTTTGCTGTATCGTGGACACATCCGTAGATTTTGACGTGACAGTGTTGCTTCATTCTTGTCCCTATCCTTTTTTTTGTTCCCAAACTTCTTCATTCTAACTCTTATTCTTATAGTTGTTCTAATAATTGTCCTTCTTCCTGTCCAAACTGTTGTTTTAATTCATGACCAAATTCGAATCCTTCCCTTATCCTTGTCCCATTTCTTTTGTAATTGTAATCCCAAATATTGTTTAAAGTATGTCTATTGTTTTAGGTATCTTTTTCCTAACAATTTTCTCAATCCTTGTCGAAGTCATCTTCCCAATTCTTCTTCTAATCCTTGTCCAATTATTTACTTTAATTGGTGTTGAAATTTGTGTCCTACTCGTTATCTTATTCCTGGTCCCAATCTTTGTCCAAATCCTTGCCAATCTCATCCCTTGTCTAATCATTGCCCTTGTGCTTAACCAAATCCATGTCTTATAATTGTCCTAATTTTAATTTTAATATATATTTTTTCTTTTTTTTTTTTGTTTTGCTATTGCATTTGTAGCATTCAGGTTACTTTAAGGGGTTCGCGTAGAGGCCTTATGACTTTTTTTTATTTTTATTATGTTACGAAAAACCTCAGCTTCACTATGGTTCTATAAAATTTACCGTAGTCATGGAGTTATAATTCCATGCAACGTTTTTTTATTGCTGTTGCATTTTTTATTGTTTTTCTTGTTTTTATTGTTGTTGCAAGGCGGGTTGCCTCCGTGGTGTTGTGGCTCCAAAAAATTGATTTTTTTTTCATAATGAGGTCATATGAGCATTTTTTTTTTTGCAAAATAAAATTTTTCTTAGATCTTCTACTCGGCGCTTAAAAACTCCATGCAACAATAATTTTGCAATATTGTTATACGCTACCTGACGACGTCAAATTTTTTGTTGTGTTCTTTGTTTTTTTTTTTTTTATTGTCGTAAGAACATGTAAAAATTCTTAATTTTTGTTCAGTCACATTTATCGTGCCGCATATATACTCCAAGTAACAATTCTATGCAACTCCATTGCATGATTGATTCAACTTGGATCTTGTAGCTGCTCTCTCCACGGTCTCATGAATATTTTGAAAAAGAAACAACACCAATAATGCCAAATCGACTACAATTTTTTTTTGGCAAAATAATTTGGAATGCGATAAGCAAACAGAGAGAGAGAGAGAGAGAGCATAAGAGAGAGACAGAGAGAGCAGCAACAACTGTTTGCAAAACTTGAAATGTAGAGAGATTCAAACTTCAGCCATGGGTATGAGAATGCATACTTTTATTTTAAAATGTAATTGTCACATA
This sequence comes from Pherbina coryleti, assembly GCA_943735915.1. Lineage (NCBI taxonomy): Eukaryota > Metazoa > Arthropoda > Insecta > Diptera > Sciomyzidae > Pherbina > Pherbina coryleti. Next base: position 101,616,948 of record OX030951.1, read on the forward strand.
ATTATTTAAATTTTTTTGCTATTTTTATTTTTCGGCACATCTGTGACACAATACCTTTCCAATGATGTAAGTTTCATTAATTGTTTTTTATTATAAATATTAAAAAAGTGTACCACAACATTCGATGTTGGCGTATTAATATATAGATATCGATTAGTTATCGAGATATCAATTTTTGTTTTTATAATTATGTTTTATTTTTGCATATAACCATTATTTTCTCTTAAAAATGCGCTATAAAGAATAAATAAAGATATAATTAATTGAAAGCTGAGATATTAACCTTTTGTTTGGTATACAACATTTTATACTTTTTCTTTTATTTTGACCGATTTTCGCTTTTATGTTATATTTAAAGTTGAACAGTACAATCATATAGCATAGGAAAATGTTTCATATTTAGACTGAATATATTTTATTTGCTTTATAAATTGTGCTTTTATACTAATGGTATTCATGCAAAGCGGCAAGATTATATTTTGGGCAATTAGTTATTTTTAACAGGTAGATTGTGTGAACGTCCCCTAAAACCGATTGTGCATTTTCAGAGATATGTCAGCTGTTAACTTGTGAATAGTAATTGCTGATTGCTGTTATAAGTTTGCCACCTCGTTTGCTCACTTAAATCGAAGAGCAAATATATCTGGTTTGTGCAAAAGCTTCTCTGTACAAATTTTGACAGATCGTTTATAAGGGGGATAAAGTTATCTTGTTTATACAAAGAACTAAAATATAAGGAAGTGGTGTTGTCTACACATACAGTGTACGTGAACTGTGGCCAATTTCGTAAATTGAGTGAGTGAGGCAGAGTGTGTTTTTTTGACATTTCTGAGCGATCGTCAGCTGTTCACAAGTCTTCTCAGTAAAAAAAAATAGTCGCGCCAATTTGATGCGACCACAGTTGTCAAAACACAATCACTGCTTCAGGGGCGCATTATTTTTTCACTCTTTAACACACTTTTGGGGCGCTGTTGTCTTCAGCAAAGTTTATGATATATAATTGTTATTTTTAATTTTTTTCAGATTTCCGCATATTTTGGATCTCAAATTATATTATATTATATTATATTATATTATTATATTATTATTACCCAATGAAATATCAAAAAAAAAAAAAAAAGAAAAAATAGGTGGTGTGGAAATATAATAAAAACAAGACTATATTATCATATTTTTAAAAAGCCTTAATTTATAATAATTCAATTATTTTTATATTATATAATTAAATTAGCTCCAAAATCAGTAAATTAACTCAGAATCTATTGTATATGTGGTTCCAATTAGAAACCATTTGGACCTTCTTTAACGATCTTACTGAATACGGCCCTGAGTAAAATAATTCTGTATTACAATACAATTTTCTATTCAAATATTAGGTCTTTAATTATCAAACGTTTTATTAATACCGTAAAAATCTAAAAAAATATTTTATGTTATTCTAATCGGAAACAATTTGAGCCTGCTTTTTCGATGCAACTGAATACGGCCCTTTGTGAATGTATGTATATGTATTTGTGTCAACCAACACGAATAAGAAAACTACCACACTTTTGTGCAATAACATCACTTCCTTATATCTTAGTTCTTTGTGTTTATACCATTTATAAGGGCTTTGCCCATTTGCATGAATACCATTACTGTAAATGTTGCAAGAAAGATCTTCATAAAAGTTTTGATGTATATTGAGTTATTGAATAATTTTTTTTATAGTGTTTCTGCCTTTTACATAATGTACTTTTCCTGTAAAAGGAGCCAGATAGACTTTTATCAAAGGTTGTTTGTTTTATTCTGAAGTGCATATTGATACTTTTCCTAATTTTTTGTTTTTTTGAGTTATTGAATAATTTTTTTTTAGTGGTTCTGCCTTTTACAAAATGTACTTATTCTGCAAAAGTAGTCAGATAGACTTTAATCAAAGGTTATTTGTTGTATTCTGAAGTACATATTGATATTTTTCATAATTTTTATAACAAAAGTGGCTCTGCTGTAGTGTACCTCATCGCGCATACAATGCATAGCATAGGGTATTTAAGTTATAAACTACATTTTATTTATATTACAAGACTAGCCTTTTCCCGGCGCGCGTTGCTGCACCCTGCAACTATATGGGAACATAATAGGTGTATTCAAAACTTTTCTTAGACTCATAGTTTGAAACCACTGACGTTTTCCACGGCCCGTTACAGTTTCCCAGTAGCAGAAGATCACCAAATGGTAACTCCATTTTGAGTTTGTATGTAAGTACTGCTACTTTTACTTCCAAAGCTATTCGATAATACAAATTTTAATTGTATGGGCGGAGCCACACCCACTTATATAATGCCCATCCCAGTTTTCTAGTAGATGGTCATTACCCAGTTTTAGTACAGTTGCAGACAGTGAGCATACAAACTAAATTATCAAAATGTAGCCAAATCGACGAAAACCGTAGGAAATATAGCATTTTTATTGATTTGTGGGCGGTTAAAGGGGGTGTGACAGAAATTTAAACCATCTCGTACTTGAAAAAAATGTGCCGCCAAAATTTCAGCTCTATCGGCTCAGTAATTTTGAAGTTTCCAGCCATCACACAGACAGCGTTTAGCTTTTTGTGTATATATTTTGGATAAAGATTATTGGCTATAACTTTTGATTGGTAAGAGATACTAAGATAATTTTTCCTAAAAAATCAATTTTTTAGCTTGTTTATTTTTTCAAAAATATAAAAACACAATATTGGAAAAAAATTTTGTTTGAAAAAATCAAGGCGTAGGCCTTGCTTTTTGAATCACAAAAAGGGTTTTTAATTTTTGCGTAAAATTGAAATAACTTTTGCCTATAAATGTTATAGCTTTTAAATAGAGTTGAAAATTTGCGAATTTGAATTTAAATTATTTTTACAACATAAACAAATTTTGAGCCTTTTTTGAGGAAAACTCCAAAATTTCAGACCTTTTTTGAAAACAATATTTAAAATATATATACTCAACTAACGGTATTTTTGCAATAAGGTTTTTAGAGTACTTTGATGAAGCTTAAAGAAAAAAAAAAAATTTTAAAAAGTGTATAAAAAAGCAGCGGAGATATTTGAATCGAAAGTCACAAAATTCAATTTCTGATTGTGTTTTTCTCATTTTTGAGCACGATGTTGCATAAAATATATCGTTGTAGTAAAATTTTTCATTGTTTTCAAGATATGTTCATGTTTTTGATGTCAAAATAACGGAAATTTTTTAATTTTACTAAATTTAAGAAATATTTTATATTTTGTAAATATTTGCGTATGTAACATCTACAAATATGCGATTTTGTAAAAAATTTGTACTACAGCACCATCTGGTGTTCAAGGTGGTTCAAAGAAGATACTGTCAAAAAACTCATCGTACCCAAGAAATACTACACACTAAAAAATTTCCAAGATAAATTCACACCAGTAAGCGGATATTTACATTTTTTACACCGAACGGTGTTAATTTACACCGCTTATCCGGTGTGAAATGCTGAACTTATCCGATCAGTGTGAAATAGGAAAAGCGAAAGAGAAGAGCAACATTGAAATCACATTATCATTGACAAATAAATTAAAACTTGAAGTTTCTATGACAAAGTGAAAATTTTAATAAAAAAAAAAAATTAAACTAAAAGTTTAACTTCAGTGCGTTAGCTAAGTGCATCATGTATTTATTTAGTAATTTGTGCAGTTTTTGTGAAAACCCCGTTGCAGTTTTTGTGAAAATTTGAGCGGAATTCGAAAGCAAGTCCAAACAAAATTTGAAATGTCTGTTTTTGTACCAAATAATTAAAAAAATAATTAATTGAATACCTATGTATGTGATACAAATGTACAAATTTAAAAATCTGTTAAGTATATATACTCGAAAATATTGTTCTCAGAGAAAATTTAAAAAATAAACTTATTGAATTAAAACCTTTTGTCTTTTTAATTGTAAAAAGCTTTTATTACACGGAAATTACACCGTTCGGTGTTAAAAAAAAAAAATCATGGTTTTGCTCTTTCTAAATAAACACCTAACAGGGGTACAAAATAAACATCCTATCTGATATTTACTTTTTTACACCGATCGGTGTGAAAAAAAAAATACCCTTTCGGATATAAGATTATAACACTTTGACACGATGTTTTTTAACACCGAACGGTGTAGACTCCCTGGAACACCGATCGGTGTAAAATTCTATAGAAATTTTTTGGTGTGTATGTACCAATTTTTTATTTTAATCGCACGAGCGGTTTGGGAGTTTTAGGTGGTTTTGTAAAAAATTTGTACTACAGCGATCTCTGGTGTTCAAGATAGGTCAAAAAAAGATTACAGCAAAACACTCAACCTACATGAAAACCACTGCATACCACTTTTCATTCAAATCGCATAACCGATTTGTGAGTTTTAGGCAGGTTTGTAAAAAATTTGCACTACAGCGCCCTCTGGTGTTCAAGGTGAATAAAAATTGATAGCCCACAAACACGCACCGTACCAAAAAACTTCTATACACAAATTTTCATTCTAATCGGATAAGTAGTTTAGGAGTCTATTGCATAGTTACATACGACATTTAGTTCAAAAGCAATTCGATATCATAAATTTGTACTGTGTGGCCACATTCCCCCTTGTCTAATGTTCGCTCAAATATATAATAACTACCTCTTGGGCCCATAACGTCTACACATCAAGTTCCACTATCAAAACATGTTCAACTCAGGAATAATAATGCTTTCTAAAAAGTGGGCGTATATATAGTTAGACCACGCCCAGTTTTAGTATAGTTGCCGACAGTAACCATACGAACTTATTTACCAAATTTTAGTCTAATACGACCAAAAAAGTCTTAAATATAGCATTTTTATTGATTTGTAGGCGGTAAAGGGGGTATGGAAAAAAGGGGTATGGAAAATTTTAACTATGCCTATATTTTTCGGGAAAATGCAAACTAAAGTGAGACTTGCCAAATTATTCCAATATTTCATTTATTTCTAATTACCCTTGCAAATATTTCCTCATATACATCATATGTGCGCACCTGTATTTTTTCACAGCTGTATTGTTGATAAGTTCACTAAAATGCCTATAATTCATGAACCAATACACATATAAGGACCATTTATACAAAACAACCTTTGTATTGACGTCACCTTTCATGGGAAATTTCCAGAAACAAAATCGGTTCACGTATTACAGAGAACATCAATTTCATACACAATGCAACTTATTTTTATATATATAGACTACAAAAATTTAAAAAAAAAATCAGCGCAGGCGTTCTGCGATTTTAGATATATATATCAAAACAGTGGGTGCAAAAGTGGGCGTGGTCAACTTTTCTTTCAGTAAACACTTAAATTGGATTACTACGAACATTTGAAAAAAAAAATTATCCAAATCGGTCCACCCGTTTTCCGATTTTAGATAAATCGAAAAAAGTGGGCGCAAAAGTGGGCGTGGTCAATTTTTCTTTCCGACAAAACTTAAATTGGATTACTACGAAAATTTGAAAAAAAATTATCCAAATCAGTCCAGCCGTTTTCCGATTTTGGATAAATCAAAAAAAGTGGGCGCAAAAGTGGGCGTGGTCAATTTTTCTTTCCTTAAAAACCTAACTTGGACTAAAACGAACATTTAAAAAAAAATTATCCAAATCGGTCCAGCCGTTCTGAAGTGATGCGATTTCAACCAAACGTACACTTCTTTTTATATATATAGAATTGGGTCACAGCATAGCACACTTGCTTACACAAAAGTTCAGCTTGTGTACATGATTCTGAATTTGAGTCATAGCGAAGCGCAATGTAAACATTTCCAGTTACATTTGCTGCTGGTGAAAAGTGACCCATATAATAATAGCTTTAAGTTTCTTTTTACTTACCACATATTTTTCGGGTTACAAATATTGTCAACCAATTAGAACTTAAGACTCAATATTTAAGAATAATACTCAATATTTTTAAGAAACTCAATTTTGTAAAAAACTCAAAAATGATCGTGCTCTGTCTTATAAAAGGCAGTGCACGCCAAATAAAATTCAGATCTTGGAACAGATTTCGACGCCAACGGCAAACTCTGCCGGCTAGCAATCTCGAAGACTACGCATTAGGCGTTAAAAACTTTCTGTAAAAATATCATAACATGGCGATCCTGCGTGTCATAACATGGCACTTAACATAACATGGCGATCCTGCCGAATTCATTGATCCTGCCGAATTCAACGATCCTGCCGAATTCAACAATCTTGCCGAATTCAACGATCTTGCCGAATTCATTGATCCTGCCGAATTCAACGATCTTGCCGAATTCAACGATCTTGCCGAATTCAATGATCCTACCAACTTGCTGAACAATTAATACACAAGACCTGCAGAACATTTTTCACGGAACATGCAGAAGGAGTATACGCCAAGCAACAGCGGGCCCTCAGACCATAACACGCCGGTGTATATACCTACTCCTATCAACAACCAAGGACCGAAAATGTTGACCATAGAAGAATACAACCGAAGAAAGAAAGAAAACAAAAACACAATCCTAACAAAAATCCCAGACATCAACACCAAAATAAAGAAATCAAAAAGAGGAGGAAAATTGGTTAAACAAAAAAAAAAGACTAGCAGATCTAATAGAAATTTCAAAAAAGGAAAAAGATAATCTCACTTGGACACAGGCTACGAATATCGTCCATGAGATTTACAAATTAAAGGAAAAATTCAAACAACGAAAAAACAAAAAATAATGGGACAACCAAAAACAGCAAGTCGGAAAACATCAATATAACAAACAGTGGACTCTCAAACTAACAACGTAATCAACGGATCCACTATCACAATAGTTATAATAATATTAATAATGTATATAGCATATAAGATTGATAAATATTTTAAAAACTAGCTTTTCCCAGCGTTGCTGCACCCTGCAACTATATGGGAACATAATAGGTGTATTCAAAACTTTTCTTAGACTCATAGTTTGACACCACTGTTATTTTCCACTGCCCGTTACAGTTTCCCAGCAGCAGGAGATCACCAAATAGTAACTCCATTTTGAGTTTGTTTGTAAGTATTGCTACTTTTACTTTCAAAGCTATTCGATAAAACAAATTTTAACTGTATGGGCGGAGCCACACCCTCTTATATAATGCTCATCCCAGTTTTCTAGTAGATGGACATTACCCAGTTTTAGTACAGCTGCCGACAGTGAGCATACAAACTTAATTACAAAAATGTAGCCAAATCGGCAGTAAAAGGGGGTGTGACGGAAATTTAAGCCATCTTGTACTTGAAAAAAATGTGCTGCCAAAATTTCAGCTCTATCGGCCCAGTAATTGTGAAGTTTCCAGCCATCACACATACAGCGTTTTGCTTTTTGTATATATATTTTGGATAAAGATTATTGGTTATAACTTTTGATTGGTAAGAGATAATAAGATAATTTTTTCTAATAAATTAATTTCTTAGCTTTTATATTTTTACAAATATATAAAAACACAATATTGGAAAAAAAAAGTTTCTTCGAAAAAATCAAGGGATAGATAGGCCTTGCTTTTTGAATCACAAAAATGGTTTTTAATTTTTTCGTAAAATTGAAATAACTTTTGTTTACAAATGTTATAACTTTTAAATAGAGTTGACGATTTGTGAATTTGAATTTAAAGTAGTTTTACAACAAAAACAAATTTTGGGCCTTTTTTTGAGGAAAAATCCAAAATTTTAGACCTTTTTTGAAAAAAAAAATTTAATATATAGATACTCAACTAACGGTATTTTTGCAATAAGGTTTTAATAGTAATTTGATGAAGCTTTAAGACAAAAAAAAATTTAACCAAATGTACACAAATGCAGCGGAGATATTTGAATCGAAAGTCACAAAATTAAATTTCTGAATGTTTTTTTCTCATTATTAAGCAACGATGTTGCATTAAATATATCGTTGTAGTAAAATTTTTCATAGTTTTCAAGATATGTTCATGTTTTTGATGTCAAAATAACGGAAATTTTTTTAATTTTACTAAATTTAAGAAATATTTCATATTTTGTAAATATCTGAATATGTAACCTAAGAAAACAACTAAAAATATGCGATTTTGTAAAAAATTTGTACAACAGCACCATCTGGTGTCCAAGGTGGTTCAAAGAAGATTCCGTCAAAAATATCATCGTGCCTAAAAACTACTATATACCAATTTTTAATCTAATCGCATGAGTGGTTTGGGAGTTTTAGGTGGTTTTGTAAAAAATGTGTACTATAGCGCCCTCTGGTGTTCAAGATAGGTCAAAAACGATAGCAGTTTAACACTTAACGTACATGAAACTCACTGTATACCATTTTTCATTCTAATCGCATTAGCAGTTTATGAGTTTTATTCAGTTTTGTAAAAAATTTGTACTACAGCGCCCTCTGGTGTTCAAGGTGGATCAAAATTGATAGCCCACAAACACGCACCGTACCAAAAAACTTCTATACACAAATTTTCATGCTAATCGGATGAGTAGTTTAGGAGTCTATTGCGGCCTTACAAACATAAACTCCTTTTTTATATATATAGATTATGTTCACAAAAGAACAAATAACATTAAATTCATAAGTGATGTTTAAATTAACAAATAAAAATAAAACAAAAATACATACATATATAAATATTTAATAAAATATTTTTTCTTCATAATGGACCAAATAGGGTATGGAACAGTTATGAAATATCAAGGGACATGGGGTCCTCAATTTTCGAAAAGATGCATAGGTTGTAAAGAAAAAATCATAGACATAGGAAAAGTTTATTTCATTATTATTGAAACCGCCAGTTGGCATATGAATTGTTTTAAATGCACTCAATGCAACAAAAACTTGAGAAATAACAAATGCATCTATAATAAACAATTAGTTTGCACACATTGCCACAAAAACTAACAAAAAAAAAAAAAAAAATCATTAACCACATGGAGAAATGCAAAGAATTATTAGAACTAATAGATAGGATTATAATAAACATAAAGAAAACACCAAACAGAAAATAAAAAAATGAAACAATCGAACTCAAACTAGAAGAACTAGAAGAATACAAAAATAGATACACAGAGTTAGCACAGAATATAGGACTAGAAGAACAAAAAGATCTTAATACGATTACAATTATTTTTAAAGAAAGATACAATTAAGCAAAAGCATTACTAACTGAAAGTATAACGGGTGAAGAAAAGTCAAAACCCATAGAAATAAACATGACAGAATTCAATATCGACACGGCTATGAAAGCCATACCAATGTTTACTGGAGATTATAAAGAATTAGATAGTTTCTTGAAAGTAATAGAAATAATAGATAGAACACTAACAGTTAGCGGAAAAACACAATTAATAGAATTTGTTTTTCACATAAAACTTCACATAAATGTTAGGACAGCAATAGGAATAGTAACACAACCAGATAGTTTCGCAACGCTATCAGCACAACTACACTAAGGGAAAAAAATATTAAATTTATCCAAAAACTTTTTTAATTTATCCAAAAAGCGAGTCATTTTTGCACCAATAACGCATTTGCATAAATCGACTACGTAAATATTTAAAATTCATTTAAAAACTTTTTTAATTAAATAAAATATTAAAGTATTTAAACAGAAATAATAAAAAAATATATTAAAAGTATGCACGAATTTTTTAAATATCTTTTAAAAATTTACTATTTGAAAATAAAACTATCACATCTAAAGGAAATTTATATTAAAAATATTGAAATTAAAAAACAAAATATTCAAATATTTCTCACGAGCTGCGTCCATTAATGCCATTAGCATGGTCACTTTATTTTCTTTTTCGTTCCTTGATATTATACTATTTTTGACAGCCGGCGCAATATTATGGCACCAAATGTCATAAATAATATAAAACTATAAAACGAAAAATTATAAAGCAATATATGCAGGCAAATGACAATCTGTGCGACAATTTCGTGGGAAAATGTCGAGCTGTTACTCCAACCTACATAATCGCATAAGCAACCGCTCATATGTACGACCAAATATTTCTGTTATATTACTCTTGCAACAAAAATGAAATGAGAACTATAAGAACTAAGGTTGCAACTGCAAGAGAACAGAGTGCGATGCTGTTGCTGCTTGTCGGAATATGTGTGTACGTGTGCGATGCTCTTGCTGCTTGCTTGTATGGAATATGTGTGTACGTGTGTGGTATAAATAAAATTCAAATACGGTGAAAAAACGAGTTGTAAGGTAAATATTTGATTTATCCACGTAAATATTTAAATAAAATTTATACTCAGGCGTGGATAATGTTAATATGCATTATTTCCCTTAGTGTAAAAGACAGATACAAATCTAATAAGACAATAGCACAAATTCAATCAATTGTGGCAAATTTTTCACAAAGAAATTCATCTATGATTTCGTTCAAGGACAAATTAATTAATACGATATCAGAACTAAACAAATTACAAATCGACCAACTAGGTACTATTGCAACAGAATCAGAGAAAAATATAATTGTGAAAATGAATGACAATTATGCATTAAACATTTTCAAAAACGGCTCAAAAGACAATCTTTAAACAACTATATTTGCAGCACAACCTAAGACATTAACTGAAGCAACAAATCTTGCTTTAGAAATTGAAAAAGACCAAACAAACACCATAATGCATTTTAATACTAATTACAACAGAAACAAAAGTCAGAACTTTAACAGAAACAATAACGAACGAACAAACTTAACCTACCACAGCAATTTAAGCCGACCCAATTTCAATACCAGCAACAACCGACCAAATTTTAGCAACAACAACAGAAACAGAGTCAACGACCGAAGTAATTTTAATACTTCACAAAATCGAAATTGCCAAAACTACAACAACAACAACAACCAACATTATTACTCTAATAATAACAACAGAAACTCCAGATACCCAAATCGTAACGTAAGAACAATTTACAACGACAATAATTACGCTGACCATTCACAAACTACGACATAGCACCAGGGAAACGAGCGAGGCTCGGGATACACAGCTACTCCAGAAAGCCGAAATTAAAAATATTTAGAGTATCGGATAGCAACACAAATTGTATTACTATAAGAAACAAAAACAAACAAATGACATTTCTTATCGATACAGGCGCAGATATTTCAATCTGTAAAATATCAAATCATTTAGAAAACGAAAATTATTACCCAGACGAAAAATGCAAACTAACAGGAATTACAAATGAAGAAACGTATTCTCTTGGTATAATAGAACTAAATTTAGAAATAGGTGACACAAACATTAACCACAATTTTCAATTAGTAGAACAAAATTGTCCAATAGAAACAGATGGCATAGTAGGTAGAGATTTTCTGACACAATTTTTATGTAAAATAGACTATGAGACTTTTACTATTTCAATTTTTATAAACGAAACAAATTTTATTTTACCAATGAACACAAAATCATTTCAATCGCTCAAAATAAAAATTCCACCCAGAACAGAAATTATTCAACCGATAAAATTAAAATTAAATGAAGACAAAGTCATAATAAACAAAGAACTTGCACAAGGAATATTTCTTAGCAATTCTATTGCACCAAAAACAGGCATGACACATATTAAAATTTTAAATGCAACAAACTCAGAGGCAATAATTGAAAATCTAGAATTTGAAACTGAACCACTTGATGACTATGACATATTAATATACAATAAACAAACATTTTATGACGAAAACCGTTTTAGTAAAATTGTAGACAAACTAAACATTGACTGTACAGACGACCAAGCAAAAAATTCACTACTTAAAATTGTAAAACAATACCAACAAATTTTTCATTTAGAAAACGACCCATTAGCTGTAAATAATTTTTACACACAAAAAATATCCACTTTAGACAACACTCCTGTATACATTAAAAATTATAGGCTTCCCAATGCAAACATGGAAGTAATAAATGATCAAATAAACAATATGCTTAAAAACGACATAATAGAACCATCAATCAGTCCATATAATGCACCATTACTTTTAGTACCCAAGAAAATACTGATGACAAAAAGAAGTGGAGAGTAGTAGTTGATTTCCGAAAATGAAATGACAAAATAATTAATGACAAATTCTTTCTTACACGTTTAGAACATATTTTAGATAAGCTTGGAAGAGCGAAATATTTTTCTACTCTTGATATGACCAGTTCATTTCATCAAATTAGCTTGGATAGAAATTCAAGACCTTTAACAGCCTTTTCAACTACAAATGGACATTATCAATTTAAAAGATTACTTTTTGGACTAAAAATATCTTCAAATAGTTTTCAAAGAATGTCAACAATAGCACTTTCAGGTCTAGAATCAGAAGCATTTTTATACGTAGATGATATTATCATTTACGGTTGCAGCATAAACCCCCATAATACAAATTTGTTAAAAGTATTAGATAGACTACATAAATATAATTTAAAACTCAACCCAGAGAAATGTTATTTTCTACGACCAGAAGTAGTATACTTAGGCCATTTAATTACAAAAGATGGCGTAAAAACAGATCCATCCAAATTTAAGACAATAAAAGAATATCCAATACCTAAAAATGCGGACGAAGTACGAAGATTCATTGCGTTCTGCAATTACAATAGACGTTTTATATCAAATTTTGCAGACATTGCAAAAGATTAAATGCATTACTTAAAAAGAATACACAATTTTCTTGGACGACAAACTGTCAAATTGCTTTTGAACAATTAAAAAATAAGCTAATTAACCCACCAATATTACAGTATCCTAACTTTGAAAAACCATTTATTTTAACAACTGATGCGTCTAATTACGCATAAGGAGCAGTTCTATCTCAAGGAGATATAGGCAATGACTTACCAATTTCATATGCTAGCAAAGCATTACAAAAACATGACTTAAACAAACCAGTAATTGAGAAAGAATTACTCGCAATACACTGGAGCATTAATTTCTTTAGACCATATCTGTATGGAAGAAAATTTATAGTTATCACAGACCATAGACCACTAGTATCGTTATTTGGACATAAAAATCCATCATCGAAGATGACAAGGATACGACTAGATTTATATGACTACGACTTTGACATAATATACAAAAAGGGTAAACTAAATACGAACGCAGACGCTTTATCAAGAATACAAATTGACTCCGACATACTTAAAGAAATGATACCACAAGAGGTAGATGAAACAGCGAAAAGAACACTTATTATTACAAGGGGCATGTCCAAACAAAACAAACTGGACAATAACACGGAGAACTGCAGCTCTCAGAAGAAGCTTGGTCACCTTAAAATATGGGAATGCACATCCATTACTGACGTCAAAAATATGAGGAAATTAAAATTTAATGTCGACAAATATATGAAAAATTTTAAAATTAATATTGAAAATAATTTTGTGCACGCAGGATGTAACGATTATTCAGCGAAACTAGATTCGATACTGAAGAAGGTAGCATCAAGAATGAATAAGGAAAATATAAAAGAACTAGGCCTAGATAATAATGATGAAATATTTAAAGTATATACAAAATATGAATTTAAGAAAGCATATGCAAGAGTAAAAATAAATGATAGGAATCCTCAACTAAAAATTATAATTTATGCCGCCCCAAGACAAGTAAAAGATAAGTTACAACAATATAAACTAATTGACGATTTTAATAATTTAACACATGGAGGACATTTAGGAATACGTAAAACATTGATAAAGTTAAAACAAAGATACGTTTGGAAAAACATGAACCAAATGGTAAAGAATTGCGTAACAAATTGTGATACCTGCGCAAGAAATAAGCAAACAGAACATACAAAATAACCGATGATAGTGACAGACACACCCAATAACAGTTTAGAAGTAATATCAATAGACACAAAAGGACCTTTAAGAATATCAAATAACTACCGATACATTTTGACAATACAATGTGAACTAACAAAATATATAGTTGCATACCCAATGATTACAAAATACGCGACAACGACAGCTAAGACATTAGTTGAACAATTCATTTTAAAATACGGACATTTCAAAGTACTAAAATCAATGGATTCCATACCACACTTTTGCTTATAACACGACACCTCACATTGACACAGGTTATTCCCCGTACGAACTAATATTTGGAAAATTACCAAGTTTACCCACTGACACAATTAATAATGAAAATAAAATTTATAATTTTGATGACTACGCCAATGAGTTGCGAATCAGATTACAAACAGCTTTAAAGAAAGCTAAGGAAATAACAACAAGAGTTAAAATGAAAAAAACAACAAATAACAATGCTGCATATTGTAAGAAATTAGAAGCAGATATAGGAGATTTAGTATTATTAAAAGTAGAAAATAGAAGAAAGAATCAAGCTCCATATAAGGGTCCATATGAAGTAATTAATAAAAAAGGAGTAAATACAATTATAAATAAAGATGGAATACTAAACGAAATCCATAATAATATGTTAAAATTATGTAACCCAAATATGTAAGAACAAAATATTAATAAATACAACTAGTTATATAATGACATATATTTACATTATATTTATAGCACGACATAAAAATCGTGCTTGGTGACTTCAACGCCAAGGTGGGAAAAGAAAATATCTTTGGTCCAACAGTTGGAAAGTTCAGCCTCCACGACAATACCTTCGATAACGGAATGAGGCTGATTGACTTTGCCGCAGCGCGAAACATAGCTGTTAGTTGCACTAGATTAAAGCATCTAAATATTCATAAAGCAACTTGGCGGTCTCCTGATCAAAAGACGCGCAACGAAATTGATCACGTTTTGATTGACGGAATTCACTCTTCCAGTGTTTTAGATTTACGCACGATCCGTGGTGCCAATATAGACTCGGATCATTATCTTGTCGCAGCCAAGATCCGTACACGGCTGTGCGCAACCAAGAATGCGCACAATCCAGCACAGAGAAAGCTAGACGTCGAAAAGCTGCAATCAAAACGTGCAGCCGAAGACTTCACTACTCGACTCTCTCCTGCTTCAAGAAAGCACTCCTCCGATTGACAATGTATTCTCGCAGTGAAATCACATTTCGCACTCTTTGCGTACGGTTGCCGAAGAGGTGATCGGCTATCATCGCCCTCGCCGAAACCAGTGGCACGACCAAGAGTGTCGCTACGCCACTGCAGAAAAAGACGCCGCCTACAAAGCCACCCTTCAGTCGGTTGCAACGCGTGCTGCTAAGGAGTGATACAAAGAGAAGAGGAGGGAAGAGAGGCGCATTTTCAGGCGATATAAAAGAGAAGCGGAAATGAGTGAGTGTGAGAAAATTGAGATGCATGGTGACAGGAATGAGGTCCGAAAATTTTTCGAAAAAATAAGACGCCTGGCCGATGGTTTCAAGACCGGGGCCTCTTCCTGCAAGGATGAAAACGGGAATCTAGTGACAGATATCCAGAGCAGACTGATGATGTGGAGGGAACACTTCTCTAGGCTTCTGAATGGTGACGACGACAACAATCCCGCCAATAGAGATGATATCCCGGAAACCCCAATTGTGGACAACAGCGTTGAAGTTCCGCTAGTAAAGTCTTGAAAATAGTGAAGTCGTGAAAGCAGCTATAGCTCGGCTTAAAAATAACAAAGCTGCAGGAGCTGATGGCTTACCTGCTGAGCTCTTCAAGAATGGAGGCGAAGCTCTATTTAAATGCATTCATGAGCTTCTATGTGGAATATGGCCAGAAAAATGCATTCCAAATGATTGGAACCTCAGTGTGCTCTGCCCAATCCACAAGAAAGGCGATCCCACCATTTGCGCTAACTACCGTGGGATAAGCCTTCTTAATATCGCATATAAGGTCCTGTCGAACGTATTATGTTAAAGACTGAAGAACATCGTAGACCATCTGATTGGACCTTATCAGTGTGGCTTCAGACCTGGTAAATCCACCATAGACCAGATATTTACGCTACGACAAATCTTGGAAAAGACCCTAGAAAAACAAATCGACACAAACTATCTTTTTGTCGATTATAAAGCCGTCTTCGACAGTCCAATAAGAAATCATCTATACTCTACCATGTCTGAATTTGGTATCCCTGCAAAGCTCATCCGTCTTTGCAAAATGACATTGAGCAACATCAGCAGCAGTTAAGATCGAGAAGGTGATTGATGTTTATCAACACCTTTTAAACTTTCGCCGTCATTGTGGAACTCAAGAACTAAGTCGTTCAACTATTGTTGACTACTATTGGCGTCACTGATTACACGGTGTAACAGTGAAAATAAACTCGGCTCGAGACATAGTAGAGGTTGTAGGTCTAGTTGAACATAAGATAACTGCATACTTAGTTTTTTGAATATACCCTCAAAATCGGGATTTGTGGTCAAAAAACCGATTTTAGGTAGGTGCATGTATAGTTTGTTATGTAACTCCGTTATATCTAGCTCAATTTTAAAAATTTAAATATTGATAAAAAGAAGAAAAATATACCCTTAATATAATATATAGACCGTTTTTTTACAAAAAGAATTGACAAAGTTACAGGTAAAATCATTTGAAAATTTCTCATTTCTTTTTACTTTTTTCAACTTTAACAGCGTTTTGTTAACAAATTTTGTTTTTGGCACTATAAGTTTTAATAGGATTCTGAAAGCCTGTTAAATTTTGCGTTCAATAAGCTATCATTTACTTCAATTGGCTGAAATACAAATGCACTATCGAATTTTTAGTATTCGTAATAAAATACAAAAAATTTAATTTTGTTTTTTTTTTCTAAAAATGTTTATTTTACCTTTTTCGTTTATATATATTATAATCGATTTCACGTTTTAGGGACCAGCAGTAGTCTGCCAGTAGGTTTATGGAATTTTTTCCCTGAAAGCCGGTTTCTATAGCTTCCATCTCCTGGTGGAACCTTTCTCCTTGTTCATCACTAAACTGCCCAAGGCTATTCGGGAAAAAGTTTATATGGGAGTGCAAAAAATGTATTTTGATTGACATATTGCAGCCCAGTTTTTCGTAAGCACTTAAAAATTCATTTACAACATCTAAGTAATTTCGACTCTTCTTCTTGCTGAGGAAATAAATGCATAACGAAATAAAACTCTTCCAAGCTCTATTTTTCAACTGGATTTAATTTAGAAACGAAATTAGTGTCCAAGAAAATTTTCCAAATTTGTGGGCCCACAAATAAACCTTAGAATAACCGAAATGAATAAATAACTTTTATAAAAGATATGAACGTGCAGGATACTTTCTTTGATTTTGGCCTCACTTAACCTAGGAAACGCTGCAATCAGATTTTTTTTTTTTAAGCTTTGAACCAAGGATTTCAGGTCGAATACCTATTCAGTCAAGTCTGCCTTGGTTCGAGGTGCAATACCTATTCAGTCAAGTCTGCCTTGGTTCGAAAATGGGATAATAGATTAGTGGGAAGAAAAGGGCAATCAAGTGAAACACGTGTAGGATGTTCTAAGCATGGTGGAAAGCCAAAGAAACATATGAATTTGAATCAGACGCAAGTGTTATGCCTTTACCTCAATCAATTCAAGTTATAAGTCAATCTCATCCACAAACTTCTCTACCATCAACTACAACTTCATGTCGTAAATATTGATGAATTTTTAATTTCAGTTAATTAGAAATGAGGATAGAAAATTAAGAAAGGTTAAAAGCGAAGGACCATGGCCTGGCCAGGAATCGAACCCGAGGCCTCTGGGGTGGCAGTCGAGCACGCTACCAACTCGACTACCGAGGCCGCGGTAGGATTACATTTTCAGGTCGCACCAGTGGAGTATTCAAAACATATTTTTTGCCAAATTAAAATGAAGCACGCACTGGCTACTCCTTTTGCTTATATTTATTAGTCGCACGACTATCCCATTCGCAAATAATGCAAGGATACTTGGTATATCCACCTTGCATTCCAAACAGTATTGTTAGAGCCTTTAAGTCGGCGACATACATATATCAGAATTTAACATATCAAGAATCACACAAAAAGTTTTTAAATAAATCATACTCTTGCAAGATCCCTCAATAAACAAACGCCATTCATTCGGAGCGTGTTTGTGGTTGAAAACTGCAAACAGTTCCGTCACATCCGGGCAATACACCAGATTTATGATAATATATATAAACGAAAAAGGTCAAAAAAACCTTTTTAGCAAAAGAAAAAAAATTTTTTTGTATTTTATTACGAATACTAAAAATTCGATAGTGCTTTTATATTTCAGCCAATTGCAGTAAATGATAGCTTGTTGAACGCAAAATTTAACAGGCTTTCAGAATCCTGCTAAAACTAATAGTGCAACAAAACAAAATTTGTTAACAAAACGTTGTTGAAGTTGAAAAAATTAAAAAAAAATGAGAAATTTTCAAATGATTTTACCTGTAACTTTGTCAATTATTTTTGTAAAAAAACGGTCTATATATTATATTCAGGATATATTTTTCTTCTTTTTATTAATGTTTAAATTTTTAAAATTGAGCTAGATATAACGGAGTTACATAACAAACTATACATGCACCTACCTAAAATCGGTTTTTTTACCACAAATCCCGATTTTGAGGGTATATTCAAAAAACTAAGTATGCAGTTATCTTATGTTCAACCAGACCTACTACCTCTTCTATGTTTCGAGGCAAGTTTTTTGATTTGTTTTCATTTTGTAACACCGTGTTATTATTTTAAAAAGCAAAATAAAACCCGTATGATTGTCTATATTATCTATATAGTCTATATAATCTATATTACTTAGTTCTACAAAATGTAAAAGTTTTTTAAAATATCTTTAATAATAAACAAATTCGATCACTTTATACAACACCCTGTTATTTTAAGAAAATCAAGTAATTTAAAATTGGGTTAATGTTTTAAAAATTACATCATGTTTTTTCTAAAAAGCAGTAAAGAGGATTATTTTAAAATGTATTTTGCTTTGTATAAAAAAAACTTTCTTTACCTTAAAAAAAAAAAACTACCTAAAACTACACCTAAAAACTCAAAAATTTGCGAGTTTTGATAAGCTATAACAAAAAAAAGGATTGTTTGATTTTAACGAAAATTTTTTGTAATTTTATTTGGAGTATTAAATTTTGATTTATAAAATATTATCTGCCCCTTTTTATAAACAAGGAAGTTATGCAGATTTAAAAAAGTGACTTTTTGCGAAAAATGCTAAATTTTGTATGGAAAATTATTCAAAATTTAACGAAATTCAAAAGAGAATTTAAAAAGAAGAATTTTTTGATTTTAGCGAAACTTTTTTTTAATTTTATTTAAAGTATTCACTTTCCATTTCCAATATGTTATCTGTCCCTTTTCATAAACAAAAAAGTTATGCAGATTTCAAAAAATGACTTTTTGCGAAAAATGCTCAATTTTGTATGGAAAATTATTCAAAATTTAGCAAAATTCAAAAGGGATTTGCAAAAAAAAAATTCTTTGATTTTAACGCAACTTTTTTGTAATTTTATTTGAAGTATTGACTTCCTATTTACAAAATATTATCTGCCCCTTTTCATAAACAAGAAAGTTATGCAGATTTCAAAAAGTGACTTTTTTGCGAAAAATGCTCAATTTTATATGGAAAAATATTCAAAATTTAGCAAAATTCAACAGGGAATTGCAAAAAAAATTCTTTGATTTTAACGCAACTTTTTTGTAATTTTATTTGAAGTATTGACTTCCTATTTCCAAAATATTATCTGCCCCTTTTCATAAACAAGAAAGTTATGCAGATTTCAAAAAGTGACTTTTTTGCGAAAAATGCTCAATTTTATATGGAAAAATATTCAAAATTTAGCAAAATTCAAAAGGGAATTACAAAAAAGGATTTTTTGGTTTTGACGAAACTTTTTTGTAATTTTATTTGAAGTATTAGCTTTTGATTTCCAAAATATTATCTACACCTTATAAAAAGAAAGTTATATTAGATAACAAAATAATTTTAGTAACACAGGGTAATTCAGCTAGTTTATATAAAGGGTCCACCATCTAACGTTTTTTTTTTTCAACTAGTGCTTATTTCGTGAATGCTAACGCTTAGCACATGTCTGATTTGACAGATAATTAGTTTTATCCTTCCGCTGAACGAATATGGTTGTGTATACGCTTGAACAACGCTGGGAAATATTGCGACATTACTTTGAAAATCATGGTTATCATTTGCCAAAAAAATCATATTTTCAGATGAAGCTCATTTTGATCTTGGCGGGTATGTAAATAAGCAAAATTGTCGCATTTGGGGCACAGAAAACCCGCACGCATACATTTAAAAGCCGATGCATCCAAAACGATTCACTGTTTGGTGCGGATTTTGGTCCAAAGGCATAATTGGGCCATTTTTCTTCGAAAATGAGCAAGGAGTGGCCGTTACAGTCAATGGCCATCGTTATCGGGCCATGTTAAACGAATTTTTGTTCACAAAAATTGAAGAGAAGGATATTGGCAACATTTGGTTTCAGCAGGACGGCGCTACGTGCCACACAGCCGAAGCTACACTTGATGTTTTGCACCCTTTTTTTAAAGATCGCATTATCAGCCGCAGAGCTGATGTCGTTTGGCCACCTCGGAGCTGCGATTTGACACCGTAGGACTATTATTTGTGGGATGCCCTCAAAGATAAGTGTTACGCCGACAAGCCAGAGACAATTGACGCTTTAAAGAACAATATTCGTGAAGCTATTGGTGAAATACAGCTGCACACAATCTACTGCATGGCTACTGCATGGCCAGCCGAGGCAGCCATTTGAATGAAATTATTTTCCATTATTAACCGGAAGGATTGTACATTCAAATAAAAAAAGAAATTTGAGAAAATATTCAGTAGTTTTTTTTTATATTATTTGAAAAAAAAAGTTATTTGGCGGACGCTTTATAAAAGTGCAATTAAAAGAAAATGAAGAATTGGTAGCGTAAAACAAAAAAAGAATTCAAGCTGAGTTTAAGAACAAAATGGGTGTCTTGGTCGACAAACAAAAGCCAGGATATGGGTCTGCTAACGATGGAAACACAGCTAGGCGCTTATTCTATAACGTTGAACTAAGCTCGCAGATAACTGGCATAAACAATAGTTTGATAGAACAATTTTTTTTTTATATTGAGAGTTCTGGCAAGTGGCTACCCCATATATCTGAATAACTTCAAATTGTTATTAGAAGAAACTAGGCAGTTGTATATAAATTTATATGGCTGGTATTATATGCCGAGCAGTGTTCATAAAGTTCACATACATGGATGTGAAGTCATTTCAGCATTTTCCTTACCAATCGGAACATTGTCTGAAGAGGCATTGGAAGCAAGGCACAAAGAATTTAGAAAAAATCGACCTAGCCATACCCGTAAATGTTCGAGGACATTTATATATAAAAACACAATATTTTCATCATCTAATACAAATTTAATGAAAATATTGTTGCTGACATCTGAGCCTCTCTTAGCATCCAAAAGAACTTTTAAATCAAAATCAAATGTAATTATTGATGAAGAAGTTGAGAAGTCTATTCAATTAGTTGATGACCCTTATATTGTTTGTAGTGATTCTAACGAAGAAGTCAATAGCGAAATGAGTTATTGGTTGTTTGTACATATGTATTTTATTTCACATTTTGTTAATAAAAATAAGTTACCAATTTTATTTTTCTATTGTTAATAAAATGAAATTTGCCTAAAAACGGATTTTTTTTTATTAATACAAATAAATGGGAGTAACAGATGTACCTCCCATACATAATCTTGTAAAAAATTAATATAGGTCCAAGGGAGGTTCCCCTAGGAACCGACCGATTTCAACCATTTCTAGAACACATGTATTGCTTTATTTTACGAACCTTTTTACCGAGTTTTGTATGGATCGACCAACTTTTGTATGTATCTCCCATACAAAATAATGAAAAAAATTAATATAGGTCTAAGGGAATTCTAATATAGGTCATATAAGAATTCTATGTCAAAAAATATTTTGGTCACATCTGGTGTTCCGCAGGGAAGTCATCTTGGTCCGGTTTTATTTTTACTGTTTATAAATGACCTTCCTTCTGTAATAAAACACTCTTACGTCTTAATGTACGCCGATGACGTGAAACTTTTCCTAACTTACAAATCGCCTGAAGATCAACAACTCTTACAATCGGATTTAAACAGTCTAGTTGAGTGGTGTAATTTTAACCTTTTAAAATTAAACTTAAAAAAATGTAAGCAAATGACATTCTCACGTCGAATTGCTAATAGTATAAATTACACTATAAATAATACTAATTTAGAAATTGTACACAGTTTTCTTGATTTAGGTGTAATTATGGATCCTAAACTTCGTTTCAATCTTCAAGTTAATTTGGTGGTAAATAAGGCTAGAGGTGTCCTTGGTTTCATTAAAAGATGGGCTAAAGAATTCAACGATCCTTTCACTACTAAAATACTTTATACCTCTCTTGTTAGACCAATTCTTGAATATGCATCCGTAATATGGAACCCTCAATACAATGTCCACATCGATGCATTAGAATCGGTTCAAAAACAATTCTTACTTTTTGCTTTACATTATCGTTGGAACCCCAATATTATTCTTCCCCCTTATGAAACACGCCTCAAAATTATTTCCCTGCCTTCCTTAAGAAGGCATTATGTTTCCTTATTCTTATTATTCCTTAAGAATTATGCTTAATGTCTCTTTTTTATACAAATTACTCAGTGGTGATATAGACTCACAATACCTCCTTTCTTCATTAAACTTCAACATCCCCAGGAGCGGAGCCAGACATTTCCAGCTTTTTAAGTTGAGTCACTGCACTTCTAATTATGCCCTTCACGACCCTTTGCGATGTATGTGTAGTGATTTTAATGGCAACTTGAACTTGATAAATTTTTCTGACTCGGTGGATGTCTTAAAACGCAAAATTATATTACATTTGAATACTTAACGCATTCCTTGTGATAACAAATATAACTCGCGATAATTGTGTAGATTTTACGATTTAACAAATAAGCATCATCGAATATGATAGATACTTTAAGTTTTCGTTTTATTCAGTTTCGTTGCTTTATTTTTTCATGAAATTATTTTAGATCTTTAGTTCTTCCTTATTTGACCATGTATACCGTGTCTCTTGGCTTGGTGTGTCAGAGTTTATCTCTTTTCCATACAAGTTTTTACCTGCGTTGGCCCAAATGCATATCCAAATAATAACTTTAGCTCGGTGTTCCCTTATTTTAGTGACCCGAATATATAAATATATTGTGCCTGCACAATATATACTTGTATATCTGTGCTATGTTTGGTATTGGTTTGGTGTTTGAGAGTTGCATCTCTTTTCCATGTAGGATCTTGGGTTGGACAGTGGCCCCAAGCCGAACGACAACAATTATAAATGCGGTTATATATGGTCTAATAAATAACTTTGGATGTTGTCTTGTATTGCTTCGTATTATGAAGAATGTGCTTTTATTCGATGATGTTTATGAAGTTTACATAAGCACAAAAAATTCTCAAATTTTATTTAATTTTAATTTCCGCTGAAAGGCCAAGCAATTGTGCTTAGTGGAGGCTATTATTTGCCAACAGGTGGTAAGTTTTAGCACGTAGGTGCATTCTATCAGTCCGGCTGATCCGGGAACTTCTTAGAATGTAAATCGTGCATGCGTATGGCGCGGGTCATACGTATCTATGAAGATTTCTTACCTCCGGGCGAATCCAAAAAAAAAAAAAAAAAAAAAAAAGGGAGGTACCCCTAGGAACAGACCGATTTCAACCGTTTTTAGAACACATGTATTGCTTAATTCGTCTAGCTTTTTCATTCAGTTTCGTAAGGATCGGCCAACTTTTGTATATACCTCCCATACAAAATAATGTACGAAATCAATATAGGTCCACGGGAGGTACCCCTAGGAACCCACCGATTTCAATCATTTTTAGTAAACTTCTATTTCTTTAATTGCCTAGCCTTTCGACCAAATTTTGTTAAGATCGCTCAATTTTTGTATGTACCTCCCATACAAAATAATGTAAAAAAATTAATATAGGTCCAAGGGAGGTACCCCTAGGAACTGACCAATTCCAACCATTTTTGCAGTTTTTCTTAATTTCCTTAAATTAATCCAGCACACAAAATTTCATTATCATTGGAGCACTCCTTCTATTTATGTTCCAATTTTATATGGATTCAATGCACTGTGCGCCACTGGAATATTTTGCAGGAAAAACTAATACATTTTCAGTTATTTCACATTTGTCAGTTTTGTTAGAATGAGACAACAATATAAACATGAAAATTACTGATTTATGTCAAAGTTAGCGCCAAAATAAGTTTCTTGTCTGCTCTGAAAAATGTGAGTTGCAAAAATTGTTTTCAAAAATAAAATAAAGATTCCTGTGAAATAAGAATCTACAGCGGAAGAAATTTTTGTGGTGGTTAACTAAATAATTTATCGCAACATATACTTTTAGGGAGTTCATATATCACTTGCATCTGGAGGCTGTAAGTACATTGATCACCTTGCTGTCCGTGAATCTATTCACTCAGCAGCCCACTGAAAAGTCCGTCATCTTCTGGTAAATAGCTCCTACTTTATGCTTATTGCTTGGCTGGTTCTTTTGTCTTTGGCATTGCCGAATCTCTGCTCTCGATTTTTACGTTCTTGGTGCCACTGGTGCTGAACTCTTGCAGGAATTTCGTGATCACTATCCGATAGCTAATCAGAGTCTTCTGTTGATCTTAATTCTCACCAATCACTGCACAACGAAAGAGAATCCCTATATCACAAGTCTATTTGGCTGTTCCGACTCCAAGGACTCGCCGCTTGAGGGTTCCACATTTAAAATCGATTTCACCACAGTCTATGAAGAGCTCTGCCGCATTCTAACCATAAATGAGACCACTCTGTTGTTGCATTTGCAACTGCATCGCAATGAACGCTTCTATCATTTTGTAATGGATCAAAATGATTCGGAGATCTTAGTGACTTCAATACTTTAGACGTTGTATCATGCGCCTGACAGCAATTCACATCATATCTACATGTCACTCATTGTATTGCTGACATTTAGTGAGGACGATAGCTTTAATAAGAATGTGCATAATATTGTAAGTGAAATAAGGCGGAAGAGGCAGAATAGTATTCACTTTATATAGTTTTATTTTTTATCATCTTATAGATGCTTAAAACATCACTTGGTATACGGTGATATACACGATATAAAACATAGTATTTATCTCTTGGTATACGATGTTTTATATCGTGCTTATAATTTAGTTTATGTATAGATTTAATAGTATTTAAGTTTATAATTTTTTTATTTTCCTTTATCAAATGACATTTTATAATATTTTTTACACTAAAATAAAATGTATAATTAATTTTAGTTTTTATGATGTCATCTCATAACTTATTCACTTAATATTTAATATAACATTTAACACATATAAAATTATGTGATAATTGTAGTGTTAACTAAATTTAACGTTAAAATTCTGATTTTGTTGTGTTTTTATTGAAAAAATTATTATTTTTGATATAATAGAATTTTCAAAAATGAAATAAAACAAAGTATAATTATAAAAATGAAAATAAAATATTTTCAATAATCTTTTACCTGCACGTTAGCCCTATATATTTACTACGTTACATCTAACCATTCTGTACGTTAGTCCTACACATTTACTACGTAACATCTAACCGTTTTGTATGTTAGTGCTACATATTTTGTTCGTAACGTTTAACCGTTTAGCACGCTACATCTTACAGAATGTGAGGGCAAGCCTACCTCATATTTACATTAGGTGTATTAGTTAAATACTCGGTTTACTTACCAGTAGTATTAACATGAGTAGGCGAGACAGCTATAAGTGAAAGCATACTTGACACTTCATGAGTACGAAAAGGATAGCATTAAGACCGTACATGAGTTTCGGGTAGTTTTTTCACATCGCTCTTAAGAAACTCATTGAAACTGTTTCATAAAGCCTACCAAATACTATCGTTAGTACTATCAGTTAAATTACCACTTAATTAACCAGGACTATTCATGTGGGGTAGGTATGCTCTTGGACTTTCCGTTACGTTGTATTTTACGATGTAACACACCTACACGCATTTCATACGTTTTTGCCAAATCATCACTAACTTTGTGCTCATTTAAATCTGAAATCAAAGTAATTATTTCAGGGTCACGTTGCTGTTCAGCTACTAACCAATTATTAGAAATACCTGCAATGTTAACTTCTTTGCAAGATATTTGGCACGATTCTAAATCAGACCTTGGGTTTCTAGAAAGGAAATCAACATGACACATTCGGTCTCCATTTCTGTGTATAATATTAAAATCAAATGCTTGCAGAAAAGCCTCCCACCTGTGCACTCTAGGAGTCAAATCAAGTTTAGTTCACGATAATTTTAAGGAATTGCAATCGGTTATAACATCAAACTTACGGCCATACAAATAATGCCTAAAATGTGTTATTGCGTTTACTACTGCAAGGGTTTTCAATTCATATGAATAGTATTTTGTCTCTGCACTCGTAGTTCGCTTACTAAAATAAGCAACAACATGTAATTTCTTTTGCATTAAAATACCACCAAATCCATTAGAACTTGCATCTGTGTGCAACTCAATTGGACAATTTGTCAAATATTATTAGAACTGGTGCACTTGTAAGTATTGAAATAATTTTCTTACATACTGCCTCATGAGACGACTTCCAGTCAAGAACATTTTTGCTTGTTAATGCATACAGTGGAGTCATAATTTGGGAAATTTTTGGCACAAATTGTCGAAAATAGGAAGTCAACCCAATAAATTGACGCAGTTGGGTTATAGTCCGAGGAGGAGAAAGTGCAACTTAAGCTTCAATCTTCTTGGAATTTGGTCTTATATCACCACGACTAACCTCAAAACCTAGATATTCTACTTTAGTTTTCATGAAAAAACACTTTTTAATATTAAACGAAATTCCATATTTAGTTAGTGTTTCCTAAACAACTTCAACCCTTTGCAAGCTTTCAGTTATATTTTCCGTGCCCACCACTAAAGGCCGCTTTACATTATCCTACTGTGTGTTACGACATGTCAAAATTTTCATGTATGATAGAATGTACAATGGTGTAAGCAACGAAAAGCAAAGTGTGTTCGAACCTGTTTTGATTTTTTTGCCATGTCGTTCTACATTTTAATTTTTTGGTTTGTTTCTAATTTCATCACACATTCTATCCGACCAGAGATGAGTTTTATAAGACTTCTTCGAATTTAATTTGTTGAAAATCACCAAGCTGCAAGTTACATTTCATCAAATGCTTAAAAGCAAGCAAAATAATGACTGCTTTTATTTTTAATGCTCAATTGGCCCTTATAATGCTTACAATAGCTGCTATGTCCCGATTCATTTTAAGTATTTTCAATTTTTACATTTTTATTGAATAAAAGTGCAATGTGACTTTGTGAGATAGTCTAAAAGAGAAAAATGAATTTCTTTATACAAAAATAAAAAATGACAGTGTGATAAGATTCGGTTATACTTTCTATCTCACATGTCGTAACACAGTAGGACAATGTAAAGCGGCCTTAAGATGTCATCCATGTATACTACAACGTATGTATTTGCAAGTTCACCGAGAATTTTGATGATATTTCTTTGAAATACTGCAGGCGCATTACGTAGCCCAAATGGCATTGAGAGATATTCATACTGACCGCCTGGTGTTATAAAAGCAGTTTTTCAATAGTCAGGATGGATGGGTACCTGATACCCACTGGCCATATCCAAAGTCGTGAAGTAATGACAACCATGAAGTTTATTAATTTGATCAGATATCAACGGAAACGGAAATCTATCGGGAATAGTATTATCATTTAGTTGTCGATAATCTACGCACATTCTATCTGATCCGTCCTTCTTTTTAACTAGCAATATAGGAATAGCGAAAGGTGATGAGCTTGGCCGAAGAACATTTGCCATTAAAAGTTATTTTATTTAAATACGCATTATGTTTTGTTCGTCTGGGCCTGTAAGGTCTACGTTAAACCATTCTATTTGGATCCATCAAACGAATTTCCATTGGGTCCAAGTAAGCCACACACTTAGGTGTACCTTCGACAAAATTATCTCTTAACTTATTTAAAATGGCTAACAATTTAGGTTTATGCTCCTGAGGTATGTCAGTAGTTATGTCAGCAAAAGTTGAGTCCTCAGTTTGCATGTAACACCAAGGGCGCCCACAGGGGGATGCAGGGGGGGGGCAAGTTCCCCCCTCAACTGAAAATTTTATATATTTTTATTTCCTATGTTTATATGTTACATTTTTGTTTATATGTTACAAAGATTTAAACTCTTAAGTTCTGATTTCTTAGGTGGTACGAAACTTAGTTTTATCTAAGTTTTGTCACTTTTTGTTAAGATTTCATTAACTACTTATGTGCATTGTTCATATAGCAAATTTGAGTAGCGCTACGACACGCTCCGTTACGTTTGTATAACCAGCCCTGAGTAGCGATCAACAACAGATTTTGTTCTCTAATTATCGTCTGTTGTGCAACTATTGTTTTTATTAATTGTGTTGTATATGTGGATATATGTGAATATTATTTGAGTAATCAACACGAAGTTCCTTGATGTGTGAATGGCAAAGTGTATCAACACTTTGTTCCTCCCAAAAGTTTCGAGGCGGCCCGCAACCTTTGTTGAAAAAATATTGATAATTTTAAACAAAGTGTCAACGCACTTTGCCAAATGGAGCTAGAGACGGGTCGGTTTCAAAAAAGCCGCGTCCGTCCAAAAAAGGTAAGTCCTGTCTGAGTCCGTCGCTATCTAACTACACTCAAAGTGAGAGCAAAAATAACTTACTCTCACCGAGTATTATTTTACTTGAAATGAGAAAAAAAAATCATTCTCATCCCAAGTCTAGCTACTGTCAATTATTTTTACTAATCAAAACCTATTCTGTTCTTACATATAATTGTAAAAATTTCAAAAATTTCAGGTGGCAGCCCTAAAGGGTTAAAAATTTCACAATTTTGAAATTCTGACAACGGATTCGGATTCAGCGACCCATTTTTACCTAGTGTTCGCCCCAGCATCGAATTCGTAGAAATAAAAAAAAATAGGTGGCAGCCCTATCAGCGATCTTGAATTTTAAAATTCTGACTTCAGATTCGAAATCAGCGACCCCCTAAAACTGTTTCATAATGTTTAAAACTCTAAAAAAAGCATATTTTTTGTTGTTATCCGACGATCGTTTAACGAATCGTTGTTTCGGTTTCATTTGTGTCTCTTCGTCGCTCAATCGTTTTGTTTTGTTAATGGTTTCGCTAGCGACAGAAAACGAAACAGACGCCCAATCGTTCTTTTGTTGTTTGAATCTTTTTGGTTCGTTCGCTTGAAAGATCCGAACGTAACAAAATAGAACGATTCGTTTTTGTTTATTTGCGTTCTCTGCTCAAAACCGGCTTCTGCATTATATGCTGAATATTAACGAGTAGTTATAAAATGGCCTTTATTAGAAATCACTGAGAAAGCAGCATTGGTTTTGGTCGGTACTGAGCGCAATTAAAATTTTCGCAATGCAGAACAGCGTTTCCACTTAAAACATTTTATTTTACCAAATTTTTACTGCAAACCTGCCCCAAATTTGTTTGTAAGATATGAACCAACAAATTTTACAATAGAAAAAACATACATGGGCCATGCAAACATGTCTTTACTACTGCAACTCAACAATGCTCATATATTAAGCTAACTCAATGAAAATACAACCCTGCACTATCGGCAAATGTCAAACGCGCGACCGAGTTGAACACTTCTCAACTTTTTTCAGCAGCTCGCGCTTTGATCGTACTTTACCCCTTCTTACGAGATTCGACGATATTTACGATACAAAGCACGATCAAAGCTTGAGGTCAAATTATGGATTGCTTCATAACAACTCGTTGTTTCTACTTTAGCTGTCAAGGCGCGACCGACCTAGCGCGCCTTTGCGATTTGGGTATAAAGGGTTCAGAAGTTATATTGTAAAACGTGAAGTCTTTCAATACAAATTCTACTAGCTATTGACTTTTTTAATTTTTTTGTAAAAAAATAAAGAAAAAAAAATTGGATGAAAATTTTATGTATACCTGAATTATATACCTTATATTTACTTTTTGTTTTTTTTTTTTTTTGTAAAAGAATGAAGCTGAAATGAAAATAATAGATACATCTGAAATACTTTTTGGTATTTGTGATATATACAAATTCACTGCATGGACATACATTCACTTCAAAGAATTAATTTTATGTCAGAGTTGCTAAAATTATAGCAAGTGAGCAAATTATTTGTTGCATACAATTATTTTGGTTTGAGTTAAATCTTAATTGTTTGGAATTCTGAAATTTCTCAAGCCTACCTAAACTTCGTAATTATAATTGCAACAAACCAACCAAACTATCAAGTACTATTAATACAATATATTGAATTAAAAATATATATTAAGTTTGTATTCCGAAAAAAAATAGTGGCAAGGCTTGTATGAGAGCCTATAGTAGTAAGAGGAAGAGATAATGGAACATTTTTTTTAGCGTGAATATTTATTAATATTTAACATTTGTTATGTGTGAAACTTTAATTTGAACCTGGCGTGGCGATATCAGAAAGAGCTGATGGTTACCATAATAACTAAAGTTTGGTAGCACAAAAAAAAGTCCATAAATAATATGAGTATGATTAACGTGTGAACTAAAATTTTTAAGTTTGGTAAAAAAATAAAAAAATTATGAAGATTTGAAAAAAAAAATCGTAAAAAAACGTAAGTTTTTTTTGAGTTTTGTGCAAAAAGATATAGAAAAAATAATAATTTTTGCAATATTTTAGTTCACACAGAAACTACACATGTGGAAGTTAAAATTTAGAGATAATCGGACAGGTAATTTTATGTAACGATGGTATAAAATCAGGTATAAAAACGTAAAAAACTACAAATTAAAGCTATATACACAAAAAATTGTTTAAAATTAATAAAATTTTTTTTAATTTTTTTGAGTGTATTGATTCACCACACAAAAAATTGTTTCCATTATCTCTTACCGTTTTCCTGTAAAAAAATTTAAATTTTTCACTCGAATACCAAGCGCGCCAAGTAGGAACATGACTTAAGGTGAATATATCTCAAATACCTAATGCGGTGCATCAATTTTGAGGTCAAATTCGGATTGAGGCTCCAAAAACTTATCGTTGTGTGCTTTATTTTCGACCAAATTTAAAAATGACTTCGTCAAAAGCTTTCTTCTTTGTTTTTATATTTAATATATTGCCAATGATATAAATTCATTACACATATTAATACTCAAAAATATTGCTCCCATTTTATTAACGTGAGCAAGCAATATATGCTATGAACATTATAATCATCATAAATATTACAAATAAAAATATTGAGATATTTTGTTCCATAGTAGACCTTAACGTCGCCAGTCAGAATTAATTCTCATCATATAAAGGAGTTGCATCACCCAAGTTCATGGAACGAGGAGAGGTATTGGTACCAGGGGTGTTACATACAGATTTCGGACTCATTTGGAAATTTGTAGATCGGATAGTTTCATCTTTGTATCTAATAGATTTTCGCGAGGACTCTAAATGTTGTATTGCAAAGTTATTACTATTTCTTAGACCGCTGTAAAAGTCTGTTGAACCAGATTGCATTGAAACTGACCCTGAGGGTATTGGCTTCCGTCTAGCCCAAGAATCTGAAGCCATTTGCCATTCTATGCATTCTTGATTAGTATTTGAATAAGTTCTCTGGTATCCACTTTGAGGGCGATCAGTTTCAAATCTTCCACCCTCTCGAATTTGTCTTGTGTTTGGTAAGGAAGGTTTTGCAAAATTTGTATTAGTCAAAGAAGAGCTAGGACTTGGAGTGTTCTGAACAATATTTTGTGTAGTATGAGATGAGTGTGGTGTATTATATGGTGTCATAAAAGGCGTTTGGCTACTAGGTGTATACGGAGTATTAACATAACCGCCTTGATACCCCGGAGTGTTCGGATAATGCGAAGATGGACTTGGTGCTAATTGTGCTGAATGTCTTATGTTTTGCGGAGAATCATATCCGGTAGTTCGAGTACTTCCTTGGATAACCGGAGTTGTATTAGGAGTATTTGTCGCAATTGGGTCAGAGTAATGATCTTTAAACCACTTTAGAAATGCGTTTAAAGAGTCAAATATATGGCCTCTAAAACGAAAGCCTTCCGGCACCACGGTAACATATTCATGTCGGCTTTTTGTTTTTGGTAAATAAGAGAGTAAAAATTTTCCTGGATAATTTTTGGATGCTGATATAAAATAATGAATTTTTTTTGGATCTTTGAATTTTTCTTCTTTCAATATGTCTTCCATTCTATCCTTCAATCCTCCTTCTGTCTCGCGGTAGTACTTATAACTGAGAAGCTCCCTTGCGCAGGCTGCCATTGGATTAACGTGCCTGGCAATAATTTCATCTAAATCTTCGAATTCTTCATTACCAATCCATAAGCTCTGTCCTAAGCTAAATGTATTTTCTTTGCCTTCTTCGCGTACGTCAATATGTTGGTAAATATCCGATGCCACTTTCCACGTTACTGTTAAATGATCTGAACCTTTACTTGACGGACGAACAATGACTTCACCTTGATCCACATTTTCCATTATCTTTACTACTTCAGCATATGATTTGTTATGAAATGATGGATGAATTATAACGCGTTTTACATATTGCTGTTTGGTTCGAATTTTATTATGCTCATCTTCTTTCAGATTATCTTTTTCTTCGGCTGTATTATCATAAAACGTATCTTTGCGTGGGCGCCATTCATGGTTTTTATCCATTAAATCAGAACTTTTGGAAGAGCAATCTACGGAAAATCTATCAACATCAATTTTTATAATTCGAACATGAATCGGTTGGCCATTTTGAACACGGTCTTCCGGATTTTTAACGTGCTTATCGGACAAATTTTTTATATGAATAAAACCAGATAAGCCGTTATCAAGGCGTATTTTAATACCAATTGCTTGACCAGGACACGCACCAGCGTCAAAATGATTCCAAACCTCTGACAATTCAGGAAAATCGTCTTTTAAGCAAAAAGGGCATTGCCAATGTCCAGTTTCATCATTTCTAACGGGGTTAGCTTGATCAAGTTGTTCGCCTTGTGGTTTTCGGTGTGAAATTCCGATGACATTAGCTAAAACCATTTTCCCCACATAAAATGACTCTGGTGTCTCTTTAGTTAACATATCAAATAATTCCTCCGAATTAGGAGAACTATACGGTAATCTTAAATCTTTGTAGAGAGAATTTAACTCCGTTCTTATATCATAAAGTGTTATGCTCTTATTTCCGAATCCTTGCCTTTCTAATTCAACAGCAAAGGCATCAAGGTCAAGATCTTTTAAGCGCTCGGGCGATTCTAAAATTTCTTCCAAAGCTCCGGCCGGATTTGTTTCGTCATCATCATATTCCATTGCGTCAATGGCCATTTTTCGGGCCCACTCATATGTTTCTGGATGCACACGGGATCCGTCTAACACTTCAACATAGGCCTCGGTGCTATCTCCAAGAGAGCTAGTATCAATTTTAATAAACCCTGAACAGTTTATAAAAACCTTCGGTCCTAAATGACACAACGTCACAAGCTGTGTTCTATTTTCCAATCTTTGATTAGATTGTTTTAAAATTTTAACAAGAGCTTGGCCTTTGCGTGGACCCAGTCCGCATATAAACTGAATCAAGTTTAATGAATGCGAATTTTGAATTGCTAAATTTATATCCAACCCAACTTCATTTGTTCGATTAATAAATTCGATATAGAGATGCTCCAATAATTCTTCTCTAGAAAGTTGCTCTTGTAATGGATGATATCTAAGGCATAAGATTTCTTCATCACAACCACACAACTGAGAGTATTCTACTAGAGGATCCTGCATTTTTCTCGCTAATGAAATTGCTTGCTTAAGCAATGATGGATATTCTCTAAAATCTGCGTGTCCTTTACTAGAATTAGAATATATTTTAGCTAGTTCATTGTCTATTATTTCTACAGCAATGGAAGGAAATTGCTCTTCATCAACAAGTTCTTTAACAATTTCATTAATATCATGTTGAATCATTAACGCTTCTCGGGATTCCCCACCGATCGCTATAATATGAGGTTTTTTATTACGTATAAAATCTTTAAGCATTTTTAAGTCAGACGTTTTAAGTATTTTTTCATCTTGCCTGTATGAAGATTTTCTTTTCAATAAGTGAGGCAAACGGAGATAATCGCTCACATCACCTTCAATAGACGTTATGGCACAAAAAGCCGCCTGTGCATAGTCAGGTACATAAGCTATACCCATCGATCTTATTCCCTTCCATGAACTCCAACCGTCATATATGTAGTCTTCCGAAAATTCTGGTTTATAGGGTGCAACTTTAAGCCAGTTACATAGTTTTAGACAGCAAGCTTTAAGCACAGATTCTTTTGCTTCTGAAATAAGAATTGACTTCAGCTCTGTGCGTAGATCAGGTATAACCATCTTTTTTAAAGCTATTTCGACACAGTCCGCACGTAAAGAATTCCACTCTTGTACATTTTTAGAGAATTCATCTCGCATATAAAGTTGCTTAATCTCATCTAAATATGAGAAGGATGTATTCCCTTCGATGTGATCTAAAATTTCTATTTCCAATAAATTATCTTCTTCTGCTATTACTAGCCTTAAGAACTGTTCTCCTATGAGATCACGAACAGGTTTATTGGAAAGATATTTCATTCCATAACAAATATGACTTTCATCAATTTCTTTTATGCCTTTTTTGGTAGGACGAACATTAATCTTAGCTCTTTCAAAATATACTTCTCTTAAACATTTTCTTAGCAAAGGTTCCCTAGATATCTGCCGGGATACAACAAATTTAGCGGCATGAATGACTTCTTCAACTGTCATAAATTTTGGACTTAAATATTGCCTTGCAACTTCACTTGGGCCAACAGGCTCTTGTTCAACTTCATGGCGTTGATAACTATCTCTCAAATTTTCTGAAAAATGTTCTGGTGAAAGTCCAAATCGTTTGGCAAATCCACATATCCCTGCCTTACGGCACATAGCATATGGACCAGAATCTTTAGCTTGTTTTAATTGTTCTTCTGGCTCATCTTCTTCATCACTATCTTCTGGATTGGCGTTAATTATGCCGTTTTCGTCGCCTTTATTTAATTCTTTTCGATTACCTCTTTTTTTATTTCTTCTCATTTCTTGATGAATATTAGGAATTTCGTGGGAATAATATAGAAGAAAAAACATATGAAAGTCTTTTAATTCTTCGAGAGTTTGAACTTCACGAAGCCTTTCAAAATCTTCATCTTTAATAATTCGAATATCTTCTGGAATAATTAAATCCGTACATTCAATTAAAACATTCAATTGATAGTTTTTCAATTTTTCAAATAACAAAAGAAGCTTATTTTTTCTTGCTATTAATTGACACCAGCGCTCGTCAAAGTAATATATTTTCCATAAATCTTCGAAATTGAGCTCCGGTTTTATATATTCCTTGCGATAAAATGCTATAAAAGGGATTTCCAATTGCTGGTTACGTATAAATTCCAGTACTTGCTTAATTTTTGCAACTGTGCTCGGTGGTTTTTTATTTATTTCATTGCATCCATCATTTTTATCAGGCTGCGAAACCGTAGCTTTGCAAAATCCATGTTTAAAAATCCATTCAGATTCATCATCCAATTCACTTGACCCTTCAGTAATTGATGTAACTGGAATTTGACGAAGCTGCATGCGTTCTGGAATATCAGTTTTCCTAATTTCATTATCATGATCGGTGAAATGACCACGTTTTAATTCACTAGGCTCATATATGTCAAATATAGTTTTCTTTGCAACTTTTTTTTTTAACGATTTTTTTTTATCTCTTCCGCGATCGTCTTCGTTTATTTCATCATCATATTCGTCGGCATCCGAATCTTCTTCATATTCATCTTCCTCGTATTTTGAAAAATCATCATAATCAAAATCAACTCCAAATATATCTTGCCCTTCCTGGAGAGATCTAAAAGTAAATAAAAAAATATTTTAATTAGCAGAGAGCAACAGTAAAATGTGATAACATTAATATTTACAGCAAACGTTTAGTATTTGGATTTAAACATTGAATATTGTCTTAAAATATTAGAACAAAAGATATTTTTGTTACTAAAATAATTTAAATTCATAATTTATGTTGACTTTTCCGTGTCCGGAGTGTGCATTAAACTCGATATTGTTTTTAGTTTTTTAACAAAAAGTGATCGTTTTATTTTAGTTATAATGGGTTCGCGAGTTTATTCTCTAAATAAAAAATGTGTTGCACAATATAAGTTATTAAAACAATAAGTGAATTAGTATAATAAAATATATGCAAAATTAAACAAAGTTATACAAAGTTTTAATATATTATAATGAAAAGGGCAGTTTTTTTTAATTTTTCGGATATTTATAAATTTTTGGTGCAACAGTTGCAAGTAGCAGTACAACTTAAGATTTTAATTAATACGCAACAAACATATGTAACTGGATATCAATACATTTTGTTTCGAAGAATATTTTCCACAAATTTCATCATTGCAGAAGTATTTAGGAAATACTTCATCAAATATCTGACGTCTATAATCATCGGGCAATATTTCTTGTTTTAATGAAACTATATAAGTTGAATAAAACAATTGTTTTATTTTGTG
The DNA here is from genome assembly GCA_943735915.1 of Pherbina coryleti. NCBI lineage: Eukaryota > Metazoa > Arthropoda > Insecta > Diptera > Sciomyzidae > Pherbina > Pherbina coryleti. The sequence continues at coordinate 101,653,618 of OX030951.1, forward strand.
TTTAACAAACAGACTTGAAGCGGGTGTAAACCACGTCAAGTCACTTGATGTTTATTAATGTCATCGATAAATTACAATTATAGTTCAAATAATAACAATTAACTTAACGCAGCAGTTTGGATAAGTGTGTAAGTCACCCAAACTGTAGTTGACCTACATATATTTTAGTTTTTGCTTATTAAATATATTTCTTGCAAATTCAATTATTGCACAATTAAACTGCAAGAGCTTAACAGGTAACAGTTGACCTAGTTTATGTGCGCGTGTTGCTTTTCGTCATGTCAGCTTAAACGCTGACAATTTTCAATGCACGTTTTGCAATAAACATTTAATAAACAAAAGTTAAGAAAGAACAGAATAAAATACTTTTGTTGATTTATCAACATAAGTTAAAACACAGTTAAATCGTAGCGTTTAATGTAGCTGCGCCATTCTTCACAGGACTTATTTAACTTAATTAATTAATGAAGTAGACACAAGTATTCTGCCTTGTACCTAACGCGTTAGTCGAATTGTTTCTTAGCTCTTGGACTATCATTAAATGAAAATTTCTATTAAAAAATATTGTTTTATTGTTTCTTATTATGGATATACTAGCTTTTCACGGCGCACGTTGCTACACCGGCAAGTATATTGAGAAATAATAAGTTTTATTTGGTCGTTAATAAGTTATAATAAGTTTTGGCCGTAATAAAATGAAAGAAACTTTCGTTATAACGGAAATTATTTGCGAAAAATTAAATATAGAATATAATATATATGTATAAAAGAATATAGATAGATAAACATATAAAGGGGGGCAACTCCCAGCATATTAATAGAGCTCTCCGCCCATTTGTAGTACAGTTGCGAACAGTGACCATATGAATTAAAGTACTAAATTTTATTCTAATAAGACCCAAGCCGTCTGAAATATAAAATTTTCAGGGGTGTGCAAAAAATTTGAGGTACGAACCATAGTACGGCTAAGAAGAACACAACAAAGAAAACCACAAGCAAATCGGACGCTCCGTTCTTGAGTTATGGAATTACAAACACAAATCACGACTTTGTTTTATATATATAGATATTGGAAAATCTTTAAAATTCCACATATCCGGAACCACTCCGCAGATTTCGTGCAAACTTCACATAAACCGTCTACGGACCAGCCCCAACGTACCCTGAAATTTTGGTCGACCCGCTTCCGCAGTTAGTGGTGACATCAAAATGTACACCTCTTTTTATATATATAGATTGACAGTTTTTAACATGTGAATTCCAATTTTCTGAGAGAAAAAGTTAAGAAAATGAGAATAATTTTGTTTTTAAAATTGTTTTATTTATTTTTACATTTCAATTAATTATTTAAATAAACCATTCAAGCGGTCTGATGTTCACTTAAAAATTTTTAACGTCAAAAACCACTATTAACATTTAAAATTTAACTTTTTCTTAACAAACTTTAACTTAATTTGAATTAAAATAATTTTTCTGTACGGCCGCCACCTCTCTGCAGACAATGGCAACCCTCGGAGAGTATTCAAAATGCCATGTAAAACTTCTTGAGACCAAGAACATTCCGTTCATCGCCGTTCGGAGTCGGCGTTAAACATGTAGGTTCGGTTCTCGGGCAATTGTGTACAAACTTAGTAACACGCACAACACAATTGATCATGAAGCTAGGTCAAAGTCCTTTCAAAGGCTGAAATGGCCAGTTATTTATTTATTTATTTAAAATATCTTAGCGTAGTGAAGATCAGAAAATCTCTAGATAGTTCAAGTTAGCGCACCATAGCCAATGTTGCAGAGCCCTTTTTATATCCATTAGAACCAAGGTCAACGAACATCATTTCTAAAAACCAGTGAAAAAGAGAATATTTGCGGAGCTCTTTTCAAATTTAGATATAAAAACATTTTTTTAAAACTCCGTAAACCACACGATACCCATAATAGTAAGAAAAAAAATATCAGTAAAAATAACATATACTAATTCTTCATGTTAAAATGTCGATATAATCAAAACACATAATAAATATCTTTCTCTTGGCAAAACTTCCATATGTAATTTAAAAAGTTAATTTTAATTAGTTACTAGTAAGATCTTCGACTGGGCCGAAGTTAAAATACTCCCACGGTCGAGCCAAAGTATCTTCAAAGCCTTAAGCAATCAATAAAATGTTTATTTGTATAAAAATTTTCATTATAGTTTAAACAGAAAATATTCGCTTTTGTTTTTTGATAAAGTCACTTTGTATGGGAGGTAGGCGCGGTTTTCACTCGATTTCGGTAAATTTCATACACAGAGAACATGTTATATATCAAAACTCAAATGCTATTAAAGTCCATACATTAATGTTTGTGGAATTCTAAAGGATTTTACCGTTTTGATAAAGTCACTTTGTATGGGAGGTAGGCGTGGTTTTCATCCGATTTAGTTGATAGCTTGATCCCGATGAGGATAGCTGGAACATTACGGCTGTAATCGTGATCACCGACAGACAGACAGACAGACAGACAGACAGACGGACATGGCTAAATCGACTCGGGTGGTGATGCTGATCAAGAATATATATCTTTTTCTATGCCTACCACGCCTCCTTATGGGGGTTACAGACGGAGTGACAAAATTAATATACAAATAATTCTGTTTTCACACGGTAGATTGGTTCCAGAAAAAACCGTGTAAAAAAGGCATTGATCGTATGAAAAAATAGGGGATTGGTTCCTTATCGCTAAAACCTATTAAAATTCGTGAAAAACAAGGATTTTTAAGAACAATTATTCATATTTATTTTATTTTATCACATAAGTATATAATTTGTTTTAACACAAGCATAGTTATTAAAGAAAAAAAAGTCTAAGCTTAAAAGCAATTGAAATTTCATTTTTTTTTATAGTTCTTACTGTGGCTTCGTTTAAACCGAACATTTTGCCAAGAAATATTGAGCCTTCTCCATTTCGAAGGCGAACTAAAATTTAGATTTAGGTTTCCAAAAAAATAGCTACGTTTTTATTTTGTATTTGTAGTTTCGACATTTTCTTTTAGGTAAACATAAAATATTTAACAAAATTAAAAACATATAAATAACTGAATGAATATAAAATATTTTTTGGCTTTAACGTTAGAAAAACAAATTTGCATGTTAAAAATGTCTTTACCAAACACGTCTGATTGCAATGATAGTTCTCAAAATAGTAACACATCTCAATTACTTTGACAAGTAAATTTGCTTGTATCTACAAAAAAGGAATTCCCCTAAATGTGTGATATGAACATATTTTGCAAAAATTAAATTTGACAAAAAAAATCAAGACCAATAAAGAAATTTAAAATTTTTAAACCGTGTTAAATAAAAACCGCGTAAAAAAACCGTGTAAAAACAGAATTAGGTGTACCCTTTTTACGTTTTTTAAACGTGGGGGTATAAAAAGTTTTTTCAACTTTAACTCTTCGAGCCACACCCTCACTCCAGTAACATAGCACCAAATGGGGGTATGTCATCGCCCCACGTCAAAAAATCGTTGTAAAATTCCGAATTTTGGATATATAAGCTTAAAACGTTACATGGTTACTATTTTTGATCTTGTTCAACATTTTGTATAGTTCTTTTCTAATATTTTAAAAATGGCTGTAAAGCTAGTTAAGTTGTGAACACCCAGGTGGCGTAAGGAGTATGCATAAAAAGTTTTTATTTAAAAAAATAGGTTTATTTGAAAAGCACCAATGTGGCTCGAAGGGTTAAGAGGTAAAATTTAAAATGTAGAAAGCTTTTTCGACTATTAAAAATGTCATTTATTTTGGAAAGAGTTAAACTTGAAATATTAACTAACTTACTTATCTGGCGCTTACAACCGTTGGTCGGTTTTGGCCTCGTACAAGAAATTGCGCCAGCCATTTCTGTTTTGCGTTTGCTGGCGCCAGTTGGAAACACCAAGCGTGGTCAGGTTATCCAACACCTGATCCTTCCATCGAAGATGTGGGCGTCCTCTTCTGCGTTGACCACCACTGGGCACCGTATCGAATATTTTTTTCGCTGGAGTGTCGTTTTCCATTCGATTCAACATGACCTAGCCAGCGGAGCCGCTCGATTTTAATACGCTTAACTATGTCGATGTCCAGCTCACACAGCTCGTGGTTCCATCGAATTCGGTACTCGCCATTGACGCAGATTGGACCGAAGATCTTACGAAGGATCTTTCTCTCGAATGCTCCCAAAGTCTTTTCATGGTGTTCGTCGAGAGAGAGCTCTGCTTCTCAATTGCCTACTCAGCCCAAAGTAACACCTGTTGGCAAGAGTTATCCTTCGTTTTATCTCAATACTGACATCATTGAAAGAGTTTATGCTGGATCCCAGATAGACGAAGTACTTAACAACCTCGAAGGAGATGTTGTCAACAGAGACGTTGTTTCCAAGACACTGGGACTATTTATTTGTTGACACTATGTATTTCGGCTTATCTGCGTTCACTGCAAGACCCATTCGACTCGACTCTTTCGCTAACCTGGAGAGTGCTACGCTGACTTCGCGCGTATTATGGCGAATGATATCAATGTCATCAGCATACGCCAGCAGCATAATAATTTTGTAGAATATCGTGCCACTGAGTCTCAAATCAGCAGCTCGGATGATCTTCTCCATCATTTGGTTGAAAAAGTCGCATTATAAGAAATCACCTTGTCTGAAACCTCGTTTGGTATCGAATGGAGGAATGAGAAGTTTTTAATCGACAAAAAGATGGTGTGTGTCGATTTGTTTTTCTGGCATCTTTTCCAAGATTTGTTGTAGCGTAAATATCTATAGTGGATTTGCCAGGTCTGAAGCCACACTGATAAGGTCCAATCAGCTGGTTTACGATGGGCTTCAGTCTTTCACATAATACGCTCGCCAGGACCTTATATGCGATATTAAGAAGGCTTATTCCACGGTAGTTGGCGCAAATGCTGGGATCGCTTTTCTTGTGGATTGGGCAGAGCACACTGAGGTTACAATCGTTTGGAATGTATTCTTCCGACCACATTCTGCATAGGAGCTCATGAATGCATTTAAATAGAGCTTCGCCTCCATTCTTGAAGAGCTCAGCAGGTAAGCCATCGGCTCCTGCGGTTTTGTTGTTTTTAAACCGAGCTATAGCTTTCAAAATTTCACTATGGTCGGGCTGCGGAACTTCAACGCTGTTGTCCACAATTGGGGTTTCCGGGATATCATTTCATCACCATTCAGAAGCCTAGAGAAGTGTTCACTCCACATCATCAGTGTGCTCTGGATATTTGTCACTAGATTCCCGTTGTCATCCTTGCAGGAAGAGGCCAGGCGACTTATTTTTCGAAAAATTTTCGGACCTCATTCCTGTCACCATGCATCTCAGTTTTCTCGCACTCACTCATTTCCACTTCTCTTTAATATCGCCTCAAAATGCGTCTCTCTTCCCTCCTCTTCTCTTTGTATCGCTCTTTAGCAGCATGCGTTACAACCGACTGCAGGGTGACTTTGTAGGCGGCATCTTTTTCTGCAGTGGCGTCGCGACACCCCTGGTCGTGACACTGGTTTCGGTGAGGGCGATGATAGCCAATCACCTCTTCGGCAGCCTTACGCATGGAGTGGGAAATGTAATTCCACTGCGCGCATATATCGTCGATCGGAGGAGTGCTTTCTTGAAGCAGGAGTGAGAGTCGAGTAGCGAAGCTTTCGACGTTTAGCTTTCTCTGTGCTGGATTGCGCGCATTCTTGGTTGCACACACGCGTGTACGGATCTTGGCTGCGACAAGATAATGCTGCGAGTCTCTATTGGCATCACGGATCGTGCGTACATCTAAATCACTGGAAGAGTGCCTTCCGTCAATCAAAACGTGATCAATTTGGTTGCGCGTCTTTTGATCAGGAGACAGCCAATTTGCTTTATAAATATTGAGATGCTTGAATCTCAAATTGTCGTGGAGGCTGAACTTTCCGACTGTCGGACCAAAGATATTTTCTTTTCCTTTTTATGTCGTGTCGGGGGCTGCGTTCATAGGCCTCTTCAAGGCGGTCATAAAAGCTGTCTTTGGTCTCATCGTCTTTGTCTTCTCTCGGAGCGTGCGCACATATCAGGCTTATATTGAAAAATTTTGCCTTGAAACGGATTATGGCAAGTCGCTCGTTCACAGGTGTGAATCGCAGGACATGATGCCGTAGTCTCTTGCCAACCACGAAACCGCAACTAAACTCGTGCTTCTCCGCATGACCGCTGTAGTAGATATCACAGGATGTTTGCCGTGAGCAACTCTGTCCCTTACATCGCATTTCTTGGATTGCAGTGATATCAGCTTTGTATCTTTCTAAAATATCTATCAGTTGGATAGAGGTACCATCCCAGTTAATGGTCCGGACATTCCAAGCGCATATCCGTAAATAATTGTCAGTTTTTCGTTTGCGGTACTCGTCATCAGATTTGGGGATCATTCTGATCTTTTTTCTTTTGAGCTTCATTGAAATATATTTTAACGTGGAGGCAGCCCGCCGCTCAGATTAGCCGTCAAACTAACGGTTGCCAGTTTGCGGTTTCTAGAGGACACCACGGAGAGGTTTGAGTCGTCTTGAGGTCCGATTGTTTCTTAACATTAAAATTATTTTCTTAACATTTTTACGGGCGTGCTCTCCCAGAAATTTTTAATCTTAATATTTGAATACGGCCTTTCATTATTTATATTGAAAACAAATTTTTTTTTGAGCTCTAGGCCAATCATGTTGACAACAAGACAACATGAAGAACAAAGAAGGCAACAACCAACAACAACAACGGCTCTGTATAGAGCAAATTACACAGCTTGACTATGTAGACTGTTTGGTTGGCCACTACACCAAGTCATCTCATTATTAGACAGAGAGAACAGAGTCAGTTTTAAGCGTTCTCTTTGTCTAATAAATTCCAGGTAACTTTCTCTGCATAATTGGCAGTATCAGTAGAACCTTAGTAGCTTGAGTGCATCACAGTGAAAAGTCATACAAGGCTACTGATGACTTGGTGAAGCGGCCAACGAAACAGTCTGTATAGTCAAGCTGTGTGATTTGCTCTATACAGAGCCGTTGTTGTTGTTGTTGGTTGTTGCCTTCTTTGTTCTTCATGTTGTCTTGTTGTCAACATGCTTGGCTTAAAGCTCAAAAATTTGTTTTTAGAATAAGTATTTTAGGTAGATTTAAGATAAGAAAAATAAAACAGTATTATACAAATGATCGGACCTCATTCCTGTCACCATGCATCTCAATTTTCTCGCACTCACTCATTTCCACTTCTCTTTTATATCGCCTGAAAATGCGTCTCTCTTCCCTCCTCTTCTCTTTGTATCGCTCTTTAGCAGCAGGCGTTACAACCAACTGCAGGGTGACTTTATAGGCGGCGTCGCGACACTCCTGGTCGTGCCATTGCTTTCGGCGAGGGCGGTAATAGCCAATCACCTCTTCGGCAGCCGTACGCATGGAGTGGGAAATGTAATTCCACTGCGCGCATATATCGTCGATCGGAGGAGTGCTTTCTTGAAGCAGGAGTCAGAGTCGAGTAGCGAAGCTTTTCGACGTTTAGCTTTCTCTGTGCTGGATTGCGCGCATTCTTGGTTGCACACACGCGTGTACGGATCTTGGCTGCGACAAGATAATGATGCGAGTCTCTATTGGCATCACGGATCGTGCGTACATCTAAATCACTGGAAGAGTGCCTTCCGTCAATCAAAACGTGATCAATTTGGTTGCGCGTCTTTTGATCAGGAGACAGCCAAGTTGCTTTATGAATATTGAGATGCTTGAATCTAGTGCTACTAACGACCATGTTTCGCGCTGCGGCAAAGTCAATCAGCCTCATTCCGTTATCGGAGGTATTGTCGTGGAGGCTGAACTTTCCGACTGTTGGACCAAAGATATTTTCTTTTCCCACCTTGGCGTTGAAGTCACCAAGCACGATTTTTATGCCGTGGCGGGGACTGCGCTCATAGGTCTCTTCAAGGCGCTCATGGAAGCTGTCTTTGGTCTCATCATCCTTATCTTCTGTCGGAGCGTGCGCACATATCAGGCTTATATTGAAGACTCTTGCCTTGACACGGATTATGACAAGTCGTTCGTTCATAGGAATGAATCGCAGAACATGATGCCGTAGTCTCTTGCCAACCACGAATCCGCATCCAAATTCGTGCTTCTCCGCATGGCCGCTGTTTATAGAGAATACCACGCAGAGGTTTGAGTCGACTTGAGACGAGTTCGACATGCATATAGATCATATATGCCATATAGATACTTTTCGAACAACTTTGAATATTATTCAAACCTCCAATTTAATAAACTAAAACCCCATTCTAAATTTAAAACAGATCAGGCTAACTGGGTGCTATTCAATCTCTCGGATCCAAAAAATAACATTAATTCCGAAGCTGCTAAGCTGCACAAAGCCATCCGACCAGCTACAAATGCATCAATACCATAAACAAAATAGTTTTTGTCAAAGCGACAGTCCCATTGTGGAATAGAAATTCAAGTTTGTTGAGAAATGAAAAACAATTTCTCTGGCATAATTTTGAATGCACTAGAACCGACTCAATCCTTATTGCTTACAAAAAAACAAATGCCGTTTTCTGAAAAGCCTCAAAGTTGGCCAATTCTCAAAAACTGAAAAAACAATTGACTGAAAAAAATCAAACCTTACTCTAATAAAGGGTGTTTTTTTTAGGGGTTTGTTTTTCGAATAGAGATAAAACTGGCATTTTGTGGTCAAATCTGGCAACTCTATGTCATTTATGTTCAGTTTGGTTGGCCATTTCATCATGAACAGGTTGACAAAAGAACAACGCTTGCAAATCGTGCAAATTTATTTCAAAAATAATGGTTCAGTTCGCGAAGTTTACCGCAAGCTCCGTCCATTTTATGGTCGACATAATAGCCCATCAGAGCAATTAATTCGGTTAACCATGGGTCGTTTTCGCACTACGTTTACTCTATGTGATAATACGCATCCGCAGAGACGTCAAACAGTGCGCACCGAAGAAACAATTGCCGCTGTAGAGCAAAATGTTGAAGAGGACCCGAATGAATCGATTCGCCACCGTGCACAGCAATTGGAGCTTTGTCCATCAACTTTATGGAAGATTTTGCGCAAAGATCTTGGCTTGCGACCTTACAAGATCCAGCTTGTGCAAGAATTAAAGCCGCGAGACCATGCAATGCGTCGTGATTTTGGTGTATGGGCCGAAAATGAGATTGATCTCGATGCTTTTCATGATAATAACATCGATGATTTTCATCGCAAAATTTTGTTCAGTGATGAGGCTAATTTTTGGTTGAATGGCTACGTCAACAAGCAAAATTGCCGCATTTGGAGTGAAGAGAATCCACACGAGATCCTTGAGACGCCATTACATCCACAAAAACTGACTGTTTGGTGTGCTCTATGGGCTGGTGGAGTCATTGGGCCATACTTCTTCCGAAATAATGCTGGAGAGTCAGTTACCGTTAATGGAGACCGGTATAGAGCCATGAAAACCGACTATTTTGTTCCCGAATTGGATGGCATGAATGTGGATGAGTTGTGGTTCCAACAAGACGGCGCTACATGCCACACAGCGCACGTCACAATCGATTTATTGAAGGAAACATTCGATGAGCGCATAATTTCGCGGAATGGACCTGTCAATTGGCCACCAAGATCGTGTGATTTGACACCATTGGATTATTTTCTTTGGCGATATGTGAAGTCGCTCGTCTACGCCAACAAACCAGAAACGTTAGGGGACTTGGAGGCCAACATTCGTGGCGTTATTGCCGACATACGGCCCCATATGCTCGAAAAAGTGGTTGAAAATTGGACCTGTAGAATTGGCTTTATTCGAGCCAGCCGCGGCGGCTATATGCCCGAAATCATATTTAAACATTAATGGCATAAAGTTATCCTTCCAATAAAGCCAAATTGATGGACATTAAAACGATTTTCTTGTGTTTTATTTCAATTCGAAGTTCTATACCTCTAAAAAAAACACCCTTTACAAAGAAGATTTGGTCAAACATTAAAACATTGGTGTGGAATAACACTTGTAGCGCCACCAAAATTTTTAATTGAGGTACAAACACCATTACATCTCCACTGACATAGCTTATTACTTTGGTTCTTATTGGTCTGAATTAACTAAAAATAGTAATTTTCATTCAAATTTTCTAATCCAAAAGCAAACAATTTTTTTAATTACTGACATAATCCACGTAATATATCTTTTGCAGGAAGAAAAATAGAACAAAATATAACTCGTATTGTGCTTGAAAAATCTCTGAGTACAGCGAAGGACAAAACCCTTGGTTTCGACGAAATATCGTATCTCATGCTCAAAAATTAACCCGATATTGGCAAAGAAAGAATATTAAACCTTTTTAATGCTATTTTTGAAGAAGATATATATCCACAGACCTGGCGAACAGCAATAGTAATACCAATAGCTTAACCCAACAAACCAATTCTAGAACCGAGCAGCTATCGTCCAATATCTCTGTTACCCTGCACAGGAATATTGTTAGAAAAAATAATAGCACAAAGGTTGATGTGGTTTGTGACTTAAAACAACCTAATTAATTCGGTTCAAGTCGCTTTAAGAAAAAAAAACAAAGCACCACTGATATACTCCTGCATCTGAACTATTATGTGTAACGTTCTTTCAAAAAAAAAAAAACCATATATCTATTCTTGCAACCGATTTTGAAAGAGCGTTTGATCGTATAGGTGCACATATTGCGTTACAACAACATTCGAGATGTGGTCCGAAAATCTTGAACTTTGTTTTGACCGGCCGCAAGTTTCGAGTGTGAATTAATTCGAGCTATTCGGAATTTTTTTTATTTAAAGTAAAATTTTGCACATTTGTAGAAAAAATGATTGCTCAAATTTTAATCTAAGCTATGAGAATATAACTATTGAACCTGTACAGAATCTGTACAGTACTTTTAAGGGAAATTGTTTAGAATTAAGAAAAAGCAGCCTAGTTTACATAATCAAATACCTAACATCTAAAAATTTTCAAATTCACACATCCTCTTTAGTAAATATTATGAGATCTCTTGTTCTTTCTAAAATCAACTACGCGCTTCCTATATTTGATTGGCGTACCAAATCTAATTTAAAGATGTTGTTCGCGCCTTATCATACAGCTGTTCGCCGAAGTTTAGGAGAATTTCCTACTTCAAAAATTAAGAACGTGCTGTTTGAATCTGGCCTATCAATAATATAAGACCGAGTTGTAGCTCTAACTTACAAGCTGGTTTCAAAACTTGCCAACTCAAACAACGCAATCCTTACCGATGATGTAATAAAAGCTAAAAATCATAAAAATCCCTAAAGTTATCTTCAAATAAAAACACGTGATGATTGAGCTGCTGCATAGACAATAATGTGTATATTTTATTTGAACAAGAATGTAAGGAAAAGAGAATGGAATAAAAGACAATTAAATGACATTAGTTGCATAAAGCTTTATCCGCATCAGTAATATAATAAAGCCTAATTTACAACACCCTCACTTGTTGAATCTTAAATTAATTCAAATAGTAAGTTTTTTATTAACAAAAATATATATAATGGAAAAAAAAATCAAGTTCAACTAGATATGGATTTACTTAAAGTTTAAGTTTTGTTTTAAGCAAACGGAAATAAAAAATATGAAATTATTTGAAATTGAACACAAACCCATTTGCTTTACGCAAGAATTGTTCTTTTCTTTAGTGACTGCCTTAGTTAAGCTATCAGCAGTCATATTTACTGTTGAAATATATTTTATTGATATGATACCCTTTTCTACCGTTTCCCGCAAGTGGTGGTATTTAATATCGATGTGCTTGGACCTAACTTGAAAGCTCCTTGATTATCACAGAGCAATTGTATTGATGATTTGCCGCTGTAATCCAGCTCATCCGATAATTGTTTAAGTCATACTGCTTCTTAAATAGCTGCTGACATCGCCATATATTCAGTCTCAGTACTCGAAAGTGCGATCGTCGGTTGTCGTTTGCTTGACCAAGTGATTGCAGCATTCGACATCTTGAATAAATATCCAGTACATGAGCGACGTTTATCTATGTCTAAAGCCCAATTGGCATCACTGTAACAATGCAGTTCTAGTGAACCACCCGATGAATACTTTCATTTATAGTGCATTGTTCCCTTTAAGTACCGTATTATTCTTTTGACCGCCTTCCAATGTGCCATATTGTAATTTGTATTAAATCGACTCACATCGTTAACTGCAAACGCAATATCTGGCCGTGTACATTGCGCTAAATATAAAAAACTTCCAACTGCAGCTTGATATGGAATTTTCGCTAGTCCCTCTTTATCAGTACTTTTCGAAATCATGTCAATAGACAGCTTCTGATTATGGTTGGTAGGTGTAGAAACAGGTTTACAACACAGCTTTTAATAGAACCGAAATATTTAATTTTGAACGCAGTACACAATGAGCTTTTAAATCCTTCCGGAATATTAGTATGTCATCAACCTATATTGCCAATATTAATGATGAATCACCATTTTAGTACACACAAGGATCTTATTTTGATTTTTTTAAGCCAAATGACTTCAGCACAGCTTCCAGCTTCAAATTCCATTGTCTTCTGGTCTGTTTTAAGCCGTACATCGCACGATTCAACTTGCATACCATTTTGGAACCATTATGGAATCCTTCTGGCTGCGCAATATATATTTCTTTCTGAAGTTCGCATTGTAGAAATGCAGTGACCGCGCCCATTTGATCGAGTCTTAACCCATTCTTTACAGCCAATGCAACCAGAAAACGAATTGTTGAGTAGCGTACAACTGGAGAGAACGTTTCGTCGTAATCCGTTCCATAGATCTGGCTACAGCCCTTTGCGACCAAACGTGATTTATACTTGATGATGTTGCCTTCCATGTCGCGTTTAGTGGCAAATATCTATTTTGTATTTAATGCTCTTCGACCCCTCGGCAACTCCATTAAACTCCATGTGTTGTTTTCTGCTAACGAACTCATCTCACTCTCCATAGCCAATTTCCATTCCATTCCATTTCAGCATCTGTTCGATTCTTAGCTTCTTTGACTGTAATTGGATCAATATCTTCGTTAGTTTTATATGTTAGATAACTTACAAATCCATCAAATGGTTGAGATAGTTTCGGTACTCTAGCTGAATGTCTTGGTGTTCTATCATCAGTCTCTACGGGCTCTTCAGGTTCATAAGCTGGGTCGGTGAGTGTGGCATCTCCTGTTGAGTGAAACAAACTAGAATCGGAATCACTTTCCTCATAATCATTCATCGACTGATTTTGTAATACGTTCGAATTATTTTCAGAAGATAATTTTGGCTTATTAGTTTCACGATCCGTCACTTGATCTGAAACCTCTGCATTTACGTCAACTCCAATAATAGATTTGTTTGTTTTTTCATGAAACATAACGTCTCAACTCACAACTAACTGATTTGTTTGTGGATTAATGGAACGAAATCCTTTTTTATTAGAATCATATCCCACAAAAATCATCTTTATCGCCTTTCTAACCAACTTCTTACGACGCTGCTTTGGAATGTGCACCATAACTGGAGACCCGAAAATGCGTAAATGTGAGACATCAACTTTTGAATTGGTCCACACTTCCACTGGTGTTTTATTCTCAAGGCTGAGCATACTGACCGGTTAATCAAATACGACGCCATATTAACTGCTTCAGCCCAATATTCGTCACCAAGCTTAGCATCAAACAACATACATTTGGCACGTTCAATTAAAGTTCGGTTCATTCGTTCCGCGTGTGGCGTCCGTGGCGTAGTTGGTTAAAGTGCGTGGCCGCTATGTCAACGAACCTGGAGACCCAGGTTCGAATCCCAGAAAATTATTTGAATTAAAATAAGTTTTCTGTACGGCCGCCACCTCTCTGCAGACAATGGCAAACCTCAGAGAGTAATCAAAATGCCATGTAAAGCTTCTTGAGAACAAGAACATTCCGTTCATCGCCGTTCGGAGTCGGCGTTAAACATGTAGGTCCGGTTCTCGGTCAATTGTGTACAAACTTAATAACACGCACAACATAATTGATCATAAGAAGCTAGGTCAAAGTCCTTTCAAGTGCTGAAATGGCCAGTTATTTATTTATTTTATTCATTCGTTCCGCTGTAACGTTTTGTTGCGGCGTATATACATTTGTTGATTGATGTTGAATCCCATTAACACGACAAAATTTTAAATTCGAAATGCTTCAAATTCGATGAAGATGTTCAAGACTTCAGATTTTGCTTGCAGAAAATATACAAAAACTTTCTTAGAAAAGTCGTCAATAAATGTCAACAGATATTTCGAACCACCAATCGATTTCATTTCCATTGGTCCCACTAGGTCTGAGTGCACCAGCTCTAGTGTTTCACTTGTGTTGCTTACATTTGATTTGAAGGGCTCACGCTCAAGGGCTTCGCAATTCTGCAATCCGATTTTTTGGTTAGAAAATTTCATCCCAGTTACCACTCAATCGCGCATTTTGCATAAACTTGCATAATTCAGATGGCCAAATCGACGATGCCAGGTAATTGCATTTAGTTCTTCTTTAGATGATAGCATGCATACACCTTTTCCAACTTTCAACTTGTAAATTCCACCATCTGACTTACAATGTGCTTATTCAACCAAGTTTTTGTCATAAATTGAGCATCCTTTTTTATTAAAGACTACAGTATTTCCTTTATGACAAACTTGGTAAACACATAATAAATTAGCCGATAATTTAGGTATGTGCAATATGTTCGCTACTTCAACTTCATCATTATCCAACAAAAGTTTTGATTTACCAGAACCAACAACTTTCATTTTCGATTCATTTGCCGTTGATATTTCTGTGACATTCGTTGCAGTGCGATCAAATAATAAATTCTGATACGGTGTCATATGACTCGAAGCTCCACTATTCACATATTTCATTATTTGACGAACTCGTTACTGTAAATGCTCTATTCGCAGTCTCTTTGCTTTTGTTATAGTTGTTTCTATTGGTTTTGCCTTCTTCCTTCTGTTCTTTCTTTTTACATACTGAACTGATGTGGCTCCTGCCTCCGCACGAGTAACACTTTTTTTCCGCTATTTGATTTTTTGTTGTTTCGCTGCTTTTTTGCATGCATTCCAAGATATGCGCTGCTCTTGTTGCTTTCGTCCTCCCCTGAGAACTGCGTGTCTAACAACTAAACCTCTGCACGAGAGCGCTTGAAATGCGTTTCAAAGTACTCGTTTGTGGTGCAAGCTTTTGCTATGTTTTGCTCTCATCAATGAAATCAAGCTTTATACTACAGAGAGCACTCGTCGCTTCAGCAGAACAAGAACAAAATAAAACCAACGCAATGTTAGGCACGATTCGACAAAGAAGTGTGCACTGACTGGAAAGTTATGTAAACAACAGCAGAACGCTTGGAGTTATGCTGTGTCTTTAGGTTTCATATTCTTCATTTTCTTGTAAAAAATCATTAGGTGGATATTTAAAAAGCCAAAAAAAGGGATTTTATTATTAATTATTCAAATTATAATGGAAGAATTATTTGTTTAGAATAAAAATGCATTTTTCCCGTTTTTAATAATATTCTATATATAAATAGGCGTAGGCAAAACAGCCTAGAACCATTTTCTCCCGTGTTTCCCAACCGATTTTGATAATTTTGGAGTGCACCGAATATCGTTGGTGGGCGTGATACATACCATACAACCCAAATTTGCGATATCAAATAACTTTAGAGTTATATTTCACACAACCTCGGAAATTCGACCTCAAATCACACGTACCATTCCACTGGTTACAGTTAATAGGCATTGAAAGAGGGGTCTGGCCTTTTTTAGCAGCCCAAATTTTCGGTATAACTTTCAAACTATAAGTCTCAAATCAATGAAACTCGGTAGGAACTTACTATTTAGTCGTGTTCTTCGTCTGGAAAAATTGGACGGGCATTAGACAAGGGGGCGTGGCACCACCCATACAATTCAAAGTTTTTATATTGAATAGCTTTGGAAGTAAATGCCTTACAACACTGAAACTCAATATGGAGTTCCTAATTGGTGATATCCTTCAACTAGAAAGTAAATAGAATATGGGAAGTAGGATACTGGGATGGGCATTTGACAAATGAGTGAGGCTCCGATCCAAATAATTCAAGTATCCAAATAACTCAATGAAGTGTAGGGAAAAACTTAAGCGCATTAAGACCATTTAGGGTTCTGTAGATTTCGTGTTTAGCCGTTTTTCGGGGTAGCTGATTTCGAATTTGATTTCAGAATTTTAAAATTAAAGATGGTGGATAGGGTCGCCACCTAAATTTTTTGTAGTTTAAAAAATTCGGTGCTGGGGTGAACATTACGTAAAAATGGGTCGCTGACCGAATCCGATGTCAAAATTTCAAAATTATGATATTTTAACAATAGGGTTGCCACCTAACAATATATTTTTTTAAAGAGTTTTAAACAGTATCTAACAGTTTTAGGGTGTGGTCCACTGATCTACTGTTGTAGAAAAAACGAGTGCATTCGTGCAGAGGTTTACTAACAACTTAAGCTTGATGTCGTCTGAATTTATTTTGCTACATGCTTCAAAACTTAAAATTAACGGGCTATACTCATCCGATAGCCCTGCAAGCATGATTGCCGCTATCCAATCATCATCAATGTTAAAGCCTATACATGTCAGCTTACTTGCCGTTGTCATATATTGATCGATGTAAATCTGCATATTTTCATACTTTTACAAACGAATTGAAATTAAAGTTCACAATAAGCCAATTTTGCGCATTAAGCCACGATCTTCATACATGTTTTGAAATTTTGTCCAAATTTCTAATGCCGTTTTGCAAGACCTGATATGCACATACAAATCTGGTTTCACGCTCAAAGCTAACAGTGTCTTCGCTGCACTCCTTTTGTCGGAAGCTTCTTCAAGGCACACATTTTGATTTTCTTTAGATGGCACAATACAACTACTTAGTCCTTTTAGCTCTAATAAGTTCTCCATTGCAAATAACAAATTGTGGAAGTTTTCGCTGCCTTTCAGTTTCTCGACCACAAAATCCGCTTTCATTGAGTTTGCCATTTTGACTTTATTTGATGGTTTTGCGACTCACGTGCTTCGAAAGCAACTACCGCAACTCAAGCAACTAATGCAATCAAATCCTCAAAAACAGAATATATATTAAAATTATTTTAATGTACTTTTAGCGATTCTGGGCACACAACCTCTTCAAATAAAAACACGTGATGATTGAGCTGCTGCATAGACAAGAATGTGTATATTTTATTTGAACAAGAATGTAAGGAAAATATAATGGAATAAAAGACAATTAAAGGACATTTGCATAAAGCCTTATCCACATCAGTAATATAATAAAGCCTAGTTTACAACAAGTTATCCATTTTATTAAGTATTCACGCACTCCCAAAGAGTACAACAAGTGCAGAAACATTAGCCACAAAACTTGCTGCTAAGCATGCGACCAAAAATAAAGATAAATTTGTTATCTGTACGGATAGCTTCAGTAGCATACTAGCTATTAAAAGTATAATACACAAAAGTGGAATTATTGCTAACATAAGAAACATTTTCATCAAACATAAAAACAAAATAAAGATTATGTGGGCCCTGACCATGCAGGTATTCCTGGAAATGAAATTGACGACAAAGCTGCTAATGAAGTAATACGATCTCCCAACTTCTTGTTTTGTTCCAGTGAAGAAAACGATACATTGAGGCTTACTGATAATCATCTTAACTTTAGCAATAACCGAGAATGGTTCAACTACCACCACCGTTATAAAATATTTAACCCCGATGGAAAGAAAGCGAGGTATCCAGCCCTTGTTTCGTCACAAAAATCAAATTTATACTCGTCTACGATTGGGTCACACTCAAGTTACCCACCAACATCTTCTACGCGGAGATCCTCCACCAGCCCAGTTTTGCAATCATCTTTCTTCCATCGAACACATTCTAAACGATTGTACCAAATAAATTCACATCAGGAAAACTATCTTCGGAAATTGCACACCAACCGATACTTTAAAAATCATAAATTTGAAAAACATTTATAAAATATGAAAATATCTCTAACTGAAAGCCACCGAATACATTTAATTAAAATATTTTCGTTCGTTATTTATAATAACTTATGTTTTATTCTATAATGCTATCAAAAACTATATTTTATATTTCTAACTTATAATCACCTATATTAAAGCTCTGAACCGAAAGCCCTTGCAGCTAGTGTTCTTGTACTTTCTTTGAATTATAATAATTTGTTATTATAATTACTATAATAAATAAATAAATAAAATTAATGACGTCATCGGAAAGCGGAGCTGCTTAAGTAACAGAACTGCAAATTTCTTACATGAAATTATCTTGTGAGAGCACCACATTATTCCCCCCATAGAATTTAATTGGGTCGGCCAAGAGATTAAAATGTACCTTTTTATATCGGTCTGTGTGAGGAGCATAGCATCTCTGTAGTGTCTCTGTCCATGAATGTTGGTTTAACTCTGTCGATGTGAACTGTAACTGTGTTATTATTTTTAAGAATTGTAAAATTTTTTTGTGTTCTGTCGAGTACTTTGAACGGTCCTTCGTATGGATTCTGCAGTGGATGTCGTATTGTGTCATTTCGTACGAATACGTATTTACAACTCTTCAAGGCTTGTAATAAGTATTGACCAGCATTTGTATTATGATGTGAAATGTTTGAATCGTTATTTTGAACGTTTTGTTTGAGTTTCGCTAATGTTTCTGATGCATTAAAAGATTGGCAATTCTGAACTACTAGTTGTCTAGGTAGCTTTAAGTTTTGACCGAAAACCAGTTCAGCCAGGGACGCACAGTGTGTAATTTGAATGATCTAGCGGAACTTAATTCTAAATGTTAAGATAATGACTTCATATTTGTTTTGGTAATTCTCTAAGCCGCAATACAATTCTTAAGAAAAAATGGGCGTGGTCGGAGCATTATCACGCCCACCTACCATATAAGCGAAGAATAAAATAAACCTTTTGTTATATTATAAAATGAATGAATGAATGCAATTAATTAGTAATAGGTTAAATTATTAGTTGAAATAACCCAATTAAAGTTATCTTTACAGGTATTTTACCTGCAATGCCTACCTACAACAATTTTATTGTAAATTTATTTTTTAATTTTATTGAAAGTGTAAATTTTATATTGAATTTCAACATTTTCATAATTAGTTGTCGTCATAGTCTTCGTAGTCGTCGTCATCGTCATCGTCAGAACTAGATTGGAGCAGTTCAGGAGTCTTCAGCAATAATAATGTCTCATTCGTGAGTGGATATCTTCTTCAATTTATTGGCTTGAATATATTGCGACTAGATAGAAGTGGATCTGATGATAGTCGGTGGTGGAGAATATCTCTATTGCAATCTTTTCGGCAAGTTTTTCGGCTGAAATTTTCACGAATTCACCAGTATTCTTTGTTGCTTGCTTCCTGAGCATCTTCTTATAACTGTCCCAGAGGCAAAATGCAAGCATTTATTATCACTTAAGAGCGGGGTAGTATTTTATGAATGCTTGCAGGCATATAGTACCAGGAGTAATGTTGAAAATATATTTCGTTTGTTTCGCATGCATAGGTGGAAAACTTTATTGCATCTATCTCAGACTCACTGGAAAGTGCTTCGAGTAATATTCGAAAACGATGTATAAGATCTTCGTTGAGTCCAGTAATGTTTGCAGACAATGCAGTATTTTTAAAAAATCTGCGAGCGGTATATGTCCGTCGTTTGTGTTACCGCTTATCTGTTTTGGCATATCGACAAGATCTTATTAGTTTCTAAGAACCTCGCCAAAAAAGAATGACTTTTTTCCATTTAGTGTTAACTTTAACACAATACTCGCTTACAAATAATTGTAACTCCCTGGGTATATACTCAACCTCAACCATATTAAAGCTTGCTAATATGTGTACAAATATTTTTTTATGCGGTCTTCCTTCTTCGATCTGTATCATACATAAAAAAATTCTTGACCTTTCATTTTGCCTAGATAAAAAAAAAATTATAGCCCTTTGCTTTTTGGAAAAAAGTTGTTTGTGCACTGGAAAAACGTGGAGATACATTTAACTGATTGTATAAGTTAAAAAGCTGAAGAAGCGATTAAGCCAAATTTTAAAAGTTGTACAAGAGGGTACATCTTAGAAAAGTAACTTTAAACTTATAATATTAACAAAAAAAAAATCTACTTTTTTACATATTTTCTAAATGGATTTTTTTAATATTAATCAAACTCACATTAGCTTTATTCTTACCTTCAGCTATTCAATATTTAAGAAATATTATAGGTACAATTTTTTTTTCTTAATTTAAAAGTGGTAAATATCACTGATAAAAGTAGCGCATTAACAAAATTAAATTTTTAAAAATTTTTTCATTTCTGTTTTGTGTCACTTTTAACGCTAATTTTTCGCCACTGGTGATGTAACGAAAAAAATTTTTGATGAGGCAAAAACGCGTAGAGTATTGACATAGTTTTCAAGGCAAACAATTTTATTTCTGGTGGTTTTGATTTTTTTAATTAAGTTCCGCTAGATTATTTAAATTACACACTGTGGGACGCTTTGATGTCTTCTTTGACTGTGGATCTTATACCCAAAAGAGTCTGAGGAATCTCTGTGTACCAATTAGTTTGGTTATTATTAGCCATTATTGACGCTTTCAATTGTCTGTGAAATCTTTCGATCATCCCGTTTGATTGTGGATGGTACGACAAAGTAAAAATGTGGTGAGAACCAATATCTTTAACAAATTGTTTAAATGTGTTAGACGAGAACTGTGGTCCTCGCTCAGAAATAATTTCTATTGGTACGCCAAATCGTGAAACGAATTCTCTATAGAATGTGTCGATTATTGCTGTGGTCTCTATGTTCTTGAGTGGGTAGGCTTCAGGCCAGGCGCGGATCCAGGGGGGGTTTTGGGGGTTCAAACCCCCCCCGAAATTCTAAAAGAACCTGTATTTAAATGTGATGTACTGATGTTTATTATGTGGGCTAAGAGTACCAAAAAGAAAAAAAATTGGTTTTTTATAATTTACTTTAAATATTCACACCCCTATGCTGTAAACGTTTGTAGCTGTTTCTACACGTATTGCTAAAATACTGAATTCTGTTCCAGTTTTTGTTTGTTTTTGCGATATTGCGCCTGTAGCTGTAAACAGTCACACATACAATCTTAACCTGAAATCACAAAAACACCGCATTTTTGGGATAAAGTATATCCAAACACCGCACAGTCTTAATTTAAAAACCCACAGTTTCGATAGTATCGGAAGTGTACACTTAAAATTCCTTTTTATACAGTAATGGAGAAAAATTCCGGTTTTTGTAGTTTGAGGCTCGTTTTGTAGAGAGGCTCGAAATAGATTTTAGACTAACGGTTTCTCCCCAAGCCTACGATTTTTTGAAAAAAAAATTATCCCGCTCTAATGTATATAAAGGGTGGTTAAATTTTAAGGGCCGATGTTGAATATAAACCACACCTAAATGTCAACTTTTTTTCTGCATTTCATTTGACATTAAAGTTATTCAGGCTTATAATGAAAATACATATCGAACACTTCGTGATTTTTTCGGTCAATTTAATCGTCCAAATGTGCGTACAATCGGAAAAATCGTGCAAAAAAATGGAACAAACCAGGTCTGTAGGAGATGTGAAAACACCAGTGCATGCTCGTACTGCAGAAAATATTGTTGCTGTTCGCGATAGTGTGGCTGAAGAGCCGTCCACCTCAACTCGTTGTCGTGCCCAACAATTGCACCTCTCACGTTCGTCGTTGATGAACATTATGCATAAAGACTTGCATTTACACGCTTACAAGGTGCAATTGAGTCAAGAACTAAAGCCTCTTGACCATTTCAAGCGTCTTCAATGGTCAGAATGGTGACAAGAAATCGCAACAGTGGATGATCAATTTTCGAAGAAAATCATCTTCAGTGATGAGGCACATTTTCACCTCAGTGGATTCGTCAATAAGCAGAATTGCCGCATTTATGCGAATGATAATCCAAAAGTGATTGTCGAAAAACCAATGCACCCACAAAGAGTGACTGTTTGGTGCGGTTTATGGGCTGGCGGCATCATCGGGCCGTATTTTTTCCAAAATAAGGCCGGTAAGGCAGTTACTTTGAATGGTATTCGCTATCGTGAGATGATAATGAACTTTTTATGGCCCGAATTGGAAGATATGGATGTGAACGATATGTGGTTTGGGCCACTTGCCACACAGCTAACGAAACAATGGCTCTTTTGTACGACAAATTCAATGGCCGTGTTATCTCACGTGGTGGCGATGTCATTTGGCCACCAATCATGTGATTTGACACCGTTGGACTTCTTTCTTTGGGGTTATTTGAAAGAGAAGGTGTACGTCGATAAGCCAGCAACAATTCAAAAGCTAAAGGATGAGATAATTCGGCGGCGGGGTGCAATAAGGCCAACGGCAATAAGGCCGAATTCGGCCTTATTTCCATTTGAAAAAGAAATTAAGCCAATTTGGCCTTATTTCCCTTTAAAAGGAACAATATTAAAACGCCATCAAATAAGTTTTTTAGTTTTATTTAATGAAAAATTAAATATATAAAGTATTGGAATAATTGCACTTTAGGGCCCATGCTCCTTTTTTCTTTTTTTTCTAAATGTGCATTTGGAGTTCCCAATGCACATGCTGCAAAAAAAGGTCGGTCTCAAATGGTTTAGGAGATAAAAATCGTGAAAGTTTGAAAAATGTACACGCTTCTTTTTTTTTTTTTGTTTTTGTTTTTTAAATGGGTATGGAACTTCTGAATCTAATGCTGCAAAAAAAAAAAAATAGGTAGGTCTCAAATGGTTTAGGAGATAAAAATCGTGAAAGTCTGAAAAATTTACATATTTTTTTATTGAGAAGACTAGGATATCTTATTCTAATAATAGAAATATATATCCGTTTAAAGCGAAAAATATGATCGTTTAAATGCTAAAGAACATACATCTTTTTGTAAGTGGTCGAGAAAAAATGTAAAATATAAACGTAAAAGTTATGAATGAAAATTTATAAAATATGCGCGATTTTTACTAAAATTTTTAATGAAGCTTTAATATTATAAAGAATGAGCGCCGCAGGTTTATAATAAATCGCCGCGATTTTTAATAAAAATTTTTTGCCTGCGGCGCTCATTCCTTATAATATTAAAACTTCTTCACCTTCACTATTAAACTACTACTAATACATTTTTCGCGTTGATACGAAAACAACCACATTGAGGTTGACAATGGCAACTGTTCTCTTGCAAATTGAGTACCTACGCTGAATCCAGTAACTTTTCAAGCAACAGACTACAGGTTGCGTACTTTTTATTAAAAATAATTATAAAAAAAATCCTTAGTTTGCAAAAATTATTTTTCGGCCTTATTACCATTTTGCTAATTTTTTTTTAGGCTTTATTTCCTTTTCTAATGGAAATAAAACCAAATTCACAATTTCGGCCTTATTTCTCTTTGAAAAGGAAATAAAGCCAATTCGGCCTTATTGCCGTTGGCCTTATTGCACCCCGCCAATTCGGCACATTAACGGCATAGAACCTCACTTATGCCTCGGCGTCATCGAAAATTTGGACCATCGAATGGAGGTGTGCCGCCGAGGTCCGGCGGCCATTTAGCCGATATTTTGTTCCATGCATAATTGAACCATACCAATATTATCATAATAAAAAGAAACGACAATAATTTCCTCAATAATTTATGTTTTATTCAAAATCAACATCGGCCTTTAAAATTTAACTACCCTTTATATATATAACGCACATAAATATTTTTGAAACCCCCCCCGAAATATACTCCTGGAACCGCCCCTGCTTCAGGCCAACGTGTATTTCGGTCAATCGCGGTTAGAAGATATTTATATCCGTTCGATATTGGTAAGGGACCAACCATGTCAACGTGGATGTGTTCGAAACAGCCGTGTGGAATGAGTATCTTGTGTGGTAATGTCTTTGTATGTTGGTGTACTTTCTGACAACTAATACATTCTTGAGTCCATTTATTAATTTGTAAATTCATGTTTGGCCAAAAATACCGTTCTGTTATAAGTCGTCGGGAACCTCTTGTCCCTGGATGTGAAATGTTGTGTATTTGGGCGTGGAATATATGGGCGTGTGTTATCAGTGGAGTGCTTGCACCAAATTTCAATGTTCATGAATGGAATTTTGATTTGTTCAAATTTGTATAATGTTTGATCTACTGTGTCTTTGAGTTCTGTATCTGTGTTTTGTTCGCAATGTAATAGTTTGAGATTAAGATCGGGTGTTTTGAGTTCCTCTACCTCGCATCTTGATAATGCGTCTGCTACTGAGTTATCTGTACCTTTGACGTGTAGTATCATGTTAGTGAATTGTGCTATGTATTCTAGGTGTCATGTTTGTCTTGGGCTTCTCTCTTTTTTAGAATTGAGTGCATTTGTTAGTGGTTTATGATCTGTGTATATTATGAAAATATTACCTTCAAGGTAGTGTCTAAAGCAGGGATCGAAATTCTTATAAGCGATCCAAAAACTCTGAGTTTAATTCTTATTTTTAGATTTTTATTTTATTCCTCAACAATAAAAATTATCTCACGATTTTTATTTTATTCATCAAAAATAAGAGTTATTTTCTGTTCAAGAATAAGAGTTATTTTTTTATTTTTATTTTTTCCCTCAAGAATAATTTATTTTTTGATTTTTATTTTTTCGCTCAAGAATAAAAATTGTTTTTTAATTTTTATTTTTTCGCTCAGAAATAAAAGTTATTTCTCAATTTTTATTTTTACGCTCAAAAGTAAAAATCATTTGTTCAATTTTATTTTTTGTAGGTAGGGAATAAATACCCCAAAATCATAAAATTTGTATGGGAGCTTCCATAAGAAGTGGTCGGAGGGAATAGGTGTTTGAGGAAAAAATGTTCTTTTGTAGAAGTAATGGGGGTCGGTCATACATATTAACCCTCTCCGGCACTTCGTTACACGATTTTTTTGTATTTATTTCTACACCCGAACAGTAGGGCTTGAATGGGGGTATGAATGACCCCCATTACTTCTGCAGAAGGAAAATTTTTCCCTTGGGGACCTATTCCCGCCGACCATTCCTTATGGGGGCTATCATACAAATTTTATGATTTTTATTCCCTTCCTACAAAAATTAAAACTGAACAAATGACTTTTACTTTTGAGCGTAAAAATAAAAATTGAGAAATAACTTTTATTTTTGAGCGAAAAAATAGTTTGTGTTGTGTTGTGTAAATTGTTTGATAAATCGTCGATATGTATGTGGTAATGGGTAGCGGTCAGGAAGGCTGAGTTCCAAAACATCGAAATACTTTGTAATGATGCGGTTAAGCAACTGTATCAATGCAAAGCAACCGTACATTACATAAACTTTTCAAAAAAAAACATTGTATACAATTTAACGTTTTGAAACGTTTTTTATACAAATCTGTTGCTTTGAAAATGGCAGGCGTCATAGTAAAGAACATTGCCTTAAAAAATATGTTTTTTTTGTTGGATGAGACGACTGAAAGTCGTTTCAAAGTTGTACAAAAATTCATAAGAGCCCGAAGAAGGAAGCGAGTTGTAGCAATATATAAATTGCTCAATAAAAGTGTGCGAAGGCACGTGCCAAAATGCAAGCAGTTTTTGGAAACTATTGCAGAAATGCCAGATGACATTTTTTATAGCCACTTTCGAATGCAAATTTCAACATTTGAGGTAAGAAAAAAGTCTGTTATCGAATTCTTTCACAAAATTGTGTTTCAGGTCTTTTACAAGATGCTACGACCCTTGTGGAAATCTACAACTGGACGTCCCAGTACTTCACTACAACAGTCTCTTTATGTCACCCTCTGCAAACTCGGAAATCAAAACAGCTTTCGCGAAATAAGCGATCGATTCAATATCGGTCACGGTACTGCGTATAGGGCATTCACGAAAACTATCCAACTAATTTCCCAACTAAAGAGTAAGGTCATTAAATTCCCAAACACGGAGCTTGAGCAAAACAAGACCATGGATCGCTTTGAAGCGAGCCGTTCACATCCATTTCCGTTTGTGTTGGGTTGCGTAGATGGTACGCACATTCGCATAATGCAGCCGAGAAGAGACAGCATAAGCTATTACAATCGTAAAGGCACATACTCCGTGGTCGTCCAGGTAAGCAAGTTATGGTCTAGTTAGCCTCGCATGGCACAGCAGCTATATAACTAGGCCATTATAAATCTAAACGTTAGCCATAAAGTACCTAAACAACTGAATAATCTTTTTTTTTTGTCCATTTAGGCGGTCGTAGATAGTGAAATGCGGTTCACGGATATCTCTGTAGGCTATCCCGGCCGATGTCATGATGCTACTATTTGGAAAAGCTGTCCATTAAGAAGGGCAATCGTTAACAAGTTAATCAGATTTCCTTCTGAATGCCACTTACTTGGAGATGTTGCGTACCCTCTCGAAACAATTATTATGACACCCTATAAAGATAATGGTTTCTTAAAGCCAGAGCAGATACGATAACAATAACAATATTCACAGTTCCACAAGGGTGTTTGTTAAGCAAGCTTTTGGTATTTTAAAAAAAAAAATTTCGTCTGTTGAATTACTTGGAAATTAAAAATTTTAAGATAATTAAACATATAATTATGTCATGTTTGGTAATTCATAATATTATACTAAATGAGGAGGGCTTAACTGATAACGGAAGAGGAAAATTCTTTCCCTAACAACACAAGCAATTTTTTTGATTCATTTTCTGCTGGAAAAGACGAAGCAAAAAGAAAGCGAGCAAGGCTTTCAACACTACTTTCAGCATAAATTAGAAAAAAGTGACATATGATTGTGTTTTTATAAATAAAAAAATCTCAAAATTCATTTTTATTTGTTTGTACTTTGAAGTTACAAAAGGAATACATATATGTTTTTTACTAAAGGTAAGATTCAGCAATGTTAAACTGAAATGTTAAAAAAAACAAAATTAAAAATTAAGCACATAGCTAGCACTAAGCATTGTTTTGATTTATAACATTACTAAGCAATTCACGAATTTTTTTCATTTCTTCAATCTTTTCTTTTTCAACTTTTAGTTTTTCCTGCTCACACTTTAAAAACTCTTTCATTAACTCCTTGTCGGCATTGCCTTCGTCATGCAGGTACTCGAGCACTTCACATCGCGCTCGTTTTCGTGGTGGCTCAGGTTGGCTATTCGAAGAATCGCGATTGAAAGCAGAATCATTCGCTTCCGACAAAATAGTTTCCAAATTTTCCAGAGAGCTATCTAATGTGCTTTCCGGAACAGACACATGGCTTCGCGTCCCATACACTTCATCCATTGCATCGAAGTACTCCCACGACGTCGACGCCTCTCCGGAAGTTCCATTTCTTTTTTTGATGCGCCTGTAAGTTACGGAGAGGTTCAAAAATTTCCGCATAATGCCATCCTGACTAAAGGGAAAAGTCTGGTCCACAGCTTTAATTTTTCGGAGCACCTTCTCCCACAGAACGATTATTTTTTTCTTTTTTCCCGCGAAGTCGTTTTCATTTTGCAGCCGTATGGTCAGCAAAAACTTTCTTCGCTCGTGGGTCCACTTTTTTCTCTGAAATTATAATTTATATTAGCAAATTTAGTTACAAAATAGCTCAAAAAAGCAAAAATATAAGCTTACTCTTCGATGTCGGCCATTGCTACAAATAAAATGTCAAAGCATCACAAAGCTTAGCGATGCGCAGTTTGCTTTTGTTTGCGCATCGATAACTTTCACAATACAATTTGGGACATGTGATATCGTCAAATTTTACACAGTTGCCTTTAGGAATGCATGACTTTGTAGAGTTGCTCTGCAATTGACGTTTTGGAACTCACCCGTACTGTAATTGCATTGATGCGTCTGTAGTCACCGCATGGTCTCCAGTCGTTTGGTTCGCATTTAGGAACGAGGTGTAGCGGAGAAGATGTCATCGATTTCGACGGTCTACAAATGCCAGATTTAACAAAGAAATCGAATTCTTGTTTAGCTATTTTCGCTCTGGACAAGTCTAGACGTCGTGACTTCGTAAATGGTAACTGTCCTTCTGTCACTATGTGATGAACTGTTTGATGTTTTATCGGTGTAGTATAGCCGGGTTTTGTTAGTAGTGAAGGAAATTGTTTGAGTAATTGTGTATACTTGTTGTCTAGTGAAAATAATTTTGGCAATGTTGTTTCAGTGTATGCCGTTATTGTGTTACCTGATAAATTTGTTAATGGGTCGATTAGACGTTTATATTTGATATCAACAATAAGTCCATATTTCTTTAAAAAATCTGCACCAATAATTGGTTTAGAAATGTCTGCTATAATAAATGTACATGGTAATTCGCGTCGTAAATTTAAGTCTAAAGTTAGTAATTTTTTTCCGAATGTAGATATTTCTGTGCCACTAGTAGCTTGAAGTGTCAAATCAGATTTCTGTCTATTAATTTTGAATTTTGAGGCAGGAAGTACCGATACTTCCGCTCCGCTGTCAATCAAAATATTTAATTTTTTGATAAAATAGAGATAATATTCTTTTAGTTTGTTGTATTGTGTGGCATCGTGTTGTGTTGTCTAGGATGAATGAATGAACATGGTTGTTCACACTTTCGTGCTTGATTACCGAATCTTCAATGTTATTTACATACCCAAGAAGTATTGTTTTGAGGCCTATGTCTTGAGTTTGACCTGCGTCCTATTCGTGAGTTCGAACGAAATCGGTTTTTCTGACTTAAGAGTGTTCACTTCTAAAGTCAATTTGTTAAAAGATTATAAAATTTTTCAAGTAGAAATTGTTAAAGCTTGTTATTTGTAAGTTTAATCGTGTTGGAAGGTTTTCCGAAAGCACTGACTTAATTTTCGGTCATAACTTCCTAAAGATTGTCGGCTAACGCTAGGAGTTCCTCGATCGTTTTGTGGCCTGACCCAGTCAACGCTATGTTTAAAGTTTTGGGTAGTTTCCTAAGCCATAACTTTAAGAGGAAATCTGGTTCCACTGAAGAACCGGTTAGAAGAGCATCTGCAAAACTGGGATGGTTTTCGGTCTCCAATCTCGCAGTCAGAAAGAATTTTGTCAATTCTTTTATTCTCACTTAGAGAATGACGTTCGATCAACATTTTTTTTAAATTCTCGTACAAATTGGTCTGTGAAGGTTTTTCTATGAAATCAAGGACTATCATAATAACATCCTGTGGAAGAGCTGTAACTAAGTATTCGTATTTAGTTTTGTCTGTCGTTATTGATTTTGCTTGGAATTGTATTTCGGCATGGACGAACCATGCTTCAGGACAAGTTGTCCAAAATTGTGGTAATATAATAGATTTCGAGTGTATTTCCGTACTGTAAGGTATATCGAAAGGGTTTGGAAGTGTGTCTGTGTCAAGAGTTATCAATAAATTGTTTCCTTCTTCACGGTGAGAAGAGTGAGGGGGGTATGTTGTAGGCTCATTGTGAATGTTTAAGTGTGTTCCTCAAATGTGTTACCCTAGTGCAGTGGAGTGCTTACGTAAGTGATAATCTAGGTTTCTTCCGACCCTATATTCTTAAGTGCGTTTCAGAATCTACGGTGTGTTCTTTGTGATAATCTAAATTAAAAAGCAACCTGTGAAAAAATTTTTATTAAATGACAAATAAAAATAAAAATTACAAAATTTGATACAATTTTTGAAATAATAAAAAAATGAATATGCCAATTTTTTGTTATTGTTGCTGTTGTTGTTGTTATTATTATTGTTGTTGTAAATTTTGCTGCTGCTGTTGTTATTATTGTTTTTGTTGTTGTTGTAAATTTTTTGCTGCAGTTGTTGTTATTGTTGTTGCTGCTGCTATATATGATTGCTTTCTGTTGTTGTTGTTTATTCTGCTGTTGTTGTCTTTGTTAATGTTGCTGTTGTTGCCTGTTCCACCTTACCGGCAGGTGTAGGGTTTTGCTCGTTGTTTTTGGATTTAATAACAGATTCCGTGGTTACTTTTTACATTCGTTATATCTTTAAACTTGAGTAACGATTTAAAGCTGGTATTGTTTAAAGTTTGTAGTAGCTGACGAGTCAGCGTTGAGGTAGGCAATTAAGCTGGAGATGAGATGATTGAACTAATCGAAGATTATTGCTTCCGGTTGCGTACTGCGACTGTAACAGGATTGTCGACGAAGCCCGTAGTGGTGGGTCGACGGAAAATACGACGAAGATTGTGAAATTGATGAAAACGACAACGTTGTTGATGTTGATGTGGTATATTTGGAGGATGTTGATTCAAACAAAGGATGTTGATTTGGCAGCCTATTTGGTAGTAATTGCACGTGATTTGTGCTTGCGTATGATGTTCTAATCCAGGTGTATATATATCGAGTAATTTTCCGAGGAGCTGATTTTTCTTTATTTGTTGTTAGCTCCTGGCAGGATCGCCAGTTGTGGTAGTTCTCAAATAAATTGTATTAGACACAAAATTATTTCTTTTTGAAATTTTATTTTTAACAATTTTTATTCAACAAGACATGTTTTTATTTTGAACAAATGTTTATAACTAATAAAATATTTTTGATAGTTTTTTGATGTACAATTTTTGATAACTTATTTTATAATTAAAATTTAAAAACAAATGTATAAAGTGTAAGTGTATTTTATATGTGTGTGATTGTGTGTCTTGTTAGAGCACCACATACCTACTTTGAAGCATAGCTGATCAATTGCGATTACGATTAGTAATCAATTTGATTATTTTTTAAAAAGAATTGTAATGATTATATAATCCTTAAGGGAGAATTTAATGATTAGTAATTGATTACGATTACAAATAATCAAAAAATAATAACGATTACTTTAGATTACTCAAAATAATCAAAAAGAATCAAAAGTAATCAAAAAGATAATTCGATTACTTTAAAAGATTATTTTCGATTCTTTTTTGATTATTTTAAGAATTTCAGTCTAAAGTACGGAATATTTTGTAAAATTGATGATGAAATTGACACAATTTGGGTCTCCACAGGACACTATTAAACCCGATTAGCGATCCCAATACACCAACTCTTCTACTACTTTCATGACAATTCAAGTGCTGAAATGATTTAGCAAAAGTATGGCTTATTGAAGAAAACAATTCTTTCATTCAATACGCCTTTAATGCCCTCAGCGCCAGTTGAGAGACTATTTTATTTTGCCGGCATAGTAAACACTCTAAGACGGCAATCATTGTCTGATTTTTCTTTTGAAAAATGAGTTCTTATAAAGTCAAATAGTAATTTAGAGTAAAAAGGTTTTCTTTTTGTTTCGTTTATGTTGTACTATAATGCATTATTTTTTTTTCCTTGTTTTTTGACAAATCTTTGTTTTATATTGAAATACATAACTTTGTTTTTTAAATAAAATTTAACAAAATTTCTTGTACCTTAGATTGGCGGAGTACGAAAAGTCTTTAAAATCGTTTAAGTGCATGGATGAGGCTTTTGTCTCTCCTAAGCGCAAACGTAACAGCAAAAACCTTCGAAGCTCTGCCACATCCACTACAAAAACAGCCACACCGTCTTCAAATGTTACTCCTCAAGCTAACCCTGAAACTAATGCTGAGCCTTCACCCAACTTAAACTTAAACACTTCTTGTGAAGCACTTTCAACTGAGAATGTAACTATTGGGTGTTTTTTTTAGGGGTTTGTTTTTCGAATAGAGATAAAACTGGCATTTTGTGGTCAAATCTGGCAACTCTAATGTCATTTATGTTCAGTTTGGTTTGCCATTTCATCATGAACAGGTTGACAAAAGAACAACGCTTGCAAATCGTGCAAATTTATTTCAAAAATAATAGTTCAGTTCGCGAAGTTTACCGCAAGCTCCGTCCATTTTATGGTCGACATAATCGTCCAGAGCAATTAATTCGGTTAACCATGGGTCGTTTTCGCACTACGGTTACTCTTTGTGATAATACGCATCCGCAGAGACGTCAAACAGTGCGCACCGAAGAAACAATTGCCGCTGTAGAGCAAAATGTTGAAGGGGACCCGAATGAATCGATTCGCCACCGTGCACAGCAATTGGAGCTTTGTCCATCAACTTTATGGAAGATTTTGCGCAAAGATCTTGGCTTGCGACCTTACAAGATCCAGCTTGTGCAAGAATTAAAGCCGCGAGACCATGCAATGCGTCGTGATTTTGGTGTATGGGCCGAAAATGAGATTGATCTCGATGCTGATTTTCATCGCAAAATTTTGTTCAGTGATGAGGCTCATTTTTGGTTGAATGGCTACGTCAACAAGCAAAATTGCCGCATTTGCAGTGAAGAGAATCCACATGAGATCCTTGAGACGCCATTACATCCACAAAAACTGACTGTTTGGTGTGCTCTATGAGCTGGTGGAGTCATCGGGCCATACTTCTTCCGAAATAATGCTGGAGAGCCAGTTACCGTTAATGGAGACCAGTATAGAGCCATGATAACCGACTATTTTGCTCCCGAATTGGATGGCATGAATGTGGATGAGTTGTGGTTCCAACAAGACGACGCTACATGCCACACAGCGCACGTCACAATCGATTTATTGAAGGAAACATTCGATGAGCGCATAATTTCGCGGAATGGACCTGTCAATTGGCCACCAAGATCGTGTGATTTGACACCATTGGATTATTTTCTTTGGGGATATGTGAAGTCGCTCGTCTACGCCAACAAACCAGAAACGTTAGGGGACTTGGAGGCCAACATTCGTGGCGTTATTGCCGACATACGGCCCCATATGCTCGAAAAAGTGGTTGAAAATTGGACCTGTAGAATTGGCTTTATTCGAGCCAGCCGCGGCGGCCACATGCCCGAAATCATATTTAAACATTAATGGCATAAAATTATCCTTCCAATAAAGCGAAATTGATGGACATTAAACGATTTTCTTGTGTTTTATTTCAATTCGAAGTTCTATACCTCTAAAAAAAAACACCCTATACAACTCGAAATACTGACGTTGTGGCTCTTTTTAGAGCTCCCGCATCAGTCAGTGAAAATTTACTGTTGACAGAAGCTTCTGCTATTCACACAATGAATTTAACCACTGACTCTCCTTCTTAACTTAACATAACTTATGCTAAGACTTGTGTTTTATCAAGTGCTGCCACTTCTCCTGCATTATTCAAAATTAATAATACAGGCGCAATACCAAAACAAATATCGATAAGCAGTTTAAATCAGCCGGTTCACAAAAATCTTGTGATAATTCCGCCTGCAAGATCAATATTTGTATCCCGTTATGCAGCTGATACGACTGAGGATGACATTCTTTTCTGTTTGCAATCGAAATTAAATCTTTTAAATAAAATAATTTCGATTTATAAATTCAAGTTCCCTCATGAACGCGTCACGTCTTTATTTAAAATAACTCTGCCTGATGATCTCTACAATAAAGTAATCAGTCAAAGTTTTTGGCCTGAATATACTCTAGTTCAGGAATATGTCCCTAGATCACAACCTAGAACTGTACCAGCTTCTTTACCTGTTCGCAACATGAACTAAAAAAACTAGATTGCTGCCTTCAGTTCCTAATCTTATATCAAAACGTTCGTGGCATTAACACTATATTGATTTATTTATTCATTATGAGTCACAACATTCATTATGATATAATTACTTTCAGTGAGACTTGGCTAAAACCCAACACTTTAAATTCTGAAATTCTTTACAAAAAATTTAACATTTATCGTAAAGATAGAAACTCCATTCCTGCCAATTCCTCTAACGGTGGAGGTGTGTTGATTGCGGTAAAATTAACACATTACTCTCAAGAAATAGACATCCGAGAAGCTGCAGACATAGAATATTGTTGTGTTCACGTAAAGTTCGGTTCCTTGAGTATCTACATTACATGCTCATATATCCCACCGTTTTCTAACTTAGAAGTTTATAGCAAACATTTGCTCTCTATTAGTAAAGTTTGCCTTCAGCTTCATCCAAATAATCATATATTAATAACTGGTGACTTTAACCTGCCCAACGTTTCTTGGAACTGTTGTTCTGAAAACCCTACAATATTTTTACCTTTCTCTGAAAGCTCATCAGACAATTGCTTTTTAAATGACCTCTCAAGCCAAGGTCTTTTCCAACTAAACTGTCACTTGAACAAGAATAACCGTTTGCTCGATCTGGTATTTTTTGATGATAGCAATATTGCTTCAGTGTCCCGAAGATTCTCACCATCCGACTATAGAAATCTGTCTAAATTTTCCTAAACCATCTGTGCAGAACCATACTATTCAACCGTTCAACGAATTCAACTTTAAGAAAACTAATTACGTTACTTTGAAAAAAAGCTTGTCCAATATAAATTGATCACCTATACTGAATTTAAATACAAAATTCTTATCGTCACAGAATCTGGACACCGCGGTCTATGCGTTTAACTCAACGCTCATGGATTGCTATTCCTCAACGAAAAGCCTCTATAATTTCCAATGTGTGGTATATGTCTTGATGTACGCTGACGACGTCAAACTATTTCTTTCTTACAAAATGAATATGACGCCGAATTCTTACAAATTAACATCAATAATCTATATAACTGATTTAAAAGAAATCATATGAATCTCAATATGAAAAAATGTAAGCACATGACCTTCTCGCGTAAGCCATGGCTTAGACGCACGTACAAAATCTGCGATTACACATTAGAATCTTTAGATAGTTTCCATGATCTTGGAGTTACCATGGATCCTAAACTTCGCTTACATATTCATATAACTAAAATAATAAATAGAGCAAATAGTACCCTACGATTTATCAAACGATGGGCAAAAGAGTGTAATGATCCCTTTATATCGAAATCTTTGTTCACTTCACTAGTGCAGCCTATCTAAGAATATGCCTCAATTGTATGCTGTCCAAATATGGTTGTTACATTGACGACATTGATTCAGTTCAGAAAAAATTTCGTCTGTTCTGCTTGAGCCACCACCTTATGTATATCGATTACAGCTATTAAGTCTTCCAACTTTAAAAAATCGGAGCACTACACTAAGGGAAATAACGCATATTAGCATTATCCACGCCTCAGTATAAATTTTATTTAAATATTTACGTGGATAAATCAAATGTTTTCCTTACAACTCGTTTTTTTCCCGTATTTGAATTTTATTTATACCACACACCTACACACATATTCCATACAGCGGCCAAGCAGCCGCCAAGCAACAGCAGCGTCGCACTCTGTTCCTGCAGTTATTTCTTGCCGTTGCAGGTTCTTATAGTTCTCGTTTAGTTTGTGTTACAAGGATAATATATAATGCACGTTTGGTCAATATGATTTGTGATTGCGATGGGTGATGTGTGCGATGATGAATTTATGTAGGGTGGAGTGACAACTCGATATTTTCTCAAAAATATCTTGCAACGGTTGTCACTTACCTGCATATTTGCTTCATACTTTCTCTTACTTTTTCTTCCTCTTTTCTTCCTCTTTTCTTCCTCTTTTCTTCTTCTTTTCTTCCTCTTTTCTTCTTCTTTTCTTCCTCTTTTCTTCCTCGTTTCTTCCTCCTCTTCAACTTAAATATGTTGTTTTTTAAAATCAATATTTTTAAATAAATTTTCTTTAAATGCGATAGTTTTATTTTCAAATAGTAAATATTTGAAAGATATTTAAATATATTCGTGCATTCGTATCTCAGTAATAGAACTCAATCTGTTTTATTTAAACTCGTGAAATCTTACGAGTTCCCGGTTACCTCAGGAGTGCCTCAAGGGAGTCACATCGGGCCTCTTCTCTTTCTACTTTTCATAAATGATTTGCCAACTATAATAATGCATTCTAACGTCTTGATGTACGCTGACGACGTCAAACTATTTCTTTCTTACAAAAATGAAAATGACGCCAAATTCTTACAAATTGACATCAATAATCTTTATAACTGGTGCAAAATGAATCATATGAATCTCAATATGAAAAAATGTAAGCACATGTCCTTCTCGCGTAAGCCATGGCTTAGAAGCACGTACAAAATCTGCGATTACACATTAGAATCTCTAGATAGTTTTCATGATCTTGGAGTTACCATGGATCCTAAACTTCGCTTTCATATTCATATAACTAAAATAATAAATAGAGCAAATAGTACCCTAGGATTTATCAAACGATGGGCAAAAGAGTTTAATGATCCTCTTATTACGAAATCTTTGTTCACTTCACTGGTGCGGCCTATCTTAGAATATGCCTCAATTGTATGGTGTCCACGATATGGTTGTTACATTGACGACATTGAATCAGTTCAGAAAAAATTTCTTCTGTTCTGCTTAAGCAATTTGTACTGTAGAACTGACTTTCATCTTCCACCTTATGAATATCGATTACAGCTATTAAATCTTCCTACTTTAAAAAATCGGAGAACTATGCTTAATGTTAGCTGGATTGTTAAACTTCTGTATGGATTTGTTGACAGTCCATATTTATTAAGTAAAATTTACTTTAATATTCCTATTCGTCCTAGAAGATCTTTTGAGTTACTTTACATGAACTTTTGTAGAACAAACTACTTGCAAAATGAACCGCTGAGAAGTGCTTGTGGTGACTTTAATTTTGTTTCAGATGTAATTTCTTTAAATGAATCCATATACTCAATTAAACTTAAAATTCTAGATTATCTCCAGTACCGAGGTTGATTTGGATTATGCTCTCCCAAGAATACTTTATTTTTTCCTGGCTATGTGTGGTAATACTAATAAGCTGATTTAATTTATGATTATCCAGAGCGAGACCACGTCCGTCTCGCCTGGCATATGCCGGAGGTAGACCCCGTCCGTCTACCCTTGCATATGTGAGCTTTGCTCTAATCCCTATTTACATGAATCTACATACATCAGAATAGTATTTGATTATCAGCCTCATATATGGGAGCGATGCTCTAATCAATTGATATAGTAAATCTCAAGATGTGCTCTGGAATATGCTACTTCACGTCATACCTGGAATTTTACACCAAGCTGATTAAATTCAAACATGATTATCCAGAGCGAGACCATGTCCGTCTCGCCTGGCATATGCCGGAGGTAGACCCCGTCCGTCTACCCTTGCATATGTGAGCTTTGCTCTAATCACTGTTTCTACACACATTATAGAACTTGGTTATCAGCCTCACATATGTGAGCACTGCTCTAATCAATTGATCAATTAATATCAAAATGTTGATCCGGAATATATACAATTTATTTTTACTATTATATATAAAATCTGAAATCCTTTAAATTAATTATCAAATGTATAATGAAATCTATAGTATTTAAGTTAATCAAACAAATTGTTGAATTTTTTAAAATGCTATAAAGCTTTAGGGCTTAGCATCTCAATAAATAATAATAATAATACTTTTAATATATTTTTTATTAATTTTATTTTAAATATTTTAATATTTTATTTAATAAAAAAGTATTTAAATAAATTTTAAATATTTACGTAGTCGGTTTAAGTAAATGCGTTATTGGTGCAAAAATGACTCGCTTTTTGGATAAATTAAAAAAGTTTTTGGATAAATTTAATATTTTTTTCCCTTAGTGTATGCTTAATGTTAGTTGCATTGTTAAACTTCTGCATGGATATGTTGACAGTCCATATTTATTAAGTAAAATTTACTTTAATATTCATATTCGTCCTAGAAGATCTTTTGAGTTACTTTACATGAACTTTTGTAGAACAAACTACTTGCAAAATGAACCGCTGAGAAGTGCTTGTGGTGACTTTAATTTTGTTTCAGATGTAATTTCTTTAAATGAATCCATTAACCATTAAACTTAAGATTCTAGATTATCTCCAGTACCGAGTTTGATTTGGATTATGCTCTTACAAGAATACTTTAAATTCTCCTGGATATGTTTGGCAATACTATCAAGTTGATTAAATTCTTACATGATTATCCAGAGCGAGACCACGTCCGTCTTGCCTGGCATATGCCGTAGGTAGACCCCGTCCGTCTACCCTTGCATATGTGAGCTTTGCTCTAATCTCTGTTTACATGAATCTACATACATTATACACAGAACTTGATTATCAGCCTCACATATGTGAGCACTGCTCTAATCAATTGATTTAGTAAATATCAAGATGTGATCCGGAATATGCAACTTAACATCATACCTGGCAATTTACACCAAGCTGATAAAATTCAAACATGATTATCCAGAGCGAGACCACGTCCGTCTCGCCTGGCATATGCCGGAGGTAGACCCCGTCCGTCTACCCTTGCATATGTGAGCTTTGCTCTAGTCCCTGTTTACAAAAATCTACACACATAGAACTTGATTATCAGCCTCACATATGTGAGCACTGCTCTAATCAATTGATCTATTAAATATCAAGATGTTGATCCGGAATAAATACAACCTAACATCATACCTGGCAATTTATTTTTATTCTTATATATTAAATCTGAAATCCTTTAAATTAATACTAAAATATATAATGAAATGTATAGTATATAAGTTAACAAACAAATTGTAAAATTTTTTAAAATGCTATAAAGCCTTAGGGCTTAGCATTCAATAAATAATAATAATAATATGGGCAATAATATTTGTTTGAGCCATCTGGTGGATTCTAGCGTTTTTACCATTTATCACACCACTGTCTTCTACCAGGATATCCTTCCGGGCGTCGCAATTTTCATTATAGCTCGTATAATATTTTTTTTGGAGGTTTTTGATTTAAATTTATATAATTGATTTGTATCGGTTAAATATATCAATGCACTTGATTGATTTGTATCGGTTAAATATATCAATGCACTATTAACTTTTTTACTACCAAAATTTTAACTACAATTCAAATTGTATCTTTCCATGCTATCTGCACTGTTTAAGCGCACTCTTTGATAATTTAAGCAAAACTAAATGGGTTTTAATAACAACTAGTATCGCCTTTGGTTGACATTCGACTATTTAAAAATTGATTTTTTTTTTTTTTTGTAAGTTTATTAAAAAAATGTCTTTCTTTCTCCACTTATGTGCAAACGTAACCGAACTCATACCGCACCATACGCTAGGGATATTCGATATACATCGATGTATCAGATTTAGTCGATGTTTACAATGTTATACATCGATTCGATCCGATGTTTTGAAAAGCTATTGATTTAATGTATTTTCATTAAACATCGAATGGACTTTAACCCGCTAACCAAATGATTATATTTAAAAAATAATAAAATAAATAACTGGCCATTTCGGCCCTTGAAAGGACTTTGACCTAGCTTCTTATGATCAATTGTGTTGTGCGTGTTTTTAAGTTTGTACACAATTGACCGAGAACCGGACCTATAGGTTTAACGCCGACTCCGAACGGCGATGAACGGAATGTTCTTGTTCTCAAGAAGCTTTACATGACATTTTGATTACTCTCTGAGGTTTGCCATTGTCTGCAGAGAGATCGCTGCTGGGGTTGATTGATGATATAAAAGAATAAATAAAGACAAATAAAGAAAAAGCCTGTGCAGCGCTACTGGCAGTGTAATTGATATCGGCAACTTGAAAAAGAATAAAAACAAAATAGTTTGTTTCTTATTTCTTGGTGAGTTTTGAATAAAAACGTTAAATTACATTTGGTTTTACTTGTGTCGTGAATGTGCACATTTTACATATCGAAATGGGGCTAGATTTGGATATAATATACTGATTAAACTAAAATCTTATCGTTTCCTTGCATGTTCGATTGAACAGGAAAGTAAAGAAATAAAGAAAGGTTGCATTAGTTCATTTATTATCATGTGAATAAGAAATAGGACATTAATACTGGAATTTCTATGATTGCGGAGGTTTTTTTTTTTTGTTTGTACGTTTTGTAATAGTAATAATAAACAATATTCTTATACAGGGTGGGCTAAATATAAATTTTTTTTAAATGCAATAAAACGAACAAAATTAAACTTTTTCCATATACATATTATGGATTTATTAGTGAGGGCAAACATTCCCATTAATTATGGAACAAAAGGTCGTTCAAGTGCATCCTGTCACTCCAATTTTCCAAGATCTTGTTGATGGTTTAGGGCTGTAGCTCACGTATTGCTTGGATGATATTGGCCTTAAGTGCTTGAATCGTTTCGCCAACAGGCTGCATAGCATCGCCAACACGGCTGATAACACTATTTGGGAATTTGGTGCGCAAAAGATCGATTGTGGCATGGTGCGCTATCCTGCACGAACCAGAGGTCGTCCAAATCCATGTTTCCAATTTCGGTTAAAAAAGTCTGTTAACATGGCGGTGGTATAACACCCAACGTTGACCGAAAAATGGTCAAATGATGCCACCGCTCCACAATTCGCAGTAAACTGTCACTCTCTGTGAATGCATCGTCTTCTCGTGCAAGTTTTCCAAGCCCCAGATGCGGCATTTTTGTTTGTTAACGTAGCCGCTCAGATGAAAATGCGGCTCGTCAGAAAAGATGATTTTTCTTTTTTTCAAATAACGCAGTGTTTGGGCTACACAGCACTCACTTTGGAAATAAGTTTCCAATATTTCCGAAAGTTGTTCAAGCGTAAAGAGACTCATTCCTTTCCGCGGAGGCATGACGTTATGTCAAGATTTTGAGCGGGAAACAGCTATCAGTGTCAAAATAACCTACGATTTAAAAAGAAACCACTAGATGGCCCACCCCTTATATAAATTCGTTTTTCTTTCCTTAGTTACAACAAACATACTTATAAAAGGCGAGCGGACAAGAACAGTGCTTTTATAGGAGCTGTATATAATTAAAAATAGTCCTTTTTTTGTATGACGTGTTAAGGAAGGGGCTGACTTCAGCATTGTGACGTAATGC
The DNA here is from genome assembly GCA_943735915.1 of Pherbina coryleti. Lineage (NCBI taxonomy): Eukaryota > Metazoa > Arthropoda > Insecta > Diptera > Sciomyzidae > Pherbina > Pherbina coryleti. The sequence goes on from OX030951.1 coordinate 101,694,420, forward strand.
TAGAAAAAGTACTTCACTTTGAGAAAACGATTTCTCAAGTTTCTATACGATATATCGAAAAATATCGATACACTGCTCGCTACATTACATCGATATATTTTTCAGGTGGACACCAATACCATACGCACCACCACAGGAAATCACAAAATAGTAACTCCATTCTGAGTTTTCATGTTCTGAGATTTTTATTTTCAAAGCAATTCGATATCAAAAATTTGGTTTATATATGCGAGCTCCACGCCTTTATCCAATGCCCGTCGCAGTACCCTACTTCCCATATTTTACTTTCTAGAAGAAGGATATCACCAATTGGGAATTCCATATTGAGTTTTATTGTTATGCGGCATTTACTTCCAAAGGTATATGATATAAAAACTTTTAATTGTATGGGTGGTGCCACGCCTTCTTTTCTAATGTCCGTTAAATTTGTCTAGTCAAAGAACACGTCCAAATAGGAAGTTCCTACCGAGTTTTATTGATTTGTGACTTATAGTTCGAAAGTTATACCGAAAATTTGGGCTGCTGAAAAGTCCCACGCCCCTCTTTCAACGCCCATAAAATGTACCTAGTGGAATGGTACGTGTGATTTGAGGTAGAATTTACAAGGTTGTGTGACCTACAGTGAACGTCAAAACAAAGTGTACACTTTTTTTGTACACGAGTAATACCACTTATAAGTTATCAGCACTGTGTCCCAAAATTTATTATGTTTTGAATTCTTATCAAAGTCTCTCTTAATACAAGTATAAAGTCTTGCAAATAATTTACCACAACAATAAAATATTTTATAAAAACAAAAAAAAAAAGTCCATACTTATCGCGTCAAAACAAAGGGTGCACCTGCATAGTAAGCTTAGTAATTTCAATATTTTAAACAAATGTAACGATATCTCTCTCAAATTGGTTAATTATGGTGTTAGTTAATGTTTCTGCATCATTCGCCTTTGGTAAAGTGAGGAAGTAAGTTGTAAGGACACTTTTTTAAAATGCGTAGTTAAACTATTCTATTGAATCACGGGAATTAGTCATAAAATTCTATAAAGCAGGAAAATCACTTCGCGAAATAGCTTCAATTTTTGATAGAGATCATAATACTATCAAGAAAATCATTGACAAATACAAACAATTTGGAGCACTAGAAAATCGACTATGTGCTGGCACACCAAAACAACTCTATGAAACCGCAATACGATCAGTATTCAACATAGTGTGAAAATATTCAACTACAAGCGCAGTGAAAATAGCGGATGATCTTTTCGTATCATCAGGAACCAACGTTAGTGCCAGTACAGAAAGACATGCATTAAATGCAAATGGTCTATTTGGAAGAGTCCCTTGAAAAAAGCCGTTTATATCAGAAAAAATCAAAGGCTACGCATAAAAAGTATCAAAATAATTAAATTTAATTTTGGAAAAACATAGTTTTCAGTGACGAAAGAGTTGAAGGAGCAAAATATTACTTTTACAATAAAGCATGGTGGGGGCTCGGTGTTGGTGTGCGAGTGTATGACGGCAAACGGAGTAGGAAAATAAACGTTTATTGACAGAACAATGAATAAATCGATTACTTTAATATATTACAAGAATATTTTCTGGCCAGTGTTAACAAATTAGAACTGGATCGCTTGAAGATGTTTCAGCAGGACAACGACCCGAAACATACAGCCAAGGTAGTGAAGGAATGGTTGCTGTGCAAAACTCCAAAATAGCTGGATCTCCCCCCACAATCACCGGACCTTAACCCGAAAGAACATTCGTGGGAACATCTGTAAAAAAAATAAGAAAGAGGACGATATCCAGCAAGTACTCGCTGAAAGCCGTTTAACTTGAAGTATGGCACAAAATTTCATCAAACGTAACAACGAAATTTGTGGAATCAATGCCAAGTCGATTGAAAGCTATAATTTCAGCACAAGGAAAACAAAAAAAAATATTAATAATTGGACTGAAGTTATTTTTTCTTATTTGCAACTTTAAGTGTACACTTTGTTTTGACTCGAAGAAAGTGGAGTATTTTTCGTTTTTGAATTATGTGAAAATTTGTTGTAAAATAATTTATTTTTTTAATTAGTATATAATAAGAGCCTGTGGCGTCCGTGGCGTAGTTGGTTAAAGTGCGTGGCCGCTATGTCAACTAACTCGGAGACCTGGGTTCGAACCCCAGCAGCGACAGAAAATTATTTGAATTAAAATAATTTTTCTGTACGGCCGCCACCTCTCTGCAGACAAGGGCAAACCTCAGAGAGTATTTAAAATGCCATGTAAAGCTTCTTGAGAATAAGAACATTCCGTTTATCGCCGTTCGGAGTCGGCGTTAAACCTGTAGGTCCGTTTCTCGGTCAACTGTGTAAAAACTTAATAACACGCACAACACAATTGATCATAAGAAGCTAGGTCAAAGTCCTTTCAAGGGCTGAAATGGCCAGTTATTTATTTTTTTTTTATAATAAGAGCCTAAATTATTAATTCCAAAAATACTAAAATTTTTTATAAAATTGCTTATTAAAATATTGAAATAAAGTAAAACTATAGTGTACACTTTGTTTTGACGCTCACTGTATAACCCTAAAGCTATTCGATATCGCAAATTTGGGTTGTATGGGATGTGCCACGCCCACCATAGATATTCGGTGCACTCCTTCTCCCTATTCTTATTGATTTTAAATAAAAATTATCAAAATCGGCTGAGATACACGCGAGGAAATGTTCTGCCTACGCCTATTTATTGTTACTAGTATCGCCTCTGGTCGAAATTCGACCATTTGAAATTGATTTTTTCTTTTGTTTTTGTATTTTTATTGAAAAAATTTTTTTTCTTTCTTCACTCATGTGGAGCCGTAACCGATCTCATACCGCATCATACGCACCACCAGCAGGAACTCGCAAAATAATAACTCCATTCTGACTCCTTCTCCGTACTCTTATTGATTTAAAAATAAATTATCAATATCGGTTGAGAAACATGGGAGAAAATGCCTACGCCTATTTATAAATAGATATATGTATCTCTATTTTTTTAGAGATAAATTAAAGTTTTCCTATTGGTTGACTTTTAAGCGAGCCACGCTGATAACTGTCTAAGTGCTTCTTTTTAACTCTGATTGCTTCTATATTAGCTTCTCAAAATTAAGAAATTCCAATTAAGAAGTTAATCATTTCATCTGTTGCACTACTTTAATATATTTCTCATGAATTTGCATTTTTACACATTTCCTCACATGCTGACCCACACTGCAATATGATTTTGTCTTTTTATTTCCAAACATAAGTGGCAGCTCACGCTAAGCCCAATTTTCAATTTATGAATCATTATTCGGTCTTCTTTGTTTTCTATCAATATTTTTGTAACTACCAACCTAGATCAAATTGCGCTCACATGTGCTCAGAATTTCAAGATTCTGACATTGCTTGTCACTAGGTGGTCGGTCTGTTTATATTATTTTTAATTGTTTTGGTTTTGTTTTTGTTTTGTTTATTTATTAGTTTGGGTTGTGCACACAACATTAACACATGGTCCAATAAGTCCCAAGACTAAGTAATAAACAACTTTTTTTTTGCAAATATTCTTCTTTATTCATCAACATAGGTTCCTTCAAGACCAAACCATTCATTCCATCGCTTTTCTAACTTTTCAATACCGGTTTTGTAGAACGATTTGTGCTTCGCCTCAAAATACGCTTCAGTTTCAACCATCTCCTCTTCATTGGAGCCAAATCTCTTGCCGGCAAGCATTATTTTGAGGTCAGCAAAGAGCCAGTAGTCGCTGGGGGCCAAATCTGGCGAATACGGTGGATGAGGACGCAATTCGAAGCCCAATTCGTGGATTTTCGCCATCGTTTTCATGGATTCGTAACGCGGTGCATTGTCTTGGTGAAAAAGAATTTTCTTCTTCTTCCAATGGGGCCGATTTTTCGCGATTTCATTTTTCAAACGCTCTAACAACGCTATGTAATAATCGCTGTTTGTATAAAACTCATTTATTGTAGCTTGCATTGAAGCATAAATGACTTTTAATGCAGTTTTGTCGCATTGCGATTGTCTGTCGTTGAAGACTTTGTAAGCTACAGCCAGTCATTTTAGAGATCAGTTGTAGAAAGGCTTTCAAAGAGAAAGATTTAAATAAATGTCGGGTTTTTTTGAGCTTTGGTTTTTTTTCCGAAAGAAAAAAATTAATTGTGTTTTATTTCCTTTAATTTATACATTTTGGTCGGCTTCGAGCCAAATAAGGACAGCCCTATGGAAAGGAAAGGAAAGGAAAGGAAAGGAAAGGAAAGGAAAGGAGGACAGAACAGGTAAAAAAAAAATAACAAACAAAAGAAGCAACAATAGAAAAAGAAAAAAAAAAGACCAAAAGTACAGCAACACGCACGCTTGCTTGATTTAAAAAGGTTTGAGCTATTGTAGTGATAACATGTTTCGTATATACGCACGCAAGGACAAGACAAGTTTTTTAAACAAATTACAAAAATAAATCAAATATTGATGGTGAGTGAAGTCGAAAGAATGTGTTCAGTAAAATAAAAAATAAAAAAAAGAGAAAGAAAAGTGGACAGAATTAGAAAGAAAAAGTGGATAGATTTTGAAAAAATTATAAAGAAAATCAAAGTAGACAGAAATCGGACAGAATTAGAAAGAAAAAGTGGATAGATTGTGAAAAAAATATTAAAGAAAATCAAAGTGGACAGAAAGATTCTAGAAAGAATATTTTTCGCTTCAACGCAAATAAATTGCACATATATATTCAAGTGAAATATTCAAGAGCATTGCGTTGCTGCGCTGTAGTGGTGATATGCAGTCGCAGTCAACATGCCTGGAAAGAAATATAAGCAAATAAGCATGTTGAATCACGTTTTGGGTTTCTTGTTGTAGCGCAGCAGCGGCAAATATAAGAAATGCGTTATGTATATGTGTTTATTTGAGCAGGCAGAAAAACAGTAAGGGTATGACTTTAGCACGAAGATGCAAGAATAAGCATAAACCTTAAGCAATAGTGGAAAGAGTAAAGCATGCTTTGGACAGAGGACAGAGGAAAGAAATGTTTTGCAAAAAGAAAGAAAGCAAAAGAAAGAAAAGAGGTGCAACTATAGCATCAAAATATGCAGATAATTGCGCTTATGTTAATAAGACGAAGAACGATTTGGGCAGTTATTATTTGAGCACATGAACACAAAGAAAAACAGTAAAAAAAGAACAAAAAAGAAATGAAAAGAAAAGAAACAAAGAAGCACAACTAGCATTAAAGTATGCGTGTGCATTAGAAAAAGGTATAGGTAGCTATTTTTTTTAACGCAAAGAAAGGTGCTGGTGGACAGAGAGAAAAGAAAAAACAACAAACATAGAAATGCGGTAATGATTCTGCACTATAAACCAAAAAACATTCAATTTTAATAAGCAAAGAGAAAAAAGGCATAGAATCGAAAGAAATTTTAATAAGTATGAAACAAAAGAAATAAATAGAAAAAGATTTTTTATACACAATTTTGAGCATAGAATTGAGAAAAAGATTAAAAGGAATGAATAGTCGTAAAGTTTTTAATGAAATTTAATTTATTATTTTTTTTCTCACAGATGACTGAGCAAAATCAGTATGAAGAGAATGCTGGGGCTATTGCCAGATTTGCAGCATTAGTTGAAAAAGGCAAGTTTGCTGACGCAACAATTGAGCATGTAGAACTGCATTTGGAAAGATTGAAAAATTATTGGACATATTTTGAGCGCATCCATCGGGCAATAATATCAAGCGTTGCTACGAAAGGGATTCAGGCGCTTAAGGAAAGGATGAAAGACGTAGAGAACAATTATATTAATGCGGCTAGTGCACTGAAGGCGCGCATGAAAGCCTTGCAACCACCTAAGAGCAGAGGACAGAGTGAAGGATCGCTGGTCTTGAAATTGCCATTCCAGCAACATGACATCAATAACACTTGGGAAGAATTTGATGGCTCTTACGTGAAGTGGCAGGGCTTTCGCGATCGTTTTGTTGCGGCAATCCATGACAACAAGGATATTTCATCGGCATGTAAATTTTTATATTTGAAAAAGTCATTGACTGGAGTCGCAGCCCGCACACTTGGTGAGTGGCAGCTGACGGAGGACAGTTATGACGATGCCTGGGACAGGTTAAATCAATTATTCAATAAGAAATATTTGATCTGTCGGGAGCGTCCGTTGCGTAGTTGGTTAAAGTGTGTGGCCGCTATGTCAACGAACTTTGGAAACCCAGGTTCGAATCCCAGCAGCTACAGAAAATTATTTGAATTAAAATAATTTTTCTGTACGGCCGCCACCTCTCTGCAGACAATGGCAAACCTCAGAGAGTAATCAAATTGCCGTGTAAAGCTTCTTGAGAACGAGAACATTCCGTTCATCGCCGTTCGGAGTCGGCGTTAAGCATGTAGGTCCGGTTCTCGGTCAATTGTGTACAAACTTAATAACACGCACAACACAATTGATCATAAGAAGCTAGGTCAAAGTCCTTTCAAGGGCTGAAATGGCCAGTTATTTATTTTTTTTTTTTTATGATCTGTCGGGAGCATTTGCGGCAGTTTTATCGGCTGCCGTAATTCAGGGTGCGCCTACTGCAAAGGATCTCCAGCACATGTCGAATGTTACTCACGAGACGCTCCGTCAGCTGAAGGCCCAAGGATTGCCAGTAGAGGCTTGGGACATGATAATTGTCCACAATCTGCACGAAAGATTGGACAGTGAAACTGGTCGGCAATGGGGTCTCCAGCGGGATTCAGATACTCCAAAGGCAAGAGATATGCTTGAGTTTTTGGATAAGCAGGCGGCAGCTGACGTTCACGCGGTTTTAATACAGTCCACCAAGAAAATTTTAAGCGTGATGTTGGTCCTCGTGAAAGATCATTGAGCGGTTCGCGGATTTTAGATAAATTAAGTTCATTAGCGATTTCGAAGAAATTCCCATGCAAAGCTTGCCATGCTGATCATCAGATTTGGGATTGCCCGGATGTCATGGCCGTGAATATCCGTGGTAGGAAAGATTTTTCGGAAAGACGCAATTTATGTATAAATTGCCTTAAGCGAGGACATGGTCCGAATTCGAGCTACTTGGGAGGATGTGAACGTTGTCCAGGCGGCCCTCGACATAACAGTTTGTTATGTCCAAATAAGGACATAAAGATGGGTTTAGTTATGATGGCTCAGTCTAAGTTCGACGACGAGGATCAGGATTCGGAAAGTCTTCCGAGGAGCACCGTTTCGGCACCAGCAGATGCATTCGAATAAACAAATAAAAACAAAAGGAGACAACGAATGAGAGCAGCCGAGCAATGACTAGCAGAGCGGAAAGAGAAACGCAGAAGGACAGAGAAAGAAATAATGACAAATAAAAATTTAAATTATATCTCGGACAGGAAACATTTTTTTGTTACACCAAATAAAAATGAGTCAAAAGACCCTTTTTCACAATATGTGCAGGCTTTTAATATTTCGACAGAGGAAAGACTGGCTTTGATGCCAACAGCTATGGTAAGAATTGAGGTTTTTTGGCCCCGTTAGAGCTTTGTTAGATACAGGTGCACAACCAAATCTCATTAGCTATGCCTTATATCAGGAATTGAAGATACCAGCTTTACCTTTGGCTAAGAAAATGGTTGGCATAAAGGGGGAGCCATTTGCGATGGAAAAGAGAGTCAGGCTTAAAATTTTTCCATGGTACGAATCAAATGATGGTATTCTTAGAGAATTTTGGGTGTAACCCAGAGAAAGCCAATGGCAGCCAATATCTCCATCAAGAATGTTGATACCACAAAAGAGCGACGAACATTCCGCTATCAAACTTGCCGATCCAGAATATTGGAAACCGGATGTGGTACACATACTTTTTGGGGTAAGTTTTGTGGCAAAAATCGTTGAGTTAGCTACTACAGCTTTTTCGCACATTCTCATCATTAACACATTTAAAGTCACAATCCCAATATCTTTGAAATTATCAACGATATCAATACAAGTGGCTCAAAATAAGCTTATGTGAGAAAAAATTTACCCACCAAAATATGGTTGGGCTCAAGGACAACACAAGACATCACGACTAACCATGCAAAAACATAACCATGCAATTACACAATAGTTTTTAATCTACTCTTGAGTTGACCTTTAGACAAGTTAACATCAAAAAAGCTACAATTGTTAACTAATTTACTCATACGGTTTAAAGGAGCAGTTAACATATAATTTGTTCTACTATATGGTAAGTAAATGAAATTATTAGCATTTCTACTGCTTCTACGGTTAGAGTTAAAATTTATAAGAGAAAGAAGTTCTGGAGAATCGAATACACCGGTGATGAGTTGGTGCAAATAGACGATATCTGCAGACTTCCTTCGCTCACTCAATGATTGCATTTTTAAAAGTTTCAAGCGATCCTCATAAGGAGGAAGGTTTAAAATGTCAAATCTACTTAAGACCCTTAGGGCAAACCGAACCAAGCATTTTTGGATTCTCTCTATTCGATCAACATGCACATTGTAACTTGGAGACCAAACTTGACTTGCGTACTCCAAGTGAGGACGCACTATTGCATAATACAACGTTGTAGTCGTAATCATGCTATTAAATTCTTTGGCCCCGCGTTTAATAAATCCAAGCATAGAAGATGCTTTTTTACAAATGTTATCAATATGAATGCTAAAGGAAAGCTAAGAATCCATACATATTCCCAGATCTTTAACGACATTCACACGACATAAAGCAGTATCTTTTATTTTATAATCAAAAACTAAATTATTCCTTTTTCGCGAAAAGGTCATAGTTTGGCATTTATCTGGATTAAGAAACATATAATTTTTGGAACACCAAACTTCAAAAGATTTCAGATCGGACTGGAGTAGGGCTGAATTGTCTTGAGAATTTATTTTTTTGTATATTTTCATATCATCCGCATAAATAAGCAGATGAGAGTTTTTAAGTGGACCTAGGTGACTTCCTTGAGGAACACCAGATAACGCAATAAACTCATCAGACAAAACCCCTCGGAAACGTATTTGATAAGATCGGTCTGTCAAATACGATTTAATCCAGTTTACAAAATATTGTGGAAATCCAATGGACTTAAGTTTAAATAGAATTAAATTGTGTGGTAACTTATCAAATGCCTTGCTAAAATCAGTGTAGATACAGTCGACCTGGCAACCAGATTCAATGGTGTTTAAGCAAAACGCTGTAAAATCGAGCAGATTAGATACCGTAGATCTGCCATTAACAAAACCATGCTGACGAGTTGTTATGACTTCACGGCAGGGAATTTTTACCCGATCATACACGATTCGCTCAAAAAGTTTTGGAATCGATGACAGTTTAGCAATGGGCCTGTAGTTAATAACATCATTCCTGCAACTTTTTTTATAGATAGGACTAATAAATGATTTTTTTCCAAAACAGTGGAAAATAACTTTCGTTTATAGATTTATTAAATAACAAAGAAAGTGGTTGACACAAAATCGTACCGCTTTGAGTTAACACTGCGGCAGGAATTCCGTCAGGTCCAGCGCTAAAATCTTCATCGATCGAACTAATATATTTCAAAATATCCTCTGAGGTAAAGGATAAAGAGTCCAAAGAAACTCTGGGTGTAGAATTCATATATTCAAAATACCCCTCATCAGGATCAAAAGAATCCGAACAAAATGATTCTTTAAAAAGATTTGCAAATAAACCACAAATAATGACGGGATCGTCAGTAATTCCATCAACAGTTTTGAATAATGAAGGGAGTCCATCGGATTTTTTCTTTGTATTTATGAATCCCCAAAACTTCTTTGGATCAGACAGTATTCTCAGCTTTATATTGTCTAAATATTCATTACATAATGCAGCAGAGCTATTTTCAAATTCCAGAAACAAACGTTTGTAGGTTTTCAGGTCATTTGAGTCTAAACTACAGACATATTTCTTCCATGCCCTATTCCTGTTGTTGCGAAGAGTTTTTAAATCCTTTGTGTACCAAGGGTACGCACAGTTTTTCGCAAATTTGAGGCTATATGGTACGGACTGAGAGAACACAGTAAAGAGCTCCATATAAAAAAAATTTATGGAATCATCAAGGTTATTTCCATTGAAGTACTCTAAAGTAACATTTAGTTTGTTATGAAGTAAATGATTCAACTTCAAAAAGTCAGCTTTTTTAAAATTGAATTCATAAACCTTATCGATTGAACTCGAATTTACTATGCTCTCCCTGTCCGATTTATACCAAATGCTCAATGGTGGATGGTATTCATCTACAATAGTCAGAGCATGGAAGGCCCTCTTAACAATCACATTGTTACTGTCTGTAGTTAAGACCAGGTCAAGAAGTCTTTCAAGACTATTATAAATACAACTAACTTGTTGTATGTCAGAACATATATTGTCAACAAATATATTCTCTTGGCGAGTCTTCGAATTTGATGCACAAAAATATGTATCATCGTCGGAAGAATGCCATTTTAAGTCAGGCAGATTGAAATCGCCCAACAGTAAAATGTCGTCATTAACATCAAGTAGATTTATTATATATTCTATGCAATCCGCAAGGCTTGCATAGACTTCTGCACTGCTCTTTGGGGGAACATATGCATTAATAACATATACATTGGAATTACAATGTAACACCTTAACGCATATAAGTTCGATATTAGAAGAGCAGGGAATATAAATTAAGGAACTGACAAAGGAATTCCTTACAGCTAAAAGGACACCACCACCAACAGCAGAAATATTGTCAGTGTGTCTGTCCTTTCTAAAAACTTGAAAACTATTGTCAAACAATTCCAAGTCAATAATGCCTCCGTTCAGCCATGTTTCTGTTAACGCGATAATATCCTCAGAGAAATTCTGGGACGCCAAAAATATGTCACGTGTTTTAGAACGTAATCCCCTTACATTTTGATAGTAAAGCGATAATCTACTTAGTTTTTTTGGGTCTGATTCGTCCTTCTAGACTTATTTTTAGGCATAAACTCAGAAACGAGAATATTATCGGCCCACATTTTAGAGTTAAGAACAGATGCAAACTCTTCAGCTGCAACCGTTAGAATAAAGGAGGCGTGGGAAAGCTTGTTACCAATTTTTTTGCATGAACAAAAAGCATTTTGCCTAAATAATATCAGCCCTATTGTGAATGAAATTTCGCTCGGAATAAAAAAAAAAGCAATTTTCGTATTTTTAGCAATGTTCGCTGAATTTTTGAAAAATTTGAACACAAATATTTGCATTCATCGCCAATTTTTAAGAACACAAAAAAAAAAAACTCTAAAAGAATGCCCTGTCTAAAAAATGAAAATTCTCTTTTTCAATTCCGGGCGAAATTTTATTCATAATAGGGCTGTATATTTCGTTGGACAAACGTCAATACATTTTCAGTGTTTGTGTCGGGCTGAAGACGTGAAATGAATAAGAGTTTTCGCCTCGACACTGCCCTTATATTAATTATTGGGTTATTGGGCTCGGTTGAAATCACATTAGGACTATTAGCCAATGGAGGAGTATAAGAAGGAGGTGAAGAAATAATTGTATTATTGCTTATTGAAGGCATAGCTGAGGGCTGCTTAGCCTGAGGAGGGTTTGAAGACGTCATACGACGCTTATTATTTTTATTTTTATTTTTATTTTTATTTTTATTCTTCCATTTCTTTTTAGAAATATTCTGGTCTTCTTCAGACTGAATGTTTGTTTGCGTCCCGGAAGAGATAGTCTGAGACAAAGAAGGCGAAATTTTTTCCGGTGAAGAACATTCATCGTAGACGCTGATACTGGGTGCGGCACTAACTTCACTAAAAAATGTAACAATTTCCCTAAAATTGTTATTAAGCAAGTTGAGACTTTCACCAAAAAGCTTAATTTTAGAATAAAGCTCATCTGGCGAAAGGGCCCTGCACGAAGCACAGTACCAGCGAAGACCAGACCGGACAGACATTAAATCGTCTAAACACGATTTGGAAATACCCGCACATCTCGAATGAAACATTCGCTCACATGGGCCAGAACAACTGAACATTGGGTTCAAAATATTCTGGCTTTTGCATAGCTCGTTTAGGGAACAAGCAGCAATATTTTCAATAGAAAAATAATCCATGTTGTAAATTGAGCAGAACGTTCCTAGTGGGTTAAAATTCTGTAGCTATGTATATATGAAGTGCACAGTTAAAAAACAAATACAACACTCAATACGCTTGATAATAGCAAAACACAGCACAAAGAAGAATAAAATTAAAATAAAAAAAAAACACAGTAAGCAAGCAAGCTAGCAAGCAAGTATGCAGACGAAACAAACAAAACAAGAATATAACTAGCACAAACCAAATTTCAATTATAATATTAATTAAATATATAAAAGGAACTTTTCAAATTTACCACAATCACAATGTTTTAAATTTTAGTTTATAAAAACACTCACAAATTAACTGAAATTAGATTAAATATAGCACTGAATATTTACAAACAAAAACAAACGCAATCGGTACTTTTTTTTAAATTTATACAGGTACTTATAAAAAAACATATACTTATATTTATACATATACTTTATAAAAATATATTTTTTTTTTTAAATACAGTTCTGGATTTTATATAGAGGGCGCGGAAAATGGCATTGAAAAAAAGACATCCAAAACGGTTCGATGGATATGGCCTTTCGGCCTTATCGGAAACAAAAAAAATCAAATGACATTTTAAAGCATAGACCATATATTAAGCATCCCCCCTAGGTTTTTTATTTTAATTATGGCGGAAGTTGAAGAAAAAAGTTCGAAAAATAGATACATTTTCGCGCGCTTTTTTGTTTATATAAAAAAAAACAAAACAAAATAGATACTTGAATTTAAGGGGGATGCTTAAAGGACAAAATAACGAACAAAATTCAAAAACATCATTGAAATTGAACCAATATTTCGAGTTATCTATCGAACCGCTTTAAAAAAAATAGTCTCGAGGAAATCGCGTTAAAAGTTGTTTGTTTGTTGTATGGAGCTTAGAAATAGGTTAAGGCAAACTGTTATAACTTCTGTTTTTTTTAAATATCGATTTAAAAATGTGTATGTATATTCTTAAAACTATAAAGAACACATTAAACAAACAAAAAAAAATTTTTTTTTCGAAAAATTTACACGTATATTATACCTTAATAGAATATTATCAGAATGAACAGTTGAACAGATTACTTAAACGGTTGTCGACACTAGATCAAATTGGTCTACATCCTCGCCGTACAAAAGAAGAAGAAATGGTTGAGCAACATTTTTTGCGCACGCACAGACGTGACGGAAGTTGTCGTTTTGTTGTGCTCATGTCATTGAAAGAAGACATGAAAGAAATTGGAAGCTCAAGACAAATTGAGTTTAAGCGATTTATATATTTGGAAAGAAGGTTAGAAAGAAGTAAAGAACTGAAAGATAAGTACATAGAAAAAATGCGTGAGAATACTGAATTAGGCTATACAGGCAATGTCCGTTTAAAGCGGTTAATTCGTTCCTCAATAACACCGCGTAGCGAAGCCATTCCTCCCCTGCCCTATCCTGAAACATCCCTTCTCTCCTTCTCTTTCCCCTTGGGTCGGATCAAGGTGTCATGCGTACCGTGCCGAGAATCAGCCTGGCTGAGGACCCAGTCTAAAATAATTGCTCAGTCGCGAACGGTGTGCTCCGGATACCTGGCGACCTCCGGTTCTATTCAGCCTTGCTCAGGTACTGCGGATCTCTGCCTGGGTCGACCGTCCCTTCTCCGCCACTCGTGGGAACCAAACATGAACGACAACAACAAAAAAAACACCCAAACGGGGGTCCGGACCCCAAACAAAAAAAACGGTAGGAACCTCTCAAAGCTGTGGTACCACCAAGCTCGAAACCTACCACACAGGGTCAGACGATGCTAGTGATACCATCAGATCATCGCCCCCTATCAACATCAGCAAGCACATCGAAAGCCTGTGTAGCTGACATTGGACCCTCCGGTTCCTTAAGCAAAGGTAGCAATCGACGCGGAGACGCGGGTTCAACCAATGCATCTGGGACCAAGGAAAACCCAATGGTCAGCGCCAGGGCGACCGATTTTGCAAGAAGGGATCCTTTAAAGGCAGGTTACCTAGCCCGCAGGAAGGCATCCCGTATTCTTCGACGCCTGGCTACCGATCCTATCAAGGAGGGTCAGGTCTCAAAGAATGACCTGAGGAAAGTCAAGGAGGATATAGAATGGGCAAAGAAGGTTCTACCGGACTTCACGCTCGAGCCTCCCCGCGCAAAGCTTCCGGCCACGAAGAGAAACCGCTCTGTGGAGGAACCTGCAAATACGAACCAGACCGCCAAGAGGGCCAAAACCCAAGGCGTGGGGTTACGATCCTTCGCAGAGGTTGCCAAGGACAAAATAGTCATAGGGGTCATAGACCAGAACAGCGAGGACGGTAAAATACCCAAACACCAATGGAGCTGGATAGAAGCTTCGCTCGCCAAGGTCGCCTTGCAGGTCCTCAAGGACAACCCTGGGCCACCCCCCTCATGCACGGACGCAGGATGGTTTCAGGGTAACGTTAAGCTGATGGCCTGCGACAACAGCAGATCCGCTGAGCTATTTAAAGCGGCGGTTGAGAAGGTCGGGGAGGTCTACCCAGGCGCTCGGCTAAAGGATGTTAACTCTGAAGAGATTCCGTCCAGACCAAGAGCTAGGTCCGGGTTCCAGTCACTCCATCTGAACCCGAGGAGATCCTAGAGATGTTTAAGGTCTTCAATCCAGACATCTCCACACACAATTGGAAGGTGGTTATGCTGGAGCCCAATGCCGAGGATCAAACGGTTGGCACCAAGAGGTCCAAGATGTAGATCTTGCTGATCCTCAATAATGAATGTCTTGACAGGCTCAACAAGGACAGCACTCTCAACTATGGATTCGGCAAGGTTCACCCGAGAATCTTTAAGACTGACACGGTGTCACTGGTTGGTCGTGCGGCTTCCAACGCCACGACTGATACTACCAGTGATATCGAAATGGCGTCGGGAAGTGAGGATGAGCTGTCGTCCGCTTCCGAGCTTGCTGCTGCGATGACCAGCCTCTACAGTGAGCAGGATCTTTTGGGAGAACCCCTCAGCGACGAGGAAGCTGACACTACGGTGGTTGGAGTACCAGAGGATGTTCCGGGTACTCCAAATTAATCTCCACCACTCCAAAGCAGCATCTGTTGCTCTCCAGCGTCACCTGGCAACGGGTGATGTCGACCTGGTGCTCATTCAGGAGCCCTGGATCAACAACAACAAAATCCTGGGCCTGAATACACCAAACTATAAAAACCATCACGTCTCTAATAAAGGTAAAACTCGAACCTGTATATAAGCTAAACATAACTTAAACTGTTTTATTCTCCCTCAGCTTAGTCATGGAGACCTCACGGTGGTCAGCCTGGAGTTGGGCCACAAAAAACTCAGGGTGGCCTCCTATTACTTCCCGTATGACGAGGATATACCCACACAGTCATTTCGGAAACTGGTAAAGGAAACTACCCCTGCCGCGCACATAGAACTGAGTGGAGATGCCAACGCACACCACTCGCAATGGGGCAGCACAAACAACAACGATCGAGGTGAGTCACTCTTTAACTACCTACTTAATACAAATCTAAATATATTAAATAAGGGCAATGAACCAACATTCATAATTAAAAACCGAGAGGAAGTCCTGGATGTCACCCTAGCATCTGGAAACTTCTCGGACGAAATTTATTCGTGGAAGGTCTTAAAAGAACATTCGTTCTCAGACCATAGGTACATAGAATTTGGCTGGAAGGAAACTAATCAATCCCTGCCTCAAAAAATAAGAAATCTCCGTAAGACAAATTGGAGATGGTATAATAAAATAATCAAGAGGTCCTTGACCTCAGATAGTTCTCTCCACGTGACAAACAAGGAAGGTTTAGACGCCCTTGTACAAAACTTTACCAGAAAGTGTTCGGATGCCCTTAACCAGGCACGGATCCAGGGGGGGGTTTGGGGGTTCAAACCCCCCCGAAATTCTAAAAGAACCTGTATTTAAATGTGATGTACTGATGTTTATTATGTGGGCTAAGAGTACCAAAAAGAAAAAAAATTGGTTTTTTATAATTTACTTTAAATATTCACACCCCTATGCTGTAAACGTTTGTAGCTGTTTCTACACGTATTGCTAAAATACTGAATTCTGTTCTAGTTTTTGTTTGTTTTTGCGATATTGCGCCTGTAGCTGTAAACAGTCACACATACAATCTTAACCTGAAATCACAAAAACACCGCATTTTTTGGATAAAATATATCCAAACACCGCACAGTCTTAATTTAAAAACCCACAGTTTCAATAGTATCGGAAGTGTTGACTTAAAATTCCTTTTTATACAGTAATGGAGAAAAATTCCGGTTTTTGTAGTTTTTATTTATTTTGATGTTGGTTTTATGTTGGCCTTTAAGGTTTGTATTCGAGTCAAATAAACAGAGAAATAACTTTTATTATTATAATTATCTTCACCCCAGCGTCAGCTTGTGGTATTTAACACAAAAAAATAATCCTGAGCACCACACAATCATATGGAGTGAATATGGAGTGAATATGGAGTGAAATGTGGATGGCTATTTTTTTCGTAGCAAAGTTTTTTCCAATAAGTGGAATAATTTTTTCACATATTGCAGCAAAACACAAATTATAACCTTCTTTTGAAAAACCAGAGGCTCGAAATATATTTTAGACTAACGGTTTCTTCCCACGCCTACGATTTTTTGAAAAAAAAAATTATCCCACTCTAATGTATATAAAGGGTGGTTAAATTTTAAGGGCCGATGTTGAATATAAACCACACCTAAATGTCAACTTTTTTTCTGTATTTCATTTGACATTTCTCAATTTCAGACTAACTCAATTTGAACCGTTAAAGTTATTCAGGCTTATTATGAAAATGAGCTTTCAAATCAAAATGCATATCGAGCACTTCGTGATTTTTTCGGTCAATTTAATCGTCCAAACGTGCGTACAATCGGAAAAATCGTGCAAAAATTTGAACAAACCAGGTCTGTAGGAGATGTGAAAACACCAGTGCATGCTCGTACTGCAGAAAATATTGCTGCTGTTCGCGATAGTGTGGCTGAAGAGCCGTCCACCTCAACTCGTCGTCGTGCCCAACAATTGCACCTCTTACGTTCGTCGTTGATGAACATTATGCATAAAGACTTGCATTTATACGGTCAGAGTGGTGGCAAGAAATGGCAACAGTGGATGATAAATTTTCGAAGAAAATCATCTTCAGTGATGAGGCACATTTTCGCCTCAGTGGATTCGTCAATAAGCAGAATTACCGCATTTGGGCGAATGATAATCCAAGAGTGATTGTCGAAAAACCAATGCACCCACAAAGAGTGACTGTTTGGTGCGGTTTATGGGCTGGCGGCATCATCGGGCCGTATTTTTTCCAAAATAAGGCCGGTAAGGCAGTTACTTTGAATGGTATTCGCTATCGTGAGATGATAATGAACTTTTTATGGCCCGAATTGGAAGATATGGATGTGAACGATATGTGGTTTGGGCCACTTGCCACACAGCTAACGAAACAATGGCTCTTTTGTACGACAAATTCAATGGCCGTGTTATCTCACGTGGTGGCGATGTCATTTGGCCACCAATCATGTGATTTGACACCGTTGGACTTCTTTCTTTGGGGTTATTTGAAAGAAAAGGTGTACGTCGATAAGCCAGCAACAATTCAAAAGCTAAAGGATGAGATAATTCGGCGGCGGGGTGCAATAAGGCCAACGGCAATAAGGCCGAATTCGGCCTTATTTCCATTTGAAAAAGAAATTAAGCCAATTTGGCCTTATTTCCCTTTAAAAGGAACAATATTAAAACGCCATCAAATAAGTTTTTTAGTTTTATTTAATGAAAAATTAAAGATATAAAGTATTGGAATAATTGTACTTTAGGGCCCATGCTCCTTTTTTCTTTTTTTTCTAAATGTGCATTTGGAGTTCCCAATGCACATGCTGCAAAAAAAGGTCGGTCTCAAATGGTTTAGGAGATAAAAATCGTGAAAGTTTGAAAAATATACACGCTTCTTTTTTTTTTTGTTTTTGTTTTTTAAATGGGTATGGAACTTCTGAATCTAATGCTGCAAAAAAAAAAATAGGTAGGTCTCAAATGGTTTAGGAGATAAAAATCGTGAAAGTCTGAAAAATTTACATATTTTTTTATTGAGAAGACTAGGATATCTTATTCTAATAATAGAAATATATATCCGTTTAAAGCGAAAAATATGATCGTTTAAATGCTAAAGAACATACATCTTTTTGTAAGTGGTCGAGAAAAAATGTAAAATATAAACGTAAAAGTTATGAATGAAAATTTATAAAATATGCGCGATTTTTACTAAAATTTTTAATGAAGCTTTAATATTATAAAGAATGAGCGCCGCAGGTTTATAATAAATCGCCGCGATTTTTAATAAAAATTTTTTGCCTACGGCGCTCATTCCTTATAATATTAAAACTTCTTCACCTTCACTATTGAACTACTACTAAGAAATTTTTCGCGTTGATACGAAAACAAGCACATTGAGGTTGACAATGGCAACTGTTCTCTTGCAAATTGAGTACCTGCGCTGAGTCCAGTAACTTTTCAAACAACAGACTACAGGGTGCGTACTTTTTATTAAAAATAATTATAAAAAATAATCCTTAGTTTGCAAAAATTATTTTTCGGCCTTATTACCATTTTGCTAAATTTTTTTTAGGCTTTATTTCCTTTTCAAATGGAAATAAAACCAAATTCACAATTTCGTCCTTATTTCTCTTTGAAAAGGAAATAAAGCCAATTCGGCCTTATTGCCGTTGACCTTATTGCACCCCGCCAATTCGGCACATTAACGGCATAGAACCTCACTTATTCCTCGGCGTCATCGAAAATTTGGGCCATCGGATGGAGGTGTGCTGCCGAGGTCGCGGCGGCCATTTAGCCGATATTTTGTTCCATGCATAATTGAACCATACCAATATTATCATAATAAAAAGAAACGACAATAATTTCCTTAATAATTTGTGTTTTATTCAAAATCAACATCGGCCTTTAAAATTTAACTACCCTTTATATATATAACGTACATAAATATTTTTGAAACCCCCCCCCCCCCCCCCCCCCCCCGAAATATATTCCTGGAACCGCCCCTGCCCTTAACAGAGCATGTCCGGAAAAACTACAAAAGAAATCCCATAAACCAGTATGGTGGTCTCGGGAAATTGAAATCCTCAGAAAGGAATGTCGCAGAGACTTTAACTACGCAAGGCGTAGCAATAGCGAGAACGCATGGAAAACATATAAGTCCAAACTAGGTAGTTGCAAAACAGCAATTAGGAAAGCAAAAATAACATCTTGGCTTTCCTTCTGCACAGATATAGAAAGTACTTCTGAGGCCTCAAGGCTTAGGAAAATACTTGCAAAATTCCCAACAGCACCAAGCTTTCTTCAAAAAGAAGATGGTACCTGGACAGACTCATGTATCGAAACCTTAGATACACTCATGGACGTACATTTTCCTGGAAGTGGTCAGACTAACAACTCCAGCTTTCAAACATCCTCCTCCGAACTTACACCTCAGCAAATTGGGCAGCTAACCAGCAAGGAGAATTTAAGATGGGCGGTTTACTCGTTCCAGCCTTATAAATCTCCGGGTCCCGATAGCATTATACCAGCTCAACTCCACTATAGCTTCAACGCAATAGTACCCTGGCTTCAGGCGATCTACCATGGTTGCCTACTCCTTAACTACATTCCATTAGCTTGGAGAGAGACGAAAGTCATCTTCATACCGAAAGCGGGTAAATCCTCTCACACTAAACCGAACGACTTTAGACCCATAAGCCTCTCCTCCTTTCTGCTTAAAACACTGGAGAGGCTTATTGGGCTTCTTCTTAAGCCGAAACTCGACCGGCTCCTTAAATCTCAGCATGCTTATATAAAAGGCAGATCGACAGAAACAGCTCTCCACTCTCTTGTGTCTACAATTGAAAAATCACTTGAGAACAAAGAATACACGCTTGCTGCCTTTCTAGACATAGCAGGTGCATTCAATAACGTCCTCCCCTGTGCGGTCACCTCTGCCTTGTCAGAACTGGGGGTGGAGGATTTTCTCGTGAGTCTCATCCACCAGATGCTCTTGGGCAGGGTGGTAAGCTCAGAACTGGGGGAATCCTCTATCCGTAGATTTGTAAGCAGGGGGACTCCACAGGGGGGTGTTTTGTCTCCGCTGCTGTGGTCCGTGACGGTTGACCAACTGTTGCGTATCATGGAGGAGGAAGACTACAAAGTTATTGCATATGCTGATGACATTGCTCTTGTCTTTAACGGAAAATTTCCTCAAACTCTCTGTCAACTCATGGAGAGAGCACTCGCAACCCTCTCAAGATGGGCGTCCTCTTGTGGTTTGAGTGTAAACCCGGAGAAAACAGATCTCATCCTTTTCACCAGGAAATATAAAATCCCTAACTTAGAACCTTCGCGTCTGAACGGCACGAGGTTGCTCTTTAGTGACAGCACGAAATACCTAGGAGTTATTCTGGATAAGAAACTTATCTGGAATGACAACATAAATGAACGTGTTAGAAAAGCAAACATAGCTCTGTTTGCCTGTAAAAAATCGATTGGAAAAAATGGAGTTTTTCCCCTAAAATAGTACGCTGGATCTATACGGCAATTGTCCGCCCCATACTTATATATGGCTCACTGGTATGGTGGAGGGCCCTGAATAAGAAAACTATACTTCAGAAATTTGCTAAGGTTCAAAGAAGTGCAAGTCTATGTATTACCGGGGCATTATGCTCAACCCCAACTAGTGCTCTGAATGTCATGCTTCACCTTCCTCCTCTAGATATCTTTGCCAGAGAATGTGCTAACATAGCAGCTCTCAGACTAAGAGAATCTGGAAATTGGATAGGTAATAATTGCGGTCACACATTAATTCTAGACTCATCTGTCCCGGACAGAACAGATTACTGTGTGCCCTGCTTAAACCTTGAAAAGAACTATGAGGTTCTCATCCCTTCACGGCTAGACTGGGTTAACAAAACCCCCCTTAAAACCACCGGCATTAAAATCTTTACTGACGGATCTAAGCTTCAAGAACAAGTAGGGGGAGGTATCCCAGGATCTTGGAATTGAAGCTTCCTTTAGACTCCCAAATTACTGCAGTGTCTACCAGGCGGAGATGATGGCCATTCACGAAACCGCTAAGATTCTAGGTCAAAAAGACCTCAGTGGAAAAAGTATCCACATCTTTTCAGACAGTCAAGCTGCGCTCAAGGCGCTAAACTCACATATTGACAACTCCAAAATTCTCACTGAATACCGCAGATCTCTCAACGAGATGGCCAGGTTATTCAGGATCCACCTCGTATGGGTACCCGGACACAGGGATATCGAGGGCAATGAACTGGCTGACGAACTGGCAAGGAAGGGTACGACCTCTAACACCCTCTTAAACGAGGACTTTATTGGTATACCCATTTCCTCCTACAAACTCCGGCGCAGGAGCGAAACTTTAAGCCTTGCACAAGAACGCTGGGAACAACTTGACACATGTAGGATAGCTAAGCTAACGTCGCCTTCCTACGACTTAAAACGCACCAACTCGCTGCTTGAACTTAACAGGGTAAACCTGTCTAAAATAATAGGAATCCTCACGGGTCATTGTTTAATCGGAACGCATGCTCTTCGCTTAGGAGCTATATCTAATGACTTTTGCAGAAGCTGCATGTGCGAAGAGGTAGAAGAAAACACCCAGCACTTCCTCTGCGAATGTCCGGCACTAGCTAGATGAGAATGGCAACTTTGGGCCATCCCTTCCTAAGTGGACTTACCGAAGTCTCATGCCTGGAAATTAGGCATATTTTAAAGTTCATACTCCGTTCGAACTGGTTTATAGAGGAGGGAAATCTCTAGTTAAAAAGGGATTATGTGGTGTCACAACGGGCCTGTACTGGCCTAGGTGTACGAGTCGTCTATCGGCTCAGCCACTTCAACCTAACCTAACCTAACACAGCGTAAAGTGAAACCGCGTTATCGAAATTATCTTTTGATGTGTCTTTTAAGCAACAAAAAGTGAACAAACAAACAAATTCGTGAGCATTCGCAAAGCAAGATCAAGCAAGACACCAATAGAGAAACCAAAAGTCTCGCAAAAACAAAAAAAACGGAAAAATATTGAAACCGCGTTATAACGAAATCGTGCTAAAGGAAATCGCGCTAAGCGGACATTGCCTGTATTCGGAAAGCGACCGAAAGACCAAAAGATGGACAGATTACATATTATATACCTCATCATTGTGTGACAAAGAAATTTCGTATTGTTTTTGACGGTAGTTGTAGGACAGATAAAGGCATTTCTCTTAACGAAATTCAAATGTTAGGTGAAAAACTGCAGAGATATTTACATGAGATTATAATGCGTTTTAGACGTCATCGTGTGGCGATATCTGCGGCTTAAAAAAGATGTTTAACCAGGTAAGGTTGGCTAAAGAGCAGTGGGACCTGCAGCGGATTTTATAGAGCGAAAACCGCGAAGAGGTGCTACATGAATACTGGTTGACAGTTGTTACCTTTGGGTTGACATCTTCACCGCATTTATCAGTAAGATCAGTAATTCAATGTGCAAGAGAAGCTTCAAACGATTTTCCTAAGGCATCATATGCAATTGAAAATGATTTTTACATGGACGATTGTGCCACCGGGGACTGACACGGACAGAAAGGCAATTAGATTAGCAAAAGAAATGCGAACTATTTTACAAAATGCTGGTTTCGAACTCTGTCAGTGGAAATCAAATTCTAAGCAATTGATGGACACGACGGAATCAGATAACAACTCTTCTTCAGCGGTGTTTTTGCCGGGGGAGGGGTCAAGAATTTTAGGCTTGAAGTGGTTGATTGCGGATGATCAATTTGCATTTTCATTAAAAACCCCGCAAATGGAGAAAGAATACAGAAATCGAGAAAAAGAAAGATTGTGAGCTGTGTAGCTCAGCTTTATGATACCAATGGTAACATTTCGCCTGTTGTAATAATAGAAAAGATTTTCATTCAAGATTTATGGAGGACAGGTATATCATGGGACGAAATAGTTCCAGTTAAAATATATAAAAGATGGACAGAATTTTGGAGAGAGCTTATATTATTGGAAAGATTTAAAATCGACAGATGGTTAGGCACGACAGAGGACATTATTGTACAGATACATGGATTTACTGATGCTTCATTAGTGGCTTATGGCGCTGTGATCTACATCCGAACAGAATATCCAAATGGAAAGGTTATGTTAAAGTTATTAGTTTCAAAGACTAGAGTTGCTCCATTACATATCCTTACGGTACCAAGGCTAGAATTAGCGGCAGCTGAATTGCTGGCAAGCTTATTTGTGGACGTAAGAAAATCGATGGAGTGGTTTACAGAGTATAATTTGAGGACAAATTCAAGTATTGTTTTACATTGGATAAGAAAGGTACCTTATAACCTGAAGATGTACTATATGTTGCTAATCGAGTGGCTTCTATTCAGGAGAATTCCGATGTAAAATATTGGCGACATGTCAGTACAAAAGAAAACCCAGCTGATTTATTAAGTCGTGGTTTATCACCTTCAGAACTAATTTATAATAGTTTGTGGTTGCATGGTCCTAGTTGGCTTGCACTCGATATATCTGATTGGCCCAAAACAAACTTTATGGATAGTGAGGCGTAAGAGGTTAAAGGAGAGATGAAAGTATTCACAATTTCAAAGTTTGAGCCAATGTTAAGTGTGCGATTTAATGGGATGCACGAAAGAGTGCCTTTGTTGGCATATGTTCGCACGTAAGAAAGGACAGTAAACATTTTGGCATATATGTTTCGTTACATGAACACATTGCTCTCCAAACCTAATAGAAAGAGAACTAGATCAAGAAAGGACATAATTGAGATGCCAACGGCACATGAGAGAAGTTTAGCAATGAAATATATTTTGAGAAAGACACAAGAGGAGTATTATAATGCTGAATTAACAGCATTGGAAAGAGGACAGAACATGGCGGAAAGAAGTAGGATAGAATTGTTGAAACCAGTCATTGACGATAAGGGACTGTTGCGCGTTGGCGGCAGGCTAAATCGTGCTGAAATAGACTATGAGATGAAGCATCCTGTGATAGTGCCTACAAACTCGTTACTGGCTTCAATGGTAATAGAGGGAGTTCATAGGCAGATAAAACATGGTGGTGCCCAGGTAATGATGCAAATTATTCGTCAGCCTTACTGGATACCAAGGTTAAGAAATGCGCTGAGAAGTATGATTCATATATTTGTGATATGTGCACGCTACAATGCGAAAATGGAGCAACAGATGGAGCGGACAGATTACAGGTAGGAAATGCATTCTTACATGCGGGTGTTGATTTCGCTGGTCCATTCAAAATAAGAACAGTGGATAAAGATGCTGTAAGATCGCCGAAAAGAAAGTGTTGGATAGGAATTTTTGTGTGTTTAAAAACACGAGCCATCCATGTAGACATTGTGACAGATTTAACATCAATTGCCTTCATTGCATGTTTTGAAAGATTTATTGCACGTAGGGGTAGATATGAAGGACTCTACAGCGACAATGGTACGACCTTTGTGGGTGCGAACAGGGAAATGAGAAAGGCTTTGGACAGTTGGGGGAATCATGAGAAAGCATTTAGCTTAAAAGGGGACAGAATGGAAGTTTATGATTTCAGCTACACCTCATCAAGGGGGTATATATGAAGCAGCTGTTAAGTCGATGAAATATCATCTTGTCAGAGTAGTTCGACAGAAAGTTTTATTATATGAACATTTATTAACCCTTTTTTCACAGATAGAAGCAATATTGAATTCGCGTCCAATCCATCCGATTGAGCTATTGGTTCTGCCTTTACCTTTTGATACCACGCAGCCGTCACCTTCCGTTGGTGTGAAGCTGTGGAGAGAAAGACAAGAGATGCTGAGGCATTTCTAGGACAGATGACAGACAGAATATTTAACTACGCTACAAGAATGAAAGAAATGGAGAAGAGAGAAAGAAAAATTGAAAGTTGGACAGTTGGTGCTACTTAAGAGTGAGAATTTTCCACCTGCACACTGGGCAATGGGTAGAATTGAACAATTGATTTTGAGCGATGATGGAAAGGTCCGATCGGTCTTAGTGCGTACGCCCACGAACATTCTTAGAAGAGCAGTACAGAAGATCTGCATTGTACCGGTTGAAGCAGAGAGATTGTAGAAATATATATTTATCATTAATCATATCATGTATTTATGTATATATTTATTTATGTGATTGTTAATTTATATTATATATAGGAAAACAGATGTTTTCGGCGGCAGTGTATAAAACTCATTTATTGTAGCTTGAATTAAAGCATAAAGGATTTTTAATGCAGTTTTGTCGCATTGAGATTGTCTGTCGTTGAAAACTTTGTAAGCGACAGCCAGTCATTTTAGAGATCTATAAGATTTAAAATAAATTAAATCTATAAAGATTTAAATAAATGTCGGGTTGTTTTTTTTGAGCTTTGGCTTTTTTCCTGAATAAAAAAATTAACTGTTGTTTTTGGTCGCTTTGGCCTGCTTTCATCAGTTGCTCTCCACTCAGCTGACGACCGTTTTGATTCCGGTGTGTAATGGTGGATGTTTCATCACATACACACTCATTGTCACATACCGATGCAAAAAATCATGTTTATTTTTTGTTAACACTGTCAATCATCGATACGTTGTTGTTTTTGGTCCGGTGTGAGAAAACACGGCACCCATTTGGAAAGCAGTTTTCTCATCGACAAATGTTCCTGTAATATTGTTCCCACACTACCTTTCGATATCTTCAGAGCCTCAGCTAGCTCGCGCACCTTCACTTTAAGGTCAGCCAATACCATTTTGTGTACTTTTTTATGTTTTGTGGAACAACTGCCTGATTTTGGCATCCTCAACGTTCAGCATCATTTGTGTCTGTACGACCAAGTTTAAACTCAGCATACCATCGGCAAATGGTTGCTTTTGACGGAGCAGAGTCCGAATAACATTTTCGAAGCCATTGCTTAGCTTGGACGGTATTATTCCCATAAAAAAAAAACAGTGATAAATCAACACACGGAATTGCTTTGAATCGTCATTGCGTCACTTAAATCACTGCAACTTCTGAACTTAACGTTAGATTGTCATGAAATTTTTACACGTATTGTTTGAAGGTTGAAACTATCGAAATAATTTATCGATATTTCGTTAGAGGTGCCACCTAGTAGTTAGTCTCGGGAATTATTGGACCATGTGAAATATAAAGATGTCAATCCCGAGATCTCGAAATTCGGGATCCCGGACAATTTAAGCGTCTTTAAATCCCGGGATTTTCTTTCCAGGATCCCGGGATTTAAGAAAAAAATTTAATCAAAATATTCGTGTAAATACAACCCTTTCAATTTAAATTTCATTTATTTTACACTACGTTCTGAACATCCTCCCCCCCATTGGAAGTTGTGTACTTCCAATATCATCATTCTTGATAGGCAGTATACACAGCTTGGCAACAGCACGTCGTAACAAGCCATTACTGGTTCGAAGGACCGCTACTCGAACGACATCATCCTGACCCTTGATGACATCAACTACTTTTGCGAGAGGCCATTTAAGTGGCGGTAAGTTTTCATCTTTTATTAGAGCCATTGAACCAATGCTTAAGTTTTGAGAATCAGCTCGCCATTTGTTGCGCTGCTGAAGAAGTGTTAGGTATTCTGAACTCCATTTCTTCCAGAACAACTGCTGCATGTAGCATACCCTTTGCCATCGATCTAAATGATTTATATTCCAAAGTGAGATGTCAGGTTCCACGACTGCTGTAAGTGGTGCTCCAATGAGGAAATGAGCTGGCGTGAGCACTTCTAAATCGTCTACGTCATCTGAAGTTGGGCATAATGGACGAGAATTCATTATTGCAGATATATGACAAATAAAAGTCCTTAGTTCATCAAAACTTAAGATAGAAAGACCAACGGTGCGCAATAAATGCAATTTTGCAACTTTAATTGATGCCTCCCAGAGGCCCCCAAAATGAGGTGATCTAGGAGGTATAAATTTCCAATCAATACCCTCTTCGAAACAATGTTGCGGAACTTTCGTTATGTGATTTTGACTTAACAGCAGTTGCTTCAATTCAATTAGCTCGTTCTTCGCGCCTACAAAATTAGTTGCGTTGTCTGACCAAATGGCTTTCGGCTTGCCTCGAGTGCATATGAAACGTTTTAATGCAGCTAGAAATGATGAAGTCGATAAATCACTGACTAGTGTACTGCCTTGGCTGAGAAACATATAAACAAGCTAATATGCACTTTACTATAGGTCTTTTTCGAACATCCCATCGGTAGAATAGGGGCCCAGCATAGTCGATTCCGGTGATGAGAAAAGCACGACTGGCTTGCACTCTTTCGGATGGAAGATTACCCATGACTGCTCGGCTATTTTAGGCCGTACTCGAAAACGCCTTACACACTTGTTTGATAAAAGTATGCAATAACTAAATCTGTGATTGGATGCTGCTTAGGTAATATGATTGGATGTTTAGACTCGAAGTCCAGGTCTGAATCGTGCAGTCTTCCTCAAACGCGCAATACTCCAAATGAATCCAAAAAAGGCTGCAATGATAAAATTGGTGAAGACTTATTGATAGTTTCTCCTTTCACAAGCGCTTGATATTCAACGCTTAAAGGTGCTTTCTGCACCATTCGTATGAGAAATAAAGTTCCCATTTTTAAATGATATGTTGTAAGAGAACCAGAGCGGTCGGAACCCTTGGCTGCCCCAAATTTGTATACGTATGCATATATTCTTCGAATTTTGCCAAACGAAGTATTATATTTGCAAGCCAGCGACAAGTCTGGGACTGTTGACGTTAAAATAAAGGTTATTTTGCGCCGTTAGGAAGATCTATAACAGTTGATGGCGCTAAGGGCCATTTCTCTCGCGCTTGTGTTAGATATAAAGGATCATATCTCCATGGTGGTGAATCTAGCAACTCCTTAGGAGTAGCGCCTCTTGACAGAATATCGGCAGGGTTAATTTCTGTTGGAACATAGTCCCAAGACATCTGTTTGGTAAGTGACTGTATTCGACTAATACGATTGGAAACGAAGATATTGTAGCTTGAGGACTGCTGCTGTAGCCAAGATAATACTACGGTTGAGTCTGACCAACAGTAAATATCCCCTTTAAAAATATCCATAACAGATATAGAATGCAAGAGTTCAGCAAGCAGCAAAGCAGCAGACAGTTCTAATTTTGGAACTGTTAGTACCTTAAGAGGAGCAACACGAGATTTTGAACATAGGAGATGACTTTTAGCGACTCCATTATTTTCGGAGCGAATGTACACACATACCCCGTAAGCATTTAGACTTGCATCGCAAAAAGTTTGAATTTGTTTTTGTGCTCGGAGCTATCGCAAGCCTTGGAAAAGCATACCTACTGACGAGTTTGAATTCATTGCACATCTTGATCCCAGATAATTGTAGTGATTGCGGCTCTCCCAATTTAACTTCTCCTTCCAAAGAATTTGCATGAAAATTTTTGCCTTTGCAACAATAGGTCCTATTAACCCATTAAGTCCGGGAAGAGCGCAATTTTAATATGATGTTTGAGACTTATTTTCTGCTATTAAAACTTGGAATAAAAAATTCCAAACATACCTATTCTACTATTTTTGAGGTCGCTCTTTCGATTGGTGCAGTCGGATTTGCATAATAATGACTTTTGGAACCAATATGGCGCATTTTAATTAAAAAAATAACGAAATTTTTTGCGTTTTTCTTTTTTGTGAATCTTTTTCGCATAAATAAAGTTACTGAATCGGTGCCAAACTAAAACAAAAAGTGCACAAAATATCTAAAGTATAACTTTGAATATTTTTTTTTTTTGTTTGAATCAACCTAACCTCTTCAATATATCAATACGTAAAAAATTATCGTTATTTGGTAAATTATGAGTATAATTAATAAAATTTACATCTCTAATAATATAATTGTCCCAAGTTGGGAAACATTTATACAACGACTAACGGACGGAAACAATCAAACATCGTAAACCGTATATATAACCGTATAATAAACATTATCACATTAGTTTCAGTCATTTCATGAAATTTAATCAGCTACAGATCCACGATCTTAAATTTTGAAAATCTAACTTCGAATTCGTGATCAACGGCCTCAAAAACTCCCTTATACACATGTTTTTGTAATTTTGAAGATTTTGTGAAATTCGGTTGGCCATATTGAATCCGCCATCTTAAATTTTGAAAATCTAACCTCAAATTCGTGATCAGCGATCTCAAAAACCCCTTCTTTATATATTTTTGGGACAATTATATTATTAGAGATGTAAATTTTATTAATTATACTCATAATTTACCAAATAACGTTAATTTTTTACGTATTGATATATTGAAGAGGTTAGGTTGATTCAAACCAAAAAAAAAATATTCATAGTTATACTTTAGATATTTTGTGCACTTTTGGTTTTAGTTTGGCACCGATTCAGTAACTTTATTTATGCGAAAAAGATTCACAAAAAAGAAAAACGCAAAAAATTTCGTTATTTTTTTAATTAAAATGTGCCATATTGGTTCCAAAAGTCATTATTTTGCAAATCCGACTGCACCAATCGAAAGAGCGACCCTAAAAATAGTAGAATAGGTATGTTTGGAATTTTTTATTCCAAGTTTTAATAGCAGAAAATAAGTCTCAAACATCATATTAAAATTGTGCTCTTCCCGGAATTAATGGGTTAAGCCAAGTGGATCATAGAATCGAGCTATGACTGATAACACAATTCGTTTAGTTATCCTTTTAAATGAAGAAAAAGGTACAAATGAAAATAGAAAACAGTCAATACTTTGATCCCACACGAGACCTAACGTCTTTGTGATGTCACTTCCATCATAGAATTTTAAAAATTGTTCCTTGTCTGCGTCTGCTATATTATTGAGAACTGTCAACCTGCGTTTGAACACCATTTTCGAAGCTTCAAATTTCCTTTTTTGAGAAGTTCAGTAATTTCACTTTTGATTTTTAAAACTTATTCTATAGAATTGCCGCCTGAAATCAAGTCGTCGACATAAAAATCGCAACGTACTATGCACGCAGCACCTGAATAATCATGACCTTCATCGAAAGCAAGTTGCTGCATAGCACGTATAGCAAGGAAAGATGCGGGCTTTGTACCGTAAGTGACAGTGTTAAGCTTAAAAATGTTGATTTCGTCTGTGGGATTATCTCTCCACAAAATACATTGTATATAGTCGTCAGGATATGTTACCTTTACGCACCGAAACATCTTACACACATCTCCAGTAATTACGATTTTAAAAGATCGAAAACGTAGAAGTATGTCGAACAAATTTGGCTGTATGATCGGTCCTACCATACAGACATCGTTTAAAGATTTACCAGATGATGTGCGCGCTGATCCATCAAAAACAACAAGAAGCTTTGTAGTCGTGTTCTCTGCTTTAAGCACGCAATGATGCGGAAGAAAATACGCAGTTGTGCCAGCTGGAACGTGGCTGACAGGAGACATGTGCACAAGTTCAAGATAATCTTTTAAAAACGATGAGTACTGGGCCTTTAATTTGGAATTTTGCAGCAATCGATTTTCTAAATTTTTAAAGCGATTAAGTGCCTGCTGATATGAACCATCAAGTAAATCAACATTTGCTTTAAGCGGTAATCGTACTGAATATGAACCACATGGAAGCCGTGTGTGATTTGCAATAAAATGATTCTCACAATCAATTCTCTAGTTATTTTAGTTTTTTGCTCAATATGATTTGCAACGTCACAAAATTTTTTTACGAAGTCATCTAAATGATATTCCGTCTCTAGTTGAGCGGCAGGTTGCTCAGTAATTATAAGACAAGAGCGCGCATGAAATTATCAGCACTCCTATCTGCTACAATCTACCCCAATTTGGTTTTTTGTAGTAAAGGCAACTTCGGGCCCAACTGAATTTGGCCGACGCTAGGGTATGCAAAACCGGTTCGAATTATTAAGCGTTTCGGTTTTTTTTACTATTCGAACCGGTTTTTTTAAAAATCGCAATTTTGGAATAACTCGAAAACCGGTTTTTTTGGCTCGAATTATTCGACTGCTCGAACAGTTATGAAATATATAAATCTCCAATTTAAAATTGTAAAATTCTTCAAACCACTTTTTGATTGCATTCGAGCGACCCTCTTTTTCTACTTACGTTTTTACATTTTAATAACTTTTCCAACATTTCTTATCTCTGGCTTCTATTTCATTTTGCTTTATTTGAGCTCGTATAAATATATGCTTTGCTCATTTTGCTTTCTTTTGTTAAAACAGCATTTACAAACGGCTGGCGTATTTAATGTAAGTTAAACATGATTTTTATTTAAGAATGCATTCTTTTTTTAAAAAAAAAAATATATTGAATTATCAACTGCTTAACATGAACTCCGAAGTCTGGAAATGTTTTAAAAAAGATACGAAATTCAACGAGGCTTCTTGCACGAAATGCACAAAAAATGCATTAACTACAAATATTGAAATAATCATTAAAAGATATAAAACATGTGTTAAAAAGACTGAAAGAAAAACTCGAAACATAATTCCACTCAGTGCACCAAAACTGCCGTGTTCGAATTCATTCATGAACCATTTCAGGTAGAAACGTTCAATTTTGGCACTCATAAATGAACCTGTTTTGTATCATTCGTCGGACTAAAATGCCTCTCAAAAATTAACCTCATTTTGTTCGGAAATGAGTTAAAGAACCATAAATTTTACTTTTTTGTTCGGAAATTACTTAAAAAAAAAGAACCCTAGAAAAGTTATTTCTCCGCACTCGGAAATCAGCCCTTTTTTAATCAATCGCCGGACTGAATTGCCTTTAGAAAACGAACCTCTTTCTGTTCAGAAATGAGATAAAAAATTAACATTTCTGAATTATAAATTTTCTTATTGCATAACATTATTTGTTATTTCATATTTTACATAAAGTTTTTTTATGAATTTCGAAAAAGAAGTTCAGTTTTTATTTATGGGAAAAGTTTTTACAAATTTAATCTTCTATAGCAAGCACTTCTAGCAACAAAATAAAAAATAAAAAAAAATCTGTCAAAAAACGTTCGCAAAACTCTCACCTTACGCAAAACCTTCGCTTATAGTTCAGTGAGTAGTACAGCCTAAGTACCTTTATTTATTTTATTAAAAACGAATAGTTATTTTTGTTAAATAAAAACTATAAGATATATGTAGGCAAAAAAAGTAAAAAATTTATTTAATTTTAAAAACCGGTTTTTCCGGTTTTTTTCTGGTCGAATAATTCGAAAACCGGTTTTGTTAAAATTGTACTATTTGAGACCGGTTTTTTTATAATGTCGAATAGTTGCATACCCTAGCCTAGGGGTGGGCAAAGTTACACGTATGGGCATTTTGCCCGTACGTGTATTTTGGTTGCCCGCTGCTTGCTTCACGGGCGACAGCATTGCTTCATAAATTCGAAGGTAAAGGAAACGAGGGACATGCACAAATATAATGAGATAGAGCGTAAGAAGAGCGTAATATAGATTATTATATAGAATTGTGCTCATTGCGCTCAGAGCAGTTCATAATCAATGTTGCATGTCATTTATATAAAAAAAGGGCGTTTTATAATTTTACTATTGAATATTTTGAATTTAATCATGTTTTTATCTCGATAATGTCTTGTGTCCAACACTTGTTTTTAAGTAGTTACGCGCAAAATAAAAGTATAAATTTATTATGGTGATTCAGTTCTAAAAAAATAGTAGTTAAAAATATGTTAGGAGGCAGATGTAGTATTATAATGGTTGCATGCTCTTGCGAAACACTTATAGTATACCAAGAAGTTGTTTTTGCAAAGCGATTTTATAGCTGCTGGTAGTAATTTAAAAAAAAACTCCCTTTTAATAAGCAATTCTCTTAATATGCTAAATATGCAACACTTACTTTTCACAACAGCATGCTCTCGCTCTTACGGTTTCTATAAAGCACACTGAAAACAAAGTAGTGCTAAAGTGGTTTTTGCAGAAATCTTATAGGTATTAGAAATTTTTTTCTTTGCTCTGATTTATACTGCAAAATGAAATAAATGTGTAGTGCACGGATTATAAAAATTAAACACACTGACAGATGGATAAAGTGAAATACAGATAAGCAAACGGACATGTAAAAAGCTGAAAACAATCCATTTTAAATTTTGGTTTGTATATCTCGGCTAAAAGTGCACATAATTTTATAATGGGGCGGCGATGGGTTCATGGGAAAATGATAAATGAAAATAAACAAAAAAACAAAAAATGTCATGCAATGATAGATTTGATTTTTTGAAACAAAGAAATTGTTATAGATCTTGAATGGTTTAAAAAAAAATTAAATCTGACTTCAGGGTAGATGATTTATAGTCGTATTTTGAAAAAAATTTTATAAACAAAAAATTACTGCGAAAAATAAAAATAGTTTGTTGCAGAAGCATTAAACATTTTGCATGCATGAAATTTTGTACAGTGTACAATTTTTCGTCATCGGCTCAAGGAACAGGCCAACGCAGGTATTGCCTGCTTGACGTTCGCTCGAACACTGAAGTAGGCTTGGGTAGTTCATGAACGAACTAGTTCAATTGAACGATTCCCACTCATGAACTATGTGAACTAGTTCAGTGTTTCTCGTTCTTTTAGTTCATTTTAGTTCAATTGATATTGCAGCGAGTAGCAGCAAAACGAACGAGAGCAAAAATAACTAAATTCACCAAGCTATGGTTTGAGTACTTGGTTTGAGACTTTTTGTGTCTGCACTAATATAAATGTTGGATTTGATGGCTATCACATATTCATACCAAGTTTGTTTCATTTCATATACCTGGACATGAACAAGTAAACGAAACGAACTAAAAGACCAATCGAACTAAAAGACTTAACGAACTAAAAGAACGAACGAACTAAAAGAACTAGCGAACTAAGAGAACAAACGAAGTAAAACATGCAACGAACAAAAAGAACGAACGAACTAAATGAACGAACTAGTTCATTACATACGATTGAACTAAAAAGAGCGATCTTTGTTGTGAATTAAAATGCCCAAGCCTACACTGAAGCTTTGATCGTTCTGTATGTGAGATGAATACATATTTTTCTGCACTAACGCAATCTCAAGTGCGCTCTTGTGATTGCATATTGTGAGAGGATTACAGAGAGGATTTTCCATTCCGCAATCCGATTCACCCCCAAATTCATCATGCAATTGATTTCGCCCGCTGCTTTCCCGCTGCTTACACGCAGTCGCAGCACGTGCAAGAATTGTGCCCACCCCTACCTTAGCCGACGCATAACAGGTTATAAAATAAGTCTGCTCCAATCAATAAGTCGATGCGCTGTGATTTATAAAAAAGTGGATCAGCCAGCTGTATATTATGTGGAATTTTTAAATTTGTTACGCCTACAGTGCACGATAGCTGCTTGTCGACAATTGTCGGTACAATAACCGCTGATATCGAAGTTGAAAAGTTATTAGTGGTTGCTTGCATATGAAGGCTTGCATATGAAGGCTAAGGATTTTCCTATGGCGGATATCAAATTTTTTGTTTTGGCTGGCTTAAGAAGTAGCTGCCCAACAAAGCTACTGGTGACAAAATGTGCTTGAGATGCTGAGTCGAGAATGGCACGACAAGGAATAAACGAACCAGCCTTATTTTTGATAAAGACTATTGCCGTTGCTTAAAATACAAAGTTTTGTAACTCTGTTTGAATTTGATTGTCGCAGAGCGATGTGGCAACGAGAGATGATTGCAAAGAGCCAACAATTGTTGAAGATTGTTTTTCAGCAGCGGCAGCGCCAGAAGTTGAGTGATAATATAATTCCAATACTTTTATGTTAGGCGGAGTAATAGAGGGCAAAGTGGACACGACGAGAGAGATGTTAGAAGGTGTCGAAGATGTATTGGCAGATGAAATGTGGAGGAGTATGTGATGCTTTATAGAGCAATGACGACAACAACCTAATTGACAACTTTTAATTGCGTGTCCACTGTTAAGACAATTTTAACACAGTTGGAGTCTTTTTGCTTCTTTATAACGATCCAAAGCAGTGATGTCAACATAATTTGATGAAATTACTGTGTTAGACACGAAAAATTACTGTTTTTGATGCAAAATGACTGTGAATTGGAACAAAAATTACTGTGGAATTACTATATAACTAAAACGAATAAAAAGTCAAATAAAATGTAAATTTTTATATAATTATATGTATATAGCTGATGTCAGGAACATTTCTTTAGTAAACAAATGTGAAACTGACTGAAGTCCAACAGCATTTTTCAATTTCATGAATTGGACCTAGTGAATTTCACTTAACTTTATAATTTTGCACACTGATTACTTCTTAGAACGTGAATATATCAAAAATAATATAACTTAAAAGTATTTCTGAGTCATCAGTTGTTACAAATGTAATATACAACCGTAAGAAATACGTATATTAAAAAATTAAGAATTTAAGATAGTATTCATCCAAATGATCCTTCCTAAATCTTCCCAAAAGCTCAAAATGGTTTCTTTGGAATTGTATGGTTGTTAGTGCTAGCCATATCGCTCGTTTTCTTCAATAACGTTACAACTCAAGAAACTAGATTTTTCAGGAGAAGCATTTTAAGTTTTGAACAGAAAAAGGAAATTAATTCACCATTTTCAAAATATGGACAAAACATCAAATATACAAGTACTACTGTAATGTTTAATCCATACAATATGACAAAAAAAACTGGATATTATCGATATATAATACGATCTAATCGGAAATATATTGAGGTGAATGAATCACAAATTTATTTATTTATTTCATCTAACAGAGATCAACTCTTACAGACTACTTATATTAAATTATTCATATATACATTTTCAATCGTTTCAATAGTTTCAATAGTATCAATAGTTACAATAGTTTCATTTCAAGTCGTAAACATTGGTGATAAATACATTTTCAATAATTTCATTTCAAGTGGTAAATATTAATTGTTTCAGTGGTAAATTTGTTTCAGTTGATTTAGGAAAGAGGAAAAGAAAATTTAGAAAGGTTTTTAAAGCGAAGGACCATGGCCTGGCCGGGATTCGAACCCAGGACCTCTGGGATAGCAGTCGAGCACGCTACATACTCGACTACCGAGGCGCCCAAATTCAACTCTCCTGCAAAAATTAAAGAAGATATCGTTACCAAAATTGTACACAGCATAGATCATGGTAACACGAATGTTGCTGTGTAATTAACTCAATTTTTATTTTTTTTGGATTGTGACGTTATTGAAGAAAACGAGCGATATGTACACTATAATTTGCAAAGTTAGCAACGCATCGTTTCATTTTGCACTAAATTCCAAGGATGTTAAAATTATGAGAAGAGCAGAGATGTTACAAATGTGATTTTAACAAATTTTTTCTAAAAAACAATTATATATTTGGCCGGCCATTGAAATTACTTGACATTTCGAAATATTACTGTCGTACTGTATGAGCAGTCAAATTACTGTAGAAAGCAGTAATTACTGTGTCATAAACATCAGTGATCCAAAGGGGTTAGAGAGAGAAATTTTTGACAATAATTAATTGTATGCGAATCTGAATGACATATTGAACAAATTCTACTATTATTTGCAGAAGTTACAAAAACCCCTTTTTTATGTTTTGATACATTCTATTTCCCACCTGTTTGCTTAGTGTTTCTAAAGCACTCTCCACGTTCTCCAGCATCTGGCATCTTTTTTCCAAAAAAATTGCCATTGAATCCCATGTTGGTATCGATTCCTCCCATCTTGTCTGGGTAATAACATCAAGCTTACGTCCCATGATATAAATAAGCAAGCAATCGGCAATTTGTCTTTTGATCCCATGGTTAGCAGCGCACGCAAGTGAGAATTGACAATGTCGCTAACAAATCGCAGATTTGCTACTTACCCTGTAGTACATCATTACATTGCACAATCCGACGATTGTGAGCCTGAAAATTTAGACGTTTATTGTCAAATCTTTTAATCAATATTTCAATAGCTCTGTCGTAATTATTTTCGCTTATTTCCAATGAACGAATCGTATTAAGAGCACCACCAGTAAGTACTAACCTGAGATGCTGAAACTTTTCAATTTTTGATAGGCTTACATCATTACCAACAACAGTTTCAAATATGGAATAAAAAATCCGGCCTACGGAGTGGCCGCTAAATTTTGTTTCCTTTTGCTTTTCGATTTTTTAATAAAAACTTACGAATTTTAATTTTTATTTCAATTTTATTTTGCGACCGATTGTCGGCTTTTCAAGATGATGCAATTACAAACAGGGTTAATGTCGAACGATAAAAAGAGAACCGCTTTATGTGCGGAGCACTATTTATAACCAAAGTTGAGCACAAAAGGAAAGCTTTAGAACCAGTTATTTACACTACAACATTTACATTTATGATTTATAGAAAATTATAGAGATGGTTCTAATTGTAGTGTTGCAACATGATACCAAAATAAAATTAATTATTATTTTACACTTCGTTCTGAACACCTTTAATAAATTCTCGATAAAGCATTTTAAAATTTTTTTTGTTCTCATCTGAACACAAATTTTGTCAAAAATATACCAAATTACAGTCAAACCTGTTATTGTGCGGTCGTTTTTTGTGCGAATTTTTTTTTGTGCGAGTTGTTTTATGCGGTTTTTATTTTTATGCGAGTTTTTTTGTGTTTTTATTTTTTGCGAGTTGAGTTGTGTTATGATATCTTATTTTCGGAGAACAATGAAACAAAACACAATAATAACAAACATATGACTACTGTATGTCAAATGAAAAGTTGCTTTTCAAGTGTGAACACCTTTTTTTGAAAAGAGCAGCTGAAAAGCGGCTTTTCGGCCTGTGTATGAACATAGTATAATACACAAACCATTGTTGACACTGCTCCCACTTAAAATCGTGAGTGTTCCTATTTTAACTGCAAAGCAGCTGCAACATGTTTATGAATAACAAAATTTTAAAAGACTTTTTAACATTAAAACCCTCCGAACGGCGAATAAGTATGTTCTCAAGATGGCATTATTTACTCTCTGAGGTTTGCCATTGTCTACAGAGAGGTGACGACCGATCAGAAAAATTAATTTCAATTTAAATTTTCTGCGTCTGGTGTCTGATTCGAACATCGTGTTGTGTGCATATTTATATACAACCCAATTAAACAAACAAACTAATAAAACAAAACAAAATAAAATAAACAAATTTAGACCACCTAGTCACAAACTATGTCAGAACCTTGAAATTCTGAGCACATGTGAATGAAATTTGATTTAATTTAGTAGCGACAAAAATATTGATAAAAAAAGCAACACAATTAAAGAATTGCTGATTCATAATTTATAATGATTCATAAATTTCAAATTGGGCTTAGCGTGAGCGGCCACTTACGTTTGGAAATAAAAAGATAAGATCATA
The DNA here is from genome assembly GCA_943735915.1 of Pherbina coryleti. Lineage (NCBI taxonomy): Eukaryota > Metazoa > Arthropoda > Insecta > Diptera > Sciomyzidae > Pherbina > Pherbina coryleti. The sequence continues at coordinate 101,732,935 of OX030951.1, forward strand.
TTACAGTGTGCACATGTGCAGCATGTGAGGAAATGTGTAGAAATGCAAGTTAACGCGTTTCCAATGCGTAAATTAAAAAAATATATTTTGGCTAGCACAAGCTAGCCAATGCCTCACAGGCCAATAATTAAAACTCAAAATTTTGTACACAAGAATAAGTTTATTGTTTTAACACCAAAAATTAATTGAACCTGAATCAAAGTTTTTTGATAGCTTAAATACTAATTTTATAATAAGAACAAGCATAATAATTAAAGAGTAAGAACAAGCAAATTATAAGTCTTAACCTAAACTGTGCGAAAATGGAGATACTGCATTTACCCACCGTTCCATGCTAGGTTCTGCACGCGCATCTGGCCGCTAGTTCAATCGTCACGTACGGCGCTCATGTTACATATGTTTGGCTGTCGCTGGCTGTCGTTAACTCCTCCCTCCTTCAAAATCTGCGTCTTGCAGCTTATACTTCAAGTGTCTTGTTTTGCTGGTCACATTGATCTTCGACCCTAATAACGGCTGGGACGATTCTTGGTAAGTTAAGACTTCGATTTGATTTCCACCAGAAAAATGCTGCAATCAAGACGATACTAAGGATAACCGCGAGGTCTGAAAACAGAGAGCTTTATTTTTTTTTCAAGTTATCCAATCGCTCGATATTGTTTAACGTAGCTCCGTATAGATAGGTTAAATCGGTTTTGTCTGATTCTTTGGTTACATTACTGAACAACTGTGGAAGTGCTTGGACTCTAGTTAGTGTAGATGTCGAGAAAATTCTATCGTTCACATAAATTGTTTCGTTTTCCAATTGTACAACGTACCATCTAGATGCCTTGAAAAATTTTTGGAGGCAAACATTCCTGTGAAATTTGACAAAAATATTGTTTCTCCGAAAACAAGTTCAACTATTTCTTCTGCGTTGGTCTTGAATTATATAATTACACACTTGGTGCAATTAGCGTTACCGTCCTTGATAATTCTTACCACACAACTGTCTTCTGGAATTCTTGTGAGTAATACTGCCTTACAGATTGTTGAATTTCTCATCGGGAGACATGCTTCTTTTATTCCGAATATTTCTTTCTGGTTCACGATCATTTCATCGAATGGAATATCCACCTGACTGTTGGTTATAACGGCGGCTCGTGCAAGGATATGATTATAATTTTCTTGTTGAACCTTTGGTAAAGAAATTATATAAAGAAGCATTATATCGTTAGCAAAAATTGGGGTGGCGAATTCAAGGGCTTTAATCTCATTTTCGTAAGGAAGAGTCTCAACTTCTGATAGCACTTTGTTCATTTCTTCACTATCCAGGAGATTTTTGTTGACTATTCCGCTCCTAGCCATTTGACATGCTCGAACGATTTCGTGGACCTGTTCCCATAAAATAAATGATTTTTCTAAAAGGCCTTGCTCCAGATTGTTATTAAGTCGATTATCATTTAAGTATATTATGATAATGTTTATATGAATATTTATATATTCATATAATATATGAATATTTAAGTATATATGATGGTATTAAGTTATGCATCATTTCAATTAGTTTGTTGTACTTGGTGATAGCTTTGTGAGTCACTTCAAACAAATCCTTGTTGATCTTATATTGCTGGTTGTTGTTCTCTACAATATACTACTTAACAATGCACAGCGTCTGAACTTCCGTCAAACCGTTTCCTAGCCCTTAATTCGTGAAGACCTTTCTGAACTCGAGTAAGGTGATATTGCAGCAGTGAAAGGGTATCGTCTGTAGTTGATATGCTCTTGTCGCTTCATCAATCTCTGATGTCAGCTTCTCGAATCGTGCCAGGTCGATAACATCAACGAGGTTGAATGACCATTGAGGATATAACCGTTGCCTTACCTTAATGTAATAAGAGGAGACTTGTATTCGTGAAGATGGAGAGCGCATACTGCCTTCAAAAAAATTATTCTGCAATGATGGTGAGACTTAGCATTGGTATAGCCTTGTGATGATGTAATGGAACCTTAGAATATCTTATAAGATTATAGAAATTTTCATTAAAATTATTACATAAAGATATAATGTTAGAAATTCTTATATCCTAATATGTTTTCATTCTGAAATAAATGACAATTGATTTTTCTAAAAACACGTTGGTAAATTACACTTGTTCATTCTGGAAAAATATTAAATAATTCAAATTAGATAGATAGTTTAAATAGTTCATCATTATTAAAAAAAAAATAAAAACTTGTTTATCATTATTCTGAAAAATATTAAAAAATAATTTAGTTAAGAATATTCTGCAAAAATATTAAAAATTAAATTAGATTAAAATATATTCTGAAAAAATATCACAAATTAGTTTAAATTGAAAATATTCTGAGAAAATATCAAAAATTAGATTAGATTAAAACATATTCTGAAAAAAATATCAAAAATTAGTTTAAATTAAACATTGTTCTGGAAAAGGATTAAAAATTAGTTAAAATTAGAAAGGGCTAACAACATAATAACACAACCTCAACATGCTCTGATAGCGGTAAGCCACTGCGATTGAATTTCGAAGATGCACATGAGTTAAGGCTATGCCTAAAATCATGATACGATCTAGGTTAACCTTGATCCATGATGCATTGAAGTAGATAAGAACTCAGTCAGTATCAAGCGTTCTCTCTGTCTAATAAATTCCGGGTAACTTCCTCGGCATAATTCTCGAAACAGTCTGTAGAGTCAAGCTGTGTGATTTGCTCTATAAGGAGCCGTTGTTGTTGGTTGTTGCCTTCTTTGTTCTTCATATTGTCTTGTTGTCAACATGCTTGACCTAAAGCTCAAAAATTTGTTTTCAATATAATTATGGTTACTAATTTTTGTTTTCGTTTTCTTTCTTTTTTTTTTTACTCTTGCTTAGCTTGATTCTTGGTCAATTTTGGAAATTTTTATTTTCGATTGTGTTTTGATTAATTTAAAATTTAACTTATTCTTTGAGGAATTTCTTTCCTGAAAAGCATGAACTTTTTGTCTAGCAGGAGTCGAGCTCCGGTGATTCCTCACCCATGGTTTGCTAGAGCAAAGCTCGAGCGTTTTTGCTTTTTATACATACAAATTTTGGTCCTTTTCGGACATTTTTATTTCATTTACAATTTCAAATTTTATTTATTTTTATGAGAAGAAAATAACTCTGACATGGGCTTTTTGTACACTATGCCCAAACATTGTCTTGATTGTGACATTATTGTCAGCAGCCACTATTTCTTTTTTATAAAGGAGCTCTTGTTTGCCTTTGATTTGTTTATCTTTAAAAAAATAACTTCGCCCCTGCTATTTTCGGGGGTCTAATCTTTTAGAATTAACTCGCAGATTTCTTAATTTTTGGTTTTCCCTTATAAGTCCCCTTCATTTAATTTTTCTTGAAAGTTGCTCACCGATTGGTAGTTCATCCTCGTTTCTGTTAAAAAAACATCACTTAGTCTTTTCTTCGTAACGGAATGGATGGAGTTGTTATACCTGTCTACTGAAACATTCATGAGCTCTCTAGGGGACAAGCATGAGGCTTAGGTTTTTAGACACATAAAGAGGGCCCTTTCAACTTGACCATTCACCTCACTCCTTTGTGTGGGTGTTCGGTAAAATTCTATTCCTAGAGATGACACGTAATTTGTTATTATGGACTCGATAGCCCCCTCTCGTTACCGGTCACGATAATTTTAAGAACCGTAAAATAGTGCAATAGTTTGATGATTTTATTATTTAAATGAACCGCAGATCTATTTTTTATATAAAATAACATGAGAAATTTTTAAAATTTGTCTATGCACGAAATAAACTTCATGCCCTGAATCTCTAATATGTCAAGGTGAAGCATTTCACAACAATAGGATGGAATTGGCGTCGGTTGGAGCTTAGGTTTCTGTGGGTGCCTTTCATATTTATTTAAGCGACAAATCTCGCACTGTCTTGTGAATTCCCGAATTTATTGGCTCATTCTTGGAAAATAGTATTATTCTAAAATTTGGTTCTTTGGTATTCGTTGGGATTCCTGTTCTTTTATGTTCTGCTTCAATAATATCTGAAATTCTTTCTTTACTGGTGATGTCTTCAACAACTCTTTGTGTTATGCGAATTTTATATTTAGAAAAATTTGAATGTAGACGTCTTGCAAAAGTTAAATACATTCCTCAGGTATTTTGATTGCATTTATTACAGTTGGTATAAGAAGTTTTTCAAATAACGAACGAGAAGTGACCTATTAATTACCCCCACTGAGATATGATGTCGATGGTACTCGCTGTGTGGTTCTATGTGGCTATGTAGTTCCTTTTTTCCCTGCCTAAACACGAGTTGGTTACGAAAGACGTTTAGAGGAGCTTCAACATGCGGTATTAAGTCTGAGGCGTCTTGCTCAGCACTGTGCATGTTGACCCCTCCCTTGCTGTTATATATTGTACACTCACCCTGAATGGTTTGCCCTTCGCTTCCTGTTTCAGTACACTCACTCTGCATGCTTTGTGATTCGCTCGCTGTTTCCGTCATTTCCCCATCCTCAAGAGGATTTAGCAGTTGTTCTGTAACTGAAGTCGATGAATGAACTTTTCCTGTCTTAAACCTAGAAAGAGCATCAGCCACATAGTTTGATCTACCAGTTTTATAGATAAACTCGTGGTTGTACTCTTCTATCCGCGCCTTCCACCGTTTGAGTTTAGAATTAAAATTCCTATTTCCTAAAGCATAGGTGAGTGGCTGGTGGTCGGTAAAAATCCTAATTTTCCTTGCTCCATATAAATACGACCTAAGGTTATCGAGGGCCCACACTATCGCCAGCATCTCCTTCTCATTTGTAGCATAATTTTCTTCCGTTTTGCTTAGAGATCTGGAAATGTAGGCAATTGGCTTGTCTTCACCGGGCTCCCCTTGTGACAAAACAGCACCTTTTGCGTAATTCTAAGCATCGGTGGTTAGGTTAAATAGTTTATAGTTAAGGCATCCAGGCATAAGGCATGCAACCTTTGCATAGTCTCGTATAAATTTCCTATAATAAGAAGTCAATGCCTAATTACTTATTAATCTAATCTAATATTAGTTAGATGCTCTTCCTCAGTTTTTCCCAATACGATGATGTCTATATAGACGCAGCAAATTTTTCCAACACGACTTGTTCATGTTGGAAAAAGTTGGTGGTCGTGAAGAGAAAAGAATATACATATATTAGTGTCCGACTGAATGTGAAATTTTAACCGAAGCCGAATGTTCGGCCAAGTGGAAATATTCGGCCAAATACGGAAGCTCAATATTAATAAATTTTTTTCTAAGCACAAAAGAATGATAAAATTTAGTACTGGCTTTCGTTATTTATTTATTTAAGTAAAAACAAAAAAAAAAAAAAACGGCAAATATTAAGTGAGAGTTAAACGCAAGAGTTTTTCTGCCTGATTTCGGACAGCATTGCATTTCTTTAGCTTTTTCGACTGGATATAAAATTTGATTAAATTCCTTTTATCTTTGTCATTTTGCTTAATTCTAATATTTTTGTAGTTGATTTAGTAACGTCAAGATGACGTAGAAAAGACTTAAATCAATTTTCGATCTAGTTGAGAAAGCTACAGAAATTCAAAACAGACTGAAATCTGGCAGAAAATTTCTAGCGCAACTCGGCATTTTTATTTCTTTCGACAACAAAAACGTAACAATTCAGTTCATAAGAAAAACAAAAAAATATAAGAATTCATTTTATGCATACGTATGAAATCAATGATTACCTGAATCAATAACACTATGCGCCACTGTTTTTGTACACGGCATCCCACTATACTTTTCTTATACATAGATTTGGGGTTTCTAAGGAAAAGAAATTTTTTATGGATACGTTTTTTTTTTAAATTTTTTAAACATTTTTTCGTTTTTTTCAAACATAGTCGCATATATTTAAACATATCTTAGATACCACTTATCCTATTTTAATAATTAATCCTCATATCGATTAATATTTCTAGGTGGTATTTCAAAGTACTGCTGATATTGCTTTTGCAGCAAATCTGTAAAAGCATGCCTCTTTTTGTAGATCGTATATTGACCACACACATAGCAAAAATCATCAGGATCGTTTTTGCATGAAAATTCGCGCAACCTTTTGGACATTTAAACACTTTTTAGTGAACTAAACAAATTTAAATTTTTAAAATTAAAGGATTACAATAAATGATTCCAATGCACACGATAAAATCACAAGTACAAAGCCCGATCAACTCAACCGAATTTGAAAACAGGTGGCGATGCTTATCTAAGTTGATATTAACTGTCAAACAAACACAAACTAAAATACAAGCCGCCTTTTTTCAGAGATGCCACCTGTCATAAGCCAACGATATTTTTGGATCGACCTTTCTAAGTATGATATGACCAAAAATCAAAAAACAGTAAAATGTCAAAGTTTAGTTCTTTCACTCAAATGCATCTCCTTCCTTTAGTTTTGCAATTTCTTTCAACGATAGCTTATTATCTCAATTAAAAATGTATTTTTAAGATCAAAAGAAAAAATTTACCACTTTTTGCAGTTTTCGAATTTTTATGAATTTTTGAAAACGTTTTTGACTTGCATTTTTACGTGAAAAAATTATTTTTTCAAAATATTTCTTTTGATAGCGCAAAAACTACTTATCCAAATGAAAAAGATTGTAGAGGAAACTTGTAAAATATATTATTTAGCTTAAATTGATAGGTTTAATTATTAAAATTGGATAAGTGGTATCTAAGATATGTTTAAATATATGCGACTATGTTTGAAAAAAACGAAAAAAAGTTTAAAAATTGTTTTTACAAAAACGTATCCATAAAAATTTTTTTTTGCAATTTTCGTTTTTAGAGATTCCAAATCTATAAGAAACGTATAGTGGGATGCCATGTACAGATATTTTTTCTGATTTTGGCGCATAGTGTAATCGTCCTACATGGACATGTTTCATATCATGTATGATCATTCGAAAGCAAATGAGACGGTCGGGTGAAATCAAAAATTTTAGAATTTTCTGCCAGTTTGTTCAACATGTACGATTTTATCAACTCATTTTGGTCGGACTTATTATTTATCATTTGAATAAAGTTTTAAACAAGCGAAAACCAACTTATGGAAGAACAGAAAGGAAGAGAAAAACAAAACGAACAAGTGTTTCAAGTATGGAATTTCGAACGGAATTCATCGAATTATACTGAAATTTTCCCGAAGAATTATAAAAAATTTTTAGTCATTACAAAGCAAAAATATTCGGCTATTTTGGCCGAAGCCGAAGTCAAGTAAAAAAATCGGCCGAATGCACAAGTCTTGTTGGAAACATTTTTTTTTTAATTTTTCTCTTCACGACCACCAACTTTTTTCAACATGAAGTCGTGTTTGAAAAATTTTGTGTAATTTTATCTTCACGAAGGCACCAACAATCTCCAATATGAAAATTTTGAAGCCAACACAAGTTCGAGACGGAATCACATCGAACCGTTTGTATCGATGCTGAATGTTGTCCTTTGGGCTAAGCAACATTACGTTCTGCTGCCATTGCTGCTGCTGTGCTTGTTGCTGTTGCACTTGTCGTTCGTACTTATTGTACTTATACTTATTGAACTTGCACTTGTTGCTGAATGATTGCTTCTTGTAGTCTTACAACCTCCTCCAATTTATCAATTTCAGTTTTAGTTCGGTTTTTAGATCTGTTTGTTGCTGTCGGATGGTTGTTTCTTGTTGTAGTATCACCCTCCTCGAACTGATCAATTCTCTCGAGGAGGTTTGTTGCTGTCGGATGGTTGTTTCTTGGTGTCGTTCACCTCCTCGAACTTGTAGTTCCACTTAGATTCTATTTGCGTACAAAATAGAGCTTCTGTTCAATTCGTAATTATGTTTGTGTTAATTATGGGTAGAAATATAATAAACTTTTCTGATCTTAAATAAGAATACATTTTCACAACTTTATTTTTATAAATGATCTTTGCTAATGTTCACTTTCCACTTTTTTGTACATTTATTCTTTACTAGCGACCCCCGGTGCACGTTGCTGCACCCAGCAACTAGAAAAATAATAATAATAATTGGCGCTGACCTTTGACGCCGTTCATTGCGTTTAGGGTATATTCTAAGAGTTTTGTCGTTGTTTGCAAGCGCTGTATCAAGAAGAGGCTGAATAAAGTGAAATGTGAGCGGAAATTGCAATAAAAACTTGTACATATCGTTACCTTAATATAGAAAGGCCCTAACTCAATTTTTGCTACTTCACAGGAGAAGGAAAAAAGTAAATAAAAAACAAAGTAATGTAGTTTCGAATTTTTTTTAAACGCAGTTTTTTATTAAAAACTACTAGTAATGTAATGCTGCAACAGTTTTTTTAATTTTTGTTTTCCCAAAGAATTAAGTTAGATAGGGCTTTTTGTAAGTGAATTTCTTGAAATTAATTGTGAGATAGGGCTTTTTATTACTTGCAAGTTTGAAACCAAATGAATTGATAATTTCATTCTTAACATTTCTTAAAACAAAAAACAATTCAATTAGCGATAAAATGTAGTATAAATAAAATAAAAACAAAATACGTTTACATGTTATAAGTTAAATTATTATAAAAATGGTGGCAATCGGTAGGAATCAATTTCTTAAGATCTTGCAAGTGGTCCCATTTCTTTTTGGTGATTTTCTTGGACCTCTGTGGAAGAAGTTCATATTCTCCGCTTATATCTGTTTTGAAGTACAACAACCCAGAGGAGTCATATGCTAAGGCGCGCAACATATTCACAGTAGGATCGCCACTGCTTCTGCCTATAGTTGAAAATAGCTAATTAATTTTACTTACATGTATGTTAATAAACTTGTTACCAGGTCGAATCGATGAGTATCGCTTTGGAATACTATCATAATCCAAGAAATAATCATAACTCAAGTGATAGGCTTGTAGAGGAAATGGATTCTTTCGTGCCTGCGTGATGATCTGCACAAATTGAGAAGGCAAATTTATTTGTTTTTTGGCCATTTTTCTTTCTATGAGAGAATGAGTTGCATCACATTCCATTTGCGTATGGCCACTTATCAAATATTTTTGCTCAATTGTTATTCCAGTTTTTTCACAGAAAGTCAGTAATGCATTGGATAACGTTACGTTTTTATTTTGATAAAAACAGCCATCTGAGTACAAGATTATATGATGAACTTCTGGTGAATTTGTTAGGAAATTTTCGAAATGTTTAATGATGCACGTTGCAAAAACTGAAGCTACGAGATTTCCATCTGTTTCATCCCATACGTAGTTGTACGATTCGTGTGTGGCAACGTTGTATAGAGTAAAGTTATGTACCTGCAATGTCATTTTATAATAGGAGGCACTTGCGTTCAGTTGGGGCACTAATTTCACGGCTTGCATATCCATGCAAAATACTGCACTTAGCCCGGACTCCGCATTTTTTACGTCGTTTTGCTTTTCTTCTCTCATTTTTTCTATATGATGTCTATGCTGTTCATATTCTTCGCATGATAGGTTATGGGCCTTATATGAAACGCAAACATCACACTCATCTTTTTTTGGTTTGAATATAGATAAATTTAGATCTCTGAACACCTCAGCAAAAATGGGGTATGATACTTTTATATCTACGTTTTCTTTATTTAAATTGCATTCATCAGAATAAAGTCTGTAAACCTCCTGATAAGAGGAAAAACTCGTTTCTAGGTACAACTTTTTAGTTTGCTTTCTACAATAGTGTGACTCTAATTTTGGTAGCTTATCTAGCCATTTTTGTAGAAAGTCTCGTTTTTCCGCATTGCGCCGACCGGTTGTTGAGTTTCGTTTAGATTGGATGCGCAGATGTGAGACTTTTTCGGGACTGATTTGTGTTCCATAATTTCCGCTATTATTAATCCAATTACGTACCATCTTTTCGTTCAATCCCAATGTTGAAAGAAACATTTGTCGGCATACTTGTAAAGGACGTGAACTATGTCTCAAAAAATACAAAACTGACTTGGAACGTAATGAATTTTCCGAGCATTTTTTCTTTTGCTTCATAAAGCTTATAAGGCTGGTTACGTATAACCGCTTTTGGTCCCAGGACATCTCCCAAAACAAATTGAAAATTTCTTTTCGCATGTGCTCTGTGAAAGCTGAGCAATGTCTCAACGTGCTTTTTTTACAATAACGTGACGAGCAACGTACTCCTAGTTGCCTTGCAGGCTTCTGGCAATCTCTTTTTTTCGATGAACTATTATATCGCTCACCTTTTATACGATTTATTCTATTTATATTTTGCTGCCATTCCGATTTGTTTGCTATATTTCTTCTTTTACAAGTACCATTATTAAGTATTTCCACATCAGTGTTAGACCTTTCGCTCATTTTGTAGATGTCACTAAAACTTTCACTAACAATTACGCACTATGTGCTTTTAAAGACAAGCACTAACTGACTGAAGCAAATTTAAAAAAATTCAAATTAAGAAATTGAACTCCTACCATGTATGAGTATGACATACTACGCAGTGAGTTAGGGCTTTTTTTTTTAAGAAATTATTGAAATGAGTTAGGGCCTTTTTTAAATGCTTGTATTTTTGTAATTTTCAATCTTAGCGTACACATTTTTTTATCAAAGTTGTGTTAGAGGGTGGTCTACTGAAATCTGCAAAAAAATCGATTTTGAAAAAAATGACTTAGGGCCTTTCTATATTAAGGTAACGATATGTATCTTGGTTGAAATGTGAGCAGCGAATAATTTTGCTCTAAGTTTGATAACGTTGTTCTCAGGTCCTCTATTAAGAATAGAAAAATCAACATAACAACAATTATATGCAAACTTTAACTCGCTATAACTTAAAAAATATAAATTTTAAGAAATAAAAAATCCAGTTTGCACATCTACAGTAGGGTGCATCGTTTTTTTTTTTTTTTTTTTTAATTTAGTTCTAATAGCATTTTTCTGATGCTTTGATTCATTAATAAGAAAACTGTGCAAGGAGAAGATCCACAATTAATTTCTTCAGTTGGCGCCATGGCCTAGAAAGTTAGTATATCGCGAAAATGCGACTTTTTCGTAGTGGTTTGATAAATATTGATCTTTATAAAAGCGTATACGCTGAACAACAGTGTAATTTTTTTTATTAATAGAGTATATATGGACTATTCCGAAAAAAATAAAAAATCATGAATTTATATTCCATTCCATTTTTCAGCACGAAATTTTGAACAGTTTTTTGCAAAAATTTTTTCAAATTCATGAAAATATCACACTTTCTGAAAAAGTGCGCCAGTTAAGTGATGTAGTCTCTTCTAGCTTTTTATAGTACTATTCAATATCTTTAATTCAAGTGCTTGATGAAGTCTCTAGGTGCCCTGGAACCGAAGTTATGGTATTTTTCAGATTTTGTAATTTTAGTGGTTTCAAATCTGCGAACGCTCCTTTGCCACGAAATAGTGTTATAAGTAGTGTAGATAATTAATTCTTAGCTATGTAATGGAAACCAAAAATTTGAGCTGCTGAAAAGTGCCACGCCCCTATTTAAACGCCCATAAAATATAACCAGTGGAATGGTAGGTGTGATTTAAGGCAGAATACCGATATCCGAGGCTGTGTAACAAATAACTCTAAATTTATTCGATATTGCAAATTTGGGTTGCATGGGATGTGCCACGCCCACCGTAGATATTCGGTGTACTCCTTCTCCCTACTCTTATTGATCTAAAAAAAAAATCATCAAAATCGGTTAGGAAACACGGGAGAAAATGGTTCTTAACAGTTCTGCCTACGCCTATCTATATATAGATTACTTACATTTCATCAAGCTTCATATTAAATAAAAACTCACTGCGTGGACAATTAATAGCATGAGTCTAATTGATCAATATATTGAACAATTCCATTAAATAGTAAAGAATTAATTATCTACACTACTTATAACACTATTTCGTGGCAAATGAGCGTTCGCAGATTTGAAACCACTAAAATAACAAAATCTGAAAAATACCATAACTTCGGTTCCAGGGCACCTAGAGACTTCATCAAGAACTTGAATTAAAGATATTGAATAGTACTATAAAAAGCTAGAAGAGACTACATCACTTAACTGGCGCACTTTTTCAGAAAGTGTGATATTTTCATGAATTTGAAAAAATTTTTGCAAAAAACTTCAAAATTTCGTGCTGAAAAATGGAATGGAATATAAATTCATGATTTTTTATTTTTTTCGGAATAGTCCATATATACTCTATTAATAAAAAAAATTACACTGTTCAGCGTATACGCTTTTATAAAGATCAATATTTATCAAACCACTACGAAAAAGTCGCATTTTCGCGATATACTAACTTTCTAGGCCATGGCGCCAACTGAAGAAATTAATTGTGGATCTTCTCCTTGCACAGTTTTCTTATTAATGAATCAAAGCATCAGAAAAATGCTATTAGAACTAAATTAAAAAAAAAAAAAACGATGCAGCCTAATCTACAGGTCTAAACCTACCAAGAAATACTAAATTTATTAAGATTGGACTAGTACTTAAAAAGCCTTACGCCGGACAAAATTTGAGTTTGCGTAATATATATATACTAGCTGGTACCCGACGCGTTGCTGTCGTAGCGAAAAAGATATCTATCTATATCTGAATCTCAAACTCAGTCTCAATCTCAATCTCAATCTCAATCTCAATCTCATCCTCAATCTTAATCTCAATCTCTGTTTCTATTTTTATTTCTATTTCTATTTCTTTTTCTATCTCTATCTCTATCTCTATCTCTATCTCTATCTCTATCCATATCTCTATCTCTATCTCTATCTCTGTCTATATCTCTATCTCTATCTCTATCTCTATCTCTATCTCTATCTCTATCTCTATCTCTATCTCTATCTCTATCTCTATCTCTATCTCTATCTCTATCTCTATCTCTATCTCTATCTCTATCTCTATCTCTATCTCTATCTCTATCTCTATCTCTATCTCTATCTCTATCTCTATCTCTATTTCTATCTCTATCTCTATCTCTATCTCTATCTCTATCTCTATCTCTATCTCTATCTCTATCTCTATCTCTATCTCTATCTCTATCTCTATCTCTAAATGGAACGACTCGTGTAAATTGATAACCAAATTTCGAGGCTATGCTACTTATAATTCCAAAGTTATTCGATATCGCAAATTTGGCTTGTATGGGCGGAGCCACACCCCCTTGTTCAATGACGTCTTAGTTTTCTAGTTGATGGATATCACCCAATAGTAATTCCATACTGAATTTCGTTGTTATACGACGTTTAGTTCCAAAGCTATCTGATATCAAAAATTAAAAGTGTATGGGCGGGGCCACACCCCCTTTTCCAAAGCCCATCCCAGTTTTATAGTAGAAATATATCACCAATTAGCAACTCCATACTGAATTTCACTATTATACGGCATTTAGTTCCAAAGGTATTCGATATCATAAATTTGAATAGTATGGGCGGTGCCACACCCCTTTTTCAATGCTTGCTCAATTTTGCTAGTCGAAGGACGCGACTAAATAGTACGCTCCTACCAAGTTTCATTGATGTGTGACTTATAGCTTGAAAGTTATACCGAAAATTTGGTCTGCTGAAAAAGTGCCACGCCCCACATTCAACGCCCATAAAATTTTACCTGTGGAACGCCTCTTGTAAATTGAGGTAGAACACCGAATTCCGATGCTATGCGACCTATAATTTCAGAGCTATTCGCTACCGTAGATTTGGGTTGTATGGGAGGTACCACGCCCCCTTGTCCAATGTTCCGTAAATTTTTTCCAAAACCTTCGCGGAACAATTACAAACATACTAACAGAAGAAAGTATAAAATCTGGTCCAGTAGTTTTCAAGTTTTAAGTGGTCGAAAAAACCAAGATTCATTTTTATATACCTACTATGTTTTTGCTTGCCTCTGTCTTTTTTTCACGTCACAACGCATAGCCTACGACAAAAAAAAACAAAAACAAAATACATTGCCATTCTCTGTTGCTATCCATAGCACACACACGCTCGAGCATATGTAGGCAAAACAAAAACAAATCACATTGCTATTCTCAGCAAAGCAATACTCACTGTAGGATGGGAAAGTAAAATATTGGAACACTCGCATCGTGTCGATGTGCCGCACACTGCTTTATTTTTCACTACAACAACAATTTTTATACGCTATGAGTCGTTCATGTCCGTTTGTGCTTGCAGGTGAATTTTACTTAGGATTTTGAAAGCCATGAATCTCCTTTTCTAATAAACTTTTTAATAATTTTTTTGGCCTAGAACCTTCACCAGGTCGAGAGCTTTTTATTATAAAAAATTTCATGAAAAACGGCCGGGCCTTTCTCAAGATTGTTCCGAACATAAAAAAGGCACTTCAAAATATAATATTAGTATAGATATATATATATATATATATATATATATATATATATAAGATAAGGCAATAAATTTTCACCGACTTAATTTTTCGCGGTATTAAAATTTAGTTGCGCCAAAGTAGAGTACGGAACAAACTACAAGGTGATCATTTTATGTGTAATCATAAAATGATAAATTTGTTTTGTCCGGACCCAATCACTGTGCTTTTGGCGTGGCGCATAACACTTCATTAAACCACTTTATTTACATACAACTTATTTACATTTTTCGCTATATCTCAGAAATGAGATGAAAAAATAAAAAAATAAATAACTGGCCATTTCAGCCCTTGAAAGGACTTTGACCTAGCTTCTTATGATCAATTGTGTTGTGCGTGTTATTAAGTTTGTACACAATTCACCGAGAACCGCACCGACATGTTTAACGCCGACTCCGAACGGCGATGAACGGAATATGTTCTTGTTCTCAAGAAGCTTTAAATGGCATTTTGATTACTCTCTGAGGTTTGCCATTGTCTGCAGAATGCAGAAAAATTATTTTAATTCACATAATTTTCTGTCGCTGCTGGGGTTCGAACCTGGGTCTCTTTGTTCGTTGACATAGCGGCCACGCACTTTAACCAACTACGCCACGGACGCCACAGAAATGAGATAAGCTACAGTTACAAAATTAAACGTAGATGTCTTGTATGTAATTTCGAAAAAGTGGAAAAAATTTCGCCGCGATTGAACAAGTGGGCGTGGTAGCGGCCATACTTGTGGACTATATTGAAAACGAAATTTAAAGTTAAAAAATTGAAGCTATAAGAAATTTTTTCATTTTTTGATATTTCAACAATATTTATTTTTTAACTTAAATACGCTGACAAAGAATCGCTCTCGGGATCGGACCATTCACAAAGTGATTTTATCAAAAAGGTAAAATCTCTTAGAATTCCACAAGAATTAATATACGGACTTGAAATTTTGCGTATGAGCTTCGATATTTAATAATATCTGAGTATGAAATTCAAGGAAATCGGATGAAAACCACGACTACCTTCAATACAAAGTGACTTTGAATATACTTTGGTTCGGTCGTGGGGCAATTTTAATTTTGGCCCAGTCGAAGATCATTTCTTACTAGTTATAAATTAAATTTACAATGAATATTAAAAGCACTTGCAGCTTGGGCTATCGGCTTGTCACAATTATAAAAAACAGTTTAAACCTAGTTTTGAAATGAAAATAAATAGCATTTTTATGACCGTCAAACAGGTTATAAACACGGAAACCGGCAATTCGCGCACCTTGGCACTTTTAGAGCTTAAATAAGACATAATAATGGTTAAATAAAAAATATATTTTTGCAAATATAAAATGGTCCTTTTTTGCAATTTTACAAAATATTCTACCAATTTTTGCGTTTTTTTTTAAAAAACCTCAGCTCAAATATTTTTTTTTTTTATTTAATATATATAACAATATGTTTTTTTTAGAGTAAAAATATTTTGTAGTGTGTTGAGTATTCGAAGACAGTTCGTTCGTTGCTTTCTTTTCATACTGACGTGTTTAAGTCTAAAAAGTTTCAAAGTTCTTAAGTTCGTTAAAGTCAATTAATAATTAAATTTAAAACAACATTTGGCTGATCATCTTTGCTGGGTCATCTTGCAGCGTGCCAGCATTCTTATTAATCCTTTTTATTAAAAATTTTGTTTTTGTGTCAATTTTAATATACACATTATTTTATTCTTTGTGCGAGAGCGAATTACCACGCTCACGAATTATCATATTCTTCTTGCACATATATTTCGAAGCTTTAATTACATCTTATTCTCTTTTAACTACAAACAGGTTTTCTGTGTGCAAGCGAGTGAGAGCGATTGTTTGTTTTTTACACTTGCTCATCTGTTTTTGGCCTGTTTTGTTTTGTTTATAATAAACATAACCAGGGCTGCACTTAATAACTTTGCAGTGCTTATTAAACTGTTTATTGGAAAACCGGGTATCTTCTTTTTTGTGGTTATTTTTGCATTTTATTAATACTTCAAATTTAAAATGTTCTGCAGTTTCCGTAATTGTGCTATAAAAGACGAATCCGACCGCGTAGTAAATTGCTGGTTGTGCGATTCATTTTTTCACTTCAAGTGCGCAGCGTTGAATGCAAGAATTTATGACGCAATCAACGAAGGCAAAGGACTTCGTTGGTCATGTGTTGATTGCAGATCTACGGATGTTGATATCCTTAAGCTTATTAGACAATCTAGAAGAGGATTCTTGGAAGCGTCTAAAGATTTAGAGGCGGCTCAGGCCAGATTGGCTGAATTTGAAAGTTTGTTCAAAAAGTTTAAGGTCTTGGATGAATCTTCTGCGTCTCCAAAACGAAAGCGAAGTAACAAAAATCTTCGAAGCTCAGCAAAATCTACTGCAATAGCCTCGCCTTTGTCATCAAATATTGATCTTATTTCACCTGCCTCAGTTTTACCACCTGAAGGACCACTGAAAAAGTCTGTTATGGATCAGTTGACGCCTACTAATGCTGCAGTTTCAGTTGATTTAACTTTAACTGTACCTTCTTCAGCTGTTCCCGCAAATGAAAATTCTCCTCCTGTGGCAAAAAAAACATATGCTCAGACTTGTGCTTCTATTGTTTCTCCTAGCATTGCTACGAGTACTAATATTATTCCTTCCTCTCCTAGTTCGGTTTCTACTGGAGCTATACCGAAGCAAATATCGAATAGCAGCAATAAACTACCTGTTCATAAGGAACTTGTAGTTATTCCGCCAGCAAAATCTATATTTGTTTCTCGCTTTGCAGTTGATACATCTGAAGGTGATATATTATATTATTTAAACTCTAAGTTAAACCTTCTTAATAAGAAGATTTCGGTTCACAAACTGAGATTTTCTTATCAGCGCACTATTTCATCTTTTAAAATTACTTTGCCTAGTGATCTCTTCAATAATGTTCTGGATCAAGGTTTTTGGCCGGAAAATACTTTGGTGCACGAATTTATTCAAAAATCACCGCCTCAAACTTCACTGGCTATCTTACCTGTTCACAGCGTGAACCCAAAAAACTAGATTGTTGCCTTCAGTTCCTAGCCTTATATCAGAACGTTCGTGGTTTAAATACTAAACTTACAGACTTACACATTTTAAGCCATAATCTTCATTTTGACATTATTGCTTTCAGTGAGACTTGGCTTAAACCTAGTACTTTAAATACTGAAATTCTGTCTAACAATTTTAATATATACCGCAAAGATAGAAACTCTATTGCTGGTAATTTCTGCAATGGTGGTGGCGTGTTAATTGCCGTTAAATCTTCTCACTTTTCACAAGAAATATTAATATCTGAGTCTTTAGATATTGAATTTTGCTGTGTTCTTGTAAAGTTTGGTACTTTGAGAATTTATGTCACATGTTCATATATACCTCCACTTTCTAGTGTTGAAGTGTATGGGAAACATTTGGCGTCGATTTATAAAATTTGCTCTCAACTTCAGCCTTATGATCACATTCTAATAACGGGTGATTTCAACCTTCCTAATGTTTCCTGGAACTGCTGTACTGAAAATTCTGCAGTACTCTTGCCATCTTCAGAGTGTTCATCTGATAACTCATTTTTAAATGAGCTTTCGAGCCAAGGACTTTTTCAAATAAACCGCCACTATAATAGAAACAACCGCTTGTTAGACCTTATTTATTTTGATGATAGTAATATTGTTTCAGTTAATAGGTCAGATCCACTAGTGTATCCGGAAGACGCACACCATCCAACTATCGAAATCACACTGAATTTTCCTAAACAATCTATATCAAACCGAATTCAAAATCCTTCCTTAGAGTTTAACTTTAAAAGAACGAATTATGTAGTTTTGAGAAATAATTTGTCAATTATCAACTGGTCATCTGTACTTAATATTAATAACACAAGAATATTGCCACAAACGCTTGACTCTGCTGTATTTGCCTTTAACAGTACTCTTAATAATTGTTTTTTAACTTCAGTGCCACAGAGAAAATCCTCTTTAATATCTGGTCCCGTTTGGTATACCAAAGAACTGAGAAAGCTGAGAAACTTAAAATCGAAATATTATAAAAAGTATCAAAAAACTCATAACATTTGTGATTTTGCTTCTTATACCTCAACTAAATATAACTACCGGCAATTATGCAGACAATCCTATAATATATATTTAACAAAAGTTAAATTAAACATAAAATCTGATGCAAAATCTTTTTGGAACTTTGTTAATACTAAACGTAAGATAAATTCATATCCATCTTTTATGAAATATAAAACATTTGGATTGATTCTACTATCTGTAGTCTTTTTGCAGATTTCTTTAAGACCACTTATTCATCTTCTTCTTACGATAATTTTGGTTACCCTTATAATGTGCAGCCTGGTGACATTTGCTCCCCAATAATTAATGTTGATACAGTTTTAACCTACTTAAAAAACCTCAAAACATCTTATAAAAGCGGTCCTGATAACATACCTTCATGTGTTTTGAAATATTGCAGTGAAGAACTTGTAATTCCCATTACTTTACTTTTTACAGCGTCTTTGCAATCCTGCTATTTTCCACTGGCTTGGAAATCATCTTTTATTATTCCGCTGCATAAATCCGGCAATAGATCTTTAATAGATAACTATCGCGGAATTGCAAAGCTTAGCGCCCTACCTAAACTTTTTGAGGCTATTGTAACCTCACAATTATCACATAGCGTGAAATCTTTAATGTCCCCATTCCAACATGGATTCTTATCTAGAAAATCTACTGTTACTAACCTTCTAGAATTCACATCAAAGACTATTGAGAATTTTGGAAAAGGTCTACAAACAGATGTTATCTATACTGACTTCAGTAAAGCTTTTGATGTTGTAAATCATAAGCTCTTAATTTTAAAACTAACCCTTCTCGGTTTTCCAACACCATTAGTGCTTTGGATTGAATCTTATTTAGTAAATAGAACACAAAGTGTTATCTTTAACCTTGTTAAGTCAGAGGAGTTCCCTGTTACTTCCGGTGTACCTCAAGGAAGCCACCTTGGGCCTCTGTTGTTTCTTCTTTTTATTAATGATTTACCATCTGCTGTAATTCATAGTAATATTTTACTATACGCTGATGATGTTAAACTTTTCCTGTCATATAAAAATGAGCAAGACTCTTTTTTCTTACAAACCGATCTTGGCCATCTTTGTGACTGGTGTGAAATCAATTGCATGAAGCTTAACTTGAAAAAGTGCAAACACATGACTTTTTCTCGTAGACAACCTTCTCGAAGTTATTACAAAATAAGTGACTATACACTTGAGTCCTTAGAAGTTTTCGACGATCTTGGAGTAACTATGGACCCAAAACTTCGCTTTCACATTCATATTAATAAAGCTATAAGCAGAGCAAACAGTACTTTAGGGTTTATTAAACGATGGTCAAAAGAGTTTAATGATCCTTTCATAACTAAAACATTATTCACTTCGCTTGTAAGGCCCATACTTGAGTATGCGTCAATTGTCTGGTGTCCTAGATATGGGTGTTATGTTGACGATATAGAATCAGTTCAGAAACAATTTCTTTTGTTTTGTTTACGCAATATATATTGTCATACTAACATTCACTTACCACCCTATGAATATCGATTAAAGCTTGTTAACCTACCTTCTCTAAGAAATCGTAGAATCATGCTTAATGTTTGCTGGATTTATCAACTTATACATGGATTTGTTGACAGTCCATACTTACTGAGTAAAATTTACTTTAATCTTCCTCTTCGACCAAGAAGATCTTTTGAGCTACTTTTTATGAACTTTTGTAGAACTAACTACTTGCAAAATGAACCACTAAGAAGCGCTTGCGGAGACTTCAATTCCGTTTCAGATGTTATATCTTTTAATGAAACCCTATACTCAATTAAACTTAAAATAATAGATTATCTGCAGCACCGCCACTGATTCTCAAC
Source organism: Pherbina coryleti (assembly GCA_943735915.1). Classification (NCBI taxonomy): domain Eukaryota; kingdom Metazoa; phylum Arthropoda; class Insecta; order Diptera; family Sciomyzidae; genus Pherbina; species Pherbina coryleti. Next base: position 101,753,202 of record OX030951.1, read on the forward strand.
ATACTCTTCCAAGGATACGGAATTTTAACTGTTGGATGGTAATCAATCTACGTATTTACATCTGAATGGACCTGAACTTGCCGGACTTATTCCTATATAGAATTTGAGAACGATCTGCATAGTATATATATTAATATAAGTGGCTTATTAGACCAAGTTTGTCTATGTGCCTGCGTTCGTTACCTTTGTCTTAGCTTGCTAGGAACTTGGTGTGATAAATAAAAGATGAATCAAGACATCATCGGCTTTAAAATCACAGAATGAATAATATTGTATATATACTATCAGCATGGCGTACCGGGCCTTGTTTGCCTTGATACCTAACATTTTTCTAGATCTCACACTCTGATACTATGTACCACATTTCCGCTTCGAGGTGTTATATGTATATTAATATGAGTGGCCAATGAGACCCAGTTTGTCTTAGTGCCTGCGTTCGCAACCATTTTCTTTTCGTACAAGAAATTGGTGTGGTAAATACGACCCAATTCGTCGGATTACCATCTTGTTAAGCCAAAACTTCATTGGCTTCAAGACAGAACGATATATATTTTATACATATTCTTACTCTCGATACCACCGCCTTGGACCCTCTGGATGATTTATTATTAATTTATTTATTTTTGTTTTATAATACCTTTATTCATATTATCTATTAGTCTGTGCATTTTTAAACGCTCATACTTTAATTTACATTACATTACAATTGAACTTATTTTACTTTGGTTTTGTTTTTGCATTTGAAATGAACTGAGCTCTTTATATTAGTATTATTGTTAGCATTATTAGTATTAGTAAAATTGTATTTCTGAATTTAAATTTTAAAAAATTTTTTAAATTGCTATAAAGCCTAAAAGGCTTAGCAAACAAATAAATAAATAAATATAAAATAAATATATTTAAACACCACATACAGTCAAGACGACCTCAAATTCAATACATTTCAAACAAAACGGTCAGGACTTAGTTTATACATGCGTTCTTAGGACCATCAGACAGATTAAAAAACAAGGCAACCGGCAGTTTGCGCACCTTGGCACTTTTAGAGCTTAGAGTAGACATAATAATGGTTAAATAAAAAATACATTTTTGTAAATACAAAATCCTTTTTTTATTTTCCAAAATATTTTACCAAATGTTCATTTTTTTCGCAGTTATATCGATAAATACAGTTTTATAGCGGGAACATTTTAAAAGATAGGTAATTGAAAATATTTTATTTTAAAAGAACCTATCTTTTTCATAAAGTATGCCAATTTTCAACTTATTTGGATATTGGGAAATATTTAAAAAAAATAATTAAGTATAACTAGAAAACTCATAAGCAAAAAATTCAAAAAATCACCTTTTGGGCCAACTCTCAAGAATTATTGCATTTTTTGTAGAAAGCGCAGGTAAATAAAAAAATTATTCCTCAGATCAATTGATATTATTTAACAGTTTTAAATATTAAGAATGTAAAAATTCGATTTCGAATTTTTTCCGTCTAGCATGCCCTTTCGCATTACTGTCTGCCGTTAAAATGTAGAAACACTTGGTAGAAGGTTTTATTTAAATTTGTTGAAAGATGCGCCTGATAAATCCTATAAAAGATTTAAAAAATAGGTGTGAGCAAAGCCTTCAAGTGTGAATACCGGTTTCTAAGAAAACTGCATCTGTGTTAGAAAAAATATGGTGGTGTTTAGGTTCCCCTCTTGTGGAACCTTAATTTCGCCAGTCTGCATCGCTGGTTGGCAGGGCAGTTCGTTCTGGACAATTAAGTGAAGTGGAAGTATGCCAAAAAAGTTGTGTATTGTGCAAGTGATTTTTCGACTGGCGCACAATGGGGTATTTTATGCCAAAAGTGACGATTAATTGAAAAAAAAAGTTGAAGGTACATAGTGACGTTAGGTACCAGATGAAAGAAGATAAAATTCTGCATCACTAGGTGAAAAAATAGTTGAAAAATATTCTACCGTTTACCCGCAATGCAGTTTGAAAGTCATAATTTTTTTTCTCTTTGAGTGTACACAGTGACAAACGTGTTTATTCGATATTTTTAAAGTTTTTTTTTTGTGTATTATTTTTTAAAAATTACAAAAAATTACGATGGAACCTTCTTGTTCAGGTATTTAAGCAATACAAAATGAAATTTTTTTATGAAATAGTGTTTATATATATATATTAATTTATTTATTTTAATTTAACCTTAAAAAATTGGATTTTTTCATATGTTAATAGAGATATAGTTGTGTGTTGAGTGGAATTAAGGAAAACTGTTTTGATTATCGTAAGCTATGAACATTCAAGCTATGTTCTATAAAAAAAAAGTTGCGTCAATGCTGCGCACTTTTGCGGTATTTCGATTTTTTCACTTTAACTTACATGTCACGAATTTACGATTTTATTTCGAAAAATAAAAACAAACGAAATAAAGTACAAGATAAATGTAAATACTAAACAGATTTTTCTGTTTTTTGTTTTTTTTTTTTGTTTTTTTTGTTGTTTACCAGTACTCTTCTTCTTCACTTTGTTTTTTGTTATCCGCTATTTTTTACCCTACATTATGGAAAGCGGCATATGCAGTACACCTTTTTACAATTAAGGTAGATAGTTGATGTTTCTTTCAAACACCGGCTTTTCATAAATTAAAAAAAGCAGATGAATGTGTTAAGCTATTAAATTAAATTATATTTGTTCGATTTTAACACTTATTTTTGATTTTGATATTAGTAAGACATAAATTGTTTGCCCTACAGTTTGCAGGGTACATGTGAAATCAACATCATTGTTTATGTTTATTAACTATTGTTATTGCAATCTTTTGTTTGTGTATAAAATGTCGTTCAAAGCTTGTTTTGTGCAATTTGTAGTAATAACGAAAATTATGTTCTATATACTATGTAATTCGGTAAAAGGTACATAGCTTATGATTACATATTGAAGCCGCCATTTAGAATTTAAAATTTTTGACTTCGGATTCATAATCAGCGACCCCACAAACCAAAGTATACAAATTTTTACCTCCATTAAACGTTTTTTGCAGAACATAGCTTGTTCATGGCCGCCATTTTGAAGCCGCCATTTTGAATTTCAAATTTTTGACTTCATATTCTTAATCAGCGACCTCACAAAACCTTGTATACAACATTTTACCTCCTTTAAACGTTTTTTGCAGAAGTTAGCTTGTTCATGGCCGCCATTTTGAAGCTGTTATTTTGAATTTCAAATTTTTGACTTCAGATTCGTAATCAGCAACCTCGCAAACCTACAGGGGTTTTAAAATTTTTTACATACATTAAATGTTTTTTTTAGAAGTTAGCTTGTTCATGGACACCATTTTGAAGCCGCCATTTTGAATTTCAGATTTTTGACTTCAGATTCGTGATCTGCGACCCTAAAAACCCCCAAAGTACAATTTTTGTCTCGATAAGTGGCCCCTGTCAATTAATCGTCACTTTTGGCATAAAATACCCCACTGTGTGGCGTCGAAAATTGGGAAAAAATAAAAAAAAAATATATACATATATATATATGTCGCAGAGTGTATATTTAACTACTGAACGTCAAGCATTCGTAGAGTGTTTGGATGTGATCATAGGTGGCACGTTGACTAAAATCAAATTAAAAATTTTGATGAACGACTTTTGAAGCAGAGATAAAATTTGAATTGGAATATTGAATTTTGATCAGAAACGCATAGAATGTGCAACCTTTGAATACATCGCGTTCTAGAAATTACTAATTTAAATAAAAGAAATATGGAGACTTCAAATATCCTTGAAGCTTCGCCCGATGTTGAAGCTTCGTTATCAGAAGTGGAATCCTTGTGCCCTGTTCCACAATAGTAGAGGGATGATACTGAAAGAAAATGGAGACTGCTTTTAGAGCAACAGAACAGGAACTTTTTAGCATTGTTGCAAGCTGTTAAGGCGCCAATCTCTAGAAAAAATGTGCAGCTTCCTGATTTTGATCCTGACAAAGCGCGAGTTGATGCACGAGCATGGATAAAAACTGTGGATATGTGCATGGCTGATCAGCCTTTAGAAGGCGCTTCCTTGATGATTTCCTTAAGCCAAGCCTTGAAAGGACAAGCTTCTGTTTGGTTTTCTCAAGTATCATATCCGGGGATGACTTGGAATGACTTCAAAGACATTTTTATAATGAGATTTGATTGCCCGGAGACAGCTGCTGCGTTCTTAATTCATCTGAACAACAGCAAACCAAAGGATGGTGAAAGTCTAGCTTCATATTCAGCAACATTAATGACATCCATTCCAAAATGGAAAAATTTAACAATTGAAAAAATAGCAGCTTCAACTGTTTTGGCACATATTTCCCAATTTGATCCGCACGTGCAAAGACTTTAATTTACAACTGATATTGGAACTAGAGTACAACTTCAGCAGGAGCTGAAATCGATATCGTTTGTTAAAAGAAAGCTGTACAGTAATATCCATGAGCGTGATGAATCTGATGTAAAACGGCCAAAGTTAGTGGTCAAATGTTTTGCTTGTGGGAAAATTGGCCACAAATCAGCAGTATGCAGGCAGAAAAAGGACAACCAAAGAAGGGAAATAAGACCGAGTACCTTGCATGGGGAATTGTCAAAAAAAAGTTTTGCAGATCAAGCATTATCAACGGTGACTTGCTTCAAAAGTCGCGGAGTTGGACACTTTGCATCTCGATGCCCGAAGTTCACCGACAAGACCAGCAACAATGGGAGTTCTGCCGGAAACATAGAGCGACGTGTGGATGTTTGCATGGTTGAGGCACCATCAGGTATTTTGCGAAGATCAGGTGAGCAGTTTTTGTTTTATTATGATTCGGGGGCGGAATGTTCACTTATCAAAGAATCTGTAGGTCATAACTTTGGTGGCAAGCGTTTTGACTGTGTAGTGACTTTGACTGGTATTGGACAAACCAGTATAATAAGCACATTGCAAATTTTGGCAACTGTAGAAATAGATGACCTTAATGTAGAGATACTTTTTCATGTGTTGCCTGATTATTGTTTACGTTATAATATAATGTAGGTCGTGAAATTTTAAATCAAGGTATATCGGTGCAAATGTCTGCGGAACAGCTAAAATTTAGAAGAGTGGAACACATGATAGTTAATATATGTGATGTGAAGACTAGTGACGTCAATTTCGAAAGTATTGATACAGACATTCCCATTAACTATAAGCCAAAGTTACTTGCAATTTTAAATCAATTCAAATCTTATTTTACTAACGGAACTCCGAACTCCCTTGCAAATGTTGAGTCAATTCAAATAAGACTTAAAGATTCGAACAAGACAGTTTTTCGGCGCCCTTATAGATTGAGTCCTATTGAACGAGGCATAGTTCGTGATAAAATTAATGAGCTACTTGCTGCAGGCCTGATTCGTCCTAGTACTTCACCGTTTGCTAGCCCCATACTGTTAGTTAAAAAGAAAGATGGCACAGATCGGATGTGCGTAGATTATCGTGAGCTGAACGATAACACTATTCCTGATAGATTTCCCTTGCCTTTGATATCGGATCAGATAAATAGGCTTAATGGGTGTTATTATTTTACTACACTTGACATGGCAAGTGGTTATCACCAACTACCTGTCCATCCTGATTCGATAGAGAAAACAGCGTTTGTAACGCCAGAGGGGCATTATGAATATCTTTCTATGCCCTTTGGGTTGCGAAATGCTCCTGCCACGTTCCAACGTGCTGTGATAAAGGCTCTTGGAAACTTGCTCATACCTATGCTGTAGTTTATATGGACGATATTCTAGTAGTAGGCACAGCTAACGTCGATGAAAGTTTGGAAAGAGTTCGGATTGTCTTAAGTACTCTTGTTAAAGCTGGTTTTTCATTTAATATAAAAAAATGTTTTTTTTTTAAGAAGAAAGTTGAATATCTTGGATTTGAAGGTAGTTGTGGCGAGATAAGACCTAATCCAAAAAAAATAGAAGCATTGGTGCATTACCTCCTCCAAAAACAGTTACTCGGTTGCGTCAGTTTATTGGGTTAGCGTCACACTTTCGGCAGTTTGTGCCTAAGTTTTCACAAACAATGGCTTCTCTTTATGCATTAACAAGTTCTTCGAAAAGTAGCTTCGAATGGAAACCTTCGCACGAAGATGTTAGGCAGAAAATAATTTCTTTTCTCACAAATGAGCCTGTTTTGACCATATTTAATCCAGATAAACCCATTGAATTACATACGGATGCAAGTGCTATTGGATATGGTGCAATATTATTGCAAGCATGTGAAAAGAAGTTGCAGGTAATTGCTTATTACAGCAAACGCACGTCCATTGCTGAAGCAAAATATCATTCTTATGAATTAGAGACTCTGGCGGTAGTTAATTCGATTAAGCATTTTAGGCACTATTTGTATGGAATTAAATTTACTGTAGTAACAGACTGTAACTCCTTAAAATCAGCACGTACTAAGTTGGATTTGACACCTCGAGTTCACAGATGGTGGGCATTCCTTCAGTCTTTTGATTTTGATATTATTCATAGGAACGGTGTTCGCATGTGTCATGCTGATTTCTTCTCCAGAAACCCAATTCCAGTAAATCCTACCCCTTACATTAATAAAGTTGAGCAAAAAGAAATTAATATTCTGGAAATATCTAAGAATTGGTTGATAGCTGAGCAACAGCGTGATCCAGAAGTTTCTAAGGTCATAACCGATTTAAATCAACAAAGGCTTAGTGCTGATATAGCCAAAACTTGTGAGATACGGTCAAACATATTGCATCGTAAGGTGCAACGAAATGGAAGAACTCGGTGCTTACCTATTCTTCCTCGAGCTTTTAGATGGTCTCTTATAAATTCTGCTCATGAATCATTAATGCATCTTGGATGGGAGAAAACTTTGGAAAAGATTTATGATTTTTATTGGTTTGAAAAAATGTACAGGTATGTTAGGAAATTTGTTGAAAACTGCATTTCATGTAAAGTAACAAAATCTAAAACTGGTAAAGTTCAAGCGGAACTCCACTCTATTCCAAAGATTGCAATTCCATGGCATACTTTTCATATCGATGCAACAGGTAAGCTAAGTGGCAAGAACGACAAAAAAGAATATGTTTTTGTGCTTATTGATGCTTTTACAAAGTTTGTGCTTCTACACCACACCATGCACATTGATACAGCGAGCAGCATCAAAGCTTTAAAATCAGCTGTCACATTGTTTGGTGCACCTAAGCGTGTTATGGCTGATCAAGGACGATGTTTTACAAGTTCAGAGTTTTGTGAATTTTGTCGCTCTAATAATATCGAGCTTCATTTAATTGCAACTGGTAGTTCTCGTGCAAATGGGCAGGTGGAACGAGTAATGAGTGTACTCAAAAATAAGCTTACAGCTGTGGAGACTAACAACGACTGTTCATGGCAAGATGCGTTACCTGATGTTTAGTTAGCATTGAATTGCACTATTAACCGTGTTACTAAGTTTTCTCCTCTTGAGTTAATTATTGGGAAGGTTGCCAGGCCGTTAGATTTAATGTTTTTAGGTGACTCTGAACCGGACATTAATCAAATACGCCAACAAACTGTGGATAATTTAGAAAAAAATGCGATGTATGATAAGTGTAGGTTTGACCAAACAAAGGCCAAAGTAAAAAGATTTAAAATAGGAGATTTTGTTTTAATGCAGAATGACGAACGTAATCAAACTAAGTTAGATCCAAAGTTTAAAGGCCCATTTAAAATTTTGAATGTTTTAGATAATGATAGATATGAATTGGCAGCTTTGGACTCGAAGCGAACTTACAAGTATTCACATGATCATTTGCGCAAAATACCTGAAGATGATCTCAACGAATCTGATGAGAGTGTTGATATATCTAATGATGATATATAGATTGTTTCTCTGTAACATATTTGCTATAAGACTGGATATATGATGTATTTACAATGGTGCTTGTTTTATGTGTATAACATTTGTATGTGGTGAACTATCACTTAAAGAAAGTGGTAAAGAGTGCTGGATGGAAGCGCTGTTAATCTTCATTGCTGGATGGAAGCAATGGAATGTTTGATAATCTTCATTGCTGGATGGAAGCAATGGAATGTTTGATAAGGAAATGGATTGAGATTTTGATGAAAATTTTGTGATGAAAATGCATCTTAAAAGAATACTTTGAGCCATATATTCAGTGTTATGTAAAATTAATTAACAATTATGTTTGTATTGAATTTTGATTAATACCATTTTGTGTACTGATTTCTTAAGTTGTGTTCGTTTTATTATGTTAAGTGTTGTTCGCTTGTTTAAAATAAAAAGCCATAAAAATATTAACTGTGTTTTGAGTCAGAAAAGGCCGAGAAGTTTTAGAAACATTTTCTTAAGTCACACTGAGACGTGTGACATGTCAGAATGGCCGTGTCGCAGAGTGTATATTTAACTACTGAACGTCAAGCATTCGTAGAGTGTTTGGATGTGATCATAGGTGGCACGTTGACTAAAATCAAATTAAAAATTTTGATGAACGACTTTTGAAGCAGAGATAAAATTTGAATTGGAATATTGAATTTTGGTCAGAAACGAATAGAATGTGCAACCTTTGAATACATCGCGTTCTGGAAATTACTAATTTAAATAAAAGAAATATGGAGACTTCAAATATCCTTGAAGCTTCGCCCGATGTTGAGGCTTCGTTATATATATATATATATAATAGCATCCACAATATATATGAAAAATGCAAAGGTGTTTTTTTTCGCTCTACCAGCAATTTCTAATAGAATGAGCCTTAACCCGGCGTTAGTGTGGTGGAAAAAAGTCACGCCATTAGTGTGGTGGGGTATGACATACCCCAAAAGTGTAAGTCGTATAAATACTTACAAAAAAAATTGTATCGAAAAAATTCAAATAGCTTCTCATTTCTTGATTGATTTAATGTTAAAAAAATAATATTTTAAGTGCGATGCAATTGAAATAAAAAATAGTTTTATTGAAACTTACAAATACTACAAATAATATATTGAAGGTAATAAGGTCTCTGGGGTATGTCATACCCCACCACACTAACGCCGGGTTAAAAATTAAGATCTGCATCAGAAGATGGGTATCGTTAGTGGAAAATAGCCCCCCGGTTTTCATTTAAAGAACCAAAAACGGGCTTAAAATTACTTGAAAATAGCTTTTGCTAAATTAAAGCTAAAAAATAAAATTTTTTGCTCTGTAACTGTCTTAAAAAAGTTAACGGTTTTAATTTTTTTTTCATTTCGAAATACGAGGTTTACTGTTTATATTTCGGGAATAGCAAATAATTACAAACATTTTTAAATCAAAATGGCTTTATTGTTTTTAAAAATATTCCCTTTGATGATCAATACACTTCTGCATTCATTCAAACCATTTGTCATAGCAGTTTTTCCATTCCTTTTGAGACACCTCCAAAACATGGTTTTTGAACGCTTCAACTGCTTCTGCGGTGCTCGTAAATCGTTGACCACGCAGTTTACCTTTGATATTCGGGAAAAAGAAGAAGTCATTGGGTGCAAAATCAGGACTGTATGGAGGATGACTCATTCGACGTTTTGACTTCTCAAAAATGCACATGTTTGACGAGATGTGTGAGAGCTCGCATTGCCATGAATTTTTTCCGAAGACTTCCTGTAAACAAATTGTCGTGTACCATTCAGAATTGACCGTCCTACGTTGCTCAAGCGGAACAGTGGCCACATGACCCATAAGGTGGAAGAACAGGCGACCATTGGCTTCGCAGTGCTTTGCGAACAACTTTTGTTGGATTTGCGACGTCTTGGAATACCCACACGGTCGATTGCTGTTTTGTTTCTGGCTCATACGCATATATGCATGATTCGTCACCTGTCACGATTTTATACACGTCATTCGAAGCACCACGATTAACTTTTTAATCATTTTCTTACACCAATCGACGCGAGGCTTCTTTGGTGCACAACAACCGAACTACGACCTCGATTGAATTCACTATACCAGCGATATACTGTGGTTTTTGTTGTGCTTTATCGTCATACAAAGAACTGAGTTCATCGACACAACCTTCTTGAGATAATCCACGTTGAAAGTTGTGAACAATAATCCAACGAAAACCTTCTCTTGAAATTTCCATTTTTTTAACACATTGGTTTTCTTAACTCACTGTACACAAAACAAATAGCACTTGTACATCAAAACGTTGTGAGTACATTTATGCTTACAAATGTCAAACTTTATTATGGGGATGCCAGATTTTAGCTATTGACATTAGTATTGCCAGTTCCCGATATATAAATAGTACCCCTCATACAATCGAACAGGTAAGACTGTCTGTGCAATTTTTTTTTTATGTATTGTGATATTTAATGGTGTATGAGTTCACTACAAGACCCATTCGACTCGATTCTTTCGCTAACCTGGAGAATGCTGCGCTGACTTCGCGCGTATTATAGCCAATGATATCGATATCATCAGCATACGCCAGCAGCATACTACTTTTGTAGAATATCGTGCCACTGCGTCTCAAATCAGCAGCTTGGATGATCTTCTCCATCATTAGGTTGAAAAAGTCGCACGATAAGGAATCACCTTGTCTAAAACCTCGTTTGGTATCGAATGGAGAAGTGAGGTCCTTCCCGATTTCAACTGTGCTGCTGGTGTTGCTCAGTGTCATTCTGCAAAGGCGGATGAGCTTTGCAGGAATACCAAATTCAGACCTGGTGGAATATAGATGATTCCTTATTTGACTGTCGAAGGCGGCTTTGTAATCGACAAAAAGATGGTGTGTGTCGATTTGTTTTACTAGGGTCTTCTCCAAGATTTGTCGGAGCGTTAATATCTGGTCTATGGTGGACTTTCTAGGTCTGAAGCCACACTGATAAGGTCCAATCAGCTGGTTTACGATGGGCTTCAGTCTTTCACAAAATACGCTCGACAGGACCTTATATGCGATATTCAGAAGGCTTATCCCACGGTAGTTGGCGCAAATTGTGAGATCGCCTTTCTTGTGGATTGGGCAGAGCACACTGAGGTTCCAATCGTTTGAAATGCATTCTTCCGACAATATTTTGCATAGAAGCTCATGAATGCATTTAAATAGAGCTTCGCCTCCATTCTTGAAGAGCTCAGCAGGTAAGCCATCGGCTCCTGCGGCTTTGTTGTTTTTAAGCCGAGCTATATCTTTCAAGACTTCACTATGGTCGGGCAGCGGAACTTCAACGCTGTCGTCCAAAATTGGGGATTCTGGGATATCATCTCTATTGGCGGGATTGTTGTCGTCGTCACCATTCAGAAGCCTAGACAAGTGTTTCCTCCATATCATCAGTGTACTCTGGATTATTTTATTTGGATTTTATTTTTATTTCATTCAAAGAAAATCTTCGTAATATAAAACACCCTTGTCTGATTATCTCCAAATTTTCACCGCACACTGTCCACATGTGTGTTTTCCGTGTGAACTAAAATATTGCAAACATTTTTATTTGTTCTATATTTTTTTCCACAAAACCCAGAAAAAACTTGCGTTTCTTGCGAGTTTTTATTCAAACCTTCATAATTTTTTTATATTTTGCCAAACTTAAAAATTTTAGTTCACACGATAACCATACTCATATTATTTATGAATTTTGTTTTTCTAGGTGCTGCCAAACTTTAGTTATTATGGTAACCATCAGCTCTTTCTGGTATCGACACGCCAACTTCAAATTAAAGTTTCATATACAGGGTGTTTCAGGAAGTTCTGGCCAAATTTTTCCAGCGTATTCCTTGGCTCATTTCTTGAAGAAAAGTCCACTAGGACCATGTCCGAAAATGCACGGGTGCGAAATGGCAGCGGGTTCAAAATTTTCGGATTGGTGGTTGGAGGGTAATAGGGTAAAATTGCTAACTTCTGAGCCAGTGGTCGGATTTGTTTTTTTTTGGGCTTGTTGGAAACGTTTTTAAAAGACCTTTCCGTATAAAATAAAACAATAATTGGAAAAAGATGAAATAGCCGAGATACAGAGCTTTCTGAAAAAAATTAACATAACCTCAATTTGCTCAGCCAGATGGCAGGTAACTTATGTTTTTTTTTCTTTTAAAAGATAGTAATACCTCTTACCTTTCTAAAAATACCAAAACGAAGCCCGAAGGTCTTACCGTTCCAAAGTTATGACCATTTGACTGAAATGCAAACATTTTTTTTTTGAAGCAAAATAACCCCACAATAAGCCCGTAATGCGCTGGAGCACCATCTTGTGGGTAGAAAAAATGATTTCGTACCGCAAGGGGTACTTCCTCGAGGATTTCTGGCATGACTTCTCGCAAAAACTCCAAATAATTTTGCGAATTTAACCTGGGCGGAAGTACTTTTGGCCCAATCAAGGTGTTGTCGATGATTCCAGCCCAAACGGAGACGTCCAATCTGCGTTAAAATGCGTTTTCTTTTTTGTTGTGAGGATTTTCGTTGGCCCATTCATGCAAATTATGGAAATTAGTTATGCCGTCTCTCGTGAATTGCGCAAAATTGTGATGTTGCAACGTGATGTACGTGGTGTACGTGGTGTTCCCGCATCTATGTTTTTACGTTCGATTGTGTGGACCGACGAAGTGCAATTCACGAGAGACGGCATAACTAATTTCCATAAAAAACATAAGTTACCTGCCATCTGGGTGAGCAAATAGAGGTTATGTTAATTTTTTTTTCCATTTTTTTTTCGGAAAGCTCTGTATCTCGGCTATTTCATCTTTTTCTTATTATTGTTTTACTTTATACGGAAAGGTATTTTAAAGACCTTTCCAACAAGCCCAAAAAAAACAAATCCGACCACTGGCTCAGAAGTTAGCAATTTTACCCTATTACCCTCCGACCATCAATCCGAAAATTTTGAACCCGCTGCCATTTCGCACCCGTGCATTTTCGGACATGGTCCTAGTGGACTTTTCTTCAAGAAATGAGCCAAGGAATACGCTGGAAAAATTTGGCCAGAACTTCCTGAAACACCCTGTATAACAAATGTAAAATATTAATAAAATTTTTTTTTGTAAATAACACAGTGCAACACAAAAAAAAATAACCATATACGGACACCACACCACTACGTGATAAAAGACTAAAAAAAAAGACGCGTGTCTCCCAATTTTTCCCAAAGTCATGCAGTTTTTTGTTTATGGGCCGCCAAAGATTTGGGGCCTCGGTATCATTTTCGCAAAAAAGTGATAGTTTTCTCGGGCTCATATCTTGCAAACCGTTCAGAATTTCGATTTACTCTCTGAGGCAAAGTTGTAGCTCTTGTCATAAAGAACAAAAATTGCGAACATATAAAATCAAAAAACTTCACCTTCCAGATCAAAATCGCAAAACACTTAAAAATATCGATTTTTTTTTTCCTTTTTTCCCGTGTTCAGGTCCATAGGTAGCAAACCGTTCAAAATTCAAGGAAACAATCAACTACAAAAATTTACCTAAGATCTCAATAAACAAATTTCTAGAACATATAAACTTCCTGGGAATTATTCTTAACGCCGTTTTTAATTTCATTTGTTTTTTATTTACTTCAACATTGAGATACTATGCTATCTATTACAAAAATATTAAAAAAAAGTATTCGTATTATGTTTATAATGTTGATGGCCCTGGACTTGCAAATCGCGCTCTCTTAAGTTGTGGATCCAAATCGTCGTCCGAATCTGACTCTGATTCAGAACTTATGGTGTCCACAGGCACGTTGCTTCCAGATTGCCCTCCATCATCAGCTCTTTCTTCTTCAAATACTTCATTAACATCATACAGGGTGATCTTGTGACTCCACCAACATACCTCTGCAAGCAATGCGTCGAGGTTTTTGCCTTTGTACCGTTTTTCCATGGGCATTGTGGTTTGGTGAAACCGTTCTCCTTGCTCATCGGATTCGGTAGGGAGTTGTTTGATAAAATCGTCAAAATGAAAATGAAGAAAATGCAGCTTTAATGTCATCGATGCGCCGATTATCTCAAAATAATGCAGCATTTCTTTCACCCAATTCTCTTGCTTCCGGTTCCGCGTCTCGATCCCCTCCCAAGACTCTGGTGCATACACGCTGAAGGTAAATCCATGCCATTGAATGATTTTCATCAAGCGATGAATCAAAGTTGCTCTGAATAGCTTTCTAATGTCAGGGCCATTAAGTACGCCTGTTAAATGAAAACAAAAAATAAAGACAGAAAAGAAAACATTAACATAGTGTAAATAGTACAATTAGGTGAACAAAAATTCGTTTTAAATTTACTACAATACCTTTTTTAATTTTGTCATCGCTACGCTTTGGGAAAACGCTTTTCAAATAGTCAAATGCGTTTGGACAATTTACAACGGCCACTTCGATGAATTTTTCAACAATTCCCAATTTTATGTGGAACGGTGGCAGCAAGATGTCTTGAGTATTGTCAATTAAAGGTGCGTTCTTCAGTCTATGTTGTTGTATTTGTTCATCCACACTTCCTCTTGGCCTCCACGAATTACATTGGAATTGATTTAGAGGTGAGCGTGAATCTCAATTACAAAGAAAACAAAAGAATTTTGGGAAGCCGATGATCCCTTGCAAAATGTTGATGACCTTCAAATCACAGCAAATCTTCATTTATTTTCGTAATATTTGATTTTTTCCATTATATCTTTCAATGTTTCATAGCTTTCTTTCATGTTGATACCCATTGCTAGCGGAATGGAAGGTTTTCGGTTCGACACATGCAAAAACACTGCTTTCAAGCTTGAAACAGAACCATCAATGAATAATCTCCACTCACTAGCGATGTAGTTCATTCCCATTTTTACCACCAAAGCTTTTATATCGTTGCAGTAAGCGAACGAATTGTCATCAATTAGAGTGTAGAGCATCTGAAATTCAGCTTGTCGTTTGCGGTACGCCGTAGAAGTTAACATTAGCATGTGTGAGTTTTCTTTGCTTTAAAAAAGCTGTCAAAAATATTGCAAGTCGCTGCGATAATCCCAATATGGCCACAATGAAATCCATTTCCATTTGTGTTATTAGTTGTGGTCCATCTCTTCCCTGTTGGGGCTCATAATCGGTATCAAATGGATCTTCATAAGTAACACCACTTGCTGTACTCATTGCTGTAAATTCTGTAGTACGATCTGGAGTTGGCGGCCTTGGTGATACAAAATTTTCAGGTGCAAGCACTGGTAGTGTGGCTGTTGCAGTTGCTTTATAAATTTTGTTCTTCTCAGCATGTCGATTTAGACGACATGTGTAATTTACGCATGCATAGCAACTCAGAGAGTAAATCGAAATTCTGAACGGTTTGCAAGATATGAGCCCGAGAAAATGATCACTTTTTTGCGAAAATTATACCGAGGCCCCAAATCTTTGGCGGCCCATAAACAAAAAAGGTGCATGACTTTGGGAAAAATTGGGAGACACGGGTCTTTTTTCTTAGTCTTTTATCACGTAGTGGTGTCCGTATATGGTTATTTTGATTTAAAATGACATGACTTAAAAAATTACACACAGTGTAATAATAATAAAGAAGTTTTTTGTAAAAAGTTTTTAAGTGTATTTATTCATCTTAAAAAAAATTTCCACTATCTCTTACCGTTTTCGTGTTAAAAAAAGTTTGAATTTTCACTCGAATACCGAGCGCGCCAAGTAGCAACATGCCTTAAAGTTTTTTTTTTTTTTGTTTTTTTAGGTGGATTTAAATGAGGTGGACTCGTTGGGCCCTGCAGAATTGAGCTGGAATGGATGATATTTTTTTTGTTTATTAAAAAAATATACATTTAAGTAACTTAAAAATAAGAAAACAAAAAAATACTGCTATATTTCATGTCACAGCTTTTATGCACTGAGGATACTTCTTTAAATAATCATTTTATGTGTATTTATTTAGATGTTAATATTTAGTGTGATAGCACTTGGCTATAATTACTCTAGTCGTTTTGGTATCGATTCCAATAATTTTTGTGTCGTTTCCGGTTCGATTTTGCTCCATTTTTCCAAAATTGATTGTTTCAGCTGTTGTTTACTTGATATTGGATGATTTCGGTTATTGTTTTCCAAAATTACCCATAAATTCTCCATGACCTTCAAATCGGGTCTCTGAGCAGGTGGTGCCATTAAGTGCGGACAGTTCCATATTAACCAGGACTGCATAATTGCCAATTTTTACTTAGGATCGTTGTCCTGATATAAACGGAAATTGTGACGGATTCCCAATTTTTCGGAACTTTGAAGCAAATTCTCTTTTAATATAACAAGTTACATCATTTTATTCATAGTATTTTTAATACTATGAATAAAACGCAAATGATTGAGCGCTACGTTCGTTTTGACGCGATTTTAACGAACGTAGCGCTCAATCATTTTTTGTACCGTCAATGAATATTAACAACTTCAACAATTTTCCGCTGCGACAGTTCGTTCCTAAAGTGATAAATAGCTAATTGACGCTGCTCAATCGTTGTACGGCATTTTAGAAAATACACCTGATGACCCTTTGACTTTCGCGATACGACTAAAAATAAGCAAAACCAAATTTTAAATGGCATTCCGACCATACAAAGGAAACTACAGATCATCGGATTTACAGTTAATTGCCGAAGAGTAAATTTAATATGTTCATAAAATAAGCTGTGAGATGAAATTAAGCAGATTTTTTGTTTTCTTAATTATTTTCCCAAACTCGCACTCGAGCCTAGTTTTGTCCGGAGCAGGTGAAATAAGTTAATTCCACCGGTGGAATTGTGTGAGGGTTCAAGTGATCCCATTGAACCCGCAATTAGAGTGCGATCCAAAAATTGGGTTATTTTATTCTATCTTAACAAAATATTTCGTGGAATATTTTATAATAATCAAATTTTATTATATTAATATTTTGTTTTAATTTTTCGTCCCATTGTCATCAAGTTTGATAAAACTTCGATTCAAAGTCTTATCAAACTCAGCGGTGACTTTGTCTTTTGTTTCCATATCGCTTCGTAGTGTAAAACCCACACCCGTCCCGACTGAGCAGGTGGCAACCTTGCGTCGCCGGCACTTTTGTGCACTGATCGGGTCAGCTGTTCACGTTTTAATTAAATTTAACAATTAGGGTATTCACAAGGTGTGCTATCATGTCATATTATCATAATGTCATACAATTTTACACTAGTTTAAAAATATGGTTGTTGCCTTCCATATAAAAAAGTACTAAAATATTACAACTCTAAAAGCTATGTTTATTGAGTGTCGTATTCAATAACGTGCAAAATATGCTTTTTGCACAAACCGGCTATTATTTTGTCTTTTTCGCTTTCTTTTGGCATTGAGATAACAAATATTTATTTAAATTTGTTTTGCATCAGCTGATTGAGAATTGAAATAGCACAATAAGTTATGGGAGGTTGTTCACACTTGTTGTAAATTTTAATGTTTTTAATTTAAGACATTTGACTTTATGAGACCTTGTGAATACCCTAAATATTAAACTGCAAACTGCGCTGTGCAAAATTAAGTTAAATTGTGCGAAATTGTGAGTGTCGAATAGTATCGCGACAAATTTTTATTAATTTTCTTTAGAAATGCTTACTTTTCCATTCTTTGTTCTTAAATTTATTATTTAGAAAGTTTTTTTTACAAATTTACGTTTATAGATATTCTTCAATTTGTTATTCTGAACTTTGTTTTTTAGAACTGACTGCTCCAGTTATGTTTATTTGATTTTAATTAAAACACAAAGAACTTTAGTTTAAGTGTTACTTTATTCGATTGAATCTTAAGACTAATTTCTTAATATTAATAATGAATTCTAAATGGTTTGAATCAAAGAAAAATAAAATAACTAAAAATATGCCAAAGAACTCTTGTAAACTTCTGTTTACAAAGTCCATGGACTTCGCTAATATGTTTGCTAATCGGTCATTTATTTCTTCATAAAATAATGCAACGTTGTAATTTCGTTTATGCTTTAGTTTATGAAGCAATCAAGATCGTTGACTTTTAATTTTGTATGCTGGAATCAAGTTACAATGTAGCTGTTGATTATTTCATCAACATACGTAGCTTTATTTGTGTCATTGGTGGAGTTTGATACACGCATAACGAATAATTTTTTAGTCCAAGTTATGAAAAAAGTTACAGGAATGCAGCTATTATAGGCCCATCCAAGCTTTTATCGATTCCAAAATTTTTTGAATTTAGTATAGCATTTGATAAGTTCTCGGTCAATTGTGTACAAACTTAATAACACGCACAACACAATTGATCATAAGAAGCTAGGTCAAAGTCCTTTCAAGGGCTGAAATGGTCAGTAATTTATTTATTTGATAATTTTATTTTCTTTTTATTTTATAGACTTGAACTAATTTTATTTAAGTTCAAGTCTATAGGATTTCCACAATATTTTGTGAGCAGGATTTAATCGTATTTGACAGAGCGATCTTATCAAATACGATAAAATCCAAATCAAATAAAATCAACTCCACTTCTGTTTATTTAAGCAATCAATGATGTTATTCACATCATAAAACTCTCTCATCTGCTTACTTATGCAGATGATATGAAAATATACAGAACAATAAATTCTCAAGATGATTCAGACCTACTCTGGTCTGATCAGAAATCTTTTCAGGTTTGGTGTCCTAAAAATAATATATTTCTATTTTTATTTATTATTATATTTTATTTCTAATTTATTGTTTGATTATCACATTAAAGATACTGCTTTAAGTCGTATAGATTTCGTGAAAGACCTTGGTGTATGCATGGCTTCTAAGCTATCGTTAAGCATTAATATTGATAACTCTTGTAAAAAAGCATCTTGAATGCTTAGATTTAAAAAACGCTGGACCAAAAAGTTCAATAGCATGATTACAACTACGTTGTATTTTGCAATCTGCGTCCTCACTTGGAGTACGCAAGTCAAGTTTGGTCTCCAAGTTACAATGTGAATGTTGTTCGAATAGAAAAAAATCCAAAAACATTTTGTTCGGTTTGCTATAAGGGGATTAATTGGATTTGATATTTTAAACCTTCCTCCTTATGAGGATCGTTAAAAACTATTAAAATGCAATCATTGAGTAAGCGAAAGAAGTCTGCAGATATCGTCTATTTACACCAACTCATAACCGGTGTATTCATTTCTCCAGAACTTCTTTCTCTTATCACTTTTAACTGTAATCGTAGAAGCAGTAGAAACTCTAACAATATAATTAATTTACCATTTAGTATGAGTAAATTAGGTAACAATTGTAGCTTCTTTGATGTTAACTCTAAACTGATATCTAAAGGTCAACTCAAAAGTAGATTAAAAAATATTGTGTATTTGCGTGGTTATTTTTCTGCATGGCTAGTCGCTATGTCTTGTTTTGTCCTTGAGCCATTGTTTTGGTAAATTTTTCCCATATTAACTTATTCTGAACCACTAGTATCAATATCATTGATAATTTCCAAGGTGACTTTAAATGAGTGAATGATGAGAATGTGCGAAAAAGCTGTAGTAGCTAAACTCTATTATTATTGCATGTAAATTACCAGGTCTTTCTACTGAAAATCTGGCAAGCTAAGCATAAGCCAAATTTACGATACAGAATAGCTATGGAAATAAAAGTCACAGAACATTAAAGGCTAAGTCACAAAGTCGCTTTAGGTCGGTCGCGCTTTGACCGTACTTTGGTCAACTTTACGGGATGAACTGTCAAAACGCCCGACCTTATAATTTTGAAAGCATAATGTCGCGTTAGCATGTCGTGCGTTTGTCACTAAGATGATGCCACTGTGCGCAGTCAAACCAAAAAAATCCCACAAAGTCTGAAATCTCCAAATCACAATGCATGAGGTAGAAGTACATGATGGCTGTATTTCTTTATTCATTTTAGCTATCAATATTCAAATAACCGTCGCTATTAATAAATAAATTATATGCTGTTATATGCTTTATTAATTATATAATAAAGAAAATAATTACAATTTATTATGTTTAATAAATAAATGTGCATATCTGCATATCTAACCAGCGTAGAAGTTATATTATTTATATAATAAATAAACATCTGTGTTGTATGTTGTATTACATTGCTGAAGTTTAACAAAAACAATCAGAAACGAAAAAAAAACTAAAGCAACTGATATCTATTTATATACATACAAATTTACATACATCTAAACAACAGCAGCATCAACAAAACCCGTACAAATTCACATACATATAAACAACAACAACAGCATCAACAACAACACAAGCAGGTACTGAAAAATATTCGTTTCAAACAAAGCAACAACCGTAACATAAGAAGCCACTGATGTTATGAATGATTTATCTTGTAAAAAAGTGAAAATTAAATTACATTCAATACAAAATATTTTCATGAAACGACAAAGCCCATGCAAACATGTCTTTACTACTGCAACTCAACAATGCTCATATATTTAGCTAACTCAATGAAAATACAACCCTGCGCTATCGGCAAATGTCAAACGCGCGACCAAGTTGAACAGTTCTCAACTTTTTTCAGCAGCTCGCGCTTTGATCGTACTTTACCCCTTCTTACGAGATTCGACGATATTTACGATACAAAGCACGATCAAAGCTTGAGGTCGAATTATGGATTGCTTCATAACAACTCGTTGTTTCTACTTTAGCTGTCAAAGCGCGACCGACCTAACGCGCCTTTGCTATTTGGGTATAAGAGTTAGAATGGAGTTACTATTTGATAATATCCTGCTAATGGGAAACGAAAAGTGCAAAAAATTTTAGATAAAGGGCGCTTCTATAGACTCCGAAACTACTGGGCTGTTTAAGCTCAAATTTGGGTAGTAATTATGCTTCGAGTACGAGATGGTTTAAAAATAATAACACTGAAGGCATTGCAACATTTTCCGGTCCTTATGTAGATAAGATACTGTAAAGCGTGCCGGGAAAGAGCTAGTAGACTTATTTTCCGAACAGTGTCATGTAACAGCTCACAATATTCAAAATATGTTTTGTACGAAGAAATTTAGATTTATTTGGTGAATAACACTTCTATATACAAATTAGAGCTCCAACTTAAGCACGTGTTTCGAACTACACGTGTACACGGAAGTTCGAACTTCGTGAAGTTCGTCTTTGAAAACACGTACTAGAACTACGCGCGTAGTAGCAAAAGTACCTGTTCACATGTACACGGGTACACTCGTTCAATTCTTTAAGTATTCACGTTTTCACGATTTAGATGCATCCAAGCCAATTTCCATAGGTTTTTATTGTCTTTGGACAAGAGATTATATTACAATAGGTTTAGCCAACTTTATATATGTTTATTGGAACTTGTATCAATTATGGCTTAAAAGGAAACCTTGGACAAGAAATGTATACTTTTATGGTCTTAGTCCTTGTTATTGTTATAGTGCCGGGATGGATTGTCTATGCAATGAAAAATTTCAGACGAAAGCATCCACGAAACCCATAAAAGAAACCCAATGACATGCGATAACTGCAATGCATCTGTTTGGTCATAGAATCATTCAATTATGGATTTTGTCATTGCAAATCAATCTCATGTACACGTAAACCCGTGAATACGTACTTTTGCAATTTCGCATCTAGTTCGTGTTTAGCATTCACGTGTAGTTCGAGTACGTGATTTTTTAAAGTATTCTTAAAAACAAGTGTACTTGTACTACACGTGTTCACGTGAAAATGGGAGCTCTAATACGAATATATTTGTATTAGAGAGAACAAAAGGATTATTTATATGATTTTAATCCTCACTTGGTTGTTTTTATTATTTCGAAAACTACTGTAGATCGCAATAGAAGTGGAGTATTATTAAATATATGTAAGTTTTATAAGTTAACATAATATGATGAACTTACGCGTCTGTAAAAATAGGCCGCCTTTTTTTTTTTTTTTCTGCAATGGGACGTCCTTCATCATCAACTATAAAATCGTCGGCATCAGAATCCGATTCTTCGTCTTCTTCAAAATTATTTGTTTCTCTTACACTTTGCTCTGAACGCCTTTCCAAGTTCTGTACAATTATTAAAATAAAAAATTTAAAGCTTGATTATAAAAAATATCGTATTTTTAACAAAAGAAACAATATTGCAATGATTAAAACTGATTTCTGATTCCTTGCTTTGGCATATTAATTTTCATATGAATTAACGTAATAAAATCTTGAAAAAGCTTATAAATGATACGATGATACAAAGAACTAAAATATAAGGAAGTGGTGTTGTCTACACATACAGTGTACGTGAACTGTGGCCAAAAGTTTTGATTTAAAAAAGCTGATTTTCTAGCAATTGGTTATCGTAGTTGTGTACACACAAATACTGCGGTCAGTCAAGCCAACTGTAGAACAGGCGGGTCATAGCTGTGATCAAACATGTAGTTTTTTCGGTGGTAATGAAATGAATTTAAAAAAGTTGAAAAGTGTTTGTACAGGTTGGAAATTGCATATAAATAACAGTTATGACAGTCAGTCAGTTTGATATGTACAAAAAATAGGTAATGTGGAATTTATTTGAAAAACTTGAAACTTTTTGTAGGGGTACCTAATTGCATAGTAACCATAAATAAAATAGTCAGTCAACCATATTGTGGAACAACTCCCGTCAGTCAGCTCAAAAACTTTGCAATTTTTCTTACTTTGCTTGAGTGCATATTGACTCTCCCAGCTCTGGAGTGTCGTTTGATACACATATTTATACCCCTAAGTTTGAAAAACGTAAAAGGGGTATATTATTGTTGTCACTCTGTTTGTAACGCCCATAAGGAGGCGTGGTTGGTATAGAAAAGTATTATACTCTTGATCAGCATCACCACCCGAGTCGATTTACCCATATCCGTCTATCTGACTGTCCGTCTGTCTGTCTGTCTATTGTCATGTATATGCCATGTATGTGTATGTATAGATATATGTATATTTTGTGGTATGTCCCATTCGTTGAATGGTTTTTATTTTAATTTATGTTTTGTTAGCATTATGCATATGGCCGCCAGTCCGGAGCTGTGATGAGCTCAACTGGTAGTAGCTTGCTGCGAAGTCCGACCAAAGACTTAAAAATTGGTACCACGGGTAGTCAGAAGCCTCTGGTGTATGCCAGTCTGACTTGGGATGGCCCTTCGGGGAGTATCGTGGTGGCTGTGGTTTATTACCTATATCGCGGGTAGAGCTATCCAGCTCGATGTAGAGTTACATTCTCAACTTGGGTGCCGTACTCCTGAGTACGGAAGAGGTGTTAGATAGGCCTCCACCCAAACCAAGGGTTGCGACATGCCATCATAGCATGAAGCTCATTTGGTACCTTTGAACTCTCAAAGGGGCGTTGGCCGACGCAATATTTCGGTCCCACGCTTTGGAGCACCGTAGAATTAAGCCCATACGGCAGGTGTCTACGTTAAACACTAAAGCATTTCTGTCTGTCTGTCTGTCTGTATGTCTGTATGTCTGTCTGTCTGTCTGTCTGTCTGTCTGTCTGTCTGTCTGTCTGTCTGTCTGTCTGTCTGTCTGTCTGTCTGTCTGTCTGTCTGTCTGTCTGTCTGTCTGTCTGTCTGTCTGTCTGTCTGTCTGTCTGTCTGTCTGTCTGTCTGTCTGTCTGTCTGTCTGTCTGTCTGTCTGTCTGTCTGTGTGTCTGTAACCACGATTACAGCAGTAATTTTCAAGCTATCATCACAAAATTCGATATTTAAGCTTGTATCTAAAAAATAAAGATCCAGTTCGAAAATGAGTCAAGTCGGATGAAAACCACGCCTACCTCCAATACAAAGTGAATTCATCAAAAGGGTAAAATCTCTAAGAATTCCACAAACATTAATATATGGACTTGAAATTTTGCATATGAGCTTTGATGTCTAATATACACTCTGAGTATTCCACCGGTAAATTCTAGTCTGAGTAAATTCAACCAAATCGAATAAAAACCACGCTTACCTCGCCTTCAAAGTACTTTACCAGAAAGGTAAAATCTCTTTTAATTCCACAAAATTAATATATGGACTTGAAATTTGCAAATAAGCTTTAATATGCACTCTGAGTATATAACTCAACGAAATCGAGTTAAAACCACGCCTTCCTCCCATACAAAACATTTTATTGGCTTCTTAAGACTTTAAATACACTTTGGTTCGGTCGTGGGGGTATTTCGGTATTTTAACTTCATACCAGTCGAAGATCATTTCTGACTAGTTTTTTATTTTTTTATTTGTAATAACCACTCCCGTACGGAAAAGGTTAACATTAGTTGCTTTCCCGTGGCACTGGATCAGATCAAATCTCAATAGAACAACTTTAGTTATACTTTATAACAATTTGGACTAATGTCTTGAAACAGCTGTTTGTATACCAAACACAATACAACACAGCATAGTTTAAATAAGCCAACTGCGTTAGTTTTTTTAAAAAAAAGCTTTAAACTTGGCTGTCAGAAATAGATCCAAAAAAAGAGCTGGTTGTAATTTTTGTTTTTGCTTTGTGAATAAAATAGAGCCGCGCTCTAGATCAACGACCACGGGAATGCAGCTATTATTTTAATTTTCATAAAACTTGCTGAAGGTGGTCAGTGAATCCAGCTTTATAATCAAGAATTAGTTTGTCCTTTCCTTTGTAAGATAGATAGAGAGAGATAGCTATCCATATATGTTATCCCCTTAAAGAAGATAAAAATTTAAAACCTTTGTGTTGCATAATTTTAAATAATTTGCGATACTAGTACATAGTTCTAGATAGATTAATTATAATTAGATGTAATTAAAATTTGATATAATTACAATTAGAATTATCCTCTAATTAGATATGTTATATAATTTTGACAATCACTTTTACACAGAAAAAAGGGCAACACATCAGCAGGGGCCTAAGGCGCACAGTGTCAGAATTTACAAAAATAGCTGTACTAAACCCCAATTTTTTTTTTTTAATTTTTGAAAAAATTTTATAAGACTTGTACAATAAATTCCCAAAATATCCAATTTATGCACAAATTTTTCTAAAAGGTGGCCGCACTAATTTTTAACGGTACTCGGAACGTCAGAATAAAGAAAGCGCGTGAAGTACGATTTATTCGCATGGAAACGTGAGCAATTTTAAAGTTAAATATCTTTTTTGTTTGATGGTATATTTTGATGATTTAAAAAATAAAATAAGTGATAAAGTGCTCATTAATATAAATTGAAAGTGTTTTTGAAAAAATTAATCGTGCAGCTGAAGATATATTGCACTAAGGAAATTCATTTTTTTCGTAAGTGTTTTCAAAGTAAGTGTTTTTCTTTGGACGAAATCTGTCTTATATGAGAAAATATGAAAGTTGTTCTATGGCCAAATTGCCTTAAAGATAAATTTTCAACTTTCTCTTATGGCGTCCCAAACATCATTGAAGCAAATTTTTGAGTTGTGGCATGAAACCTCAAAGAATTGTCGATGGGAGCGAATAGTTGACTTTATTTCCGGCAATATCGTTGGTGGTTCTAGAAATACCATTGATTTTGCTAAATTAAAAGTTTATGTAAGAAGCCTGATTCAACAATTTGAGCAGCGGTGGTTGAAAGTGCACCGAACAAAGACACCTTTTCTTACTAAGAACAAAAATTGGCTTGAAGGAAAAATTAATAATGCTCAATTTTTGTGTACTCCGTCACAATCTTCTTATGGTGGTCGACCAACAAAAAAATTCCAGGAATGTTGCGAACGGACAAAAATCAGAAAAGCTACTGCACTATTAAAAACTATTGACGACTAAACGATTTTTAAAGCATCGGAATCGAAGGATCTGGTAAACGGAATTCTGCTGCTTTAGGCAAACGGGGTACTACACTTAAAAAAGCGAGACTTCGTTGGGGCAGTTATTCAGATCCTTCATTATTACCTGAACAAGCTCTTTTTATGATAGCTGATGCAAATTTGTCAACACAACAATATGATATCATAAGACAACAGGTTAAGAATATAGCTCCGAAACTGTTTCCAAGTTATGAAAAGGTTAATATGGCAAAAAAAAATTGTTATCCAAGTGATATCGCCGTTACGGAAAGTTCTGCCGCACTTAAATTGCAGTCTCTCGTTGATCACACTGTAGCTCGGATATGTGCAGTCAAGAAGAAATATTTTCATCGAAGTTCGAAGTGCTTGATGAGATACATATTCTCATAAAATGGGGCTGTGATGGCGCTGAGAAAAGTCGTTACAAACAGAGATTCTCTGAACCTGATTTGTCTGATGAAAGCTTGATCTCTTTTTCATTAGTACCACTTCAAATATACAGCCATAAAACAGATAAATAAAAGAAAATTTTTTGGCAAAACCCCACTCTATCATCAACAAGGTATTGTCGTCCAATAAAATTTATATTTACTAACGAGAAGGCAGGTGTAATTGTACAGGAAGTACGAGAGGTAGAAGATGAGATATATAGACTAACCCCAACAGTTATCACTATAGGAGACAATAAAATTAAAATAAATGCTAAACTTATTTTATGCATGATTGACGGTAAGGTGTGCAATACATTGTCAGCTTATACCTCAACTCAAAAATGCTACATATGTCGGGCAACACCAAAAATAATGAACGATCCGAGTGCCTTAACTCATCAAAATGTTGATTACAAAATGCTTTCTCTATGGTTATCACCTTTACATGCCTACATAAGGTTGATGGAGTGCTCACTGCATATTGCTTATAGATTGGATCAGGGGCGCACCCAGAAAAAAATTTTGGGGGGTATTATGTTTGTTTTAGACTTATTCAAATTTTTTTATTCGTTATATAATATTTAGAGTACAAAGTCAATTATTCATTTGTTTTTGGCCATTGAATTTAATATGGCCTCAATATTAAAATTGAAATTAATTAAGGAATTTAATTTTTTTTATAAAATTTTAAGAGATTCTACCAATTTCAAATTACTTTCTATGTGGGGTTAACGTAATTTACATAAGAGATCGTTAATTTGCAACATGATCTTTATATTTTAAATATAAGCTTATGGTATATCGAAATTCATAACGATGTCCCCAAAATCTATGCTGTAATCGTCATCACATACAGACATATAGACGGACATGGCTAGATGTACTTGAGTAGCGATGCTCATCAAGAACATAGTATGTAAGTGACTGACAGTAAATTAGACCGATATGACTGCTAAGAGCCAAAAACTACCACATAAAATCAAGAAGATCTCCAAATTGAGCTATTTTATTAGGTTTTCTTATTAATACTGCCAAATGATAAGAACTTTCTTAAGAGAAATCTTTTTAATTCCATACAGAAAATCTTATTAAAAATTAACAACTACTATCAAAAATTGTTTAATAAGATTTCTTATTGAATGGATGAAATTATGTAGAAATCTTATTAACACTTAACTTTAATAAGAAAATCTTTTTTTTTCACTCTCCAAAGCTTAAGGAGATACCAGTTAAAACGAATAAGAAGATAATACACCCTTTTGAGAAGTTAATATTATAGGCAATTGAAAATATATATCTAGGTTAAAGGTTTAATAAAATTTTAAAAGAAATCTTATTAAACCAATAGAATTTCCTTCTTAAATTCACAAAAATCAAGAAGGTAACTTTGGAAATCAATAAGTAAATCACATATTTTTGATAAGATTTCCTAATTGTTTTTAAATGTTTTCTATAAAATATAATCAGATTCTTCTTCAAATTATGTGGATTGCAAAACAAAAAATTAGATGAAAACCATAGAGAAATTTTATTGATTTTCTTCTTTTTTATTAGGTTGTTTTGGCTCTGTGGTAGTCCGTGGAGATGTTTGATGGGGACTGGTTAAGAGTAGATTATTTTGTTTTTTTTTTACTTAATAACATAAATTAATAATAATTTTTACTTAATTACTAACTACACTGCATCTTAAATTTTCGTAAAGTTTCTTAAGTTTTGTAGAAAACAAAAATTCAAAATCGACTTAAACCCGGGTACTCGGGTATTAGTCGGGTAGCTCGAAATACTCGAAAATACCCGGGTAGTCCGGGTGCTTGAAAAGCTCGAAAATCGAGATTTCTAGTTTCATATTAAATTGAAGCTGCTGCGATAGCGGAACTTGACTTTACAGAGAAAAACTGCGTAGTAGAACATGTATGCGATGCAGAGCCCTGCATGAATATATTTGATAAACGAATATACACTACTTCACTTTTGTTCATTGAAAAAAATATTGGAAAATTGACGACAATTGTTATTCATTTGAATAATTTTGTGTTTAAAAAATAGCGTGCAACAAATTTCGTCAAAGTAAGAGCAAATGTGCTTTAAACTTTTGAAAAACATATGAAAAAAGGCAAGTTATGAACACATTTTGTTCAATTTTAAGTTAATATTTTTTTGTTTTGATTGTAGGAGTACACTGTAAGCGAATAAACGTAAACAACAGATCGTGTAGTAAAGAGAATGGAATAACTGCTAATTCGTTCTCTGTTCTCTCACAACACACTTCTTACGCTGATCTGAATTTGTGAGCTGTGTTGTTTTGCTTCTTAATCGAATATTAGATAAAGAATGCTAATATTCAGCAATGCACTATGGTGCACTGAAAAAATTTTACCGAAATGTGTTTAATTTGTGTTGGTGATTGATGAGTTGATGTTAAAAGCAAAATCATTGCGACTTGAAGCGACAAATTGAAGCATAATCATTTTCTGTTTTACCTTTTAATGAATTGTAACTTTAATTTTATTGTTAATAAAATAGTTATTAAATTTTAATTTTAAGTTTTCGAAAATTTTTCACAAAATGCATAACTGTCTACATTATTTAAAACATTGCCAAAACATACATATATATGATGGTATATTGTTTGCATTCCATATTAAAATTCTCGCATAACAAGAGATGTTTGCGCATAAAGAAATATGCACAAAATATTCAGTGTATGAATGCAGTATTTGCGTTATTTTTTATTACTTTATCCGCTCCTTATTAGTACACGTACAGCAGTGTACTCTCTTCGTTTCCTAAAACAAAAATTTAATAACTGGTCATTTCAGCCCTTGAAAGGACTTTGACCTAGCTTCTTATGATCAATTGTGTTGTGCGTGTTATTAAGTTTGTCAATTTAAGTTTTCAAATCAGTGTCAATGAATTTAAAAAATACGCCAAAAACACAAACGATTTATAAATACAACTTTATCCATGGTAATATATGCCAGCCACAGTACATAAGGTGCTTTATCATGGAAGCGCTGTCATCAGCAGCTGTATGATTCCTATTGGACAAATGCCGGAGGAAGCACAGGAGGTACGAAGAAACAAGGATGTTCGGCGATATAGAGAACATAATACTCGGAAAACATCAAGAGTTGACTCCAACACAGACTTAATACGTAGGATGTTGATTACATCCGACCCATACATAACAAGTTTGCGCAAAATACGTAAGAAAATCCACAAACCATTTACACAAGAAGTAATTTCACTGCTTGAAGTTACACAAAATTATAATGATAGCCTTGCTAATTTATGTAGTGCTGACAGTTCTTCTCACTCGGAGTAATTCACTGTTAATGTTAAATTTAATTTTAATGTTTTTGACTCTTCTTAATTTAAAAATAAAATTATTTATTTTAATTCATTAAATAAAGTATATCTTGGCTTATATTTGAATTTGGAAATTTATCATTTCATATATGTAGAATATATTAACTTTTAAGGGGACATATAGGTTACAAATTTTTAAAAAAAATTTGTTTTTCGGGAATTTTTTTTCATAGAAGGAAAAAAGATATCATTTTCAAATTTTGCACATATATTAACTAACATTTGAAGAATACAAAAAAATTTTTTCAGAATTTTTGGAGCCGGTTTTAACGTTATTTTTTTTTATTTTTAAAATGCCAAAAAATTAACGGTGTGCAGGATATCACCAGTCTGGAGCATCTGAGGAAAAAATAAAACAACCAAATTAAATGGCGACTGATTTTGTAACCTCGAAAATCGATTTTTTTTCAAATTTGTTTGTTTTTTTGCCGCCATTTTGTTTTTTTTTCGGAAAAAAATTATCCTAGTTCAGGCGATAACCACTTGAACAAGGATTTATGTGGTTTTTGTTTTATTTTTTGCTCAGATGTTCCAGACTGGTGATATCCTGCACACCGTTAATTTTTTTGTATTTAAAAAAAAAAAATAAAAAATAACGTCAAAGCCGGCTCCAAAAAAAAACCTATACGTCCCCATAAACTCGATTTGTATAGGAGCAATGGCTTAAAGTAAAGCGATTTGCACGATTTTTAAGTATTTTATGCATGTCATCAATATAAACGTTTGTGCAAAATGTCATCGATTTATCACTACTGGTTTGGCAGATATTAAGTTTAGTGCAGCTATGACTAAGAAATCTGACACTGTGGGGCGGCATCGAACCTAAATCCACCACTGGTTACATATTAATATAAATTATCGATTATTTAATATATAACATTTTTTTCAGTAAAACAGTAAGTGTTGATGCATTAAACAACACTTCGGAGCTGGGAGAGTCGACAAGTTTTTGAGCTGACTGACGGGAGTTGTTCCATAATATGGTTGACTGACTATTTTATTTATGGTTACTATGCAATTAGGTACCCCTACAAAAAGTTTCAAGTTTTTCAAATAAATTCCACATTACCTATTTTTTGTACATATCAAACTGACTGACTGTCATAACTGTTATTTATATGCAATTTCCAACCTGTACAAACACTTTTCAACTTTTTTAAATTCATTTCATTACCACCGAAAAAACTACATGTTTGATCACAGCTATGACCCGCCTGTTCTACAGTTGGCTTGACTGACCGCAGTATTTGTGTGTACACAACTACGATAACCAATTGCCAGAAAATCAGCTTTTATAAATCCAAACAATTTTTTGTGCGCTGGCTCTCCGTCTATAAATATCGAATGATGATAACATGAAATTTGTTTTTAACTTGTAAATTACGGCTGTAATCGTGATCAAAGACAAACAGACAGACAGACGGAAATGGTTAAATCGACTCGGGTAGTGATGCTGATCAAGAATATATTTACTTTTCTATAGCTACCACGCCTCGTTATGGGCGTTACAAACGGAGTGACAATATTAATATACCACTTTTACGTTTTTTAAACGTGGGGGTATAAAAGTAACCTTTTAATGACACAAATAAGCAAGACAATAATGCATAATTAATATTTTTTAAATATAATTAACGTTTTAATAAGTTTGTATATCACCAATAGGCTTTAAAAAGCGACAGATAGCATGCTCAGAGAGACATGTACGTACTATAATTGATTTATCTCTTAAACTAATTAAGATCCCATTTTGAAATTTTTATGGTAAAATTAATAAATGTAAAATATAAGCTTTATTTTTGAAATTAAAATGGTTGAAGTTGTAAAAAAAAATATTTGAAATATTTACTTCCGGTTTAAAACTGGAAAAAAAAATAAAATTTAAAAACTGATTAAAAAAATCAAAAAGAGTTATAAATTTCCTATAAAACAAATTACATTCTTTATTTTATAATTGTTGTAATATTATGAACATTTCAACAGACCTTGATTATTGTATCAATATTAATTACATGAGCTCCAACTAGTGTTTCAATAATGTACTACCTAAGAGAGTCGAAATAGAGATCGAGACTCGTTAAATTTTATATATACTATTTCTTATTCAACACACATGAAGTTAAAACGTGTACCATTCTAATAAAACTACTCAAAAGCTAAAGAACATCTTTTTTTCAAACATGGTAGCAGAGCAAGGTTGCTCCAAGACCACGTGAAGTTTGTTTTAAGGTTAATTAAAAAGTTAAGTAAATTTATATTTCTTGGACAAGACGTTTGCTGATGGAAAAGGAGCACAAAAAGTTAATTAGTCAAGAACAAATTGATAGTGAACATTTTACAAAAAGAACGCTCAGTGAAGGTTTTGTGCTGAGTAAAGAGCATAGAAACTAAAATGTTTTCTTAAAATATTAAAAGAAGTTCTTGCTATAAAATTTGCAGTTTATGATAATTTAAAATTAAAAAACGGAGAAATTGCAAAACTGGCTAAAGTTGACGATGTCACTATACCTATTTTTGATGGTATAAATTTTGCAAGCTGGAAATTTAGACTGATTAATATTCTAGAATACAAAGATTGCCAAACACCGGTAAAAAGAACAAGAGCTCCTAGTGATGAGGAAGCTGCTTGGAAGAAAAATGATTTGAAAGCAAAAACTATATTGATTAGTGCCATTTCTGATAAACAATTAGAGTACATCAGTGACTGTACAACGGCTTGTCAAATGATGAATAAATTAGAAAAAATGTATTCAACGAAATCCACTGCACTTCAAATAATTAATAGAGGCAAATTAGAAGAAGTAAAACTTAAGAATTTTAATACAGTTGAAGAATTCTTTGTCGAGTTTGAACAGCTTTTAATCAATTGAAATCATCTGGTGGAATTTTATCGGAAGAAGAAAAAATGAATTATTTAATTAAAGCTCTACCTCAAAGCTATAGCAATATTGGTGATTTTATTGACTTAGTTCCTCAAGATTAAAGAACTGTTGAATACGTGAAGTCGAAAATCAAAGAAAAAAATATAACAAACCCGATGTTGAAAAGAAGACTAATGTGAGCACTTTTAGTGTGAAAATGAAAGGAAAGTGCTTCCAATGTGGGAAAATTGGACATTATAAAAATGATGGTTGGCAAGGTCAGCTAGGCAACCAAGGCAGAGGCGCTCAATTCAGCCGGGGCAGAGGAGGTCACTACAATCACCGAGGTTCACAGAGAGGCTACAGTACAGGTGAATCCCAACGCGGCTATTACAGTCGAGGTAAAGGTTATAGTCAACAAAAGAATGAATCGTCTAGTGAGCAGCACAATGACTATTCACCAGAGTCTTGGATAACACAAGTAATTAATCCTAGTGTAAATCAGGTACAGAAATTTTAGTGTAATAATGTTAACAAAAATTGTAACGAGATTGATTGGCTATTAGATAGTGGCTGTACTGATCACATCATAAAAAATTATATATATTTTTGTAATTTTATTTGCTTAAAAAATCATATAGATGTAAAAATGCCAGATTGTAAAATATTAAATTCTACTAACTTAGGAACGGTGAAAACATATTTTAAAAAATATTACGATGAGGTGGATGTAAATTTAAAAAATGTCTATTTTGTTGATGGAATCAGACAAAATTTACTAAGTTTTTCTAAAATAACTGAGAATAATACTAATGTAGCTAAAGAACAAAATGCTAAAATTTATAATAAAATTGGAAAATTGATAGCTGTTGCTGATAAAGTAAATGGTTTATATACAATGAAAAGTTTCTTGTATGATAATGATAGTTAGGACATGTAAATTTTCAATATTTAAACAAATTAGTTAATTGTAAATTATTAGACGGTTTGCCAGATAAAATAGAAAAAAATTTAATGAAGTGCGCAAATTGTATTCAGCAAAATGGTAATGTACCGTTTGATAATAAGAGAACTGAGTCTCATGAAATTTTAGAATTAATACATACTGATTTAAATGGTCCACACAGAACTACAGATTATGGTGGAGAGAAATATTTTTTAACATTCATCGATGATTTCAGCAAATGTAGTAAAATATATTGTATTAAAAGCAAAGATGAAACAGCAAGTTGCTTTATTGAATTTGTTCATCTAATTGAAAATCAACATAGCAAAAGAATTAAAAAAATTCAGTGTGATAATGGAAGAGAATTTCTAAATCGCGATATTTTTAATTTTATTAAGGTTAAAGGCATTGAACTATTGACATGCCCTCCTTATGTACACGAATTGAATGGTGTCGCGGAAAGATTTAATAGATCAGCTATGGACAAAGGTAGATGTTTGGCTCGAGAAGCTAATATTAACGACAGGTACTGGACTGAAATTATGAAAACGGTTTCATATTTGAAGAACCGCACAATAGCCAACACTACGGAGAACAAGACTCCTTACGAATTTTTTTTGGGAAAAAGCATTTAAAAATTTATGGAAGCAAAGTTTTTGTGAGAACACCCAAGTTTTTGGGAAAAGGCAAATGGGATGATGATAAGGCTAAATTAGGTGTGTTGGTAGGATATACAAATAATAGTTATAGAGTTTTGATAAATAACATAATAATCAACGCTAGACATGTTAAAATCATTGAAGATGACATTGAATTGATTTGTTTAGAAAAAGTTAATGATAATGATGAAAGTCATTTCGATGAGGATAATTTTATGAATTTAAATATGCACAATGATGAAAATGACAAAGATTATAATGAAGAAAATAATAAAGAAAAAGAAGATGAGAAAAGTAATATTTCTGAAAATGATATTGAGAATAGAATTGAAATAAATAATGAGTCAGATCATTTTCGTAACGATCAGAACGAAAAAAATCTAATTGTACCCAATAAATCTAATAAAAAAAAAAAATCCTGTTGAGAGATACGGTAATCCTGTTGCACATTATGTGTATGTAAACTATGTTGATGCTAATGTACCGAATACATTTGAGGAGGCGTTGAACTCCAGAGAGACAAGAGAATGGAAAAAGGCTATGAACTCCGAGATAGAAAGCCTACAAAAAAATAACACATGGCTTGTGTTTTGAGAGGCCTGAAAATAAGAAAGTTATCGATGTAAAATGGATCTACAAAAAGAAGAGTGACAATACTTTTAAAGCTAGATTAGTGGTTAGAGGGTGGGTTTCAACAAAAGGAGTATATTGAAAATGTTTATTCACCTGTAGGAAAAATGCAAACTTTAAAGATTTTATTAAGCTATTATTGTAAAAATAATTTATTTATCGAGCAAATGGATGTTGAAACGGCATTTCTCAATGGCACAGTAAAGTCAGAAGTTTATATTTACGAACCTGAAGGTTTTGAAATAGGTAAAAATAAAGTATGTAAGTTGCAAATGGCACTTTATGGTCTTAGAGAAAATCATAGAGCTTGGTATGATTGTTTTAATAAATATATAGAAAAACTAAATTTTGTTAGAAGTAACTTTGATTATTGCTTATACGTCAATAATGCAAGCAAAGATTCAATATATATTTTAGTTTTTGTGGATGATCTATTGATTAGAGACAAAAACATAGTCAATGACGTTAAAGCTAATTTGATGCAAGATTTTCAATGAAAGATTTAGGTAAAATCAGTAGTTATATTGGAATTGATATTAATTATAAAAACGCAAGAAACGAAATGACATTGAGTCAAACGAAATATATTGAATCTTTGGCTGCAAAGTATAATGTAGACAATACTAAATTATACGACACTCCCATGGAAAGTAATCTAAGGCTAAGTCAAGCAAAAGAGGTTGGTGAAAGAATTAAATACAGAAATTTGATTGGTGAATTATTATATATTAGTACACAGAAAATAAAAGAATTGATTTATTACCTAAACTAGTTTAGCTAATGTGAAAGTTTCTATTTCACCTAATCTTTTCAACAACTTTTCTACTTACACAGTTAATTTAACAATCATGCATAGGTAATTCACCTAATTTAAATTAGTTAATTCAACTAAAATTTTGCTTATTAAATCATCTAATTCTTCTAGTTATTTTACCTAATGCAAGTTGTCGATTTGTTCGTACACTAGGGAAATAACGCATATTAGCATTATCCACGCCTCAGTATAAATTTTATATAAATATTTACATGGATAAATCAAATGCTTTCCTTACAACTTGTTTTTTTCCCGTATTTGAATTTTATAGGAGCACAGCGCTCTCCTATAAAAAACATAAATAAAAACAAAGTGAGAAAATTTTACAAAAAGTAAAGCCTCATGCAAGAATTGAACTCGGGCCGCTGGCGTTATAGTCAAACGCTTTACCGCTGTGCTGTTACGCCGTTTTATAACTTGTGAACAAAATGTATATAAAAATATGAGGTCCACAACTCTGAAATTATTTTTCCACTGGGTATCTACAGCAATTTGATTAATTGGTATGTAGAGTAAATT
Source organism: Pherbina coryleti (assembly GCA_943735915.1). Lineage (NCBI taxonomy): Eukaryota > Metazoa > Arthropoda > Insecta > Diptera > Sciomyzidae > Pherbina > Pherbina coryleti. The sequence continues at coordinate 101,789,066 of OX030951.1, forward strand.
CCTGTATTGGAAATTTAGCTCAATAGATAAGGTGTTGGTTGTTGAAATCTTGAGATCACAGGTTCGAATCTCAGCGGTGGCAAAGAAATTTTTCAGTCATTTATACAATGTATATATCTCTCTCATTCTATCTACTATAAAACAAATCTTTCTTCTCTATCATGTGACGAAATGAAGTAAAGTCACCTAAGGAGGGAAAGTTTCACTTCAAAATAGAAATTGCAAAACAAAAAACATATTTTTTGCATATTTTTTGCACGGCATTCCCACTCTTAAGTGGGAATGCTATCTAAATAATTAGATGATTTTTCTACACTTAGTAGGTGGCTTGCCTAATCTGAAGTGGTCATAGTTTAAAAAAAATTAGCTAATTCTTCTAATAAATTATGTGTCTTATCTATTTTATGGTTGAAGGTACACCTAAATATTTAGGTTTTTTTAGCTACTCTCGCAGTTAAACTACCCAATATAATTGCATATAATTAACATTTAGAAATTGGTAGCGCACCTAATCAAATTCGTTGACTGAAAATCACCGGATTACTTTAGCTGAATTGACTACATTTTTAGGTAAAAGTTCTACTCTTTTTTTCTGTGTACAGGCACGAGGCCCGATATAGCCTATAGCGTTAATTATTTGAGCAGATTTCAAAGCTGTTATGATAAAACGCATTTTAAATATGCAATGACAATTTTGAAATACCTATATAAGACAAAAGACTTAAAATTGACGTTTAACGATAATTCAAAAAATGAAACTTTAGACTGCATGGTAGATTCTGATAACGCTGGAGATAATATTGATAGAAAATCGACAACAGGTTTTATAGTCAGAATGTATGGCAACTTAATTTATTGGAAAACTCGTAAAGAAAATACAGTCACAAAATGTTCTACTTTTGCAGAATATACTGCAATGTCAGAGGCAGAGAGTGAGGTGTTGTTTATAAAAAACTTAAAAACGAGTCATTTGATTTAAAAATTGATAAGCCAAATAAGATTTATGAAGACAACTCAGGAGCGGTAGCGATTGCTAAATTCGGAAATTTTACAAAAATTTCTAAGCATATTGAAGTACAATACTATTATATAAATGAAAATATTGAGAACGGTATAATAGATATAATAAAAATTCAAAATTAAATCTAGCTGATATGTTGACAAAAAGCTTAGACAAAGAAAAATTTATAAAAAACCGCAAAGCCTTGAGATTAATTTGAATTTACTGGAAAACATATTCAATAACAAACATGTTAAACTAGTTATAAGAAAATTATGTTTACAAAAAAATTTAAAATTAATGTATATAGTATAATGGAAATATAAATGAAAGTTGGTTGCAAATAATTTATAAGTAAAAGTACTAATAATTATAATACAATCTTGATTATTTTTAAGAAAATTTTGTATACGAAAAATGAAAAAAAAAATTACTTTACAAAGAATTTATTTATAAAACTACTGTTGAAAATTCAAGGAGGCGTGTTGTAAAAAAAAAAAAATAAATGACTGGTCATTTCAGCCCTTGAAAGGACTTTCACCTAGCTTCTTATGATCAATTGTGTTGTGCGTGTTATGAAACTTGTACACAATGGACCGAGAACCGGTCCTATAGGTTTAACGCCGACTCCGAACGGCGATGAACGGAATGTTCTTGTTCTCAAGAAGCTTTACATGGCATTTTGATTACTCTCTAAGGTTTGCCATTGTCTGCAGAGAGGTGGCGGCCGTACAGAAAAATCATTTTAATTCAAATAATTTTCTGTCGCTGCTGGGATTCGAACCCGGATCTCCAGGTTCGTTGACATAGCGGCCACGCACTTTAACCAACTACGCCACATGTTGTGTGTTGTAATTTTATGAATATTTCAACAGACCTTGATTATTGTATCAAGATTAATTACATGAGCGCCAACTATTGTTTCAATAATGTACCTAAGATGTACCTAATGTACCTAAGATAGTCGAAATAGAGATCGAGACTCGTTATATGTTATGTATACTTTTTCTTATTCAACACACATGAAGTTAAAACGTGTACCATTCTAATAAAACTACTCAAAAGCTAAAGAACATCTTTTTTTCCAAAAATAATAATTATCTTCAATATAAAAATAAAATAAAAAAAAAACCCTTTCGTCAATCTGGTGAATAGAATCCCATACCTAAACAGCTAAAGCTCAAATCAAAAAATATTATGTGAATACGCATATCCCCTAGAAGTACAAATATGCCCAATATGAACGAATTTCAGAAACTCATTTTTTTTTTCGTTGTCCGCTTCACATGAAATGCCCCATATGGGTCAGTCCGCAGATTGATCACATAGTGGTCGCTTGACTATTTTAAAAAAGTTTTATTTTTTTACCATAAATTTCGTAATGTTTCGGCATCTTAAAACTGCTTTAAAAAAAAATTTTTTGTTGTATTTGCAAAATGGCGGCCATATTTGTCATGCAACCACGAGCGATTTTCGTATCTTATAGAGTTTGCGGTAAAAATCATATCTCAGCTCCTATTAAACAAAGAGTAATAAATGAAAAAACATAATATTAATTATGCCTTAGGTATTACATATTAAAAATATTAATTGGGATGTTACTTAATTTTTAAAAAAAAGTTAAAGTTTCCAAAAAAAAAACGTAGTTTTTGGTAACTTTAAATAAAAATGTATTAATAGAAAGAAGATAGTGGCAGACCTTTTTTTTGGTATTAGGTACGTCTTAGTAAGAACTTAAAATATAAATTTTGTCAAGTGACTAGATCATAAACTGTTCGGGTTACATCGCTTTGAAAAATAAGAAATCTCAAATTTGCCCCAACTTTGGGGTCAAGTATCTCCAATGGGCACGCGTGAAAAAATTTGAAATTAATGTTAAATAAACTACGTAATAAGAGGATTTTGATGATATAAGAATGAAAGTGGTTTTTATGGTTCATTTAAAAGATATAGCATTTTAAAATTCGTCCATTTTATTAGCTGAGGTATGCGTATTACATGGATTTTTTTCCAAAAGTATTCCAGAACCTCCCTGCAAGGCCAGATTCTGAATTCTGGATGTAATATAAGCATGTGACGCGAAAAAACTCCAGAAAATTCGCAAAATGGATTAGCGCCGCTAGAAAACGTGAATTTGAAGAAATATAATATGGATGTTTCAAATCGAGTTCCCTATTTAAATTTGAGTCCTACAAAAGCTTTTGACTATAACATATCCTAATGTAAAATCGTCCGCTGAACTCAAATATGCCATCAAATTCTTAAAAAAAATAGTCCTTACCCAAACTCCAGAAAATTCGCAAACTGGATTAGCGTCGCTAAAAAACGTGAATTTGAAGAAATATAATATGGACTAGTATCGCCTGTGGCCGAAATTCGGCCATCTGTTTCTGTAAGGTAACGAAGCTCAAGTTGTTTTTCACATAATGAATTGTTATTAATTTGCATGGAAATTCTTACTGTTTACTGTTGTACGCTAAAAGATAACATAAAATCTTACTGTACTTATTAAAATGAATTTGAAAAAAAAAATGAATTTGAGTTCTTAATGCGTACCTTGACGCTATGAGAAAAAAAGTGGTAAAGGACAAAAAAGGAAGCATATATGCGTCAATAACAATAACTTTTTTAAACGTCATCTCGAAATAATCCACCAAGTATTGAACAAAAGAAACAATTATCAATGGCTTGGCGTCAAGTGTTATATGAAGCAAGCTGCAGTTTAACGGTTTTTTTAACGCTCAGAGAAATTAAGAGAAAGCAACAACAACCACAAAAACAATAACAACAACAACAATAATGCTAATCAGCAATTTTTAAGTGTTTGCGTCACTCCCGCATTCTACTCTTGCTTTTGTAAGCTACAGCAGCGATATTCAACAGAGCTTTGTCGCTTTGTAGTTTCTCATTGTCCTATTGGTAAAAAAGCATTTAACATTTGCTCAGTTTTACCTATCTTAATGTCAACATATTTGAAAAAAAATTATATTGTGCAAATCTACTCGAAAATACCTATCCATCGATATAAGTATTATGTGAATATGTTGAAGGTAACACAGAAAAATAGGGAACACTAACTTTTTGTTTGCGTATTAATATATAGATGTTTCAAATCGAGTTCCCTATTTAAATTTAAGTTCTACAAAAACTTTTGACTGTAACATATCCTAATGTAAAATCCTCCGCTGAACTCAAATATGCCATCAAATTCTTAAAAAAATAGTCCTTACCCAAATTTGGCCTACTTTATTAAAAATTTCCTAATTTTTTCTTTCGATTTTGAATAAGAAGCTTTACCTTCGCCGAGGTCGAAGCAAGTTTCTCAAATTAAAATGCTGCATTATTGTTGGCCTTTTTATGAAGTTTAGGAATAATAAAACAATTATTCAAATCGGGCCATTTTTATGGCAGAAAAGGGATTTTTTTCTTGAGCTGACTTTTGGGAAAAGTTTATTTTTTATAAAATTTTCTTCCTTTTGTTTTCTGCATATTTACAATAACTTTAAAAACATAAATTTATTCATCGTCATCATCAGACGTCATTGCAAATATGCAGAAAACACAGTGGCGGATCTACATACGGGCTGAAAGGGCTTTAGCCCCCCCCTTGGAGAATTTTTAGTATGGGAAAATGTTTTAGCCCCCCTTGGCATACAAAACTGCAGTTTCAGCCCCCCTTTGCATAGTGAAGGTAATCTGAAGTAGAGGGATATAATTTTCATGTGGAGCCGACTTTTAAGCAAATAATTATTTTTTAATAGATTTAATTCACTTTTTTTTCTGGAAATTTGAAATGATGTCATTCTTTGTTATGTTATATGGTTAAAGTTTTTGGTGTTCCTCTTAAATCTGCAAAGTCGACTATTTTTTGCGGATTCTAAGTAAGTAACATTTGTATTCAATCGTGTTATTAAATTTATTGCGCTTTCATCGCTTCACAATCGTTCACGACAACAATTTTGCAGACCATTTCCTCAGCACGTAAATTTATTTCGTCAATGAGCCAACAACTTCTATTAATGTTAAGAAAGCTCATGGGATCTCCTTAGTTGGAGATTCCCTCTATAGGAACAATATCAAACAGTTTTTTTTGTATTTCAAAATAAATTTTGACTCTTTAAGTTCCTTCAGTGCAGTATTTCGGTGATTTCTGCTTTTACCACGATTTTTATGCTTCAAATGCAACTTTTCAACATAAGTTTTTATTGTTGATTTCTTCCCCGTTATGATGGATAAATTTGACCAAACTTTCACTAATTATCCGACGATACGCTTGATTCAACGTCAAATTGTCCAGTACCTTTAGATGCAACAAACGGCTTAGCACATGCTCGAACGTTGGCAATGTTACTTTTTGAAAGAATCTCAAAGTATTTTCTATAAACAATAATACGCGAAAAAAACCAATTAAATATAAGATATTCGATATTTTTTTATTGGATACAAGTATCTTGAACTGCTTGCTAAATAACCTCAAAAGATAAATGGATTGAAACATTTCTCGATTAACAGTCAAAAATGTATGACAGTTGTCGGACGGGTTCCTAACAACCATAGCATGTCAGAATGACGATTATTCCATCCTTGCCCAAAAGTCGGCTTATCAAAAAAAAATCGGTTATCTGCCATTATTTTTCCTAAACTTCATAAAAAGGCCAACAATAATGCAGTATTTTAATTTGAGGAAGTTGCTGCGACCTCGGCGAAGGTAAAGCTTCTTTTTCAAAATCGAAAGAAAAAATTAGGAAATTTTTAATAAAGTAGGCCAAATTTGGGTAAGGACTATTTTTTTTAAGAATTTGATGGCATATTTGAGTTCAGCGGACGATTTTACATTAGGATATGTTATAGTCAAAAGTTTTTGTAGGACTTAAATTTAAATAGGGAACTCGATTTGAAACATCCATATTATATTTCTTCAAATTCACGTTTTCTAGCGGCGCTAATCCAGTTTGCGAATTTTCTGGAGTTTTTTCGCGTCACATGCTTATATTACATCCATAATTCAGAATCTGGCCTTGCAGGGAGGTTCTGGAATACTTTTGGAAAAAAAAACCCATGTAATACGCATACCTCAGCTAATAAAATGGACGAATTTTAAAATGCTATATCTTTTAAATGAACCATAAAAACAAATTTCATTCTTATATAATCAGAATCCTCTTATTACGTAGTTTATTTAACATTAATTTCAAATTTTTCCACCCGTGCCTATTGGAGATACTTGACCCCAAAGTTGGGGCAAATTTGAGATTTCATATTTTAAAAAGCGATGTTAGCCGAACAGTTTATGATCTAGTCACTTGAAAAAATTTATATTTTAAATTTTTACTAAGATGTACCTAATACCAAAAAAAAATTAGGTCTGCCACTAGCTTCTCTCTATTAATTTTTTGTTTTTCAAAGTTACCAAAAATTACGATTTTTTTTGGAAACTTTTACTTTTTTTTTAAAATTTAGTAACATCCCAATTCATTTTTCTGATATGTAAGATAATAGCCTAAGGTATAATTAATATTATGTTTTTTCATTTATTACTCTATGTTTAATAGGAGCTGAGATATGATTATTACCGCAAACTCTATAAGATACGAAAATCGCTCGTGTTTGCATGGCAAATATGGCCGCCATTTTGCAAATACATCAAATAAAAATTTGTTGAAAGCAGTTCTAAGATGCCGAAACATTACGAAATTTATGGTAAAAAAAGAAAACTTTTTCAAAATAGTCGAGCGACCGAATTTGCTATTTTGTGATCAATCTCGGCGGACTGACCCATATATCAAAATAAGATGCATTGTGTTTGAAATCGATGTTCTGTTATGCGGCATCTAGTAATGCGTGATTTGGCAAGAAAGGTAACTTTACTACCAACCCAGCAAACATTGAGGCTTGAGAATGATTTTCGAATAATTTATTTATTTATTTATTATTAGCTTTATACAAGCAGATACTAAACATTAACTTCTAAATTCTAGGGTTTTTTTTTTGTTCTTTTTTAGGGTAAGGAATTTACATTTATGTGGGCTATAGTCTGCTCACAAGACGTTTGAGAAAAATATACTTACTTACTTATCTGGCGCTTACAACCGAAGGTCGGTTTTGGCCTCGTTTAAGAAATTGCGCCAGCCATTTGTTTTGCGCTTGCTGGCGCCAGTTGGAAACACCAAGTGTAGTCAGGTTATCCAACACCTGATCCTTCCAACGAAGATGTGGGCGTCCTCTTCTGTGTTGACCACCACCGGGCACCGAATCGAATATTTTTTTCGCTGGAGCGTCGTTTTCCATTCGCTCAACATGACCCAGCCAGCGGAGCCGCTTGATTTTAATACGCTTAACTATGTCGATGTCAGCGTACAGCTCGTGGTTCCATCGAATTCGGTACTCGCCATTGACGCAGTTTGGACCGATGATCTTACGAAGGATCTTTCTCTCGAAGGCTCCCAAAGTCTTTTCATCAGAACCGCTCAACGTCAAGGTTTGTGCTGCATATAATAGGACGGGCATGATTAGTGACTTATAGAGCGTGAGTTTTGTTCGTCGAGAGAGGGCTCTGCTTCTCAATTGCCTACTCAGCCCAAAGTAACACCTGTTGGCAAGAGTTATCCTTCGCTTTATCTCAATACTGAAATCTTTGAAAGAGTTGAAAGAGTACGCTGGATCCCAGGTAGACGAAGTCCTTTACAACCTCGAAGGAGATGTTGTCAACAGTAACGTGGTTTATAAGACGCTGGGACTGTTTATTTTTTGACACTAGGTATTACGTCTTATCTGCGTTCACTACAAGACCCATTCGACTCGACTCTTTCGCTAACCTGGAAAATGCGCTGACTTCGCGCGTATTATGGCCAATGATATCGATATCATCAGCATACGCCAGCAACATAATACTTTTGTAGAATATCGTGCCACTGCGTCTCAAATCAGCAGCTCGGATGATCTTCTCCATCATTAGGTTGAAAAAGTCGCACGATAAGGAATCACCTTGTTTGAAACCTCGTTTTGTATCGAATGGAGGAGTGAGGTCCTTCCCGATTTTAACTGTGCTGCTGGTGTTGCTCAGTGTCATTCAGGCCATGGTGGAATATAGATGATTCCTTATTGGACTGTCGAAGGCGGCTTTGTAATCGACAAAAAGATGGTGTGTGTCGATTTGTTTTTCTAGGGTCTTCTCCAAGATTTGTCGTAGCGTAAATATCTGGTCTATGGTGGATTTACCAGGTCTGAAGCCACACTGATAAGGTCCAATCAGCTGGTTTACGATGGGCTTCAGTCTTTCACATAGTACGCTCGACAGGACCTTATATGCGATATTCAGAAGGCTTATCCCACGGTAGTTGGCGCAAATTGTGGGATCGCCTTTCTTGTGGATTGGGCAGAGCACACTGAGGTTCCAATCGTTTGGAATGCATTCTTCCGACCATATTCTGCATAGAAGCTCATGAATGCATTTAAATAGAGCTTCGCCTCCATTCTTGAAGAGCTCAACAGGTAAGCCATCGGCTCCTGCAGCTTTGTTGTTTTTAAGCCGAGCTATAGCTTTCAAGACTTCACTATGGTCGGGCAGCGGAACTTCAACGCTGTCGTCCAAAATTGGGGATTCCGGGTTATCATCTCTATTGGTGGGATTGTTGTCGTCGTCGCCATTCAGAAGCTTAGAGAAGTGTTCACTCCACATCAACAGTGTACTCTGGATATCTGTCACTAGATTCCCATTTTCTTCTTTGCAGGAAGAGGCCCCGGTCTTAAAACCATCGGCCAGGCGTCTTATTTTTTCGAAAAATTTTCGGACCTCATTCCTGTCACCATGCATCTCAATTTTCTCGCACTCGCGCATTTCTGCTTCCCTTTTCTTTCGCCTGAAAATGCGTCTCTCTTCCCTCCTCTTCTCTTTGTATCGCTCTTTAGCAGCACGCGTTACAACCAACTGAAGGGTGACTTTGTAGGCGGCGTCGCGACACTCTTGGTCGTGCCACTGGTTTCGGCGAGGGCGGTGATAGCCAATCACCTCTTCGGCAGCCGTACGCATGGAGTGGGAAATGTAATTCCACTGCGCGCATATATCGTCGATCGGAGGAGTGCTTTCTTGAAGCAGGAGAGAGAGTCGAGTAGCGAAGTCTTCGGCTGTTGGTTTTGATTGCAGCTTTTCGACGTCTAGCTTTCTCTGTGCTGGATTGCGTGCATTCTTGGTTGCGCACAGGCGTGTACGGATCTTGGCTGCGGCAAGATAGTTATCCGAGTCTATATTGGCACCACGGATCGTGCGTACATCTAAAACACTGGAAGAGTGCCTTCCGTCAATCAAAACACGATCAATTTGGTTGCGCGTCTTTTGATCAGGAGACAGCCAAGTTGCTTTATGAATATTGAGATGCTTGAATCTAGTGCTACTAACGACCATGTTTCGCGCTGCGGCAAAGTCAATCAGCCTCATTCCGTTATCGGAGGTATTGTCGTGAAGGCTGAACTTTCCGACTGTTGGACCAAAGATATTTTCTTTTCCCACCTTGGCGTTGAAGTCAGCAAGCACGATTTTTACATCGTGGCGGGGGCTGCGCTCATAGGCCTCTTCAAGGCGCTCGTAGAAGCTGTATTTGGTCTCATCGTCCTTACCTTCTGTAGGAGCGTGCGCACAAATCAGGCTCATGTTAAAGAATGTTGCCTTGACACGGATTATGGCAAGTCGTTCGTTCACAGGTGTGAATCGCAGGACATGATGCCGTAGTCTCGTGCCAACCGCATGGCCGCAGTAGTAGATAGCACAGGATGCTTGCCGTGAGCAACCCTGTCCCTTCCATCGCATTTCTTGGATTGCAGTGATATCAGCCTTGTATCTTTCTTAGATATCTATCAGTTGGATAGAGGCACCATCCCAATTAAGGGTTCGGACGTTCCAGGTGCATATCCGTAAATCATTGTCAGTTTTTCGTTTGCGGTAGTCGTCATCAGATTTGGGGATCATTTTTATCTTATTTTTTTAAATGTTTCATTGAAATTTTGTCTTACGTGGTGGGCTTCAAACCCAACGCACAACCCTTTAAAGGCAGGGGGAGCCCGCCGCTCAGATTAGCCGTCAAACTAACGGTTGCCAGTGGAAGAGCCGGTGGAAGAGCCAAAAGGGGACTTCAGATCGGCAACATTTGTCATCAATCAGGAGTCCCTGGCTATCTTGTCATCCAAAAGTTACGTGATAGACTATGGTTTCACCTCCATAGAAATGAGGGTCTTCAAAAAAGATGAGGCGTTATTAGAGGAAGAGCAGGCTTCCAGTTCAATTAAGAACGCCTCAACTCCTCAATCCTGCACTTCTGCACCAGATGAGGCTAGCTCTGATACAGAGCTAGCACGATCTCTCCGGTTATCCTCATTAGAGGACGACCTCCTCAGATCGGACGATGAGTCCGACATTACTGTCGTGGAGGTTAGTCCCACTACTAGCAGCGCTAATGCTGAGAGTAGTACAGATTAACCTCCACCACTCAAAGGCTGCGTCCGCCAGTCTAACTCTCCGTCTTACCAAGGGCGGAGAAGATATTGTCCTGATCCAGGAGCCGTGGGTAGTCTGCGGCCTGGTATGCGGACTCAGGACCCCTTCATACACGCTGATTTACACCAAAGCGCAAGGTAAACCGAGGGCGTGTATTCTAATTAAAAATAATCTGAGTGTTTTTACTCTCTCTAATTTCAGCAACAAGGACACTGTAGCCATAAGTGTCGAGACGGGCCATAACAGCTTGTGGCCCGTATCGGCATACTTGGCACACGACCACGAAGTCCTCCCAGAAGACGTCATAAAAGACCTGGTCTCCAAAGCGGCAGCTGAGAACAAGGACCTGATCATCGGGTGCGATGCTAACGCCCACCATGAGATCTGGGGAAGCTCAGGTACCAATAAACGGGGTGAGTCTCTTTTTGATTACATCCTCACTACTAACCTTATCATAAGTAACGTGGGTTGTGAACCTACATTTATTATTAGCAATAGGCAGGAAGTTTTAGATATTACTCTTGCCTCCGATAATATATCTAATAGAATAAAGAATTGGAGAGTTTCAAAAGAACACTCCTTCTCTGACCATAGATATATTCTTTTTGACATAGATGACTTTGCCCCGAGATCACGTAGTTATCGTAATCTCAAGCAAGTCAACTGGGATCTCTATACAGAAACACTAATGACAGAACTTCCTAACGGACCATCTTGTCTCCCCACTTGTAAAAACTCCTTAGATGACTTAGTAGACAAACTCACTGAGTCTATGAATAAAGCTCTTTACATTGCGTGCCCGCTCAAAACACCAAAAGGAAGGAAAAAGCCACCTTGGTGGGGCACTAAACTAGAAGAGCTCCGAATGAAGAGCAGAAAACTCTTCAATAAGGCAAAAGCCACAAGATCCACAGATGCGTGGACAATTTACAAAAGGGCTCTAAACGAGTATAAAAAAGAATTACGCAAAGCTCAACGACAATCCTGGAGAAATTTCTGTGAAGAAATATCACAAACCTCCGAGGCGTCGAGACTTAGAAAAATTCTAGCATCTAGTCCACCTAACCCGAGCTTCATGAAAAAAGAAGACGGAACCTGGACCACCAACAGTGAAGAATCTCTTAATATCTTGGTAGAAACTCACTTCCCGGGCTGTTCAAAGATAGGAAATGCTCCAACACAAGAGGTGCATTTTCCATCCATTGACAACTCTCTACAAATAATTACACAATCGAAGCTAAAATGGGCCATAGAAAGCTTCAAACCGTTTAAGTCTCCAGGACTTGACGGCATAGCCCCAATTGAAATTCAAAAAACGTACGACATCATAAGCCAGTGGCTTATGATAATCTATCAAAGCTGTCTTAACCTAAATCACATCCCAAAACAATGGCGACACGTGAAGGTAGTCTTTATACCTAAGGCAGGAAGAAGCTCGCACGTAAACCCAAAAGACCTTAGACCAATTAGTCTCTCATCTTTTCTTCTTAAAACTCTCGAGAGACTAATAGACATCTACTTGAGACAGAAAATAGAAGCAAATCCTATCTCACCAGCACAACACGCCTACACCAAAGGCAAATCTGTGGAAACGGCTCTCCACTCCATAGTATCTATCATTGAAAAGTCCCTTCATCAGAAGGAATATACAATGATAGCCTTCATTGACATAGAGGGTGCCTTTAACAACGTCAAGGCGGAGGCTATCACAAATGCGCTGACGGAGCTTGGGGTGGATTCTGCGCTGATAACACTTATAAATCAAATGCTAGTAGGCAGGATTATAAGCGCGAGTCTCGGAGCAGCATCCACGCTAAGATCTGTACCAAGGGGAACACCTCAGGGAGGAGTTCTCTCGCCTCTACTCTGGAACCTAGCGGTGAATGAACTACTGGGTAAACTTGAACAAGAGGGGTGCAGGGTGATAGCCTACGCCGACGATGTTGCTATCGTCACCTCAGGTAAATATGTGTCCACCCTCAGAGATATTATGCAAAATTGTCTTAACACTCTCGTAAACTGGGTTACCGGCTGTGGACTTAGCGTTAACCCCGATAAAACCAAGTTAGTGATCTTTACCAGACAACACAACTTGCCCACTATTAGTCCTCCAAAACTGGGAAATACAAGACTAAACTTCTCAGAACAAGCAAAATACCTGGGTCTCATTTTAGATAGGAAACTAAATTGGAAACCCAACCTGCTCGAGAGAGCCAAAAAAGCCAATATAGCCCTATACACATGTAAAAAAGCAGTGGGTAGCAAATGGGGATTACAACCTAGGGTAACTCACTGGCTTTATACAGCTGTTATTAGGCCAATATTGTTATACGGTGCTATAGTCTGGTGGCCAGCACTAAGCAAACAAACACACCTCAATATACTTCGCAAAGTTCAACGGTCAGCAGAGCTGTGCATCAGTGGAGCGCTGAGAACCACTCCTACTGACGCACTCGATACTTTGCTCCATCTAACTCCACTAGATATCCTAACAAAACGGATAGCTGCAAACACAGCAATCCGTTTAGAAGCCACTTCCCAATGGAAAGAGGGCACAACAGGACACTCTGACACCAGGAAACTCACTCCTCAAATACCCAAGAATATAGACTACATCACTCAAAAACTTTTATTCCACAAAAAGTTTGATGTATCAATCCCCTCCAGATACGAATGGGATATTGGAAGCCCTCCACCAAACAATGCCACTAGAATCTACACTGATGGATCAAAACTAGATGGCAAAGTAGGGGGAGGAGTCTACTCTGAATCCCTAAACATTAACCATGCCTTTAGGCTCCCCGACCACTGCAGTGTCTTCCAAGCGGAGGTCACTGCCATACATGAAGCCGTTACTTGGCTACAGATGAACGAAATATTAGCAAAAGATATTTGTATTCTATCTGATAGTCAAGCCGCTTTGAAAGCCCTGGAATCTGTTGAAATAACATCAAAAACAGTCCTAGGCTGCCGCAGATCTCTAAATGAGATGGCAGAGCAGCTCAATATATTCCTATGCTGGATCCCCGGACATAGAGATTTCCAAGGAAACTGCAAAGCAGACGAACTCGCTAGAAACGGTACCATCAAACCCTTATCGACAGATAAGGAACAAATTGGAATACCTCTCGCAACATGTAAGCTACTAATAAATGAACTATCCCTTGAAAACACCAACATCAGGTGGTCAACGGGTAGTACATGCAGCATATCGCGTCAAGTGTGGCCAACACTAAACTTAAGACGCTCAAAAGAACTAATATCCCTTAGAAGGGACCAAATAAGTATTACAATAGGCGTTCCAATAACAGGACACTGCCTGATTGGAAACCACGCCCAAAGACTGAATACTCCCCATAACGACTTCTGCAGAAGCTGCAGAGATGAAGAGGAAGTTGAATCCACAACACACCTTCTCTGCACATGCCCAGCGCTGGCCAGAAAGCGCCATCTCTTCCTAGGTAACTGGTTCTACAGTGACCTAGACGAACTCTCAAAAACTTCGGTCTACCGAATACAAAGCTTCATAAATAGCTCCAACTGGTTCAAATAGGGTGGAAATAATTAACCCCTGGTATCACAACGGGCCAAACTGGCCTAAGTGTGTCTCATAGGAGACAGCCACGTCAACCTAACCTAACCTAACGGTTGCCAGTTTGCCGTTTCTAGAGGACACCACGGAGAGGTTTGAGTCGACTTGAGACGAGTTCGACATGGATAATGCTGGCCTCACCAGGTTGAGGTCCCCTTGACCCTCACGCGTTGCCTTGTGAGGATCATCCTCCTGAGAAAAATATATCAAAGTTTATTTAAGAGGGAGGAAGTGGAGTTTTAGTTAAGAAGGATATTTCGGAGTTCGGATATGCTGAGATGGAAGTTGAATTCATTCACCAAATTGTTGGTCAGACGAAGCATCCTAGTTATTGGTTCGCCACATCCATAGACGGTGCGATGAGAGTTGAGATGGAAGAGAGGTACAGACCTTAGGTTACGTGGGTTGGTATTAAGGGATATCAATTGAAGCAGTGTAGGGCAGTTGATGGTATCGCTTAGTACCTGCGTTTTTCCAGAGTTTGCATGTTTATCAACATCAAATGATCAGCATAAGGAGGTAAACTGAAGCTGTCGGAACCAGGGAGGCCGCGTAACACAAATCGAATAAATCTACGTTGGCTCTATGAATGATATTATCTTTATGGGATCGAAAATAAAGTTCTTTATCGCAAATAAAAAAGATTTGAGTATTTGATCACCTCATCGATATCGGTTATTGTTAAGACGAATAACAGAGGACCAAAGTGGCTGCCTTGAGGGACACCAGAAGTTGCTGCAAAAAACTCGGATTTTGAAAACCTAAAGATGCATTATATATCGACGTTCTTCAAGGTAAGATTTAATCCAAGCAATAAGCGGGGGTTGAAAGTCGAAAGATTTAGCTTAAGAAGGATGACAGTGTGCGAGATTTTGTCGAATGCTTTGCTAAAGTCAGTTGAGACAAGGTCAACTTCATAACCACTTTCCAAAGAACATAGAGTATTCGAAAAGTATTCGTTTTGTTCCGAAGTTAACGTTGCTCTTTGTTATACCAGGGATATTTATTTCGTTGATTTGTGAAAAATATTAATTTTTGACAAAATGGCGGGCGTAAAAAAAAATTTTCATGTGTACAAAATTGAGGTCGTTTTAGGTTACAAATCAAAAAATACGAATACTAAAAAAAATCGAACGATCAAACGCCTCTTAACGAGTCCTTAAGTAAATGTCGAAAATTTGGTTGCAATCGGATGAGTAGATTTTGAGCAATCTTGCTCACCGCAAATTTAAGTGGATCAAAATGTAAGGGATAAGTCTTGAATAGTTATACTTTAAAAAAAAAAATAATTAACTGGCCATTTCAGCCCTTGAAAGGACTTTGACCTAGCTTCTTATGATCAATTGTGTTGTGCATGTTATTAAGTACACAACTGACCGAGAAACGGACCTTCAGGTTTAGCGCCGACTCCGAACGGCGATGAACGGAATGTTCTTATTCTCAAGAAGCTTAACATGGCATTTTCATTATTCTCTGAGGTTTGCCATTGTTTGCAGAGAGGTGGCGGCCGTACAGAAAAATTATTTTAATTCAAATAATTTTCTGTCGCTGCTGGGGTCGCACTTTAACCAACTACGCCACTAGTTATACTTTAAATATGTAAAAAAAAAATTGGTCTTCAATAAAATACGGCTTCAAAAAACAGTTTCAAAAAAGTGTAATTTCTTTTTTTTAAATATTCCCGGAGGCCCTTAACTGGAAGAGTCCGGAGTCGGAGAGGCAACTAGTAGAGGGAATTTCTTTTTCAGATATTGGATTTAAGGGGAAGAAATCACATTCACCATCTGATAAAACCCACTGAAGATTAGGGAGATTAAAATCACCCAAAAATGTTGACAACAAGACAACATGATGAACAAAGAAGGCAACAACCAACAACAACAACAACGGCTCTGTATAGAGCAAATCACACAACTTGACTATACAGACGGTTTCATTGGCCGCTACACCAACTCATCAGTAGCCTTTGTATGACTTTACACTGTGATCCACTCAAGCTACTTAGGTTCTACTCATACTGTCAATTATGCCGAGAAAGTTACTCGGAATTTATTTTTGGCAGAGAACGATTGAATTTTTGTAACTGAGTTCTTATCTACTTTTGATGCAAACTGTACCAAGGTTAATCTAGATCGTATCATACTTTTAGGCATAGCCTTAATTCATGTACATCTTCGAAATTCGATCACAGCAGTTTACTGCTATCAGAGCATATTGAAGTTGTTATTTTTGCTGTTTAGCTCCTTCCCTTTTTCCACACTTCCATTTTTAGGGTTCAGTTAGTTTAACTGATGGTACACCTAAGATGGTGTGGAGACCATTTTTGTTATGAAAGACATTGTTGTTTATGTGATTAACACACAAGCTCTAGGCAACATGTTGACAACATGTTTCATTGTCATGTTGACAATGTTGGTTGTTGCCTTCTTTGTTCTTCATGTTGTCTTGTTGTCAACATGATTGGGCTAGAGCTTAGCGATACTAATTTTGGCACAAATAAATTCAAATTTTGCGATATGTTAATTTTGAACTAGCGTGAGGGCAAATATATCATATGGAAATTTCAGAAAGTTCAGGAATACTGAGGAAATTTGTGTGCGCAGCCCTCTCCCATTTTGGTAATAGAGAGACATAAATATTGGGCTGCGATCAGTAGGTTGGTTAGGAATAATGTTGTTGCTGTTCTTTACGTGTCTTTTGAAGATATGAGACGTGTTTCGATCGGACGTGAGAACCATAGGTATCAAGATCCTCCTTTATTTGGTTTATTGTCAGGCCAAGTTGCTCATGAAAGCAATTGAATAAGTGACGCAAGTCATTTACCTAAGTTGGCAGACCTTCTTGCTGTATCAAGACTTTGAGATTAGTCTTGGTCTTGCCTTCTATACATGTTGAGTCAGGGGCTTTATGTATGTATGCGAGAAAAAGACGAACGTTGTTGTAACGTTCTCTCTAAGGCGAGAAAGGGCATATCTGCTCTCGGTATCTGCACAGGAGTTCTGAGCCAATTAAACTTTTGGAGACAAAAGAGGGTCTAAAAAGGAGTTAGGGCTATAAACTTGGTTTGAGGGCGCACTTGTAATAGGAGCGGACAATGAAGGGTTTATAGTATGCGAATGAACAAAGTTAGGATAAAGTGTGTTGGGAATTTGCGGATTATTTTTATTAGAAGGTGGGTCAGAGATTGGGTAAAGGTTGAAATAAACGCGATTGCGATGAGTAGTTTAAGGTTTGTTATTTTGATGAGAAATGTTTTTTGAAATGGAATTATTGTCATAGTTAACCGATGTGGGCTTATGACTGATCTGTGGAGAGAAGGTGGGAAAAATATTGGTTTTTAGTTCCCAGTTGGGGGCAGGGCTGTGATGGGGCTTAGGTAACATTTTCTCAACTGATGCTTTAGGCCTGGTGGAAGGATGAAGATGTGTATGATATTCTATTTTTTTTGTTTTTTTTATTCATTAATCAATAAATTATACAACATTTTATATACACTTTCTATTATAATTTTT
Organism: Pherbina coryleti; assembly: GCA_943735915.1. NCBI lineage: Eukaryota > Metazoa > Arthropoda > Insecta > Diptera > Sciomyzidae > Pherbina > Pherbina coryleti. The sequence goes on from OX030951.1 coordinate 101,806,657, forward strand.
TAAACAATAAATTTATAAATCTTTATAAAAATTCAATATGAACAAGAAGCGTATGTAGTAAACCTAGCATAAAACATAAATTAGTTAATAAGTAATGAAGTGGGGTCACAAATCAATAATTTAATACAACTTTCATATAAATTTAATACAAAAAATGAAAATAATCTATAAATTTGAATTTAAACAAAATGCAGCTATGTATAAAGGAAAAAAAATAAAATATTATTATAATATAACAGAAATAATGGATTCTATAGCATTAAAAATCTAAATTAAATAGCCATGATTTCACTTTTTTTAGAAACAAAGGACAGTTAGAAATGCAACGAACATCAATTGGTAAACTATTAAAAAGCCTAGGAGCAGTACAAGAATAGAAGATAAAAAAGTGATGTAGCTTGTGTGCAGGAACTGTGACAAAATTTTGATGATTCATTCTTAAATTATAGCTTGCAAAGCATCTGTTTAAGAAATAACCGGATATAATAAAAAATTCTTTTAGGACTTTATAATAATACAAATGCTTAATTGGCAATATATTTAAGTTTTTGAACAAAGTAAAGCTACTAAACGTTTTTTGTTACAAATAATCCGGATAACATGTTTTTGAGCGAAAAGAAGAGGATTTATTTTATTTGCATGAGTTCCTCCCCAGCAAACTATGCCATACTGAAGTTTAGAATGAAAAATACCATGGTAAATACATGTAAGTAATTTAGAGGAGCAGAGATTTTAAAAAGTAAATTTGTCAAGTAGCACACTGAAAAAAAAAAGTTAGCTTAAAATTAAACACAATGTGTTCACAAAATGTGTTGTTAATTTGACTTTTTTTTCATATGTTTTTCAAAATTTTTAAATACATTTGCTCTTACTTTGACGAAATTTGTTGCAAGCTATTTTTTAAACACAAATATCGTCAAATTAATAACAATTGTCGTCAATTTTAAAACATTTTTTTTTCAGTGCACCCATCAGATACATTTTAAGTGCGGCAGAATGATTTATCCATGATAATTTCCAACAACTAAACCAAGATATTTGAAAGTTTTTACGCACTCAATAGAAAAACATTTCGAGGAGCATTGGCAAGAATCATTGTATGTTGTTGCATTTAAAGAAGAACTGCATATATCATTATTAATCAAGAATTTTTTACAGTTTGCGGTATGGAAGATAAAATTAGATAAGTTTAGGTCAATGCCTGCTACACTAAAATAATTTATTTTCGTTTTGTCGCTTAAAACCAACTTATGCCAATGAAAACCAATGACTCAGAAGAACTAAATCAAGGTTAATGCCACAGGTTAGATTTAGAGAAGACTCACTTGTAAACGTAGACGCCATGTCATCAGCAAACGCTATAACCTTACTTAAGAATGGCACACTAAAGATGGAATTTATATATATTAGAAACAAGATTGGACCCAAAACAGAACCCTGGGGGACCCCAACATTAATATTAACATAGTTGCTAAGTGAACTATTTATTTTAACACGTTGCTTCCTGTTTGACAAATACGATCGAAACCAAGAGTGCATGGTACCCCTAAAGCCGCATTTATAAAGTTTCAAAAGTAAAATTTCGTAATCTACAGTATTAAAGGCCTTAGTTATATCAATGAAAAGAGCAGCACAGACATGCTTATTATTTGAATCATTGTAAATATTATTACAAAATTTTAGAAGTGCGTCTTCAGTCGATAAATTCTCTCGAATACCAAACTTACAATTGCAAAAAAATGTTGTTTTCGTTAGAAATTTAACCATTATCGTTTTCACAGCTTTTTCAAAAATTTTTGAAAAGACGGGTAGTAAAGAGATCGGTCTGTAATTGTTCGAAAGAGTTTTATCGCCTTTTTAAATAATGGAATAACTACAGTTTTTTTTAGGTCGTCAGGAAAAACTCCACTCGCTATACTTTTGTTGAAGATATGACACAGGATATCTTCAATGTGTCCATATCCTGGACACCATCGTCAAAATAACAATTTGAATTTTTGAGAGACAAAATAATTTTATAAATTTCAAACGACGCAATTGGTTCAAAAAATACACTACAGGGATGAGAAATTTCTTTATCTAAACATTTACAGGAAACAACGTTAGGGCAAACATCAGCAACCACATTTTTACCAATTTTAGAAAAGAAATTATTGAAAGCATTAGTCTTAGCGCCAGAATCATAGATAGCTAATCCATCAACATTAACACAGGTTAATTGCTCATTACTATTGGACTTATTTAGAATATTGTTAACAAGCTGCCATTCTTTCTTAACATTTTCTCTGATTTTCTTAAATTCACTAATATAGTAATTAGTTTTACTCGTAGAAACATGCATAGAAATTTCTTTGCAGAGTTCTTTATAGCGAGCTTTAGCTAATAAGTTGGAAGGGTATTTAGCACATTTTTTAAAAAGTTTGTTTTTATAATTAATTTTTTTCAATAATTCATTTGACATCCAAGGTTTCAGTTTATTTAATTTAGAATCACGTTTACCCACTTTTACAGAACACGAATTTACATGTTCAACTGAAGTACTAACAAAACTATTAAACGCTCTAGATGGATCAGGCTCACAATAAACATTTTCCCAAAATTCAAATTGAAGTCTATCATTTAGAAAAAAAAATTGTTTTTTTTTGTAAAAATCATCAGATTGCGGGTTGGTAACATGAGGTCTTTCAACATTCTCGAGATATAAACACGTCATACAATGATCTGAAATATTTAAATTTGACACAGAACTGTAAATCATTATATTAGCAGAACGACTAAACTTCACAAAAATATGATCAATACGTGTAGCAGAATTGCCAGATATTCGAGTTGGTTCATTAACTCATGATTCTAGACCATAGGCCGAAAGAAAAAATAAATAATAATCAACTAATGAAGAGTTTTCCAAAATATTGAGGATAATATCACCCAAAAAATTTATATTATCCGACTTCTCAAGCAAAAGAAGTCCGTCCAAGTCGCTTAAAAACACGTCAACATTCGAGTTGTCATGGAACCTGTACAAACAAAAGAACGAATATTTTCGTTTGTCTATTTCACAACAAACTTCTGCCACATCACAGCTTATAAATTTAAAACTACAAAAATCACAATTAAATTCAACTTTCACAAATACAGCTACATCTTCAGCAGCATAATCATTATTACAGTTACCGTAACATATATAATCTGGAATATTAAACAGATAAAGTTCGTAATCATATATCCAAATTTCAGAAAGAAAAATAAAATCAGGCTTATTTTCGAAAGATTCAATATGTAGAAGAAATATATCAAAATTTTTTCTTAGACTTCTAATATTATATAATAAAAAGCTGTTTGGGTTTTTTTGCTGATTTGAAGAAATTAAGTTAAAACTCAGTTTATTGCAGAGCGGAAGAGGACGTTTTCTATATTAAAAAACGAGTTTAATAAAAATATTTTAACAAAAGAATAAAACTTAATTAAGTAATATTATTAATATCCTCACATGAACCAATAACTATAACATTATCTCCTTCCTTTTTCCGCAATAAAATTTTACCATTTCTAACCCATAAATATTTGAAATTTTTATTTTTTTTAAACTTTTGAGCAGCAATCAATAAAGATCTAGTTTTAAAAGAAAGGCTATCATTTATAAAAATATTATTAGTCTGCTCGCAGTTAAAAAAGAGATTAGTATTTAAATTTTTTCTACATTTGAACTTATTCCTCATGACTAGTTTTTTATTTAACCGCGATACAAATTTAATACATAAAATATCCAGCGAAGAATTCAAAGATGCGGAACCCATGGATTTATTAATACGTTTCACGTAACAATCGTCAATCTGCTCCGGTGTTACGTTTACGTTTAAGCCCTGAGAGAGAATTTTCAGAGCACAGTCAACGGCGTTAGCATTATTTATATCAGGAATACCAACAATTTCGATGCACTTTTCTCTGTTTTGTTGCTTCAGATAATTCAATTCCTCTTCAAGAACAAGCACTTTTTTTCAAGAATTCTTTTATTTTCTTGCAGTGAATGTTTCATTGAAAGAGCATACACTATAGAATTTTTTAGAGCAATTAATTCATTATAAATTACTTCTAATTTAATTTCAGAAGGCGGCGTCGCATTGTTCATATTTTGAACCTCTTGTTGCATTTGCTTTGACCACTGATTCTCATTATGTTGTACTTGCTGTTGTTGTTGATGACTCACATGTTTGTTTGAAGTAGTTGCCAGCAGCGACGCAGTAGAATGAGAGCTGTTGGCCGTCGCTTCAAATGATGATGTTAAAGATGTGGCAGGCGGGGGCAGAGCAGCAGCAATAGAGATTGGTGGAGAGTGTATTGAGGCACGACGCGCACTGAGAAACGCATTACACTATTATTAATTATTTTTTTACATAAATTCTATCGCTTGGCTGAATATTTACGCAATTGCAATGAAAATAATCAATGCAATAAAAACATTTAATTTAAGCATGATGGCGTTCAACTTTTTGTTTACAAATGCACGGCATTTTCAATTGAAAAATAAAGATTTATTATTTAATAATTATGTAATTAGCCAGAAAAAGCGCAAAGCGTATTGACCCCACGACGACACGATTGCGAATGATATGAGTAGGTTGTAGGTTACTCTAATATGTGTAGGTTTCGTAGTGCAATAATTAGGATTAAAATTTAAGTTAGAGTTTGGAATACCATAAGAAATAATATTAGGTGATGTTTTTTTAGACTTATAACTATTGCTTATTTTAGGGTTAGAATGAGTGTTTTTGCTAGAATTAGAACTTATATTAGGATTAGACTTAGGCGTATAACTAATTTGAGACACGTTTGACTTAGATATACTTCTCGGTTGCCAGGTTCTGCTAGGTTTTTCCATCCACCTAGATATTTGTACAGCTCCGTGCTTTTGCATACCACCGGTAGGACTCAGGACCATACAATCGTATTTGGTAAGTTAAATTTAAAACTGCTTTACTTGGCACGAACTGGTGATTTTTTTGGCACTCGGATATGGTGAAGCGGAACTTTTTAAAATTCAAATTTGATATCAAATGTATTTCTCAAACGTCAAACGTTTGATATCGATTTGAAATTGGTTTGAAAGTTATAGCATTCTCACGAAAAGGTGACTTTATTCTCAAATTGGGAAATAGGTTTATTCTCAAATTGAGAAATAGGTTTATTCTCAAATTGATAGCAATCATTGTTCTCAAACCTGTTTCAAATGTGATTTTCAAACTGTTATTATGAACTCACAAGGCAACGCATGAGGGTCATTGGGGCTATCTTCATGGCAACGTGTCTGACTGCCTCAACCTGGCGAGGCCAGCATTATCCATGTCGAACTCGTCTCAAGTCAACTCAAACCTCTCCGTGGTGTCCTCTAGAAACGGCAAACTGGCAACCGTTAGTTTGACGGCTAATCTGAGCGGCGGGCTGCCTGCCTTTAAAGGGTTGTGCGTTGGGTTTGAAGCCCACCACGTAAAAACACTTTTCAATGAAACAATTAAGAAAAAAGATAAGAATGATCCCCAAATCTGATGACGGCTACCGCAAACGAAAAACTGACAATGATTTACGGATGTGCACTTGGAATGTCCGAACCCTTAATTGGGATGGTGCCTCTATCCAACTGATAGATATTTTAGAAAGATACAAGGCTGATATCACTGAAATCCATGAAATGCGATGGAAGGGACAGGATTGCTCACGGCAAGCATCCTGTGATATCTACTACAGCGGCCATGCGGAAAAGCACTATTTTGAATGCGGACTCGTGGTTGGCAAGAGACTACGGCATCATGTCCTGCGATTCACACCTGTGAACGAGCGACTTGCCATAATCCGTTTCAAGGCAAATATTTTCAATATAAGCCTGATATGTGCGCACGCTCCGACAGAAGACGATGAAACCAAAGACAGCTATGAGCGCCTTGAAGAGGCCTAAGACCGCAGCCCCCGCTACGACTTAAAAATCGTGCTTGGTGACTTCAACGCCAAGGTGGGGAAAGAAAATATCTTTGGTCCAACAGTCGGAAAGTTCAGCCTCTACGACAATACCTCCAATAATGGAATGAGGCTGATTGACTTTGCCGCAGCGCGAAACATGGTCGTTAGTAGCACTAGATTCAGGCATCTCAATATTCATAAAGCAATTTGGCTGTCTCCTGATCAAAAGACGCGCAACCAAATTAATCGCGTTTTGATTGACGGAAGGCACTCTTCCAGTGTTTTAGATGCACGCACGATTCGTGGTGCCAATAGACTCGCATCATTATCTTGTCGCAGCCAAGATCCGTACACGCCTGTGCGCAACCAAGAATGCGCGCAATCCAGCAGAGAAACCTAGTCGTCGAAAAGCTGCAATCAAGACGAACAGCCGAAGACTTCGCTACTCGACTCTCACTCCTGCTTCAAGAAAGCACTCCTCCGCTTATATTTCTCACTCTATGCGTACGGCTGCCGAAGAGGTGAATGGCTATCATTCCCTTCGCCGAAACCAGTGGCACGACCAGGAGTGTCGCGACGCCACTGCAGAAAAAGACGCCGCCTACAAAGCCACCCTTCAGTCGGTTGCAACGCGTGCTGCTAAGGAGTGATACAAAGAGAAGAGGAGGGAAGAGAGACGCATTTTCAGGCGAAAGAAAAGAGAAGCGGAAATGCGTGAGTGCAAGAAAATTGAGATGCATGGTGACAGGAACGAGGTCCGAAAATTTTTCGAAAAAATAAGACGCCTGGCCGATGCACATTGGAGTATTTCATTCCAATTTGTGTGATTAATTAAAAAAATCAAGTCGAAGATGCCCAACCGTGATTGATATCGTTCGAAAGAGAATAGAATTCTACATCACTATGCGAAAGAATAATTGAAGAAGAGTCAACGGTGTCCGTGCTCTGCGATTGCAAAGTTGACGTTTTCTATACTTTTGGTGCGCGCATAGTAAAAAACACAAAAGTTTTCTTGTTTCCAAGTGATTTTTCTTGAAAAATTAATTAAGAATAATATTTTGAGCAATCGGATCTTCTACCTCGGGTATTTTTGAAACGCCAAATGAAATATTTTAGTACAAAAAGTGTCTGCTCGTATTTTTAATGTTGTTTTCCGTGCAGGCTTATAAAATGTGTGTTTTTAGACATAAATGTAAGCATATAGTTGTGAATACCACTCAATTCAGTGGAAGTCTATTTTTTTTTTTGAAACAACAAATATAAGTGATATGTTAACAAAAAAAAAGTTTGCAGATTTTCTGCGGTTCTTAAGAAAAATATTATTTTTTTTATGCCCATGCAATTGAAATACATACATATCCGTGAGTCCATGTCAAAACGCCCACGTTTCTGAAATCACTATTTTTGAAAATTTTTAAACACTCTGGGTTGATAGTTCTCCTAAAACGTATTATATCTGCATACTTTGTTTTTTTAATTTTTTATTTTTTTTTTAAAGATATATACTGTAAAAAATTTCAAAATATATTTAAAAATACAATTAGTGCATGTATTCAAACAGCTGTAACTTCGAAACCGTAAGTCGTACAGAAAAAAATCTGAAATATATCTTAAAGATCTTGAATGAGTCTTTCTTGTGGTATACTCTTTTTTGACTCGTTTTATGAAATTTTTTAATTTTTTTAGTCTGAAGTGTTGTGTCACATTTTTCATGGTGATCGCAGTAAAATTTTCAGCTTTTGAACATAGTATCGTTATAATACATCAACTCTAAAGGTTTATACTAAATTTTAGCTTGGGATTCCAACAATTGCTATTTTTGACGATTTTTTAAAAAAATGCCTGCAAAAGATTTCTTACTTTTTTACCGAAAATTTCAAATACCTTCATATATAAAATTCTTCTGTACATGGCTATGTCACTGAACTCCTAATAAACGGCTGGACAGATTTTGATGAAATTTGGTGTGTGTGTGCGGCTGGGTCTGTAGATGGTTTAGGTTTAAAGGTTAGGTTTTAACTCGGTAGGTGGAGCTGTTGTTGCTGTGGCAGTGTTTAAAGAGGTATTCGAGAGTATAACTCAGAAACGAATTGAGAAATTGACATGATTCTTCGAAATAAAGTTGTGCTGGAGCTATACTAAGCAGTAGTTGACCGTTGCAACTAGATGATATACCTGGTTTTACTCGGGCGAAAAAATTTCAAATTTTGATATTTATTTGATAAGATTTTTGATTATTTTGTTTATTTTTATTCATTTTGTATTTGTGTAATTTTTTTGCTTAAATATTAATAGTATAGTGAATTTGAATTTGAAAATTTTGCTCAAAAATAGTAAATTGATATGGAATCATCGATATATGCAAGTAAAAGAACGGAAACTTAAAATGTGTACATCAAGTAAGTGTTACTATTGTTGTTGTTGCTGTTTTTGTTATTTGTTTTGTTTTCTTTTATTTGTATAATAAAATAATAAACGTCAGCAGTTAGTGATATTTTATACATGAACCGGAAATAGTCTCTCATGCATTGTTGTCAATAGGTCAATTGCCCGAAGAGGCTCAGGAGACTCGAAAAAAAGACTTCAAATGCTTCAGGGACGATTTTGCTCGAAAATGTAGTAAGCCGAAGACTAATGAAGACATTTTCAAGAGGTTTTTGATCACTTCAGATCCTTTAATATGTTCAAAAAGAAAGCTGCCAAAGAAAAAATTTCAAACTTTGCCTAAAGCAGCTTTGGAGCTCCTCCAATCCAAATCCCAATCAAAGATGAAAGAAAGAAGAAGATGATGATAATGATGTTTTTGTCTATGACTCAATGTTAGATGACTAATAATATAAAAAACTTAAAAAAGTCAACAACCGCTCTATATTTTTATATTGCATATGTATTTCATTAATATTGAGAACAAAAATAAAGTTCCATTAAAGTTAATGCTTTTATGACGATTTTTATAGTTTCTAATTGTTTGTTAACTAAAAAAATATAAATTCCGTTACTGAGACGCTTGGTTCATTTGATCACACTTTTTGCTATCAATAACCCCACAGTGCGATGGTTTCAAGACAGGGACCTCTTCCTGCAAGGATGACAACGGGAATCTAGTGACAGATATCCAGAGTACATTGATGATGTGGAGGGAACACTTCTCTAAGCTACTGAATGGCGACGACGACAACAATCCCGCCAATAGAGATGATATCCCGGAATCGCCAATTTTGGACGACAGCGTTGAAAATCCGCTGCCCGACCATAGTGAAGTCTTGAAAGCTATAGCTCGGCTTAAAAACAACAAAGCCGCAGGAGCCGATGGCTTACCTGCTGAGCTCTTCAAGAATGGAGGCGAAGCTCTATTTAAATGCATTCATGAGCTCCTATGCAGAATATGGTCGGAAGAATGCATTCCAAACGATTGGAATCTCAGTGTGCTCTGCCCAATCCACAAGAGAGGCGATCCCACAATTTGCGTCAACTATCGTGGGATAAGCCTTCTTAATATCGCATATAAGGCCCTGTCGAGCGTATTATTTGAAAGACTGAAGCCCATTGTGGCAAATCCACCAAAGAACAGATCACCATAGGGGGTGATAAGGTCCAATAAGGAATCATCTTTACTCCACCCTGTCTGAATTTGGTATTCCTGCAAAGCTCATCCGCCTTTGCAGAATGACACTGAGCAACACCAGAAGCACAGTTAAGATCGGGAAGGATCTCACTCCTTCATTCGATACCAAACGAGGTTTCAGACAAGGTGATTCCTAATGATGGAGAAGATCATCCGAGCTGCTGATTTGAGACGCAGTGGCACGATATTCTACAAAAGTATTATGTTGCTGGCGTATGCTGATGATATCGATATCATTGGCCATAATACGCGCGAAGTCAGCGCAGCATTCTTCAGGTTAGCGAAAGAGTCGAGTCGAATGGGTCTTACAGTGAACGCAGATAAGACGAAATAACTAGTGTCAAAAAATAAACAGTCCCAGCGTCTTGGAAACCACGTCACTGTTGACAACATCTCATTCGAGGTTGTTAACCCTTTCAGCGCCAAATTAGCCCTGACAATGCCAAACATTCCAAACTTCGTTCAGGGTCAGTTTTTGACTTAAATAAGCTGAGTATGAAGTTTGAAAGCCGTATTTAGGCTTTCCTAATAGATAGTACAAACATTTTTAGAAATATTTAAACAAATTTTAAAAACTTCTAGCGCTATAAATATCACATATTTGTTCTAACTAAAAATGTAAATAAGATCTCTTAGATTCGTAGTATTACATTTAATTACCTTTAGCTTTAGAAAATTCTCGGAAATATTTAAAAATATAATTTTTTAATTTGCTCTTTTTTTAAGTCGCGCTTTTTTAAGTCATGAGTTCACCTGGAATAACCTTGAAAAACATGTTATAAAAATTAATTTTCGTATTTTTGAATTTCTCTTCTTTTTCATTACATTTAAATTTATTATTAAAAATGTATTGCTAAAAAGCGGGGTGTCCCAAATTAGAAACAGAGCCACAAAGCAAACTGTTGTCGTATGGCAACAAATATGCCGAAAGGGTTAAGGACTTCGTCTACCTGGGATCCAGCGTAAACTCTTTCAACGATGTCAGTATTGAGATAAAGCGAAGGATAACTCTTGCCAACAGGTGTTACTTTGGGCTGCGTAGGCAATTGAGAAGCAGAGCCTTCTCTCGACGAACAAAACGCACGCTCTATAAGTCACTAATAATGCCCGACCTATTACATGCAGCACAAACCTAGACGTTGAGCAGTTCCGATGAAAAGACTTTGGGAGCCTTCGAGAGAAAGATCCTTCGTAAGATCATCCGTCCAATCTGCGTCAATGGCGAGTACCGAATTCGATGGAACCACGAGCTGTATGAGCTGTACGCTGACATCGACATAGTTAAGCGTATTAAAATCGAGCTAGGTCAGTTGAGCGAATGGAAAACGACGCTCCAGCGAAAAAAAAAACAATTCGATTCGGTGCCCGGTGGTGGTCAACGCAGCAGAGGACGCCCACATCTTCGTTGGAAGTATCATGTAATGGATAACCTGAGCACGCTTGGTGTTTCCAACTGGCGCCAGCAAGCGCAGATCAGAAATGGCTGGCGCAATTTCTTATACGAGGCCAAAACCGACCTACGGTTGTAAGCGCCAGATAAGTAAGTAAGTAATTATGAACTATTAATGTCAAAATTAATATGTAATTTAAAAATGTAAGTTTTTCTTATTATTCGTTTATTTCATCTTAATTATTTACATTTTTAAAAATACTAACTAAAATACACTTCACGTTCTATGTAAAAAATGTCACAAGATAATTTAATTAACGAATTAAAAATAAAATATTATAAATTGATGATGACTGATGATACTGATGACGCTTCTACTATATCGTCTAATCTCTCAACTGTCGTATTTTCAAATAGAAAATTCGCTATTTACTCACTTTCTTTTATTTATTTTTTTTTTTTTTTATCAATCTTTAAGCAAAGAGTACTTCGTTTTCGCGCAACAGAAAGGTTATAAATGCGTTAGTGATGTGTGCAAAAATGATGTACAATATTTCAAACATATTTTTACATTTGAGAAAAACATTTATGGCATCATTTTATAAATCACTGTGATGAAACGCAACTCTAACGCGGCGCATTCCTTGGATTTAAAATTTGAATTTTATTAATCACTACGTTATTGCGTTAGCTACGTTATGTTATCATGGTGAACTGTCAGTCAACAACAGTTTAGGGTTGTCAGATGTAAAATAAAATTAGCATCATTGTTGTAAATTTTTGAAAAGTTTAAGATTCACCAAATTTTAGGATGTTGGCAATCATATCAGGTGTTCTCTTCACGTATCATTTAATTGAAATTGTAATATAAACACCAAACACTGGCGTACCATTTGCTACCACCGGTAATATTTCTATTTCTTTTAGCAACATTTCGAACTGCTGGTTCTTTGTATTGCCTATATTTAAATATTGTATTTAAACACCTAAGAATATATTAGTGAAAAAAAGTTATTACCCTTTCAATGCCAACTTATCCATTCTAAAGGCAGCTCAAGAGCAAGTGATGATTTTGACAGTTCAAGTAAACGAAATTCAAGGGTTGTTTTATAAAATGCAAAATTTATACTGTTTTCACCACGTTATTGCTTTACTTAACGCTTAAGATTACAGCGTGAAGCGTTGCGTTTTATAAATTGCGAATTTCAACAATGCAGCGAGAAGTGATGTAAAGGGATTTATAAAATGATGCTATTATTCTCAAATTAACCTTAAATCGAACTCAAGTGTTAATATCAAACATTGATTCTCGATTTGGAAATGATTTGAGAATACCATTTGTAATCAAATTTGAAAAAAAAAAATATTCTCAAACGTTTGACGTGTGTTTGCTGGGAAGGTTTTTATATATATACGGTCTTTGTAAGTGTATTGGTTCATGAGTTATAGACATTTTAGTGAACATACCTGTATTTGTGCGTACATGGTGTATATGGGGAAATATTTGCAAACTTAAGTTGCAAAGTGGAAATAAATGGAATATTGGAATAGTTGGACAGGTCTCATTGGTTTGAGTTTGCACTTGCGCGAAAAATATACGCATAGTTAAAATTTGCCATACCCCCTTTTACTGCCCACAAATCAATAAAAATTCTATATACAAGACGGTTTTGGCCCTATTAGACTATAATTTGGTAATTAAGTTCGTATGGTTACTGACGGTAACTATAAGTTAAGGTTTATTTAATTTAAAAAACCAAAAAATAAATTTTTTGGTCTTGCGACCTTTATTAATGAATTCTAAAATTTAACTGAAACTTAAAATTAAACAACGATATTTCTTAACATAATTTTGCAGCTGCGTCATCCTCCGCGTACCGCTGCACTCGTTATTGCTGTTGTAGTTATGAAGTTGTTGTTGTTGTTGTTGTTGTTGTTGTTGTTGTTGCTGTTGTTGTTGCTGTTGTTTTTGCTGTTGTTGTTGTTGTTGCACTTGTTGTTGATGTTCCTGGAGTAGCCGCTAATTGCTGACACTGCTCAATTGTGTGAGAGTGTTCCAACTGCAAATTGTCACGTACTCTTCTCGGGTTACACGTCTGGAACGGATGCGCGTGTTAGCTTTACATAGGTGTATAGAGAAGTAAATATGTTTGGTGTTAACTCCTCCCTCCTTAAATACGCTTGTCCTCGAGCGTCTGAAATATCTGGAAATTTCTTACTTCAGGTGTACGGACTTGAGGGGCGGTTTCTTGACTTTGGTTAACTTCTGAGACAACTTCTGCCGGTTGTTTTGAGATTTTCCCTTTTTTAAAACAATGTTTCTTGATGCTGGCTAACAGGGCAACTATAATGATGACTAGACCTCGGATTTTGCATATTTGCATATTTTTGAAGGATTAAGATAAGAAAATTCTGATGACACCAAAGTTCGTTTCATTGAAAATAGAGTTGAAAACAATATGCATATATAAAATTTTTTGGCCTATTTGCATGAAATGCATATGCATATATATGCCAAAATATATGCAAAATATATGCAACACTAGCTGGTACCCGACGCGTTGCTGTCGTAGCAAAAAAGATATCTATCTATATCTGAATCTCAAACTCAGTCTCAATCTCAATCTCAATCTCAATCTCAACTTCAATCTTAATCTCAATCTCTATTTCTATTTTTATTTTTATTTCTAGTTCTTTTTCTATCTCTATCTCTATTTCTATCTGTATCTCTATCTCTATCTCTATCTCTATCTCTATCTCTTTCTCTATCTCTATCTCTATCTCTATCTCTATCCATATCTTTATCTTTATCTCTATCTCTATCTCTATCTCTATCTCTATCTCTATCTCTATCTCTATCTCTATCTCTATCTCTATCTCTATCTCTATCTCTATCTCTATCTCTATCTCTATCTCTATCTCTATCTCTATCTCTATCTCTATCTCTATCTCTATCTCTATCTCTATCTCTATCTCTATCTCTATCTCTATCTCTATCTCTATCTCTATCTCTATCTCTATCTCTATCTCTATCTCTATCTCTATCTCTATCTCTATCTCTATCTCTATCTCTATCTCTATCTCTATCTCTATCTCTATCTCTATCTCTATCTCTATCTCTATCTCTATCTCTATCTCTATCTCTATCTCTATCTCTATCTCTATCTCTATCTCTATCTCTATCTCTATCTCTATCTCTATCTCTATCTCTATCTCTATCTCTATCTCTATCTCTATCTCTATCTCTATCTCTATCTCTATCTCTATCTCTATCTCTATCTCTATCTCTATCTCTATCTCTATCTCTATCTCTATCTCTATCTCTATCTCTATCTCTTTTTCTATCTCTATCTCTATCTCTATCTCTATATCTATCTCTATCTCTATCTCTATCTCTATCTCTATATCTATCTCTATCTCTATCTCTATCTCTATCTCTATCTCTATCTCTATCTCTATCTCTATTTCTATCTCTATCTCTATCTCTATCTCTATCTCTTTCTCTACCTCTATCTCTATCTCTATATCTATCTCTATCTCTATCTCTATCTCTATCTCTATCTCTATCCTTATCTCTATCTCTATCTCTATCTCTATCTCTATCTCTATCTCTATCTCTATCTCTATCTCTATCTCTATCTCTATCTCTATCTCTATCTCTATCTCTATCTCTATCTCTATCTCTATCTCTATCTCTATCTCTATCTCTATCTCTATCTCTATCTCTATCTCTATCTCTATCTCTATCTCTATCTCTATCTCTTTCTCTATCTCTATCTCTATCTCTATCTCTATCTCTATCTCTATCTCTATCTCTATCTCTATCTCTATCTCTATCTCTATCTCTATCTCTATCTCTATCTCTATCTCTATCTCTATCTCTATCTCTATCTCTATCTCTATCTCTATCTCTATCTCTATCTCTATCTCTATCTCTATCTCTATCTCTATCTCTATCTCTATCTCTATCTCTATCTCTATCTCTATCTCTATCTCTATCTCTATCTCTATCTCTAAATGGAACGACTCGTGTAAATTGATAACCAAATTTCGAGGCTATGCTACTTATAATTCCAAAGTTATTCGATATCGCAAATTTGGCTTGTATGGGCGGAGCCATACGCCCTTGTTCAATGACGTCTTAGTTTTCTAGTTGATGGATAGTAATTCCATACTGAATTTCGTTGTTATACGACGTTTAGTTCCAAAGCTATCTGATATCAAAAATTTAAAGTGTATGGGCGGGGCCACACCCCCTTTTCCAAAGCCCATCCCAGTTTTATAGTAGAAATATATCACCAATTAGCAACTCCATACTGAATTTCACTATTATACGGCATTTAGTTCCAAAGCTATTCGATATCATAAATTTGAATAGTATGGGCGGTGCCACACCCCCTTTTTCAATGCTTGCTCAATTTTTCTAGTCGAAGGACGCGACTAAATAGTACGCTCCTACCAAGTTTCATTGATGTGTGACTTATAGCTTGAAAGTTATACCGAAAATTTGGTCTGCTGAAAAAGTGCCACGCCCCACATTCAACGCCCATAAAATTTTACCTGTGGAACGGCTCTTGTAAATTGAGGTAGAACACCGAATTCCGGAACTGCATAAAATTCATACATTTACTTTTCATATCAATTAAAATCAAATTTGCAAAAAAAAAATTTCCAATAGGTCCAAAACCCTTCACTCAAACACATATAACTCGACCAAATCAAAACATTTTCAAACAATTTTTTTTTAAAACCATCTAGAGAACGTACCCTACAAAATGGTATCGGCAGATTTTTTTTTTACCCAGCCGAACTCTCAAACACTCGTCACAAACAGATTTGACAACATTTTTTTATATATATAGATATGCAAAACATATGCAAAAACTTCCATTGTTAAACAAATCAAAATATAATAAAAGCCATTTAGAGGGTAGTACGAGTATATATATTGTAATTTTATTAATAACTACCTGAAGTACACGGCTTTGCCCGAGCTTTTCTTATTCTTGTTGGAGACAGTTATGTTAACTAAGTAAATTATTCGATGTCAATGATTGAAATAAATATTATATAGGGTTTTCCAATAAGAGGTGTTATTGTGAATCGCCCGCTATTGTGAATCGCCCGCTATTGTGAATCGCCCGCTATTGTGAATCGCTCACTTTTAAAGCTTTTATTCTTTGACATTTGACAAGTAGAAACTACGCCATTACTAAAAATGGAACGATACACTACAAAAAATTCACTACAAATATGGTGAAAATTTTGCAGTCACAGTTCGCAAAACTAAAGCATTTTTTGGTCGTAGTGAAGCACCTTGTCGGACTGCAATACAGAAATTGTTGAAAGAATTTCAGCTGTTGGGACAAGTTAGTGATGTGAAGAATAAAACCCGTGCACGTCGCTCAAGAACAACTGAGAATATTTATGCTGTAGCCCAAAGTGTTGAAGAAAACCCAGGTTTGTCCATTCCTCGTCGTTCTTTGGAATTGGGCATTCCACGTACGTCATTACACCGTATTTTGCATAAAAACTTGGGTCTTAAGGCTTATAAAGTTCAGTTAACACAAGAACTCAAGCTGGCCGATCATCAACAACGTTTGAATACAAAAATAACACCTCTTATTGGAAAACCCTTTAGTTTGAAAGTTTTCCATTGTAATCATTTTATTAGGCCAACTATTTTTTTTACACTATTTTAATGAGCTTACCTCAATTTTAAAAAATATCTCAAACGTATTAGTGGCAAAGTTTAACACACATATCTTACATCTTTTGTCGATACATATTTTTTAAACAATCCATTAAGTAAATACACGAAGTAAAAACTATTTGAACAGAAATACGAATTTATTTGAGTTTAACTTCCGTAACTATCCGTAAACCTAAAAATCTCCTAAAAATTCCTAACCGATAACAAAAAACCGCAATGTAATCGATTAAGTGGTTCTCAAGTTATAACGTTACAAAAAATTGCAGAGAGACAGACAGACATGATTTAGGCTGCATTTTTATAATATTATAGATTGTCAGATCAATTATATATTAATGTGAGAAACCGAAAAATTTTTTGGTTTACCGTTAATAAGGCTCAGAGAGGGAGAACCCGGCAACTTTTCCATAAAAGTCCAAAAGTTTTTTTTTTGGTAACATAATTTAAAAAAAAAATTTTGTAATCTTAATATTTACCCTACCCAATAAAAAAAAATAATGAAGATATCTTGTTCAGGTCCTGAGATATGAATTTTTAAAAATAACCATAAAGCAGAAAAAACATGAATTTTCGTACGTTGTGTTACCACAAAAAAAAATATGTGATTTGATGCACCTCATAGAAACCCTTCAAAATATACAATTTTTTTTTATAGCGGAGACATCAAAAAATTAGGTGGCCGGTTTGGCGTGAAATGAGTCATCATCTAAAGTAAATGCATATCATCGTTGTCCAAAAATTATGGGTTATACAAAATAATTTGGAAAATTAAGTCGAAGGTAAATAACCCACTATGAATAAAAAAATATTCAACAGCATTTTCGATTTCGATTTTTTTTCAGGGAAAAAAATATAATGATTTTGTTTTTTTAGTTTCAAACAACTATGCTTCATTTAAAATATTTTTTGTTGATAAACATTATCTTACTATTCCCTCCATGTTATCTGCATATTTGATGAAATTCGTTTGCATATATTTTGCATATTTGTTGCATATGTTGCATATATTTTGCATATTTGTGACATATTTTTTTGCATATTTTTTTGCATATTTTTCGCATATATTTTGCATATTTTCGATATGCATTAAAATTTGTAATATTTGAACGATAAAACGTGTAGGTACAAAGTTTGGTATCAATCTGATGAAAAATATGCAAACATGCAAAATCCGAGGTCTAATGATGAGGGTCACTCCTACAAAGGATCTGTTTATCACCTTTTCAGTTTGTAGTGATCTGATTTCTGCTGTGTTATTGATATGTAATTCGCTTATTGCCTCTAGTGATAGTAGCCTCGTTCGGCTTTCTTCCGCTGGTGTTGGTTGAGCTATTGCTGGCATTATCTTTAGGGGGGGTGTTTCGAAGTTTTTATATGTTTTCCCATTTACTATTATTGATGCATTTTTGAAGTTCAATATAAAGGTGCCATTCAAAGTTCGAACGTTGTTATCTATCATAACGTTTCCTTGGAAATTTTTCAAGAAAAGTACTCCAGGTGCTATGAGTTCGTCTCTTGGGATGTGGTGACAGTTATCATGTGGCATAACGAGTTGAGGCTTCTAATCAAATTTGGTTTACAAAAATCATTGCTTAAATCTAACAATTCACTTTGCTTACAGATACTTATCATATTGTATTGCTTAAAACTAGCTTTTATTCCAAAAATTGTTCCTTTATTTGCTAGAACATTGTTATACTTTAAATTAATTATTAAATTGTTTCTTATAACAGCTTTAATGATATAATTGTCATAAATTTCATTGGTAGTTAATGGTATCTTTACAATATATAAAATTGCTGATGAATTACTTAATACGCTTATGTACGTCTGCGAATTCTAATGCTTCTTCGGCGATATTAAAGGGCATATTCTCTTTATTCATTTCTCTTACTGCTATGTCAATTTCTTTTTTATTTCAAATAAATGAATTTACAATTCCTATTCTAGCCCATTGTATTGCGTATTTTATATCTATTATTTCTTCTTTAATTAATCTTAATTTAATTTGTAGGCTTAAAGCTACTTCATTTGCTACAATGTTATCTTTTTTTATTGCATTTAATAGATCGTTAGTGATTTTAGTTAATTTATCCATTTGCTGATTCAAAGCATTGTTTATAAAAGTTTGCTTATTATTATTCGTTATTAATTTATTCAAATTATCAAGATATTTCCATGCAGTGCCAAGTATATGTAGGGATCTTTTTGATCTGGGATTTCGGATGGGTTCAAGGATTTCTAACATTTCGATGGCTTGTTGGGCCTCATGTTGTAGTGAAGAGGTGTTTTGAATGTATAAAAGCAGGATCAATATTTATGTCCCTAAGGTGCCGATCTATATGGCAATGACTTTACGCCGTACTTTGAAAATGAAAAAGAGTTTCTTTTTGTTTAACCAAAAATTAACTAACTTTATTTAAATTATTCTCTGCTATATAAATCAAAAATACCAGTATTTTATTTTGCTGCTGCTTCCAAAACTCCTCCCATGTTTTCCAATGTAAGTAATAAAACTTTAGTTAACCAATAGATTGATCTATTGTGCAACATCTTTTTGTTAAAGAGTTCTTTTCATTTCTTTCATTCAAACTAGTTCTAATAATAATTATGCTGAGCTTGCAAAGTCAATGCAGCAACATTGTTTGCGTCAGTCGCTATGTAATACAAATCGTTTGACCCAGTGCCGTTATTAATGAAAGAAAATAAACAAAAACGAAAATTAGTTTATCAATTGCAATTCTTTACAATGTGCCGAATTTCAATTATACCGTAAGCTTGTTGTGCTGTGCCACTACACCCTTACCCTTAAGCGAAAAATTATTACTTGAAATAATTTTTAAAGATTGGAGAAGTTTAGGAGCAGCTTACATATTAGAGTTTTCATAAACAAATTTTTTTTTGTTACTTGTTTAATTTAGCAATATGTATATAAGAGTTATTTACTTATATAATATACCATAGTTAAAATATTTTTTTTTTTTTTTTTTTTTTTTTTTTTTGTTTGTCTTACAAAAGTATTTTTAAATTTTTAATGTTTAACTATTATAGTCTTTGCTTATAATTATGTTTTTCAGATGATTTTTATATATTATTTTTTTTTTTGTTTGTGTCCGTTTTTGATAAATACACCATATATGTAGGGGCGTGTTGTCTTGCAACAATTTATATATGCTGTTAATTTCTACTAGTGAACATTAGATTTATTGTAATTTATAAAGTGCTATTTATGTATTTCTTTAAAATATTGTTGTGCAATAATTTATGTTTACCATTTATTTCTACTAGTGAATTTACACCAAATCTATCAATTATCTTATATGGTCCGTGATAGGGACTCTGTAATTTCCTTTTATTTTCTAAACCTACGAAAACTAAATCACCTATTTCTAATGTTGCTTCATTCTTATTTCTATCATACTCTATTTTTCTTTTTTGTTTAACTGTTTTAATCATGTCTCTAGCCCTATTGATAGATGTTTTTAACCTAAGTTTTAATTCATTAGTGTAATCTTCTAAATTATAAATTTTGTCATGTTCATTTGTAATATCACTCGGAAGTGATGGTAGTTTACCAAATATTAGTTCATACGGTGAATATAATGTATCTACGTGAGGCGTAGTATTATACGCAAATGTGTAATAAGGGAACCATTTATCCCATCCTTGGTCATCTGCAAAAGATAATAAATATTCGTTCAGAACCCTATGATTTCTTTCTAGAGCTCCAATAGTCTGATGGTGGTATGGAGTCGAAAAAATTTGTCGCGTGTCTAGCAATTTACATATGTTTGCCATCAATTCATTTTTAAATTCTGTACCGCAATCAGATTTAAGGGTCTTAAAACATCCGTATTTAAGTATGAACTGTTCAACAAGCGTGATTGCAATTGTCTTAGCTTCTTTTGTTGCGATAGGATGTGCTATGGTGAATTTGGTAAGTTCGCATTGGATAGTTAAAATATATCGATTTCCATTCGACATTTTTAATGGACCTACTGTGTCTATTAAAGAGCTGCAGGAATGTTTTGGTTTTCTGCCTATTGAGAATGAAACGAAAACAGAACTCTAATTGAGAATACATCTAACGAACGAAACGAATATTTACTCTATTCGCTGACAGGCCAGCAATGGAAACGAAACATACACTCTCAATATGCGAATAGAATTTGTGCTTGAGAGCGCGATCTACTCTCATCATTCCAATTTTGTATAGAAATATTGGAATGGTAGAGAATGTTTAGAATGTTTTGATTTGCGATACGATACAATAGAAGTTCTTTCATTGATTGTGGTTGCTCTTCGTCTTGCAGGTGTATTGTGCCAAAAGAATAAAAAACTAGTAAGAAATGATCTTCGACTGGGCCGAAGTTAAAATACCCCCACGGCCGAATCAAAGTATATTCAGTCTTAAGCAATCAGTAAAATGTTTATCTGTAAAAACGTTTTGTTATATTTTTAACAGAAAATATTCGCTTTTGTTTTTTGATAAAGTCGCTTTGTATGGGAGGTGGGCGTGGTTTTCACTCAATTTGGTTGAATTCCATACACATAGTACACGTTATATATCAAAGTGTATATGCCAAATTTCAAGTCCATACATTAGTTTTTGTGGATTTTAGAGAAATTTTACCTTTTTGATAAAGTCACTTTGTATGGGAGGTAGGCGTGCTTTTCATCCGATATGGTTGAATTTCATACTTAGAGTGTATTTTGAACATCAAAACTCATATGCAAAATTGCAAGTCCATATATTCATTTTTGTTGAATTCTAAGAGATTTTACCGTTTTGATAAAGTCACTTTGTATGGGAGGTAGGCGTGGTTTTTATCCGATTTGGTTGAATTTCATACTTAGAGTGCACTTTAAATATCGGAGATCATATGCAAAATTTCAAGTCCATATATTAATTTTTGTGGAATTCTAAGAGATTTTACCGTTTTGATAAAGGCACTTTGTATGGGAGGTAGGCGTGGTTTTCATCCGATTTGGCTCATTTTCGAACTTGACCTTAGTTTTTTAGATAAAAGCTTAAATATTGAATTTCGTGATGATAGCTTGAAAATTACGGCTGTAATCGTGACGACAGACGGACAGACGGACAGACGGACAGACGGACAGACGGACAGACGGACAGACGGACAGACAGACGGACATGGCTAAATCAACTCGGGTGGTGATGCTGATCAAGAATATATATACTTTGCTATACCTACCACGCCTCCTTATGGGCGTTACAAACGGAGTGACAAAATTAATATACCCCCATTTACGTTTTTTAAACGTGGGGGTATAAAAATGGATTGCCAAAACGTAAGTGTAATTTGTAAATACATACATAAGTGCAATAAGTGAAATGTGTAAACTGGAAAATGTTGATATAAAGATCTAATTAAATGAAAAGCTTTTTGTTGAATTTATTTTAGACCAAGTCAATAACGTTATTTAGACTTAGATAAGCGACTATACTGGTCAATGTTGGCAAATGCAAATAAAATTACTTTTATTCTCCGACGTTTTGTTGGCAGTTTCCAACTTTTTTAGGGAGTTAATTTTTTTCATAAAAGTGTTGTTTTAATTACATTTGTTAAAAAGTCATTGTCTTCACAAAAGAAGACATCGACAAAACTAGCGCCAACTACAACTTAATTCTACATACTCAATAGAACAGTGCTTTGGAAAATTATTAAGGTTAACTTTTGCGTATTAATTAAACAAGAATTTTTTACAAATGTAATTAATTATATATATATATAATTAATTACATTAATAATGTATATTAATTATATAAGGTAAGTTGCAAAATATTTGCAACACCGGCT
The DNA here is from genome assembly GCA_943735915.1 of Pherbina coryleti. Taxonomy (NCBI): domain Eukaryota; kingdom Metazoa; phylum Arthropoda; class Insecta; order Diptera; family Sciomyzidae; genus Pherbina; species Pherbina coryleti. Next base: position 101,829,159 of record OX030951.1, read on the forward strand.
AGCAGCGCTTCCTCCGAAAGAGGTTTTTTCTTCAGCTAGGAACTTAATTTCCGAAAAGAGGACCCGTATTATTTCTAATGACTCTAAAATTAGTCAATTAATGTTTTTGCATTATAACATGGCGAAAAATAGTAAAGCGCAGTAAACATTTTTCACGTTTTATTTTTAATTTATTTGTTTTATGTTAATTTTTTTAATGTTTGAATTTTTTTTTTATGTTAATGTTTTTTAATGGATTATGATATTTTTGGTTGAATATTGCTATGATTGCTTTTTATATAATAAAAAATTTCTTTTTAAAACGAAATAAAATATGTTTTTTAATTTAATGCCTTTAACTCCTAGCAGATACATGCATACATACATACAATTGTGCATGAGTCATGCATCAAATGTTTCCTTTGTTTCGCTTTTTGAAATGAAACAAACAAGCACTAGTGTGCTATTCGATCTTTCATGTTTCATTTCTCTCATGTCTCCATTCTCTCACGTCTCCATTCTCTCACGTCTCCATTCTCTCACGACTCCATTCTCTAACAATAACAAAAGTTTTCTCAACTCGCTCATTCGTTCCGCTATTACAAATGCGAATAGGAAGAATGATTGAAAATTTGAGAGTATATTGAACAGCGTTGCAAACATACGCGTGCAGCTCTTTAGTGTCTATAGATACAGTTTCGAAACTTGTTGTTGGTGTATTCGTTATTGTTAAACTCTCTTTGATATGTCTATGTATTTTATTTCTGTGACACTTTTCGCAGTTATTTATAAATTCTTTCACCATTTTTCTCATGTTCTTCCATATGTAGCGTTGTTTTAATTTCACAATAGTTTTCCTGATTCCTAAATGTCCGCCTGTTCGAGTATTATGATATTCATCTATCAATTTGTATTGTTGAAGAGTACTTTTTATATTTCGTGGAGCTCTGTGTATTATTATCTTAATTGGCGAGGATTTATTAATTGTTAATTCATTATATTTTTTCTTGAATGCATTCATATCGATATTCTTAAATATATAATCTTGATCACAAAGGGCTATTTCCTTTATCTGTGATTTATTTAAATAACAATGTAGTTTCTCCAACATCGTACCTAGGCGCGAAGGGTCATCACTACATGTTATGTGCACAATATCTTTGTTCAATTTTATGGCGAGTTTACAATTCTTTTTCAATATAAATTTCAATGTCTTTAAATACCTAACGTCATTGAAAGATGTACATTCCCAAATGTGGAGGTGATCAGTCCCCTTATGAGATAAGTCATTGCCTTCAATGCGCTCTTGGTGGGTACCCATATTCTTCATTATACTCGCATTATCGTTTTTTCTTACATCACTCGCATTATTATTTATTTTCTGTTTCGCCTTGCTCCTTGTTATTGCTAAAATCTCTTTCTCTCTACTTGTAGGAATCATATTTTTTAAAATTTCGCTATCATATTTTATTCTAGACAATGCATCAGCGTTTGTGTTTATTTTACCATGTTTGTACACAATTTCGAAATCATAATCTGACAGGTCTACTCGAATTCTTGTCATTTTTTTTTTATTCTGTATATGGTTTGCGTTAAATTGTCGGCAATATTTTTTATTCTTTTAATATTCTTTTGAATGTTCGATTTTTTGTTTGTTTGATCTTCTTTTACAATATTTTAACTTATGACAAAATTAACGAAAAACCAAGTATTAAATTTTATGCTACTCGAATCTAGAGACGATGCTTTACAATTATTTTAAAGTTCCTATTTTTATCGAGTTCGTATAAAGAGAATTTTAATACATAATAAATATTATTAGTTACAATATATATCCTTTTTCTCTCTGAAAGTTTTACAATGTGTTAGCCGTCGAATAAGCACAAAATATATAAGATGTATCTAGTCAATTGCCGTCAGTGTTGTTTTCTTCTTTCAATTTAATGTTTTTGTTGTAGCTGAGTATAAAATATGTTGGTGAAAATAAAAAACAGGAAGGCGTTGGCTGTATCGTCTGCGTCTTCCCAATTTTAGCATTTCTCTTCATCGAGTCCATGTTTGAAGAACATAAGTACGGGCGTACTGACGCCGTCGATATCGCGGTATTCGCACATGGCTACCATACCGTCGCAGTCCATTGATTCGCCTGTGAAGAATTGCAAATTCTTGAAGCGGCCCAAGATTTCCTTCATCTGTTTGTTCATGTTGTTCTTGAAAATATCAATCTGGTCGAGTGCTTTCTCTTCCAATTTGGCGAGTACTTTCTTCATGTAGTCCTTTAGGTAAAGTGTGAATGATTTCTTGTCGCCGAAAGCGAAACATTCTTGCAGACGGTGGTTGAGCACTACATCGACGCCACACTCGACGTTAGTTTCGGTGCCTTCATCAGCTTCTTCAGCCGATGGATTGAAGCCGTCAATCTTGATGTCACCTAAGCTGCGAGATACGAGTCTGCCGTAAACCTCATAAATTACATCATCGATCAATTTCATTTTGTAGGTATCGGCAAACATTTCATCGCCAGCAATGGTGTCCTTGTAGATTTTCATTTTGTTGCGTTTATTAACAGACTATTTATAATGCGTTTATAAACAACGGGATATAATGGATTTTCTTGTGAAATATTTTTGTCTATTATATAAGTTATATTTTCCAAAAGATCTCTATAGATTTGAGTGTTAATTAAATGTATAAAATTTAAGGTACCATCTTTTATTTTGGATTGTCCATTTTCAATGGTTATTAGGTGGGATGAGGAGTAATCATGGATTTGGACATCTGCATAAGCCATGCAGGCGAGGAAACTGAAAAGAAATAACTACCTTGATAATTTGTTTAATTCGATATTAAATTATTAATTGTACGCCTATGGCATATTTTTCATTATCACTTATTATTTAGAAATATGATCGTATGCCCATGGCATTTTGTTCGATTTTCGTATATTACTTTAAAATTATGATCGTACGCCTATGGCATATTGTTCGATTTTCTTCTATTACTTATAAATATTTGTATATTATGTTATTTTCTAATTATTTTATTGATATCATTATATTTATTGTTATTACTAATATTATTTATTTCTCTTATTCTTATGTTATTCTTAAATTGTATTTTTGTTGTTATTATTATTATCATTTTTTCGTCATATAATTTTATTATTATTAATGTAAATATTATAAATGTTATTTTGATTTGTTATTCGTTATAATTCTGGTTTTATGTGACTTTTGTGTACTGACCGTCCGGATTGTGTTATAACTGTATTACCTATTTTTATATCTGGGTGTGAGCTTATTACCTATACGTCTATTGATTTTAACATAAATAATGTCGTCGGTTGCGTATGTTTTACTGCAGTCCTTTTCTTATTGTGAAATGCAAGGTCTTTTCCCTGTTTTTCAACTATGTTCTTAATATTTTCGCATCTTTTTTTTCGACTAATGTTGGATTTGCGTAAACTCTTCTACCGAAGAGTTTCTTCTACTCTGCTAAAAAGAAATTGCTCTACCTGTCCATTGACGGAACTGGTATATGGAGGTGTTTTAAATACTGCAATGCCGAATTGATTTTCTAACATAAATGTAATGGGGCTTGAACTTAGGGATTTTTCATTATCAATGACAATACTTTCTGGAATTCCAAAGCAGAGAATGGAAAAAAAACCGTACCTTATACGTATACATAAGCGATCAAAAACTTTTTCTCTCTGCATTCCGTTTGTTGCTCTTCGGTTCAAACAAAAGCACTAGCACCATAGTGCAGAAATGAGAGATCGGAACAGAATGGTAGCGGGTTGTTTTTCGAGCATAAACCATAATTTGCTGTGTTGAGGTTTTTACTCGCCATCGCTACCTGAAACCGTACCAAATTCCGGTTCGGTTCTGCAGTTGTTCGTTTAAGAACGTTATTGATTTTGTTATTGCTACTGGTATTGGCGCTAGCGTCTTCCAAAGAAAAATTGTGGGTAGCTGATTTCGAATCCGATGTCAGAATTTTAAATTTTAAGATGGGTTATAGGGCTGCCACCTATTTTTTTTTTTATTTTTACGAATTCGGTGCTGTGGCGTACACTAGGTAAAAATGGGTCGCTGAATCCGAATCCGTTGTCAGAATTTCAAAATTGTGAAATTTTTAACCTTATAGGGTTGCCACCTAAAAATATGCTTTTTTAAAAATTTTAATCATTCGGATTCGGATTCAGCTACCCATTATTACCTAGTGTTCGCCACAGCACCGAATTCGTAAAAATACAAAAATTAGGTGGCAACCCAATCCGCCATCTTCAATTTTAAAATAACAAATCATCAATTTTTGTCCAAGTAGTCCACAGAATCCTAAAAAGTCCTAATACGATTAAGCGTTTCTCACACAAGCTCATTGAATTATTTGGATACTTGATTTAATTGGATACTTGCAAAACGATTGCAGAAAGAAACGCAGAAACGAACGATACATATGGTACGGTTTTGGTTCTTGTTTACGATGGCGAGCAAAAACCACAACAGAGCAAATAATGTTTTGTGCTTTTTCAACATAACTTTTTCATTCTGTTCCACTCTCTCTCTTCTGCGTGTTAAGAGTAGCGCTTGTGATTGAGTCGAAAAGCGATATACGAATGAGGAGGAATAAAGGTAGCGCTTGCTAAAAAATGCAGAACAGATCAAAAACGAACCGATCGTTGAGGTTTTTTTCCATTCCCTGTTCCAAAGGATGTGAGTAGATCTTGTAACGGCTGTTTTATGTCTTCGGTTGCTCTTGACTTTGCAATTTTGGCTTGGGCATATTTTGAAAATTTGTCCACTGCGGTAAGGATAACTTTACCGTTGGTGTGATAGATATCAATATAGACGATATGTTCTGGGTAGTTCGGAATAGGGGTTGGTTTCAGAATTGGATTTAAAGGGTGTCTTTCGTATTTGTTTTCTTGACATATTCTACACTGTCGCAATTCTCTTTATTTTTGCATTCATTTGAGGAAAGTAAAATTTTTCTAGAAGTTGGGCTTTATTTTCGGTTGGGTTCCTGTGTGCTTTGTTATGTTCTTTTAAAATTTCGGATTCCTGTTCCGTTTCTTGTTTTAAGTCTTTTACTGTCTTTCGAGTGTGTAGTACTCTATATCGGCTGAAATGTAATTGGTAAATGGTTTGAATTTTGCCAAGGATGAGGTCTTCTGTAATGATTGCGTTAGTGACTGAGGGGTTAAGATAGCGCTTAAGCAAGCTTATTAAAATTTCGTCTGTATACTCTGGTTCGGTAATGATATGTCTATGGTAAGTCGGAAAGATTATTTTAAATTGGTAAGATGAAGTTTCTGCTGTTGTTATGAAAAGTTGATTTTTAAATGCATTAGTGTATGGAACTAGATTTTGTGATGAGCTTTCATCACTATGTTGCGTAGCTGTTAAGGTGTTTATTTGTGCATGTTGTGTCCACCGCAATGCCCATATGATGGCGAGCATTTCTTTCTTATTAGCAGCGTAGTTCTCTTCTGCTTTTGAGAGCGTCCTTGATATGAACGTTATAGGCCTATCTTCTTGAGACAGAACAGCACCTATTGCATAGTTAGATGCATCTGTTGTGAGCTCAAAATCTTTATTTAGGTTGGGGTAAGTTAGCATTACTTCACTTGAAATTAAAACATTTTTGATTTAATGAAATGCATTGAAAGCGTCCTTATCGAATGTAATCTGTTTCTTTGCTGACTGGGTCTTGAAAGTACGTCCGTCTTCTCTTCTTAACAGTGTTGTCAGGGGCTTAGCGAGTTTTGCATAGTCCTTAACAAAGCGACGGTAGTAGCCTGAAAGGATCTGAGTTCTTCAAGGTTTTTCGGGATTGGAAAATTTTGAATAGTTTTGACTTTTGAAGGATTTGTTTTGATTCCTTCTGGTACAACAATCAATCCCAAAAATTCTACTTCTTTTTCAAAGAAGTTACACTTGTCTAGTTGGATTTTCATGTTTGCCTGTTCAAGTATACTAAATATATTTGATAAGTCTTTTGCATGGTCCGATTCTGTTTTACTGAATATAATAATGTCATCTATGTACACGTAGCAATGACGTCCTATGTATTCTCGTAAAATGTCGTCTAGTGCTCTCTGAAAAATTGAGGGGGCGTTTTTTAAGCCAAAGGGTAGTCTTGTAAATTCGTATTTTCTATTGTTAATGGCAAAGGCTGTCTTCTCGATATCCGAATTCCTCAAGGGAATTTGGTGAAAACCGCTTTTCAAATCTATGACGGAGAAAAATTTATTGCTTCCTAATTGGGTAAGTACTTCATTTATTTCCGGTATTGGGTACCGGTCTGCAATCGTGACTGAATTTAGTTTTCGGTAATCTATGACTAATCTTTACTGTTTGTTGCCTGAGGAATCTGGTTTTTTATCTACTAGCCACGATATGGCTTGATAATTCCATCTTCTAGGAGTTTGTTGACTTGTTTTTCAATTTCAGACTTCAATGACATAGGATATGGGTAGCATCTAGAGTATATTGGATTGTCCGTTGTCGTTCTTATTTCTGCCTTTACCTTTGTGGTATAAGTTAACTTTTCATTAGGTTCTGCAAAAAGTGATGAGTATTGGTTACACAATGAGTGAAGTTTTTCTTTTTGTTCCCTTGTTAAATGTTCTATTTTAGTGTCTAAGCTATTAACGGATTTAGCTATTTGTTGTTTAATTGGAACTTTTTTTCCATTTTTTATAAGCATATAGTTTTTTGACGTAAAAATTATTGCATTAAGCAGTTTGAGGCTGTCATTGCCAAGAATACCATGAAAGGACTTGAGAGAGGGTAATACAAAAAATTTAAGTTTGTCAGTTTCTATTCCAAAAAGAGTAAAAAAAATATGATGGGATATTTTGATTTTTCCACCTACTGAGTTGGTGTAAAAAAACTTGTCATTTGGTAGAGGATTCTTTGCTAATGAAGGCTGTATATAGTTCTTATTAGATCCGGTGTCGATTAAAAATTTGAGTACCTCTCCGTTATCGGTTTTACATTGAAAAAATGGTAACGTAGAGTCCGTTAGCCTAAAAAATGTATGTCACAAAATTCTTCGTTGTCGTCGTTTTGTTCGTCCTGTGATTGTTTTATGTAATCCTGATAATATTCGTTCCATGGTTGACTTCCTTGCCGTATGTCATATTCATTTGCTTCTGGTTCTTGTGGAGTGTTATTTACAGGTTCCTGAGAAATTTGGTTGATTCGTTGCATTTTATTAATATTTCTGTTGAATTGGTTTGACTGTGTTGGCGGTGGGCGTTTTCCTTGAAAGGTATTGAAGTTTGGTCTATTCATGTAATTTACGTTTCTTGTTTGTTGGGATTCGTCGATATCCATTGGTGTTGGAGGTTTTGGTTGTAATGGCCTTGCTGGTGGAGCATTATGTGCAAAATTATTGAAAGGAACGTTTGGACTAAATTGTTGATTAAAATATTGGGGTTGTTGGTGATAAAACTGAGGTACTTGTGGTCTTGTTTGTGGGACAATACGAGGGATATGAGCGAGTTGTGGAAAAAATGTCTGTTTTTCATATTGATACTTTCTGGGTGGTAACAAAGGTTTTTGCTGAAATTGTCGCGTATAAAAAGGTTGTGGTATTGGATTTGGCTTTCTTGAAATGCTATATTGGTTATTCGCATGTACGGCTCTGAAGTTTTGGTTTTCGAGTTTAATGCACAGGTGCAAAGCTTCTGGCAAATCGGTAGGCTCTTTCATGCCTAGCAATCTTGAAAGATCTCCGGATAAACCTCGTATAAAGGTATCCAGCACTTTATCGCGATATGTATCGGTAAGAACTCGCATGGCTTCATCATTGATCTCCATGCACGCAATTTTATTGAGAATGAGTGATAAGTGAGTATATACCTCACCATAAAATTCCTGTACTGTTCTTCGTCCTTGAATCAGACATGTCATTTGATATTCCAGGGTGCTTAAGTCTCTTTTATCAGCGTAGTGCATTGTAAGGCACCGGGATATTGCCTTCCAATTAAGGGGTGTGTTGTATGATTCTAATACAGCGTCTGCACTACCTACGATTTTATTCCTCACTACATTGAGAATACCGAAGTATCTGGGAAACCCAATGGTTGGTTCGTAAATTTTTTGGATTCTTTCAACGCTTTTTCTCCAGCTGCTAAATTCTGCCGAATTTCCGTTGAATTCGCGTAGTGAACGGACAACATCTGGGATTTTTTCCATGTGTGCTAAGTTATTTTGGTACTGTTCGTCTATTGTTTGGTCTGTCATTATTTGGTGTGATGCGTAAAGCGAATTTCTGCGGAGGTTCTGTCCTTCAGTTATTAATATGTCCTTCATAAGGTTTTTAATTAGATTTGCAAACTCTGGGCTTGCATTGGCGGTATTTTGGGATACCGAAGGTGCAGGAGCTGCTGGTGGTGTCGGTACACCAGAGTTTCCTAGCAACGAGGGCCTGATTATATTATTTTGAGCCAAATTAATTTTAATATATTTATATTTTGATAATAATTCTTTTATTGTTTTATAGGTTGATACTCTGGAGGGTCCCCTTTAATGGTGGTGAATCGCAGAGTTTTCTTGTTTGATTATAATTATTATTTTATTAATTGATATTTGTTACTTATGTTTAGTTTATACTCTGGAGGGTCCCCCTTAATGGTGGTGAATCGCAGAGCTTTTTGTTTTATTATTGTTATTATTTTGTTAATGGATTTTATTTCTTGTTTCGCTAGTAATTTTCGTTTATGTTTTTTAGTTTATACTCTGGAGGGTCCCCCTTAATGGTGGTGAATCGCAGAGTTTTTTCTATTATTTATTGCTTTATTAATTAATATTTATTTATTTTCTTTTATGATTTTTTTTTATTGGGTTTTATTCCTTTATAAACTGGAGGGTCCGGCTTTTTGAGCTACGGAATCGCAGTTTCAAAAATATTTTGTTATTTTTTTACGCTATTTTATCTAAAATTTTCTGATTTTTTCTTTCCTTTTTTTCACTTTAATTTTCAAAAAAATTCTTTAACGAAATTAAATTCTTTACTTAAGTCTTAAAACTGTATTTGTTCATTAGCTTTATTTGAAGTAGGCAATTCTTATTCTTAAGGTATAATATACGTGTAAATGTTTCGAAAAAAAAATTTATTTTTTTTTGTTTAATGTGGTCTTTATAGTTTTAAGAATATACATACAGATTTTTAAATCGATATTTAAAAAAAACACAGAAGTTATAACGGTTTTCGTTAACCAATGTCTAAGCTCCATACAACAAATAAAAAACTTTAAACGCGATTTCCTCGAAACTAGTTTTTTTAAAACGGTTCGATAGATAACTCGGAATCTCTTGGTTCAATTTCAGTAATTTATTTTGCATTCTGTTAATTATTTTATCCTTTAAGCATCCCCCCTAAATTCAAGTATATATTTTGTTTTTTATACAAACAAAAAAGCGCGCGAAAATGTATCTATTTTTCGAACTTTTTACTTCAACTTCCACCATAATTGAAAAAACAAAACCCGGGGGTCTAGCGTAGGGGGGATGCTTAATATAAGGTCTATGCTTTAAAATGTCATTTGATTTTTTTGTTTCCAATACATGGGAAAGTCCATATCCAACGAACCGTTTTGGATGTCTTTTTTTCAATGCCATTTCCAGCGCCCTTTATATAAAAGCCAGAACTGTATTTAAAAAAAAAAAATATTTTTATAAAGTATTTTTTATGTAAAATAACCTGTATAAATTTAAAAAAAAAATAATAACTTCTTATATCTAAAAAAATATTTGAAAACAGCTCCTGTTAAATCTTAACTATTGATTTGCTTAAAAACTTGTCACTTTTAAATTTTATATGTTGAACATTTTTTTAAAATTCTATTTTATTTCTTAATTTTTAAACTAGCTTACAGTAATAAAAAAATTCCACGGCGATCCGGAGTTATCCTGTTTGATCCGAAGTTATCTACTGAGGGTCCAGCGATGAGCACTCTTTATGGGTTTGTGGCCGTCTTCTACCGAAGCTATCCACAAGGTTCTGGTTCCAAGTTGCGGTCCGAGCACTTTTTAGGGCTGTAGCACTACTTGAGGGCTTTTTAATTTCTGAACACGCGAACAAGCAAACAAGCGTTGGGCGCCAGTTAAGGTTTATTTAATTTAAAAAACCAAAAAAAAAAAATTTTTGGTCTTGCGACCTTTATTAATGAATTCTAAAATTTAACTGAAACTTAAAATTAAACAATGATATTTCTTAACATAATTTTGCAGCTGCGTCTGCCTCCGCGTACCGCTGCACTCGTTATTGCTGTTGTAGTTATGAAGTTGTTGTTGTTGTTGTTGTTGTTGCTGTTGTTGTTGTTGCACTTGTTGTTGATGTTCCTGGAGTAGCCGCTAATTGCTGACACTGCTCAACTGTGTGAGAGTGTTCCAACTGCAAATTGTCACGTACTCTTCTCGGTTTACACGTCTGGAACGGATGCGCGTGTTAGCTTTACATAGGTGTATAGAGAAGTAAATATGTTTGGTGTTAACTTATACTAAGAATGCTGAAATGCTACAAAAGCTGATCATTTGGAAGCTCGGTCTGCTGCAGTTGCTGATGTTGTTGTTGTGCCTATGAATGCTGAAAAATTGGTAGCTATGTCTGCTAGAGTTGCTGATGTTGCTGTTGTACCTACGCATGCTGAGAATCAGGGCGCTCTTGCAGTCAATGAGAGTTCTATACCTGACAAAGCACGCTCTGAAAATTCTAAGAGAAATGTTTCAACTCCAATTATTGCTGTTAAGTCTAACGCATCAAATGAAGTTTTTTCTGGCGATGGTATCTCTGCTATTAAAGCTGTTATTGAAAGCTCTGCAGCAAAGAATGCGGTTGACTTGAGCAATAATATGAATTCCAAGCTTTTATATTCATCTGTAGCTGCGGCTTCTAATGCTGTAAACATTGCTGTAACACCAACTGGTAATAACTCATCCTCCGAAGTGCTGACTTTAAATAATGCTGTACAAAATTGTGGCGATAAAATTAAGAGAACGCGATATATAACTGGTAGAATACATAATGAAAATGACGTTCTTGATGTTCTCGTGCGTAGAAAATGGTTTCATGTATCCAGATTTAAATCATCAACTACGTATCAAGATATCAAAAACTATATTGCTACTAAAGCCAACGTTGACGTATCATCAATTGCATGTTTTCGCTTAAACAAAAAAGATATAAATACATCGAACTCATGTAACTTCAAAATTGCGATTCCACCTCAGCTTACCAAAGTTGTATATAATTCTGATTTTTGGCCATTGGGTGTTCGTTTGAGACCATTTGTGGATAATTCAAAAAACCTGCTAGAACCGTCGGCTCAGAGACTGCATTAAATGCTCTGATTCCGACAATAAATAAATTCGCTGTTTACTATCAGAATGTTGGAGGCATGCGCACTAAATCATCCACGTTTAATGCTGCTGTATCGGATAGCTCGTTCGATGTCATCGCCTTGACTGAAACCTGGCTGCATAAGGACATATTTTCATCTGAGTTCTTTGATAGTCGGTATGTAGTTTTTCGCCGTGATCGTTGTCCCATTTCCACTGGCTTTGATCGTGGTGGTGGTACATTAATAGCCGTTCGCTCATCATATTCTTGCCAAGAAGTTCCATTGCTGCAAACCACAGGGATCGTAGAGCAGTTATGTGTTAAAGTTGATATTCCAGTGCCATCGGATTGGGGCACAAGCTCCAAATTAATAAGTTTTTATATTTTCTGCTCATATATACCGCCTAATTCTACTAATGATATTTACTCATTGCATTTCTTTAACATATTTAAGATTGTTGAACGCTTTAAAGATAATGAGTATCCATTATTATTGGGTGATTTCAATCTAAGCAAAGTTAACTGGACCTATTCTGACAATTTTCCAGCTTTAACTCCAAATATAACAGCAAATGGGCCTGAAGTAGAATTCTTAGATTCAATTCTATCTATTGGGTTGTATCAAATTAATTCTGTTCGAAATGCCATAAATAATATATTAGATTTAGTTTTTTCTGACTTAGAGTTTAATGTGTGCTGTGCTGATGCTATTTGTCCTTTGTCTAATAACAGCGTTCATCACACTGCTCTTTTAGTTCAATTTAATATCCTAGCTTTAAACAATCCACTTTATGGTGATAGTATTTTTGAATATGCATTTGCGAAGGCTAATTATATTGTAATATCGGATTATTTAAGTAATATGAATTGGTGCACAATCTTTGGTAATTGTCTAAACAGAAATTTTGATTTATTAATTAATATCATTAATGAGACGTTTCACAAATTTGTACCATTGAAAAAAGTCCACATGAGCAGTAAACCTAGTTGGTATAATAGGCGTCTTGCTAATCTCAAAAATATTATGAATAAAAAACATAAGAAATTCAAAACAAATAATATATTCTATAACGAATATTGCCAGGCACGCAAAAATTATGAGAGTCTTAAAAAGTTTTTATATAAAAGTTATTTACTTGCGTTAGAATCAAATATAAAAAGTAATCCTAAATCATTTTGGACTTTTCTGAATAATAAAAGAAATACCAGGGGCCTTCCGAAAAATATGGTTTATCAAGATAAATGTTCAGATAACCTCCAAGATATTAGTGAGTTATTTGCTTCCTTTTTTCAATCAAACTATGTTTGTGATAATACATCTTCCAATCATGGACGTATTGCACCCGATGTGATACCAATAACCGACCTTGGCTCCATCACCTTTTCGGAGTATGATGTCTTTGACGCTTTAGTAAGTCTTGATGTTAAAAAGAATTGTGGGCCGAATAATATTCCTCCCATATTTCTTAAAAACTGTGCTTTTGCCATGTGTAAGCCGTTGACTCATATTTTCAATATGTCACTCCGTGAAGGAAAATTTTTAGATGTCTGGAAGATATCGGCAATTACTCCAATCTTTAAATCCGGATCAAGGCAAGATATTGCAAATTATCGACCGATAGCTAAACTACCACTTATTCCAAAAATTTTTGAATCGCTGGTAAAAAACAAAATTTATAACTCCATTAAAAACAGATTGTCTGAGAAGCAGCACGGATTTGTGTCTGGTAAATCTACCTCTACTAATCTTACCCTTTTTACACACTTTCTGTCCAATAATATGGAAAAAGGTCATCAAATAGATGTTATATTCACGGATTTCGCGAAGGCTTTCGATAGAGTTCAACACTCTGTTTTGATTAATAAACTAAGTAACCTCGGATTTCATTCCTCGTTACTACTGTGGTTAGAGAGCTACCTTGTTGGTCGTCAGCAGTATGTTCAGATTGGTAAAAATGCGTCTAAATACATTGAAAATTATTCAGGGGTACCCCAAGGTAGCCACCTAGGTCCCCTGTTGTTTGTTCTGTTCATCAACGATCTTCCGAGTTATTTTAGCTTTTCTGAGTGTCTGATGTATGCTGATGATGTTAAGATCTTTAGATGTGTGGACTCTCACGAAGACTTTCTATTGCTTCAACGTGACATGGATAGTCTCCAATTTTGGTGCAAGACCAATAAATTGCTTCTAAATGTGTCTAAATGTAATGTTATGTCTTTTTCTATGAAGAACCAACTTTTCGAAGGGTCATATGCTATTAATTCGGAATTACTCGAGAGAGTCGAATTGAAGAAAGATTTGGGGGTTTTATTTGAGCGAAAGTTAAGCTTTGCCAAACATGTTGATGCTATTATATCTAAAGCGAATGCGATGATGGGATTTCTATCGCGCAATACTAGGGAGTTCTCTGATCCTTATACCGTGAGGACCATTTTCTTTTCAATTGTCAGATCGGTTTTAGAATACAACTGTGTTGTCTGGGACCCTCAATATTCTATAAATATTAAAAGAATTGAAAATATTCAAAGGCGATTCACTAGGTTAGCAATTCGCAAGCTCCACTGGGATTTTATGCCTTCCTATGAAGCGCGATGTGCTCTTCTTGGACTTAAATCTTTGGAGTTCCGGCGAAAGTACTTTCTCGTCTTATTTGCCCGGGATGTAGTGATGAATCACATTGATTGTGCTCCACTTCTAGCTCTTTTCAAATTGTATGCACCTGAAAGAAATTTTAGGCAAAGGCAATTTTTCTTTATACCATACAAAAGGACAAATTATGGCAGATGCGACCCAGTTTACAATGTGACTAAGACGTTCAACACTATCTGCAACTCGATTGAGATCACCCAAAATAGGGTAGCATTTAAGAACGAAGTCATGTTGAATTAATTTTATGTACTTACGTTTTAATTTATGTACTAATTGTAACTGTATAACAATAATTGTTAATAGTTGATTAAATAAATAAATAAATAAATAAATAAATAAATAAATAAATGTGCGTGGCCGAACTACATATACGCTGCGTCTATACAGTACAATTGTTATAAAAGTTTTTTTAATAGGAATATATTAGTAGTCAAATTTTTTTTTAATTCAAAGAAAATTGTCTATCGTGACGTAGGTGGGCTTAACATTTGCAAGACAATAAACGACATTTGTTTAGTTTATTAGACGTTTCTTTTGAAAGTGGAAAGAAATAATACAGAAAACTTCAAAAAAATACCAAGTTTGCTTGTGAAAGTGAAAAAACAACAGACTATATACAGTGTTGTGCATATCAAAAGCAACCAAAAAAAGCCATTGTCAAAATAATTATAATTATAATATATTATAATTAATAAAATACAAAGTACAAATTATGCTGTGCATAACTAAAGCAACATAAGCTAAAGAAATTTAAATCGATTGAAAATACAGGTTATAGGGTTAATATTTGGTAAAATAACCTTTATTTTTAATAACCGCAACACATCTGCGTGGCATTGAAGCTATAAGGTTTTCAATTATAGTTTGTGATATGCTTCGCCACTGCTGTGTCAGTGTCTCAACGAGTGCAGCTTTATAAGAAAACCTTTGCCCACCGACTCGTCGCTTAAGAATTCCGAATAGATTTTCTATTGGGTTAAGATCAGGCAATTGAGCTGGTCAATCCAATACCTGAATCCTTTTTGCGCGAATTCACGTCTTAACGATCATTGCAGTGTGCTTAGTAGACATGGGTAACGCTGCGCTGCGTTACGCTATTGCGTTGAAGCACTTAAATGCGTTACTGCGCTAGTTCAATTCTTTTAAAAAAAGTAACGCAATAGCCAAAATAGCGAGCCAAAATTGCACAAGTTTTATGTCGCCTTAAACATGGAGATAAAATGTTCGAAGCGAACAAGGTCGAAGAAGATGCTGTTAAGCATATGAAGTGTGTTTGATTGTGATGATGCTTTGCCGATCACGCAATGGTTTTTTAAATTTGTCGAACGTGTTCGATGTTAAGAGTACAAACAAACTTGAATCAAACTTTTAACTTGCTGCAATGCCAGAATCCTTTGATGTTTTAGTTTTGTTTGAAGCGCACTCTAAAAACTCACCGCATTCAAGAAATTGCCCACATAACGCAATTCAAAAACAGCTTGTGTAAATAAACATGTTGATAATACCGGTATCATAATATTTAAAACTGCTTCATAACGCAATTGCGTTAAAGTATTACGCTGCTACAGTGAACTGAGCTTGCGATAGTGTAGCAGCGTAGCATTTTTTTCCAGGTTACCAATCTCAAGTTGTTTTTTTAACTATAATCTAAATGACGCATCTTAAGTATTTTCGTTTATATATTTTTACTTTTTTCTATTAATTTATTCACTACTTAATATAAAAGTACAAATTTTTATGTTATTTTATGAACAGAATTTATTTTATCTGCCATTATTATTATATTGAATATGATTTTAATAAAAATATGAAAAATTCAAGGATAGAAAATAACGGTTATTTTTTAATGTTTACATCAAAAGATCATATATAAAAAGATGTAAAATAATTTTTAATATAGCAATATGAAGCTAGTGAGTCAGAGATTCCGTTTTTGGCATGATTTATTTTTCATGATTTTTAAGAAAGAAATCATCTTCATTCAATTATTTGTGATCGATTCTTTTTTCGATCATATATTAAAATTATTTTTGATCCTAATTTTTTCGATTTG
This sequence comes from Pherbina coryleti, assembly GCA_943735915.1. Taxonomy (NCBI): domain Eukaryota; kingdom Metazoa; phylum Arthropoda; class Insecta; order Diptera; family Sciomyzidae; genus Pherbina; species Pherbina coryleti. Next base: position 101,845,196 of record OX030951.1, read on the forward strand.
AAATAAAAATTATTTATTTTATCGTTATATTTTCAATCAGAAATATAAATTATATGTTATCGTTATTTTTTTCGATTAGAAATAAAAATCATTTTGTGATCGTTATTTTTTCGATCAGAAATAAAAATCATTTCTTGATCGATATTTTTTTCAAGCAGAAATAAAAGTTATTTTTTATTGGAATTTTTTCCAATCAGCAATAAAAATTATTACTGATCGTTATTTTTTTGATCAGAAATAGAAATGAATCAATGATCTATATTTTTCTAATCAGAAATAAAAATTATTTCAAGATTGAAATAATATCGATTGAAATTTCAATCAAATCAATATTTACAAATAAAACTGTTTTGAGTTAAAATAAAGAAGTTATTGCTTCGAACCCACGTTACCAAGTTAGCTAGTCGTCTTGGACAAGGATTTGAACAACGATTTTGACGAAGATAAGGACAAGATCTTAGACATGGATTTGGAAAAGGATTTGGATTAGTACTTGGACAAGGATTAGGTAAGGCAAAGATTTGGTCAAGGATTAGGACAAGGATTAGAATAAGGACCAAGACAAGAATTTGAATAAGACCTTAGACAAGAAAATATTAGTAGGATTAGTAGACAAACTGGTAGCATGAAATGGTTGCAAAAAATAGTAGTAGAAAATATTGATGGAAAATAGTACTAGAACACTAAACAAAATATCAGAAAATAGCTGTAGAAAAAAGAAGTACAAAATATAAGTAGTGTCCCGTCTTGTTTCGTTTTCAAGATATGGCGTTTTTTCTAATTTTTAAGGTTATCATATCGACCAACCCCTCTACCTGTGCGTCGAGATTTCGATGCCACCCACCCTCTTTAGAAAAGCCACAACAACTTTTATTTTTTCCTATCTTCTTTTGTTTTCGAGTTATAGCGCTTTTTTAAGTTTTCATTTTATTATAATTTATATCTTTATATGCATGTTACTTTTTTGATCGATTTAATATAGATCAAAAAATAATTTTTTTAATCTGATCGAAAAAATATCGATCAATGATTGATTTTTATTTCTGGTCTAAAAAATATCGATCAAAAGTAACTTTTATTTCTGATCGAAAAAATAATAGTCACAAAATGATTTTTATTTCTGATCGAAAAAAATAACGATAAAAAATAACTTTTATTCCTGATCGAAAAAAATAACGATCACAAAATGATTTTTATTTCCGATCGAAAAAATAACAAAAAAATAACTTTTTTCTGATTGAAAAAAACGACCAAAAATAATTTTTATTTCTGATCGAAAAAGTAACGACAAACAAATAATTGGTATAAAAGGATTGATTGATAGCGATAATCGTTATTTGCGGTCCCTGGAAAAATGAATGGCATTTTAATTTTTTTATCTTTTTCATATGTTAAGCAGCGCTACTTTTTGTTTTGAGCTAAAGCTAAATATTACGCTAAAAAAAAAGCTCAAAAATAGCGCAGTAACCCAAAATCGCAGGAAATTGTGTTTGCTTAATGTACAGTTTTTTCTATAGATTTTCATTGCTTTTAAGGTTCATGAAATGAAACTAACATCCAACTTCCAACTTGTCTTGCATACCAGAAATGTGTATGTACATATTGTTTGATATCTAATACTCACGTTGAACAGCATGCAGTCATGCTTGAAGTATAAATTTTTTTTTATTTTTGGTTAATGCTAAAAATACGCTATATGTTGAGTAATACCAAAGAATATACAATATATAGAATGCGCATCTTGCTACAAAACGCAAACATTTTTCTGTCTTACTCATTGATGCGGGGGGTAGCAACAAGACGAAGATATGATGTGAGCAGCATTAAGCAACATCGAACATCTTGAGGGAACCAACCAACGGTTGCAACAGGAATGGTGTTGTTTGATAAAGCACACAATGTTTATCTGAGTTCGATCATGTTGTTAGCATGATCGGCATTCGTAGCTTTGCTGGTCTTTTTGAAATTTTTTTATTATATGAATTGCTAATGCGTTAAGTCGTTATAATGTCAAGAAATATAATAAAGAAAAACAATCTGAAGTCTGGCATTAAATGCTGTATGCAGACTTGCAAAAAATCAAAAAGAAATTCCCCTAATATTAAATTATTAAAATTTCCTTCCCACTATTTAGCAATCGGTCAAATATGTCGAGAAAAATGCAATATCTCAAATTTGGACTACGGTTCAAATGTGTACATTTGCAACAGCCATTTTTATATCCCCACGTTTAAAAAACGTAAGAGGTATATTGATTTTGTCACTCCTTTTGTAACGCCCATAAGGAGGCGTGGTAGGTATAGAAAAGTATATATGACGCGTCCAAAGCAAAAGCAATATTTTTATGCAAGCAAAAATAGAAAAGAAAAAGGTTCAGCGCAAAAGTGAGCACAACTTGGTTGCACGATACATCAAACAGAAGTTGCATGCGGATGACGGTTGCAAGCGAACATTGAAAGTTTGGTTGTTGCTTGGAAAAGAGGTTGCGGGGTACATGCTGAAGAGCATAAATGCTTGGTTTTTGTTTGATCGCGTTTATGCTTTGTTATGAAAGTATGTGTGTCATCAATGCAAATTCTCAATTTTCAGCATTTTCTGCGTTTTGATATTTTAATAAATGAAATCGCCTAGTTTTGAATGAAATTATCAATTTATAGGTTCTTAAAGGGATTTATCTTATTTTTACTTTTTTATGGGCAATGATTCTAGATTACACTACTCAACAAGGTTTTCCACAACGAATTGCTATAGTAGATAATTGCTATAGATATTTTCTATAGTAAAATATTCCATAGAATCCGAATATCGTAATGATTTTTTTCGATTGGCCCCAATTTTTTATGTAAATGGGAAAATTAAAAAAATCCACTATTGGGAACACATACTTCACATAAATGCTTGTAAAAATTTACATGTTCAGTCAATGTATTTTAATTTAATTGCATGTAGTAGTCCTATTCTTATTCTTATTCTTATGCTTATTCTTATTCTTATTCTTATTCTTATTCTTATTCTTATTCTTATTCTTATTCTTATTCTTATTCTTATTCTTATTCTTATTCTTATTCTTATTCTTATTCTTATTCTTATTCTTATTCTTATTCTTATTCTTATTCTTATTCTTATTCTTATTCTTATTCTTATTCTTATTCTTATTCTTATTCTTATTCTTATTCTTATTCTTATTCTTATTCTTATTCTTATTCTTATTCTTATTCTTATTCTTATTCTTATTCTTATTCTTATTCTTATTCTTATTCTTATTCTTATTCTTATTCTTATTCTTATTCTTATTATTCTTATTCTTTCTCTATATAATGTTTCTTATACCGTGTTTTTTTTTTTTTTTTTGTTTTTTATTTATTAATTTTTTTATTTGTTTATAAAGAATTTTTATAATACATATTTTGCCGTCCTTTATGGGACTTGATAATTTTTTTATTACTATAAAAGCATAATTGCAATTAATTTTATCGAAAACCGATAAATTAGAAAATTGCTTGATAGAAATTGCTGCGCCCGCGAAGTTGCAAAAGTATACAAATTCCGATTCCCTTCTCTCATACCATGACTTTAGCAAGCGAACACATCAGACTGATTTAATAACAAAAATAATGTACCATCAATGGTGCAACAACAACAATGAGCACAACACGTTGCGTTATGGAATATGAGAGCGGGTTGTCATGTTTGGTTTGAAAGGGTTGCGATGTTGGAGAGCGGGTCGTAATATTACGCAAACAAAATTTCTTCTTATATGAGATGCGCATTCTATATATTTTATATTCTTTGGTAATACTTCATATTAATTGAATAATTAAATGAATTCATAAGCAACATGAGTCTTTCGATGGATAAATTGTTTCAGGATTTTCTAATTAATTTCATTTATGTTAAATAAGTGAAGACAATATGCGCTTAGCCCAACTTGCTACTTCACCACAAAGCTCAGCGCATTCAACAAATTGACCACATAACGCATCGCGCTATCCAAATCAAAAACAGCCTGCGCTGGTCTTGATGATACAGATATCATAGCATTTCAAAATGCTTCATGGCGCAATTGCGTTAGCGCATTTCGCTGATACAGTAAACTGCGCTGGGGTTGTTGTAGCAGCGCAGCATATTTTGCTGCGTTACCCATGTCTAGTGCTTAGGGTCGTTGTCATGCTGAAATATCCACCTGGTTGGCATTTCTCACTCAGCAAAGGACAACATGACTGTCTCTAAATCTCTTTATAAATAAATCGGTCCATTTTTTTGGTAATTTAATAAACTGGATCTTGTCCATATCTAGAAAAATGAACCTAGAACATAGCCGAGAAGTCTTCATGCTAAACTGTGACCTGACTGTGAACTGAGCAAACCTTCGTTCTAATTTTTTTACATAGTACTCGAGTCCACGTTTGAATTTATTTGATTAACAACAGACTGAGATGATAAAAAAGGATATTTTTGAAAAGCTAGGATTACATGTCGGTCCTCTCTCTGTGTTGTTTTAAGCTTCGGACCAACCAAGTGAAGGGTTTTCACAGTTTTTTTAGTCTCAAACTTTTTTATAAGACGTGAAATATTGATTTATTTATTTTGTACTTTTTGATAAAGAAATTAGTGATGCTCCTGATTTATACTCATCAATTATTGCTGTTTAAAGGGCTCCGGGTATTTATCACGCGAAATGACGTTTTGATAATTTCAAATGTCTTCTTCACGCAAAGAATTATTTGCAAATGACTCTTCAGTTTAAATCAGTAATAACTAAGCAAAAAATTAAAAATATAACCGACATTTACTGTTAATCGGAGCAAAACTTATTTGACTTAAGTAAGTTGCTTTTGTTATGCACAGTCAAAAATCGCTCTTTCCGTATATTGCTCTCATTGCTGAAAACCGTTATTTTTTACTTCATTTCTTTTGATGCTATATTGAGCGCAATACATTATTAAGTAAAAATAACTATTTAAATTTTGGGGAAAGAAGTAAGACAATAAAAAAATATGAAGAAGTTTGCTACGCCAATTTTGTTGCTTTTGATATGCACAACATTGTGTATCGTCATCTGAAATCAAGAAAGGCGTAAGTTACCAAAAATTCAAAATTGACTTTTTGATTGATTATGAAGCACCGTATCAAAATACATGTTTATGCAAAATTTTACACTTTTACTACTAAAAACGACGTTTTTATATACAAAATTCAATAAGCTTTTCAGTGCAAGCGCAAAGCAAAGCCCAAGCATTTTTGCTTCTCCTGCAAAATTTTTCAAATGTAACTTACGGCTTTTTTGATTTCATATGACGATATATTGATTTTTCACTTTCAAAAATATTTTTCACAAACATACGGCAGACTTAAAATTATTCAAAAGAAAACGTCAAAAATTGTCAGCCCACGTCAAATCGTTGTTAGTTCAACTGTCTGCCTGATTGTTGAGACAATTGAGCTGCCGACTGAAAAATGTGAGTGTGTTGGTAAAAAATGTGTGTGAGTGTATTGGAATTGCTATAACAAATTGTCTCGTGTAGACCTTAGGATACGCCCACTTTTTTAGAAATCATTATATTTCCTGTTTTAATTGTTTTGATAGTGAAACAAGGTATTTAGATGATATGAGCCCAAGAGGTGGTCACTATATATTTAAGCGGGCATTAGACGAGGAATAGTGGCTCCTCCTACACAGGCCAAATTTATGATATCGAATTGCTTTGGAACTTAATGTCGTATAACAATAAAACTTAGTATGGAGTTTAGCTATGAAAGTAAAAGTTACAGAATATTGAAATTCAGAATTTAAATACCATTTGGTGATGTGCTTTTCTTAGAAAAGGGGACAGGCAGTGGACTAGCGGTCGTGGCTCCGCCTATACTAGCCACATTTACGATACAGAATAACTATAAAAGTGAAAGTCACAGAACATAGAAAGTAAGTATGGAGTTACTATATGATAATATCCTGCTACTAGGAAATGAAAAGTGCAAAAAATTTTCGATAGAGGGTGCTGCTATAACTCCAAAACTACTGGGCTGTTATCGCTCAAATTTGGGGAATAACTACGTTTTGAGTAAGAGATGGTTTAGAAATAATAACGCTGAAGGGATTGTAACATTTTCCGGTACTAATGTTGGTAAGGTGCAGAAAATCGTGCATGAAAAAAGCTAAGATATATATATACACCCTGTTTCAAAATAATAGATCCACTCAATAATTGAGCGTTTTGTTCACTACTCAATGAAATTTTTATTAACTCTTTTCCATAAAAGCTTCACACAAATAAGAAACAACAAACAAAAACAATTATACTTTGCTGAGAGCGCCTAACGGTAAAATAATTTATATTGTTATAAACATGCTGCTTATAAACTGTTGCAAAAATAAAGATCCACTCAATAAATTAAAAAAAAACACAACATGTATATTTTTAGTAATTTATTTGGCTTCCATTAGCCTTAACAACTTCAAACAATCTTTTCTTCATACTTAAAGCTAGCGATTTCAATAAATTTTCATCCAATTTACTCCATTCTGTACAGATTGCAGTTTTAAGCTCTGAGAGTCTCAGACTGCGACTGTGTTAAATTGACGATTATCGGCATAAATTCGCTTCACTAAAATGCCCCAAATATTTTCCATTGGATTTAGGTTCGGAGAACATGCTGGCCAACCTAAAACCTCGACGGAATTGGCTTGAAACCACGCCATCGTCTCTTTACTAGTGTGGATGGCGGCGTTATCCTGTTGGAAAATCATATTTTGTTCACTATCTTCACGGAGAAAACTAAGAAGACTGCTTCGGAGGACAGTTATGTAGTCTGTACTTGTCATCCGAGTTGAAGTGAATTGAATTTCCAGGGTTTTTTTTTAAGGAAAAAGCTTCCCAAACCATCAAACTGCCACCACCAAAATTTCGCCGCGAGAAATAACGAAGGTCTTTTCGCAGATCGTGCCAGTATCCCTTAAAACCATCTGGACCGGCAAGGTTAAATTTCTTTTCATCAGAAAAGATAACCTAAATACAAAATTCTATTGTAAAAATTCATGAAACTAGCACTCGCATAATAACTTACCGAAGTCCAATCAGTGTTGTAATTTCGTAAGAGTTTTTACGAATTCTAATTCGTTTGAATTAGATTAATGTGTGTTATAATTTGTATTTTTAATGTTTAAGTTAAGTGAACTTGTTATGTTGTATGTTTTATGTGTTAACTGTCGCGAACGCTTAGAGCTCAAACCATCGTATATCATGTATAAATTTCAAGTGTCTGTTCCAATTTATTTCATATTCATCTTAAGCCTAATACATGGTAATTCAGCATTATTTATTATTCAGCAAATTTATGTATGTACACCAAGTGTTGCTGTGCACAAATAATAGTAGTAAATAAAGAAGTAGCAAATATAAGTAATTAAAAAAAATGAAATGACGAAACACCGGCCGCGTTGAAGGGTCTTGGTAGCTTCAAGAGTGTTGTCCTGGCAAGACAGCTAGCTTGTGTATCGGACGTTTATAGCTTCCGGCACTGGTTCTTATGTCCGCAACACGAACCTTGCCATCTTGTCCTGTGGTTACGGCTTCTACTCTGCCGAGAAGCCACTGCTGTGGAGGGACGTGCTCCTCGTGCACCACGACCAATTGTCCAATTGCGAGGTTGGGCTGCTCGACCATCCATTTGTAGCGGGACTGCAGGCTGAGCACGTACTCTCTCGACCAACATCGCCAAAACCTGAGTTTGAGCTCGCATAATATCCGCCATCTCTGCAAATATGCCAGCTTGTTGTCGGGTACGGCGAGCGCGGATTCGGGCGGCAGCGTGCGCAGAGAACCCCCTATTAGCAGATGAGGTGGAGTTAGGGCTTCGACGTTGTTCGGATCTTGGCACATTGGCGCGATTGGTCGAGAGTTGAGTACTGCCTCGACTTCAATTAGCACTGTCTGCAGCTCTTCGTTGGTGAGCAGAGCGCTGCCCATTGTCCTCAGTAGCAGGTGCTCGGCAGACTTGACAGCTGCTTCCCATACACCTCCAAAGTGTGGCGCTCTGGGAGGTATGAAGACAAAGTCGGTTCCCTGTCCTGCGGCGTATAAGACGAGCCTGGCTTTCTCCTTCTCGAACGCCTCTTGGAGCTCTCGCAGCTTCCGACTGGCTCCCACGAAGTTCGTCGCATTGTCGCAATACAGCTTCTGGGGAAGACCGCGCCGTCCGATGAACCTTTTAAAAGAAAGAATAAAGCAATCAGAAGACAAATCTGTAACTAGTTCTAAATGGACAGCTTTCGACGTGAAACAAACAAACGCTGCAATGTAAGTCTTTACTGGTGGTCTGCCGCGAATTTTAAGCGTGGTGTATATCGGACCGCAGTAATCTACACCGCTTATTAAAAAGGGGCGCAGTGCGCTCACGCGATCAGACGGCAAATTTCCCATTATTTGAGTAAGCAACTTTGGCTTATATCGAAAACAATGGATGCAGGTTCTTACGGTTTTACTGCAAGCTTCTTGTGCATTAATAAGCCAAATTTTTTGGCGGAGAAGTGCTACTAAAGCCTTTGGACCAGCATGACAATTGCTTATGTGCAGATACCGTAGGTATAATTCAACAAAATGCGATTTTTTCGGCATAAGCAGTGGAAATTTCGAGTCGTATTGAATTGGTGCGTTTAGAAGACGACCGCCAACACGAAGTAGATAAAATGACTGACTTTCGTGTTCCATCTCGTGAATGAATGGAGTTAATTTTTGATAACTGGGCGGCAGCAACTGTGACTTTTTCAGCTTATGGAGTATGTCTGAAAATTCATGCCTTTGAATAATTTCGATGATTTTCAGAAAAGCCCAATTTAATTCCTTTGCAGTTGGAGTAAGTGATATATTCTCGTTTCTTTTTGACCTGTTACAAAAACGGAATATGTAAGTGAATATCCTCAGTAATCTGGTATAGCACGACTGGCTAGATATTAGTTTTAAGATTCTATCTTCAGTTTCCTCAACTGCAAGTAGCACATTTGATCTTTTTCTTTTCTAAGTTGTTTTTGTCTGGCGACAAATCAAAATGATGATTTGCAGGCCAAGTGCCTTCATTTTGAAGCAGATATAATGGACCATTAAACCATATGGAGTCGTTTAACTCGTCAACATTACATCCTCTGGAGACTATGTCTGCAGGATTTTGCTTTGACGGCACATGTCGCCAAGAAACTTCATGTGACCACTCTTGTATTTCGGATACTCGATTTGCAACAAATGTTGTCAGAGAGCTTGGATGAGTTTTTATCCAATGCAATGTAATTTCTGAATCTGTCCAGAAATATACCTTCTCGACTCCACAATTAAGCAATGACTTTACTCGCATCCAGAGTTTAGCCAACAAATGCGCTGCACAGAGCTCAAGCCTCGGTAAAGATTTCGTTTTGAGCGGAGCAACCTTTGACTTTGCAGTCAAAAGTTCAGAATGAATGCCAGTTGAATCATGGCTTCGAACATAGATACAACATCCGTAAGCTCTGACTGAAGCATCAGCGAAGCCATGAATTTGACACTTTGAGTTGGGATGCGTATATACGTAGCGCGGAATTGTTATTGAATGTAATTGAGTCAAATTGCATTTGAAGCTTTCCCAACTGGTATCGAGGCGCATAGGGATTGACTCGTCCCAATCGAGTTTTTGAAGCCAAAGTTCTTGCAATAAGATTTTTGCTTTGGTTACAATTGGGCATAGAAGTCCGAGAGGATCGAAAAGACGAGCTGAAACTGACAATGTGTTTCTTTTTGTTGCCCGCAAATCGTAAAAGTTTTCTTCCAAATGAAACTTAAAGGTATCATTCTTCGGAACCCAATGTATCCCTAGCGCCTTTGTGGAGTCGGAGTCGTTGAACTGCAATGATTTTTCTAATTTTTCAGCACTCTCATAGGACGCGTGGTTTGAAAACCACTTTGCGAGCTGGAATCCTGCTGAATCAAGAATTTGAGTGACTTACCTTAGAATTGTATCGAGATCTTCAAAGCTGTCAGCTCCAGTGAGCAAGTCATCTACATAAAAATCGTTGCGAATAGTCTTTGATCCAACTGGATGTGCATCTCTGAATTGATCACTTAAGAAATTCAAGCAGCGTGTAGCCAGAAATGGTGCAGATGAGGTACCATACGTTACGGTATTGAGTTGGTATATTTGCAACTCATTTGCTGAATTTTCCCTCCAGAGAATTAGTTGATATTTCCTATCTGCCTCGTCAATTTGGACTTGACGGTACATTTTCGTGATGTCAGCAGTAATTGGGTATTTGTGCATACGAAAGCGGATCAAAGTTGAAAACAATTCTTCTTGAATCGTCGGTCCAACCGAATGATATTCTAATATCATTTAATGACAACTGGGTTGATGTTCGACAAGAAGCGTCAAACACTGCTCGCAGTTTTGTAGACGTACTCTGTGGTCTTAAGACGCATTGGTGCGGTATAAAATAGTGTGGACTACTAGAAAACGTATTTTTAGTCAGAGACATATGACCTAAGTCAAGGTACTCTTTCATGAAGTCCATATACAGATCTCGCAGCTTAGTATCCTTTGACAGCTTTCGTTCTAATGACAAGAAACGTCTTTTCGCTGTATCAAATGATATACCAAGTGAGCTGGGATCAGACTTGAAAGGCAATGATACCTTGAAACGACCAGACGTACGTTTTACAGTCTCGAGAAATTTATTTTCGCAAAGCTTTTGCTCGGTTGTATACTTAATAACTGTCGACTCCTTGGGAATTTCTTCTAATTCCCAGAATTTTTTGACTAAAGAGTTAAGTGAGCAGCTTTCTTCTTCTTGAAGACTAGTTAAATTGCAAACTTGAGGCTTACAGCTTTCTTTATTTTTGTATCTGCCTGACACTATCAAACCAAGTAAGGTTTTTTGCAGTGTTGGAAGATCTGGACTTTGCTTTATTTGTCGGACTGAAAGAAGCTCAAAGAAAGTTTCAGCACCCAGCAGGAGGTCTATTTTTTGTGGCTTGAAAAAATATGGATCCGCAAGTTCAATATTAGAAGGAATATTCCAGTTGCTTGTAGAGACTTTATGATCTGGTTGCTAGGTAGATATCGATCGCATTACCCAAAAATCAGTGGAAAACTCGTGAGAGTTTACGCGTGATCTCACAGTAGCATTCAGTTTTTGGTTTACTGTGGAATTTGTCTTACCAATTCCGATCAAATTCAGAGTCCTTTCGTAATTGCAACCTTTGCGCAAGTTCCTCGGTCATAAAATTAATTTGAGAACCGGAATCAAGCAACGTTCTGGCTAATCGATACACGCCAGTTTTGCTTTTTATACTAACCACTGCTGTGGCTAGGATAACTTGATCGTCGCTTGCCGAGCTATGATTAACAAAAGCTCGAGAAGTAGATGGTTGATCAGAATTAGAACTTGGAGTTGGAAGGCCAGTAGTATACTGATGCAATAACGAGTTATGTGATCTATTGCACACTCGACAACGCATTGCTTTGCATCTGGATACTGGATGCCCCTTTTTTAGGCAATTTATGCATGCTGGCACCGATTTGATGAAATCAAATTGCGACACAGGAAGCGCAGAAAACGGAGGACAAGAACTTATGGCGTGATCTTTCGACTTGCAAAACAAGCACTTTCCATCATGCTCAGTAGTTGACTTATTGCAAGCAAACGAAGATTTAAAATTCCTTTTTGAGCTATTGTCCTGCTTTGGTTTGCTAACTCTAGATTTGGATGTGGAAGCTTCATCAGCAGAAATATGCTGGTATCGCTTATTGAGAGCATTTTCACAATCACTCCATAAGGGAAGCTTATCATAATCAAGCTGTTCTTCCCATTTGGATTTTGCGATTGGATCGACCTTCGACATTACTAAATGAATAAGAATAGCATTTGTGATATTCTTATCATCTCCTATTGACAATAGGGAGTCGTAAATCGCCGATACAGTGTCAATAATGGTACGTAAGCCAGAAGCAGATGGCTTATTGATCTCTGGAAGATCAAAGAGCTTCGAAATGCTGTCGAAAAATATAAGACAATTGTTGTCATAAACTTTTTTCAGACTAGCTAGAGCCTTCGGATAATTTCTCTCCGTAACTTGAAAGGCCTTTACTGTACCCAAAGCTTCATCAGATAAGCATGAGAGCAGATGATTGAATTTCTCAATGTCTGTCAATGTGTGATCATTATCCACAAGAATTTCGAAAAGGCTTATGAAATTCTTGTAATCTGAATATTTTCCGCTAAATTTGGAAAGACGCATGTTAGGAAGTCTAGATTGATGTTGACCACATCCAAACGAGGTTTCTGGAACACTGGACTTCCTATGTTTGCTTAGTATTTGCAAAAATAAGGATTTTGTGGAAACACATGCGTCTTCAAGACTTGAGCGAAAGTCATCGGTGGCATCGATTGACTCTATCCGTCTCTGATAAGTCATCGCTTGCTCAATGTATGAATTAAGAATCTCCAAGCGACATTCTAATTCGAGAGGATTGAAAGAAATAGTTTTATCTTGTAAGGCCTGTTTCATTCTAAGAATGTTTGCCATTACAGTGTCTCTATGTTTGAGTAACTGTTCCGACCCATCATTGTGTGGAGAATTTTGACGCTTTGGAGCCATATCTGCGAATTTTCCGAAAAATTAATTAACACAAACGCAATTTGCAATATATTTGCGACCAAAATTAAATTATTTGTTGTTAATTAACTATTCTAAACTTAATGGTTAGAATATGTTTAAATCTTCGGTAAGTAAAGTTTACCGAAATTATTCGCACTGATAACTTTTAATATTGGTATTAAAAGCCTCACGCAGTTATTTGTTTAAATTACAATGGGGGATGCCGGAACAAATTCGAAAAATCCACAAAAAATTTTATTTTTTTTAAAAAAACTGAGTATAATTTTCTCAGTGTAGCTAATAATCTTGCTACTATTAATTTATTAAATGTACGCTAAAATTGCAGTACGTTATTATGCCGAAAAGAAATAACCTTTAGAAAATATTTATTTTGACATAAGAAAATTTTCTAAGTGTAGCTATTATTATATAATTGTTGTAGTTAAGAAAAATTCGCTTAAAATTCCAATATATTATTATGCCGGAGAAAACGGAAAGAAAATCTCACGAACTTTTTTTTTCTATTGAACTAGGTGGCAACTCTATTCGCTTTGAGTGAAAAGTACAATTCCAAAGAAGAGAGTCAATGCATGTATGTGTGTGTATAGAACGCAATGTGTATACTTGACCGAAAAAAATGCACTTATAATTGCGATTATTTGTATATGTTGCACTTTATTTTCACTCAATTTTTTATTAAAATTGGTTTCAATTGCCGACGGAACGCGTATTAAATTCGATTTTACACTAAAACACGAATTCTCAATTTTTTATCAAAATTGGCTTCATTACCGACGGAACTTTTATAAATAAAACCGATGGCAAACGTTCGGGATTTCTGGCGCAAATAATGGCGAATTTAACAAACTGACTTGAATTTATTTCAATAACTTTATGCGTTTGGTACTTTTCTTTTTTTTTTGTTATGGCTATTAAAATCTGCGCCACGCACTTTGTTGTTTCACGTCTTATTTATAATAAATTTATATACATATGTATGTGTTAATTTTAAAAGGAAATGCAATTAATTGTGCTCAAAACGATTTTTAATATAAAATTTCGTTTTGTATATCTGCTATTAAAGTCTCGGTACTTGATAATATACCGGCTATAAATTAAAGCGATTTCGCCTTGCTAGTTTTAGCAGTTAAACTTTTGCACTTTTTTAAATTAATTGCATTTATGTACCTGTTTCACTTCCCTTTTGCACTTGCAGCAACTGCAGACCATTGGGGCAGCGATAATTTGGCAGCAACGATGAAGCAACAGCTGACGGCAGCAGCAGAATATGAGCAGCAGAGCAGCAAACAGCAGCAACGGTAGCAGAGCAGCAACGACAGCAGCAACAGTAGCAGAGCAGCAAACGGCAGCGTAGGCCAGCAGCACAGTATGACAACGGTTATGGCGGAAAAATGTCAATGACCGGCACTTTATGTTTATGTATATATATATAAATATATATATGTATTTTTTTTTTTCAGTTTTTAATTTATATAACTTTTTATGAAATATATTTTTTAGTTTTTAATTTATATAAATTTTCTTTTCCGCGCTTAACACTCGCTAACTCACGACAACCACTCAACACTTCAAATAACAAGTCTCTGTTCGGGCGCCATGTAATTTCGTAAGAGTTTTTACGAATTCTAATTCGTTTGAATTAGATTAATGTTTGATATGTTTAGGTTACTGTTTTTCCTTTTGTTTTAAAGTGTGTTATAATTTGTATTTTTAATGTTTAAGTTAAGTGAACTTGTTATGTTGTATGTTTTATGTGTTAACTGTCGCGAACGCTTAGAACTCAAACCATCGTATATCATGTATAAATTTCAAGTGTCTGTTCCAATTTATTTCATATTCATCTTAAGCCTAATACATGGTAATTCAGCATTATTTATTATTCAGCAAATTTATGTATGTACACCAAGTGTTGCTGTGCATAAATAATAGTAGTAAATAAAGAAGTAGTAAATATAAGTAATTAAAAAAAATGAAATGAGGAAACAAGTGTTAACATTTTCTTCTGCAAATTTCATTCTGGCGATTTTGTGGCGCGGCAAAAGTCGTGGAAACAATTTCATCTGAGAGTGCTTTATATTTGGATTACGCTTCAGTGACCTCCAAATGGTTTGACGAGACACTTCCACAGAACTCAGGGCCGCAAGTTGCTTGCAACTCTTGCTTGAGTTGCTCGCTGCTCTAAAAATTACACGTTCATCTCGTTTACTCAGTTTTCTTTTTCTTCCTCGGCCTTTTGCACATCCATACTTTTCAGGATTGTGCAAATAGGTACACTAAAAAAAAAAGGTTTTAAAATTGACGACAATTGTTATTAATTTGACGATATTTGTGTTTAAAAAATAGCTTGCAACAAATTTCGTCAAAGTAAGAGCAAATGTATTTAAAAATTTTGAAAAACATATGAAAAAAAAGTCAAATTAACAACACATTTTGTGAACACATTGTGTTTAATTTTAAGCTAACTTTTTTTTTCAGTGTACAAACAACCTTATGGCTCCGACCAATTTTCCGTGCAATAGACCTTATTCCCAATCCCGCACTTTTTAATGAAGTAATCTGCCCTCTTTCAAATTCTGTTAACTTCTTTCCACGTGGCATAGTTAAAATTTTAGTTTTGATTTTAAAAAACACTTTAGACAAAAAAAAATCAGCAAAAACCTTCGAAAACTGCGAACAGAATGGTGGATCTTTATTTTTGCAACAGTTTATAAGCAGCATGTTTAAAACAAAACAAGTTATTTTACCGTTAGGCACTCTCAGCACAGTATAATTGTTGTTGTTTGCTTTTTCTTATTTGTGTGAAACTTTTATGGAAAAGAGTTTATAAAAATTTCATTGAGTAGTGCACAAAACACTCAATTTTTGAGTGGATCTATTATTTTGAAACAGGGTGTATATATATATGTGAGTGTATCGACTTGTATGAGAAAAATCTGACTCCCAATTCCGGTACCAAATAGTATAAAAAAAATCTTTTTTATATATATATATCCGATTGGGATATTTTTTTTTATCTGAACCAATTTTGGCGACACCCGAATTGCATTTTATATAATATTTTGTGCTGGAGACCAACTTAGAGTTAATTTAAAAATAAAATCAAGCTTATTATTAAATTTCTTAGAAATAAAAATATAGAACTGCCAATTTTTATCCAATTTGACAAATCTCTAACGAGATTTTACGATTTTTGTTAACCCTTGTGTCACCACACAAAAAAAAACTACACTATCTGCCACCCAGGGTACCCCGCATGCGAATTTGTAGATATAAGTCCCCTGTACCCCAAAATAAGTGTGTGCATTATATCAATATTTATGATTGCACCAGAAACATTTAAGTGGTCTCGGTAGTCGAGGTGGTAGCGTACTTTACTGCCACTCCCGAGGTCCCGGATTCGAATCCCGGCCAGGCCATTATCCTATGCTTTACCCTTTTTGCATTTTCGTTCCTTATTTCTAATCAACTGGAATTGAGAATTCATCAATATTTACGACTTGAAGTTGTAGTTGGTGGTAGAGAGGTTTGTGGAAGAGATAATGCCATAGCCCTATAAATTGAATTTACTAAGGTAAAGACATAACACTTGCCTCAGATTCAAATTCACATGTTTCGACGACTTTTCGTCACGCTAAGAACATTATACACATGTTTCACTTGATTGCCCCTTTTTTTCCCACTAATCTATCACCGCACTTTGAACCAAGGCAGTTTTGACTGAACAGATATTACACCTGAAATCCTTTGTTGCCATTCTTGTCCTTTCCCTTTTCTTAACCGTTGTCTTAATTCTTGTTCTTATCCTTGTATCAAGCCTTGTTTGCATCTTTGTCAAAATCTTTGTCCTTATGTTTGCCCTAATCCATGGACATATCCATACCCTAAGCCTGTTGAGGCGTCCGTGGCGTAGTTGGTTAAAGTGCGTGGCCGCTATGCCAACGAACTTTGGAGACCCAGGTTCGAACCCCAGCAGCGACAGAAAATTATTTGAATTAAAATCATTTTTCTGTACGGCCGCCACCTCTCTGCAGACAATGGCAAAGCTCAGAGAGTAATCAAAATGCCATGTAAAGCTTCTTGAGAACGAGTCAATTGTGTACAAACTTAATAACACGCACAACACAATTGATCATAAGAAGCTAGGTCAAAGTCCTTTCAAGGGCTGAAATGGCCAATTATTTATTTATTTTTTTTTTAAGCCTGTTGAAAATCCATTTTCTTATTCTTGTTCCATTACTTGTAGTAATTCTTGTCTAAATACCTTGTTCAAATTTATATACTAGTCATTGTCCAAAAGGAAATTGTTAAAATTAAATTATTTCTATGTATTTGTTTAATTATTACTGAATATTACTATGCAGAAAGCGACAATAGGGGTATTCTCTATACCTAGCATATTCCGTTGCACGGTGCAAAAATAGGAAATGTACAATCTGTGCAATAACTAAACAACAAGTGCGGATTGTACATTTCCTATTCTTGCACCTTGCAACGGCATATGCTAGGCATAGAGAATACCCCTAATATATTTACTTTCTTGTAACAACCACATAGCAAAATAAAATTTTTATTATTTTGCACAGTTTATTTATTTATTTTTTTTTTTATTTATTTATTTTATTTATTTATTTATTTATTTCATCTAACAGAGATCAACTCTTACAGACTACTTATATATATTAAATTATTCATACATACATTTTCAATTGTTTCAATAGTTTCAATAGTTTCAATAGTTTCAATAGTTTCAATAGTTACAATAGTTTCATTTCAAGTCCTAAACATTGGTGATAAATACATTTTCAATAATTTCATTTCAAGTGGTAAATTTGTTTCAGTTGATTTAGGAAAGAGGAAAAGAAAATTTAGAAAGGTTTTTAAAGCGAAGGACCATGGCCTGGCCGGGAATCGAACCCGGGACCTCTGGGATAGCAGTCGAGCACGCTACCTACTCGACTACCGAGGCGCCCAAATCATTATTTAATCAATAAACAATTAAAAATTAATATAATTTGTTATTTTTAACACATTAATACTTATTTACTCCTTACATATGTAAAACAAAATATTTTCCATGATGTACTATACGTAACAACACGTATGATAGAAAATGTTATCATACGTGTTGTTTTTTTTTTAAATGAAATTTTATAAGTTAACATTTTTTTTTAATTATTTATAATACAAATTTTGATAGGAAATCGGTTAAACAATGGGATTCATGAAAGTTTAGGTCCATCTTTTTTAGAAAAAAAATTATTCTACAAAATTTACCCCTAAGGGTACCCGGGTGGCAACACAAGGGTTAAAGTGAATCTACTTGTTATTTAATTTTAATTATATTTTTATTTTTAATATGAAACACTTTTAACACTTTTGGGTTTTTATTTTTGGTTAAATGCATTTATGGACTGTTAGTGTTAACAAAATAAGAACAGTTATGTTTTTTTTTTTAAATTCTGTTAAGGGCTAAAAATCACTTATTGTTTCGAACTTCGACCTTTTTGAACAGCCCTCCAACATAAAATACATTATTCCTTTTCTTCGTTCTTCAGAAGCAGCAATCACTGACGCCTCCATGACGAGCTTAACATGGCTCTGAGTGTCCTGAATGTGGCAAGGTAACTGTCGAATTTCGAAACGGCTAAGTTTTCAATGGTTTCTTTCGGTAATGAACAATATGGCGTATCGAATTACGATTTTTTTCGAATTTCACATACTAAGAGGTCTCAAAAGTTGCATGGGGTTGTCAAGATCACCCAAAAAAAATTTTAAGGACAAAAAAGGATGTCTCCCTGTCCCGCAATTACAAAGCTGTTTTTTGAGGAAAACAGTTAAAAATAACGATCTTAAAATGCTTTGATTTTTATAAAAAAAACTACGTATGTCTTAAAGCAAAATAAAGTATAGACTTAAAATAACAATATGTTGCTAAACACGATGCCACTCACGATTTTTACCAACATTATCCTGTGGGAAAGGATATTCCAAGCTAGCTATAATCGACATAGCACAGAACTTTTGATTGTTACGCAATAGTCTAAATTTTGTTGGTGTTAATTATACTGTTAACGTATTCCCTTAATTTGGCGAATTAATAATTATCATATTTTTGCATATGCATTTTCCTACTTTTGAGAAATGTATACTTGAGCGCAATTTTTAAACTTTTTCAAAAAAATGAATGTAAGATTTTCTATCTCGGGCATCAGAAATAGTATCGCAGAAAATTTTCTTAATTTGGATTTTTCAAATATTTCTGAGCAACACCTTGTCTAAAAGTATGAATTTAAAATACCAGCTTAAAACGACAATTTTATTTTGCTACTCTGTTGCGAATGTTTTTTATTTTTTGCTCAAGCCACGTCTTGCGGACTGCGCTTTCAAATCATTAATCTATTTATTTATTACGTATGTTGTGACCCGCACAACATTACCCTGTACACTTTGTACAACCCAAACATGCACTTAACCTGTACACTTTGTACAGCCCGACCTCACACAATGCCAGAATCTTCAATCGATTCTTTAAAAAAAACTCAAACATAAATATCAATAAATATTGCCTCGGCATTTGCTGGCAAAATTTATGATTATTATTTTCATGAACGACCAAGACCCAATTCAAGTGCAGTGACTCGAATTGCTGGCGTTCATGAAAAACTGACTTAATTTTAGCGCACGCTTAAAATTACCAAAATAAACAAAACCATTGCTTGCTTTTAGTTGTCAAGTGTTTCCGGCTACAACGTCGGCGACAACAAAAAGCAAAGCTATAAACTGTTTGGGTGCATCGGCATTAGCTTGCACGGTCAGCATAATAGCGATCATTTCCCTACCCTAGTTGCTGCGCTGCTCGCAAAGTGCAATGCCTGCAGCTACGCAACATGTAAGGCGTACGTGATCGCGTATCGCTAAAGGGGAAGTAATATGTAAATGAATGTAAAGATTTTATGTATGACATGTATTGTTTTGATTGGGTAGAATCGATACATAATTTCCACTTATGGGAAATAATGGGAATTGTGGGAGTTTTCTGGAAGAAAGGAACCTCTTTGAAAAGTGAGAATTTTCCTTTATAAACCCGTGACCGGCGCAGAAACGGGCACAGAGAGTTTTAAAGAGTTTTAGAGTTAAAACAAACTAATAAGGTCGCAGCCTCGCCTAGCGGGTCTTTTTAGTTAATAAATAATTATAAACTTAAAACACAACATTGGTCGCAGCCTTGCCTAGACAGCGGGCCTATGTTGTAGAATAAATAAAATTAAATTAAAAAACTTAAACAAAATATTTTTACTCGCTCTCCTGTCTCTGGTCTCTCTTCTCCATGCGGAAACCACGGAGACAACGGACGTAAAATACTACATTTGGTCGCAGCGGTGGGATACGCTACATCCCTTAAAACCGACAAAAAGGATAACTATCTTTTAATAAAACAAAAAAAGAAATAAACATAGTATAATAACAAAAAAAAAAAAATATAATACAAATATTTTTTCATATAAAGCGTACCGAGGCTTCGACATCGGCAGTGTTGCTTCAAAAAAAAAAAAAACAAAAAAGTGAAAAAAGCGCCCCGAGGCTAAAACATCGGAAAAGTGAAAAAAAAAATAAATAATAAAAAAAAAGCCCAGGATAACCAGCTCTAAGACCAGGGTAACCAGCTATAGGGCTCAAAGCCTCCTGTCAACATAAACATCATCAACAACATCAATAAACAACATCAACTAGTAAGAAATGATCTTCGACTGGGCCGAAGTTAAAATACCCCCACGGCCGAACCAAAGTATATTCAAAGTTTTAAGCAATCAATAAAATGTTTATCCGTAAAAACGTTTTCGTTATATTTTTAACAGAAAATATTCGCTTTTGTTTTTTGATAAAATGGCTTTGTATGGGAGGTGGGCGTGGTTTTCACCCAATTTGGTTGAATTCCATACATATAGGACACGTTATATATCAAAGTTCATATGCAAAATTTCAAGTCCATACATAAATTTTTGTGGATTTTAGAGAAATTTTACCTTTTTGATAAAGTCACTTTGTATGGGAGGTAGGCGTGGTTTTCATCCGATTTGGTTGAATTTCATACTTAGAGTGTATTTTGAACATCAAAACTCATATGCAAAATTGGAATTCCATATATTCATTTTTGTTTAATTCTAAGAGATTTTACCGTTTTGATAAAGTCACTTTGTATGGGAGGTAGGCGTGGTTTTCATCCGATTTGGCTCATTTACGAACTTGACCTTCATTTTTTAGATAAAAGCTTAAATATTGAATTTCGTGATGATAGCTTTAAAATTACGGCTGTAATCGTGATCACAGACAGACGGACAGACAGACGGACATGGCTAAATCAACTCGGGTGGTGATGCTGATCAAGAATATATATACTTTTCTATACCTACCACGCCTCCTTATGGGCGTTACAAACGGAGTGACAAAATTAATATACCCCCATTTACGTTTTTTAAACGTGGGGGTATAAAAACAAAGACGACTCCAACATACACGAATAAATCAATAACCATCGAAAACCAACGGTCTTACGAAATTAACGGAAAATCAAAGCGAACAAAGACGACTCAAAATAAACAGTCAATTAAAATCAACGGAAAATCTTCAAGAACATAAAAAAAAAACATATAGTAAGCGCAGCTAAATTTTTAAAACCCATATATTGTACGTATTATAAATATATCTATACTATTATATAAAAGGGTTCTCTCGGATTTTTATCGTTCAATCACGGGGTAACCGCTGAACCGATTTTAATAATTCTTTCACTATTCAATTGCTATAATAAGCGACCCTGCTACTGGGTACTACGTTTTTGGTGAATCTTTTTATTTAATTATTTTAGAATTCATGCATTTAAATCCATGCTGCCATTGTATAAGCAGCACGAAATAACAGCAAACAATAGCTTAAGCTCTTTGTTGAGAGAGAGAGGTGAGATTCTACAACTCACCGCGCTGGTCTCTTGAGTGGATAGTTGCACTCAGTTAATTCTTGCAAACAATAGCTTAAGCTCTTTGTTGAGCGAGAAAGGTGAGCCGTTTTGAGTGGATAGTTGATTCCACATCATTGATGATGATTAATTCACTCAATTAATTTCTGCTGCAGTGTTGCCTTAAGACCAATATATCGTAGAGATATGAAAATATGTATTCATATCATATTTTTACTCCCAAGCAACGCTGGGAACGGGTATGCTAGTATACTATAAATATTAAAAACACACTAATTATCCGTATCATAGTGCACAATATTTGATTGAAAAAAAAAAGAAAGAGTATTTCTTTATAAGTACTTTATATAAATTGAAAGTTTTTGCAATTGAAAAAAAAAAATTTTTTTTTCAAAGTTCGTACTCGTCAACGCGCGGCTAAGGTAGTTCAGCTCTTCGCTAATCTAATCTACCATTTTTCGAAAACTCTTTTAGCATAGAAACTACTGAAGATCTAGAAATGGATTTGAAGTTTACGTTAAACGATATTTATAACATCGTTCCGGTTTTTAACGGCAATCCAGCCGATTTAAATAAATTTTTAGCTTGCGGCAATATATTGTTTTCGTCTGCTAAAACCGAGGCAGAACATACATTTATTCTGTATGTTGTAAAAACTCGATTAGAGGGTTCAGCCTTTGAACTCATCCAATTCAAATCTTTTACCAAATGGAATGATTTGGTACGAGATTTAGAAAAGGAGTTTAAAGAAGAAAAATCAAGAACCTCGGCTTAGAATGATTTGCTAACTGCCAAGCAGCGATTACAAGAAAATATAAAAGAATTTGGTGAACGCGTCGGAAAATTATTGCACTCGCTAAATTCTGCTACCTTTGATAGCATTAGCGATGAGGCTGTTAGGGCATATTTAAAGCTAGAAAATGACCGACTGGCCATTCAGGTATTTGAAGACGGTTTACGCAATCAATACTTGCGACTAATAGAAAAGGCTCACAATGAGCACAATTTAATGAAGGCAATAGCTTATGCTAAAGAGCACTCCGTGCGGCTCGAAAAACCGCCTCAATTTGTTCCTAGTCAAAATAAAACCATTTGTAATTACTGTAAAAAAAAAAACAGGGCACACGCAGGAAACCTGCTATAAGAAAAACAATACAATTAATTTTAACAACACTTTTCCGCAAAATAGACAAAGCTACCCCAATATAAAAAAGGAAGTACAAACAATATTTTGTATACACTGCAAACGGCCGAACCACACGTATCAAGAGTGTAGGTCTCGACAGCGAAACGCTGGAAATTTTCAAAACCGAAGAGTTAACGATGGCCCAAATGTACACTTCAACACTTTCAGGGGTCAATACAATCAAACGCACTGTGCAGAAAATCCCTCGGGAAACGGAATAGCACGGGAAGAAGTCAACGGCGCCTCTCCCCGGATGCAGATAAAAGCCGATGTGCACCAAGCACAAAACTAAGTTATTTAATCATTATTCCATTTTGCAAAGCATACGAAGAGCCGGTGCTGCATATTAAATTCGAACCTTCAGATAAACATGTTACTTCACTATTAGTAGACACAGGCGCACAAATTAGCTTACTAAAAGACACTGAACCGCAGTGCACAATTTATAACAAAAGTAAACATACGGTCTCAACCATTTCTGACAATGCAATGCAAATATTAGGCGAACAAGTAAAAACAATCAAAGTCCCATTTAATAACCAGATGATTACACTGAGTCATAATTTTCATATTTTAAACAAAAACATTAATCTATCCTATGATGGAATTTTAGGAAGCGATTTTCTCATCAAATTTAACTGTAGAATTGAATTCAAGAATAAACAACTGGAAATACCAGTAGACTGCTCGAACGCGGCAGTAAGTCAAAATAAAATTTTAAAACCACATAAGTATAAATGATGAAAAAGTCACAAAAGAGGAAAACAATGTGTTGCCTACGGATAACAAAAGGAATTGTGAAAAAAGGAGAGAGGAGCAGGAATATGCGCCGAATGGCCTAAGTCATATTGAGAATCCTCACCCTAATGTCTACGGGCCGCAATCTGTCACATTGTTACCTCAAAGTTAAAATAAAATCATCAAAAATAATGTGAAGGCAAATAAAGAGGAAACCAAGGCACTATTTTTTGAATAATGAAAGGCTTTGTAAAAACAGGATTGAGGCAACTCAACCTGATGTCTACGGGCTACAAGCCATAACCACTAAGCATACAATAGATAGAGGACTCAAATTGCCATAAAATGCGTGGCGATGCAATGGCTCCCACATTCTCATTTATTCTTTGTTCTCTCTTCGCATTTTAACGATCGTCCCTTCGTGTTCCATAGCTACCACAATAGCCTGCCATACATTTTGTTGTTGCGAGCAACAGCTGTTCTATTTTTAGCTTGCTTCACTTTTTGTTGTTGTAAGCACAAAAAATAAAAGCAAAAAACAATGCATACAACAACAGAGCGCATGCGTGTGTCCCACAGAAAATTCATGTAGTGACGAAAATACAAAGCATCACGATCGCAATAACAAAATATCGTGGCCACCAAAGCACGAGTAACGCTCGTATAAACGACAAGAACGATCGTAGCATAATTGAGAGTGTGGGAGCCATTGCATACATTTTTTTTTTGGTTGAAATTTTTATATGGTTTGAGTTCTCTATCTATTGTATGCTTAGTGCCATAACCTTACAACCTCGCTGCAAACAACTTGTCGAGATCCCTTTTGCTTATACAAAAGACGCAGTGATGCACAAGAAACAAATAAACCCAGAAGTATATTTGGCGGAAACCCTGGTACGCCCAATCAAATATAGAGTAAAATTTTTTTTATGAATACAACGGCAGAAATTAAAGAAATCAATTTAAACAAAATTCAATATGAGTGGGAAAAGGTAGAACATTTCAATGAAATTAAATTAGACAAAACAAAAGATTTTATCGTCATATGAAATCAAAAAAGCCGTAAGTTACATTTGAAAAATTTTGCAGGAGAAGCAAAAAATGCTTGGGCTTTGCTTTGCGCTTGCACTGAAAAGCTTATTGAATTTCGTATATAAAAACGTCGTTTTTAGTAGTAGGACTGTAAAATTTTGCATGAACATGTATTTTGATACGGTGCTTCATAATTAATCAAAAAGTCAATTTTGAATTTTTGGTAACTTACGCCTTTTTTGATTTCATATGACGTTATGAAGATTAGATTAAAGAAAATAGAAACAAAGATAAAACTAACGCATTGTAATAATGAAGAAAAGAAATCAATTCTAGAAATTTGTAGAAATTATAATAACTTATTTTACTTCGAGGGAGATCACCTCACTTGTACTCAGACAGCAGAACATGAAATTATAACAGAGGCAAACAAACCTCCTTTATTCGTTAGGCCATATAGACTTCCTGAAAGTCAGCGGCAAGAAATACATAAGCAAGTTAATGAAATGTTAGGCGATGATATCATTCGCGAAAGTTCAAGTCCATGGAACTCACCTTTGTTATTAGTACCTAAAAAGACAGATTCCGAAGGTAACAAGCGATGGAGAGTTGTTATAGATTTCCGGAAGCTCAATGATTTAACCATCGGTGATGCATATCCTTTGCCCAACATAACTGATATACTTGACCAATTGGGCAGAGCTAAGTATTTCAGCACCCTAGATTTATCTAAAGGTTTTCACCAGATTCCCGTCAAAGAATCTGACAAATGTAAAACTGCTTTCAGCACATTTTTTGGGCATTACGAATACAACAGGATGCCATTTGGATTAAAAAATGATCCTGCGACATTTCAGAGGCTTATGAACAACGTACTTATGGGCTTACAAGGATTTGAATGTTTTGTTTACGTCGACGACATTGTTGTGTATGGTTATGACTTAACAGATTATAACAAGAAATTAATTAAAATATTTTATCGATTGCGTCAACACAATCTGAAATTACAACCTTACAAATGTAATTTCTTAAAGCAAGAACTAACGTAATTAGGGCATATAATAACTGAGAATGGAATAAAACCAGATCCTCAAAAAATTAATGTAGTAAAGACTTATCCAACTCCAAAGAATGCAAAAGGAATAAAATCATTTTTGGGATTCGCTGGATACTATCGAAGATTTATAGAAAATTTTTCAAGCATCGCGAAGCCTTTAACTAAATTATTAAAAAAGGATGTCCAATTCAGTTGGGATGCATTCTGCGATGAAGCATTTACAAAGCTAAAGACAAAACTAATAAGTTCACCAATATTAGCATATCCAAACTTTGATGAGCAATTCATAATAACCACAGATGCGAGTGATGCAGGACTTGGCGCAGTCTTATCCCAAGGTGAAATTGGAAACGACAAGCCAATAGGTTTCGCGAGTAGAACCTTAAATGACGCCGAAACAAGGTACAGCACCACCGAAAAAGAACTGTTGGCGATTGTTTTTGCTGTAAAACAATTTCGACCATACGTATACGGAAAAAAATTCACCATCCTCACAGATCACAAACCACTCGAATGGTTAATGAAGTTAAAAGACCCTATGTCAAGACTGGCAAGATGGAGAATTCTACTATCGGAATATGAATACACGATCAAATACAAAGCAGGGAAAAGTAATACGAACACTGACGCACTCAGTCGCATCAATGAAGATAAAAAGCTTGCATATATAGAAAACAAAGTTTTAGTTATGACCCGCCAAATTACAAACAGACAAGCAAATAAAAACATAGCAACTCCAAGTAAAAATCTCATAACCGAAGAAACACATAATAAATGCAACATTATAGAGGAACAACAACACATTTTTTCAAATGGAAGATCTAAATTAAAAATATTCATACTCCCGATCACAGAATCAATGAAAGAAAAGTTTATTATAATTAAAATACCACAATTTATAAAACCTCTCATAGGAGAAATTGAAATATATCAGTATAACAACGAAAAGTTATATATAACCACATTACCCATCCTTTTTAAAACCTCAAGAGATCTGAAAGTGGCTAGAGAAACGCTACATAAAATTAAAAAAAAGCTCAAGCCTGTGTTAGATAACACGTGCGCATAGGTCAGACGTAGAATACGTTAGTCATTAACAGCCTTATTCAATAGATTTCCTTAAACAACCTTTAAACGCTTGTTTAGTTACGCACTGTTTAAGGCTTTACGCAGCTTCTATGCAACCTTGCTAACATTGTTATTCATAAACATTTTTTCATTTTCTGCTTATGATTGTAAGGTTTGTGTCTGAACTATAGAAAATCTCTACAAAAATTAAGAATTCCTATGGATTTACAATGGCCGCCGCATAAAAAAATGCTGCAAAGGGCGCATATGGAGCATGTCTTTGATATTAAAAGAAAAGACAAACAAAAATCATGGTTGTATTTACGTAACCTTTAAACGCCAATTTCGGCGTTTAAGTTACTTAAACAACTACGAAAAATGTTTATGAATAACGTTTTCTTGTTTAAAGCCCGTTTAAAGTTACGCTGCCTCTAAAATGTGTTTATGAATAAGGCTGTAAGACATTGAGGATGTCTTAAAGACGTGGCCAACTGGGTAAGCACAATTTTGTTTCTCTGCTTCGCTTATCAATGTTGTGTATGTACATATCGTTCGCTACTTGGTCATTATACTTCTTCTCTTTCTCACACTGGTTCTGTGATGAACACACAGATAATCGTACTGCTCTTACACATGATATTATAATACATAAAATACAAAGCATATGAAAATTAATACAAAATTTGAAGGAGTTAAATTTTGATTTACTTATAGAATCAAAAAAATTATATGTAGCAATATGATTATTTAAATACAAATCAAAAGAAGACATATTAAATATGTTACGACCATACTTGAATTTTCTTCAATGCATGCATAAAGTATTAAAAACTTATAATGAAAGTGACAAACATTTTCTCAAAATTTTGTGCTCCAGATCAACACCCCCGTATAACGTATTCTACGTTAAAATAGAAATTTGTAAACAAAAGCATGAACCTATAGCTTTAGCAATCCCAAACATTAACACTCAATTTAAAGAAAATTTTAAAATAATGCTTTCTAAAGCTAATGCTAAGAGATATTTATCGATACAACAATTTATTTACACATAAACCAGAGGGTAATTTTAGAAAACGCAGAAGAAATGCATAAGATCTTAACAGAATACCATGAATCGTCGTTCGGAGGACACCAAGGTATAAATAAAACCTTTAAAAGATTGAAAACTAATTATTACTGGCCTACAATGAAAAAGGATATATAAAAGTTTATTCAAAAGTGCGAGTCATGTCAAAAGAATAAACTCAACAAATCACCAAAAGTACCGATGAAAATTACCACAACAATCTCTTCTCCTTTCAAACGAGTAGCATTAGATATAGTCGGTCCACTTCCAGTTACATACAAAAACAACAAATATATCTAAACCTTCAGGATGATTTAACCGAATTTACAGATGCGATACCTTTAGAAAACGCAGAAGCAACAACAGTTGCACGGGCTTTTGTTGAACAAATACTTTGTAGATTTGGATTTCCAGATTCTCTTTTAACCGATAAAGGAACAAATTTCCTCAGTGAATTATTTAAAGAAATATGGTAATTGTTAAAGATTAAAAAGCTACAAACTACTCCATATCACCCACAAACAAACGGAGCACTTGAGCGAAGCCATCGCACTTTAACGGAATACCTTAGGCATTATGTCAATAATGACCCACTCACTTGGGACGATTGGATCCCATATGCAACATTTGTTTTTAATAATACACCTCATAGCAGCACTAACTACAGCCCTCATGAATTACTCTACGGATATCCAGCAAAAATTCCTTCAAACCCTACAAAAGGATCCCGCTGTAAATTACAATTATGAAAATTACGCCAACGAACTTAAGGCAAGACTACAACATGGGTTTAAAATTGCTGGACAAACTTTAAAAGAGAAAAAGGAAAAGTCAAAGGAATACTATGACAAAGGTGCTAAACCGAAAACATTTAACGAAGGTGAAAAGGTTTTAATTAAAAACCAAACAAGGAAAAACAAATTCTCGTCACTATGGGAAGGTCCATATGAAGTTCTACAAATAATATCACCAGAAAACACTTCTATTAAAATTCGTAATAAAATTAAAATCATACACAATAACAATCTCAAACAATTTTCAGATTAAGATAACAAACACACATAAAACACACACACAATACCTTTTTACGTCTTTCGAACAGGAAAAGAACATTTTTGGTAGGCATTTTTAGAAAAACATATTAAAAACATAACCGTATAATTTGCGGCGTAACGCAGACTTTGCCATTCTCCCTCAAATTTTGGTAGATAGAACGAAATATTGCCAAACGATTTTAAACCTTCGGAGGGCGCGCTCTGAAAAGTAACACAGGAGGGCGCGCCGCGGCAAATTTGCCGCAAGGTAATTTAAATAGTTTCGACTGGAATTTTTCCTATTTATAGCAAAAAAACATTTAAATAAAACAAGCCATTGCTTTCTATTGATTTTGAAATTTTTTTTTTAAGCATTTATTTTTATAATTCTTATTCATTACACTGTGCGACAGTCCAAAATACCTGGGAGATAATGTTATTTTTCTGGTAGGTCTTATTGAGTTAAAGAATGTTCTATACTTGAAATTTGCCGGACACCCCCAAAATCTGGACTTATGGTCAAAAAACCGATTTTGCTTACCTTTGCCCACTTATTGGCTTATAACTTACCTGATTGCTAAGCGATTTTAAAAATTTAACCGGATCCTGAAAGACGATACTTAAACCTTTCCAACGATATATATATTGTTTGGGAAAACTTGAGAAAGCTGTGTGTATTTACTCTGCAAATACAACTTTTTTTCAACTTTTTTTACGTTTTTCAACTTTGACGATTTTTTTATACACTAAATTATATTGAGACCACACTAGTCCTGCACGGATTCATAGAAAACATTTATTAGGAATTGTAACGCAATTGAGTTTATGAAAATTGGTCAGTAATTGACAAAGTTATTCAACTCTTCGTGAAAAGAGATTTTTTTCCAAAAATACATTTTCGGTATGACAACTCAAAAATGTTTGCTTGATCTTTTTTTTTTAAGTCGGCATCATTAGTTTCGTGTTGTAATGACCAACAGTAATCCGAAATCATTTTAATTTTATTCTTTTCCTGCAAATGTTTTCTATTGTTGCCATTTCTTGGTAAAAATGTCCTCCTTGCTCATCGCTTAACTGGCCTAAGTTCTTTGGGAAGAAGTCCAAATGCGAATGGAGAAAATACATTTTTATAGACGTGGTGCATCCCATTGCACTATATGCACATAAAAATTCATTCACAATTGCGACAGACTCGTCGCTTCTATGGTTTCCGAGGAAATTAGTGCACAGCTAAACAAAACTCTTCCACGGACGATGTCCACGAAATTTAACTTCCTTATAAAATTTGTATCACATAAAATATCACATAAAATAGGCTTTCAAAACGTTCTTAACGTTCCTTTAATCAAGGCTGAGAACGTTATTCTACCAGCACTGCATCTGAAACTCCGATATATGAAACATTGCGTTAAAAAATTATATGTAAACGGCGAGGATTTTGCGTATCTTAAAGGGGTGTTTCCAAATTTAAGTGAAGCGAAAATAAAAGGAGGTAAAATGTATATTTTTCATATCTATTACTTTTTAATCCTTTTATATTTATGAACTACATAAAGGTATTTTCATTGGAACTCTAATCCAAAAAGTCATGAGAGATGCAAATTTTGTGGAACAAGTAGAAGCGACGACTATGTCGCAGTTGTAAATGAATTTTTATGTGCATATAGTGCAATGGGATGCAAAATGTCTATAAAAATTAATTTTCTCCATTTGCATTTGGACTTCTTCCCAGAGAACTTAGGCCAGTTAAGCGATGAACAAGGAGGACATTTTTACCAAGAAATGGCAACAATAGAAAACAGTTGCAGGAAAAGAATAAAATTAAAATGATTTCGGATTACTGCTGGTCATTACAACACGAAACTAATGATGCCGACTTTAAAAAAAAAAGATCAAGCAAACATTTTTGAGTTGTCATACCGAAAATTTTTTTTTGGAAAAAAATCTCTTTTCATGAAAAGTTGAATAACTTTGTCAATTACTGACCAATTTTCATAAACTAAATTGCGTTACAATTCCTAATAAATGTTTTCTATGAATCCGTGCAGGACTAGTGTAGTCTCAATATAATTTAGTGTATAGAAAAATCGTCAAAGTTGAAAAACGTAAAAAAAGTTGAGAAAAAGTTGTATTTGCAGAGTAAATACACACAGCTTTCTCAAGTTTTCCCAAACAATATATATATCGTTGGAAAGGTTTAAGTATCGTCTTTCAGGATCCGGTTAAATTTTTAAAATCGCTTAGCAATCAGGTAAGTTATAAGCCAATAAGTGGACAAAGGTAGGCAAAATCGGTTTTTTGACCATAAGTCCAGATTTTGGGGGTGTCCGGCAAATTTCAAGTATAGAACATTCTTTAACTCAATAAGACCTACCAGAAAAATAACATTATCTCCCAGGTATTTCAACTTCGTTCCATTTTGTCGCACTGTGTTATCGGTAACAGAGGCATTACACATTCATACATTCAACACATTCCGAAATTTGCTTACAATGTTTTTTACAGACATTTTTATTACAATTATAACAGAAAACTTTTGTTCTATTATTTTTGTGCGGTCCACAAATATAACAAACTCCTGATTTTGGTTGTTGTTGCGAAGCTGGTTCGCTTCGCTTCGATTGATGTATTTAAAAACATCAATATATCCTTAGGTAATTTTTGTACTTATGGTTTATTGATATCATAACGTAACAAAATTTATACCCAACACAATTAAAAATTACACGTTTTTATGTACGTGCCTATACTTTTTACTCACACAAAACAATAATAGAAATTTTCACCTTCATCTAAACACTTTTTTCCAATTAACTACAAAAAATGTTTGCAAGTTACACTTGATTTTTTTGTTACACGAGAAGGCGCGCCGCGGCAATTTAGCCGCAAAAACGAGACACTAATTTTTAAACACAAATAGCACCTAAACGAAATGTCGTAGCAACCAGCGGTTAACGGTAAACCACGCTGCATCTCAAAACTTACAAAGTAGACATGGGTAACGCTGCACTGCGTTACGCTATTGAGTTAAAGCACTAAAGTGCATTACTGCGCTAATTCACTTATTTTAAAAAAAGTAACGCAATAGCGCAATAATACAAATTACACGCTCAAAGCAAAATGAGAAAATATTTTTGCAGCGAGCGAAAACTGCACAAGTTTTACGTCGCCTTAAACATGGAAATAAAATGTTCGAAGCCAACATTGTCGAGGAAGATGCTGTTAAGCATATGAAGTGTGTTTGATTGTTATGATGCTTTGCCAAACAAGCAATGGTTTTTTCAATATGTCCAACGTGTTCGATTTTAAGAGTACAAACAAACTTGAACCAAACTTTTAACTTGCTGCAATGCCAGAATCCTTTGATGTTTTAGTTTTGTTTGACGCGCACTCTAAAAACTCACCGCACTCAAGAAATTGCCCACATAACGCAATTCAAAAACAGCTTGCGCAGATAAACATGTTGATAATACAGGTATCATAATATTTCAAACTGCTTCATGACGCAATTGCGTTAAAGTATTACGCTGCTACAGTGAACTGAGCTTGGGTTAGTGTAGCAGCGTAGCATTTTTTTCCAGGTTACCAATCTCAAGTTGTTTTTTTTAACTATAATCAGATCGCATCTTAAGTATTTGTGTTTATATTAGAAATCATCTTCATTCAATTATTTGTGATCGATTTTTTTTTCGATCATATATTAACATTATTTTTTATCGTTATTTTTTCGATCATAAATACAAATTATATTTGATCTTTATTTTTTTCGAACAAAAATAAAAATCATTTTGTTATTTTTTGATCGATATTTTTCAAGCAGAAATAAAAATTATTTCTTGATTGAAATTATATCGATTGAAATTTCAATCAAATCAATATTTACAAATAAAACTGTTTAGAGTTAAAATAAAGAAGTTATTGCTTCGAACCCACGTTACTAAGTGAACAACGATTTTGACGAAGATAAGGACAAGATCTTAGACATGGATTTGGAAAAGGATTTGGATTAGTACTTGGACAAGGATTAGGTTAGGCAAAGATTTGGTCAAGGATTAGGACAAGGATTAGAATAAGGACCAAGACAAGAATTTGAATAAGAACTTAGACAAGAAAATATTAGAAGGATTAGTAGACAAACTGGTAGCATGAAATGGTTGCAAAAATACTAGTAGAAAATATTGATGGAAAATAGTATTAGAACACTAAAGAAAATATTAGTAGAAAATAGCTGTAGTAAATAGAAGTACAAAATATAAGTAGTGTCCCATCTTATTTCGTTTTCAAGATATGGCGTTTTTTCTAATTTTTAAGGTTATCATATCGACCAACCCCTCTATCTGTGCGTCGAGAGTTCGATGCCACCCACCCTCTTTAGAAAAGCCAAAACCACTTTTATTTTTTCCCATCTTCTTTTGTTTTCGAGTTATAGCGCTTTTTTAAGTTTTCATTTTATAATAATTTATATCTTAATATGCATGTTACTTTTTTGATCGATTTAATATAGATCAAAAAATAATATTTTTAATCTGATCGAAAAAATATCGATCAATGACTGATTTTTGAAGTAAGTAAGTAAGATTGATTTTTATTTCTGGTCTAAAAAATATCGATCAAAAGTAATTTTTATTTCTGCTCGGAAAAATAAAGATTAATCATTCATTTATATTTCTGATCGAAAAAATAACGATCACTAAATGATTTTTATTTCCGATCGAAAAAATAACAAAAAAATAACTTTTTTTCTGATTGAAAAAACGACCAAAACATAATTTTTATTTCTGATCGAAAAAATAACGACAAAAAATAATTGTTATAAAAGGATTGATTGATAGCGATAATCGTTATTTGTGGTCCCTGGAAAAATTAATGACATTTTAATTTTCTTATCTTTTTCAGTGCAAACTGCGCTGAGCACATCTTCTTGCTTAATGTTAAGCAGCGCTACTTTTTGTTTTGCGCTAAAGCTAAATATTGCGCTAAAAAAAAAGCTAAAAAATAGCGCAGTAACCCAAAATCGCAGGAATTTGTATTTGCTTCATGTACAGTTTTTCTATGGATTTTCATTGCTTTTAAGGTACATGAAATGAAACTAACATCCAACTTCCAACTTGTCTTGCATACCAGAAATGGGTATGTACATATTGTTTCATATCTAATACTCACGTTGAACAGCATGCAATCATGTTTGAAGTATAAAATTTGTTTATTTTTGGTTAATGCTAAAAATACGCTATTTGTTCGGTAGTACTTCATATTAATTGAATAATTAAATGAATTCATAAGCAACATGAGTCTTTCGATGGATAAATTGTTTCAGGATTTCGTAATTAATTTCATTTATGTTTAATAAGTGAAGACAATATGCGCTTAGGTCAACTTGCTACTTCACCACAAAGCTCAGTGCATTCAACAAATTGACCACATAACGCATCGCGCTATCCAAATCAAAAACAGCCTGCGCTGGTCTTGATGATACAGATATCATACCATTTCAAAATGCTTCATGGCGCAATTGCGTAAGCGCATTACGCTGATACAGTAAACTGCGCTGGGCATGGTGTAGCAGCGCAGCATATTTTGCTGCGTTACCCATGTCTATTACAAAGTCACTTGAGTGGCAGCGGCCAGCTACCATTATATTTACTTGAAAAACACAAATAAAACATTTTGCGGCTAATTTGCCGCGGCGCGCCCTCCGAAGGGTTAAACAATTACGACAGTTTTTTTTTTCCCTTCACAAGAACTTTCAGCTATTTTATATATATATATAAATATATATATATAAATATATATATATAATATATGTTAAAAAAACATTTTATACTCAAACGAAAAAAAAATTTTTTTTTCTTCACAAAAACTTTCAACAAAACTATTTTTTTTATACTAAAACTCATAAGAATTAAAAAAACAAAACTCAACTTATTAGAGTTCACCTATTAAATTACGTATTAGAAAAATAAATCAATACATCAAATTATAAAAAAAAAAAAATTAAATGCATATATATGATCACACAATTAAATTTATTAGTTTGTATTTATTTAAACCTTTTTTTCAGATTATTTCCAGGATGAATCCTATTTGACATAAAAACAAAAAAACAAAGAAAGATTATTATATTGAAATTACTTATTAAGGATAAAATTTAATTACTAAAGGAATAGATTCAAATTATCGAAAAAAAAATAATAAAATATATTATAAAGTTGATATTTATTTAAACTTTTTACTATTAGCTTGTTATATAAATTATTCAATGTATACAAAATGTAAAATACTCTATGCTCATTTCTGCTCACCGGTCAGTAACGCGACAGAAAATTTTTCAACCTCTTTAAGGAAAAAAATTTTCTTTTATAAGGGGGGAGGGATGTTGTGACCCGCACAACATTACCCTGTACACTTTGTACAACCCTAACATGCACTTAACCCTGTACACTTTGTACAGCCCGACCTCACACAATGCCAGAATCTTCGATCGATTCTTTAAAAAAAAACTAAAACATAAATATCAATAAATATTGCCTCGGCATTTGCTGGCAAAATTTATGATTATTATTTCCATGAACGACCAAGACCCAATTCAAGTGCAGTGACTCGAATTGCTGGCGTTCATGAAAAACTGACTTAATTTTAGCGCACGCTTAAAATTACCAAAATAAACAAAACCATTGCTTGCTTTTAGTTGTCAAGTGTTTCCGACTACAACGTCGGCGACAACAAAAAGCAAAGCAATAAACTGTTTGGGTGCATCGGCATTAGCTTGCACGGTCAGCATAATAGCGATCATTTCCCTACCCTAGTTGCTGCGCTGCTCGCAAAGTGCAATGCCTGCAGCTACGCAACATGTAAGGCGTACGTGATCGCGTATCGCTAAAGGGGAAGTAATATGTAAATGAATGTAAAGATTTTATGTATGACATGTATTGTTTTGATTGGGTAGAATCGATACATAATTTCCACTTATGGGAAATAATGGGAATTGTGGGAGTTTTCTGGAAGAAAGGAACCTCTTTGAAAAGTGAGAATTTTCCTTTATAAACCCGTGACCGGCGCAGAAACGGGCACAGAGAGTTTTAAAGAGTTTTAGAGTTAAAACAAACTAATAAGGTCGCAGCCTCGCCTAGCGGGTCTTTTTAGTTAATAAATAATTATAAACTAAAAAAAAACACAACATTGGTCGCAGCCTCGCCTAGACAGCGGGCCTATGTTGTAGAATAAATAAAATTAAATTAAAAAACTTAAACAAAATATTTTTACTCGCTCTCCTGTCTCTGGTCTCTCTTCTCCATGCGGAAAGCACGGAGACAACGGACGTAAAATACTACATTTGGTGGCAGCGGTGGGATACGCTACATCCCTTAAAACCGACAAAAAGGATAACTATCTTTTAATAAAACAAAAAAAGAAATAAACATAATATAATTACAAAAAAAAAATATAATACAAATATTTTTTCATATAAAGCGTACCGAGGGAGGCTTCGACATCGGCAGTGTTGCTTCAAAAAAAAAAAAACAAAAAAGTGAAAAAAAGCGCCCCGAGGCTAAAACATCGGAAAAGTGAAAAAAAATAAATAATAAAAAAAAGCCCAGGATAACCAGCTCTAAGACGTGAAGTCTCCTGGTCCATCTGTAAACGAAGACCAGGGTAACCAGCTATAGGGCTCAAAGCTTCCTGTCAACATAAACATCATCAACAACATCAATAAACAACAAGAACATCAAAAACAAAGACGAATCCAACATACACGAATAAATCAATAACCATCGAAAACCAACGGTCTTACGAAATTAACGGAACATCAAAGCGAACAAAGACGACTCAAAATAAACAGTCAATTAAAATCAACGGAAAATCTTCAAGAACATAAAAAAAAAAACATATAGTAAGCGCAGCTAAATTTTTAAAACCCATATATTGTACGTATTATATATATATATTAGGGCGGGTCGATTTAAAAATCGCTCAATGCTCTGTGAAAATCGTATTCTAGGGATCAAAATAAGAAACTTCGCCGAAGGAACCATACCTCTAAAACGAATTCTGATGTCCCCCAATTTGGGTCGAACTTTTGGGTAGGGGCAAATTTTGAATTCCTCGAAACTAGTTTTTTTAAAACGGTTCGATAGATAACTCGAAATCTATTGGTTCAGTTTCAATGATTTTTTTTTTTGCATTTTGTTCGTTATTTTGTCCTTTAAGCATCCCCCTTAAATTCAAGCATCTATTTTTTTTAATAAACAAAAAAGCGCGCGAAAATGTATCTATTTTTTTAACTTTTTACTTCAACTTCCGCCATAATTAAAAAAAAAACACCGGGGGTCTTACGTAGGGTGGATGCTTAATATATCGACTCATAACCGCCAAAATATCTTAAGCGACATAATATCCGATTTATGTTTTTTGATGAAAATCGATAATTTGCGATGGTTTACATCGTCTGTCAAAATTTCATAGGTGTACGAAATTAGATTATGAATTTAAACCAAAAGCATGATTTTTTCTCGCTGAGTATAAAAATGTTTTATGTCTTTATTTGTGATTGGAGAGTTTTAGAGAATGTATAAACGAAATTTGGATGCTCTGCAATGAATAGGAGCGAAGTTACGCAACATTGCATATGTGCAATTTTATGCAGGCAAGCAATTAAAATTAGTAAATGATGGTTTATATATTAATTTTTATTAATTTGTATTTTACATTTTTGAAGTGGAGTTATATGCTTTTAATAACTTAAACTAAGATATATATCCCAGTTTTTTATGTAGTCAATTTAAATTGACAATTTTAAACAAAGGAAAATAAAAAACACGGATTTACAAGGTCAGAAAGATTTTGTTTCTTAATTTGAAGCTTATTGTATAAGAATTCATTAAATAAGTACATAAAATATTATTCATTACGAAATTTTTTTAAACCATTTCTATTTTGATTTTATTTTGTTATTTTATTAAAACATACTCTTGTCTAAACTATTGAGCAGCTAACATGAGTGTATCCATTGCACCTTGGTAATTTATATGTAGAACGCTTGTTGTCCCATTGTGGCCAGGGATCAAAATGGTCCAACCGAACTTTTGTTTGAGATAGTGGGAAACTTCTCGAATGTTTTGTCATTTTTTGCAAGGTTTTTTGATAATTCGGAAGGTCTTCCACTTTTTGTGGACAGTTTTCCTACTTTGTTAAGACTTTCTACCACATACGAACGAAAATTGACAAATATTATGTTTTCATGATTACCGCTTTATTGTTCCGCACGCTTATACAAAAGCAATGCATTTACTAATATTATCGTATAGCGCATTTTTATCTTGTATCTTCCAATAAATGAGTGGAACATATTGACTTCCCCCATAAATGTATTCTATTGTGAAACAATATTCGGACACTCAATGGATATGTTTTTACACAACTTCTTATCAAATCGTTCAGCTATGGTCTTAGGACTTTTACCACAATGGTGTGACATCAAATTAACAACTTTATTATCTCTCCATGAAATCAAATGTACGTTAACATCATCATGGTAAGCTACATATTCCACAGACTCTCCTCGAGATGTCTTCATTAATATGGGAACACTCTGTAGTTTTGAGTTCGGAATTCTTTTCTGACGGATTGTACCCAATAAATACCCCTTTTGGCTAGTTCAATCATTAGTGGTAGTGCTGACATAATGATTATCATAAAAAACTTTGTAATTCGTATGAGAAGTACTGCCCGTAAAACTCTTTTATAACAATATTTACACAAGCCCAAGATCATTTTCTTCGTGGTGACGAAGACAGGGGCTGTTTTCTTGACCCAAGTAATTTCTTTTTAAAATTAATTTATTTTTAATTTTAGTTTTAAATATAGTTAAGTGCATGGAATTGCACATCTGCAATATAACCTCATATCTGCAATGTAACTTCAAAATGTCTCAAATGCATGATATTGCATATTTGCAATTAAGCCATTTATTTTATTAAATTAAAGTTATAATGCACAAAAAAATGAGTAAGCTTAAAGAAAATTAACTTATATTCTCGAACATAACTTCCATTTGAACGTTTTTTTGATATTTCTTGTATAATTATTAAAAATATTCACTTATTTTTCCTACGTATAAGACAGATCTTTTTCAAATCAATATTTTGGACAAATTAAATCCCCAATTTGACAAAAGAAGACAACAACTAATAAAAAAATGTCTAAATTTATTTTTAAATAAAAGTTCGTTAGGTATATTCACAGGGTGTGTATGCTATATATTTTAGAAGTCAAAATTGCATATGTGCAATCCCATGCAACGAAGGGTTAAGTACACACTACATGTTTGTTTACATTTTTCATGACAGCAAAGTGTCGCTTAAGATGAAATTCTCTAAAAGAAATGAATCAATATAAGAGATAAAATTATTAAAATAAAATTAATAGCAAAGAGATAAGAGTGGCGTCCGTGGCGTAGTTGGTTAAAGTGCGTGGCCGCTATGTCAAAGAACTTTGGAGACCCAGGTTCGAACCCCAGCAGCGACAGAAAATTATTTCAATTAAAAATAATTTTTCTGTACGGCCGCCACCTCTCTGCAGACAATGGCAAACCTCAGAGAGTAATCAAATGCCATGTAAAGCTTCTTGAGAATAAGAACATTACGTTCATCGCCGTTCGGAGTCGGCGTTAAACATGTAGGTCCCTTTCTCGGTCAATTGTGTACAAACTTAATAACACGCACAACACAATTGATCATAAGAAGCTAGGTCAAAGTCCTTTCAAGGGCTGAAATGGCCAGTTATTTATTTATTTTTAATTTTTTAAAGAGATAAGAGATAAAAGATAAAATTAATAGCAAAGATAATTAAAAAAAACCTTCTCCTGTAAAATTTTCTTTTTG
This sequence comes from Pherbina coryleti, assembly GCA_943735915.1. Classification (NCBI taxonomy): domain Eukaryota; kingdom Metazoa; phylum Arthropoda; class Insecta; order Diptera; family Sciomyzidae; genus Pherbina; species Pherbina coryleti. The sequence continues at coordinate 101,884,872 of OX030951.1, forward strand.
GCGCTTAAGATATTTTGGCGGTTATGAGTCGATATGGTCTATGCTTTAAAACAGGCCTAATCACAAAGGTGGCCCTTGTTGTAATAATTGGACCATTTATTAAAATTGAATAAAACTCATATTTTGCTTGCGCCAAATTTACGACGAAATGCACTTGCGAAAATTAACTATAACAAACAACAACAACATACGCATCGAAACGCACAAGCGTGCGGCGCAACCACCAAACATACAGCATTGTTGTTGTGCGTGTGTTTTGTTAGTGGAATAGAAATTTAGACGATCTCGTGTTCTGCTACGCATGCTTGTCGCGTATGTATTTTGTTTTTGGGATTTTTTTATCACAACATTCTTTGCGCTTGCAAAAAGCAACAAATTACGTTGCCGTCGATGGTGGTGACGCTAAAATTTTCGCTTTTGTTGTTGTTAACGTATTTTGATGTTTATTTTATTCAGGCGATTATCTTTCTTAATTAGGCTTTGACCCTTTTATTCATTTCGCTGATTAGGCCTGCTTTAAAATGTCATTTGATTTTTTTGTTTCCGATACATTGGAAAGGCCATATCCATCGAACCGTTTTGGATGTCTTTTTTCCAATACCATTTCCAGCGCCCTCTACATAAAAGCCAGAACTGTATTTAAAAAAAAAAAATATTTTTATAAAGTATTTTTTATGTTAAATAACCTGTATAAATTAAAAAAACTTCTTATATCTAAAAAAATTGTTTTGAAAACAGCTTCTGTTTTTTGTTGTTACACGTATATTGTACCTTAAAATAAAAGAAATGTGTTATGAAATTTTTATTAATTTATTTATTTTAAAAATCTAAAATTATCAAAAGCATGCAGGAGTGCATACTGTATCTTTAAAGATACAACCAACTAAAGTGACCCAGTGAGGTGCCAAATGATCGAAATTTTTTCGAACCACTTAAAATCACCAAAGGACATGTTTTGAAAGCAGTCAGTGTTTTTTCCTAATCAAAATTATTTATCTGTTCCTAGAAGTTAAACTGTTAAGCATCGCGTTTATTTAATTAAAAATTTTTTTTTTTTGACTTTGTACATAATTTTTTATTTGTGATTTAATTTTTGAATTCTGGCGTCCGTGGCGTAGTTGGTTAAAGTGCGTGGCCGCTATGTCAACGAACCTGGAGACCCGGGTTTGAACCCCAGCAGCGACAGAAAATAATTTGAATTAAAATAATTTTTTCTGTACGGCCGCCACCTCTCTGCAGACAATGGCAAACCTCAGAGAGTAATCAAAATGCCATGTAAAGCTTCTTGAGAACAAGAACATTCCGTTCATTGCCGTTCGGAGTCGGCGTTAAACCTGTAGGTCCGGTTCTCGGTCAATTGTGTACAAAATAATAACATGCACAACACAATTACCCATACGAGGTGTGGCAATTAAGTTCCGGGAATTTAGTTATAATTCGAAAACTGGTAACACTGCGTATTTTGTATATACATGTCTAGAGGGCAGTGACCTTTCTTCAGTTCCAGTCAAAGTTTGAAGTCGATCGCACGTTCAGTTTGTGTTTTATGCGTGTTTTTTGGAAGTGCTTTTTTAAGTCGCGTCACGAAAATGAGTGATTTACTTTACAAGCAATGTGTCGTGATCCAATTTCTGGTGAAATTAGGCGATAAACCTTCGGAAATCCTTCGAAAACTGCAGGTGGTGTATGGAGATGACTGCATGTCGAAAACTCGGGTGTTTGAGTGGGCAAAGCGGTTTAAAGAGGGGCGTGAATCAGTAGATGACGATTTGCGTGAAGGAGCCCCTGTGACGTCTCGTACTGACGCGAATGTCGACCGCCTACGCAAGCTGATCACGTCTGACCGTCGCCAAAGCATTCGTACATTGTCTGACAAATTGAACATCAACAAAGAAACCGTTCGATAAATTTTAAACGAGAAACCGGCTGGATCTTGCACCACGACGACGCGCCGGCCCATTCCTCATTAGTTGTGCGTGAGTTTTTGGCAAACAAAGGCATTCCAACGTTGCCGCAGCCACCCTATAGCCCTGATATAGCCCCCTGCGACTTTTTCTTATTCCCCAAGATGAAGTCGTACCTCAAGGGAATTCACCATGGTGGCGTACAGGAGGTCAAGGAAGCCGTAACAAGGGTGCTGAACGGTCTAACGTCGGAGGATTACCAAGGGTGCTTCCAATCATGGGAGCAACGTTGGAAACGTTGTGTAGAGTTAGAGGGAGACTATTGTGAAGGTCGATAATAAACTTTTGATTAAACTTAATTTTTTCGTGTTTTATTGACGAATTCCCGGAACTTAATTGCCACACCTCGTACACCTTTTTTTTTGTTTCGAAATTTACACTGCAAGAAAATGTAGGGTCATTTTTGAATAGATTTTTGCAATCGCTCTTTACGTCAAACAGATGTAGCGTATCAGTGCGAGCGGAACTTGAGCAACTCCGATCCTGAGTTCTGCTCCTTGTGGGTTAAATTCAGAGTTCGCTCCCATTTGATGCACTTCTGCTACATCTATAGAAGTCCGAATCTAGGGAGGGAGCCCACTTTTAACAAATTGGACTCTCTCTCTGATTCTATTACGCACATTTTGGGGTTGTTCCCTGACAGCGAGATCGTTGTAGCCGGCGATTTCAATGTCCACAACCCTTGCTGAATCGAACTCTTTGCTAAATCGAACCAACTGATTCAATTAGTGAAGGAACCAACTTTCATCCTTAGAGTTGGTCTGCAAAGCCATAAAATCTTAGACCTTTTTCTGACTTCGCATCATGAAAAATATGCACCTCTTGGTAATTCGGACCACTGCACCATATCCGCTACTTTTCCATATTCTAGCCTAAGCACTCCTACGCCTAAAGCCCCGAAGAGGATCGCTTGGTTTTATGGAAAAGCAAATTGGATTGCTTTAAATAATTTTTACCACAATTTCAATTGAAAATTATGTTTCGCTGATAGAAATGTAAATGCCACGACACTTATGGTACAAGAAATTATTTTATTGGGCATGCGGTCTTTCATCCATGATAAAATGAGAAGCATTAAGCCTAAAGACCATTCCTGGTTTAATGAGACATGCAGGATTGCAGTCAGGTCCAAAGAGGAAGCCTTTCAGAATTGGCGTTCCAACAAGAATGCTGAAACTAAAAGAAAATGAAAAACTAAATTGAGGCTAGGAATCGCTGTAATGCAGTTTTAAAAAAGTTTCTTCACGAAACTCACATCAGAGAACAGGTTCTTTTCTGCCCCAAGGGGAGCAAAAACTTTTGGTCATTCGTAAAGAGAGTTAAAAATCAGACTGTCTTCGTCGATTCCTGCTCTTTTAAAGGATGACCAAATCTTCACTGACTCGGCTGATAAAGCGAACCTTTTGGCTGGATTGTTTGCACAAAATTCCACAATCCCGGCTAGCAATCAGCCACCGCCCCCTGTAGAGAATAAATCGTCTGCAATGCAGGAGAATACATTTTCGAACGAGAGCAGTTAAAAGAGTCCTTGCAAACCTCAACATAAGCAAATCTTCTGGCCCTGGTGGTATACCACCAATTGTGCTAAAAATGTGTGCTTCTACACTGGCTCCACCTTTGCGTAACCTTTTCAACATCTCCTAAAGGACAGGAGTATTTCCATCTTGTTGGAAGGTCGCGAACGTTCAGCCGGTACCCAAGAAGGGCGATGCCACGAATCCTGAGAACTACCGACCCATTGCGATATGCTCTACGCTCTCCAAAGTCATGGAGAGTGTAATAAACTTCCACCTAATGATGAAATATCTAGAACGCAACGAATTACTTAGTGACCGTCAATACGGCTTCCGTAGGGCTCGGTCTACTGGTGACCTCATGGCGTTCCTCACGGAGAAGTGAGGAACAAGCAGGGTTGTTGCTCTGGAGATTTCTAAGGCGTTTGACCGAGTGTGGCATAAAGCTCTCGTGTCAAAACGAATTGCATATGGTGTTGGTGGTCACTTTGCTCGATGGATCACGTGTTTTCTAAAAGACAAGTCGATTCGTGTCGTGGTTGACGGCATTTCGTCAAGTGAACACGCCATCGGTGCTGGAGTACCTCAGGGTTCAGTCCTATCGCCAATTTTGTTTCTGGTTTTTATCAACGACCTTCTGTCGTTGACTCATGACCCAATTCATTCGTTTGCGGACGACAGCAGCATTTGCCATTCATATTCCTTCAAAAAACGCGCGAGCTCTTTGGAGATTGAGAGAAAGAGTCAAACTATGAATTATACACTTAGGAAAAATCTCTGAGTGGGGGCTAGCTAATAGAGTTGACTTTAATGCTAGCAGGACCCAGTGTTGCCTGTTAACCCACAAACGAATGAATTGTCCCTTAGCTCCCCTCAATATGAATGGTGTAGATCTTGCTGAGTCAGATGCTATTGACGTTCTGGGCATATCGACCAAATTTGATCTCCGTTGGAATGATCATATTTTCGATGTGTCGAAAGAAGCGGCCAAGTGCCTAGGTTTTTTAAAACGGTGTAAGAAGTACTTCACTCCAACTGATCTACGCGTGATCTATACCTCATATATAAGGCCGAAAATGGAGTACAATTCGCACATTTGGGCAGGGGCTTCAACATCTTATTTGGAGCTTCTGGACCGAATTCAACGACGTGCGATATATCTCATAGGGGATGAAAACATTTCGTCTTCTCTCAACTCTCTTGAGCATCGACGCAATGTTGGTTGTTTAAGCCTTTTGTACAGGTACTACCATGGGAAGTGTTCAAGGAAGATACATGACTTGACGCCATCAACTCGTGTGTTTTCCCGGTCCACTCGGGCAGCTCACCAAGCCCATCCCTTTACCATTGCCTTGATGCTCAATAGAACCTCGCATTACCGGGATAATTCGTTCTTTAGTCGTAAAGCAAAATTGTGGAACAATCTCCCTGCGAGCGTGTTCTCCGACAGTTTCGACCTGTGTAAATTTAAAACAAATCTTCACCGACACTACTCTATCTTTCCACCCTCCAACTAACTATCACCCGTCTTCCGAATCAACACAATGCTTTCGCATTCATAGGGGGCATCCCCTGAGCGTTTGTTTAGTCTAAAAAAAAAATATCCTTTTTTGTCAACTTTTTCAAATAATATGTTTTTAATTTTCTTTACTTTATTCTTTTTAATTTGATATCACATTTGTTCTGATAGGACATAAACTTCTATACTAAACAATTATTCAAAGATAGTTATCTTTTAAAATTTCAAAGTCCTGTAGGGACCAAACTAGAGGTGACCCGAAAAAATAATTGCATATTCGTGATCAGCGTACACGAAAATATAAAGAACCGATAACAAAGTGGGCGAGGTTTTTTAAAAGGTGCAAATTGTTGTACAGTGTAATAAAAAAATGAGTATATTTTCCAATACAAATAAATAAACATAAAAATAAATGTTTTTGGAATTTTTTGTAGAGGTTTTTGACCATTAATTTATAATTGCAATTTTTAAATGATGAAAAATAAAAATTCAATTTTTTCCCGACGTTTCGACACTTTCTTGGCGACATCTTCAGGGGAGATATTTTATTTATTCCTTAAAACACAATAATTAATAATTTTTCAAAAACAATTAAACACACCCTACTTTACATTTATGGATACATTAAATACATATTTTTTCAATAAAACGTAAGTTTAAGTAACTTTAAATAACAATAAACGTTACATTACATAAAACATTTAAAAACAGAAATTTTTTTTAACACGTATTTAAAATTAACTAATTATAACCTATACGTCAATTGCTACTGCATAGTTGTTATTTATATTGTCTGTGTCTTCGTTGATATTTATCGCTTTTTGCCCTCTTTGTTGTATTCTTAAGCTTGCTAATGCCATTCTACTTTTTGTTTTGTTTTCAACGTCCAAGATTCTTACAGCCTCAAAATCAGCTGTGTGACCTGAAGTCAATATGTGTTGCGCTGGCGCTATTGTAGTTTTTTTTTTTTCTTATGTCTAGCTTGTGTTCTGTCATTCGTATTTTTAGCGCTCTTTTTGTTGTCCCTATGTACATAATGGTATCTTTTGACGTAGTGTCTCTGTTCACCAACATCCCGACAAACTTAGCTATAAAATCTGTGGCAATATGACAGAGTAGCTTAAGTCGACATAAGCGAAAAACTGAAATTCTACATATTGTTATTAACCATTTCAAGGTGCACAATTGTGTCCTACCCTTGTTTAAATCCGACTCTTAAAATGAAAGTTATGCCGATTTTTCTAATGACCATACACAAATTTTACATATAAAAATGAGAAAAAGGATTTTTAAAAATGTAAATAACTCACAACTATATTGTTGGACTTAAGCTACTCTGTCTTATTGCCACAGAAATATATAATGAACCAATGGGACGCAATTAAAAACTTGACCAGCATTCCACGACAGCAATTTATAAATATTTTAGAATTCTGTTTGAACGAAAACAACTATTTCATATTTGACAACGTAGTATACCATCAAATATATGGTATGCCTATGGGCAGTCCACTATCTCCGACAATAGCAGACATAATTCTGGACAACTTACTTAACGAAACAATAAAAGTTCTTAAAAATAATGACATCAATATTACTTTCATTTGCAAGTATGTAGACGATATCCTAGCAATAATAAAGAAAAAAGACTTAGACATTATTCATAAAACACTAAATAGTTACCACAAAAACATACAATTCACAACTGAAATTGAACAAAATTATAATATACCATACTTAGACGTCCAACTACACAGGAAAAATAATGGAATCATTTTTGACTGGTTTACCAAAACTACATGCTCAGGTAGACTTATAAATTTCCACTCGACGCAACCAATGCTGCAAAAAATAAATACGGTGACCAACTTAATAAACAAAATATCTACATTAGCAGACACACAGTTTCTGGACAAAAACATAAAAAATACAAAAACAACGACTACCCAACAAATCTCACCAATTCCTTAATATTCGATACAATACATGAAAATAAAAAACATAGTAAATCTATACAATTATATAAAAATGAAACTTGAAAGACTGGCTTTTGGCATTGACGCAGAGGTAAGCTCAAGAACCGCTGCACAGATTTAAGTGAAATTTCTACTATTCTTACAATAATTTATTGTAGATTAATCATGTAAACTCAGAATTTTTATGTATTAAATATTTGGGAAGTTTTTGGCTAATAATTTCGCGTAATTAGAAATTTTTATCAAATTCAGGACTTTTGTGCCATCACAGCTTCGACACACTCCTTGCTTACATCAAGCAATATGTTGATTTCTCCTCAAGGGTCGTTTGTCAAATATAAATCATTGTAATAATAGGTCTGTTCCCGTACTTTTTGGGCTAAATATGGTAAAACTGTCAAAAACGTGAGTAAGGAAAAATCTCTCAAAAATATTGAAAAACAAAAAAGTACGGGAACGCTTTTTGGACTAAAATTGTGTAAACTGTTAAATAAAATCGTTTGTTTGGTGTGGAGCATTGGCAGTGCAGACGACATGCTAAAGATTTTGAACAATATAAAAATTAATTCTCAAATAAACATTTATATTTAGTTTTTACACAATTTACCATGTTTTTGGTTTTCATTCCAACAGTATTTTATTTATTTTAAAGAACTTTTATTGTTTTGCAATTTCTTTGCTAACATGTAAACATATGATTTTAAGCAGTTTGACACTTTTACCATTTTTGCCAGAAGAAATTTCTCGGACTGAAACTTGCAGATTTTGACAGGGAGGGGAAATTTTTTACTCTCTCGATTGCAATCTCTTTTACCATTTTTTCGAGTACGGGAACGCTTCTCGGACTAAAACCTGTAAAAATGGTAAATTGGACTAAAACTTTAGAATACGGGAACTGACCTAATGTTTGAGATTTTGAAGTGACAACGTTAAGTTTTACCGCGTAGGTTTCCAAAAAATGTCAAAAGTTTTTTCAAAATGCATTGGCGTTGCATTGAATTGTTTCTCGCTGAGTATAGTTGCTTTGATAAAAATAGAAAAAGTTCACCACATTTACAACAGTAAATATATTGACAATTGCAAATATATCTTATTCTCGTCCAATTTTAAAAGCTGGTTTCTTGACAGAGTTCTCAATAGCAAGAGGTGTTGACAGTTAATTTGTATGTAGAAATCCAGCTCAGCTAACCCTCTCATATTTTGCTCGCCTAATCAAATAAACGATTATAAATGTATAAAAATATATAATAAAAGAACAATTAGAACCTACTTTCTATGTTCGTCGTCCATTTTATTGAAATAATTTAAAACTGTCAAAACAAAGTGTTGCTTCCTAGAAACAGTATTGATCAAATATGTTGTGGGGAATAATACAAGTGCAAAATTAGATTTTAAGCTTAAGGTACGGCGAATACATTTTTGTTTCTATAAATATTTTTAAAGGGTTCCAAAAATTGTGACAAAAAAAAGTGTAGTTCTCTTCTGATTAAGAAGTTATATTGGTTTAAAGTTATATCTTAAAAGAATGATATCTCTGAAAGAAAGAGTAAATAAATGTCATTTAATGTCATTAAATGTCATTTAATGTCATTAAATGTCTTGATAACTTGGACATTAGATGTTCGGTGTCGGCATAAAATCTAGTAAGGGGTTTTTTTAGAGGCGGGGAATTTTAAATTGGCAACACTATTTTCTCTCACAGCCTATTTGACATTTCTCGGTTATTTTGGTTTGCCAATTCATCATGAATGGACTCATTATGATGACTGGGCAAAAAAAAAAAGATTATTTCAGTGATGACATAATTGTAGACATAATTGTTAACTTTTTCGAGCAAAAGGAAGGCAATGATGTTACAAACATGTGCACGATACATTTAATTTACTGAAAGAAACATTTGACGAACTAGTAATTTCACAAATTTTTCACCCTGTGAATTGTTCACATCGTTCGTGTACTTTGGCACAATTAGATTATTTTCTTTGGGTATATGTAAAACCACTTGTCTATGATGATAAACCATGGTATAATAGTACAAGGTAGTATTGACAGTTGCTTGGGAAACCAGCATCTATCAAAAAAAAAAAAGACAAGAAAGAGAGCGTTCAATTATTGCTTATGTTTTCGCCATTAAACATTTAGCGCTTGCAAATAACCAAACATTTGCTTACAAAATATTGCATATTTTATTTTATTAATAGTGAATTATTATTACTACAACGAAGATAACTTGTGAACTTTGTGTTATTAAGTGCAAACATAAAAAAATGTTGAAAACGTTCAAATGCAGCAACCTCAGCAGCTGCAGATGCATATGGACGAAATTAAAGAAGTTTTCAATTAAAATTAAAACACCACGGCTGGAAAACGTTAAACACATATCACACATCATTTTTTCACAACTTTCATTATTATAATTGTTTAGTTAACGTAGATATTTTGTGGAATTTATTTATTTTAATATTCGTTTAATTTTTGTTGCACGACCAACTGTTTTTGACAGATGATTGCCTTGTTGCTGAGAAAATCAATACTTGTCAATGCTACGTGTATAATTGTATCATGATGATAAACCAGAAACAATTGAGCACTTAGAATCCAACATTCCAATCATTATAGCCGAAATACAGGCAAATTTACTGCGAAGAGTGTTTCAAATTTGACTTCCAAATTACACTATGAACGTACAAGTCGCGACGGCTACATACTTGAAATCATGTTTAAACATTAATCTCAAAATATTATCTTTAAAAAATAAAAATAAATAAAGAATGCAACAGTTTAGTTAAAGATGTAGATTGGAATTAGTGAAAGAATTATTGAAATAGGTTCAGTAGTTTTTAAGTTTACATCACATGAAGATTCGTGTTAAAACTTTTATATACAAGGTGGCGCAAAGTTAATCATCCGATTTTGTTTTTAATTAACTTTTATACTAAATAAAAAAAAAATATTTTGAGTTATGGAAATCTTTATTTGGACCTTTAAAATTTTTTCTGTTAAGTGAAAAAGATGATATCCGTCAAGTGGATGCCGCCAGTGTTGATACACATTTACCCGTTTTATCGGATTTTCCATGACTTCCCACAAGATTTCCGGAAATAACTGTCGAATATTCTCCTTAAGGTCTATGATTGCCTCAGTTTTGTTGATATAAGCCCGCGACTTCAAGTAGCCCCAAAGAAAGAAGTCTGGGATGGTTAAATCGGGCGATATTCCTGGCCATGCCAAATTGCCAAAACGGGAAATCACGCGATCAGGAAACGCTTCCTCCACAATATCCATTTATTATTCCACGCTTTTGCGGAGTATAGCGCTCCATTGCTTGTCTATTTGTATTCTGCAGCTGTCTAGTTCACAAATGTCAAACATAATTGACGTACGACGCCATTTGCAAAAATTATAATATCTTCCGATGGGCTGATTAGTTTTGCACCACCTTGTAATAGTATAGGTCAGTGGTTCCTAAAGTGTGTTCCGTGGAACCTTGAGATCCACAAAAAAATTTAGAAGTTCCGCGTGACAAATTTAGCTTCATTGAAAAAAAAGTAAGAATGGTGTTTAATAATTCACATTTTCGTCGGAAAGTTTACAACGGGGTTCGTATATGCTTAAAAATAAGCAACTCGTACGTCAAGCAAGTTTTCGTGTTTACTAAACATGTTTCTGAATGTTTGGCTTACAACTTCAGAGCAGCTAGTACTTACTTACTTACTTATCTGGCACTTACAAACGTAAGTCGGTTTTGGCCTCGTATAAGAAATTGCGCCAGCCATTTCTGTTCTGCGCTTGCTGGCGCCAGTTGGAAACACGAAGTGTAGTCAGGTTATCCAACACCTGATCCTTCCAACGAAGATGTGGGCGTCCTCTTCTGCGTTGACCACCACCGGGCACCGAATCGAATATTTTTTTCGCTGGAGCGTCGTTTTCCATTCGCTCAACATGACCTAGCCAGCGGAGCCGCTCGATTTTAATACGCTTAACTATGTCGATGTCAGCGTACAGCTTATACAGCTCGTGGTTCCATCGAATTCGGTACTCGCCATTGACGCAGATTGGACCGAAGATCTTACGAAGGATCTTTCTCTCGAAGGCTCCCAAAGTCTTTTCATCAGAACTGCTCAACGTCCAAGTTTGTGCTGCATATAATAGGACGGGCATGATTAGTGACTTATAGAGCGTGAGTTTTGTTCGTCGAGAGAGGGCTCTGCTTCTCAATTGCTTACTCAGCCCAAAGTAACACCTGTTGGCAAGAGTTATCCTTCGCTTTATCTCAATACTGACATCGTTGAAAGAGTTTACGCTGGATCCCAGGTAGACGAAGTCCTTAACAACCTCGAAGGAGATGTTGTCAACAGTGACGTGGTTTCCAAGACGCTGGGACTGTTTATTTGTTGACACTAGGTATTTCGTCTTATCTGCGTTCACTACAAGACCCATTCGACTCGACTCTTTCGCTAACCTGGAGAATGCTGCGCTGACTTCACGCGTATTATGGCCAATGATATCGATATCATCAGCATACGCCAGCAGCATAATACTTTTGTAGAATATCGTGCCGCTGCGTCTCAAATCAGCAGCTCGGATGATCTTCTCCATCATTAGGTTGAAAAAGTCGCACGATAAGGAATCACCTTGTCTGAAACCTCGTTTGGTATCGAATGGAGGAGTGAGGTCCTTTCCAATTTTAACTGTGCTGCTGGTGTTGCTCAGTGTCATTCTGCAAAGGCGGATGAGCTTTGCAGGAATACCAAATTCAGACATGGTGGAATATAGATGATTCCTTATTGGACTGTCGAAGGCGGCTTTGTAATCGACAAAAAGATGGTGTGTGTCGATTTGTTTTTCTAGGGTCTTCTCCAAGATTTGTCGTAGCGTAAATATCTGGTCTATGGTGGATTTACCAGGTCTGAAGCCACACTGATAAGGTCCAATCAGCTGGTTTACGATGGGCTTCAGTCTTTCACATAGTACGCTCGACAGGACCTTATATGCGATATTCAGAAGGCTTATCCCACGGTAGTTGGCGCAAATTGTGGGATCGCCTTTCTTGTGGATTGGGCAGAGCACACTGAGGTTCCAATCGTTTGGAATGCATTCTTCCGACCATATTCTGCATAGAAGCTCATGAATGCATTTAAATAGAGCTTCGCCTCCATTCTTGAAGAGCTCAGCAGGTAAGCCATCGGCTCCTGCGGCTTTGTTGTTTTTAAGCCGAGCTATAGCTTTCAAGACTTCACTATGGTCGGGCAGCGGAACTTCAACGCTGTCGTCCAAAACTGGGGATTCCGGGATATCATCTGCATTGGCGGGATTGTTGTCGTCGTCGCCATTCAAAAGCCTAGAGAAGTGTTCCCTCCACATCATCAGTGTACTCTGGATATCTGTCACTAGATTCCCGTTTTCATCCTTGCAGGAAGAGGCCCCGGTCTTGAAACCATCGGCCAGGCGTCTTATTTTTTCGAAAAATTTTCGGACCTCATTCCTGTCACCATGCATCTCAATTTTCTCGCACTCACGCATTTCCGCTTCCCTTTTCTTTCGCCTGAAAATGCGTCTCTCTTCCCTCCTCTTCTCTTTGTATCGCTCCTTAGCAGCACGCGCTACAACCGACTGCAGGGTGGCTTTGTAGGCGGCATCTTTTTCTGCAGTGGCGTCGCGACCCTCTTGGTCGTGCCACTGGTTTCGGCGAGGGCGGTGATAGCCAATCACCTCTTCGGCAGCCGTACGCATAGAGTGGGAAATATGATTCCACTGCGCGCATATATCGTCGATCGGAGGAGTGCTTTCTTGAAGCAGGAGTGAGAGTCGAGTAGCGAAGTCTTCGGCTGTTTGCTTTGATTGCAGCTTTTCGACGTCTAGCTTTCTCTGTGCTGGATTGCGCGCATTCTTGGTTGCGCACAGGCGTGTACGGATCTTGGCTGCGACAAGATAATGATCCGAGTCTATATTGGCACCACGGATCGTGCGTACATCTAAAACACTAGAAGAGTGCCTTCCGTCAATCAAAACGTGATCAATTTGGTTGCGCGTCTTTTGATCAGGAGACAGCCAAGTTGTTTTATGAATATTGAGATGCTTGAATCTAGTGCTACTAACGACCATGTTTCGCGCTGCGGCAAAGTCAATCAGCCTCATTCCGTTATCGGAGGTATTGTCGTGGAGGCTGAACTTTCAGACTGTTGGCCCAAAGATATTTTCTTTTCCCACCTTGGCATTGAAGTCACCAAGCACGATTTTTATGTCGTGGCGGGGGCTGCGCTCATAGGCCTCTTCAAGGCGCTCGTAGAAGCTGTCTTTGGTCTCATCGTCCTTATCTTCTGTCGGAGCGTGCGCACAAATCAGGCTTATGTTGAAAAATCTTGCCTTGACACGGATTATGGCAAGTCGTTCGTTCACAGGTGTGAATCGCAGAACATGATGTCGTAGTCGCTTGCCAACCACGAATCCGCATCCAAATTCGTGCTTCTCCGCATGGCCGCTGTAGTAGATATCACAGGATGCTTGCCGTGAGCAACCCTGTCCCTTCCATCGCATTTCTTGGATTGCAGTGATATCAGCTTTGTATCTTTCTAAGATATCTATCAGTTGGATAGAGGCACCATCCCAATTAAGGGTTCGGACGTTCCAGGTGCATATCCGTAAATCATTGTCAGTTTTTCGTTTGCGGTAGTCGTCATCAGATTTTGGGATCATTTTTATCTTTTTTCTTGTCGTTTTCATTGAAATTTGTTTTTACGTGGTGGGCTTCAAACCCAACGCACAACCCTTTAAAGGCAGGGGGAGCTCGCCGCTCAGATTAGCCGTCAAACTAACGGTTGCCAGTTTGCCGTTTCTAGAGGACACCACGCAGAGGTTTGAGTCGACTTGAGACGAGTTCGACATGGATAATGCTGGCCTCACCAGGTTGAGGCAGTCAGACACGTTGCCATGTGAAGATCGCCCCCTTGACCCTCACGCGTTGCCTTGTGAGGATCGTCCTCAGAGCAGCTAGTAGGGCATGCAAAATCGGTTCGAATTATTCGGCGTTTCGGTTTTCTTTTTTTTATTAACCGAACCAGTTTTTTAAAAATCATAAAACATGTGTTTAAAAGACTAAAAGAAAAACTCGAAACATAATTCTACCAAGTGAACTAAAACTACCGTTTTCAAATTCATTTATGAACCATTTTTGGTACAAACGTTAAATTTCGGCACGAATGATACAAAAAGGTTCATTTATACCTTTTTGTATCATTCGTCGGACTAAAATGCCTCTCAAAAATTAAACTTATTTTGTTCGGAAACAAAGAGCTTTATTTATAAAGAGCTATAAATTGTGTTTTTTTTTTCGCAAATGAGTTAAAAAAGAACCATAGAAAAGTTATATTTCGGCACTCGGAAATGAACCCTTTTTGAATTAATCGCCGGACTGAAAAAGAAACTTTTTTTGTTTAGAAATGTGTTAAAAAATTGAACTTTTTTAAATATAAATTTAAATCGATGATTTGTATAAAAATAGATTGTAATGATTGAACTCATTAAAAAATGCAAAAAGAAACATTTATGATTCATTTCTGAACTTATTTACGAACAAAAATGGTTAATTTACGAGGCATTTTTACCTACTAAAATTATAAAAAAAATGAAAAAAATTAATTTTTCAACTCCAAATAAGTTTTTTATGAAATTCGAAAAATAAGTTCAGTTTTTATTTATGGGAAAAGTTTTTACAAATTTAATGTTCTTTAGCAAGCACTTTTATTTATAAAAATTAAAAAAAATGTTGCCCAAAAACGTTCACAAAACTCTCACCTTACGCGAAACCTTCACTTATGGTCCAGTGGGTAATACTGCACAAGTGCCTTTATTTATTTTATTAAAAAATAGTAATTTAATAAATAAATAAAAGCTGCATACATAGATATATGTATATAAAAAAGTAAAAAATTTGTTTAATTTCGAAAAATGGTTTTGTAAAAATTGTACTATTAGAGACCGGGTTTTTATAATGTCGAATAGTTGCATACCCTAGCAGTTAGCATGATAGAAAACGAAGCTACTCAAAAATTGAGCTGCTTACGCGGTAAGCATCAAATACGTGCTGATGCTTAGCATACTTAGCATGTATACCCTTTTTACATTGGTCAAGACTTGAATTCAAGACTTTGAGTTTGTAGGCAATTCACCGCACATCTGAAGCAACGAAAGGGTAAGAGAACACGTTCAATTATTTTTAGTTTGCTTGCGTGCGTTTGGTGTTCTGTAGCTGAAAATTGTAAGGCTGTCCTATATAGAAAACAAACAAAGAAGAAATAAAATTGAATTCAATTCTTGACCAATGTAAAAGGTTTCGTCAAGTCTAAAAAAGAACGTAAAAAATATTTGATTTCAAGTCTTGATCAATATAAAAGGGGTCTTACAAGCAGAGTCACAAAAACAGCTGATATTGCGTTGCAGTAAAACAAAACAGAGCAAACGAAAATAAAGGAGACAAAAGTATAGAAATGATATTTAACGTCCCGGTTTACACTTGTCAAGAATTTTTTTTTTTAGCTTGAACCAAGGATTTCAGGTGGAATACGTATTCAGTCAAGTCTGCCTTGGTTCGAAATGGGGTGATAGATTAGTGGGAAGGAAAGGACAGTCAAGTGCAACACGTATAGGATGTTCTAAGAGTGGTTGAAAGCCAAAGAAACATGTGAATTTGAATCAGAGGCAAGTGTTATGCCTTTACCTCAGTCAATTCAAGTTATAAGGCAAACTCATTCACAAACTTTTCTACCATGAACTACGACTTCTAGTCGTAAATATTGATGAATTTTCAGTTTCAGTTGATTAGAAATGAGGATAGAAAATTCAAAAAGATTTCAAAGCGTAGGACCATGGCCTGACCGGGAATCTAACCCAGGACCTCTGGGGTAGCAGTCGAGCACGCTACCTACTCGACTACCGAGGCCGCCTCTTCGTTTTGCGCATCAACGGCGTCGTTTCATTTCATCTATACACCTAATTCTCTTTTTACACGGTAGATTGGTTCCAGAAAAAACCGTGTAAAAAAGGCACTGATCGTATGAAAAAATAGGTGATTGGTTCCTTATCTCTAAAGCCTATTAAAATCACATACATATATATAATGTGTATTTACACAAGCATAGTTATTAAAGAAAAAAAAAAAGTCTAAGCTTAAAAGCAATTGAAATGTCATTTTTTTATAAAATTTCAATGTTGGTTTTCAAAGAAATAGATTTACGCTTTTATTTTGTATTTGTAGTTTTCGACATTTTCTTGTAGGCATACATTTAATATTTAACAAAATAAAAAAATATAAATAACTGAGAGAACATTAAATATTTTTTGGCTTAAAAAAAAAAAGAAATAAATAACTGGCCATTTCAGCCCTTGAAAGGACTTTGACCTAGCTTCTTATGATCAATTGTGTTGTGCGTGTTATTAAATTTGTACACAATTGACCGAGAACCGGACCTAAATGTTTAACGCCGACTCCGAACGGCGATGAACAGAATGTTCTTGTTCTCAAGAAGCTTTACATGGCATTTTGATTACTCTCTGAGGTATGCCATTGTCTGCAGAGAGGTGGCGGCCGTACAGAAAAATTATTTTAATTCAAATAATTTTCTGTCGCTGCTGGGGTTCGAACCTGGGTCTCCAAGTTCGTTGACATAGCGGCCACGCACTTTAACCAACGCCACGGACTTTAACCAACGCCACGGACGCCACTTTATTTATTTTTTGGCTTTCCTTTTATTTTAATGCGTTAAAATTCAATTTAATTTAACGTTAGAAAGAAAATTTTGCCTATAAAAAATCCAAACACGTCTGATTGCATTGATAGTTCGCAAAATATTAACACATTTCAATTGCTTTGACAAGTAAATTTGCTTATATCCACAAAAAGCGAATTCCCCTAAATTTGTGATATGGACATATTTCGCAAAAATTAAATTTGACAAAAAAAAAAAAAATGTAAGCTCAATAAAGAAATTTAAAATTTTCAAACCGTGTTAAATCAAAACCGTGCAAAAAAGACAATGTAAAAACAGAATTAGGTGTACATTAGACCGTATCACCAAAACTAACCTAAATCGGTTAAGAAATACGGGAGAAAATGGTTCTTAACTGTTCTGCCTACTCCTATTTATGTACACTAGACCGTATCACCTTGTATGGAAAAAAAGTAAACCCATTTTGACCCCGCCTCAATCGTTAGAGATTTAAGAGACATTTTCAAAAAAAATTTAATTTTTTTTTTTTAAATGGTCCCTATGGTGCTTTTTTCGTGTTTTCGTTATATCTTCTGTGTTTCTTGTTCGATCTCAAAGATTTTTCATAAATGTGTATATTGCTTTTTTGCAATTTTTTTCTGATTTTATTTTTTTGCGAATCTTGTTTTTTTTAAATTATCACCCACCTTATCTCAGTTGCTACTATGTTAACAAAATCTAAAAGGAGCAAATAATTAAAGCTCACAAAAAATCATTAAGACCATGGAAACAAATGATACCCATAAAATTTATTTTTGGTGCAGTTCCGACCGATTTTATCCCAAAAATAACACTTTCGAAATTTTCGTCAGTCATACTCGACTTTTTATTAAACAAATAACTTGGCTTTTTCAATCACAACTGTTCTCATAAGACAATTAATAAAAGTCAATTATATCGAGTGTTGAAGATTGCAAAAACCTTTAATATTTGAAATTTGATGTTTACTAGAATTGTAATAAAATCTCTAATTGTTTATTAAAGTTGACGATTATTTTTCGTTGAGAGTAAGTTTAACTAATAAAATCATGCTCTGTTACAAACTCTGCCCAACAGTAGTTGTTGTCGGCTTTAAATGACACCACCACCCCCCCCCCCAGCTCATCATCGCTTCCATTCATGAACAAAAAATATTTAAACACTTTGTACCAACAACAAAAAAGGCCATCACCACCACCTACTCTTCGTTTTCGCTATGCGGTCAACAAAAACAACAAACGTCGCTTTGCCTGCATCATTGTTACAACAACAATAGCAACATACATCAATCTTCGTCTTCGATTTGAAGCCCGTTCAAACCTAACAGATCGTATTCGGCAATTTCGTGGACCCAACCACCAGCCCTTTATCCAATATGGCAGCACCACATACACTGAAATGATCGATTGGACCAAATTTCAGATCACTGATCCGCCATGTCTTCAGTTTTTTACTTAAGAGCAATTGACTGATCTACAGTACTTGGACGTCATTATTAAAATTCCTGGTGAGCATAACAGCAGATATTTTTTTTATGAAATAAATGATTAAATTTGACGTCATATATTAAATCGTATTTATCATGTTATATGTTTTTCACAGATTATCCTTGTCACTTGCAAAACATCGAGCGTTACGTCCAAATTCTGCAAAAGTCGGCCACAGCAGTCACTGACGAAAATCGTTTGGGGCATATTTTCGTGAAGCTTGACAGCTTCGAGTGCTACAGTCCAGTTCGAGTGCTACAGACCTTGAATCCCGTAAAGATTTAGAAAATTAATAAAAATTCGAGTATGACTGACGAAAATTTCGAAAGTGTTATTTTTGGGATAAAATCGTTCGGAACTGCTTCAAAAATGAATTTAATGGATATCATTTGTTTCCATGGTCTTAATGATTTTTTGTGAGCTTTAATTATTTGCTCTTTTTAGATTTTGTTAACATAGTAGCAACTGAGATAAGGTGGGTGATAACTTAAAAAAAACAAGATTCGCAAAAAATTAAATCAGAAAAAAATTGCAAAAAAGCAATAAACACATATTTGAAAAAGCTTTGGAATCGGACAAGAAACACAGAAGATATAACTAAAACAAGAAAAAAGCACCATAGGGACCATTTAAAAAAAAAAAATTAAATTTTTTTTGAAAATGTCTCTTAAATCTCTAACGATTGAGGCGGGGTCAAAATGGGTTTACTTTTTTTCCATACAAGGTGATACGGTCTAGTGTACATAAATAGGAGTAGGCAGAACAGTTAAGAACCATTTTCTCCCGTATTTCTTAACCGATTTTGATAATTTTTTTTAAATCAATAAGAGTAGTGAGGAGTGCACCGAATATCTATTGTGGACGTGGCACATCCCATACAACCCAAATTTGCGATATCGAATAGCTCTACAGTTATAGGTCACACAGCCTCGGAAATCGGTATTCGACCTCAAATCGCACGTACCATTCCACTGGTTACATTTAATGGGCGTTGAAATAGGGGCGTGGCACTTTTCAACAGCCCAAGGTTTCGGTCTAACTATGGAACTATAAGTTACAAATCAATGAAACTCTGTAAAAACTTCCTATTTAGTCGTGTTCTTCGACTGGGAAAAATTGAACGAGCATTAGACAAGGGGGCGTGGCACCACCCATACAATTCAAAGTTTTTATATCAAATAGCTTTGGAAGTAAATGCCATATAACAATGAAACTTAAAATAGAGGTCCCACTTGGTGATATCCTTCTACTAGAAAGTAGAATATGGGAAAAAGGGTACTGGGACGGGCAATGGACAAAGGGGTTCCGCATATATAAGCCAATTTTTGATATCGAATAGCTTTGAAAGTAAGTCACAGAACATGAAAACTCAGAGTGGAGTTACTATTTTGTGATTTCCTGTTGGTGGTGCGTATGGTGCGGATGGTGCGGTATGAGTTCGGATCGTTTGTACATGAATGTAAAAAAAATGTTTTCAATAACAATACAATAAATAACATAAATTTTTAAATGGTCGAATTTCGACCAAAGGCGATACTAGTTTCTATAATATGGAATGAAACGATAGTACATGATACACATATAATTATAATTGATCGTCTGATATACACATGTATATCAATTATAATTGATCGTCAACTCTTGATGTGTATAAATGTGAAAGTTAACTTTACAAGGGAATTCGAAAAAATTGACAAGTCAATTCTTGACAACTGTAAACCGGGACATTGATAGATTCTTAAAAAAAAAAAAATAAATAACTGGCCATTTCAGCCCTTGAAAGGACTTTGACCTAGCTTCTTATGATCAATTGTGTCGTGCGTGTTATTAAGTTTGTACACAAAATTGTCCGAACGGCGATAAACGGAATGTTCTTGTTCTCAAGAAGCTTTACATGGCATTTTGAATACTCTCTGAGGTTTGCCATTGTCTGCAGAGAGGTGGCGGCCGTACAGAAAAATTATTTTTATTCAAATAAATTTCTGTCGCTGCTGGGGTTCGAACCAGGTTCGTTGACATAGCGGCCACACACTTTAACCAACTACGCCACGGACGCCACAAGATTCTTCATAACTTTTCTTTTTTTTTTCTACGTTCACAAATATCTGATGTATTCGATGAATACTCGTATCCAAATTTATCAAAAGAGGCATTCGAATTCTATTTAAAATATCTGATTTTGTGTGAATCTGGGCGCTTGTGCTAAGGAAAAGAATTATACTTATTTAACTCGAAAGTTAAATAAGTTTTGGGAAAGAAAGTGTATAAAAAATGAAAGAATTAGCTATAGAGTATAATTTTTTTTTCTTTCCTAGTAGTGGAGTATATTCTAGTAGTATGACTCAGTCGTTCGTTCTCATCATATGTTACTACAACTTTTTCATACTACTTTTCATCAGAATTTAGTTTGCGTACAGTTTTTACTTCAAAAAAGTGCTTATCCTTTGATTATTCTGCTTGCATGCTTTACAAAATGCGAATGATGAATGAAAACAAGCGTCAAGTCATACGACTTGCCCTCGCACACTCAGACTTTAACTTCAAATTGAGAAAAAATCATATTACTTTGACTTTGCTAAGTTGTAGCGCCTGAGGCTTCTATTAAATTATGTTTGAACTTTTTAAGCGTCATCTCTTGGCTTGACATAATCAATATAGACAAAATATTTTGCGACAAAAACCAAATATCGTAAAAAAATTGATGCTGCACCAGATATGCGAGTTCAGTTATCAAACATTACGCCCAATTTTAAGAGAATCATGGAGTCAAAGAAGCAGCTGCATTCTTCACATTTAAGTTTTTTCATTTATTTTAGTTTATGTTTAGTATTTTTTTTACTAAATATTTCTATGATGAATTCTTTTTTCTTTTTAAGTTTTGTTTAATTCAATCAAATCTGAAATATCAAAATAATACCAACTTTTTTCATTTAATATCTCATTAAATTGTGAAATGTCGTTGTTTTAAAAAATATTCTGGGTTCCGAGATAATTGGCAAAAAATTTGAGGGTTCCACAACCAAAATAGTTTGGGAACCACTGGTATAGATGTAAAAAAAAAAATTGAAAAAGTATTGTATGAAGATCTTAATATACTTTAATTCTTAAAATATTCATGCTCTTCTTTTTAAAACGCAAAAAAAAAAAAATTTAATTCCATTTTAAAGAATTATTCATTTTGTTATTGTAAATATTTTTAAAATCATTACATTATCTATAAAATATCGTTGAATATATGGTTGAAAATAAATTTTATATTTAAAATTTTAAATTGCTCTAAAGCTTTAAAGATAAAGTAACTTAAAACAAATAAAAATTCACATTATTCACAATACAACGTATTTGATAATGTAAGATCCATTTGCAAAAAAAAATTCATCAACAATTAAGATTTTAGAATGAAAACAGAACAATATTAACAAAACTTCGAAAAAGCTAATATAAAACAGTCTTTTATTTGCTCAAATATGTTAACTAGAAAGACCCAGTATGAAATAATGAAAAAAAACTAGTAAGAAATGATCTTCGACTGGGCCGAAGTTAAAATACCCCCACGGCCGAACCAAAGTATATCCAAAGTCTTAAGTAGTTTATTTATAAAAACATTTTCGTCATAGTTTTATATTTTAACAGAAAATATCCGCTTGTGTTTTTTAATATATTCACTATGCAAAATTTCAAGTCCATATATTCATTTTTGTGGAGTTAAAGACATTTTACCTTTTTGATAAAGTCACTTTATATGGGAGATAGGCGTTAAGGAGCTGCATGAATTCATTCATTTCATCTCTCTTCAGTGAATGCAGTACTGAAGTTTATTTTATTCAAATCATTCATTCAGACTAGAGTTGCGTGTAATAAAACATCAAAAGTTTAAAGAAGGCAAGAGTATAACACTCTATTCATCTCTTATACCCAAATCGAAAAGGCGCGTTAGGTCAGTTGCGCTTTGACAGCTAAAGTAGAAATAACGAGTTGTTATGAAGCAATCCATAATTCGACCTCAAGGATTGATCGAGCTTTGTATTGTAAATATCGTCGAATCTCATAAGAAGGTGTAAAGTACGATCAAAGCCATGGTATAATAATACATGGTAGCATTGACAACTGCTTATTTTATCTTCAACAGGAAAACATAAACTGTCAAACACAGCTGTTTGCGAAACGAAGCGAAAATTAAAGCAAGTGACAAAAACAAACATAAAAAACTAATAAGAATATTGTGCGTTTAAATAAACAAATCATAAAGAAATAAACATTTAAAATCATGAAAGTGATAAAAAGATCTTGTGTAATTTGTGCGAAAAGTTTTTCAGTCCGTGATGTTAAATTTTATTCAGTGCCTAATAACGAAACTCGTCGCCAGCGGTGGATTGATGCCTGTGTCTTGATCTCGCCACACAATTAACGCGCGATGTGCGTGAGGCGAATGTAAAGTTTAGTTTCTCCAACAGGTTGTCTTCTTTTGTTTCTTTTTAATGCCCAGTTCAGGAGTATAACCATGTACAATCACCAGCTTCTTCCTTGGACCAAAGATGAAATGATGAAAACAAAACCAAAGAAAAGGCACAAATCCATGCTATAATCTTTGAAGATTAGTTTATCATGACACAAAATATATTACTCACTTTCCGAAGACACCAATTTTAATTAAAATTTATTTCATTTCGGTCATTTGCATCTGCAGCTGCTGATGTTATTCTTTTCTTCACTTCAACGTTTTCAACATTGTTTGTGTTTTCATTTATTAACAATGGCCGACCAGCGAACGCTCTCTTTTTGAGTATATTTTTTGACAGAATATGTTTTCCCAAGCAACTGTCAATGCTACCTTGTATTATTATACCATGGATCAAAGCGTGATCTGCTGAAAAAAGTTGAGAAGTGTTCAACTCGGTCGCGCGTTTGACATTTGCCGATTGCGCAGGGTTGTATTTTCATTGAGTTAGCTAAACATATGAGCATTGTTGAGTTGCAGAAGTAAAGACATGTTTGCATGGGATTTGTTGTTTCATCAAAATATTTTATATTGAATGTAATTTAATTTTGACTTTTTTACAAGATAAATCATTCATAACATCAGTGGCTTCTTATGTTACGATTGTTGCTTTGTTTGAAGCGAATATTTTTCAGTATCTGTTTGCGTTGCTGTTGTTTATATGTATGTAAATTTGTACGTATATAAATAGATATCAGTTGCTGTATTTTTTTCGTTTGTTATTGTTTTTGTTAATCTTCAGCAAAGTAATACAACATATAATTTATTGTAAAATTTATTTATTAATAGCGACGGCTATTAAAATATGAATACCTGAAATGAATAAACAAATACAGCCACCATGTACTTTCACCAAATACATTGTGATTTCGGGATTTCAGACTTTGTGGAATTTTTTTGGTTTGACTGCGTACAGTGGCATCATCTTAGTGACAAACGCACGACCTGCTAACGCGACATTATAATTTCAAAATTATAGGGTCGGGCGTTTTGACAGTTCATCCCGTTGACCAAGTTGACCAAAGTACGATCAAAGCACGACCGACATAACGCGCCTTTGCGACTTAGCCTTTAGTGTGTTTCACTCTATTTGCTTTCTCTCATGTTCTGTGCTTTCGAATAAATCGTAGCATGTGCAGCTTTAGGCGTCTTAAATTTCATGGGTACAAAGAGTGCAATGAATACTTTCTGTAATGTTTCTGCGTGTTGAATAAAAACATATTGAAGTGTAAAAATGGCAGAGAATGAAGTAAGTTAATTCAAAAAGATATTTCGATTATAATTGCAAGAATTTAACACTAGTTCACGGAAAATTACAGTGAAGTGCAAACTAATTTCTTGTTTATAATTAATTATTAAGTCATTGTCTTAAGGCATGTTGCTACTTGGCGCGCTCGGTATTCGAGCGAAAATTTAAAGTTTTTTTACAAGAAAACGGTAAGAGATTAGAACAAACAAATTTTTTAAAGTGAATAAATACACCAACAAATTATTTAAAAAAATGTTTTTATTAATATTTAACATTTGCTATGTATGAAACTTTAATTTGAAGTTGACGTCGATATCGGAAAGAGCTGATGGTTAGCATTATAACTAAAGTTTGGCAGCACCTAGAAAAAAAAAAATTATAAATAATATGAGTATAGTTATTGTGTGAACTAAAAATTTTAAGCTTGGCAAAAAATAAAAAAATTATGTAGATTTGAAAAAAAGACTAGTAAAAAACGCAAATTTCTTCTTGATTTTGTGCAAAACCCTATAGAAAACATAAAGATTTATGCAACATTTTAGTTCACACGAAAACTACACATGTGGAAAGTATGCGGTTAAAATTTGGAAATAATTGGGCAAGGTAATTTTGTAAATTGCGTAACCAGGTATAAAAATGTAAAAAACTTCAAATTAAAGTTTCATGCATAAAAAAATGTTAAAAATTATTAAAAAAAATTTTTAGTGTGCTAATCCACCCTAAAAAATTTTATGCTTACCGTTTTCCTGTAAAAAAATTTTAAATTTTCTTTCGAATACCGAGCGCGCCAATTAGGAACATGCTTTAAAATTTGTTAACTGAATTAGTCAATTGTTCTTATGCTTTTTTTTTTGTTGGGTTTACCGTTATGTAGTAATATTTCGCTTTAACAAAATAAATAACTGGCCATTTCAGCCCTTTAAAGGACTTCGGCCTAGCTTCTTATGATCAATTGTGTTATGCGTGTTATTAAGTTTGTACACAATTGACCGAGAAGCGGACCCACATGTTTAACGCCGACTCCGAACGGCGATGAACGGAATGTTCTTGTTCTCAAGAAGCTTTACATGGCATTTTGATTACTCTCTGAGGTTTGCCATTGTCTGCAGAGAGGTGGCGGCCGTACAGAAAAATTATTTTAATTCAAATAATTTTCTGTCGCTGCTGGGGTTAGAACCTGGGTCTCCAGGTTCGTTGACATAGCGGCCACGCATTTTAACCAACTACGGCACGGACGCCACCTTTATAATTAATTTAATAATTAATTTATTAAGTATTTATTAGTTACTAACTTAATAATTTAGTAATTAATAAATACTGAAAACTGCAATTTCAATTCCATGAATAAAACCATTAATGTTTCAAATATATAAATTATATTTAAAGCTTTTCATTTCATTCAGTGAACTCACTGCATTGCACTCAATTTTCAAATACTTTCTATAAGTGTGCACGCTCTGATAGGTAGACAGCTCTTAAATATATTCATTGTCTTTTGTTTTCATTTTGCTCTTGGCGCAAATGATGAATGCCCTCATTAATTTGTTTCACTGCCATAGAGAAGATGAGAGTAAGAATTTGAAAACCAAGTGAATGCTTTGACACGCATTTCAAACACATTCATGCAGCTCTGTAGTAGGCGTAGTTTTCATACGATTTGGTACTCAGTACGAATTTTATACACAGAGTGTATATTAAATATCAAAACTCATATGCAAAATTTCAAGTTCATATATTAATTTTTGTAGAATTCTAAGAGATTTTACCGTTTTGATAAAGTCACTTCGTATGGGAGATCGGCGCGGTTTTCATCCGATTTAGCTCATTTTCGAACTTGACCTTTATTTTTTAGATAAAAGTTTAAATATTGAATTTCGTGATGATAGCTTGAAAATTTCGGCTGAAATCGTCATCACAGACGGACAGACAGACATGGCTAAATCGACTCGGGTGGTGATGCTGATCAGGAATATATTTACTTTTCTATACCTACCACGCCTCCTTATGGGCGTTACAAATGGAGTGACAAAATTAATATACCCCTTCTGCGTTTTTTAAACGTGGGAATATAAAAATTATTTATAAATTGATCATTAAAGTAAAACTTACATCATCATCTTCATCGAATAACTGTTCTGCTATAGCTTCTCTGGCTAAACCTTCATCAACATGATCTTCTTCACCATCACTTTCTTCATCTTGTATACGGCGGAGGCGCTTAAAACGTTTCTGGTAAAAAAAGAATACCAAATACAATGTTTAATTTTTCGATACTTTATTGTTTTCTATATTTACCCTTCTTTCGACCTTAACTCCTAAGTTTTCTTCAATTAAATCATAGTCATCGTCTTCTAAGCGATCATCCAATTCGTCATCATCATGTTTTTTTCTCTTTTTTGAATTTCTGGACACGTCAGAATCCTCTCCCTCACTTCCTTCTTCATCAATTGGATTATCATCTATTAGATCTTTTAATTCCTCTCTTAACATTTCTTCGTCATCTTTTAAAAAGAGTAAAACATTTTTGTTTTTATTTTTTCTTTAACAAATTTAAAAAAGTGAACAGCAATTATTTATATAGTTTTTAAGGTTATCGTTACAAAAAATAGGCCATAAAAAATTGTGTGAACATTCCTCATTTCCCATGAAAAATGCTGTCGAAA
The DNA here is from genome assembly GCA_943735915.1 of Pherbina coryleti. NCBI lineage: Eukaryota > Metazoa > Arthropoda > Insecta > Diptera > Sciomyzidae > Pherbina > Pherbina coryleti. The sequence goes on from OX030951.1 coordinate 101,911,485, forward strand.
CAAAGTATTTTGGTCGACCTCCATACGACTAAAAAAATATCAATGAACATACCCATATATACACGGCCCAAAAATAATAGAAATCAGATTATGCCAACAGAGACAGAAAAAGTTGCACCGTTCTGCGCAAGATGTTCAATCTTTAGTTTTTTTTAGTTTAGTTTATTTATTTATTGTGATCAACTATTACAAGATTTAGAAAAAAACCTTATAGTTACAGCACAAGCTTCATGTAGTTAATAATCATGAATATAACTTAAAGAATAACATGAATTATGACTTAAAATGAAGATATTTTACATAACAAAATGGTAAAAAAAATTATATGAGAAAGAAAAATAAGTGAGAAATTATTCGCAGTATATATATTCGATTTTTATATTATATCATTGCAAAAATGAGAGATACATGGAAAGCTTTTTTTTTGTATTGCACAGCGTTATGAGTAGATCTTAGCTCAGTAGATAACGAGTTCCAAAGACGTATTGCGAAGATATAAAGTTGTCTTTTCGAGGTTAAACAATGTCGTATTTGGATTAAAGTTCTAGTTATATTTGAACTCGAAAAAAAACAATCTATCGCGTAAATGTGAAGGCTCACCAGAGTATATAACTTTATGCAGCAGCACCAGAGTTCGAAATTTTAAAATATTTTCAAAGGTCATATTGCAGATTTTTTTAGCATAATGTGAAACATTGTCACGACGTTCCAGTCCATAGACGTATCTAGTGATGTTGTTGAACAGGACACACAGTTTTGCTTTGCAAGCAGCATCACAATTAGCAAGATAATGATTGACACAATCGAAAGCTTTGCTAAAGTCTGTATAAATAACGTCAGTCTGTCGTCCTAAAGTAAAACCTTTGATGACACGCGAAGTAAACTCCAAGAGGTTAGTTGACGTAGATTTTCCCTTTAAGAAACCATGTTGGGAGGTGAAAATGGAGGAAGATACAACGTGGGTTATTTGATCAGTTATAATTTTCTCAAATAACTTAGGGATTGCGCTTAGTTTTGCGATACCTCGGTAATTGGAAACATCCATTTTTGAGCCGGATTTATGAAGAGGTATTATATAAGATTTTCTCCATATATAGGGAAAATGACCACTATTAAGAATATTATTAACCTGCTGAAGACACAGATCGGACAACTTATCTAAGAAATCATTTATCCAATCAGAGGCAGAAATAGGAGTAAGAAATGCGGAATCATCGGAAATACTCTAGGATACAGAAGGTAAGTTGAAATCACCTAATGCAATGATAGTATCCATATTTTTAAGCATATTATGGACTGTTTCTATGGCACTAATATGGTTTAGGTAAATTGTTAAATCACTTTTAGGTGGAATGTAAGAGCAAGTAAGAAAAGTCGTATTATTATTTACTTTAACTGTAACACAAATAAACTCCAGGTCGTTGATACCAGGAATTGTTAATTCCTCCGAAGCAAGCGAGTTATGGACAGCTATCAGAACGCCACCACCGATCTTATCATAGCGATCTTTACGAAAAATTTGGTACTTATTGCACATTATTTCAGAGTTTAAAACGTTAGAGTGAAGCCAAGTTTCAGTTAAAACTATAAAGTTATATTCAAAATCAAAACTGTTCATGAAAATATCGGAAAGTTTAGAATTGAGACCTCTAACGTTTTGATACACAAGCTCTAATTTAGACTTGTGATTTTTTAATCGTTTTTTGTATGGTACAGAGGACTATTAGAAGGACGAGGCAAGTGTACAACATTTGCAATACGCGGTTTGTTTTTTAATTCAAATTCATGAACAATTGTATTACGGGGCCAAAAGTTTACATCCACAAGAGTATTAAATAAATTTTCCGGAACAGTCAATCTAAAAGAAGTAGTCAGTCTCGCATTTAAATATTTGAATTTTTGGATCGAAAGAGGCATACCACTATTTAACTTTAAATTAATAAAAAATTTTATATCATCTTCAGTTGTATCAGCAGCGCGAGACAAAGATTGCTTTAGTTGGTGGAATTGCGATTAATGGCTTAGGAGAAATAGTAGCAGTAGTAATAGGAATCCGTTGAGCGTTAACAACTGAAGTTGCAAAAATAGGAGTTTGAACAGTAGGAGGAGCAATTGAAACAGCTTGAGCATAAGTAAGAACAGGTTGGTTAACAGGTATGGATGGTGCTAACATTGGCAAGGAAATGGTCTCTGGTACATTTGGAGCAGATATAGAGGCAATCGTATCAGTACAAATGTCCATATCGTCTGCAATGTCACGTTCAACAGGTGGTGGTATTGGTGGTGTCGAGTTAGTTTTCTGTTTATTGCGCAGGTTCATGTATTTCTTTTTACGCTTGGGCGAAGGAATTGGCTCATCAATATATTTACACTCATCGAAAAGTGTTTGGTACTTTAAAAATTTTGCAGAAAGCAAAGAAAGTTCCCTACTTATCTCAGAGAAACCCTGCTTTGTCTGCTTAAAAAGCTTATAAAAGTTGACATCAGTCAATCTGCACTTCTCACAACACCAACGCAACCCTTTACCTTCTTCAATAAGGTCTGCAACTCAAATGAGAATCAAATCGTAATTTATGTTAGCTACACAATTAGATTCAAGATTGCGACTGCAACTTGCATACAGCTGAACATCTTCTGCATACTTATGAATGTTGCAGCTTTGTAGAATAGAAGGTAAATCGTTTATGTAAATCGATAACAGGAGTGACCACGTAAGACTGGTAAAAAATCAGATGTCCGATTATTTCCGCATACCGCCTGCGATCTTTTGAGTAGATACGATTGCATTAAATTTGCAGCAGTTGATGAAAAGTTGAAATAGTTTAAAAGTTTAGTGTAAAGGATAGTATGATCGACAGTATCAAATGTCTTTGAATGATCTAAAAGGACTAAACAATTTACTTTGTTTTCATCTAAACTAGCACGAATGTTTTCAGCTACGTCAATTAATGCAGTAACACAACTTCGCTGAGCTCTAAAGCCTGACTGTCTATCACTGATTAGATTACACAGTGTGACGAAATCGACAAAAAAAAGCACAACCAAACTTTATAGAAATTCTTATAGATGAACATGTTGTGAGTACATCGCACTTGGTCTGACCTCTCAATGTCGTTACAATTTTTTTTAATTCGTTTTTTAAGTTGAAGGGTTCGAATTTTGTTGTGCCGACGTTCATTGAATTTTTATATCTATTTGCCTTGTTGGAAATGAAAAACAAATTCCACTTCTTCTCAGCAGAAATTCACGTAGAATAAGGCTATATAAAAATAAATACGATAAAATACAAAATGAAGCGTGTAACGAAGCAAATTCTTTAATTTTTCTTTAATTTCATAAAAAAAATTAGTGTTTCTTAGAATTTAAATGGTATAATGCTGCATGAATGACATCTTTTTTCACAAAAATTCATTGCACGTAAAAGTACCTTTTCATTGAATCCAAAAGCATCAATATCGGTTGAGAATTGGCAAAATGGCGGCTGTTTTAACGTTTTTTTTTTCGTCATAAAACACTGATTGCCATGTATATGTTTGCTATCATACAAAGTGTTCTTATTTTGTCAAATCTCAACCGATTTTGGACATTTTTAGCTCATTACAAAGAAAATATGATGAGAAACATACATCTTGAACATAAAAGTTACTATGGAACGAATAAATATATTTTTATTTTCAACTAGCCTTTTCCCGGCGCGCGTTGCTGCACCCTGCAACTATATGGGAACATAATAGGTATATTCAAAACTGTTCTTAGAGTCATAGTTTGACACCACTGTCATTTTTCACTGTCCGTTACAGTTTCCCAGTAGAAGGAGATCACCAAAAAGTAACTCCATTTTGAGTTTGTATGTAAGTACTGCTACTTTTACTTTCAAAGCTATTCGATAATACAAATTTTAATTGTATGGGCGGAGCTTAACCCCCTTATATAATGCCATCCCAGTTTTCTAGTAGGTGGACATTGCCCAGTTTTAGTACAGTTGCCGACAGGGAGCATACAAACTAAATTACCAAAATGTAGCCAAATCGACGAAAACCGTGGCAAATATAGCATTTTTATTGATTTGTGGGCAGTAAAAAGGGGTTGTGACACAAATTTAAACAATCTCGTACTTGAAAAAAATGTATTGTTCAAATTTCAGCTCTATCGGCTCAGTAATTTTGAAGTTTCCAGCCATCACACAGACAGCGTTTTGCTTTTTGTATATCACGAATTCCACCAAAAAGTCAACCTCATAGGTCAAAAATCAAATTGTAAAGAGAGAAGAGAAACTATATAGAATATATTCTATCGAATTCGGACAACACGTTTAAAGTTGAATTCTTCAAGATAACGGTAGTTTTTCTGATTTTTTTTACTTTCGCGTGGTGAACAAGTTGAGCGAAAATTTTGCAGTTTTATTTTGATATTTGCCGTGAGGGCGTGCGCTGTTTATTACAACAATTTTAAAAAAAAATATTTGCTTCGAATTTTTTAATATTTTCCTAATAATCATACATATATACAGCCGTGGACACATAAATAGCACAAAAATACATGTAGAGTGTTTCACATGAATTTAAACAAAATACATTGAGGAAAACAAGAATTTATTTCATGGTATTTGAGTTAAAACATTAAAAACTCAAAATCAGTTGTAACTTTGTAATTACGAATTAGAAATTGGAAAATTATTGAAAAATCTGAAATTGCTCCTTAGCTGAGGTGGACATATAAATAGCACAATTTGGATTCTGAGAAATAGACATAGTAATTTATTTTTATTTTACAATGAGCTTACGAATATAATTACTATTACTTGGTACTGTATCCCGAATTGTCCAAAACAGCCCGACATCTTCGTCCCATACTCTCCACAAGCTTCCTGACCTTATCCTTCGGAATAGAGTACCAAGCCTTCTCAATTCCACTCCATAACTCGTCTAAATTTCGAAAATTTTGGTTACTTATGCTGACCTTCACATCATTCCATAAATTTTCTATGGGATTGAGGTCTGGGCTTTGAGCCGGCCAATTCAAAATATTTATTTTTCCTTTTTTAGCCAATCAATCACAACCTTTGCCGTGTATTTTGGATCATTATCGTGCATAAAAGTCCACCTAATACGCATGTTCTCAAATGTAAATGGTTCCATCTGGTTATTAAGAATATCTTAATACATATTTTTGTCCATTATTCCTGGTATACGAAAAATTGGCCTATCGCCGTGCCAGGAAAAAGCTCCCCAAGCCATTAAATTCTCTATCCATGCTTTAATGATTTTTTTGTATACTTAAGATTCAACTCTTGGCGTTTGGGGCGCCCAACAAAAGTTTTTCCATCTGGTCAAACCCTATTAAATTTAGTTTCGTCAGTCCAGATCACGTTCTTACTAAATTGGTCTTCTTTATTCACATGGGCCCTTGCAAATGCTAAACGATCCTTTAAATGTTTTTTTTGTTAAGAGCGGCTTTCTTCGGCTAATGCGTCCATAAAGATTAGCTTCATGTAGTCTCCTTGATACTAGTTTTCTTGAAACATTAAGGTTATTTTCTTCATTTATTTCCCTAATAATTTGCTTTGCTGACTTGAAAGGATCAGTCTTACTTTTGCGAACTATGAGTCTATCAGTAAAAGCGGTGGTTTTACGCGGTCTATGATTGCGCGGCTTATTCTCGGAATTATTTGAACCATTTGATTTAACCAGCTTGAGTGCATTATAGACCATTTTTCGCAAAATTTTCAGAATTTCCGCGATTTCAGATCGTTTTTTGCCTTTTCGGCTTAGTTCGTGAATTATAGACCTTTTTCCGGAGTGCGATGTTTGCCACGACCCATTTTATTTAGAATCGGCGAAATTAACTGAATTCAACTCTAAAATTTTTACAAACACCCGATCTTGTTAACTTTTACTCACCAACTAACATGTGTGCTATTTATATGACCACAGCAGATCGTACATGCCTATAAAGAAAGAGATGGCCTGAGCAAATAAAAGTAAGTAACGGTACATCTCTCGCGGAGTTTTAAGCAACGTCACACTGGAGTCTCAAAAAATTATAGCTACAGTTAATGAATGCATTATTAGATTCAAACGAAACGTTTAAAAAATAAGTTGACATTTGTGCTATTTATGTGTCCATGGCTGTATGTATAAATAATTATCAACATACCGCACATTGGTTGAAGTTCATAGAACGAGCGGCTAAAAATAGAAGAAGTTATCGAAGGACAATGAAACTTGGTACATAGGCATTTTTTGTTTGAATCAAGAAAAAATGGAAAAATAAAAATGTTCCGCCCACTTTTACGCCCACCTCCCATACAAAGAGAAAATTAAATTTTCACATATCAAACACATATCATTTTTAAACCATTTGTTAAATGTTTGGCACACATTTAAATCATTTGTGTGAAATTTTAAAAATATCCGCCCACTTTTACGCCCACTTCCCATACAACTTGTATTGAAAAAGTGGCATAACTCCCTTGATTTTTACTGCATCAACTCAATTTTCACAAAAAATATATATTATAATTGTAGAATGGGCTCTTAAAAATATATACCTGATCCGCCCACTTTTACGCCCACCTCCCATAGAAAAAAACAAATAGAACAAACATGAATAAGTAATTAAAGCATAGTCTTTTAATAATTTTTTAACATCATTATCGTACTCCAATTTTTTGATTTGCAGCTTTGAGCGAAATGTATTTATAAATGGGTCTGGAGACAATAAAAGATTATGCATTACGTCTTCATTAGTGGCTACACGTCCAATTCTTCGCGAATGATGTAATCTATAGGCTCTATAGTCTTTATTCCTCGCTTCCTGAGCTTCCTCGGACAGCATACCTGATAAAAATAATCAATTAAAATGTAAAAAATTAAAATGAAATCATTGGATAAGGGCCTTTAGATAGAGACATACCTATTGGCAGAATAGCTTCTGCTATAATTTTGCTACCAAAATTTTAAATAAGAAATTGTTAAATTTTCCATAATTAATAAAATAAAATCTTGATATCACTTAATAACACACCACTTATCACTGCACTTGTCAATGTAATGTAAATTAGCATATCAATAATATTAGAAATTTATACCCAAATGGAGCGAGAATTTGTTATTGTATGAAAAATCAAATACACGGATTACAATAACAATTTTCCTAAATTCCGGTCCTCAATTTTGGAGCGAGAAGTTGTTATTGTTTTTCGTGAGTTTAATTTTCAAAAATTCCGGTCCTCAATTTTGGACCGAGGAGTTGTTATTGTTTTGCGTGGGTTTGACCTTATTTAACATTTGTCGTCGCGGTTTTTTTTGCATAGGCTTCCTCAGCCTATGGCAGTAACAACAAGCATGAACCAAAATTCATGCTTTGTTACTTTATCACTTTATAGTTTTTACTGTTTTTTTTTTGGAAAGGAGCAAGTAGGAGCAGCTGAATTTTTTTTTACTTTTAGCTGAGACTTCAAGCTGTAACTTGACATCTTTCGTTAAACAGGGCTCCACAGGGCTAAAAAGATGCAGTACACTGAAGTTGATGAACATAGAAAGTGTGATGTTGTTTATATTTCGTTCTACGAAATTTTTTATATGGCACTTTTTCCAACTTTTTTTAATGCAAATGTCATCTATGACAATTGTCACTTACGAAAATATACAACAAAGTCAAATGATAAGATTTCTGCGACTGTACCAAAAGATTGAATATACAGTAAATTTGCATGCCATTTTAAACAAGCGAACATATATGAACTTCGAGCATGCCTGTCCAAACAAATAATAAATATATCAGCCTAATATTAAGGAATCATAATATTCAGACATCTGACAACAAAATACCAAAAAATTATCCAAATCGGCGAACATGAAAAAAATTTATTTCGGCCACTCTTCAACCAATGTGTACCGTGGTAAGAGCAGTTAAATAAATTAAGAAAATTAAGAAAAGTTTTTACATCATAAATTACGTTACCAATTTAGAGGGGGAGGAGGGGTTTTAAAATGTATTACGATAAGTAATGATATGGGGGGGAGGTGGGCCTCATATACAGCAAAGTGACCAAAAATAAAATACCTCGAAAAAATTTAAATTAATACACCCTTCATTTAAAAAATTCCCATTCCTAAATCTTCATTAGACGGTCAAACGTCTATATTGACGGTTAACTATTAACAAGTGTCAATATTAATTCTCATAAGTGAGTTTTATTTAATTTAACCCTTAAATGCCCATTGTATCTTTGTGGATACAACCGAGAAAATAAGCTATTTATTTTAAAATATTGCAATTATTAAAATGCTGGATATGTAGTTTCACTCAGAAAATTGTAAATATAAAACAAAAATTTAATTATTGGCATAACTTTGTTGGTTTGGGAAATATTGACCGTCAAATTAGTTTTTTTCATTTGTTTAAATTAGTTTTTGAGAAATAGTTTTTTCAATTTGTACGGAAAGTTCGCTTTTTGACATGAAATACCTTTAAACTATTAACAATTTTAGGGTATCATTTAACAAACAAATTTAGAGTTATCATAAAAAGAATCGTTTTCCACGTTTTTGCCTTGAACTCCTACAACCAAGCTGATTAATGGTATCATTTTGGATGCAACCATGTTTTCTTTAAACAAAAATTTTTTCTAAAAAAATAAAACCGGGCACAACATAATTTTTTTTAATGATATCGGTGTTGTTGGGCATTTAAGGGTTAAAATAAATCGAAATAAAAATTATTATTCAAATACATCCATTTTAAGGAATCATATTCACAAAAACACTGAACTTGGTGATGTACGGGTGCAGCCTTTACGGATACTCTCTCAAAGGCCAGGCGAATCTTTGCATAAGAAATGAGGATACACCTGAATAGGTCCAAATGGGATCTGTTGAAGAATTTGAAGAGTCCCTAAAGTTCCAGCTCCTTCAATTTCAGTGATTGAGAGCATCGACTTTTGGATAGAATAGAATAGAATAGTTTTTATCGATTAAAATAATTGATTTTAAAATTTTTTTCTTATATGTATCTAGTCATGACATAAAAGAGATTAAAAAAAAGAAAATAAGAAATTTTTAATCCTTTTCTTTTGTATTTCAGTTTTTAGTAAATATGGTCGCAGGTAACTGTAGTAAGAACGCACGGTGTAATTGTGCGTGACGAATGTAACATGTGCGTGACGGTGTTTAAAGTTGAAAAAATTGCTTTATAATTTTTTTTTTCTCAAATAACTTAACTACTAATTTAATCTAGGATAACCTCTTATTGCTGTAAAAAAGTATGAAAATTCTATCTGAAGTCAATTCGCAGAAATTTCAGATAGAAGCTGACTTCAAATTTTTAGAGGGAAAATTTTGTAGCACGTGCGTACGCTACATTTTGCTTAATATCACCGAAATTCATAAGTGGATTCATAAAACCTTTACACGTTTTAAATAGACCGTAAAATTAATTAATAAAAATTGCAAACCAGTTTTCGCAAAAATTTCTTCTTAAGTAAATCAGTTGCAAATATTCGCAAGCTGTAACAGTGCGTGACATGGAATTCATGATATATAGATTACACTGTGTGCCCGATTCGACCTATAAAAAAGTTTCAGCCTAAATTCTTAAAAATTCCGAGAGAGGGACCTCTTGCGATTTTATCGCGACTATTCCGACCTCTCAGTTCCATCACAATTTTTTTTTAAAAATTCTCAAAGTTAAAAAGTAGGAATTCTAGTATTCCGACTTTTAACAATTTTTTACATATGCTTAGGTTGTGAGAATTTAAAAACAAAATGCACTTTTGTTCAATAGAATTAAACGTCAAATTTAACAGTACCAAAAGATTTTTGAAAAAAATATATAAAGTGGATTTATCGCAATGGAGAAGTCAATTTTTCAAAAATTTTGAACAAAAGTTAGTTCTTCTTTATTTTTTTTTAAAATGGTAACAAACAAAAATACTTAGTTCTTTTACAGGAATTATTAAAACTACTAAGTACCTTTCCAAAAAGTCTAAGATAACTGAAATCAGTTGAAAATTGGAAAAATGGCAGAAGTTTAAAGGTGTTTTTTAAATCGACAATCATCGATTTTTCTGATATACGTTTACAGCGTTCAAACTGCTGCCATTTAACCAAATGATAACGGATTTGGCTCATATATGGCTTGTTAGAATGCACAAGCTAAATGCCACATTTTGCGATTCTAGTTTTTGTAGAAAATAAAAAAAGGCGATATTAAACACGACATCACAAGATTGTTGTGAGATAATCTGAGTGTCTTTACGATTGAAAAACTTCTTATTTGTGCTACTTCATTTGGAATTGTGTAATTTGAACAGTGAAAAGTGCATTGCATATTTTCCAAATTATTTCCGAAAGAAATTTTATTTGAGCTCCTTGCTGTTGTTATATCCTGCGGTAAGTAAAATATTGTGTACTTTGAGCAGATCAAAAAAGTGAAAAGTGTGTTCAGACTTTTTACTGATGCAATGGGTTTACCATCTGTTATACTTTTCAGACTTTTTTATTCATGATGTGCGATAAAATAAACACTCTTTGTTACGTGTGTTTAGATATACACTAAAATCATATCGTCAAGCGATTTTAGATGAAGTTCAAAACGCTTATAAAAGTTATTTTGTCCTTTTTATGTTCCTTGCAATACATTATGTTGGCTTTAATAAAAGGCTTCAAGAAAGTAATGCCATTCGGAATACCTGTGATTGGAAATCTGTTCATCGTCATGCTAAAAGTTCTGCTACTGTTGTGTCAACAAAAAAGTATTGAAATTCAATCGAAAAATGCAGAAGTCATACGTGTATCAAGACACTATGTTCGTATTTCTTCCCAAATACCATTCTGAGGAATTGTCAATGCTACATCCAGTTCCAGAAGAAAACGCAGCACCAAGTCTTGTCACTGATTTTATGGAAGCGTTTAACCAGCTCAATGTTCGAATGTTGCTTAAAGTACTATTTCTGCACCATCATATAGATGTATTCGAACAGCCAATTCCAACCAAGTCTGATGAACAAGGCGAGCGCTTCCATCAAACGACAAAAACAATGGTGGACCGGTACAAAAATAAAAATTTGCAATCTTTTATTGCTAATTTGTGTTTGTTTTTGGCACAGGATGAGGTGTTGTGAAGAGCACCAACATAAATACAATTTACAATAAAGGCACAAACATACATTCAATCAAAATTTGAACCTTTATCCCAAAAAATTAATAAAACTTTTATTATTCGCAGTCATAGGATATCGCCGTTTTTATTTTCTACAAAAACTAGAATCGCAAAATGTGGCATAATCTTCGACTTTTTTGAAAGGTACTCAGTAGTTTTAATAATTCCTGTAAAAAAACTAAGGATTTTTGTTTGTTACCATTTTTAAAAAAAAATAAAGAAGAACTAACATTTGTACAAAATTTTTGAAAAATTGACTTCTCCATTGCGATAAATCCACTTTATATATTTTTTTCAAAAATCTTTTGGTACTGTTAAATTTGACGTTTAATTCTATTGAACAAAAGTGCATTTTGTTTTTAAATTCTCACAACCTAAGCATACGTAAAAAATTGTTAAAAGTCGGAATACTAGAATTCCTACTTTTTAACTTTGAGAATTTTTAAAAAAAAATTGTGATGGAACTGAGAGGTCTGATTAGTCGCGATGTAATCACAAGATGTCCCTCTCTTGGAATTTTTAAGAATTTAGGCTGAAACTTTTTGGCGGTCTCACCGTGTTATTGGCTCTAACTTTTGATTGGTAAGAGATACTTAGATAATTTTTTAAATAAAAAATTAATTTTTTAGCTTGTATAGTTTTTCAAAAATATAAAAACACAATATTGAAAAAAAATTGTGTTCGAAAAAATCTTGTTTTTTGAATCACAAAAATGGTTTTTAGTTTTTGCGTAAACTTGAAATAACTTTTGCTGGTAAATGTTACAGCTTTTAAATAGAGTTGAAAATTTGCGAATTTGAATTTAAATTATTTTTTACAACAAAAACAAATTTTGAGCCTTTTTTTTGAGGAAAACTCCAAAATTTCAGGCCTTTTTTGAAAAAAATATTTTAAATAAATGCACTCAACTAACGGTATTTTTGCAATAAGGTTTTCATAGTACTTTGATAAAGCTTTAAGACAAAAAAAAAATTTAACAAAATGTATAAAAAAGAAGCGGAGATATTTGAATCGAAAGTCACAAAAATAAATTTCTGATGTTTTTTCTCATTTTTGAGCAACGATGTTGCATTAAATATATCGTTGTAGTAAAATTTTTCATAGTTTTCAAGATATCTTCATGTTTTTGATGTAAAAATAACGGACATTTTTTTAGTTTTACCAAATTTAAGAAATATTTAATATTTTGTAAATATTTGCATATGTAACCTAAGAAAACAACTAAAAATATGCGATTTTGTAAAAAATTTGTACTACAGCACCATCTGGTGTCCAAGGTGGTTCACAGCAAATACTGTCCAAAAACTTATCGTACCTGAAAACTACTGTGTACCAATTTGCATTCTAATCGCATAAGCGATTTGTGAGTTTTAGACATTTTTGTAAAAAATTTGTACTACAGCACCCTTTGGTGTTCAAGGTGGATCAAAATTGATAGAACACAAACACGCACCGTACCAAAAAACTTCTATGCACAAATTTTCATGCTAATCGGATGAGTAGTTTAGGAGTCTATTGCGGCCTTACAAACATAAGCTCCTTTTTTATATATATAGATAGATAAATTTTAATTTAATAATTAAATTAAATTTTAATTTAATAATTAAATTAAATTTGACATTATTTTCGTATAATTACTTATCCTAATATCTTAATGGCAGGTCTAGGATATGAATTCTTTTAAGTCTTCGTATGTCTTCGCTGTTGTCTAGAAGGTTTATTGCCAAAGGATTTGGGTGATGGTCCAAACGTTCAATATATTTTTCGCTGAATCTTTTGATTTCGTCCTTGATGAAAGCAGTATTGGAGTCTCTGTGCAACGTTTTCTTGGAACATACCACGGTTTCATTCAACATTTCATTTGCTACTTTTCGAAAATTTCCAATGGCCAAAATCCTAACTGGGCCACAAAGAGTCATATATCGTTGGAAATCTCGTCCAGTTGATCTCGTCTTTTAGTCGGTGTCGGAAGTGTTTTGTGTGTTATTGTTTTTGTGATTTTTGCTATGTTTTTGTTAGTGTAATTATTGTACATTGCTTTCAGGTAATTGTGATAATAATTTTAAATTAACATTATACACAGCGTGTTATGTTTGTATTTGTAGTGGTTATATTAATTATTGAATATTAATTAATATTTATTAAATTTGTTTAAATTAATTAGTTACACAAACAATTCCTGTTTAGCTTTTTTAAACTGCATGCTTGCTTGCTTGATGTGTTTTTTTTTTTAATTCCTCTTTGTGCGTGCTTTGTTTTTCTTTTTAGCGTAGTGAGTGTTGTTATTGTTTCTTAACGGTGCACTCACTTCGTTGCTCAGTACATAAAATAGCTTAACCCTATAAGCACATTTCGTACTTGCTCAATTTTGCCAATGGATTATTTTTCTGTGGAAAATATTGCAGCTTGTTCTTTGAACGAGCTATGCAGAAGCCAGAATATTCTGAACCCCATGTTCAGTTGTTCTGGCCCATGTGGGCAAATGTTTCACGCGAATTGTGCGGGTATTTCCAAATCGTGCTTAGACGATTTAATGTCTGTACGATCAGGTCTTCGTTGGTACTGTGCTTCGTGCAGGGCCCTTTCGCCAGATGAGCTTTATTCAAAAATTAAGCTTTTTGGTGAAAGTCTTAACTTGCTAAATAAAAATTTTAGAGAAATTGTTACATTTTTTAGCGAAGTTAGTGCCACACCCAGTATCAGCGTCTACGATGAATGTTCTTCACCGGAAAACATCTCGCCTTCTTTGTCTCAGACAATCTCTTCCGGAACGCAAAAAACATTCAGTCTGAGGAAGACCAGAATATTTCAAAAAAGAAGAGGAAGAATAAAAATAAAAATAATAAGCGTCGCAAGACGTCTTCAAACCCTCCTCAGGCTAAGCAGCCCTCAGCTATGCCTTCAATAAATAATGCTACAATTATTTCTTCACCGCCATCTTATACTCCTCCATTGGCTAATAGACCAATTTTAATTTCAACTGAGCCCAATAACCCAATAATTAATTTAAGGGCAGTGTCGAGGCGAAAACTCTTATTCATTTCACGTCTTCAGCCCGACACAACGACTGAAAATGTATTGACGTTTGTCAAACAAAATATTTTATTTAGTCAAAATGCATTCTGTTCATGCAAAAAAATTGGCAACAAGCCTTCCCACGCCTCCTTTATTCTAACGGTTGCAGCTGAAGAGTTTGCATCTGTTCTTAACTCTAAAATGTGGGCTGATAATATCCTCGTTTCTGAGTTTACGCCTAAAAATAAGTCTAGAAGGACGAATAAAATCGTCCATCAGACCCAAAAAGCTAAATAGGTTATCCCTTTACTATCAAAATGTAAGGGGATTACGTTCTAAAACACGCGACATATTTTTGGCGTCTCAGAATTTCTCTGAGGATATTATCGCGTTAACAGAAACATGGCTTACCGGAAGCATTATTGACTTGGAATTGTTTGACAATAGTTTTCAAGTTTTTAGAAGGGACAGACACACTGACAATATTTCTGCTGTTGGTGGTGGTGTCCTTGTAGCTGTAAGGAATTCTTTTGTCAGTTCCTTAATTGATATTCCTTGCTCTTCTAATATAGAACTTTTATGCGTTAAGGTGTTACATTGTAATTCCAATGTATATGTTATTAATGCATATGTTCCCCCAAAGAGCAGTGCAGAAGTCTATGCAAGCCTTGCGGATTGCATAGAATATACAATAAATCTACTTGACGTTAATGACGACATTTTACTGTTGGGCGATTTCAATCTGCCTGACTTAAAATGGCATTCTTCCGACGATGATACATATTTTTGTGCATCAAATGCGAAGACTCGCCAAGAGCATATATTTGTTGACAATATATGTTCTGACTTACAACAAGTTAGTTGTATTTATAATAGTCTTGAAAGACTTCTTGACCTGGTCTTAACTACCGATAGCAACAATGTAATTGTTAAGAGGGCCTTTCATGCTCTGACTAATGTTGATGAATACCATCCACCATTGAGCATTTGGTATAAATCGGACAGAGAGAGCATAATTAATTCGAGTTCAATCGATAAGGTTTATGAATTCAATTTTAAAAAAGCTGACTTTTTGAAGTTGAATCATTTACTTCATAACAAACTAAATGTTATTTTAGAGTACTTAAATGGAAATAACCTTGATGATTCCATAAATTTTTTTTATACGGAGCTCTTTACTGTGTTCTCTCAGTCCGTACCATATAGCCTCAAATTTGCGAAAAACTGTGCGTACCCTTGGTACACAAAGGATTTAAAAACTCTTCGCAACAACAGGAATAGGGCATGGAAGAAATATGTCTGTAGTTTAGACTCAAATGACCTGGAAACCTACAAACGTTTGTTTCTGGAATTTGAAAATAGCTCAGCTGCATTATATAATGAATATTTAGACAATATAAAGCTGAGAATACTGTCTGATCCAAAGAAGTTTTGGGGATTCATAAACACAAAGAAGAAATCCGATGGATTCCCTTCATCATTCAAAACTGTTGATGGAATTACTGACGATCCCGTCATTATTTGTAGTTTATTTGCAAATCTTTTTAAAGAGTCATTTTGTTCGGATTCTTTTGATCTTGATGAGGGGTATTTTGAATATATGAATTCTACAACCAGAGTTTCTTTGGACTCTTTATCCTTTACCTCATAGGATATTTTAAAATATATTAGTTCGATCGATGAAGACTTTAGCGCTGGACCTGATGGAATTCCTGCCGCAGTGTTAACTCAATGCGGTTCAATTTTGTGTCAACCACTCTCTTTGTTATTTAATAAATCTATAAACGAAAGTTATTTTCCACTGTTTTGGAAAAAATCATTTATTAGTCCTATTTATAAAAAAGGTTGCAGGAATGATGTTATTAATTACAGGCCCATTGCTAAACTGTCATCGATTCCAAAACTTTTTGAGCGAATCGTGTATGATCGGGTAAAAATTCACTGCCGTGAAGTCATAACAAGTCGTCAGCATGGTTTTGTTAATGGCAGATCTACGGTATCTAATCTACTCGATTTTACAACCTTTTGCTTAAATACCATTGAATCTGGTTGCCAGGTCGACTGTATCTCCACTGACTTTAGCAAAGCATTTGATAAGTTACCACACAATTTAATTCTATTTAAACTTAAGTCCATTGGATTTCCACAATATTTTGTAAACTGGATTAAATCGTATTTGACAGAACGATCTTATCAAATACGATTCCGAGGGGTTTTGTCTGCTGAGTTTATTGCGTTATCTGGTGTTCCTCAAGGAAGTCACCTAGGTCCACTTCTGTTTATTCTAGCCATTAATGATGTGACCCATATCATTAAAAACTCTCATCTGCTTATTTATGCGGATGATATGAAAATATACAGAAAAATAAATTCTCAAGACAATTCAGCCCTACTCCAGTCCGATCTGAAATCTTTTGAAGTTTGGTGTTCTAAAAATAATATGTTTCTTAATCCAGATAAATGCCAAACTATGACCTTTTCGCGAAAAAGGAATAATTTAGTTTTTGATTATAAAATAAAAGATACTGCTTTATGTCGTGTGGATGTCGTTAAAGACCTGGGAATATGTATGGATTCTAAGCTTTCCTTTAACATTCATATTGATAACATTTGTAAAAAAGCATCCTCTATGCTTGGATTTATTAAACGCTGGGCCAAAGAATTCAATAGCATGATTACGACTACAACGTTGTATTATGCAATAGTGCGTCCTCACTTGGAGTACGCAAGTCAAGTTTGGTCTCCAAGTTACAATGTGCATGTTGATCGAATAGAGAGAATCCAAAAATGCTTTGTTCGGTTTGCCCTAAGGGGCTTAAGTGGATTTGACATTTTAAACCTTCCTCCTTATGAGGATCGCTTAAAACTTTTAAAAATGCAATCATTGAGTGAGCGAAGGAAGTCTGCAGATATCGTCTATTTGCAGCAACTCATCACCGGTGTATTCGATTCTCCAGAACTTCTTTCTCTTATAAATTTTAACTCTAATCGTAGAAGCAGTAGAATTGCTAACAATTTAATTTACTTACCATATAGTAGAACAAATTATATGTTTACTGCTCCTTTAAACCGTATGAGTAAATTAGTTAACAATTGTAGCTTTTTTGATGTTAACTTGTCTAAAGGTCAACTCAAGAGTAGATTAAAAACTATTGTGTAATTGCATGGTTATGTTTTTGCATGGTTAGTCGTGATGTCTTGTGTTGTCCTTGAGCCCAACCATATTTTGGTGGGTAAATTAAAAAAAAAAAAAAAAAAAAAAAAAAAAAAAAAAAAAAAAAAAAAAGGTGCATCAATTACCTGTTGTGCGTTTGTTACCTGTTGGCCATTGGAAATTTTTGAAAGGTAGTAAACAATGAACCTATTATTATTGCTTTTCAAAAATTTCGAATCGGCAAAATTCTTAAATTAAATAACTTATTTGCATTTGTTTACATTTAAAAATTTTTTTAGAATTTTTCATAACTTTTTCAACTTTTTTTTGTTTAAAAGTCGATGTCAAAGTGATTTCAGTACAAATGAAGTTGAATTCGTACCCAAAGTTAAATTTTGCGTAGAAGTACGAATTTAACTTCGTTGTTTCGTGAGTTAAATTCGTATCAAAAGTTAAATTCGTACTTTGCAAAAAAATACGAATTTAACTTTGTACAGAGAAGAATTTTTGGTTTGTGTCTTTGCTAAGTTATCTTCGGATTTACGAATTTAACTTCACGCAGTTATATTATATTACATTATATTATATTACATTATATTATATTACATTATATTATATTACATTATATTATATTACATTATATTATATTACATTATATTATATTACATTACATTATATGACATTATATCATTATTTTATTATTTTTCAATAAAATATAGGTAACGCAGCAAATGGTATGCCTCAAAGGTGGTGTGGAAAAACAATAAAAACAAAATTATTTTCTCATATTTTATAAAGACTTAATTATTTTTACATAATATAATTAAATTAGCTCCAAAATCAGTTAATTTAACCCAGAATCTATTGGGTTCTATATATGTGATTCCAATTAGAAACTGTTTGGACCTGTTTCTTTAATGATGTAACCGAATGCGGCCCTGAGTAAATGTTACTGTATTACAATACAATTGTCTTTTAATATATTAGGTCTTTAATTATCAAACGTTTTATTAATAACGTATAACTCCAAACACCTGTTTTATATGTTATTCTAATAAGAAACTATTTGAACCTTATTTTTTGATGCAACTGAATACGGTCCTTTGTGAATGTTTATGTATTTTTGTCAAACAATACGAATAAGAAAAATACCGCACTTTTGTGCAATAACACCACTTCCTTATATCTTAGTTCTTTGCAAATTCCACATACTTTCCGTAATCAAGTTAAACAACAATGTATTGTTGTGAACCATCATAGCGCATTTCTGTTGTGTCTATTCGATTGTTGTGTCTACTTGATAGAAGACACAGCCGTATATTGTTGTGAACCGTAATAGGGCTGCAAATCTTGCTATGTGAATGAGAAAATATCATCACGATCAAATTTGGAGCATACATGCTTTATTGCTTGAACTTTTTTTTAATCCTTTTTTGATTGAACTAATTTTAGGTACACTATTTTTTATTGCACTAATACTAGGTACACTATTTTGATTGCACTAAGTTCCGTACACGATGTCGAATAAAGTTCAAGCTGAGTCAAATTAAATTTAAGAATAGTGTCAAACGGGCACGACTTCTAGCTATTTTCAAGCATAAAAACAGCTGATTGCCTATAAAAATTAAACAGCGCCAAATTTCACATTAATTTATTGTTTATTTATTTAAAAAAAAAAAATAAATGACTGGCCATTTCAGCCCTTGAAAGGACTTCTACCTAGCTTCTTATGATCAATTGTGTTGTGCGTGTTATTAAGTTAGTACACAATTGACCGAGAACGGGACCTACAGGTTTAACGCCGACTCCGAACGGCGATGAACGAAATGGTTCTTGTTCTCAAGAAGCTTTACATGGCATTTTGATTACTCTCTGAGGTTTGCCATTGTCTGCAGAGAGGTGGCGGCCGTACAGAAAAATTATTTAATTCAAAATAATTTTCTGTCGCTGCTGGGGTTCGAACCCGGGTCTCCAGGTTCGCTGACATAGAGGCCACGCACTTTAGCCAACTACGCCACGAACGCCACTTTGTTTATTTATTTATGAATATTTATTTATTTGTATTTCACTTTTTGGAAATTTATTTTTAGCCACACAGCATAACCAAGCAAAAAATTTAAATTTTACATTTTCTTGTTCTTCTTGATGCTTTTTCTTTTAATGCTCGAAGAAATATTTAGCTCAAGAGCGCTTTTATGCTTCTGCTCATCTCTCTAGGAAACACATTCTAGCAACTTGCAAGTTACTACAATCGAGAACGGAAACAGACCAAATATATAACCCTTTAACTTTGAACTCGTCAAATGTGAAACTAGTCGGATTATTGTAATTTTTTCAGTTTTGTAGACTCCTTCGATAAAAATCTCTCCCATACAAATGCTCTATAAACCAGAGACTGTAAATAATAATTATTTTTAGATTTTTAAACCAAAAAAGCATTGTGAAAAAATTGTCGCACCGCCGCACAGTGGGGTATTTCATGCCAAAAGTGACGATTAATTGACAGGGGCCACTTATCGAGACAAAAATTGTTTTTTTGGGGTCACTGATCACGAATCTGAAGTCAAAAATCTGAAATTTAAAATGGCGGCTTCAAAATGGCGGCCATGAACAAGCTAACTTCTACAAAAAACGTTTAATGGAAGTAAAATTTTGTATACAGGAGTTTGTGGGGTCGCTGATTACGAATCTGAAGTCAAAAATAAAGGACCTTACCCTATCATCAAACTCTGATATAGTTTTATTTGAAGGTCGTATTTTTCTTTAGATATTCCTTTAAAAAGTTAATTTGTCATTAAATTCCTTGCAGTCAGATTTCTCCATTATGTCGTAAAGACTTCGACGAATAAGAAAGTATACACTTGATTGCGTTCCTACAAGGGAGATAAAATTTTTGAGAACCTTAAAAATTTAATCATTAGCTTTGTACCCTTTACCGACTTACATAGTATATAGAACGTCACTACAAATTGCACAGAACAAGCTTTGAACGACACTTTATACAAAAGCAAAAGGATTGCAATAATAATAGTTAATAAACATAAACAATGATGTTGATTTTACATGTACCCTGCAAACTGCAGGGCGAACAATTTATGTCTTACCAATATCAAAATCAGAAAATAAGTGTTAAAATCGAACAACTATAATTTAATTTAATATCTTAACACATTCATCTGCTTCTTTTAATATATAAAAACCCGTTTTAGAAAGATACATCAACTATCTACCTTAATTGGAGAAAAGGTGCACTGAATATGCCGCTTTCCATAATGTAGGGTAAAAAATAGCGGATAAAAAAAAGAGGAGAAGAGAACTGGTAAACAACAAAAAAAAAAAAACAAAAAACAGCAAAATCTGTTTAGTATTTAGATTTATTTTGTACTTTATTTTCATTTATTTTAATTTTTCGAAATAAAATCGTAAATTCGTGACATGTAAGTTAAGTAAAAAAATCGAAATACCGCGAAAGTGCGCAGCATTGACGCAACTTTTTTTTTATAGAATATAGCTTGAATGTTCATAGCTTACGAAAATCAAAACAGTTTTTCTTAATTCCTCTCAACACACAACTATATCTCTAGTTACATATCGAAAAATCCAACTTTTTAAGGTTTAATTAAAATAAATAAATTAATATATATATAAACACTATTTCATAAAAAAAATTAAATTTTGTATTGCTTAAATACCTGAACAAGAAGGTTCCATCGTAGTTTTTTGTAATTTGTAACAAATAATACACAAAAAAAACTTTAAAAATTTCTAATAAACACGTTTGTCACTGTGCACACTGAGAGAGAAAAAAAAATGATGACTTTCAAACTGCATTGCGGGTAAACGGTACAATATTTTTCAACTATTCTTTCACTTAGTGATGCAGAATTTTATCTTCTTTCATCGGGTACCTAACATCACTATGTACCTTGAACTTTTTTTTTAAAATACCCCATTGTGCGCCGTTTTGAAGGTACCATTAGAATCCTCTCACAGTGTAGAACATGATTTGCTGTTGATTTTTAAAATTTTGCCTTTTAAAATTTTGAGCAATAAATAATAATTTCTGCTTTTTATTTTTTTAAGGCAATAATCCAATTTTGTCCGATACTTTTTTCAGCA
Organism: Pherbina coryleti; assembly: GCA_943735915.1. Lineage (NCBI taxonomy): Eukaryota > Metazoa > Arthropoda > Insecta > Diptera > Sciomyzidae > Pherbina > Pherbina coryleti. The sequence continues at coordinate 101,932,936 of OX030951.1, forward strand.
TAAAATAACTGATAGATTTTGATTTTTATTTTTTAAGGCAAAAATAAATGCAAAATGAGGATCTCAGTTTACGGTTTAACCAAAATTCAAAAGTACATAAAAATATATTGCTTCTATTGAAATATACTTTGAAATCAATAACAACTCAAAACAGTTTCCGCTATATTTGAATTGCATTGATAAATACATCATCAATAACGACCCTAGATTTAGCCGATTACTCTCTAGAGAAAAGTGTGTAATTGACAAAAACCACTTGAAAAAATTAATTCGCCGAATTCAACAAATTGAAAATATATAGGCTTATTATGGTTCACAACACAACAGCAATTTTTGTCTTCAATGTGTAATTTGCTATTACGGTACACAACAATACAACTGAATACATTCCACCGTTGTCTGTCAACACAACAGTTGTGCTCAATTGTATTCTTATCTGTCAAATTTTGAAGACAGCTTATTTGGTGTTGTGTTGTAGCAGCGTTAAGTAGAAAAATGGCTTTAGCAAGGTAAAATTAATGTGAAATAGAATTAAAAATGTGTCTTTGTTAAATTTATGTAATAAACTATTTGCAGGAAATTAACAGTATCCAACAAATCGCTTGTAAATAAAATGGAGCAGAATCCAGCGACATTTTGGACAAAGCAAGCAGTCACAGGATAACTTTTGGGGAAGCGGTCTCGGAGTTGTCTTCTGCTTCGTGTTGGCGGCACATCATCTTCGTCGTCACTTGACACAACGCAATTGAAATTTACATCACTTTTAATTATAAATTTTGCACAATAAATAAACTTGGCAGCAAATAATCTGATTTGTTTTGTTTTGTTTGTCAGCTGATAGCTACCAGTTGCACTGTTGCCACTATTTTGAAATATTTAATTTGTGGTACTTTTTAATTGCTGTGGGAAAAAGCCATTCCTTTGATACAGTTCGGCTTTTTAGAGTTTTGCTTCCTATTTATTTTTTGTATTGTCAAAAAAATATATTTATGATGTATTTATTTATGAATTGTGCACTTTTTAAAATGTAAACGTCGTATTTTGGTATTTTTGCCATTGTTTTAATATTTGTGGGATTTTCGTGGTATTAAATTACTGTGGGAAAAATTGTGTTTTAATGAGAATTTGAAGTGGCAACTTGATGAGCTGTCATAAGTAACAAATTCTACATACTTTCCACAATCAAGTGAAACAACAATGTATTGTTGTGAACCAATAATGATAGAAAAATAGATTGCGCGGATCGTAAAAATAACTTTCAACGATCTGCGCATCTACGTCACGATAGACTTACGAATTGAGCTTACGATATGGCTCTCTGTCAAGTCTTGTTCAGAATGTGAACAAATATGAATGGAAAAAGATCCAAGAAACAAACTTGGTCTAGCGTGACGTCATGATCGTAAAAAATACTTTGATCGTAGGTAGAAATGTCAAAATGAAAAGTAAGCAACATAACGGAGCTGCGCAATGCGTTATCTATTTTTCTATCATTCTTGGTTGTGAACCATCATAGCTCATTTCTGCTGTGTCTACTTGATTGTTGTGTCTACTAGATAGAAGATACAGCAGTATATTGCTATGAACCGTAATAGGGCTAATAATGTCTTTTTGAATTATTTACACATTCCGTATTGCTATTCCGTTTATTACAGTTTCAGATTGTGCACATGTCACGAGAAGAAGATAGTTTGTATATTGCCGAGGATTCTAATATCTCTACTATATCACTACTTAGAAATACGATTATGGAAATGGTGGTTGACAGTTCATTATCAGATGATGAAGACTCTACAATCGATACCAATACTCGAAACGCCTTATTAGATGTAGACAGTTACAAAACAGTTCTTGTTGATGTAGAGACTAATTTGCTAGAGTACTGGAACCGAAAAAAGTATGAAAATCCTTGGTTTAGACGGCTAGTTTTAATACAGCGTGTGTTATGCTGCTACTCAAGTAAGCGTGGAGCGTGTATTTTCTACCTTAAAATTAGTCATGGGGTATAAGAGATACAATCTTAGCGACGAACATTGATAGTACATCTTAATGGTTAAATTAAATGCTTACTTAATTTGATAACGAGTTTATGTTATTTAATAATAATTTGAATTATAATAAAAATGTTGCTGGTTTCAATATGCACTTCACAGACTATGTATAGGGTTAAGAGCTTACGAAGCACTTACGAAATGCATGGTTCGACTTATTACAATTGTTTAACTTTGGTGCAACCGTAAACTTAAATACTTATTTAGTTTTTTTTTTTAATTTTGCCTTAAAAAAAAAAAAGCAGAAGTCATTATTATTTATTGCTCAAAATTTTAAAAGTCAAAATATAATTATTATTTTTTGCTTTTTATTATAAAATGCATACTTGGTACGGCACGATTACGATTTCCGTGGCCCCAAGATCTGAATATGCAGTTTTGAAGAGCTCATTGAGAAAATAAGATTCACTGAAGGATTTATCGATATATCGATTAGTTATCGAGTTATCGATTTTTAAAAAAAATTTACTAAAAGAAGTCTTAATGTAAATTCGACTATATCTATGCTAATATTTGACCGATCAGGATAATTTGGGTATCATTCGATAACAAACAAATATCTTCAAAATAATTTATAAAACAAAAATTTGGTACTTAATCTAATTACACTACAGATGATTTTTCGGGATGATATATATATTTTTTTTCATAAAACCGTTATTTTCTTCAAAAAGTACGTAATAAAAGTAAGTAGAACATAACATATGGTAATAGCTGAAACATTAACCTTTCGTTTGGTGTATAATATGTTACACTTGTTTTCCCTATTTCTACCATTGTTCTCATTTTTATATTGTTACTAGATTAAACAGAACAATCATACGGTTTTTATTTTGCTTTATAAACATACAATTTTAATGTACTGTTGATAAACATCAACAACTTTCATCTTCATCTCGAAGCACAGAAGAATCGTAAGCACATCGCACACCTATGTAAAATAAAAAAGATTATTCGAATTATATTAATTATGATTCGCATCGTGTTCTTTTTAAATAAGATATACGGACTCTCATTTTATTTCACAAAAAAAAAAAAAAAAAAAACAGAATAATTGTGCAATTTGTAAAAGGCAGAGCCACTTTTTTTATAAAAATTAGTAAAAATATTTTTATTTATTTATTTATTTATTTATTTATTTATTTCATCAATCAGAGTGGCACTCTTATAGACTACTACATTAAGTTACTTATTTATAAATTTATTTCTAATAAAAATGTACATAGATACTTAAATCAATTGATTTATTAAAATACCATGACAATAATAAATTCTTTGCGCGATACTCTATAAACTATTACAAAAAATCAAAATAGTTATAACAACATGTAAACCAATAAACAACAATTAGCCAATGAATACATAAATAAAATTTAAAATAACAAATTTGACAAAGAAACATATCAACTTCAAACATCACGTGCTATCATGATTAACGTTAAGTTGTCCTTAAAGGATTTACGTGAAACATTACTGAAGATATCACAGATAGATAAGATAGAGTTGACTTCACTAATGCATCGTGCAATTGGTTTATTTTGAGCATAATTAGATCTATAGACCGCCTCTCTAAAATGGAATTGACTGCGGAGATGACGAGGAGGAGTAAAAAAATCCAGCTTAGCTAATAGTTCAGGACATTTAATGTTATTGTGTATAAGGTCCCATATAAAAATTATGGAAGAAATCTTACGTCTTAACGAGAGTTCAGATAAATTGACAAGTGCACAACGAGTGGTACATGAGGGCATGTCCGGGACATTCCAATTAAGTTTGCGCCACATAAACCTCGTGAAATGTCTTTGGACTGTCTCAATTCTTTTAGATTGAAGCAGATAAGATGGATTCCAGATTATCGAACAATATTCAAGATGAGGTCTTACTAGAGATGAATAAAGTATTTTAAGAGTGTACGGATCTGAAAAATCCTTTGTGTTCCTTTTTAAGAATCCCAACATCGAGTTAGCTTTCGCAATAATTGAATCAATATGGTCTTTGAAATTGAGTCTAGAGTCAAGAAGAACCCCTAAATCTTTCTTCATTGTAACTCTATCCAAACTAGTTGACTGAATTTTATAGTCATAGAGAATAGGAGAAGTAGACCTTGAGAAAGTAAGCACCTGGCACTTCTTAATGTTCAGGGGAAGGTCATTCAGGAGGCACCATTTGGAGATAGCATCAATGTCCATCTGAAGTAGTGTGGAATCAACTACCGACTCAGTAGAATGAAATAGTTTAAGATCATCAGCGAACAAAAGGCATTCCGAGTGCTTAATGACATGGGGAAGATCATTGATGAAGAGAACGAAAAGAAGAGGGCCTAGGTGACTGCCCTGGGGGACGCCGGACGTAACTAATATCGGAGATGAGTAGCAGTTATTAATTTTAACTATTTGACGACGGTTTGAAAGATAGGACTCTATCCAATCCAGTAGATGTGAATGAAAACCTAATAAAGAAAGTTTAAACAATAGAGATTTATGATTCACTTTATCAAAAGCCTAAGCGAAGTCAGTGAAGATTACGTCGGTTTCGACTTTTTTGGAAAAATTATCTATAATGAAATTACAAAATATATTTAAATTAGTAGAAGTCGACCTACCAGTTATGAATCCATGTTGTTTATTGGAAATTAAATTTCTAACCGAAAAAGATAGTTTTTCACATACGATTTTTTCAAATATTTTAGGAATACACAAGAGATGACTAATTGGTCTATAGTTGCAGACATTCTGTTTAGGACCAGACTTATGAATCGGCACTATAGTAGACATTTTCCAAGCATCCAAGAAATTACCAGTCTTTAAGGATTTATTGAATATTTGCGTGAGAGGCTGAGCTACCCCTGAGGCACACACCTTAAGTATAATAGGGGCAATTCCATCTGGACCCTCAGTAGAAATAGGTTTAAGGTTCAACAGAGCTGTTTCAATATCATTGACTTCTAAACACAGATTACCCAAATTCAAAGAAGTTATCGCATTCCTTGTACCGTCACAACACTGTGCAGCTGATGCCGCGGAGTACACTGATTTAAAATAGTCAGCGAAAAAATTGCAAATAGTTATCGAATCATCAGAGCAAGATGTATTGTAACACATAGAGTTAGGGAATCCACTAGAGTTTCTCTTGTCATTAATATATGACCAGAAAAATTTGCTATTCTTTAGTTGAGCTTCTCCTCAACAGAAGTTATATGAGCTCTAAAGAGAAATTTATTTAAGATATTAAATTCCTTATCACAGTTTAAGTACATGGATTTTAATAGTTCGTTATCTCTATTGGATCTAAATTTCTTATAAGATTTATTTACTCTATTTTTCAAATTGCTAAGTCGATTATTGAACCAAGCTGGATTTTTAGAGCTCCTTGATCGAATTTTAGGAACAAAACTACACACTGCAGAATTCATAACAGACAGAAATAACGAATACATTTCAGCTAGATCAAGACCAAGAAAGGCGCTATCCCAGGAAAACATTTCAAGAAAGTTATTAATTGCATTGAAATTCGCACGTTTATAATCATTAAAAAATACATCAGGATTAGAAAGTTTCTGATACTCAAGGACATGAAATTCTACCATCAGAGGCACGTGATGTTGAGACTTTTTTACAAATTCAGTTAAAGGACGCTCGAGGCAAACAGCAAATTCTTTGTCAGTATAAATTAAGTCAAGGATGCGTTCAAGATCATTATGAATACAATTTATCTGATTCAAATCAAATTGACAAAAAAAATCAACTAAAAGCGCATCAGTATCAGAAGTAACATTAAGAGGTGTAAGATAAAACTCATCACAGAGAGGTTTCCATATAAGATTACTTAAGTTAAAATCACCCGTAATTATCACATGTTGAGATTGACTAAGATTATCGAGAAATAGCCTACAATTCTCTAAATGTATACAATATAAGTCTATAGAGCTCATTGGGGGCAGATAGCTAGCAACAACAAAGAGCGAGAAATTACTATTAAAATTCACCTTAAGAATTAATTGGTCAACATCATACATGTTCACTGAACTTGACTTCAAATGCGGTAACGGAATTTGATAACAAGAAAGATTACTGCGAGTTGCGATAAGCACCCCGCCACCACGCGATAAACCTGTAGTATTAGGACAACGATCCTTGCGAAAAATATTAAACGAAGCAGAATCAAATATTTCGGAACTTAAATGATTTTCAGTTAGCCAAGTTTCAGTGAACACAATAATGTCATATTGGAGAGAATGAGAGGATAAGAACAAATTTTGCAATTTTGTTCGTATCCCTCCAACATTCTGATAATATAGAGAATACTTAGATTTATACACCGTTGGCTCCTCCCGCGGCGTAGTAATGTTTAATAGTTTTTTGACTGCCTTTGAGGTGATCTTTCGTATCTCTCCCGAGGAACGAATTCATGAACGACCATTCCATTTGGCCAAAAGTCTCTTGATAGAAACATTTTCAAGATTGAGGCTGGTACATAAACTTTGAATGATGAGAAATCCCTTTGCACGTAAGAATTTAATTTTGTGCAATTTATTGAAGATGAAAAAAGCGGCAGTTTCTTTATTATATAAGAGACAACTGCTTCAGCTCTAGTTGCTAGTGCTAGCCGAGACAAGAAAATAATTTTGCGTTCCAACCGTGGAACCACAACCAGATCACACTCCGATGGCGAAGAGCGAGCAATACTTCCAGTAGAAATCGACAAAGCATTCGGAGATAACGTTAGCGCATCAGGATTATTTATATTCAAAATACTTGTAGTCGTATCAGTTGGTGATGAAATTAGGTTCGAGCATGAAGCGTTCTCAATAGCTTGATTATTGATTGAAAAACCGGGAGCATCTAAATGCAGTGATGAAGATAACTGAGGAGTATTTGCAGAATTCCCAGGCGGACATAGATAGAAGTTCTTGTTTAACTTATTAGCAGGCAGCGGCAGCGAATGAGCAGACAACGGTGCCACAGCAACTCCAGATTCCAAATCAACCGCAGCAGAACTGACAGAAGATATAGATGTTTCGGAGGTTAAAGCTTGCGAAATGGGGCTGGATTCAACCCTAATAACAGTATGAGCTTCTCCACCCTTATTAGGTTTAGATTTTGAACGCGTAGTCTTCTTTCCAGGCTGCACAGGGTCCTCTGCCCCAACAGCTTCAACAACAATGGCATTATCATACAGATTATTGCATTTATCGGCATGGCTTAAAACAATTTTTTGCAGACGTGCAACATCATCAACAATTGCGACGGACGATTTCATCAACTCCGTCAAATACGATAACAGAGTGCTTGTAGAAACTTTGCGACATTTTGTACATAGCCATTGGAGCCCATTTTTTACAGTACTAGACAGGGCATCACCAATCCTAGCAGATAAGCCAGCACACTTTGCATGGAAGATTTTGGAACAGCCAGAGCAAGAGATGAAGACACTGACAGTATCCCACTCTGACTTGCAGATTTCACATGCAGTGCACATAATCACATTCAGATTGAGGTTATGTTGTCACAAAAGAATAGCTTATTGCAAACAAAACGATAATAAAGTTAGCAGCAGCAATTAATTTAAGAATAATATTAGCAGGCAGTTAAATTGTTAATAAAATATAAAATTAGCAAAGAAACGCGGAAAATAAGCGACTTTTTGTGAATAAAAAGAGCAATTTACGCAGAACAAAGAAAAGCCGATGTTAACAAAAGTTAATAGAGTTGCCAACTGATATCAATATGTACTTCAGAATACAACAAACAACCTTTGATAAAAGTCTATGTGGCTCCTTTTACTGAAAAAGTACATTTTGTAAAAGGCAGAACCACTAAAAAAATATTTCAATAACTCAAAAAAAAAGTTAGGAAAAATACCAATATGTACTTCAGAATACAACAAACAACCTTTGATTAAAGTCTATCTGGCTCCTTTTACAGGAAAAGTACATTATGTAAAAGGCAGAACCGCTAAAAAAAATTATTCAATAACTCAAAATACATCTAAAAGTTTATGAAGATTTTTCTTGCACCATTTACAGTATAAATGCACAATTTATAAAGCAAATCAAAAAGATTCAGCCCAATTATGAAACATTTTCCTATGCTATATGATTGTACTGATCAACCTAAAATATAACATAACAGCGAAAATCGGTCAAAATAAAAGAAAAAGTATAACATGTTGTATACCAACCAAAAGGTTAATATTTTAGCTTTCAATTAATTACATCTTTATTTAATCTTTATAACGCATTTTTTAGAGAAAATAACGCTTTTATGCAAAAATAAAACATGTTATGCAGAAAGACAGTCTGTAGCGTGGTCGATTTACGAAAGAATATTTTTTTTTCATTTCATATTAAAAACATTTTAAATATCTTTCGAATGACACCTAAATCATTCAGATCGGACAAATATTAGCAAAGATATAACCGAATTTAAATATTGGTTCGGTCGAGTAAACATTTTTTTAAAAAATCGATATCTCGATAACTAATCGATATATCGATAAATCCTTCAGCGAATCTTATTTTCTCAAAGCGTACTTCAAAACTGCATACTCAAATCGAGGGGCCACGGAAATCGTAATCTCCCCCTTGGTACGGTCTCTGCTATAAACTTATCTGAGAGCATTTTTATTCGTACATTTTTTTTTTTTTTTTTGTTAATAATTGTAACTTTCACAATCTGAATCCCTTCACTTTTCAAGTTCACAAAATCACTTTTACGAAATCTCTGAATCCCTTTAACTCAACTTATTTCTTAATGGAGTTGCCAATGGAGAAAGTTAAATTCATTCGTGACTTGGGAGTTGTCTTTGACTGCAAGTTTACCTTTGCTGATCATTTGAATTCGCTTTTGCCAAAAGCGTACTCACTTCTTGCCTTTATAAGACGACATTGTTCCGAATTTCAAGACCCGCACACACTTAAAGTGCTTTATAATACGTTGGTTAGGTCGAGACTTGAGTATGCCTCAATCATTTGGAATCCGTCGCATGCGATTCATAGTTTAAGACTGGAAAGAGTACAAAAAACTGCTACCAGATCAATGTTACGTCCCTGTTATGTTACATAACCATCGTATAATGTGCGTTGTCTGCTTATGGGTTTGAAATCTTTAGAATCTAGAAGAAAAGTTCATTCCCTTTTGTTTATTCGCGATATTATTTCTAGTAAAATCGAATGTCCATCACTATTGCATTTAATTGAGTTTAATATTCCGTCGAGGCATTTGCGATATTTTAAAACATTTTTTATTAGACAGCATCGTACTAATTATGCTCTTAATGAACCGATTACTAGAGCTTTGATTTTATTTAATGACTTGTCTCTTAAGTTTCCAATTGATCTCACTATGTCAAATGAAAGTTTTAAAAACTTTTTGTCACAAATTTTGTAATTGTCTAAATTGCATTGGCTATAAGCATTAAATTCTGTAATATTGTTATATGTGTTCTATATTGAATTATTGTTATAGTTTTAGGTCTAGTCTGTAAGAATGTAATGTTCATAGACTGAATAAATAAATAAATAAATAAATAAATAAATAAACTTTATTTATGATTTTCATTTACATAATATAGTGGTTAAAATATTATTCAGTTCATTTAATTTCTTATTTAGCTTTTTTTAAAAAGTTACTAGATCCTCAGACGGTTTTATGATCCGTGTATAAGAGGATATATAAAAGAAAAATATTAGAGGAAAAGAAAAATAAATAAACAATTAAAAAGAAAATGAAAACAATTTTTTATATTTAAAGCTAATTAAATATCACAATTTTTTTTTTAGACTAAGTGTTTAGATTTAGCTATCTTAAATTCTGTACATATAGTTTTAATTTATTTTTGAAAATATTGATAGTTTTTGCATTTTTTATTTCATCAGGTAGTGTGTTGAATTGTTTTATTGCGCTGTGCTTGAGACTTTTCAGTTGTTTTGTTGTTCTGGCTTTTGGAACTTCTAAGTTGTGTTTTTGTCGCGTATTATGTTTGTGAATTGTATTTCTTGTTGTGCCAATTTAGATTTGAGCATACAGTTCTTTACTTTGTAAATATATTTACATTTTTCTGCATAAATCAGCTGGTTGATGTCCATTTGTTATGTATTTTTATATAAATCTTTTGTTGAAATTGTTGTATTTTGGTTATATAGGACTCTGATTGACTTATTCATCAGCCTTCCAATTTGCTCTACTTGAAATTTGTTGCTTTGACTCCAAGTGCATATGTTGTACCGAATTTTGGAAAGAATGTATCCCGTGTATATAAGTTTGGCTGTTTTTTTTTCAAGTAAACCAAGTCTTTTTACCGCGTGTATTATAGGTAGAATACAATTTTTTATTTCTTTTATATGATGCTCATATTTAAGTTTTTCATCGATAACCACACCAAGATATTTTGTATGCTGAACTCTCTCGATTTCAATATCGTTGATTTTTACTTTTATATTTATTTCGTTGTTGTGATTTGTTCTAAAGATGATGTAATTGGTTTTTTGTATGTTAATGATAAGTCCATTTCCGCATGCCCATTCATAATATGTCTTCATGTCATGGTTTATGCTGTCTTCTAATTCTTTTTCTGTTCTTGCTGTTGTTATCAAATTTGTATCATCGGCATAAATGTTGTAGACTGAATTAAATTTGCAATATTTTATGTTATTTATATACAATAAATAAAGTCTTGGGCCCAATATCGATCCTTGAGGTACTCCAACTATACTTGTGAGCTTTTCACTACATTCGCCATCCATTCTTACAATATGAGGCCTGTTGTTGAGATAACTTTGTATCAACTTGTTAGGTACTCCTCGTATACCAATATCACTTAAAGTATTAAGTAATTTTGCATGATCAACAAGGTCAAATGCTTTTGAGAGATCTATAAATGTTGCTGCAACTAATTTCTTTTCATCCAGTGCGTCGTATATTTTTTCCATCGATGATGTTATCGCCGACTCAATACCGCTACTTGCCAGGAAACCGAACTGATTTTTGTCGAATCCTATTGTTGTGTTGATGAAGCCTTCGATTCTACTATCAATCGCCTTTTCGAACACTTTGCTAAATGCATTCAATACTGAGATTGGTCTGTAGTTTTCGCAGTTTTCTTTTTTACCCTTCTTATAAATTGGTGATATGATGGCTTTTTTTAGACAGTTTGGGAAAATTCCAGTTGTGAAACATTTGTTCACCATATTGACAAAAATCGATGAAATTGTTGGTAGCAATAGTTTGATATCCTTAATAGATATTCCATTCACTCCTTTTGCCGCATTGCTATTAAGGTTTGTAATGATATTTTGTATTTCATGGTGGCTAACTGGTTTAAGAAACATAGATTTTGGATTGACTATATTCGGTGTAGCTATATTTGTTGTTATGTTATTTTTAGCTAAATTTGTTGCTGCTTCATTAAAGTATTTATTAAACTTATTTGCAATTATTTTTTTGTTTTGAGTTGTCTGTTCTTGACTTATGCTTGAGGTGTTTTGACGTAGAATACGTCGTTCTCGGAGGTAAGTAGGGTGGTTGATAGTGATCAGGTGTCGGTATTTACCTTACTTTTTGAGCCTTTGGTGGGCCTAAAGTACTAATCGTACAATGTTGATCTTAGCACTTGTTGGTCTGCTTGATCCTCAATGCGACAAAAATTCATGTTAGAACTGTCTAACTTATATCAATTTTACACAATTACATGAAATATAAAGCCAACATTTGATGTTTTTGTTTGCTTAAACTTGCTACCTATTATCGACGGCTTCCGGTTTTTTCGACGGCGAAGACAGCGCCATCTAGCGTGAAGACATAACTCTTATAATTAAAAAAAAGCATACTTTTGGGGGCATGTTGTTTTTAACAGACTCGCGTAGCCCAGTAATACTGAGTAATTTTGAGGGGCATGCTTTTTTAACAGAATCTGTTATTGAAATGTCAAACGCAGCCAATTAACATAAATATCCGGGCATATTATCGACAGTGAAATTTTGACACATGGGTTGTTGAACTTGATAGCATTGAACAAATTTTGTTTAAGTTTTCTACCTATTTATGGACAATTTCCGGTTTTATCGACAAAAGCATAAAATTTGTATGGGAGCGCCCCTAAGGAGTGGTCGGAGGGAATAGGTGTCAAAGGCAAAAATGTTCCTTTTGCAAAAGTAATGGGGGTTGGTGATACATATTAACCCTCTCCGGCACTCTCTTAAAGGTCATATGGTCATAAGGTGTATGGAATAAATATTTTTAAAAAAGATGTCATCAAAAGCGAATTGAATAATTCTACGTCTTGTGTTACGACATAGTCGAAACTACTGTATCTTTTTTGTTTCATCCTTATTCTTAAGTGTTGTGTTAATAACGCGCCATTATTCTCTTGAGTTACTTCCAGATTTTGCTATTTGTTCATTTATGTGTTTGTTCTTGCTGTTTTTTATTAAAGTCTCCACATCTTTTTTGATTTTTTTGTATTCAATAAGCTTATTTTGATCATCAGGTTGGGATTTCCATTTTTTGTAAAGCTCCTGTCTAAGTTTTAGTTTTTTCTTAAGTTCAGCTGTGATCCAGTTGTTATCTCGAGACCTGATTTTGATATGTTTGGTGGATATTTTTTCGCAGTTTGTATAATTTGTATCAGTTCTTCTATTTCTGTTATTGTTCTGTTATTTACCTCATTTTTTACTATCTCTATCATTTTATAATAATTTATTTTTGGTATGATATGATCTTTCATCGGTTGTTTTTTGGGTTTTAGTTCTGTTATTGTTGCCGTGGTATATTTGTGATCGGAAATGTCCGTATCCTCCAGATTATAGCTTATTTTGTGTGTCGTATTAACGTTTGAGATAATATGATCTATCAGTGTATTTGAGTTGTTTGTTTGTCTTGTAGGTAAATTGTTGTTAACTAATGTGAACTAACAGTATTTGTTTGTTCTAATGGGTTAATGTTAACGTAATGTTACGTAGCAGCTTTTCTTCAATGAAATCAATAAATGTGTTATTATTTTCATTTGGTGCCTTATAAAATGTACCAATCGATATAGGTTTTTTCATGTTTGTTATTTCAATTAATGTTAAGTTGTATTTTTCTTCTTTAATAAGTTCATTGTATGCAATGCATTCTTTAATAAAAATTACAGTACCACCACCACGTTTTTCATTTCTACAGTTATGAATGGAGTTGTAATTTGGTATGTTGTATGTTTTGATTTCGTTATAATATAACCATGTTACTGTAACAATTATCACATCTATATTTTGTAAGTTATTGACCATAACTTCTAAGTCATAAATTTTATTGCGAATACTGCATATGTTGATGTAGAATATATTAAGGCTAGAGTTTTCTTTCATGTTTGATAGCTAATTCGTTCTCTTTCCGCATTTATTTTTGTTATGTGAACACTACAATTATTCGCACCGGCTCTATGATCGCAGGCAAAAGTTGATCCATGTTTAATTGCTCTGAAACAATTAATACATTTATAATTACTAGTTATTTTGCAAGTTCTAGTGTCATGTTCTTCAGCAAACAACTTCTCCTTCGCATTTTTTACTTAAATGGTGATATTTTTGACATTTAAAACATCGTGTGACAGATACATACTCTTTTACAAATTGTGACCTATAGTTAAGCATCACGTACCTGTTTGCCATTTTTTCTAGCGTTTCACCAGAGACTTCAACGATATTATTCCATAAGTTATTTTTTTTTTGTTGAGATATTTATGTACCATTTTAATTGTATCATTTGTGAACTGCGTGAAGTTAAATTCGTAAATCCGACGCTAACTTAGCAAAGACACAAACCAATATTTCTTCTCTGTAAAAAGTTAAATTCGTACTTTTTTTGCAAAGTACGAATTTAACTTTTAGTACGAATTTAACTAACGACACAAAAAAGTTAAATTCGTACTTCTATGCAAAGTACGAATTTAACTTTGAGCACAAATTTAACTTTGAGTACGAATTTAACTTTGAGTACGAATTTAACTTTGAGTACGAATTTAACTTTGAGTACAAATTTAACTTTGAGTACGAATATAACGAACGACAATACGAATTTAACTTCATTTGTAAGGAAAAACCTTTGACATCGACGAGAAAAGTTGAAAAGTTTATGAAACATTTTAAAATATATTCGGCTTGATTCTTGTTGTCACCTCACATATGTGAGTAGTCTCACACTCGTCTCACGTCACTTGAATTGTGGTATTCTAGTTGTCATGTGAAGTGAGCGTGAGGAACATGTGGAAATGAAATCGCAAGTCGTGTTTATTGCGTCGACTTTTTATTTTTTTTAGCATCAATATCAATTTTAAAGTAAAAAAAAAAATAAAAAGCAATTATTTAAGTATTATTTATTAAAATTAACATGAGTTCATTCGAGTTCTGGTTTTCGGATACTAATAGTGAAGACAGCAATGATGGTGCGAATTTAAAATTAAAAAGATTAAAGCTAAGGGACGCCTCTAACCCGTTGAAGTTACCGGATGGAGCGTAATTCCACCTCATCATCAACGCCATATGTTGGCGCATCGCACTGCGCGACTTTATGCAAAGACAAAAAATTTTTTAGACCTTCTTTTTAGATCTTCTAGGGCGTCCAGGTGAGCCAAACGGAAATGGCCGCCACCGGTAGAGTTTTACTCTTTCTTGTTGTGCCTCAACTTCTTTCTTAGATTGAGCTTGTAGTCATTCCAAACCTAAATCAAATAAAATTGTACAATTAAATCGTCGTCTTCATATGCACGACTGTATTACTTACTTTTTACCATCCTGCATCCTTTCTTATAGTCGGACCCAAGCTATTTATTTTAGTGGCCAATTTTTGCCACTTTCCATCGGAAGCCGTTTTGCCGTTTTCTGTATATACAATAAGGCCTTTATCGATAGATGCATTTTTTTGTTATAAAACTCACCATCGCCTCAAATTGCTTTCTTGTGGTTATCTTCACTCTAAACGGAAATAAATCTATGGTATTTCAAGTTAATTTCATAAACAAAACCAAAATTAAACCTATTTTATAACATACCTTTTTGGTTCTCACTTAAAAAATTTACGCGAGTAAAATGTCACTTAAATTCAACGAAAAGTGACAACAAGAATACGAATTTTTGTCACAGTGAAACAAGTCACACTCATTTAGGTGAGGTGAGAACAAGAGTACGATTTTAGCGTCACAGTGAGACACGTCACACTCACTTAGGTGAGGTGACAACAAGAATCAAGGCGATTATAAAATTAAAAAATATGCATAGAAATTATTAAAAGAGAAAATTTTGGAAATTCATCAACAGAAATTGAAATGTAGTGAAATGTTGTAGAAACATTTTAGCCACTATAAATGAAAAGATTCTAATTTATATGATTCTATCCTAGAATATGATTCATATCAATGGACAGGTAATTGATGCACCTTTCCAACGATATATCATTCATAAGTGCAGACTCAAGATTTTGGACAAACGAAATTTTTGAAAAAGTATTGAAGTGTAGGCAAAAGGTACTAACTTTGAATGAAACAATCCTTATATCAAAAATATAAACCTAGAATGATATGTATACCACTGGACAGGTAATTGATGCACCTTTCCAACGATATATCATTCATAAGTGCACACTCAAGATTTTGGCCAAAGGACATTTTTGAAAAAGTATTGAAGTGTAGGCAAAAGGTACTAACTTTGAATGAAAAAATTCTAACATCGGAAATATAAACCTAGAATGATATGTATACCACTGGAAAGTAATTGATTTCCGATGTTAGAATTTTTTCATTCAAAGTTAGTACCTTTTGCCTACACTTCAATACTTTTTCAAAAATTTCCTTTGGCCAAAATCTTGAGTGTGCACTTATGAATGATATATCGTTGGAAAAATGCATCAATTACCTGTCCAGTGGTGTACATACCATTCTAGGTTTATATTTCCGATGTTAGAATTGTTTCATTCAAAGTTAGTACCTTTTGCCTACACTTCAATACTTTTTCAAAAATTTCCTTTGTCCAAAATCTTGGAAAGGTGCACTTATGAATGATATATCGTTGGAAAGGTGCATCAATTACCTGTCCAGTGGTATACATACCATTCTAGGTTTATATTTCCGATGTTAGAATTTTTTCATTCAAAGTTAGTACCTTTTGCCTACACTTCAATACTTTTTCAAAAATTTCCTTTGGCCAAAATCTTGAGTGTGCACTTATGAATGATATATCGTTGGAAAGGTGCATCAATTATCTGTCCAGTGGTATATATACCATTCTAGGTTTATATTTCCGATGTTAGAATTTTTCCATTCAAAGTTAGTACCTTTTGCCTACACTTCAATACTTTTTCAAAAATTTCCTTTGTCCAAAATCTTGAGTGTGCACTTATGAATGATATATCGTTGGAAGGGTGCATCAATAAGTCCAGTGGTATACATACCATTCTAGGTTTATATTTCCGATGTTAGAATTTTTTCATTCAAAGTTAGTACCTTTTGCCTACACTTCAATACTTTTTCAAAAATTTCCTTAGTCCAAAATCTTGAGTGTGCACTTATGAATGATATATCGTTGGAAAAGTGCATCAATTACCTGTCCAGTGGTATACATACCATTCTAGGTTTATATTTCCGATGTTAGAATTTTTTCATTCAAAGTTAGTACCTTTTGCTAAAATAAAATGAAAATTTTCTCTTTTAATAATTTCTATGCATATTTTTTAATTTTATAATATATTTTAAAATGTTTCATAAACTTTTCAACTTTTCTGTGTTTCCAAGTCGATGTCAAAGTTATTTCCTTACAAATGAAGTTAAATTCGTATTGTCGTTCGTTATATTCGTACTCAAAGTTAAATTCGTACTCAAAGTCAAATTCGTACTCAAAGTTAAATTCGTACTTTGCATAGAAGTACGAATTTAACTTTTTTGTGTCGTTAGTTAAATTCGTACTAAAAGTTAAATTCGTACTTTGCAAAAAAGTACGAATTTAACTTTTTACAGAAAAGAAATATTGGTTTGTGTCTTTGCTAAGTTAGCGTCGGATTTACGAATTTAACTTCACGCAGTTTCATTTGTGTATATAAAATAATTGGTTGCAACTAATTCTTCTACTAAATCATCTTCATAATATTCACTGTCTATATTTGAGATTAATATTCTAGGCATTTTTATTTTTGGAACTGATATCTTATAACCCTCTGTGAACTGCTCTTTAATTTCTGTTTGTAACTTATCCCTTCCCTCAGTATCTAGTGTTGTAACAATTATTCCTCCTTGATTGATGTGTTTTATAGATGAAATTCCTATTTTAATTTTTGCTGGTAATATTTTTGATTTGATTTGTTTTTCAGTCTCTTTGCTATCTTGAGTGTTCTCTGTTGGTAAGATAATTATGGTGTTTTGGCTTTTTGGTCTGCTGGGATATTGTTTATTTATGTTCGTTGCTAACACTGCTGCATAGGTTGGAGTTTGTTGTTTATTGTTGTTGTTCTTTTCTATATTGCTTAATTCATTTTTTATTTCGGCTATTTGATCTTTAATTTTTTCATTTCCTTGCTTTATTTCTTCGTTTGTTGCACAAATCTTATATAAATTCGACTCTCGCTTTAACCATTGTTTAAACTTTTTTTGTCCGTATCACAGACCCAGAAGTATTCATTTTTTAAGGTAGCAATTGCATTGTAATCTTCATCCGTATAATTAATGCATTCTATGTGCCACCATGATTGACACAAACCTTCACATTTCAATCCTTTTGTTTCTACTTTCTTTTTACATTTTTTACACCAAGTTTTATTTTTTTCATTTTCTGTCTCTTCGTCCGCCATTTATCCTATAGCGCTTAATCACTGCGTGTAAGGAGTGCATCCGACTACAGTCCTTAGGACTTTTATAGTTTTTTAAAAAATTTTTAAAATTGAATGGATAGTTTCCGTTTTATTTCACCAGCAATTTATATTTTAACTATTGCACAAAGCTTTTTTAACAATGTTATTATGTTTTCGTTGTTTTTTTATTGAATATATGTATCATGGTATAATAATATAAGGTAGTATTGACAGTTGCTTGGGCATCGACCATCTGTCAAAAAAAATGTCTAGAAAGAGAGCGTTCAATTATTTCTTATGTTTTCGCCATTGTTTATGTTTCAGCGCTTGCAAATAACCAAACATTTTCTTACAAAATATTGCCTATTTTATTTAATCAATAGTGAATTATTATTACTAAAACGAAGATAACTTGTGAACTTTGTGTTATTAAGTGCAAACATAAGAAAAAATGTTGAAAACGTTCAAATGTAGCAACCTCAGCAGCTGCAGATGCATATGGACGAAATTAAAGAAGTTTCCAATTATTATTAAAACACCACGGCTGGAAAACGTTAAACACATATCACACATAATTTTTTCACAACTTTCATTATTATAATTGTGTATTTAACGCACATATTTTGCGGAATTTATTTATTTTTACATTCGTTTAATTCTTGTTGCACGAACAACTGTTTTTGACAGATGGTCGTTGCCTTGTTGCTGAGAAAATCTATACTTGTCAATGCTACCTGTATAATTATATCATGCACTGTATATTGTTTTCCCGTGTTTTTTACTCTGCTGTTTTTATACGTGCTCATCGGTTGACGTTCGGTTGACGTTCGGTTGACTTTATTGCAATTTGCAATTTCGTTTTGAAATCTTACGATTTCCATCACATGCCTGATAACTACAATTGGCAACAAATGCTCTAAAAATTTAAAGTTTTATTTCTTGGGGAATATGAACGATGTTTTTGCATCTTCAGAAAATGTCGTTGAAATCATAACCACACTGATTAAAATTGAAGTACTTAAGTGAAATTAATTATTGAAGAGGCTGCAAGAAAATTTATTAAAAACCTGCAAAATTTACTTGAAAAAGTAAAAATGTAGTGCGCCACTATAAAGTAATAACTTTTGTGAAATCGCCGCACTTTTTCATAAGAATATTCCATACTCCAATTTTTATTTATTTACAATTGGGCTCAAGAGGCCCGAATAAATTTAATAAAAATAAGAACAATGTGTT
The DNA here is from genome assembly GCA_943735915.1 of Pherbina coryleti. NCBI lineage: Eukaryota > Metazoa > Arthropoda > Insecta > Diptera > Sciomyzidae > Pherbina > Pherbina coryleti. The sequence goes on from OX030951.1 coordinate 101,952,032, forward strand.
TGGGCCTGTGCAATCAGTACAAATATTCTAGTTTAACATACCTTCTTCGTCATCTTCACTGCTGTCAACTTTTTTACTCTGTTTATTCATTCCAGTCACATTATCCAAGTCCTCCTCCTGTATTATCAATGAGTGTGTTTCAACATATGAATTTCAATTAAATGTGCTATATTTACCTCAGATTCTTCCGCTTCAGAATCTAAAAAATCGGCCATTATTTTCAAGTTTTTGTATATTACAGCTTTCAAAAATTATATGCGATTGGAGCGCAGACACATATAAAATATTGCAAATTAAAATACTACAACCATACTTTTATGTTAACCATAGAGATGTGTGGATTTGAGAATTTTTATCAAAATATCTGAGAAGCCTCATGCAGGTTCTACATTATCGAACGTGTATCCCAAACTACGGGAAAGAAGCATGTTTGAAACAGTATATAAAGCGCTAATTCTTATCATGGCATAATAATACAAGGTAGCATTGACAGTTGGTTAGGAAAACATCTCCTGCCAAAAAATATAGGGGTGATTACGATTTTCGTGGCCCCTCGATTTGAGTATGCAGTTTGGGGAGATTACGATTTCCGTGGACCCTCGATTTGAGTATGCAGTTTTAAAGTACTCTTTGAGAACATATTATTCGCCGAAGGATTTATCGATATATCGATTAGTTATGGAGATATCGATTTTTCAAAAAAATTTTCACTCGACCGAACCAATATTCAAATTCGGTTATATCTTTGCTAATATTTGTCCGATGTGAATGATTTAGGTGTCATTCGATAGATATTTAAAATTTTTTTAATATGAAATGAAAAAATATTCTTTCGTAAATCGGCCATGCTACAGACTGTCTTTCTGCATAACATGTTTTATTTTTGCATAAAAGCGTTATTTTCTCTTAAAAATTCATTATAAACATTAAATAAAGATATAATTAATTGAAAGCTGAAATATTAACCTTTTGTTTGGTATACAACATGTTATACTTTTTCTTTTATTTTGACCGATTTTCGATGTTATGTTATAATTTAGGTTGAGCAGTACAATCATATAGCATAGGAAAATGTTTCATAATTGGGCTGAATCTTTTTGATTTGCTTTATAAATTGTGCATTTATACTGTAAATGGTTTAAATGGGTTCTGCCTTCTAAATAATGTACTTTTCCTGTAAAGGGCACCCCAAACGATATTACATGTCGGATGGACCTGTCATGTCGTCGGACATGTAGTATCGTTCGTGTGCTAAAAATGAAGTTGGATGGACATGTCCGGTGAAAGACGAAAATTTTTGACTTTTTGCTCGGTCCATCCGACATGTTCGATCGTTTGTGTGCGTGTCCATCCAACTTAGTGCATTTTCTCATTCAATAAAAGTTTTTGAGTGACAACCATCGCGAGGAAAAATGGCGAACGTTATTAATATAGATTTCTGGAAAGAATTTTTTGAACTCTATCGAAGTCTACCGGAGACTTGGCGTATAAAAAGTGAAATTTATAAAAATAAAATTATTAAAGAAAAGGCCTATCAAAAGCTGCTGACAAAATATAAAGAAATAGAGCCGAATGCATCTGTCGATGTTGTTAAAAAAAAAATCAACAATGTGCGCGAATGTTATCGCCGTGAATTAAAAAAACAAAGAAGAAGTGAAAAGTCTGGTGCCGGCAGCGATGAAGTGTACAGCGATGAAGTTTTTGAGGGATCAGGACCTTCAGGTCGATGGTACTTCTTCAATGGATATTGAAGGCAGCAATTTCGACGACTCTGCAGCAGAGGTAAGTGTGGGTGTCAAAAAGCTTTGCCAAATATACCGAAATGCATTATTATAGCTCCATAATTACGGCTGTTTGCTTGTGAGTTTTTTTTTTCATTATTATTACTATTTTCGTTATTTTTATTATTGTTGTTGTTACTGCTACACTCAAAAAGAGTCTCGTATATTTTATTTGTCCTTTAACAAGTTTTGTTCTTAACAGAACAATATGATTCAACAACATGCATATATTTTTATTAAAAACACAATTTTGAATGAAAATATGTGCACAAAAACAATCTGCTTGCTATAAAAAAAAAATAAATAACTGGCCATTTCAGCCCTTGAAAGGACTTTGACCTAGCTTCTTATGATCAATTGTGTTGTGCGTGTTATTAAGTTTGTACAGAATTGACCGAGAACCGGACCTACAGGTTTAACGCCGACTCCGAACGACTCAAAACCTAATTTTTTGAAACCCAAAATTGTGTATTCACCCAAAAAGAAATTCGGAAAGTAAACATTTTGAAATATTTTATTCAAGTGTTAAGTTTAATAAGAACAAACTTATTACAAATATTTTACACATTTTTATTGAAGTTTATGCACATTATAAATGTACTCGCAAAAGTTATTGCGAGTTTCTTTCCCTATATTCGTGGAATTGTTGTTTCTTCCACTGTTTGTCGACAGTAGATTCGCTGCACTTGTTGTCGCAATTTCGACATCTGTACTTCGAATGTACGATGAAGGACTCCTTCTCTTTAAAAAATTGTGTAAATAGCAAATTGCTAAAACTACTTGTGTGGTTTTTTGAGGGCTCAAAAGCATTGTGCTTAAAAGAACTCGAAAACGTGAGGCTATTATGCCAAATGTATTTTCAACGACTCTCCTTGCTCGCGAAAGTCTCTTCTTAAAATTTTCCTGTTCCTGGCTCAAACCCGTTCTGCTGTATGGTTTGAGAAAATTTTCATTCATTGAGAATGCATCATCGGCAACGAACACAAATGGCAATTCTTTATTAAAACCAGGAACTTTAATTGGCATTGGAATTCGAAGTTCACCTTTTTCATATTTGTCACAAAATTTGGTTGCAGAAAAAACGCCACCATCAGAGACTCTACCGTTGGCTCCAACTTCAACCATTGTGAATTCATATTTTGCATTCACAAGTGCCATTAACACAATACTATATGTTTTTTTGTAGTTGAAATAGTATGCGCCGGACCCCGGTGGCTTTATAATGTTGACGTGTTTGCCATCAATTGCCCCAATACAATTTGGAAAATTCCATAAATTGTCAAACTCACAAGCCACAATTTTCCACTCCTCCTCATTTTTTGGCAACTGAAAAGATAAAAGAAGTATTTTATATATAATGTGAAATTAACTCCAATTAAATTATATTTTTTAAATATTTTATCAAATATTTCCACAATTTTAATAATTTAAAAAAAAATATTATTTAATATTATAAATATATCATATATTTGTAGGAAACATCTTCATTTAACTCATAATTTTCACCAAAACAAAAAAAAAGTGCCAACGATATTAAGATTCAAAGAAATTAAATTCTTCTAAAGGCTGTCCAACACTTAGAAGATTCAAAGAAACCCTTGGACGATGCCAACGTATTCAGCGCTACCTGGGAAACTATGTTTCGAAAATTAGAGCCTCGTCAACAAAGTTTTGCAAATAAGTCAATTTTGGAGATTCTTTATCAGGGGGAACTAGGAAACCTAAATGAATTCTCTTATAAAATTTTCGAAAATCAAGAAGTACCTAGAAGTTTCCAGTGCTCGAGAATGTCACCGACTTTGCTGAATAGAAGCTCTTCAGAATACCTTCCGAATATCAATAAGAGAGTCGCATTTACAAAAATAGTTCCTACAAACGCGTTGTTTTCCCAAGTGCAGAATAAGATGCCGAGGATGTCTTATACTTCAGTACCATCCAACACTCCGTCACCAAATTCTGCAGATGAAAGCTCATTCAACCATCATACAGCAAACAGTCATGGAGTTACTTTTAAAAGTATACGACATTCTCAAAAATATCATTCTCAACTAGATCCGGAAGACTTGGAAGCCTCTTATTATCAAGATGAAAATCTTTCCAATAGTGTAGAATCTGCAGCATATGTTTCATCGCAAAGCAGTGAGCATTCAAGATGTGAATATAATAACATGCAAGATCTTTTTTCTGATCCCAATTACGTATAACTTAATTTCGATCAATAATAACAGTTTAAGTTTAACTTATTTTTTCAATAAGATATGAACAATTCCAAGCTAATCGATAACGCCCGTCCTAATTCATGTAACGCCCGGCTCAGTACTAAATGTTTAATAAATAAGTAAATTTTTATTCAATAAATCTGTGATGCTCTAGAAAATTGCAAAGTTCACCCAAACTAGAGTATTTAAAATTAAGTTTTTAATATAATTCGCTAGAAAAATGATTGATTGAAAAATCTGTGTCAAAAAAAAATATTATTGAATAAAAATTTACTTATTTATTAAACATTTAGTACTGAGCCGGGCGTTACATGAATAAGGACGGGCGTTATCGATTAGCTTGGAATTGTCCATATATAAATTTAATTTTACCGATAAAAAATAAAGTTTTAAAAGTTGATATTGCTGTTTTTTATGAACTTTACAGTTTAATTTTCAAGTATTATTTTTGAAGAACTTGTATATTTAATTTAATTAATACATGAATTTATTTTATACATGCATTTTATAAATTTGAAAATAAAAATAAAGTTGAAATAAATTTTCAGCTATTATTTTTGAAAAACTGTTATTTTTATTTAATTTAATTAATGCATGTAAATGCAATGTAAAATAATAAACTTCAATTCAAATTTTTCAATGCAAATGTTTAATTTAAAAATTCCAATCAATAAAATAAACATAAAATGTAAATTGAAATGAACAAAAAATTAGTTTTATTAATTCAGATAAGAATTAGATGTAACAAAACGATTTCGCAATGTGTTAACCCTTAGGCTTCCTAGATTTTTTTAAAAATTTGCCTTTTTTTGGTCAAAAATCAATTTATATAGATTCTAACTCTGCCAAAACTGCTTTACCACCAAAGAGTCCCCCTAATAGCATAATACAAAAATCTTCGCAAAATACATCATGCATTCAAATCGTACGAGACGTAAAACAATTTATAAGAAGTGTGACGATGTCAAAACTGCTGAAAGTAGTAATTACACATCGAGTGGACAAGACGATTTTATGTCAACAACCTGCATTTCGTAACGAACACGACGAAAGTCAATTTCGGTTCGGTCAAACAGTCGGTTAAGTAATGAGATATCAGAATGATACGGAACGAATATGAAAGCCACATAAGTGAATTAAAGTCATCGAAAGATATTACCACTCTAAGGTGTTTGCGTAAGCGTCAATCTATAACTGAGACTGCAGTTGATATTAGAGACAAAGTTCAAGTACAAGCTGGTGCAAGCAGCTCTGATGATTCTGCAGATACACAATTTGAATCCTTCTCAGCATCTACGACATCGTTGAGATCAATGTCAACAAAAACATCATATAAATCCTTTTGAGTCTTCAATGTCAGAAAATAAGACTTCAACAGCAGCAGAATCATCCAATTCAAGCACTAATAAGAACAGAGTTAAGGTTTTAGTCAAACGAGTACGCAGCTCTTCGCCATTCATAGGACTTAATTTTTCAAAATTCGGACGTCTAATATCTTCAGATAATGAGAATTATTTAAAACCAAAACTCACTATCAGTGAAAGCCGCTTACAACATAATTTTCGCCTCGAAAATGCCCGATGCGAACCAAACACAACATTCTTCCATACTTAGCATCAGGCTTTAGGCGCATTGACAGACGTATACAAAAGGGCAGCCCAGTTTTTTAGAAGATGGGCTTTAACCAGTCTTAATAAAGTTGCAGACAGTGAGCATATTCAATTATTTATTCAAAAATATTAAACCACAATATTGGAAAAAAAATTTTCTTCAAAATATATACATATATCTTGTTTTTAAATCACAAAAATGGTTGTTAATTTCTGCGTAAAATTGAAACAACTTTTGCTTACAAATGTTATAGTTTTTAAATAGAGTTAAAAATTTGAGAATTTGAGTTTAAATTATCTTTACAACAAAAACAATTATTGAAAAATTATATAAAAAAGCAGCGGAGATATTTGAGTCGAAAGTCACAAAATTGAATTTCTATATGTTTACATCAAATGTATCGTTGTACTAAAATTGTTCATAATTTTCAATATATGTTCATGTTTTTGATGTCAAAATAACTGAAATTTCTTTAATTTAACGAAATTTAATAAAAATTTCATATTTTGTAAATATTTGCACATGTAACTAAGAAAACAACTACAAATATGCGATTTTGTAAAAAATTTGTACTACAGCGCCCTGTGGTGTTCAAGGTGTGTCAAAAAAGATAGCAGCAAAACACTCAGCGTATATGAAAACTACTATATACCAAATTGCATCCTAATCAGATGAGCGGTTTGTGAGTTTTAAGAATTTTTTAAAATAATTTGTACTACAGCGCCCTATGGTGTTCAAGTTGGATAGAAATTGATAGCCCACAAACACTCACCCTACCAAAAAACTTCTTCACACAAATTTTCATGCTAATCGGATGTGTAGTTTAGGAGTCTATTGCATAGTTATAGACAAAAACTCCTTTTTTATATATATAGATATAAAATATATCATTAAAATATAGCTCGAATAATACACATGTATTATTTAATTCCTTTTTTCAATGTAAATAACGACAACATATTTTATTGTCTTCTCAAAATTTGATGTACATATATTTCTTTCTAACTTTGTCTTAAATGTAAAAGCATTTTATGTGTATTGTTTACAGTATATTTAATAAATTAATGTTCTTATATGCAATAAATTTATTGAACTTTAGATTTGTTTGCACTTAAAATTTTTACACATTTTCGCAAAATTTTGTCTGGCACCCTTTAGAAAAAGTTTGGTTGAGTTCCAAAATGCATTTATGCAAACATCACTGTGTTTTTCCTTGAACTGCTGCTTACCAGGTTCACCAAAACTGCGCAACCAAAGCGTGCTTAAAAATAACAATCTAGTTGCGCAGTTTTGGTGAATCTGGTAAGCCACAGTTCAAAGAAAAACACACTGATGTTTGCATAAATGCATTTTGGAACTCAACCAAACTTTTTCTCCAAGCTTTTATAGCTAAGCTTTGCAGCTATGCTTGTCGTTAGTTTCTGCAGAAACAATAAGCACGAAATCAACAACTGACTGGAATATACTTTGGTTCGGCCGTGGGGGTATTTTAACTTCGACCCAGTCGAAGATTATTTCTTACTAGTTTATGTAGTTATTTTTCTGAAAAAAAAAGCAGATAGTATGGAAATAATTCTACACTACAACTTTAATACGATTCCTTACCCTTATATAATCTTTCAGCACTTTAATGATAACACCGCATGTTTCCACAATTATTGCGCTTAAAGTTGAGCTTACAATATACGTGTCAAATTTCAGCGCCTCATAGTTTTGTCCTGTAGCCAGATACCGCAGAGTAGCAGAAAGGCGTTCGTTCGGAGAAATGCACTCACGCATGTTTGTGTTCTGCCTCTGTATGTAGGGTGATATTTTTTCCAGAAGTTCTGCATATACCACGGCGTCCATGCGCAAGAAATTCTTGAAGTCATCGGGACAAGTCATATGTAATTTTTTAATTAAATGTTTTTGAGAATATTTTTCTCGTTTTCTTCGCCACTCCTTCACCCAAATTCGCTTTTTTTTAATAATTTCTTCTTCTTCGTCTTCCATAACTTCATTTATAATAATTGCTGCTACCAACGCGTTCGCCATTTTAATACAACACAATTTCCCGATGCTTACTTGTTGACAACTTTAAAATAATGAAGTCCATCCAACATGTGCGACCGTGTAGGACCAACGAAAATAGTGCCGTTATTTTGTCGAACTACATGTCCATCCGACATGTAGTATCGTTTGGGGTGCCCTTAAAAGGAGCCAGATAGACTTTAAAGGGCTTACACATCGGCAAATCTGTTTGTCGAACAATATGGCGGCGCGAACGTGTGTGAAATAGATAGCGTTCAAATTGAACGAACCTGTTCGTCACACAAGCCATTGATTTTTGTTGTTGTTTGTCATCATTTTCGGCAGCATTCCTTGTTCGAAAGAGAAAATTAAAAAGTTTTGTAAACACGGCCAACCGTGTGACAAACTGTCGAACATCGCTTCTTAACTAGCGAACTTGTGTGAACATGGCCGCCGTGTGACGAACAGATTCGCCGATGTGTAAGCCTTTTAATCAAAGGTTGTTTGTTGTATTCTGAAGTACATATTGATATTTTCCCTAAGGCCCATATTACACGATGATCGTTTGATCGCGGTCAAAATATTTTTGTTGTTGCTTTCAATGCGAAACAATTGTTCATCCGCTCTGGCTCTCAGTGTTTTTTGACAGTTTCGCATTGAAAGCAACAACAAAAATATTTTGACCGCGATCAAACGATCACCGTGTAATATGGGCCTAACCTTTTTTTGAGTTATTGAATAATTTTTTTTTAGTGGTGCTGCCTTTTACAAAATGTACTTTTTCTGTAAAAGGAGTCAGATAGACTTTTATCAAAGCTTGTTTGTTTTATTTTGAAGTACATATTGATATTTGTACTAATTTTTATAAAAAAAGTGACTCTGCCTTTTAAAAATTGCACAATTATTTTGTTTTTTTTTTTTTTTGTTTTTTGTTTTTATGAAATAAAATGAGAATCCATATATTTTATTTAAAAAGAACACGATGCGAATCATAATTAATATGAATCGAATAACCTTTTTTTTTTACATAGGTGTGCGTCGGGCTTGCGTTTCTTCTGTGCTTCGTGATGAAGATGAAAGTTGTTGATGTTTATCAAGAGTACCTCAAAATTTTACGTTTAAAAAGCAAAATAAAAACCGTATGATTGTTCTGTTTAATCTAGTAACAATATAAAAATGAGAATAATGGTAGAAATGGGGGAAACATGTATAACATATTATACACCAAACGAAATCTTAATGTTTCAGCTATTACCATATGTTATGTTCTACTTACTTTTATTACGTACTTTTTGAAGAAAATAACGGTTTTATGAAAAAAAATATATATATCACCCCGAAAAATCATCTGTAGTGTAATTAGATTAAGTACCAAATTTTTGTTTTATAAATTATTTTGAAGATATTTGTTTGTTATCGAATGATACCCAAATTATCCTAATCGGTCAAATATTAGCATAGATATAGTCGAATTTACATTAAGACTTCTTTTAGTAAATTTTTTTAAAAAATCGATAACTAATCGATTTATCGATAAATCCTTCAGTGAATCTTATTTTCTCAATGAGTTCTTCAAAACTGCATATTCAGATCTTGGGGCCACGGAAATCGCAATCGTGCCTGCAGTTTGTAAGTACTCTTTGAGAAAATAAGATTCGCAAAAGGATTTATCGATATATCGAATAGTTATCGAGATACCGATTTTTCAAAAAAATGTTTTCTCAACGGAAACAATATTTAAATTCGCCTATATCTTTGCCACTATTTGTTCGATCTGAATGATTTAGGTGTCATTCGAAAGATATATAAAATGTTTTTAATATGGAACGAAAACATTTATTTTTTCTTAAATCGGCCACGCTCAGACTGTCTTTCTGCATAATATATTTTATTGTTGCATAAAATCGTAATTTTCTCTTAAAAATACGTTATAAAGATTAAATAAAGATATAATAATTTGAAAGCTGAAATATTTACCTTTTGTTTGGTATGCAATAGACTCATTTTTAAAAGCCAAAAAGCACACCCGATTTCTGAATCTTTGGGGAAAGAAACTAAGATACCCTGAATTTAAGGAAAATCTGTTGAGTCTCTAGCCACCGGAAACGCCGATGTATTTTCCTCCAAAACTGGTTTTTTTATATTTTTTATCGTCATTTTTTAAACACAAAAAAACTAACCCAAACTGTTTGCCTGTGATTCAGTAAAAAAATAATTTTGATTGGCCTCCGTAACTAGTGCAAAAAATTAAAAAAGCATGGTTTTTTCCCAATCTTTTTTATGAAAATCTCTCAAAATTGCGCAAATATTATCCGATTTTGACGAATGAAAGGCTCATTAGAAAGGCCTTGTGAAGATCTATCGATTAAATATGTAAATTTTTCATAATTAGTTCGTTTTAATTCATTCATGGCCAGGACATTAAAATATCATCTTTTAAAAGAAAAATTTTTATTCAAGCAATTTCAACAAGCTTTTTCCATTAAAATCGGACAATTTTGGAGACCATATAATTGATTAATTCATTCGTATTTATTGTTAAAATATCGTAAAAACATGTGCTTATATTTTTTCAACTTTTTGAATACATACATAATTTCAAAGTAGTACAAATTAAACTCTATATTAATGGAATTTTATTTTATTGAAAAATTTTAAGAAAATCCTTTCACGATTCAAGCTTATTATATCTGTGGCATGAATCGAGAGTACTGAAAACGTGTCCAATTCGTTGGTATTCTGTTACCACAGACTCGGCCGAGTGGCGCAAAAGTTGTACCTTATGTTCTATTCCTTGCTAATGACACGGATAATCTGAATTTGCCAATATGTGAACAGAGAAACTTGCATAAATTTATACGATTAAAATAGTGGTAATATTTAATTCAATACATTTAGTTTTTCGCAAACGCCTAATGCTGACCCAATGGGCCCAGAGAACGTGGTAGGCCCAGTTGTATTGCCACCGCCGATTGCTTTAAAAACTGCACGTAACGGCAGTTCGTTGAAATGATACAGACAGACGAACCACTGCAACGGCCTTTGTAACTTTTTTTCCCAGAGTGCAATCACGCCATTTTTGGGGCCTGTATTAACAATCGTGCCATCGAATCCGACTGCAACCAAACTCAATCGTTGACAAACTTGGCTCTTTTCGTCATGAAGGTTTACGTGCCATTTTGGTTTCATGTCAAAAATTACCCGAAGGCAGTACATGGAAGCCGCCTCTTGTTTAAATATATATACTTCGCTAGTTGGCAGTGTTGTGTAAATTAACAATGTTACTTACCCTATGACTTAAATTACATTATATTCCTAACGTTTGTACCAATTTCATATATTCCTAGTTTAAGCTTACTATGTATAACAATGAATTACTTGAGATCTAAAACACACAGTTAATAAACGACACTCGCTAAGAACACATTGTCTTTTTATAACATGGTGTCAGATGTGGTTTTTGTTAAAAATTTAAGCCGGTACAGTCAGTCAAAAACATAAAATTTAAAAGACAATTAATTATTAACATATAAAAGTGCAGTCAATGCTAAACGAAGTAAAAAACGAAGAAAGTGTTCCTTCTGATTTGACAATGGCGACATCTCAGCAAATTATGTCGATAGCAACGACTATTTCTCCAATAAATATAAAATCATCAAATCTTGCCTCAACGTGGAAGAACTGGATGACGCAATTTAAAATATTTCTTCGTGCGTCAAATCTTGAGGAACAATCTGATAAAAGGAAAGTGGCATTACTTTTGCACCATATGGGCCCCGAGTCGCTGCAAATATTTAATTCTTTCAACGAAGACATCGACTCCATAAAATATGAAGATTTGGTGAAAAAGCTTAATTCTTATTTCGTCCCGAAGGCTAACATTGCGATGGAGCGCCATAAATTTTTTACGCGAAAACAAGTAAGCAATGAGTCAATTGACGAATATGCAACAGTATTAAAAAACTTAAGTCTAACTTGTGAATTTGGAATCTTAAGAGAGGATTTGGTTAGAGACATATTTGTTTGTGGATTGTCTTATTCGATGGCACGAATCAAAGAAAGATTGCTCAGAGAAGGCAACATAAAACTAGATAAAGCAATTGATATTGCTAATAACATGGAAGTTGCAAAGGAAAATGCAACTCAACTACAACAGTCAACAAGTGACAACGAAACAAGTTTTGTCGGAGCTCTAAGAAGATTTGAAAAAAAATCACCAGTCAATTATCAGATGTCAAGTCAAGGTCAAGGTCAGTCACAGTCGTCATGCAATAGATGTGGACAAATACATCGAAGTAAGTGCCCAGCAGCTGGTGTCACGTGTTTTGTATGCAGTCAAAAAGATCATTTTGCCAAAATGTGTTTTTTCAAACCGTTTCAACAACAACAACAGCAGCAGCAGCAATAACAACGACAGCCGATTAAAAAATTTGTTAAAGGTGTCTATAAAGAAAAAGAAGAACAAGTCGATGAAGAAGAAGACGAAGATTTTTTTGTTGGAATGATTTTAAAAATTGCTGAGAGGGCTGAGAGAGCCGAAAAGAGTGCTGCAGATGGTTTATCAATTAATGAAGCTGAGGTAAAAAGTCTTCAGGTGACGTCACAAGCGTCGGAATGGAGTGTCGAGGTACAAATAAATAATAAATTAACAACTTTACAAGTTGCTACAGGAGCTCAGGCAAATATTTTATCACTTAAAACCGCATGCATGTTAAATATAAAAAATTGGGAATCAGCAAAAGCAAATATTTTAACTTTTAGTGGAGAGAAGCTGCCTGTATTAGGGAAAATTTACTTAGACTTCATGTTTGAAAATAAAATTTACAAAAGTACATTTTATATCTTAAATATAAATTGCAAAAATATAATAGGTCTGGATTTAGCGTCTAAAATGAAATTAGTTAAAAATGTCAATGTCATTAATCTATCTTCTGAAAAAATTTTAGAAAAATATTCAGACGTATTTAGAGGTATAACTTAAAACTTAAAGAAAATGCCATTCCAGTCATAGACCCGCCTAGAAAAATACCATTTAGTTTACATAATGAATTAAAGAGCGAATTAGAAAGAATGATTGATTTAAATGTAATTTGTCGTGTCACTGAGCCAACTGAATGGGTTAGTTCAATTGTTCTTGTTAAAAAACCGAATGGTAATTTGAGATTATGTCTAGACCCTAGAAATCTTAATAAAGCTATTTTGAGGCCGCGTTATCCATTCCCTAACATTGATGACTGTAAATCAAAATTATATGGGTCTAAATTTTTTAGTTCACTAGACGCTAATTGTGGTTTCTGGATGATTTCTCTAGACAACGATTCCTCAAAATTATGTACTTTTAATACACCCTTTGGACGTTTTCGGTTCTTACGATTACCCTTTGGCATAAACGCGGCTCCTGAAATTTTTCATGCACAGATGGTTCAGTTATTTGAAGGCATTAACGGACTGATAATTTATATTGATGATTTTTTGATTTATGCATCAACAATTGAAGAACACAATGAAATTTTGAATAATGTACTAAAAAGAGCGCAGAGTGTGGGATTAAAATTTAACAAAACAAAATCAAAAATATTTTTAGAAGAAATTAAATTTATTGGCCATATTTTCAATAAAGACGGGACTAAGCCAGATGCTGACAAAATAAACCCAATTTTAAAAATGCCTGTACCTAGGTCGGTTTCCGAATTGCAACGTTTTCTGGGCATGGTTAATTATTTAGGATCTTTCATTAATAATTTGTCATCCAAAAATAAGCATTTAAGAGATCTATTAAAAAATGATGTGGTATGGCATTGGGATTCAGAACAAGACAAAGAGTTCAATAATTTAAAGGTTGAGTTAACAAAAACTCCAGTTTTGACTTATTTCGATCCAAATAAAATAGTGACTCCGTCTGTTGATGCATCCAAATTTGCGGTTGGTGCAACAATACTACATGATAGAAATCCAATTGCATACGCATCGGCGTCATTAACTGATGCCCAAGTCAACTATGCACAAATAGAGAAAGAACTTTTTGCAATTCTTTTTGGCTGCACACGATTTCATTCATATATATATGGTTTAAATATTATTGTTGAAACTGACCATAAGCCGTTGGTCTCATTATTTAATAAACCACTCTACAAAATTCCTGCAAGGTTACAAAGATTTATGCTTCGTTTACAATGCTACGATTTGACAGTTCAGTATAAGCCAGGAAAATGTTTGCACATTGCAGATACATTGTCTAGAGCTGCAGTAAAAGGTACTACTTTAGTGGAAATTGATGAAGACATATCACTTCATTGCAATTTTATAATGTCGCATCTCTCATTACCCTTCTCAAATATAGAAGACATAAAAAAGTCTACAAATTCAGACGAAATGTTTCAAAAAATTAAAAGTTATGTCAAAAATGGATGGCCGGAAAATAAAAAATTAGTCGATAAAACTGTCATGCCCTATTTCAAAATTAAAGACGACATAACAATTATTGATGATGTATTGCTGAAAAACAACAAAATTCTAGTTCCTTGAAATCTTCGTAAAAAAATGTTGCAACATCTACATGAGGGTCATATGGGTATTCAACGATGCCAAAGCTTAGCTCGACAGTCAATTTATTGGCCCAATATCAATAATGACATTTTTAATATTGTATCCAACTGTGAAATTTGCATGAAGTATAAAAATTCAAATCCTAAACAGGAACTATTACATCATGAAATTATTGATATTCCGTGGTATAAAGTAGCGTGTGACATTTTTGAATTTAATAAAAATCCATATTTATTGGTAGTCGATTATTACTCCAAATATATTGAAACTAAAATATTAAGTTCCGGTTATTCTAGTTCTCAGTAGTGGAATTCTGTAACTTTTTCGCAACTTCCGATCGAAATCGTAATTTGCGACTTTTTTCGGTTGTCATACCGAAAACGGTATTCACTAACTTCTACTTTGCGACAAATTTCGGTCGAAAAAAGTTTACGAATTTAAGTGAAAAAAGTGGCAGCACTATTTATTTATCGGTGAAAAATGTCATTTTTATTCAGTTACTCGCTGATAGACCCAGTTTAACTCGGGAAAAAAATGTAAAATTTTGATATTTAGTCATCGTTGTAATAATTTAAAAATCCAAATAATGAGAATAAGCTCCACTCTATCTGTGGAAAATAAAGATATATCGAGGGCCCGAGAAAATATATTTATAGCGAAAAACGCTATGTCATGTTAAAGGTAGTCAAATTGCAATTTTGAGATTTTATTATTTTAACAACATAAATAGCTATTGTACAATTTTGAATGTTTTTGGTGGCAAAATAACAGAATTTTTTTTTTAAATTTATTAGACGAACATTTTCGCTAGAAAAAATATTCTAGTAGGTAGATTTGCGTTTCTTGTAAAGGGTTGGCAGAAGCGTGGTCAAAACTAAGTATGCAACAACGTTTGGATTCAAGTAATATGTGTGTTGAATTTGAGTAAAATCCTTAAAGCCATTAAAATTTGTAGTCTGGTCAAACAAACAGGAAATTTATATTATTAATATAGATAAATAAATATTTAAATTCAAAATAGTCAAATCGGCTAGAGTTGGTAGCAGCCAGTGGCATAAAAGCGCAATGCTGCAAAACCTACAAAAAAATAGAAAAGTTCAAATATGTCTATGAATCATAAAACAATATTTACTTGATTTTCAGCTAATAGACCAGTGATTCTATTTCGCTGTAGACGGTCGTCTTATAAGTCAATGAGCAAAGTCATGAGTTATATTTGGCGTGATGCGATACAAATTTTTGAATTTGATCAACTACAAATCAAAGCAGAATCAACTCTTTGAAGAAATGATAGTTCTAAATTCATTTCACGAACATGAGCGCAGCATCCATTGCCAAATAACTAAAAACCATTTTAAGCTTAAAAAAAATACTAGAAATTTAAATTTGTTCATTTCAAATTAATTTATTATAAATAATTTTAATTTCAAAAAACTTTCAGATATTTTCGATTCACTTTTCTACAAGAAAATATTCGTCGCAAAGTTGTGCGATTCGTTTGCGACAAACTTCCGATACTTTCACCGACAAAATCGGAAAAAGTATTTACTGAATACCACTTTCCGAAAATTATCGCAAACAGAACTTTGCGACACCGAATATCGAACGAAATGTGTTACAGAATCCCACTACAGGTTATAAACAAACTAAAATCAATTTTTTCTAGACAAGGTATTCCACATATATTTATTTCCGATAATGGACCACCGTACAATTCTATAAATTTCAAAGAATTTTGCCAAAACTGGGGAATAGAACACAAAACTTCAAGTCCTTATCTCCCAAGATCCAATGGGTTAGCCGAACGTTCAGTTCAAACAATAAAGAAAATCCTAGTCAAATGCCGAGAAGACAACTCTGATCCATACACTGCCTTACTTCACTATCGAACTACACCTAAAGGTAACCTGCCAAGTCCAGCCGAGTTGTTAATGTCGAGAACTCTAAGAACGAAAATACCGTCAGTCCCACAAAATTTTAAGCCAAATGTCATTAATATCAGTCAGTACAAAAAAGATATAAAAAATAATTGTCAATACTCATCCAAAAATTATAACAAAAGAACTAGAAATTTAAAGCCAGTTAGTCCAGGCGAAAATGTTTTTTTTAAAAGAACTCCAACCTCTGTTTGGTTTCCAGGTATAATTCTTAAAAATTGTCAAGAACCAAGATCTTTATTGTTCAAGATTCCGACGGCACAGTCTACCGCAGGAATAGAGAACATATATTAAAAAAGTCGAGAAAAGATAAATCTGAAAATACTAAAGAAGATAGGCCTGATAAAATTCTTAAAGAAGACACTTTATTAGAAAAAATCACAAACGCTGAAGATCATTACGTTACACAGAGGGGAAGAAAAGTTATTCCACCAAGGAGATTCAAGGAATAATTCACATAAAAACTTTACTAATGAATTTAAATAATATGAATTTAATTTTGTGTTTTACTTTCAATTTACTTATGGTATAATTTTCAAAACATACAATTGTTTAACTACTTTAAAATATATATGTATAACTTTAATTTTTTATTATTTTATGAAAAGAAAGATGTTGTGTAAATTAACAATGTTACTTACCCTATGATTTAAATTACATTATATTCCTAACGTTTGTACCAATTTCATATATTCCTAGTGTAAGCTTACTATGTATAACAATGAATTACTTGAGATCTAAAACACACAGTTAATAAACGACACTCGCTAAGAACACATTGTCTTTTTATAACAGGCAGTTGCCACGATCTATTCAAATAATTGCTGAGGGATCAATTTCTAACAACGGATTTTTTGCGCATCCAGAAAATATTTTAATTTCGATGATCGCAGACAGCAACAAACTCATTCGACAAAATGGATACGCAAAAATATTCGCTGCTAGTGCAAAACAAACTTCCGAAGTTCGCACATTTTCGATTCCGAAAATAAGATTTCAATGCGACTCATATATAACGATGATCGATTGGGTTCAAACAAAAGTAACAGAACCACCAATCACCCAATACATACCGAATGAAATTTTGCAGCAGCTAGCTGATTCAGATGATAGTATAACTTAAATTCCAGGTACATATTATAAGCTCCAAATTATGTATCAGGACTTAATTTATTAATGCAAATTATGATTATCGTTCCAGATTATCCCTGCCATTCGCAAGGAACAGAACATAAGGTACAACTTTTGAGCCACTCGGCCGAGTCTGCGGCAGAGTTGGGGCTTTTGCATAGGGTATGCAACTATTTGACATTATAAAAAAACCGGTCTCGAATAGTACAATTTTCGACCAGAAAGAAACCGGAAAAACCGGTTTTTTCAAATTAAATAAAGTTTTGACTTTTTATACCTACATATATCTTATAGTTTTTATTTAACAAAAATAACAATAATTTTTTAATAAAATAAATAAAGGTGCTTATGCTGTACTACTCACTGAACCATAAGCGAAGGTTTTGCGTAAGGTGAGAGTTTTGCGAACGTTTTTTGACAGATTTTTTTTTTATTTTTGATTTTTTTATTTTGTTGCTAGAAGTGCTTGCTATAGAAGATTAAATTTCTAAAAGCTTTTCCCATAAATAAAAACTGAACTTATTTTTCGAAATTCATAAAAAATTTATAAATGTAAAATATGTAATAACAAATAATATTATGCAATAAGAAAATTTATAATTCAGAAATGTTAATTTTTTAACGCATTTCTGAACAGAAAAAGGTTCGTTTTTTAAAGACAATTCAGTCCGGCGATTGATTCAAAAAGGGTGGATTTCCGAGTGCCGAGAATTAACTTTTCTATGGTTCTTCTTTTTTAAGTAATTTCCGAACAAAAAAGTAAAATTTATGGTTCTTTATTTAACTCATTTCCGAACAAAATAAGGTTAATTTTTGAGAGGCATTTTAGTCCAACGACTGATACAAAAAAGGTTCATTTATTAGTGCCGAAATTAAACGTTTCTACCCGAAATGGTTCATGAATGAATTCGAAAACGGTAGTTTTGGTTCACTGAGTGGAATTATGTTTCCAGTTTTTCTTTCAGTCTTTTTAACACATGTCTTATATCTTTTAATGATTATTTCAATATTTGTACTTAATGCTTTTAAATTTTGTTGTGCATTTCGTGCAAGCAGCCTCGTTGAATTTCGTATCTTTTTTAAAACACTTCCAGACTTCGGAGTTCATGTTAAGCAGTTGATAACACTGTGTGACCGATTCGACCTTTAAAAAAGTTTCAGCCTAAATTCTTAAAAATTCCGAGAGAGGGACATCTTGTGATTATATCGCGACTCGTCCGACCTCTCAGTCCCATCACAATTTTTTTTTAAAAATTCTCAAAGTTAAAAAGTAGGAATTCTAGTATTCCGACTTTTAACAATTTTTTACATATGCTTAGGTTGTGAGAATTTAAAAACAAAATGCACTTTTGTTCAATAGAATTAAACGTTAAATTTAACAGTGCCAAAAGATTTTTGAAAAATATATATAAAGTGGGTTTATCGCAAAGGAGAAGTCAATTTTTGAAAAATTTTGTACAAATGTTAGTTCTTCTTTATTTTTTTTTAAAATGGTAACAAACAAAAATACTTAGTTCTTTTACAGGAATTATTAAAACTACTAAGTACCTTTCAAAAAAGTCTAAGATAACTGAAATCAGTTGAAAATTGGAAAAATGGCAGAAGTTTTAAGGTGTTTTTTAAATCGACAATCATCGATTTTTCTGATATAAAGGGTGATTTTTTTGAGGTTATGATTTTCATGCATTAGTATTTGACAGATCACGTGGGATTTCAGACATGGTGTCAAAGAGAAAGATGCTCAGTATGCTTTGACATTTCATCATGAATAGACTTACTAACGAGCAACGCTTGCAAATCATTGAATTTTATTACCAAAATCAGTGTTCGGTTCGAAATGTGTTTTATCGACAAATTTTGTTCAGCGATGAGGCTCATTTCTGGTTGAATGGCTACGTAAATAAGCAAAATTGCCGCATTTGGAGTGAAGAGCAACCAGAAGCCGTTCAAGAACTGGCCATGCATCCCGAAAAATGCACTGTTTGGTGTGGTTTGTACGCTGGTGGAATCATTGGACCGTGTTTTTTCAAAGATGCTGTTGGACGCAACGTTACGGTGAATGGTGATCGCTATCGTTCGATGCTAACAAACTTTTTGTTGCCAAAAATGGAAGAACTGAACTTGGTTGACATGTGGTTTCAACAAGATGGCGCTACATGCCACACATCTCGCGATTCTATGGCCATTTTGAGGGAAAACTTCGGAGAACAATTAATCTCAAGAAATGGACCGGTAAGTTGGCCACCAAGATCATGCGATTTGACGCCTTTAGACTATTTTTTGTGGGGCTACGTCAAGTCTAAAGTCTACAGAAATAAGCCAGCAACTATTCCAGCTTTGGAAGACAACATTTCCGAAGAAATTCGGGCTATTCCGGCCGAAATGCTCGAAAAAGTTGCCCAAAATTGGACTTTCCGAATGGACCACCTAAGACGCAGCCGCGGTCAACATTTAAATGAAATTATCTTCAAAAAGTAAATGTTATGGACCAATCTAACGTTTCAAATAAAGAACCGATGAGATTTTGCAAATTTTATGCGTTTTTTTAAAAAAAAAAGTTATCAGGCACTTAAAAAATCACTCTTTATGTACCTTCACAGCGTTCAAACTGCTGCCATTTAACCAAATGATAACGGATTTGGCTCATATATGCCTTGTTAGAATGCACAAGCCAAATGTCACATTTTGCGATTCTAGTTTTTGTAGAAAATAAAAAAAAGGCGATATCAAACAAGATATCACAAGATTGTTGTGAGATAATCTGAGTGTCTTTACGATTGAAAAACTTCTTATTTGTGCTACTTCATTTGGAATTGTGTAATTTGAACAGTGAAAAGTGCATTGCATATTTTCCAAATTATTTCCGAAAGAAATTTTATTTGAGCTCCTTGCTGTTGTTATATCCTGCGGTAAGTAAAATATTGTGTACTTTGAGCAGATCAAAAAAGTGAAAAGTGTGTTCAGACTTTTTACTGATGCAATGGGTTTACCATCTGTTATACTTTTCAGACTTTTTTATTCATGATGTGCGATAAAATAAACACTCTTTGTTACGTGTGTTTAGATATACACTAAAATCATATCGTCAAGCGATTTTAGATGAAGTTCAAAACGCTTATAAAAGTTATTTTGTCCTTGATATGCAAAAAAATGTTTCTTGGGCACCCTATTATTTAAAAAAAAATAAAGAAGAACTAACATTTGTACAAAATTTTTCAAAAATTGACTTCTCTCTTGCGATAAACCCACTTTATATATATTTTTCAAAAATCTTTTGGCACTGTTAAATTTAACGTTTAATTCTATTGAACAAAAGTGCATTTTGTTTTTAAATTCTCACAACCTAAGCATATGTAAAAAATTGTTAAAAGTCGGAATACTAGAATTCCTACTTTTTAACTTTGAGAATTTTTAAAAAAAAATTGTGATGGAACTGAGAGGTCGGATTATTCGCGATATAATCACAAGATGTCCCTCTCTCGAAGTTTTTAAGAATTTAGGCTGAAACTTTTTGGCGGTCTCACCGTGTAATTCAATATATTTTTTTTTTAAAAAGAATGCATTCTTAAATAAAAATCATGTTTAACTTACATTAAATACGCCAGCCGCTTGTAAATGATGTTTTAACAAAAGAAAGCGAAATGACCAAAGCATATATTTAAACGAGCTGAAATAAATCAAAATGAAATAGAAGCCAGAGATAAGAAATGTTGGAAAAGTTAGTAAAATGTAAAAACGTAAGTAGAAAAAAAGGATATCTCGAATGCAATAAAAAAGTGGTTTGAAGAATTTTATAATTTTAAATTTAGATTTATATATTTCATAACTATTGGAGCAGTCGAATTATTCGAGCCAAAAAAAAACCGGTTTTCGAATTATTCCAAAATTGCGATTTTTAAAAAAACCGGTTCGAATAGTAAAAAAAAAACCGAAGCGCCGAATAATTCGAACCGGTTTTGCATACCCTACTTTTGCACTAAATGGTGAGTGCACTAAGCATTTCACTAGCACTAAATATATTGAAAGAAATTATATTTTTCACTATTTTTTTGTCAGCTTAGTGATAGTGAAACACCTCTTCACTATCACTGGAGACTTTAGTGATAGTCTTATTTTGTTGCACTACAACTAAATTTAGTGGTAGTGACTAAATCTGCACTACACTCAAATAGTGTAAAATTTGAGCAGTCACTACATGAAAGCTGCAATTAAAAATTTTTCCACTCAACTTGCAAATATTACTGGTTTTGAAATTATTTAAGCCAAACTCGAATAAAAGAAAATTCTATAATAGCTGCGTTTTTTCGGCCTGTGATCTGATTAGATTTATCTTTCGTGAAAAAAACGACTTGGATCATATTTTGTTTCATGCTATTAGTCAATAGATGGCGCGGTGTACTCGAGTGAGTCCGATGTCAGAAATTAAATAAATAAAATAACATATTGGAATTTTTGAATAAGAGATTTTTAATTAAATTTACAAAAATGAACGCAGAATCCATTCAAATATTGAAAGAACTCGTAGCAGACCCGTAGCCAGGATTTACCTAAGGGGGGGTTTGGATTAAAAAAAAAATTTCTATAGTTTTTGATATCGATAAATGAAAAGGTATCTTTTATGTAACTACCAGAAAGATGGGAAAAATCAGTGGCTAGAAATGGACAATACTTTGAAAAATGAATTTGTAACAAATTTTTCGCAATAAAGCGACAAACTTGAAAAAAAAACACTTTAAAACTTTTTTGTACACCAAATACATAAAGCAGAAATTAATTTACTTTATTTTTGTTTATTTTATACTAGTATCGTCTGTGGCCGAAATTCAGCCATCTGCTTCTGTAATGTAACGAAACTCAAGTTGTTTTTCACATAATGAATTGTTATTAATTTGCATGGAAATTCTTAATGCTTACCTCGAATCTATGAGGAAAATAGTGGTAAAGGACAAAAAAGGAAGCATATATGCGTCAATAACAAAAATTTATTCAACATATAATATTCATTTAAAGTAACTAAATAAATTAAGAGTTAAGTAAATAAAGTAAAAGTAAATAAACGGTAGAAAAGTATAACAAATAAATCAAGATAAATGATAATTCTCAAGTTAATAGAAGCAAGCAGCAGTTTTGTTGTTTTTTTAACGCTGAGAGATATTAAGGGAAGGCAAAAACCACAACAACAACAACAAAAATAATGCTACTCAGCTCTTTTTAAGAGAGCATTCTACTCCTGCTTTTGAAAGCTACAGCAGCGATGTTCAACAGAGTTTTGTCGCTTTGTAGTTTCTCATTGTCCCATTGGTAAAAAAGCGTTTTACATTTGCTCAGTTTTACTTATCTTAATGACAACATATTCGAATAAAAATTATATTGTGCAAATCGACTCGAAAATACCTAGATATAAGTATTATGTGAATATGTTGAAGGTAACACAGAAAAAAAGGGAACACAAACTTTTTTGTTTGCCTATTAATATATAGATATTTATACTAGAGGACCCGGCAAACTTCGCCCCGCTCTTAATTCGAGCAATCACGATTCCACCCGAAATTAATTTCGATCGATAACAAATGGTGCCAATCGAATTTCAATTATTGATTGAATGAAACACTCCAATATCCCATATTAACACGGAATGTAATAGGCTGCTATTATTAAAATTCAAAAGATTGTGCTGTGATATCATTTTATTGCGAATTCTATTAGAAAATTTTTTTAGTACATTTCAATTTGAATAAAAATAGTCAGCTCAACTGTTAGTTTTGAAGCCATGAGGTGGTCTAAGGATCGATCCTCACAATGGGGAAACAAATAATTTTTTTAAAGTTTTTTTTATTTGTTGAAATGACAGCTTTTGTGATTTTTGGAGTAAAAAATGAATACGTTGGAGCTTTCTTCAAATATGGTTTATTAAGTGCTTACATTGAATTTATCCACGAAAAGAAATTGAATGAAATATATTAAAAAAAAAGGAGTTATTTTCATCGAAAGTAAGAAATACGAATTTCTGATAGTTTTTTATTATTCTAAGGAAAGGAAGTTATTAGAAAAAGACACTGTACTAAAATTTTGTGCAATTTTGAAGATATGTGAATGTTTTTTGACAGAATTTATTTTAATTATTTAGACGCACAGTTTCGCTAGTAAAAGTACGCTAGTAGGATTATGTATGTTTCTTGTAAAGGGGCAGAATAAGGGACGTGGTCAAAACCAAGTATGCCATAACCTAATATAGGATTCAAGTAATGTGTGTGCCGAATTTGAGTTAAATCCGTCCAGCAGTTAAGATTTTTTGGCTATTTAAATTAGTCTGATGTGGCAATTCCCATACAAAATTACCAATTTCGATTTTTCCGCTGTTCCTTGAAGTTTTTGTAATTTTCTTTCTTTCTGAACCACATCTGTATTAAGGCAAACAAGACAAAAAAAGAATTATTAAAATCGGCCCAGCCGTTTCTGAGCCTTAGCAAGACTAACGCACACGCATTTCATTTTTATATATAAGAAGATAAGTCTTCTTATTTTTTTTTTGTTAATTCTAATAACATAGCGTCCGCTGTGACACTGCAATCCCTATGTATGCTTAAGGATGCACACCAATTCAACATAAAAAACGTGTGTTCTATAATATCAAAACTATCGTTTGTTGAGCTCAATGTGTTTCGGCTATATATCTTGCTTATCGTTGCACTGTCATTTTGGAATACAGAAAGACGCTAAAAAAATAAAATTTTCAAGACAAACTTCTAAAATGACGATAATTAACCCTCTTATATTATTATTTTAATAATTTACTTGCAAACTTATATCGGTTTAAAATTCTATATACAAATAACCACGATTAGAAAACGACATTTTCTTGTAATTCCTGACTTTTGTAAAGGCCACAATGAAAAGGTTAGAAAATTTTATTTAAAAAGTTTTTATTATCATTTGGTAAAATTGCCAAGAGGTTGTGATCCTGCACCTCCAAAACCAGTGCTAAAAAATACGCAAAACTTGCAATAAGCTGCATTTTCCAATTTGGAGTAAACCAACCAATGCCAACGGTTCAATCAAGAATGCTTAAATCGGAGTTTGCGAGAACCGCTGGCAGGAAAATTAAAATTTGGTGGAGGCATATAAATGCTTTTAAAACTTTCAAGGCGGTTCGAGTCGGAAATATTGCTCATCAACTTGGAAATATCGTTATTTGGACATTGATATACTCTCGAAGTCGGCGGCAGTTCCGATGAATCTAATGATATTTCTGGAACAATTTCTACAATCATACACACAAACTTAGAGTTATAAACATTAAAAGTAAAATATTAATACCGCAACTTGTACTACCGCTTTCTACATAGCTGTCAACATTAAAGC
Organism: Pherbina coryleti; assembly: GCA_943735915.1. Classification (NCBI taxonomy): domain Eukaryota; kingdom Metazoa; phylum Arthropoda; class Insecta; order Diptera; family Sciomyzidae; genus Pherbina; species Pherbina coryleti. The sequence continues at coordinate 101,976,629 of OX030951.1, forward strand.
TTTCTTCAACTGCAGGTTACAAAGGAAGCTCTGAAAACTTTTCAGATTCCAAAGTTTCTTGAACGCTTTCTGCAATACAGATGAAATATAATATTATTCGGATTTTGTCGGTTCCGCATCAAGCAAAAAGCTAATCCATTAATATTCAATCAATGCAAACACGCTACAAAAAAAAAAAAAAAACAACACAGCTTTCAAACATTCAGGAATATTCGGCAACTTTTTAACACATTTACGCATTGATAAAGGAAAAAAATCATTTAAATCAAGCACTTACTTTCCACCGTTCTTGCCTTTTTTACTTCTGGTTTCTGCAGCCAATTAAGTAGAATCATTTTTGTAGTTTTGGCACAGGAAAATTAAAAATAGAAACTCTTAAACTTATCTAACGAAACTCAATAAAAATTTCACCACTTTCACGTAACACCTGTTAACGCAATAAATTCTTAAATTGCTGGTGGTAGACAAAGTTCAATTGAATGTATCGAACTTTTTCGATACTTAAGCGTGTTGATGTTTTCGCTGTTGCTGTTTACACTTGCAGTTTGCACTTTAAGAGAAAAAAGACGCACGTGCAGCAAAGTTCGCAAATTGGCAAAGTTATATTAATGCTAATATATTATTTTTTATACTTTTTGGACCATAAGGGGGGGTTTTAACCCTAAACACCCCCCTTGTCTACGGACCTGACTCGTAGACATGTCAACGGAATCTTTGGATTCAAGTTCAGAGTCCACTTTTAACGACAGTGCTGAAGAATGTAAGAACCATGCAAAAATTACAACGTTTTTGCAAATTATTGTTAATTGTTAATTACAGCGATGACGATTTCAAAAAAAGTTTTAGGCTCAGTAGAACTACAGTATTTAGTTTAATAGGTAAGTTTATGCTTGGTAAATTAAAATCCTTAATGAGATCCACCTATTATATAGCAAGGTAGGCTGAGTCTTCTGAGTTTAAAAATAAATCTTTACGAAAGGGTGGGTGCAATAGGATTCTTGCAGACAAAGAAATGTATCTGTATCTTTGGTATATGGCAAATACCGAGCCGTATCGGACTATTGCAAACCTATTTGGAATCTCCAAATACGCATCATGGCAAATTGTTTCAAGGGTGAACAAGTGGATAGTTTCGATTGGCCACAACTATGTGAAGTGGCCCTTAGATTTGCACAGTATGGCAGTTTCTTTTGAGTCCAGATGTGGAATATCAGGAGTTGTTGGTGCCATCGACTGCACAGACGTGCACATAAAAGCTCCTATCGCAAAGAAAGAAAATTAATTCAACAGGAAGAGATTTTATAGCATAAAGTTGCAAGCAGTCGTTGGTGCAGATAAACGGTTTCTTGATATATTTTGTGGTGAACCAGGGTCGATGCATGATAGCAGAATGTTTCGGCGATCACCACTTTATTACAGAATACATTCGAATGGGTCCAACTTCAATAATGGACACTTCATTATAGGAGACTCTGCTTACCCTTGCTTAGATTGGCTTGTAACTCCATTTAAGGATAACGGCCAATTATCTCAAAGACAAAGGCAATTTAACTACATGCACTCTAACGCCAGAATAGTAGTAGAGCATGAACTTGGTTTATTAGAAACTCGTTTTAGACGCTTGCAATTTTTCATGGAGCAACAAAATATAAATACAATCGTGAATATAATCTCGACAGGCTGTATTTTACATAATATTTGTATCTTGCACCAGGACTTAATTCCTGAAGAACACGTGACACCAAGTTTTAATGTGATTGAAAACACTCCTGACGAACATTTTTTATCAACCAGGCGCGATCGATTGTTCCAAGAGCTTATTGATAAAAATTTATTGTAATAAAATTTATTAAAAAGTGGTTGGTTGAATTTGAGTGGTATTTTATTTTCTTTTAATGCATTAGTAATAATGCACTTATTATAAGCTTATAAAGAGAGCGGATCGAAAGTCCCTTATTCAAAATTCCAAATGTAAAAATTCACCTTCATCAAATTCTCTTATCCAAAACTCACCTCTTCCAAAATTCTCCTTTTTTAAAATTCCTCTCTTTGAAAGTCCCCTTCTTAATTTCTTCTTCATAAATCTCTTTAGAAAATGCCCCTTGACAAAATTTTCCTTGATGAAATTACCCTTGACGAAATTCCTTTGTACAAAATTCCCCTTTTTCATACCTCAATATCAATATATTCTTTTTAAATTTATTTTTTAAAGAAATTATGTAAAGTGGAATTTTGAAAATGTGAATTTTTTAAAATAAATTTTGTGTAGGGGGAATTTTGATAATTGATTATTATCTGTTAAAAAAGAAGGTTGAGGACCAGATAGAGATAAAATAAGGCCTACCTGCATTAAAATATAGTTAAAATCCCCCACTAAAATTTTGATAAACCATCCAATAAGACGTGTCTTTCAAGTGTTTTAATCGTTGGTGGGCGTTCTTTCACAAGCACGCAAAGAAGTTTCTCTCCTATCATCAGAAATATGTGGTATTAAAGAAATAGTGAAGCAAAACACATTGACTGCCAAGCTCTACTGTCTACTGTCAGCTTGCCTTAAAAGAAAAGGCAAACAAAAATCATGGTTGTATTTACGTTACCTTTAAACGCCAATTTCGGCGTTTAAGTTACGCAGCTCTTAAACAACTACGAAAAAGGTTTATGAATAACGTTTTCTTGTTTAAAGCACGTTTAAAGTTACGCTGCCTCTAAAATGTGTTTATGAATAAGGCTGCATGAATTTAACGAAACGTAGTCTCTGCGGTGGTATATTAAAAAGTGATAAAAGAACAGAACGAATATTTGTTTGCTCTAATATTTGTTTTAACAAGGAAATTTTTTCTTCATGGCGTATTATCTTTTCTTCTTCTGCTTTCATTTTAATTTGAAGTTTCTTATCGGTGTATTCCTTTAAAATTTTCAATTTGTCCTTATAATATTTATTTTTTTAAAGTCTGTCCCTTGGCTGAGCTACTTCTTCATCCATCTCTGCCACAGCTGGTGGACTTGTTGAGGTGGACGGAAGAGCGGATATTTGAGCTGCACCAGTGTGCCTTTTTCCATCTCTTGCTTGCTTAAAGGCCCGCAGCAAGTTTTTGATTTTAATACTGAGAGCCTCTTTAGTCGTTGGTTGCGTCTTAAAAATATGCAAAATACTTTGAAAATTTTGTAACAGTAAACTTTTCCAAATCTCACCAAGACGTTCCTGCTTATTAAATCTTCTAGAACGTGCCACATTGCAGCTTTCTTTTTCATTGGATGTTGAAACTCTGTCTTGCGCATGCCATATGCATCCAGCAGAGCAAGCGTTTCATCGCGTGTCCATTTACGACTTCTGTGTAAAATAAAATAGAGTTAATTAAGAGTTGGTTATTAAATACACATACAAAAGAAGAATAAAAAAAATTACTTACGAGGATTTCGTTTCAAACAAGACCCAGATCTAAATCTTGGGGTGAAAAAACGCAGCTAATAATAAATTATAATTTTCTAAATGGGCTAACAATTTTGAAATTTTAAACTTATATAAGTGAAAAATATTCAAACTGAACTGTTGACCTTTTCTTTCAATTGAGTGAAAACTTTCTGTGTTCCACTACCATTAGTGCGTGTATTTTTTTTGCACTATAAATTAAGTGCAAAAAAAAGAAGTTGCACTAAATGAATTTTAGTGACAAATTGTTCACTTTCACTATCACTAATGTGTAGTGATAGTGATGCTTATATTTTTCAATTCATCAGTTAGCACCACTATTAGTGATATTAGTAGTGATAGTGATGCTTATATTTTTCAATTCATCAGTTAACACCACTTGGAAATAGTAAATAATTTTACAATAGGTCTGTTTCCGTACGCACACTGTGTAACTTGTGGGCAGTGATGTGATTCTGATTTAGTAAAAAATCCCGATCACATCCCGATATAGACCTGTTTATCCCACCAAAATGACACGAAAAACCCAAAAAAAATCCCACCCAAATATTTATACCAATAACGATTTTTTATGCAATTTTTGAAAAGAAATAAGGATGCCCACCTGCTGAACAGGCCCACCTGCTGAACAGGCCCACCTTCTACTGAACACTGTGAGTTCTGACGTATGAATGATGCGCCAATGTGTAAAGTGTCGCAGTAACATCTTATTGAATGTTTACTTTTCATAAATCATTGAGATGAATGCGCGTGCTGCTTCAGCCCCACGGCCGTTGAGAAATAAAATATTCGAATAAAACGAAGCTGAGCAAAAATAGTTCATCTCTATTTAGTGAATTTCAGAGTGTTTCTTATCGATAAAAAAAGGTGAATATGAGTAGAATTCTATAATTAATGTTTATTTTTCACAATTCGACGAGCAATCGAACAATATTGAGAAATGGGAAAAAATATTTCACGTCATATCATGATGGCGTGCCTGCCCACCTACTGAACAAAATGTTGGTCCATCTTCCGAACAAATTTTCAGAAATCGTGCAAGTAAAAATTGTCATTTATATGTTTAACAATAGTGTTTGAAATTAGTTAAAATAGTTTTCGTGATTCTCGTCCATGTTCAGATAAAATTTTAGAATGCCGTCGCCTAAAAAAAAAAGTGAAAAGAAGAACGAATATAAATTCTGATGCGATGGTTGCAGCCATCAAAGAAATTCAAAACTCTACTGTTTAAAGTTCAGTGAGTCATTGTGAACTATTCATAGAATAAACTTCTTATAAACTCTCAAAAACTAGTGTTTTTAATTCATTTTCTAATTTTTTTTAACGATTTGTTTTAGGTGTTCAGTAGCTGGGCCGATTTTTTCAGCGGTCGATTTCGAGACTTTTGCTAGATCAACTGCCAAAATTATAATTTTTGGAAATTTTAAATTCTGATTAAAATTCTTGTTATCTATTGAACTTAGCTTTCAAATGAAACCAAGAGCTCTGAAAAATTATGTTTTAAGGTATAACGTATACGTGTAGCAACCAAAAACAGGAGCTGTTTTCAAAAAATTTTTTTAGATATAAGAAGTTATTATTTTTTTTTAATTTATACAGGTTATTGTACATAATAAATACTTTACTTTTTAAAAATATATTTTTTTTTAAAATACAGTTCTGACTTTTATATAGAGGGCGCTGAAAATGGCATTGAAAAAAAGACATCCAAAACGGTTCGATGAATATGGCCCTTCCCATGTATCGGAAACAAAAAAATCAAATGACATTTTAATGCATAGGCCTTATATTAAGCATCCCCCCTACGCAAGACCCCCGGGGTTCTTTGTTTTTAATTATGGCGGAAGTTGAAGTAAAAAGTTCAAAAAATAGACACATTTTCGCGCGCTTTTTTGTTTATATAAAAAAAACAAAAAAAATAGATACTTGAATTTAGAGGGGATGCTTAAAGGACAAAATAACGAACAAAATGCAAAAAAAAAATCATTGAAATTGAACCAATAGATTTTGAGTTATCTATCGAACCGTTTTACAAAAACTAGTTTCGAGGAAATCGCGTTTAAAGTTTTTTATTTGTTGTATGGAGCTTAGACATAGGTTACCGAAAACCGTTATAACTTCTGTTCTTTTTTTAAATATCGATTTAAAAATGTGTATATATATTCTTAAAACTACAAAAAGAATAAAAGATTTTTTTCGTAATATTTACACGTATATTATACCTTACACCAAAGGTATAGCCTCCAAGCAAATCGTGTTTAGTAGGCGGGCATCCTCCCCTAAATTTTTTTTTACATTATAATAATTTTATAGTTTAATAATGTACATAATAGAGTTTTTCAATAAATATAACAAATTTTCCAAAATAGTTAAACACTGCGAGTAGTTAAACACAAATACGAATAGTTAAACACTGCGTTTTTTATAAAAACTCTCTTAAGTGTATGAAGTAATCGTAAATTTCTTTAGTTGCATCAAAATGAAACTGAGCTTAAAATTTTGTTTTTAAATGAGGATCATATTTTCATTAATTTGAGGATCATAATTACATATCCTTTTCTTACATATTTAGAATCAATGAAACAGCAATTAAACGAAAAATTGTAAAAGATTACAAAAAAGTGATACCAACCAGTTTTGCTTACTTACACTTTAAAAAATTATGATTCAGTAGAAAATCCCACCTAAGCATCCGAAATCCCACACGTTCTCAAATAGGCCAAATATCCCAAAATGAGCCCGAAATCCCACCAAATCACATCACTGCTTGTGGGACACTATTTTCTGTTTCCGTACTTTCTGTGCTTAAAATGGGAGAAGAAGAACAAGCATAAAATCGCTAGAACTCGGGACTTCGAGTAAACTAAAATCGCTAGAACTCGGGACTTCGCGTAAAGTAAGAACAAGCATCAAGAAGAATAAGCATCAATAAGAAGAAGCAAATGTCAAATTACATTTCATAATTGCTTATGTTTTGCGATAAATAAATTCAGAAATTGTGTGCCTAAAAATAAATTTACGCACAATAAATAAATAATATTTTGTGCTTGAAACTTACTAGAAGCTGTTTCCGTACTTTTGCAACTATTCTTACATTTCGTTTTTACTCTCTTGCACACATCTTACACAAATCTTACAAAGTGTAGAGCACGGAAACAGACCTAATATCAGTACATGTCGGCTGAAGCTGAAAATTTAGTGTACTATCCCCATCTCTGGTCTGTGGCAATAGAATACCAACGAATTGGACACGTTTTCAGTACTCTCGATTCACGCCACATATATAATAAGCTTTAATCGCGAAAGGATTTTCTTAAAATTTTCAATAAAATAAAATTCTATTAATTTAAAGTTTCATTTGTACTACTTTGAAATTATGTATGTATTTAAAAAGTTGAAAAAATATAAGCACATGTTTTTACGATATTTTAACAATAAATACGAATGAATTAATTAATTATATGGTCTCACGCAAAATTGTCCGATTTTAATGGAAAAAGCTTGTTGAAATTGCTTGAATAAAAATTTGTCTTTAAAAAGATGATATTTTAATGTCCTGACCATGAATGAATTAATACAAACTAATTATGAAAAATTTACATATTTAATCGATAGATCTTCACAAGGCCTTTCTAATGAGCACTCATTCGTCAAAATCGGATAATATTTGAGAGATTTTCGTAAAAAAGATTGGGAAAAAACCATGATTTTTGAATTTTTTTGCACTAGTTACGGAGGCCAATCAAAATTATTTTTTACTGAATCACGTGGCTCCACTAGATACTCAATTTCCGCAAACAGGTTGGGTTAGTTTGTTCGTGTTGAAAAAATTACGATAAAAAATATAAAAAAAACCGGTTTTGGAGGAAAATTCATCAGCGTTTCCGGTGGCTAAAGACTCAGCCGATTTCCCTCAAATTCAGGATGTCTTAGTTTTTCATCCCAAAGATTCAGAAACTGAGTGTGCTTTTTTACTTCATTTTTTTTCCATATACTTCGAGCCGCCCTAGTATGCAACATGTTATACTTTTTTTTTTATTTTGACCGATTTTCGCTTTTATGTTATATTTTAGGTTGAACAGTATAATCATATAGCATAGAGCCATGAATAAAAATTAATTACATAATATAAAAAATGGAAGTATCAAAATGAGAAGAACTTCTTGAACGGGCTCTAAAGTTAGTATGTATGCAAATTAATTTTTTTACATTATTTAAAAAAAAAAAATATTTATTTTTTATTTTAGACAATCAGTTGATAGAAATAAGCTTAGATTTAGACTTATTCAGACTGAGACTCAGTTTCTAGGAACAAGGGCTCTTATAATACTGTTGTGCTGATCATGCAAAAAAGGGATTTCTAATCAAAAGCCTTCTTTGGGCGTTGGCTCCGCTTTGTTGCAAGATATGGTGAAATAATGAATTGGATTGATTTTGTTTACAATACAATATCCGTTCACACAATACAATTTGACTAATACAATTTGGCTTATCTATTAGTCAGTGCGCTAGTTTGCTATATTTGTGTGATTGTAATGATGCTATTGTATTTCTTTGCATTGCCCAGTGGGCAAAAGCAGGGCTTCGAAGCGCTACTTGCAGGCCTTTCTATGGATTTTGAAGACTTTCCGCACTCATATCTAAGCCCATTAACTTTTTTATATGAAACGAGAAAATTTTCTAGGCCTTCCTCTCTCGCGACTCTAAAGAGGCCTGCCAGAAGCTCTTTTTTGAGAATGCATGTTAAAAGACCTTCCTTATGAGGGCTTATAAAAGCACTCTCAATTCAAGCCTTATTATTCTACTTAATTTGTTAGGGCTGAATAAGGGTGCTGCTTTCGTAGACCTAATTGTACCTATTTTTTAATGAGTGCTAATAAGAGTGTTCTAGCATAAGCTTGTAAGCTTTAAAAAAGGACAGCCTCTATAATTTGCTGGATGGCCGTGCAAAACAAAAAAAAGATAACTGCAGTGCAAACATATGCAGTTAACTGTTTTTTTGTTTTGCATGACAGCATATTGGTGGCAATTTATGCCGAATGGAGTTGAATCGCTACTTTGAAGTGAAACTTCTTAGGTCACTTTACTTCATTTCGTCACACGATAGAGAAGAAAGTCATTGTTACCGCTGAGCGTCGAACCTGCGAACTCAAGATTTAAAAAACAACGCCTTATCTATAGAGCTAAATTCTTCACGAAAGGAATGTACTACTCTACATACCAATTAATCAAATTGCTGTAGATGCCCAGCGGAAAAATAATTTCAGAGTAGTGGACCTCATATTTTTATATACATTTTGTTCACAAGTTATCAAACGGGGTAATAGCAGAGCGGTAAAACGTTTGACTGTAATGCCAGCGGTCCGAGTTCAATGCTCGCATGTGATAAAAAATAAAATTTTCTCGCTTTGTTTTTGTTTATGTTTTTTATAGGAGAGCTCTGTGCTCTCCTTGGGCTAACACTTTATGTAATGTTTTACTTCTTTTATGTTTTGCGTTGCACAGAAATAAAAAATTTTTGAGCCCCATCCATAGGAAGGGCTTCTAGAAGTGCTCATTTGTACAGCGATATTAGGAGGTATAAAGATGCCAATAGTAGTAGTCTTAGCATGCCTTCTTTTGTTAAGGCCTAGTATAATTGCCCACTGGGTGATCTTAGCGATGCGTTTTCATGCAATTAGAAGTATCAAGATACAAACGTGGTGCGTTAACTCCCCCCTTTGTTAAAAATAAAACGTCCTCGGTTTATAATAAAGATAGCTCCTGAATTTTGTTATTTATTGTTTTAAATAAAATTTCTGTATTTTGTTGAATCTTTTTTTGCTTATATGATTTTATTTTTTGCTTTATTTTGAAAATGACATATATTATTACGATTGCTATTGTTAAGAACAAAAATGCCCAAAAGTACCGGATGTGATTCAATTTCATTTTGACTATTATATAATAAATCAATATTTTAAAATTTTAAATCAATATCTTCTGACTCTAAATATTTTAAAATATCAAATTGATTTGGTTGTATTGTTTTTATATAATTCCAAATGATACTAGTAGGGTTTTCGTATGTTTTATTATCAATTATTGTTATATTATCGAAAGTTACCAAATAAGTACCTTCTAGATTTAAATTATCTACAGTATGATTTTCTGATATTAAAATTGCACCGTCTTTTATAATATCAATTTCTTTATTATTTTCTCTAATTTTTAAGCACTGACCTTTTGATTTATTTAAATTTTACAATAATTAATGTTCAATTCTACTTTGCATGTTCCAATGTTATAGAAAATATTATTACATATAATTATTTCTTTTTCTATTATTAATTTCCATGGCGTCCGTGGCGTAGTTGGTTAAAGTGCGTGGCCGCTATGTCAACGAACTTGGAGGCCCGGGTTCGAAACCCAGCAGCGACAGAAAATTATTTGAATTAAAATAATTGTTCTGTACGGCCGCCACCTCTAATACGGCCGCCTCAGAGTAATCAAAAATGCCATGTAAAGCTTCTTGAGAACAAGAACATTCTGTTCATCGCTGTTCGGAGTCGGCGTTAAACATGTAGGTTCGGTTCTCGGTCAATTGTGTACAAACTTAATAACACGCACAACACAATTGATCATAAGAAGCTAGGTCAAAGTCCTTTCAAGGGCTGAAATGGCCAGTTATTTATTTATTTTTTATTATTAATTTCCCATCAATTTTACTTATAGCCCTTGTTTCATACAATTTACAAATATTTTCAAAAATAGGGTACTTAATGTAAATGACAATTGTTTCCTTATTTTGAACAATTTTGAATTCTGAAACGTCCATTAAGTCTGTAATTGTGAAGTTATCATGTTCATGATTCGTTATGTCCTTGATTTCTTGAAGATTTAAAATTTCTGGATTTAGTATACCTATCTTTCCTGACGTAATGGTCTGTAAAATATTTTCTAATTCTGTTATCATTAATCTAATATGATGTTGTGCTAAGCTGATTAATTGTGAGCTTCCTTTTATATTTTGAATTATCTTTGTTAGATGTGTGATGGTTTCAAATACCTTAGAGTTTGTCGTGAATTGTTTATTGTTGTTTTCAATTAATTCAGAAATTTTTAAATTTATTCTAACCAAATCGTCATGGTCTGGCGTACCAGCGATCCATTTCCAAATTGTTCCTAATTCAGCTTTTAACTCTGTTAGTAATAGTTAGTTGTAATTGTGATAATAATTTTTCGATTAAATCGATTTCCAAATCTGTATTGAATTTATTATAATAGATTGTATCTCCATGTCCATTGGTTTTAACTTGAACAAAAATGGAATTTTGTGACTCGTTATTTTATTTGAGTTTTATGTCGTCTAATAAATTTCTGTAATAAGTTAGATTTGTTATGTGAAAAATTTTGCCTAAATCGTCATATACTGCCGTAATTCCGTTTTCGATTAAAACATAATATTCTCTTGTGTAATCAATAATTTCACAGGGAGCAAGTGATGATATTGAAATTAACGTGATTAAATGGTACATTTTCTGAAAGTAAAGTGTTATCGATTCATTAGGTTTATGTTTTTATATTATCCTTATCAACGCCGTAGATATGGGGGGTTCTGGGGGTTTAAACCCCCCCTTAGCAATCCAGAATATTTTTCTATATTAAATAAAAACGCAAATATTCCAAAATATTTAATTTGGCCATATTATGTGTGAAGATACATTGCAAATTGTGTATTTTTAACTGCTTATTTTTGTTAGCAGATATTAAGTTAAATATAATTAGGGTATTCACAAGGTGTGCTATCATGTCATATTATCATAATGTAATACAATTTTACACTAGTTTAAAAATATGGTTGTTGCCTTCCATATAAAAAAGTACTAAAATATTACAACTCTAAAAGCTATGTTTATTGAGTGTCGTATTCAATAACGTGCAAAATGTGCTTTTTGCACAAACCGGCTATTATTTTGTCTTTTTCGCTTTCTTTTGGCATTGTGATAACAAATATTTATTTAAATTTGTTTTGCATCAGCTGATTGAGAGTTGAAATAGCACAATAAGTTATGGGAGGTTGTTCACACTTGTTGTAAATTTTAATGTTTTCAATTTAAGACATTTGACTTTATGAGACCTTGTGAATACCCTAAATGTAATATAAAATTTTATTTTGCTTCAGTAAACCTCCCCCCCTATGAAGTACCTATCTACGGCGTTGATCCTTATGAACTATTCTGTTTCTATTATAGATTATACTTTTATTTCCATATCTTCTTTAACCATCTGTTTTTTATGTTTGTGTTTTAGTTTTTTTCTCTCTCCTATTATTTTTTCATATACAACATCTCCATCTCTATATGTTTTTACTTTCCTATTAACGTTATTTCTTTCTTACATTTTATTCTGAGCTAATTCTTATTTTGAAGGTATATTGTTGTGTTTAGTTTTATTAAAAAAAGCATCAATTGGTTTTTCATTTATAACTAAATGTACAGATTTGTTGTATTAGTTTGGAGCTCTATATATACTTTCAACGCTGCTGATCAATTTGTATTCTTGTTGAATACACCTTGAAATTTCAATTAAAGTTGAATGGACTCTTTCAACTGGTCCATTTGTTGTACTATGTCTTGCTAGGCAATAGTAGTTTTGAATGTTCATCCTTTGTATCAAGGATTTGAATTGGATTGATATGAAACCTGGTTCATTATCACAAGTTATTTTTTACCTCCGGAAAACTTTGCAATAGGTCAAGGACTTTCTGGTCCAAATCATTTCGGTCGTCTATTAGTTTTATTATTAAATATTTTGAATATGCGTCAATAGCTGTTAAAAATTTAAGCTTTTGAATAAAAAATATATCAATATGTATTTGTTCTCCTTCTTTTTCAGGTATTGGTACCTCCCCGATTGGTTTCCTTTGTGGATGACGATCATACTTATTTTTGTTGCATATATTACAATTACGAACATATTCTTTGAATTGTTTTGTCATTTCTGGCCAATAACATGATTTATTAATTTGCTGTAAGTTTTCCCTGTAATTTCGGTGTGCGCGAACATGTATCAATTATATTCTTCTGGTCATCAACGTTGTTACGTCGATTGGAAAATTTTGAGTAAAAAGACATTTAATATTAAAAGTTTCTAATAACTTTATTTTTATTTCATATAAAACTTCCACTGTACAGTGTATTCCAGTGACTATACCTGTAGTGGAATTCTGTAACTTTTTCGCAATTTCCGATCGGAATCGTAATTTGCGACTTTTTTCGGTTGTCATTCCGAAAACGGTATTCACTAACTTTTACTTTGCGACAAATTTCGGTCGAAAAATGTTTACGAATTTAAATGAAAAAAGTGGCAGCACTGCTTATTTATCGGTGAGAAATGTCATTTTTATTCAGTTATAAATAAATATTTAAATTCAAAATGGTCAAAGCAGCTAGAGCTTCGTTGGAGCAACATTTTAGAATGCTGGATTTTTTCCAACAAAATAAAGGCCTCGCGGAAGGTAAGTTCTGCTCTCTGCATGGCCGTGCAGAAACGGAAAAAAAATGGCAGGAGTTGACCGAAATTTTGAACGGAGTCCAAGGTGCGGTCAAAACAGCTACACAATGGCAAATAGTAAGTTATGATCAGTTAGATTTGTATTTGTAGACTTATTATTAATTTTATTTACCTTGCAGGTCTGGCGCGACCTTAAGAGTCGCACATCTATAAAGAGCAGACAACGCCGCAAACAGGTTGCGGCTACTGGTAATCAGCCAATTAACTTGGCGCCTCTTTCGGAGCTGGATTTGCGGGTGCTACATATTTTGGGCACCCAGTACGTCGAAGGAAGCATTGAGTGTGCTGAAAGTCACACTGATGAGCAAGTAAGAATAATAATAATTACTAGTATCGCCTTTGGTCGAAATTCGACCATTTAAAAATTGATTTTGTTTTTTTTTTTTTAAACATTTTAACCGAACTCATACCGGACCATACGCACAACCAGCAGGAAACCACAGAATAGTAACTCCATTCTGAGTTTCCATGTTCTGTGACTATTACTTTCAAAGCTATTCGATATCAAAAATTTGGCTTATATATGTGGATCCCTTTGTCCAATGCCCGTTCCAGCACCCTACTTCCCCTATTTTGCTTTCTAGTAGAAGGATATCACCACATGGGAACTTCAAATTGAGTTTAATTGCTATACGGCATTTACTTCCAAAGCTATTAAAACTTTGAATTGGATGGGTGGTGCCATGCCCGCTTGTCTAATGGTTGTTAAATTTTTCTAGTCGAAAAACAGGACTAAATATAGATTCGTGACTTATAGTTCGAAAGTTATACCGAAAATTTGGGCAGCTGAAAAGTGCCACGCCCCTCTTTCAACGCACATAAAATGTAACCAGTGTGGTTCGTGTGATTTGAGGTCGAATACCAATTTCCTGTGTGACATACAACTCTAAAGCTATTCGATATCGGAAATTTGGGTTGTATGGGGTGTGCCACGCCCACCATAGATATTCGGTGCACTCCTTCTCCCTACTTTTATTGATTAAAACAAATTATCAAAATCGGTCGAGAAACACGGGAGCAAATGGTCTGCCTACGCCTATTTATATAGAGATAATAATAATGTAAATAGCAGAGATGGGGGTAGTGCACTAAATTTTCAGCTTCAGCTGACACGTACTGATATTGTAAAATTATTCACTACTTCCAAGTGGTGTTGACTGATGAATAAAAAAATATAAGCCCCACTATTCATTAGTGATAGTGATAGTGAAAAATTTTTTCACTAAAATTCATTTAGTGCAACTTTTTATTTTACACTAAAATTAATAGTGCAGAAAACAAACCCGAACACTGAAAGTTTTCACTCAATTGAAAGAAAAGGTCAACAGTTTATTTTGAATAATTGCACTTATATAAATTTAAAATTTCAAAATTTTAAATTTTGAGTGGAAACATTTTTAATTGCAGCTTTCATGTAGTGACTGCTCAAATTTTGCACTATTTGAGTGTAGTGCAGATCTAGTCACTACCACTCAATTTAGTTGTAGTGCAACAAAATAACACTATCACTAAAGTCTCTAGTGATAGTGAAGAGCTGTTTCACTATCACTAAGCTGGCAAAAAAATAATGAAAAACATAATTTCTTTCAATATATTTAGTGGTAGTGAACTGTTAAGTGCACTCACCATTTAGTGCAAAACCCCCATCTCTGGTAAATAGTAATGGTAGTCGTTTGGCCATTTTATTTTAAATAATGGAATTTACAAGTCTTTAATTTGTTTTCAGGATCTGCAACTTGCTTTAGAAAATGGAATGGATGAAATTCTCCGTCTCAGCCCGAATATAGTTTCAGCTGTGCTGGAAGAATCTGCACAAGAACATGTGCAAGAAGACCAGCAGCCGACGAGCTCAGCACGAGCCAAACGAAAGTTTCAACGACGGAAGAGGAGAATTTCTGCTGCAGACGACTCGCGAGAGCAGTTTGCAAAAATAGCGAAGCAACAAGCAGATGCTATGACGGTAAATCAGTATACACACATAAATTAGTATTGCTTTGATATTAAAAGGGCCGCAATATAAAACTAATCCCTTCTTTTGCTTATATTTTAGATGATTGCAGAATCACTGAAAATGCAAGCAGAGGCAAACAAAATGCAAGCAAATGCTCTTGAACGTTTAGTAGGTACGTTTGAAACCTACACAGCAAGTATTCAGAGCATAATGGAGTATGTTACTGCGGTGAACCATATAGAAGAAGTTGGCTGAATTAAATTTAAGTTAATGTTAATACTAATTTTCACTATGTTCTCTTTTTTTATACTGTTTTTGATATTATCTCTTATGTAAGGTGTTTTTTAAGAGCTTGAGAACTTTAAATATTAATACAAGACTGAAATATTGTTGGAATGAATATTTTTTATTATAATCTGCTAGATAATTTCATGGCATTTACTTTTTATGTATGATTTGCGGCATATGTCCGCCGCGACTACGAAATACATAGTCCATTCGATCAGTCTAATTTTTCAATCCACAAGCCATTGACTAATCACAAATACATCCATTAAAACTGACTGTTTGTAAATGTTTTTTAATAAAAAGTAAATGCCATGAAATTATATAGTAGATTATAATAAAAAAATAATCGTTCCAACAACATTTCTATCTTGTATTATTATTTAAAGTTCTCAAGCTCTTAAAAAATACACCCTTTATTTTTAATTGAATAGTTTTGTTTAATCTTTTTTATGCCAATACTCTTTCTAAACACCATTCTTTTCTTATACTTGTACTTTCTTCTTTTACTTTAAATACTAATATTAAATTCAATAAAATGTTAATCCTTCTTTTCGATGTTTGTGTGAATTTTCTTTATTTGTTTATAAACTAAAATTGTTTTTATACAGAAAAATTGTACAGCAGATTTTTACACTCCATGTGTCACGACAAGTGAGTAAATAACGATGCGTCACGAGAAGGGTTAAGTGAACGATGCTGAAATAATTCGTTCTTGAATGCGTCTTGCCAAAGCTGTAGGTTGAAGGTTTTCTTCGATTTCCTGTACAAGTTCAATCTGCGAGGCACTGTTATTATTTGTTTGAGGTGAGTTTTCTGCTTCCTCTGATGTGAGTGTTCTTAAACGCATGTTATGCAGAGCAGCGCACGCATTAACAATCTTCCCTGCAAAACCAGGCTCGTACATAAGAACCCTTTGTTGAGAAAGACACCTCCAAGTTCCTTTAAGTACTCCAAAAAGCCTTTCAACGCAGTTTCTAGACTTGCAAAGGGCTACATTATATCGAAACTTTGGTGAATATTCCGGCTGGTGTGGGAGAGGAGTCATAAGCCAAGGTTCTAGAGGGTAACCAGAATCCCCTGAAAATGTATAATAACGTATATCGTTTCACAAAATTTTATTCTATAATTAAAACCTATTAGGAAAGTTCGATGATCTCCGTTTTCAAATGACCGTTTCATCACATCACGAATAGCAGAGGATCCCCAAATATATGAGTCATGTCGGGCCCCAGGATATCTTGCATTAACGTTAAGAATTTTTAGATTTGGATCACAAATCTATATTGAATAAATAATATAAAATTTCTACAAAATACTTGTTTCTATATCTTACCATTTGGACGTTAATGGAATGGTATCCGTGGTGATTGACATAAGCTTCTTCATGTCGTTTTGGACCGATTATTGCAACGTGAGAGCAGTCAATTGCACCTATGGCACCGTCAAAAGGTTCTCGGGCATTACGAAAAACATTGCGAGCTGCTTCTCGCTCTAACTGCGTCACAGGGAATCTCACATTTGGCCGAAACATTTTCGAATTTATTGCGTCCGTAACTCGATGAATGGATCGACTTATGGATGACTGGCTCATCGAAATTCCATTTTGCTCACCTACGGGGCGTTGGTAGCAGCCAGTCGCATAAAATCGCAATGCTGCAAAAACCTAAAAAAATGGAAAAGTTCCAATATTTTCATGAATCATTAAACAATATTTACTTGATTTTCAGCTGATAGACCAGTGATTCTATTTCGCTGTAAGCGATCTTCCAATAAGTCGATGAGCTCATGTGTTATATTTGGCGTGATCCGATACAATTTTTTGAATTTTTTCAACTCCAAATCAAAAGGAGAATCAACTCTTCGAAGAAATGATCGTTCTAAATTAATTTCACGAACATGAGCTTCAGTCGCTAGGAGCGTAGCATCCATTGCCAAATAACTAAAAGCCATTTAAAGCTACAAGAAAATACCAAAAATTAAATTTCTTCCATTCAATATAATTTATCAAAAATAATTTTACTTTCAAAAACTTACAGATATTTCCGATTCACTTTTCTACAACAAAATATTCGTCGCAAGTTGTGCGATTTTTTTTTATTTATTTTATTTTTATTTTATTTTATTTAGGGAACAGTGTTGACATGTAAGACAGAGTCTTTTAAATGCACTAAGTATGACATTATAACAACACGTTTTTAGCAAACAATGAATGAAACTTAAAGCTAACTTAAAAATAAAATTGCAAATGCATTAAATTTAAACTTATTTGCTAATTAAATTTTATTTTAAATTAACAGAGATAAGAAAGAGAAAAAGAGATTTAAGTAAAGAATTTAAGAATTTCATGCTTAAAGATATGCTTACTGAAAAATCTTAATAGTTTTTAAGAGTTTTTAAATTTTGCTCTGGAGTGAACTTGAGCTTGATTGATTTTAATTTTAATAATTTGGGCACTTAATTAAACGCGAAGAGCTGAAGACGAAAAAATAAACTTAACGCGTCGGTGTCTGATTTCAAGTGTTTGTTTTAATGAATTCAATACTTAAAGCTACTACAAAATTTTGGGATAGAAAAGACGAAGAGAGAAGTTAACGAAAAAAAAAGGGTTGCTGAAGGCATGAAAAAGGAAGCTTAAAACTAACAATTCAATTTGTCTTAAAACTAACAATTCATGTAATTAACTTAAATAATATTAAAAAAAAAATGAAATGCCAAAACACCGGCCACCTTGAAGGACTCCACTGTCTTCAATATCTTACAAAAGGCAATACAGCCAGTTTGTGTATTGGCCGCCTAAAATCTCCTTTGCTGGTTTTGACATCCGCAACGCGGACCTTGCCGTCTTGACCGGCGATTACGGCTACTACTCTGCCGAGCATCCATTGTTGGGGCGGTAGGTTGTCTTCGTGAACGATGACCAGCTGACCCACCGCGACGTTGGGCTGATCCAGCGCCCACTTGGCCTTGGGTTGAAGACCCAGAATGTAGTCTTTCGACCAAGACTGCCAGAACCTCCGCTTGAGCTCGCATAGTGTTCGCCATCTCGGTAAGCACGCCATCTTGCTGTCGGGCACGGCGAGCACGGATCCTGGCGGCAGCGTGCGTAGAGAATCCCCGATTAACAGGTGCGCTGGTGTTAGAGCCTCGTTGTCGTTGGGATCCTGACTCAGCGGCGCGATGGGTCGGGAGTTCAGCACGGCCTCGACCTCGACGAGCATCGTTTGCAGCTCTTCGATTGTCAATAGAGCGCTGCCCATTGTTCGCTCTAGGCGCTGCTTGGCAGACTTCACAGCTGCTTCCCACAGTCCTCCGAAGTGCGGGGCTCTGGGAGGTATGAAGACAAATTCGGTCCCCCCTTCTGCGGCGTATGAGACGAGCTTGTCCTTCTGGTCTTCGAATGCTTCTTGTAGCTGTCGCAGCTTCCGACTCGCTCCTACGAAGTTCGTCGCGTTGTCGCAGTACATCTTCTGAGGGAGCCCACGGCGTCCGATGAACCTTTTAAAAGAAAGGATAAAACAATCAGAAGATAAATCTGTGACAAGTTCTAAATGGACGGCTTTAGACGTGAAACAAACAAACACAGCAATATACATTTTAACTGGTGGTCGACCGCGAATTTTCAGAGTTGCGTATACGGGACCACAGAAGTCTACGCCGCTTATTAAAAAAGGGCGTAGCGCTCTCAGACGATCAGAAGGTAAGTTACCCATTATCTGAGTTTGGAGTTTAGGCTTATAACGAAAACAGTGGACGCAACTTCTTACGGTTTTACTACAGGCCTCTTGTGCATTTATTAGCCAGATTTTCTGACGTAGAAGCGATACTAATGCCTTTGGACCCGCATGACAATTAGTTATGTGTAGATACCGCAGATATATTTCGACGAAGTGCGATTTTTTAGGCATAAGTAGTGGAAATTTCGATTCATACGATATTGGTGCATTAAGAAGACGACCGCCTACACGAAGTAGATTAAAAACTCTATTTCCGTCTTTGAACTCGTGAATGAACGGAGTCAGTTTTTGAATACTGGGCGGTAAGACTTGGGACTTTTTTAACTTATGAATTTCATCTGCAAATTCATTTCTCTGAACGATTTCAATCAATTTCAGAAAAGCCCATTCTAATTCCTTTGCAGTTGGAATATACGACATAATTTCTTCGTTTTTTTTAGATCTTTTCAAAAACCGGTATACATAAACGAAAATTCTCAGTAATCTGGTATAAGAAGACTGGCTAGAAATTAATTTAAGAATGTCATCTGGAGTTTCTTCGACTGCAAGAAGCACCGTTGTGGTTTTTTTCTTTTCTAGAGTTTCTTGTGCTGGCGACAGATCGAAGTGGCTATTTTTGGGCCACGTATCGGCGCCTTGAAGCAGATATGATGGACCTTTGAACCAAATTGAGTCATTTAGCTCGTCCACATTACATCCTCTGGAGACCAGGTCTGCAGGATTTTGCTTTGATGGCACATGTCGCCAACAAACGTCATGGGACCACTCTTGTATCTCAGATACTCTATTTGCCACAAATGTAGTAAGTGTAGATGGATGTGTTTTAATCCAATGTAATGTAATTTCTGAATCCGTCCAGAAATATACATTCTCAATTCCACAATTCAAGAACTGCTGAATTCGTGTCCAGAGTTTTGCTAGCAGATGCGCTGCACATAGTTCAAGTCTGGGCAAAGACTTTGTTTTAAGGGGAGCGACTTTTGACTTTGCAGTTAAAAGCTCTGAATGGACACCGTTAGAGTCATTGGTTCGAACATAAATGCAACAGCCATAGGCTCTAATAGAAGCATCAGCGAAGCCATGAATTTGGCACTTTGAACTTGGATGAGTGTTCACGTAGCGTGGAATACTTATGGAATCCAACTTACTCAAATTCGTTTTAAAGTTTTTCCAACCAGTATCGAGGCGCATAGGGATTGATTCATCCCAATCGAGTTTTTGTAGCCAAAGCTCTTGCAATAAGATTTTTGCTTTGGTGACAATTGGGCAAAGAAGTCCGAGAGGATCGAAAAGGCGAGCTGACACAGACAATATATTTCGTTTTGTGGCTCGTAAATCATGAAAGTTTTCTTCCAAATGAAACTTGAATGTATCATTCTTCGGAACCCAATGTATCCCTAGCGCCTTTGTGGAATCGGTATCATTAAACTGCAACGATTTTTCTAAATATTCTTTGTTTTTGTATGACGAATGGTTTGAGAACCATTTAGTCAATTGGAATCCCGCTGAATCGAGAATCTGAGTGACTTGCCTTCGAATAACTTCGAGATCTTCAAAACTGTCGGCACCAGTAAGCAAGTCGTCAACATAAAAATCGTTGCGTATTGACCTTGACCCAACTGCATGCGTGTCCTTGTACAGGTCGCTTAAATAAGCAAGGCAGCGTATAGCTAAAAATGGCGCAGGTGACGTACCGTACGTCACTGTATCCAACTGATAAACTTGTAGCTCATCTGACAAATTCTCTCTCCAGAGAATAAGTTGGAATTTCCGGTCGGCCTCGTCAATTAGGATTTGACGGTACATTTTAGTGATGTCAGCAGTTATTGCATATTTATGCAAACGAAACCGAAACAAAGTTGAATACAATTCTTCTTGTATCGTTGGCCCAACTAATAAAATGTCGTTTAATGACATTTGGGATGATGTTCGACAAGACGCATCAAAAACTACCCGAAGTTTCGTAGAAGTACTATGTGGTCGCAAGACACACTGATGCGGTATAAAATAGTGTGGAGTGCCGGAGAAGTTAGTTTTTGTCAGGGTCATATGACCTAGATCACGGTACTCTTTCATAAAGTCCATATATAGATCCCGCAGCTTGAAATCCTGTGATAATTTGCGTTCCAAGAACAGAAAACGTTTTTTCGCTGTCTCAAATGACAGTCCGAGTGAGCTGGGATCAGACTTGAAAGGTAGCGATACCTTGAACCGACCAGACGGTGTACGTTGCACCGTGTCGAGAAATTTGTCTTCACAGAGCTGTTGCTCTGGAGTGAACTTGCTCGAAGTCGACTCCTTGGGAATTTCTTCTAATTCCCAGAATTTTTGAACTAGAGAGTCAAGTGAGCAGCTCTCTTCTTCTCTGAGGCTTAACAAGTTACAAATTTGAGACTTAGGAGTTTCGGTATGCTTATACTTTCCAGACACTATCCAACCCAGTAAGGTCTTTTGGAGTGTCGGAAGATCTGGACTTTGTTTTATTTGTCCGACGGAAAGTAACTCAAAGAACGTTTCCGCACCAAGCAGCAGATCTATTTTTTGTGGTTTGAAGAAATATGGGTCTGCAAGTTCAATATTCGAAGGAATGTTCCAATTACGTGTGGAAACCTTATGATCCGGCTGGTAAGTGGATATAGATCGCATTACCCAGAAATCTGTTGAGAACTCATGAGAGTTGACACGAGATCTCACAGTAGCGTGTAGCTTATGCTTTACTGTGGAATTTGTTTTACCAATGCCGATCAAATTTAAATTCCTCTCTTCCTTTCTTAATTGCAACCTTTGCGCAAGTTCCTCGGTTATAAAATTGATTTGCGAACCGGAATCAAGCAAAGTTCTGGCTAGTTGATACTCACCAGATTTGCTTTGTATACTAACTACGGCTGTAGCTAGAATGACCTGGTCATCGCTTGCTGAACTGTGGTTTACAAAGGCACGAAAGGTTGATGGATGACCAGAATCAGAACTTGAAGTTGATTGAGGAAGGTTTGCAGAATACTGGTGCAAAAGTGTGTGGTGTGACCTATTACACACTCGACACCGTTGAGCTTTACATCTTGAAACGAGGTGTCCTTTCTTCAAACAATTAATGCATGCTGGTATTGCTTTTACTGTGTCAAATCTTTGTGATACAGGGAGTGCAGCGAAAGATGGACAAGTAATTATCGCATGCTCTTTCGACTTACAGAATAAGCACTTGCCATCTTCCTGAGAAGTGTTTTTGTTGCACGCAAATGACGATTTAACGTTCTTTTTATGCCCATAATCTTGTTTTGGTTTGATTGACCTTGCTCTCGACGTGGAGGCTTCATCAGCAGAAATATGCTGGTATCTCTTATTAAGCGCATTTTCACAATCACTCCAGAGAGGCAGCTTATCGTAGTCTAGCTGTTCTTCCCATTTGGATTTCGTGATTGGATCGACTTTCGACATTACCAAATGAATAAGAATCGCATTGGTGATATTCTTATCATCTCCTATCGATAATAGGGAATCGTAAAGCGCTGATACCGTGTCGATCATGGTACGTAAGGCAGAAGCAGATGGTTTATTGATCTCTGGAAGATCGAAAAGCTTCGAAATGCTATCGAAAAATATTAGACAATTGTTGTCATAAACTTTTTTCAGACTAGCTAAAGCCTTCGGATAATTTCTTTCCGTAACTTGGAAGGCCTTTACTGTACCCAGGGCTTCCTCCGATAGGCATGAGAGCAGATGATTGAATTTTTCAATATCAGTCAAAGTGTGATCGTTATCCACAAGATTTTCAAAAAGGCTGATAAAATTCTTGTAATCAGCATATTTTCCACTAAATTTGGGAAGACGCATGCTGGGAAGTCTAGATTGATGTTGACTACATCCAAACGATGTTTCTGGGATACTCGACTTCCTGTGTTTGCTTAATATTTGCAAAAACAACGATTTTGTGGAGACGCATGCATCTTCAAGGCTTGAGCGGAAGTCATCGGTGGCATCGATTGACTCTATCTTTCTTTGATAAGTCATAGCTTGCTCAATGTATGAATTAAGAATGTCTAAGCGACATTCTACTTCGAGAGGATTTAAAGAAATTGTTTTCTCATGTATTGCTCTCTTCATTCTGAGAATATTAGCCAATACAGTCTCTCTCTGTTTAATTAAAATATCAGTGCCATCATTGTGTGGAGAATTTTGGCGTTTTGGAGCCATTGTTGCGAATTTGAGAAGCAGTTAATTTAACACAAACGCAATTTGCAATAAATTTACGACCAACTTTAGTAGTTGTTGTTAAAATTATTTATTCAAAACTTAATGTTTAGAATTTTCTCGAGATTATTCAGGAAATAATTCGAAACAACGAAAAAGCACTGAATTCGCAGACAAAACTTTATTATTTCTTAATAAAGCCTCACACAGAATTTTTTTTTTTTTTTTTTTTTTTTTTTTTTTTTTTATTGTTAGTCTAATAAACAATAAAATTTATGCCGAAATTAATTAAAAAAAAATTTTTTTTTTTTTTTTTTTTATATATAATAAATTATGTCAAAATAATTTATTCTCAGTTTGGTTTAACAATAAATTTTATTAAATTCCAACGTTGTAAACGAAACCGGAAAAAGAGACGAAAAAAATCCCGCGAACGCTACTTATATAATATAAGTGGTGGCAACCCTATTCTATGTGACTTAAAAGGTAAACAAAGAGAGTGCTTAGTAGATGTGGTATATATGTATGTATGTATTTTGTACATACAAATGGTCCACTAACGACAACGAAAATTAGCACTCAATTTGTTTATCACACACGCACTATTATTTATAGTTAAATTATTTTTAATAAATAATTTCAATAAGTCGCGAGGGTTTTAGTTCGGTTTTTCCAATAAAAACGCGAACTCTCAATTCAATAAATTGGACCACTTTACCGACGGCACTTTTTTATATTAAATTAAAACAAGTAATCGACGGGACGTTCAGGATTATTTCGGCAACTTTAATGGCGACTTAACGAAAAGTGACTTGACTTATTTTCAATAAAATTATGCGCGATAAACTTAATAAATTTGTTCTGTAAAGTTATGCGCGACGCACTTGTTGTTTCACGTCTATATATATGTATATGTATGTATGAATGTATGTCAACGAGAAATGCAATTAATTGTGCTCAAAACGAATTTTTTTACTTTAAAATTTGGTTTGTTTATTAAATTTAAAAAGTTCTCGGAAACTTTATTAGTTTTCCGGATATATTTAGCGATTATACGCCTTGTTTAATAAACAGATTTAAACTATAGCACTTTTTTTAAAATTAATTGCATTTAAATACCTCAGAACTCGCTACTTCCTTTTTGCATGAGCAGCAACTGCAGACCATTGGAACAGCAATACAGCAGCGATGTGGCAGCAGCAGAAGCAGTGGCAGCGGACGGCACCAGCAACGTCGGCAATGTGATTGAAGCGGTTGCGAGCAGTGACGCTTGCAGCAAGGGTGGTCAGCAGCAGCAGGCAGTAGCAGAATCAGCAAGTGGCAGCAGAAACAACGGCTTTCGCGGCCACTGAACTTTAGACAATACGCGGGTGTTGGCGCTTGGCACAAAAATGGCGTGAATTTTTTTTTTTTTTTTTTAAAGTTTTAACGCGAAACTTATAACTTTACCGAACGCGCGACACTTCAGCTCCAACGAAAGAAAAAGTAATTAATTAAGTCCCTGTTCGGGCGCCATGAAAAATCTTAATAGTTTTTAAGAGTTTTTAAATTTTGCTCTGGAGTGAACTTGAGCTTGATTGATTTTAATTTTAATAATTTGGGCACTTAATTAAACGCGAAGAGCTGAAGACGAAAAAATAAACTTAACGCGTCGGTGTCTGATTTCAAGTGTTTGTTTTAATGAATTCAATACTTAAAGCTACTACAAAATTTTGGGATAGAAAAGACGAAGAGAGAAGTTAACGAAAAAAAAAGGGTTGCTGAAGGCATGAAAAAGGAAGCTTAAAACTAACAATTCAATTTGTCTTAAAACTAACAATTCATGTAATTAACTTAAATAATATTAAAAAAAAAATGAAATGCCAAAACACTTACTTTGAATAATTTTAATTCTATTAGGCAACGTATTCCACAATCTGATGGCGTTCACAAAAAATAGTCTATTGGAATTTAAATAATTGTAAACTGGTATTATAAGGTTGAAATTTCTATTGGATCTGCAGAATTGGAGTTTCTCAAATAAGTAATTAGGTGATCGTGAATAAATTATATTGTGTAAAAATATGCAGTTTCTAGCATTCAAATAATTAATAATATTACAACCCAAAACTTTATTGCTCAAATGACTAATGTGATCAAATTTCCTAAGACCATAAACATACCTCGCCGCATTATTAAATGCTACTTCTAGCTTCATCTTAGACCTGCAGTCAAGTTTACTATACACGACATCTGAGTAAGAGATGACTGGCACTATTAGCTGTTGGACTAACTTCCTTCTAGTTTCAGTAGGAACAAATGACGCAGTCCACCTCAAGTTCCGCAACACATAGTAGACCTTACAAACCACAGAATTAATATGGGTTACGCAAGAGAGTGAAGTATCAATGTGGAACCCAAGATTTTTTATTTTGTCAACAAATTTTAATTCAGCACTATCAAGGTAAATGGCAGGTATATTGGAGAAAGAGAACCTAGATTTATAAATCGGTAAGACATATGACTTAAGCGGGTTGAGCTTGAGCTTATTAATTTGAGCCCATTCTGTAATTTTACTTAAGTCTTCGTTCATTTTCATACATAAGTCATCAACAAGGTCAGGAGGTCTAGACAAGTACAATTGCAAATCATCAGCATATGCATGCATTGTAACATGCCTGCATTTACTGAAAATGTCATTAACAAACATAGAAAATAAAAGCGGACCAAGTACAGAGCCTTGAGGAACCCCAGAAGTTAAACTACGAAAAGCGGACAGACTATTACCCACCCTCACTCTTTGAGTTCTTCCAACTAAATAACTGTATAACAGACGGACTGCCAAGTTAGAAAACTTGAAATTATCTTCAAGCTTTCGGCACAATATAGAATGGTCAACAGAGTCAAATGCCTTAGAAAAGTCAAGCAGGCAAAGGAGATTGATGTGTCCCAAATCATATGTCGTTCTGATGTCATCTAGAATTTTCACCATAGCTGTAGAACAGCTGTGGCCTGGTCTAAAACCAGACTGAAGTGGAGACATAAGGTCATATTTTTTTATGTGCTCTGAGATTTGCGCTGCCATGAGAGACTCAAGTACTTTTGATAGAGGTGAAAGTAGACTTACAGGCCGATAATCAGATGGTTCGTGAGCGTTGGATTTTTTAGCTATAGGAACAATTTTTGCTGCTTTCCAAACGTCAGGGAAGCAAGAACTAGTGAAACAATGATTTATTATGTGGGTTAATGGGCTTAAAATGTGAGGTAAGATGATTTTAATGAATTTGATGGATATTCCATCTTCACCCACGGCATTTGACTTAATTTTATCAACGCAACGAGCCACATCACTCTCCCCTACAGCAGCAAACTCAAAATTAAGTAAACTTACAGGACCTAAAGATCTTGATACACTAGGCAACAGCGAATCAGCAGACGCAGAGGAAGCAATAAAATAATCATTTAATATGTTAGGATTAATAAGACAATCACCTGATTTAACATTGCAAACACCAGCCTGTCTTAAGTTGTTCCATAGCTTTTTGGAAGACTGTGAAGAGTTTAGCTTGTTAATAAAAAATATACGTTTTGCTAATTTTACAGCTAGGTTAGCTTCATTTCTTGCAGTCTTGTACTGATCCCAGTTTAATGGTGTGGAATTTCTTTTAAAACGATTATACATTTTATTACGATTTTTAAGGGCTAGCAGAACATTTCTAGAAAACCAAGGACAACTTTTATTAGAGACGCGACGAGTTACCAATGGTACGTGTAAATCAAAAAGTGCATATATTTCATTAATGAAAAAATTAACCTTCTCATTAACTGTACTGAGAAACCAGCATTGAGACCAATTGATAGCAGATATGTCATTGACCAACGAATTATAATCAATGGATTTGTAGTCCCTAAAAGTGATGGTTTTTTCAGTTATAACTGAGGAGAAATTAACATCCAACGAACAGAAGAGAAGATCATGGTCAGATATGAAAGAGATTTGGTCGAACAGCAGGACAGAAGATACATCTGAGACAACAAAAATATCTAAGAGACTCGGAGGGGCATTATTCGCGAAACGAGTGGGCATGCTAGTATTTACAGGTGTCAGACCAACTTCATTGAGTCTATCAACAAATTGCCCAACATGAGTATCTTTAGTTAACATATTAATATTGAAATCACCACACAATACAATATGGTCATAGTCAATTACACAATTTGACAAAGAGATAAACAATTCATCTAAACAACAATTACGATGCGGATTATATACACATGACAGAAAGACTTTAACACAATTATTGTAGATCTCAATATTTAGAAATTCTACACCAACACCACTTGACAATCCCAACACTTTTACATTTAAATTATTTTTATAATAAATTGCAACACCCCCACCTTTTTTATTTGTTCTGTCATTTCGAACGAGCTTATAATTTTTGATGTTTAAACAATTATCATTTATATCCACATGAAACCAGGTTTCAGAGATACAAATGACATCAATGTCAGAATTCTCAAAACAATGCCGCAAACAATCAAGTTTAACATCATTAAGGCTTCTCGCGTTGAGATGAACAATGTTGAAGCCAGGGGTTTGCTTGCATAGAACGCCAATCAGTATTTTGTGGATATCACTAGTATTAGCTATGGACAATTAAAAGAAAGTACATACTTACATATCTATAAGCATAAAAAGAGGTAAAGAGATATATAGAAAAAGAGAGAGAAAAAAAGTAAGGGATAAAACAATTGTAGAAGAAAAAAGAGAGAAAAAAATAGTAAGAAAAATAAACAAATACACTAAGTAAAAATAAAACAAAAACATGAAATGACTTATTCCTCATGAGCGACAAACTTCCGATAATTTCACCGACAAAATCGGAAAAAGTGTTTACTGAATACCACTTTCCGAAAATTATCTTAAACAGAACTTTGCGACACCGAATATCGGCCGAAATGTGTTACAGAATCCCACTACTGGTCTTAAAAATTCTTTAAGTATTGTAATTAAATTGTCCACTGTGTCGTATTCTATAATATGTCTTGTTTTTCCAAAAGTTGTATTTGATTCGTGTATCGTGAACCTTGCTTTGTGGAGAAGGTTTTGTTGCTTGTACTGGTTTAAGGGTCTTGTTGTTTCTTGTATGTTAGTATTGTCAGTACTGTCTGCTGAATGTTGAGTATCTAAACTCGATCTATCTGTTATTTGATTTAAAAATTGTCTTTAAAGGGCGTCTGCTACGACGTTAGTCTTTCCTGGTTTATAAATAATTTTTGGGGAAAATTCCTCAATAAAAGCGTGCCATCGCTTCATTTTTGGCATTGGGATTTCGTACAGAAATCGCAAACGTTAAGGGTTGGTGATCCGTGTGAATTTCTTAATTTGTAACTCCATAAAGGTAGTTTCGAAGAGTCTTTAAGGCCCAAACAATGGCATATAGTTCTTTTTCGTTCATAGCACAATTTTGTTCGGTTTTATTTAATGTTTTAGAAATAAATATAATTGGTTTATCTTCTTGGGATAGTACTCCACCAGTGGCAATATTTGAAGCATCTGTAGTTAGTGTAAATCTTTTTGCATAATTAGGTTGTACTAACGCCACTTGGTTTGATAATATTTTTTTCAGTTTTTCACATGCTGCGATTGCGTCAATGTCTAATTCAATTAAATAAAAACTCTACCATTTTCTCCTGCTAAATATTTGGTAAGTGGTTTTGCTAGTACATATAGCGTAATCTTGAATAAATTTACGGTAGTAACCTGTCATTCCTAAAAAACTTCTTAACTGTCTCAATGTCAATGGGATTGGAAATTGTTTGATACATTCTATTTTTTTGGGATCAGTTTTAATTATTCCTTGTGCTATAATATAGCCCAAAAATTCTACTTCGGTTTCATAAAACTTGGATTTTTCAATAGATATTTTCATATTTGCGTTCTTGAGAGTTTCAATTATAATAGCTTAATGTTTTATATGCTCTTTGATACTATTTGAATATACAAGTATATCGTCTATATAAACGTGACAAAAATTTGCCTATGAATTCACGTAATATGTTATCCATCGCCCTTTGAAAAATACTAGGCGCATTTTTTAGTCCAAACGGTAGTCTTACATATTCGTATTTTCCATTATTCACAGAAAAAGCTGTTTTTTCAATATCTTTGTCTTTCATCAATATTTGATGAAACCCAGATTCTAAATCTAAAGTAGAAAAGTACTTTGATTTTCCTAAATTCGGAAGAATTACGTTTTTATCTGGTATGGGGTATTTGTCTGAAATTGTATTTTCATTTAATTTTTTGTAGTCTATAACTAACCTTAATTTTTGAGTACCGTCATTATTTTTACCTTTCTTAGGTACCACCCAAATCGGTGAATTGTAGGGGCTTTTACTAGGCCGTATTATATTATCACTCAGTAATCTCTGAATTTCATTATTAACAAAAATATTGACGGATAAGGGATAAGGATATTTATTAGTTGATTATAATTTGTATCTGTTGTACTGCTAAAAGATCTCCCTGTATCTTATTGTACTAATAATTGGCCTAATAAATGAAATGAAATGAAATGAAATATTGTTTACTCCATATTGGAGTTTCAACAATTGTGCGGATTTCCGCTTTGATATCCGTTCTAAAAGGTAGATTTATATTTATGTTTGAGTGAATCATTTCTATTTTATTCCTAGTATCTTCCTTTAATGCTTCTAAATTTTTATTCGCATCTTTAATGCTGGTAAATACTTCAGATAGAGCTTCGGGATCTTTTAATCCCAAAGTATGATTTTTTATATAAGCGGTATTTTTCTTCGCTGGCTCCTTAGGTGTTGTCTTTCCTACCAAGGTAGTACAAAAATTTAATAAATGCCGGTATAATTCTTCAGCTGGCTCCATAGGTGCTTCCGTGCTCCCCATGGTAGTACTAATTTTAATATTTATAATTTTATTTGTTTTTGAATTTTTATTTCTATATAATTTTATATTTGTTGTCACTATAAATCTGTTCAACTTTAGAACCGTATGATATTGTCTTATTTTTTAAATCTAATACAACTCCTGCCGTCTTTAGTAAATTATATCCTATCAGTAAATCAGCTTTTAAGTTCTTTATTATATAAAATCTTTGTACAAAATCAAAAATATTTACATTGCAAAATTCACTCAAAATAGAAGATCCATTAACTGTTTTAACTTGTTTTAATATATTTAAATCATATTTGTATTTAAACGTTTCTGGCTTACAGTAGCAACATGTAGCTCCTGTATCGATTAAAACTTTTAATCGTTTTCCTGTTGCGGTATCGTATCTATAAATGAAGGGGAGTTCTGGCCTGACCCTAAAAAAGCTGTCTCTTGTATGTGGTTAACCCTTCTAATTTTTTCTGGTAGTTGATGAACCTTACTTATTGTTCATTTGTACCTCTTTTATATATATTCGGAGTATTTGGTGGATTGTATTTGAACCGTTTATTTAATGTTGAATCCACTTCCATTGGTTCTGGTTTCGAATATGATTGTGAGTTTGAATTCTGTCTGAATCCTTGATTCCAGTTATTTCCTTTGAGGAAACCTCAAATTGTTTTGATGCTGAAAGTTGTTTCTTCCTTGATAATTGTTTTTATTAGGAATCCTGTTCATGGCTGATTCCTGGTTTCTGTTAAATTGAAGAGCAAAATTTGCTCTCATGTTATTAGATTGAAGTTCAAGTGCTTTGGCTAATGCACTTGGTAGGTCATTTGGTGAAAGAGAAAATAAAATGTTTGTCAATGATCCGTGCATTCCTGTGATAAATACCCTGAGGGCAGTTTTACGGTGTTCTTCATTTAATTGATTCGTCAAACTTTTGTCCGACCCATGTGTCATGATTGTTTTATTTATTATCATAGTTAATTTCTTGTTGACTTCATTATAGAAATCTAATACAGATAGGTTCCCTTGGGTTATGACACCTAATTCTTGTTCCAGAATGTGTAACGGTCGTTTGTTCGCGTAAGCAAAATTTAACCGACTTAGAACTGCTTCGAAATTAAGAACTGTTCCGTGGTTTGTAAGAACGTCGTTGGCTTCGTTTATAATTTTATTCCGTAAAAAAGCCAATGCAGCGAAATATCATATAAAGACATTGAACTATGTGCAGCCTCGCGCCAACTCACAAAAAGGGTCTGCCATCTAACGTTTTTTTTTTCAACTAGTGCTTATTTCGTGAATGGTAATACTTAGCACATGTCTGATTTGATAATTAGTTTTATCTTTCCGCTGAACGAATATGGTTGTGTATACGCTTGAACAACGCTGAGAAATATTGCGACATTACTTTGAAAATCATGTTGCAGAATGTGTGCGAAAATTGCGTACGGATTTTGGAAG
Source organism: Pherbina coryleti (assembly GCA_943735915.1). NCBI lineage: Eukaryota > Metazoa > Arthropoda > Insecta > Diptera > Sciomyzidae > Pherbina > Pherbina coryleti. The sequence goes on from OX030951.1 coordinate 102,008,134, forward strand.
AACAGAAGCACCGTCAGCTCCGTATGTTCGTTATCTTGTGAAAGAAACTGGCATCCTCATCGATAAACCAAAGCGTGAAAAGCCAAAAACAGTGCGTACACCCGAGAATATTCCTGCTGTGGCAGAAAGTGTGCGTGAAGCGGCATCAACATCAATTCACCGTCATTCTCAACAATTTAACATTTCGGAGACATCATTGCGACGAATTTTGCATAAAGACCTTGGTATGACGCCATACAAAGTCCAATTGGTTCAGGAGTTGAAGCCTGATCATCCAATGCGTTTTCGCTTCGCTGAGTGGGCCTGCGATCGACTTACAGAAGATGCCGATTTTGCCAAAAAAATCATCTTTTCAGATGAAGCTCATTTTGATCTTGGCGGGTATGTAAACAAGCAAAATTGTCGCATTTGGGGCACAGAAAACCCGCGCGCATACATTGAAAAGCCGATGCACCCAAAACGTCACTGTTTGGTGCGGATTTTGGTCCAGAGGCATAATTGTGCCATTTACTTCGAAAATGAGCAAGGAGTGGCCGTTACAGTCAATGGTCATCGTTATCGGGCCATGTTGAACGAATTTTTGTTCACAAAAATTGAAGAGGAGGATATTGGCAACATTTGGTTTCAACAGGACGGCGCTACGTGCCACACAGCCAAAGCTACACTCGATGTTTTGCGCCCTGTTTTTGAAGATCGCATTATCAGCCGCAGAGCTGATGTCGTTTGGCCACCTCGGAGCTGCGATTTGACACCGTTGGACTATTATTTGTGTGGTGCCCTCAAAGATAAGTGTTACGCCGACAAGCCAGAGACAATTGACGCTTTAAAGGACAATATTCGTGAAGCCATTGGTGAAATACAGCTGCACACAATCGATAATGTGCTTTAAAATTGGACCGATCGTGTAGGCAACTGCATGACCAGCCGAGGCAGCCATTTGAATGAAACTATTTTCCATTATTAACCGGAAGGATTGTACATTCAAATAAAAAAAGAAATTTGCGAAAATATCCAGTAGTTTTTTTATAGCATTTTCAAAAAAAAAAAGTTATTTGGCGGACCCTTTAGTTATTAAATTTTCCTGAAAATTTCCGAAGGGATTTTATAATATCGAGTGATTCGTCACACTTAATATTTTCGTTTATTGTCTGTGTCCTGTATTCAGTCACATCACTAGTAATGGTCAAATGAGCTAATTGCTCCCGTAATTGATTTATTTCGGTGTATAATGCGTTCGTGTTGTCTGAAATTAACCGGGATATTAAGTCGACAGTTAAGTCTTGACCCGAAGTGTTATTAAGGCTCATCTTGGTAAATCGTTTTATTAGTACGTCCAGGATTATATATTTCACTTCAAAAATGTTCCAATTTCTTTGTAAAGTAAAAGTTTTTTATTTTATTTAATTTCTGTATTTTATTTATAATCATCACTTATTTTAAAATAATTTTCCAATATTATATTTTTTAATAAAAAACATGCTAGTAATCATTTTTTCATTCCATACCAAATACGGATCTTCATCGAGTAAATTTTTCATAAAATTGACTATGTCTTGTATTTCATTAGCACTCTCTCTTGGGTCCTCTAGAGGATCATTATGTATGTTATTCAACCTAGCATCTAAATGTTCATAAAATTCCGTTAAATTATATATTTTAAAATCGTCTCTTTGTTCTTACACGAAATCTTCAATATTTACACTTTCAATATTTATATGTGCTTCTATATTCTCATCTATTAAATTCTTATCCCAATTTTCATATAACTCGTCGTCCTTTAATATTTCGTCCTCTTCTAAAATAATATTATGCTCACTGTCTTCACTATTTATGTCCTCTGGATAAAGTGGTTCGTTTTTCATTAAAAAATTACTTTGGTATTAATAAACTTATAAAATAGTATTAATATTCTAATATAATGAATATAAATTTTTACTCAAATTACTGAGTTGCTGCTGGAGCTGGTCTCTGCTTGTCCGTTGTTTTGAATCGTTTTGAAGTATATATGATTATTATCATAATTAATATGATTCGAATATTCTTTTTTATTTTACATAGATATGCGATGTGCTTGCGATTCTTCTGTGCAACAGTACTGTTTATCAACAGTACATCAAAATTGTACGTTTCAATAGCAAAATAAAAACCGTATGATTGTTCTGTTTTATCTAGTAACAATATAAAAATGAGAATAATGGTAGAAATGGGGAAACAAGTAAAACATATTATACACGAAACGAAAGGTTAATGTTTCAGCTATTACCATGTGTTATGTTTTACTTACTTTTATTACGTATTTTTTGAAGAAAATAACGGTTTTATAAAAAAAATATATAAATCAAGCCGAAAAAACACCTGTAGTGTAATTTTAGATTAAGTACCAAATTTTTAATTTATATATTATTTTGAGTTTTTTATCGAATGATATCCAAATTATCCCGATCGGTCAAATATTAGCATAGATTTAGTTGAATTTACATTAAGACTTATTTTAGTAAACATTTTTTTGAAAAATCGATAAATAATCGATATACGTCAAACTGCAAACAGCTGTTCGTGAATCGATGCTTTGGTTTTAAGTTTCTTTAAATTCGGTTCTGTGAACAAAGCAATATTTGTCAATAACCGACCGTCATATGTAAGCAAACAATATATGAAATATTTCAATTATTTCTATTCAATTTGACTTCAATTTTAAATTGTACCAATTATTTGCTACAATTGTTGGGCATTTGTTGATTTTGACTACAACCATTTGACTTTCTGTTCAATTATTTCTGTTCACTAACGATTTTGAATATGGCTTTTGTAGTAAAACTTTAAAAGTTAAAAATATCCATTTGGTCTTGCTGCTTTGGTTTTTAACATATATGTAATACTTCTATATTGGCAGTACACTCAAGGTACATTCGCCAACATTAGAGTACAGATATATTGTAATACTAGCAACCCTCCGCAGCTTTGCCCGCGATGTATCTTGAAATAAATTAACGCATTTTTTGTAAAAAATTTGTCTTATTATCGTTTTAATAGGTTTATTTTTTTCATGACATATTAATTGCAATCATGTAATAATTTCTGTATAAACAATGTTTTTTGATGTATTTATGTTATTCGTAAGAATAAATTGATTTGAGGGATTTCCTATCCTAGAAATACCAACATATAACTGCCCGTGGGAAAAGCAGCTTTCTTGTAAAAAAATAAAATTCATTCATATTCTTTACATTTGTCTCGTTCTCACATCAAGTTATTTGATTTCAACTGATTTTCTATGGTGGGGTTTTTTAAGCAAAAAAATAAGGTTTTAGGCAATCGTTCATAATGTGTTTGCTTGTAACTAAATCGATAGGGTCTCTTTAAATAAGCTTAAATAATTGACTTTCGTTTGGCATAACAACCATGGAAAAATATTAAGCACAGACAATTTTATGTCGATTTAAGGAAACATGGCTCTTAAACGAACACATTCTCCTAACTTATTTTAATGGTATGAAAATACATTTTATGCAATGCACTACACAATTTGTAGCTCAATTATATAAAACTCGTATTCGATAACGTGGTTCGATAATTGGTTTTAATAAGTCCTTACCTTTTCAAATGTAAATTTATAATTATGGAATGATTTAAAAATACTTTTTTTTCACTTTCAATGAATAAAATCATATTAAGTTAAAATATTTTCCTAGGTCTTATTTCAGTGACGAAATTATACACTAACGCTATGTAATGCCGTAAAACATGCTAAAAAAACCATTCAACCCATACCAATGCGCAGCTTCAAAGCGATGTAATTTTACATCGCACGGCGTTTCAATTTAAGCTTAAATTGTTACCATAAATTTCATGCACTTCTATTTTGAAGCTTAAGAATTCTGCACGCAGCGTTTCAACATTTTGAATAGAAAAACTCTTTCTGAATAATGAAACATTGAAGCAGCAGCAACAAACGACGCGCTTGGAGAAAATGCTTTAAATTTTGCATTCTGCTGTTGGCGAACAAGGACCTATCTCTCTCTGCTTCAATGCAGAGAATCTCTTTTCTGAGCATTGAGCAGCATTTTGTAGGGAAACCAAAGCAACATTCTGCTAGCTGCAAGCAATGACAGCGTCGAAGCCAATGAACAAATCAATGCTTGCAAGAAAATGATTTAATTTTTCAATAAAATATGAATTTTACGACCAAACTATTAATCTTAGATGCACGTCACCATGAACTTTTTTGTTGGAATCGGCAAGATCATTCATTTGTCCATATATCATATTCACTTAACTTTTACGGTTTATGCAGAAAATGGAAAAAAGTGCCAAATTTTTCAAAAAATACCAAATTTTTTCCAGTTTCTTAGCCAATAACTTCTAATCTTTGAAATATTTCAAAATTTTAAGTATACGGTGTTAATCTACAATTAATAACGATTTGAATAGTGAAAATTTCATTTTAATCCGTTCAGCCGTTCTTGAGTTTACTTGCATCAACGCCAAAAAGGCAATATTTTAAGTTTCATTTTTATATAATAGTAAGATAAGATAAGATGAGCGAGAAAATATATAAACTAATGTAACCGAAATTAAATTTGAAAATAAAAAAACTCAGGAGCGGTGCTTTCATTGTCAACAATTTCAGTTGAAAGTTTTGCTGTTCGAATTTTAATGGATAAAATCTTGCTAGCTTCAATTTGTTTTGTTGAAATTTAACCATGTTTCACTCGTTGTTGTTATAATTATTTTCTAATGGTGAGTACGTGTAAGTTATGCAGAGCAAATATGATTTGTTTTGTTTTAAGTTTGGTGCAAACATTTTTCATAACAAGCGCCTCTGTGACGATTTGACATTTTTTTGTGTGTAGAGTAACTTCGGGTAATGTGATATAGGTATTTTTATATTTATAATTACTCGTAATAACATTAGCTTAGCTCAGACCGCTTAACACAGGATAGTTTATTGATTCATTGTGCAGTGTATAACGACTTCTGAGCTCTATACCGTTACCCAATTTGGAGCTTTTTCAACACAATGAAAAAACCATATAACTCCCCTTAATGAAATTGGAGGGTATAGCATGTTCGGATAATGTGATATGGCATATCACATTACCCTAATAGTGTTCAACAGCATTATAACTCTTTCAACCAAAATTAAAAACACTAGAAGATATCTAGATATATTATTTAATTTATTTTTCAAGAAAATTATAACGCGATAGCAAGTACAGCGCGTACTATTACATCAGTGTAATTCACATAAAAGAAAAAAAAAACCACAATCAACTGAATAAAAATACGTAAGTAACAACTAAACAACAAAGTCACGTAAGCTATGTAATGAAATGGAAAAGTACGTAAGAAAAATAAGTTTTTATAAAGAGTAACTCTCATAAATAAATTGCTTGACATTTATGGCATGTTTCATTCATAACGGAAAATGCTTTTTTCTGGAAAACTTTATGTATGGTGGCACAAAAGTACCGCCTACACTCATGCAGCTGACAACCGTTATAATAGATCCTTACTCTGCCGATGTCTTGAAACTTATTTTCCTTTTGCTGTCAAAATTTTCTTACTTTGCACGATAGACACTCCTGTCTCATCGACATTCCAAATACAAGTTGGGGAAAATTTATATTTTTCGTGCTCCCGCTCGAACAATCTATAAAATTTACCCACATTTTCACCATTTAAGCTTCTGACCATATCCATTGAGCTTTCGGTTAGACTCCTTATGCTAATGTCTGATTTGTGCCTTTTTAAAAATGCGTACAACTAGTCTTTTCCAGAGCATGCCTTACCTACCGAAAATGCGTGGGCAATGTTTTTTTATTTTTGCCACTTGAAATGCAAGTGAGCGAATATCACTTCGAATTAGTCCCCAAAAACGTTATTCCATTTCCTTAATAAACCCTACCAGCCCAAATTCCATTTCCCGATTGAAAACAGATTTGTGTCCCAGAGGCGTGGCTAAAATTTCGCTAGTAGGTTTATCACTGCGAGCTGCTCTTTACAGCGGTGCAAATGGAACTCGAAATGTCTTAGCCTCCAACAGTATGCCCACTGCTCCTTTTCTAACTGCCAAAATAGACTTACTCATTCTTTCTGGATCCTACTTACGCATCTGTTCTTTGTTTGGCATTATCTACAATTCATTATAATAGTAATTTATAATTGATAATTTGGCGGGGAATGTGATATGGTATATCACATTACCCAACTTCGACTATATCACATTAGCCGATTTCGGTTTTCGGAACAATCAGGTTATTTTTATAAAAATACACGTCAGAAAATAAAGAATTAACCTCATTTATGATTAACAGCATTCAAACAATTAAAAATTTATATATATATAAACTTTCAATTCCGCTTCGGTTTTCTCGCACTTCACTCACAAAGCTCACACACAAAAAATATAGAATGCACAGATGAAACAATTTCACAATAATGAGAGCAAACATAGTGAAAGAATATGTGCATAAGACTGCACCACGTGTGTTTTTCTGTTGCCCAGTGGCGTTCCTAGGCTTGGTGACACCCGGGGCGGATACTCATGGTGTCACCCCTATAAAAAATTTCTAAATGCAAAAGAAAAACCAATTCGATGAGATTAACCGCCTAATTTTGTAAATCGAAAACGCAAACCAACCACAAGGAAGTCACAATAACTAATAGAATTTTGTATAGAAAAAGTATTGCTGCTCGTGTCTTACTTGTCGTTGGTTTGCGTTTTCGATTTACAAAATAAATCAGTAAGTGTTTTTATTATTATCTTTATATTTTCCGAAAAAAAAAACTAAGAACATATGACAAACAATATGAATTTGTAAAAAACAGAACAGGAGTATTACATTTTCAGTTGTGTACATATTAAGATATGTAGGCATAAGGTAAAAAAGAAAACTTATTAACTTAGCAGTCTTAAAAACTGTCGGAACAAAAACATTACATTTTCAGGTACATATTTGTATATCGTCACCTTAATATAGAAAGGATGTAACTCATAATTTCAAAATTTTACAGGAAGATGAAAAAACTTAATAACTTCTTAAAATGTTAAGTAATAAAAAATTATTTAATGCAGTTTATAATGAAAATCGTCAACAAATTCAGTTTTTAATACCATATTAAAATTTTTTTAACTTCATGGAATTTATATGACAAAGGGCTTTTCGTATCAATTTTTATTAAAAAAAACGACATAGGGCTTTTTGCAACAAATTCTATTACAAGCATTTTATTGTAGTAAAACCAATTCAAAGATTAATTTTATAAAACAAAAACAAAACAGTTAAGGTATTCAAACAATTACGTTAGTAATATGGTAAGTGGTCGTAAAAATAATGACAGTCGGCTGGTAAGAACTTTTTCAAATCTTGTAAATTCTGCCATTTATTATTAGAAATTGGAATTCTTTCCTGGTAGTGAGGATTCTTAGGCTTATTCTGATAACATGATTTAGATAGCTTGGGAAGTGGCTCTAATTCTTTACAAATGTCTGTTTTATAATATACTATTCCACAATTGTCATATGCTAAAGCGCGCAACATATTGACAGTGGCATCTCCACCACCTCGACCTTTAAAAAATAAGAAATGAAATTTAATGGATTGAAAATATCTCATAAGTATTAAATATTTCTTAACCGGGGCGAATAGATGAGTATCTCTTTGACGTGCTTTCAAAATCTAAGAAATAGTCATGGTTTAATTGTTGTGATCGTAATGGCATGGGTACTTTTCGTGCTTCTCGAACAAATTGAGACGGTAAGTTTATTTGTTTTTTGTGTATTTTTCTCTCAATAAGTGAATGCATTGCGTCGCATTCTATTTGTGTATACCCACTTACTAATTACTTTTGTTCAATGGATATATTCATTTCCTCGCAAAAAGAGAGCAATGCATTAGATAACGTAGTAATTTGGTTTTGATAGAAACAACCATCAGAATAAATTATTATGTGATGAATTTCTGGAGATTTAGCCAAAAAGTTTCTCAAATGCTTGAAAATACATGTTGCAAAAACTGCATGGACCAGATTTGCTCCAGTTTCATCTCAAACATAATTATCTGACTCATGCGTATTGACATTATAAATAGTAAAATGATAAATTTGTAATTTAATTTTATAATATGCCACACTTGCGTTAAGTTGAGGTATTAGTTTCACAGCTTCCACGGCACATAGTACGGCACATAGTCCGGATTCAGCATTTTTTTATGTCATTATATTTTTCTTCCAGCATTTTTTCGATTTCAGCTCTATGGGTTGCATACTGTTCATTTGATATATTTTTTGCTTAATAAGATTTGCAAACATCACATTCGTCTTTTTTAGGTTTGAAAATGGAACAATTCGATTCTTTGATGATTTGCAAGAAAACTGGGTATGACAATTTCATGTTTGCATTTTCTTTGTTTAATTCACATTCTTCTACATAAAGCCTATACACCTCCTGATAGGAAGAGAAATTTGCCTCGAGGTATAATTTTTTTTCATTTTTTCTACAATAATGCGACTCAACTTTTGGTAACTCCGATATCCATTTTTGCAATAAGGAGCGCCTGCGTTCAATTCGTTGTCCTGTTATTGAAGTGTTGACCAAATTTCGAACCATCTTTTCTCTCAAGCTTAGTGTTGAAAGAAACATTTCACGGCACATTTGCAGTCGATTTAAATTGTCTCAAAAAGTACGTAAATGTTTGGGTCCGCCTCGAATTTTCAGTGCAATGTTGCTTCTTTACCGTAAAACTTACTAGGCTCGTTACATATTGTCGTTTCTGCTCCCATGTTATACCCCAAAAGCATGCAAACATATCATTTCGCATAGATTCATTTAATATTGCACAATTTCTTAAGGAACTTTTTCCACACAAATTTGAAAAGGATGCTGCACCAAGTATTCTTGAAGGTCTTTGAGACAAACCATTCGTTGATTCGATAACATACTGTTCACTTTTCATCCGCTTCATTTTATTAATATATTTGTTTTGATTTCATTTGTTTCCACGCAGATTTATTCGCAATGCGTAATATGTATTAAAATATAAAAATGTTTTTCCCTTCAGAAAATATAACCTGACTGAAACAAAATAGCTACCATGCTATACATAAAAACTGAGTTAGGACTTTTTGTTTCAAACAATTGACGAAAAGAGTAAATAAGGTTAAACAAAGAAATTTTATTAATATCGTTGTCTTAAAAACTAACTTTTCTTATTTTAAGAGCTGCAAAATTTGAAATAACCTCATCGAAATCAATATTACTTGCAAGCTCGTTTTCAATGGATAAAATAGCAAGATCGGAAAGCCTTGCCTGTCCCATGGAAGACCTTAAATAAGTCTTAATTAATTTTAGCTTGGAAAAACTCCTTTCGCATGAAGCTACTGATACACAAATTGTTAGAAATAATTTCAATGCGACAAATTTTTTAACGTAATGTATTTGTACCTTTTTCTTTCTGTTTGAGAAATTAAAAAAAATATCGAAATGGTGTCACCCCTAAAATGGTGGTACCCGGGGCGGACCGCCCCCCCCCCCGCCCCCCCCTAGGAACGCCACTGCTGTTGCCTGTATGCTCACATGTATATTCTTGTCGAAAATTGTGTATTTAACAAAATATGCAGGTATATCACATTACCCGACCATATCACAATACCCGAAGTTACTCTAGTAATTTTCAAATATTGAAATATAACTACAAACAAAAAAATCTCATGTAGGCTGTCTCTCTTTGATTTCGTAGTTGAAATTCACTGAAAATGTAGTTTTCTGCCAATATAGAAGTATTACATGTATGGTTTTTAATATTTTGCCTTATGGAGTGATATGATCACTGTTTCGTTGTTTTTTCTATCTTAAGATAATAATTATATCATTCCTACATAGGTTTGGAATGCAGTCAATCATCCTGCAGTAAAAATCCTAATCAGGAACAACTTTTTAAAAAATGTTCAAACTATTTTAACCGAAGAACTCGTAAACGAGTTTAACGTCGATGGAACTCACGGCAAAAAACGTTTTAAGGGTTATCAAAACATTTACGAAGTCATAAAAGGTAAAATTGTACATGAATGTCGAACCCTATTAACAAAAGGGTCACAACTCAAAATATTCAGACAGATTGATTTTCTTATATTCAATTTAAATAAAATTCAAGTATGAAATACTATTTAGTAGTCGTTGGAGATGTGCAGAGCAAATTCTTTTTCATTAAAAATAGAAATTTTGAAAGTTTGAGTTGTGTCTTTTGTAGTAAGGAAACGATATTTCTCTCAAATTGTTATCTTATCTTACTATTATTGTTCGCAGCAGCAATCTCTATCAAATTAAAGTCAACGCAACTCTTTACTTTATGCACAATCTCTTAAGCTTTAAATACTAAATCTCTCTTACTTGAATTCACCACATATTGTTTTTCTTTATTTGCTTTGCCTATTTAAATGTTCTCATTTGTTCTCATTATAACTTCACTCATTAACACTACATATATAAGAATGTAACATCATTTATAAAACTTTACTTTGTGTTTCGAGCTCAATAAATGGAGTTGTACAATTTGCGCTTGGATCGTTTTGTTTTTGGATATTTCTCGAACAAAGGTTATGCAAACTAGCATCTCCTCAAACATTTGGTGACCCCGACGTGATTGAGTTAAGATCACGTAAAAGTTTTTTATTTATCAATTCGGATAATTATTTCGTTTAATTTGGCATCTGCCTAAAAAGCTGCCGTTGCTGCCTAAAAAGGTGCCAAAATATCGCGCATGGTAACAGCGCGTAAACATACATAGTTACTGCAAGTGTACTGTTCTTCGTTTATATACTCAACAATACAATGTCAAAAGATTCCGTTGCATCAAACGTCGCCGATGACGACAATTCTAAGCAAGTTTCGTTTCTTAAAAAAAAAACTACATCGATTAAGCAGCAACTGGAAGAGTTGAACAATTTCATAACTGCTGACCGACTTTGTGACTTCGATGAGGCTGAAATTTCTGTGCGCATGGATTATGTCGAACGCTTGCAAAATAATTTCGATAACGTACAATCATCATTAGAAGAAGCTAATCCAACTGAGTTGTGTGGAACAAGTCGATCAGAATTTTACGCAGTTTATTTCGATGTTAAAGCAAAGCTGTCTCGTGAACTTATTTTGCAGCGCAAGGCAAATGCAGAACACTCGTCAACTGTCAAAAATTTTGCGGTAGAAGACGTAACATACACGTAACAGCACACTTCCTGAGCTGAAAATACCGAAATTTAGTGGTGTATACATCGATTGGCCAAACTTCTTCGCCATGTTTTCCAGTGTCATTGACAAGGACGCCGAGCTGAGTAAGGTGGAAAAGTTTCAACACCTACGTGCTAGCTTGCAGGGTGCTGCTCTTGAAACAATTGCCTCGCTTGAGCCAAATGGAGACAATTACGACAAAGCTGTCGACTCATTAATAAAGAGGTTTGATAATAAATTATTAATATTTCAGGCACACATAAAGGCAATATTTGGGCTGAAGGGCGTTGAAAAGGGATCAGCAAGCGGTTTGCGTGAGCTAAGCGACAAAGTCAATGCACATCTCCGTGCTCTTCATACATTGGCATCATGGGAGCAAATTTGTCATGGACTGCTCATATATTGCATCGTTTGCAAGTTCGATCGAGCAACACAAGAGAAGTGGGAGGAGGATTTGCAGACAAATGAGTTACCGACTTGGAATACAATGTCATCGTTTATGGAAAAAAGGTGTCGCATGATGGAAAATCTGGAACATGCTATGGTAACCAAAACACCTAGCCATCAGGTGGGAAAAAATTTGCATAATATTAAAAATAGTAGAAATGTTCTGGTAGCTTCGTCAATTGGTAATAGTTTGTGCGTATTTTGCGATTCAAAAGAGCATTTTATAAGCAATTGTTCTCGGTTTATGAACTTATCTCCCAATTTGCGTTACAAAGAAGCTAAGGGAATGCAACTTTGTCTGAACTGCTTGCGCAAGGGACATAGCTTGAAGCGTTGTAAGTCAACTAATTGTCGTTTTTGCCATGCAAAGCATCATTCGCTGCTGCATATTACTCCGGAAACTTCTACTGATCCTTTGCCTGATAGTTTAAGTCCATTGAATACGGCACCTCAGCTGTCAAATACTACTATAAACGCTTCACAATCAGCTCTTGTATCATCATCGATTAGCTCTCAATATAAACCCGATTCAGCTCCGCCTAAAAATGTGTTACTAGCTACAGCAATAGTTTATGTCAAAAATCTGGCAGGCACTCTCATTCCTTGTCGCGCCATCCTAGATTCAGCGTCTCAGCTAAATTTTATTACAACTCGATTATCAAACCAATTGCAACTTAAATCCAATAAGTCCCACATATCCATCTCAGGTATAGGGCAATCAAATTTTGTAGCCGACAAATCAGTCGAGATTTTTGCACAGTCGCAAGATGGCGATTACGTTACATCCTTTGCAGCTGTGATCACCGCAAGTATCACAGATTATCAGCCGAATTTTAATTTGAACATTTCAAACTGGAAAATTCCACAAAATCTTAAGCTATCTGACCCTCAGTTTTTTAAGCCACAACGCATCGACCTTTTGATAGGTGCTAGTCTGTTCTTCGATTTGATGTGCGTTGGCCAAATACGCATAGCAGATGCCTTACCAATATTGCAAAAGACACGTCTTGGTTGGGTCATTTCTGGAGGGATTTCTTATGCAAGCAAGCAATCATCGTCTTTAGCTGCTTTTAGCACAAAAATAGTTGATCAAGCAGATGATAGTTCATTGAATGATCTTCTAAATCGTTTCTGGGAAATAGAGAACTGTCTTGATTCTGCTCCATCTCAATCTGAAGAAAATATTTGGTGTGAGCAGCATTTCCAACAAAATTTCACGCGCGTTGCTTCTGGTGCATACTCAGTACGACTTCCAACAAAATCAAATTTTGAAATTCTTGGTGACTCATACAATCGCGCTCTGCAAAGATTCTCAAGCATGGAGAGGAAGTTTAAAAATAACTGTGATTTGAGAACAGAATATATTTCATTCATGAATGAATACGCTTCGCTAGGTCACATGTCTTTAGCACAGCTGCCGGCGAACAGCCCGACCTATTTTCTTCCTCATCACTGTGTGCAAAAACTCGATAGCACGACGACAAAGCTTAGAGTCGTTTTTGATGGTTCGGCCAAGAGTAGCTCAGGATATTCCCTAAATGATTTACTATTAGCCGGGCCAACCATTCAGCCTAAGTTAATCAATACACTGCTACGCTTTAGATTCTTTAAAATTGCTCTATGTGGAGATATTTGTAAAATGTATCGCTGCGTCCAGGTCTCGCATCCAGACAAGTTCCTTCAATGTATTTTGTGGCGTGATCACCCAGAAGATGAAATAAAAATATATAAATTGGACACCGTGACTTACGGTACTAAGCCAGCAGCTTTTTTGGCAATTCGTGCCATGCACCAGCTCTCTTTTGATGAAGAAATTGCTTTTCCATTAGGCGCCAAGATTGTTCGAAGGGACTTCTATGTTGATGACCTGATATCAGGTGGAGACTCTATTGAAGAAGTAGTTGAAATAAAAGAACAAGTAAAAGATCTTCTTCTACGAGGTAATTTCAAAATATGTAAATGGAGCTCGAATGATTCACGTGCGCTGCGTGGAGTTTCAGATTCCGATCGTGAGAAACTTCTCAAGTTTCATGATGGAACTGATGTCATAAAAACCCTGGGTCTTATCTGGGATCCGAATACAGACAATTTTTTATTTTCGTTCACACCATTTGTCAACAAAGCACGCATTACAAAACGTTCAGTTCTATCTGCAATCGCTCGCCTTTACGACCCGCTTGGTCTCATTTCGCCTGTCATCACTAGGGCAAAAATTTTTCTTCAAGCTTTATGGACAGAGAATTTACAATGGGATGAAAGCTTACCACAATCATTGCAAACCACTTGGACTGATCTTTGTGATCAATTTTCTCTAGTGAGTAGCTTTAAATTTCCACGATTCGTGCTTTTGCCTCAGTCCAGCTGGGAGTTACATGGTTTTTGTGACGCAAGTCTAACTGCATATGGTGCTTGCGTATATGTTAGATCTGAACATAATGGACTTGTTAGATCATCTCTACTTTGCGCTAAATCAAGAGTAGCTCCTCTAAAAACACTAACAATTCCTAAATTAGAGTTATCTGCTGCCTTACTTCTCGCTGAGCTATTAGAATGCATATTACAGAAGCAACAATATTCAAGTGAAGTGCATTGCTGGTCAGATTCGATGGTAACTCTGTCCTGGATACGCGAGCAACCATCAAATTTTAACGTATTCGTCGCGAATAGAGTAAATCAAATACAAACACTTACAAGTGGTATGAGCTGGCATCATGTACCGACTTCAAAAAACCCGGCAGATATTTTATCGCGAGGCTGCACTCCAATGGAATTACTTAAATCTGAATTGTGGCAACAAGGACCATCGTTTTTATTGGAAAATCATGCTCTATGGCCCAAAAACTTGGATTTTCTAATTGATTTACCGGAGAGACGTCGAAAGGTTTTAATCGTTTCATTATTGCAAGACTTGTCGCTTGGCTGCAAATTTTACAATTCATTTGAAAAATTACAACGCATTTTTGCTTATATTTATTACTTTTGCCTTGTGAAAAATAAGCGCAATACACAAAATAACAACGCTTTGTCAACAGAAAATGTAAAATTTGGAACATATCTATTAATTCGTAATATTCAACAAATTCAATTTGCAACTGAATTCAAGATGCTAAGATCGAAAAATCCACTAGCTTCTTCCAGCAAATTATACTCACTCAATCCATTTATTGACTCGTTTGGATTACTTCGTGTTGGAGGAAGACTACAACATTCGCTTTTGGACTTTGAGGCTAAGCATCCACTTTTGCTTCCAAAACATCATCTAGTCACTGATGCTATCATCAACTTTTTCCATTGTAAACATCTGCATGCTGGACCTCAGAGCTTACTTGCTTCAATTCGGCAGCATTATTGGCCAATTGGTGGTCGCAAAACAGTAGCGCATGTTATAAATAAGTGCATACGATGTTTTCGTATGAAGCCAAGAATTTTCGAACATATTATGGGTAATCTGCCAGCCGACAGAGTGCAAGCTAACAGAGCTTTCTTTACAACCGGTATCGACTTTTGTGGGCCATTTTTCTACAAGTCAGAGGTTCGAAATCGACCGCCAATAAAATGTTATGTATGCATTTTCGTGTGCTTTTCAACGAAAGCTTGTCACCTAGAGCTCGTTCAGGATTTATCCACTTCATCGTTTTTAGCTGCACTAAAGCGTTTTACTTGCACCAGGGGCAAGCCACAGACAATTTGGTCTGATAACGCCACTAACTTCGTTGGTGCCAAGAACGAATTAGCTGATTTAAAAACCTTATTTCTGAGTGAGCCACACAATCGTTCAGTATTTAATCAATGTCTCTCAGATGGCATTGCTTGGAAGTTTATCCCCCCTCGATCACCTCATTTTGGAGGATTATGGGAGGCGGCGGTGAAATCATTCAAATTTCATTTTTACCGTACTGTTGGTCGCTCAATTCTTACGCTTGAAGAACTTCGCACTCTTATTTGTGAGATAGGAGCAATAATTAATTCTCGCCCACTCTTTCCAATTTCAGAGAGTCCTAGTGATTTGGAAGTACTTACACCTGCTCACTTCTTGGTTGGCGCACCTTTAACATCAATCGTTGAGCCTGATGTTACTCATCTCAACATAAATCTTTTGAGTCGATGGCAGCGAGTTTGTCATATGCAACAGACATTCTGGAAGAAGTGGAGCTGTAGCTACCTATCATTACTACAAGAAAGATCAAAGTGGTGCACATCAACTGAAAACATTCGTCTAGGCGCTCTTGTGCTTATTAGGGATGAAAATCTCCCATCTCTGAAGTGGCAGTTAGGACGTGTGGACAGTATTATATGCAGAAGCGACAGCGTTGCTCGTGTTGCTGTTATTCGTACCACAAACGGATTTATAAAGCGCGCCGTAGGAAAGATTGCCGTGCTACCCGTGGAGTCTGATGTAGTTGAAAGCCCTACCCTTCCAACGGGGGGAGTATGTTCGCAGCAGCAATCTCTATCAAATTAAAGTCAACGCAACTCTTTACTTTATGCACAATCTCTTAAGCTTTACATACTAAATCTCTCTTACTTGAATTCACCACATATTGTTTTTCTTTATTTGCTTTGCCTATTTAAATGTTCTCATTTGTTCTCATTATAACTTCACTCATTAACACTACATATATAAGAATGTAACA
Organism: Pherbina coryleti; assembly: GCA_943735915.1. NCBI lineage: Eukaryota > Metazoa > Arthropoda > Insecta > Diptera > Sciomyzidae > Pherbina > Pherbina coryleti. The sequence continues at coordinate 102,024,442 of OX030951.1, forward strand.
TCATTTATAAAACTTTACTTTGTGTTTCGAGCTCAATAAATGGAGTTGTACAATTTGCGCTTGGATCGTTTTGTTTTTGGAAATTTCTCGAACAAAGGTTATGCAAAATAGCATCTCCTCAAACAATTATATAAAAATGAAACTTGAAATTTTGTCTTTTTGGCGTTGATGCAAGTAAACTCAAGAACGGCTGAACGGATTTAAATAAATTGTTCACTATTCAAATCGTAATTAATTGTAGATTGACACCGTATACTTAAAATTTTGAAATATTTCAAAGCTTAAAAGTTATTGGCTGAGAACTGACAAAATTCGGTATTTTTGGAAAAATTTGGCGCTTTTTTCCATTTTCTGCTTAAACCGCAAAAGATTAGTGAATATAATATATGGACAAATGAATGAACTTGCCGATTCCAACAAAAAAGTTGATGGTGACGTGCATCTAAGATTAATAGTTTGGTCGTAAAATTCATATTTTATTGAAAAATTAAATCATTTCCTTGCAAGCATTGATTTGTTCATTGGCTTCGACGCTGTCACTGCTTGCAGCTAGCAGAATGTTGCTTTGGTTTCGTTACAAAATGCTGCTCAATGCTCAGCAAAGAGATTCTCTGCATGGAAGCAGTTCTCTTCTGCATGGAAGAGTTTTTCTATTCAAAATGTTGAATAGCTGCGTGCAGAATTCTTAAGCTGCAAAATAGAAGTGCATGCAATTTATGGTATCAATTTAAGCTTAAATTGAAACGCCGTGCGATGCAAATTACATCGCTTTGAAGCTGCGCATTGGTATGGGTTGAATGGTTTTTTAACTGAAATAAGACCTATGAAAATATTTTAACTTAATTTGGTTTTATTTATTGAAAGTGAAAAAAAATTATTTTTAATTCATTCCTTAAACATAAATTTACATTTGAAAAGGTAAGGACTTATTAAAACCAATACCTTTCGAAAACAATTCACGTTATCGAATACGAGTTTTATATAATTGAGGTACAAATTGTGTTAATTAGCCAAAGTGCATTGCATAGAATGTATTTTCATACCATTTAATAATATGGTTAAATAAGTAGGGAAATGTCTCCGGTTAAGAGCCATGTTTCCTTGTATCGACATAAAATTGTCTGTGCTTAATATTTTTCCGTGGTTGTTATGTCAAACGAAAGCTAATTATTTAAACTTACCTTTCCCCAAAGCGGCCCTATCGATTTAGTTACAAGCAAACAAATTATGAGCGATTGTTTAAAACTTTATTTTTTTTCTTAAAAAAAAATTTGAGCCCGGTTATGAGCCACCCCAGAGAATCAGTTGGAAATCAAATAACTTGATGCGAGATCGACACAAATGTAAAGACTATGAATGAATTTTATTTTTTTTTACGAGAAAACTGCTTTTTCCACGGGCAGTTATATTTTGGTCTTTCTAGGATAGGAAATCCATCAAACCAATTTATTATTACGAAAAACACAAAAACACATCAAAAAACATTGTTTATACAGAAATTCTTACATGATTGCAATTACTATGTCATGGAAAAAATAAACCTATTAAAACGATAATAAGAAAAATTTTTAACAAAAAATGCGTTACTTTATTTTAAGATACATCGCGGGCAAAGTCGCGGAGGGTTGCTAGTTTTAAAATATGTCTCCTTCTCACAAATTTAGATGTGCTCGGGGCAAATTCGACAATACCAGATGTAGAAGCTCATATAAGAAGAGCATTTTACTTGGCCAAAAAGCGACACTTAAAGAAGCAGCAGACACAACGAACTTAAAAAAATTTAATATTTTGCCGTATCTTTCTTTCAACTTCACATCTTTTTTTATATATTTTTATTTTTTGGATATGATGTCATTTACATCTTACACCTTTACTTCATGTTTTTTTTTTCTATTTTTATTAAATACTAGCCTTTTCCCGGCGCGCGTTGCTGCACCCTGCAACTATATGGGAACATAATAGGTGTATTCAAAACTTTTCCTAAACTCATAGTTTGACACCACTGTTATTTTCCACTGACCGTTACAGTTTCCCAGAAGCAGGAGATCACCAAATAGTAACTCCATTTTGTGTTTGTATGTAAGTACTGCTACTTTTACTTTCAAAGCTATTCGATAATACAAATTGTGTGGGCGTAGCCACACCCCTTTATATAATGCCCATCCCAGTTTTCTAGTAGATGAACATTACCCAGTTTTAGTACAGTTGCCGACAGTGAGCATACAAACTTAATTACCAAAATGTAGCCAAATTGACGAAAACCGTAGGAAATATAGCATTTTTATTGATTTATAGGCGGTAAAAGGGGGTGTGACAGAAATTTAAGCTATCTCGTACTTGAAAAAAATGTACTGCCAAAATTTCAGCTCTATCGGCTCAGTCATTTTGTAGTTTCCAGCCATCACACAGACAGCGATTTGCTTTTTGTATATATATTTTTGATAAAGATTATTGGCTATAACTTTTGATAATTTTTAATTCTAAAGATAATTTTTTCTAATAAATTAATTTTTTAGCTTGTATATTTTTTCAAAAATATAAAAACACAATATTGAAAAAAAATTGGTTCGAGAAAATCAAGGGGTAGGCCTTGCTTTTTGAATCAGAAAAATGGTTTTTAAATTTTGCGTAAAATTGAAACAATTTTTGCCTATAAATGTCATAGCTATTAAATAGAGTTGATTTGATAGATCAAATTAAATCAGTTGATAAATTAGCGAATTTGAATTTAAATTATTTTTACAACAATAACAATTTTTTGAGCCTTTCTTTGAGGAAAACTCCAATATTTCAGACCTTTTTTGAAAAAACTCAACTAACGTTATTTTTGCAATACGGTTTTAATAGTGCTTTGATGAAGCTTTAAGACAAAAACAAATTTAACGAAATGTATAAAAAAGCAGCGGAGATTTTTGAATCGAAAGTCACAAAATTAAATTTTTAATTTTTTTTTTCTCATTTTTGAGTAACGATGTTGCATTATATATATGGTTGTAGTATCATTTTTCATAGTTTTCAAGATATGTTCATGTTTTGATATCAAAATAACGGAAATTTTTTGAATTGTACTTAATTTAAGAAGTATTTTGTATTTTGTAAATATTTGCATATGTAACCTAAGAAAACCACTAAAAATATGCGATTTTGTAAAAATTTGTACTATAGCACCATCTGGTGTCCAAGGTGCATCAAAGAAGATAGTGCTAATAAACTCATCGTACCTGAAAACCCGTATGTACCAATTTCCATTCTAATCGCATGAGCGGTTTGGGAGTTTTAGGTGGTTTTGCAAAAAATTTGTGCTACAGCGCGCTCTCTTGTTCAAGTTGGGTCAAAAAAGATAGCAGAAAAACACTCAACGTGCATGAAAACTACTACAATTTTCATCCCAATCACATAAGCGGTTTGTGGGTTTTAGGCAGTTTTGTAAAAAATTTGTGCTACAGCGCCCTCTGGTGTTCAGGGTGGATAAAAATTGATAGCCCACAAACACGCACCGTACCAAAAACTTCTATATACAAATTTTCATGCCAATCGGATAAATAGTTAAAAAGTCTATTGCATAGTTACACACAAAAACTTCTTTTTTATATATATAGATATCAAAAAAGTGGGCGTGGTCAATTTTTCTTCAGTAAAAACTTAAAATGGATTACTACGAACATTTAAAGAATAAATTAGCCAAATCAGTGTAGCCGTTTTCCAATTTTGTTAAATGAAAAAAGTGGGCGTATAAGTGGGCGTGGTCAATTTTTTTTGTAAAAACCTAAGTTGGACTATTACGAACATTAGAAAAAAAAATTATCCAAATCGGTCCAGCCTTTCTCAACTGATACAATTACCAACGAACGACATTTGATTTTTATTTATATAGATATAGATATATAGATATAGATAGATATATATATATATATATATATATATATATATATGTACTATTGACTAAAAAATGTGTTATATCACTTAAACGGAAGCTATTTGACGACTTATCTTTTAAAGCAGTCTATGGCAAGTATTTTGCATTTATTAGACAGGTTGAAAGGTGTGCGCTAGGTGTCAATTGACCTCTGTCTAAATATTTTTGAACCGGTTCTAGGGTAAGTCCGAACGTGTCTACCCGGTGTTAATTAACTCCTGCCGAAATATTTTTGGACCAGTTCTAGGTTAAGTCAAAATGTATCTACCCGATGTCAATTGACCCTTGCCGAAATATTTTTGGACCGGTTCTAGGGTAAGTCCAGAGGTATCTATGAGGTGTCAATTGACCCCTTCCAATGACAACGCCATGTAAAAGTGACCGGTTGTTTTCATACGTTGGTAGCAGAATTAGGACAGGTCCCTTTCCCTTGCGAACCTATCACGTGGTAGGTTCTGAACCGGTTGTTTTCTCCGTAGGGAATTAACAAAGGTACTTAAAATTGGTAAGATATATTTTTGTTTTCTCTCGCGTATTGCCATGTTTCCGTCTGTCAGATTGTCTGTCTGTCCGTCTGTTATGTCGGTTATAGCTCTTATATTGAAGCGATCTTAATGAAATTCAAAATATGTAATTTCTTTATTACTTGAGTTTGTATTTTTAAGTTCCTCAATGAATTAATATGTACAAAAAAACTAATGTGATTTTTTATTAGTCCAAAAATTTATTTTGATATTGTATTTATTTACACCAATTAAACAAAGTATTCAATAAATTAAGTCAAAAAAATTGTACAGATTTAGGGGAAAGAAGCTCAATCTATCTGGCAACACTGTTGTGCAGTTTCCGCTAGCAACCATCTACTCTCAACACTGAACCAGTACCATCCACCGCTTTCAATAACCTTTTCCTACAATAATACTAACAAAAACACACACTCCGAGCACTTGTACAGTTTTAACTTTCGGAAAACCGATTTTGAAAAACTAGAATCACTTCTTGGTAGGATTGACTTCCCTTACATTTTTGAAAATGCTAATGAAGATATAGATAATGCTGTCGGCCTTTTCTATGACATAATCTTTAACTGCTTCACACAATCTGTTCCTTTTACAAGGCAGAAGAGCTTTTCGTTTTCGCCTCCCTTCGGCTACCTTAACGTTTACAACAGTGTCGGGCAATTTCGAATTTCCTATTCACATGTGAATAGGCTGCTTTTTGCTGCCGACGCAATGCTATCACACCTACGCTATAAGCAACTTCGTGAAACGTACGAACAATGGCATTTGGCCTCACAGCAAGGTAAATTCTCTCAGCACAAAGCATGTCAGTTGACGTGACAATAAAATTAAAGATTGAATTCCAGCGATCTTTTTAAAATATGTATGCACTCTTAATATATGTACTTATTTATAAAATGGAAGAATATTTTTTTCTATAGAGATGGTCTCTTCAGAGCTCACTCGTCCAAACTGTCAAGTATCAAAAAAACAGTGAAAACCAAGGAAAATAAACTAGCTTTAAAAAAATTTCGTTTGATTTGACAGTTTGAGCGATGGCGAATGAAATGAATTGTTTCTGACGTAACACTATCAAATTATTTTTAACATTGAAACACTTTTTATTTATATATTTTTATAAGGAGATATATTTAAGCCTAATACGTTCATGAGCGCGTAAGAGTGACAAGTGCGACCGTAGTCAGGGAATATACCACCGCGCGGCTGCAGTATTTTTAAAATTCTGAATAAATCAATTGTTTCTCCACTGTTTTCTCAACGGATTGCGTTTTGTGACAATTTCATGCGCATTTTTATTTTTTTTTTTTAGATTTTTGCAAGGCGGGGAAGAGAATAAAAAACAATTGTAAGACAAAAATGTGTAAAAAAAATAATGAAAAAAAATATTTACTCATATTTCTGAAAATAATTTGAAAAAACTCTTATTTACCTTTCATTTGAGATATAAATTATTAAAATAGATTGGACTGTTCGGAAGTTGTGAATTTTTTAAAATAAAATGATCCAAAAATTAAATTTCCTATAACTACAACAAAAAAAGCCCCCCCTTAAATTTCGCATAATTATTTCTAAGTAAAAATAGTACTAAAAGCTATCGAGTAGTTTCGACTATGTCGTAACACAAGGCGTAGAATTATTCAATTCGCTTTTGATGACATCTTTTTTAAAAAATATTTAGCAAAATATTTATTCCATACACCTGAGCATAAGACCTTTAAGAGAGTGCCGGAGAGGGTTAATATGTATGATCGACTCTCATTACTTTTGCAAAAGGAACATTTTTGCCTTTGACACCTATTCCCTCCGACCAATCCTTAGGGGGGCTCCCATACAAATTTTATGGTTTTTGTGTATTTATTCCATACACCTGAGCATATGACCTTTAAAAGAGTGCCGGAAAGGGTTAATATGTATGACCGACCCCCATTACTTTTGCAAAAGGAACATTTTTGCTTTTGACCCTGAAATAATTGCAAATCTTTTTGCAAGTTTTTTTAGTCAGTGATTTACAGTCATAATTATGAACTGGACTCTGAATATTTCACTTCTTTCAAAAATTGTGCCCAAACGTCTTTAAATTCGGTTAATATTACACTTACCACTTGTGGCGTCCGTGGCGTAGTTGGTTAAAGTGCGTGGCTTCTATGTCAATGAACCTGGAGATCCGGGTTCGAACCCCAGCAGCGACAGAAAATTATTTGAATTAAAATCATTTTTCTGTACGGCCGCCACCTCTCTGCAGACAATGGCAAACCTCAAAGAGTAATCAAAATGCCATGTAAAGCTTCTTGAGAATAAGAACATTACGTTCATTGCCGTTCGGAGTCGGCGTTAAACCTGTAGGTCCATTTCTCGGTCAATTGTGTACAAACTTAATAACACGCACAACACAATTGATCATAAGAAGCTAGGTCAAAGCCCTTTCAAGGGCTGAAATGGCCAGTTATTTATTTTTTTATTTATTTTATTACACTTGCCAATGTGAACGAAAAGTTACGAAATTTAAGGGTCCATTACTCTCCTGGTTCCGATGGGTTGCCTGCTATTATTTTAAAAAAACTCTCAAACACCTTAGCTCAACCTCTTTTAGCTCTTTTCCAGCTCTCTATCTCTCAATTAATTTTTCCTAAGTTTTGGAAAGATTCTTACATTATCTGCACAAAAAAGGGCCAAAAAATTATATCACAAACTATAGACCCATCGCAAAACTAGCATGTGCACCCAAAATATTTGAAAGTATACTCTACGAAATTAAATTTTTCCACTGTAAGTCTATCTTCTCCCCTAACCAACATGGCTTTCTCAAGGGAAGATCCACTACTACCAACCTCACAAAATTCGTTTCGAATACCCTATGTTCTCTGGAAAGTGGTTATGAAGTTGACGTTGTCTCTACTGACTTTAGCAAAGCATTCGACAAAATCTCGCACACTGTCATCGTTCTTAAGCTAAAACTTTCGGTTTTCAATCCCCGCTTATTGCTTGGATTAAATCTTACCTCGAAGAACGCCGATATAATGTCATCTTTAGGTTTTCAAAATCTGAGTTTTTTACAGCAATTTCTGGTGTCCCTCAAGGCAGCCACCTTGGTCCTCTTCTATTCGTCTTAACAATAACGGATGTCGATGATGCCATCAAATACTCTAATCTTTCTGTTGACAACATGAAAATCTATCAACGCATGCATACTAATACTGACCCTTGCCGTCTTCAAGATGACTTAATCAGTTTTTCTTCTTGGTGCCAAGAAACTTCCTGGAAGTCAATATCAGTAAATGTCAAGCTATTACATACTCGCGGAAGAGACTCCAGTCTCCATCACGAATTTATTACGTATTCGGTGAGCCGGTTCCCTTAGTAAGTTCTTTGCGGGACTTGGGTATAATTTGCGGTAAAGAGCTTAATTTTCGATCCCATATCGATAACATCATTAGTAGAGCCAACTCTACTCTTGGTTTTGTGAAACATTGGTCCAGGGAGTTCTCCAACCGATACGTTACAAAATCCCTCTACCTAACTTTTGTAAAGCCCATACTCGAATATGACAGCCAAGTTTGGTCACCGCTCTATGTTTCTCATTCGTTGCGTATCGAAGCTGTACAATGAAGATTCATTCGATTTGCATTACGAGGCTTCCCTGGTTCCGATAGCTTCAATTTACCTCCTTATGCTGATCGTTTGATGTTGATTAACATGTTGATAAACTCTTGAAAAACGCAGGGTAGTTGCTGATGTCCTTTTCATACATCAACTACTAGGTGGCACCATTAATTATCCTACCCTGCTGCAATTTATATCCCTTAATACCAACCCACGCAACCTAAGGTCTGTACCTCTCTTCCATCTCAACTTCCATCGCACCGTCTATGGATGTGGTGAACCTATAACTAGGATGCTTCGTCTGACTAATAACATGGTCAATGAATTCAACTTTCATCTCAGTAGATCCGAACTCCGAAACATCATCCAACCCCAACCCCATCCAGCTCCAACCACACTTCCTCCCTCTGAAACAAATTTTTTCATATGTCTTGTGGGCAGACTATTTCCCACATAGTATTATATGTAATATTCCTACCCTACAAAAAAAAAAACAAAAAAAAAATATAAAAGTCCTAGCATTAAGAAATAAATGTCTAAATTATAAGTTTTAGTTTTTAAGTATAAATTGCTTACCTAAATAAATCAACAAATAAAATAAATAAAATAAAAAAAAAAATAAATAAAATAAATAAAATTAATAAAAATAAATAAAATAAAAAAAAAATAAATAAAATAAATAAAATTAATAAAAATAAATAAGACATTTCATGTCGTTCACAAACGTACCTGTGCAGCATGCGAAGAGAATTGTTAGACAACAAAATGCCTTTTGAAAAGGAGAAAGATTTGATTTGTTGGGCAATAGAGGTCTCTCCATGATGGAATCAGTTCAATTCAAAGTTTGAATTTGACTTGGGAGATCTTAGCCGAATGGCCTTTTACCTAAATATGTGGAAAATGTAATTTTTTTATTAAGGATGCACTTATTAACATATATTACAATTTTTACCTGGATAATTAAATGTACTCATTTTTGAGTTGTGGATGTCAAACCAGTCGTTGACCAGTTTTGTAAATTCGCTTGTTTCCAGTGGTAGATAAATGTCCATTCCCAGCTCATAGCACCTACGTATTGCAGCTGCTGTTGTATTTTAAAACAACTGTGCAGCTAATTTTCCCTTTTGCTTGCTTATTAGATGTTATCTAATAAATAGATCAGTCAGTAATGAAAAGTATACATTACCTGCTTGTCGTAATGCGATATGTTCATCAGTAAGTTTGTGCACGATTGAAACATCGGAGCTTTTGGCATATTGCGCGACCTGTTTCACAGTTTGCGGAGAAGTAATTTAGCCATCAAACACCAGTCCAGAATCCAAAACGTCATTTCGAATTAGCTTCAATAGATGAGGAACATCAGCAAATACGAAGACTTTCAGTAAGATATCCTCAGGATGATGAAACCACGGCTTCTCTATTTTAAATTTTATATAGTTTATATTATCGTGGCGTCCGTGGCGTAGTTGGTTAAAGTGCGTGGCCGCTATGTCAAAGAACCTTGTAGACCCAGGTTCGAACCCCAGCCAGACAGAAAATTATTTCAATTAAAATAATTTTTCTGTACGGCCGCCACCTCTCTGCAGACAATGGCAAACCTCAGAGAGTAATCAAAATGCCATGTAAAGCTTCTTGAGAATAAGAACATTCCGTTCATCGCCGTTCGGAGTCGGCGTTAAGCATGTAGGTCCATTTCTCGGTCAATTGTGTACAAACTTAATAACACGCACAACACAATTGATCATAAGAAGCTAGGTCAAAGTCCTTTCAAGGGCTGAAATGGCCAGTTATTTATTTTATTTTTTATTTATAGTTTATATTATAATTATTTATATATAATAAACTAACGATACCCGGCGCGCGTTGCTGCACCTGGCAAGTATATTGGAAATAATAAGTAAATTCGAAACTTTTATTAGTCCCTTAGTCTGATGCCACTCTCATGTTCCACCGTCCGTTAAAGCTTCCCAGTAGCAGAACATCACTCCCAGGTGGCAATTCCATTATGAGTTTCAATGTCCTATGACATTGTTTTCCAGTTTTCCAGTAGAAAGACTTTGGCAATTAGTAACTCCATAATAAGTGTTATTGTCCTGCGACGTTTAGTTCCAAAGCTATTCAATATCAAAAAATTGACTTGTGTGGTCACAGCCATAACCCCTTTTCCTATGCCCGTCCCAGTTTTATTGTAGAAATACATTCTCTATTCTGAGTTTCAATGTTATGTGACTTCTACTTCCAAAGCTATTCTATATAAAATTTTCTTTATTTTTTTTTTTTTAAAGGGGGTGTGGCAAAAATGTTCACATTCGAACCATGGTACGACCAATAAGAACACAACAAAGAAAACCTCAAGCAAAGCGGACGCTCCGTTCTTGAGTTATGGAATTACAAATCATGACTTTTTTATATATACATATATAGATATGGGAAAATCTTTTAAATTCCATGTCTTCGGAACCAATGGGCCAATTTCGTGCAAACTTTTCCAACGTACCCTGAAATTTTGGTTGAAATCGGTAGACCCGTTTCCGCAGTCAGTGGTGACATAAAAATGTACATTACTTTTTATATAAATAGATTTCATATTTACAACTATAAACTAATGCGCACAAACTTTTCTAGCTATAAACAATATAAGGTATTCTGCTATTCTTGGTTAGCTAATATGGAATAATTACTTCCATCAAATTAGCATTACCATTTTGTCGTGGCCGTGGTACCATCACACATAAAAAAGAGGCACAAAAATGGATCTTGATAAGTGTTTTATCAAAACTTCAATCTTTGTAACGTGAGCTTAGCAACACTGCTAATAAAAGCTTTTTATCAGCTACTTGATAAGAGATGGCAGCACCGCTGCTACATTTTAGTGTAGGGAATTTCATTAAAAAATAAATAGATTTTGTCTATGTTACAATTAACATTGTTGTTGCTTCATTAGCTCATTTTTTCGATCATGCTTATAAGAAAGGCCTAATCAAAAAGAGCTTTTGGGTTTAAAAAAATAAAGCATGCAATAGCTTAAGTTACGAATGACGCTTTGAATTAGTTAAAGAATTATTGAAATCTGTTCAGTAGTTCTTTAGTTTAGCGTACACGAAGATACGTGATAAGCCTTTTATATAATAGTTTAAATATAATCTATATAAATAAAAATCAAATGTCGTTCGTTGGTAATTGTATCAGTTGAGAACGGCTGGACCGATTTGGATAATTTTTTTTTTAATATTCGTAATAGTCCAACTTAGGTTTTTACGGAAAGAAAAATTGACCACGCCCACTTTAACGCCCACTTTTTTATAAACTCCAAAACTCGCCTAAAACTCACAAACCGCTCATGTGATTGGGATGAAAATTGGTACAGTGTTGCGCAAAACAATAGCAACAAAATCAGTGCGCTTTTACAAAATCGTGTATCTTTTTTAATATTGGGAGCACACTAAAATTATTATAGGAACCAAAGCACATATTCATACATCATATAAAAAACAAATCATATTAAAATTTGGTTTTGTTTTTTGTATTAAATTTAATATTAATGTGACTACATTCAATTTGTTTGAGTGCAAAACAAAAGCAACAAAACTTAAAAAATGTAAAAAGAGAACAGAAGTTCCGAAAAACAACGGTAAAAGTTCTTTTATTGTAAAGCACATGTTGTTTGTGAGTCATAAACATTTAAGGTTAGATTTGTTTTTGTCCTAATTGTGCCATTTTCTGTTCCATTTATAATGGCACGTGATAAATACTGTAAAACTCTAAAATAACAAATTATTTCCAAATATAAAATGGGAAAATCGCAAATATCTGTCGCGAAGCATTTTAATATTAATCGGTGAATAGTTTGTAGATTTATAAAAAAGTATAACATCACAAAAGACGTAACAACGGTATATTCAGGAGGGCGCCCGTGGAAAACATCGCTGCGTGATGACAGGAACATTTGTGGCGTGTTCAAGCGAAATCCATTTGCCACCTCCAAAGAGGTTGTTCGGACACTTGATTTAGATATCCATCACAGCACTATTCGCAGAAGAGCTGTTGAGGAAAATTTAAGGAGTTACAGACCGGCAAAGAAACCTTTGCTTGCAGCTAAACTTAAACAAACAAGTTGAAGTGTTATAATTCAAACAATTTTGTCTGAAATTTTGACAACGACTTGCAATTTATTGTTTTTTAGACTCAGTTTTGCAAAAGAGAACCTAAATTGGACCGTTAAAAAATGGAAAACCGGTTTGTTTAGCGATGAATCAAAGTTCAACTTGATTAATTCAAATGGGATGTCCACGGTATTGCGCCGCCCAAGTACACGACTTGAAGTCCGAAACTGCAAAATAAATTTTAAGCATGGAGCCGGTGGTATTATGGTCTGGACTTGTATTTCCTATGATGGAGTCGGACCATTTCATAAAATCGATGGTATTATGGATCAATTTGTATATGAAGATATTTTAGAAAGCAAGATGCTACCATATGCAAAGTGGAATATGCCGCTTCAGTGTACGTTTTAGAACGTCAACGACCCGAAGCACACTTCAAAGCTCATCAAAGATTACATTAGAGACAATGGGATTCAAGTCCTTGATTGGCCGGCACAATCACCAGACTTGAATCCCATATAAAATCTTTTTGGGATTTTGAAGAAAAGAGTTTCTGGTCGAAGGTTTTCCAATAAAACTGCACTGTGTGAAGCCTTGAAACTTAAGTGGGAACAAATACCTAATACCACTATATCTAATTTAATCGATTCGATGCCGCGCAAATGTGCATCGGTATTCAAGAATAATGGGTCTTTCACCAAATATTAATTATGTTGCTATTGTTTTGCACTCAGACAAATTGAATATAGTCACAATAATTTTAAATTTAATAAAGAAAACAAAACCAAATTTGAATATGATTTGTTTCTTATATGATGTATGAATATATGCTTTGGTTCCTTTACTAATTTTTGTGTATCCCCAATATTAAAAAAGATACAAGATTTTGTAGCAGTGCACTGATTTTGTTGCTATTGTTTTGCGCAACACTGTATATAGTAGTTTGCATATACGCTGAGTGTTTTTCTTTTATTTTTTTTTGACCCAACGTGAACAACTAAAATGCAATTATATAAATTACTAGCCTTTTCCCGGCGCGCTTTGCTGCACCCTGCAACTATAGGGTGTTTTTTTTAGGGGTTTGTTTTTCGAATAGAGATAAAACACAAGAAAATCGTTTTAATATCCATCAATTTGGCTTTATTGGAAGGATAATTCTATGCCATTAATGTTTAAATATGATTTCGGGCATGTGGCTGCCGCGGCTGGCCGAATAAAGACAATTCTACAGGTCCAATTTTCAACCACTTTTTCGAGCATATGGGGCCGTATGTCGGCAATAACGCCACGAATGGTCGCGTTATATAATAATCATCGCTGTCGACAGTCAAACCGATCGGACGTGTTTTTCAATAAGCTCCGCAAAAGTAACTTCTTTACCCTGACCTATCTCAACCACTTGGTTTCACAATCGCGAATATAAGTGTGCCGTTCAGTGAACCCTTAAGAACTGCCAAAACAATAAAATATTGTTACTAATAAAATAAAATAACAACAAAATAAAATTAAAAGCGGTCAGAACAAAAACAAATCAAACCCATTGCACTGCCATAAGTTCACTGCGCTACTTAATCAACAACTCTAGAGCGGTGTCGTCAAGCAAATAAACAAGCAAAATAAAAAAAAAATAAAAAGTGCGGATTAAGCAGTTGCAAGTTCGTTGTGTCAAAAAAAAAAAAAAAAAAAAAAAAAAAAAAAAAAAAAAATTGTGCTATATTGAAATGTCGTGCGGAAATAAAAATTGCACAATTGTAGACAAAAATGCACCCATTGTTACCTGCAATGGGCTTTGTAACAACTTTTTTCATGGTGTATGTGTGGGCTTATCTAAGAGGAGCCTTAACTACTTAGAAGACTACGCAGCAAACTTTATGTTCTTCTGTGATGAATGTAGACAGATATCTCTGTCACACATAATGCTCGCGATTAAGTGTTTAAGTGACTCTCTCGGTTCTTTACAACAGGAAAACAAGCAGTTTTTCAATAAAACTTGTTGTAAAATTGACAATGCAGTACATTCCACTGTAGAGGCTAATAATGCTTTGGAGCCCTACATGAAATATACTCAAACAAATTTGTTAAGCATGTCAAAAAGCATAAATTTGCTCATTGAATCAGTGCGAGCAAACAATAACAATTCCGCGTTGTGTGATTTAAAAAAAGACATTACGCAAGTAATGAAAAAAACAGACTCCATAACAAAAATACAGGAAGATATTGCATATCTTCGAAATGATCTAGACATTATTCAGCAATCAGCTTCTCCTAAACCTTTGCCCTCGTCCCAGATGTCCGATCCACTTTTAGAATTTCTGAGCAACCAGATAAATGTCATAAGTGAGCATATGTGTACATTCCGTTCGACGCTTGCAGATATATCGGATGCCGTCAGGTCCTTACCCAAAGATCTCGGAACATTCCCGGAATCATTCCAAACTAGTTCCTACCAAAACTCATCATCCATCTTTGATGAAATTAGGGAAGTCTCCTTGCGTTCGCCCACAATTGGTTCACCACCGGTCTCCGCTTCCCGTGCGCAAACTCAGAATCCTCTATATGTACAACAACCAACGCCTCCGTCGGCCAGTGCTGCACTGGAAAAGATTTCAAAATTCGGTACAAGTTGGACTGTTTCTGAGTGGCAAAGCAGACTGGCAAAGCTGAATACGGGGAATCAGTTGCAATATACAGTATTTTATATAAAAGGAACTCCACAGTTGGCAGATACTACATGGATACATGATTTTTTCCGAAGAAAATACAGCATCTATTTGAAAGACTGTAAGAAGATAAAACCGTGCTGCTTCAAAATCGAAATGCCTGCAAAATACGTATGGCTGTTTCAGTCGTATAATAACAAAGGTGTTAAGCTGGAATCGATGTACTTGTCAGTCTGGAAGGACAATAAAAAACCAAAACAACACACCTCAGATCTTAATTGGAGCTTTAAAACAAAAACGTTTCCATTTTTCAGTCCGCAACTAAACTACACTCCATATAACTCACAACCGAACCAGAATAGTCAAATATCCCAACACACACATAACACAACGCCAAAAATTGTAAACAAACACCAAACCAACCCAATTAACTATCCGCCTGTTAACACAAAGCCAAAATTTGTAAAAAAATACCAAACCAACCCACAATCAGAAACCATTCAGAATAACAAGATTACCCAACATAAAACAATGCCAAATACCAAAATGCCTTCTAACCCCAATGTTAGGTATAATTCTAACCATCAATCTTCTTTTAAGTCTAATTCCAATTCACACTTAAACTCTAACTCTAAGTTAAATTTATATACTAATTATGATTCCAACATTTATAATTCTAAGTCTTATTCTCATGCTAAGAAATCTTTATATAAAGAAACTCCTACTTTACCTCATCCAAACAACACACCTTCAAACAATAAATTACCTAATATCAATCATACAAAAAAGGAAAAATCTTCTAACTCGAATCGAGCGAATCAATCACTTCAGCCTTCTAACCCAAAACGAGTCTCGTTCAATCTTAATCCTAACTTTGACACTCCGTCAGATAAAAATGAGAGTAACATACTCCACACACTGTATCCTAACTTCGTTCATTCCCACACTATTAACCCATCTCCTTCTGTTCCATCTCCTTCTGTTTCATCTCCTTCTGTTCCATCTCCTTCTGTTCCATCTCCTTTTGTTCCATCTCCTTCTGTTCCTTCTCATTCTGCTCCAGTCACTAATATAGCCCCTAACCAACCTGGCAGCCCCACTTCTTTCATCGACCCTCTTCAACCACCTAGAGTGAGACTTACTTTGAACTCTTGTGCTGACAATGAGAGCAGATATGCCCTTTCTCGCCTTAGAGAGAACAGCGTCTACAACAATGTGCGCCTGTATCTTGCTTACATGTATAAGGCACCGGTCTCCACCTGTATAGAGGGCAAAACCAAGACAAACCTCAAAGTCTTGATACAGCAAGAAGGTTTACCTACCGATGTCGATGAATTGCGCAATTTATTCACTAGTTTCCATGAGCAACTCGGATTGACGATCCACCAAGTCAAAGAAGATCTTGACACATATGGTGCTCATGTAAGGTCAAAACATGTCTCTTACCTTCAAAAGTCCCGTAAAGAGCAGCAGCAATATTATTCCTAACCAGCTTACTCACAATCAAATCTCTATGTCTAAAAACAATAGCTTACAAATTGCACAAAATCAAACTCCTTTTTCCAGCCCAATACATATCTCTTCGCATGAAATAACACCAAACTCTGCTAGTGCTCCTCCTTATTACCCTAGCGCAACCCCTGTATCTCAAAACCAGCCCAACCCACCAATGAGCTCCCTAAAAATAAATATATTCTATCACAACTGTGGTGGTATGAGAGGGAAATTAAATAAACTGTTCATAGAAGGAAAATCCACTAACTTCAATGTGTTTGTTTTCACTGAAACTTGGTTGAACAACACTTTTAAGAATGAGGAAATATTGGATAGTAGTTGGACAGTTTTCCGAAATGATCGGGATTACTTAAAAACTGGCCTTTCTCGTGGAGGGGGCGTTCTAATCGCAACAAGCAACTCCATTCCTTCTGAAATTGTCGAAACCACCCCCTGCCAATTTTTCGAACACCAAATAATCAGAATGTGTTTACAAAGCAATCTCTTCATATATATTTGTGTCTTTTATATTCCTCCAGGTGCAACAGAAAATGCATACAACGTATTAAGTGAATCTATTTCATCGTTAATGATGACCTTGAATGAAGAAGATAAGGTTATAATATTTGGTGACTTTAATCGTCCAAATGTTTCCTTTGAAATTGATGAAAATGACAACTGTCTTCTTCCAGTTAACCTTTCAAGCCCGATTGATTTTACCTTATTTAGTACGTTTTATAATAATGATTTGCAGCAAGTTGCACCCCGCCCAAATCAGAACGGCAAGTGGTTAGACTTAGTCTTCACAAACTCCTATGATGAAGTCAAAGTGGGTCAGACTTGTGAGGCTGAACATATTTTCTCCAATACAATTCACCACACAGCCTTAACAGTTGAGTTGTCAACGAATAATATAACTTATTCCCTTTCGTTCAACAACTCAATTGTGTACGATTTTCATAACGCAGATTACACAAATATAGCAATTGATATGAGCACTTGGAACTGGATGGAACTTGAGACTATGGGCTTGGACAGTGCTGTATTGCTTTTTTACCAGCGTGTTTTTCATATAATTGATAGGCACGTCCCCAAAATTAAGAAAAGGGACAAATTTTCAGAACCCTGGCTGGATAGAAATCTTAGGCATCTAAGAAATCAAAGAAATAAGCTTCACAAAATCATTAGAAGCTCCCACAATGTAAGTGATGAAGAAAAGATCAGATATGAAGAACTATCCAAAGAGTTCTCCATCAAGTCAAATGTAGCGTATAAATCTTACACAAATATAATTGGTGAGAATATTATTAAAGATCCAAAAAAATTTTTCGATTTCGTTAATATTAAGCGAAAATCCTATGGTTACCCCACGTCTATGTTCAAAGGTAACGTGGTTTCTTCCAACCCTCAAATGATCTGTAACCTCTTTGCTGATCATTTTAAAGAAGTATTTTGTGTTCCTTCAAATTGGACTCTATCGCAGTCTCCCTCTCCAAACACATCACCCTTAATTTACAACCTCAGTCTTTCTCTGGAGGAAATACATAAAGCCATCATTAATCTTGATTCAAACAAGTCTCCTGGCCCCGACCAAATACCTCCCTGCCTATTAGTTCAATGCGTAGATCAATTTATCAGGCCGCTTCATATCATCTTTAACAAATCCTTGGTTCTAGGTACCTTTCCATCGTACTGGAAATCTTCCCATCTCACACCTATATATAAAAAAGGTGATAAAAGGTGTATTGAAAATTATAGGGGTATTGCCATATTGTCTGCTATACCAAAACTTTTTGAAAAACTCATTTGTGAAAAGCTTACAGGTCTAGTCAATCCATTACTTAACGAACCTCAGCATGGTTTTCGTAAGGGCAGATCAACCACGTCAAATCTTGCAATCTTAGTCTCGCATGTGCTTACCGAAATGGAAAAAGGACATCAGGTCGACGCGGTCTATACAGACTTCAGTAAAGCCTTTGATCGTGTTGATCATCACATCTTAGTTCTCAAATTACAGAAGTTTGGTATATCCGGTTTGGTACTTAATTGGCTCAAATCTTACCTATGCGGAAGGTCTCAATATGTGAAGTTCCAAGGTATATTGTCTAAGAAGATATCTGTCTCTTCTGGTGTTCCTCAGGGCAGTCATCTCGGTCCACTCCTCTTCAATATATTTATCTCTGACTTGTCTGAAGTACTAATTGACATCCCGCATCTCATGTACGCAGATGATCTTAAAATGTACCACATCATTAAGTCCGAAGCTGATGCCAATTTCTTACAGTCGAAACTAAATGCTTTGGAACAATGGTGCAATCTAAACAGGCTCTATCTCAATGTAAGTAAATGTAACGTTATAAGTTTTTCCCGGAAGGTTCTGGTAGAGAATAACCGCTACTTTCTGAATAGCATTGAAATTTGCAGGGTAAATCATATCGTAGATCTTGGCGTTATCCTGGACAACAAGCTACGCTTTAATCTTCATTACGATAAAACTTTATCTAGAGCTAGTAAGCAACTCGGATTCATAAAAAGGCGTGCAAAAGAATTCAGGAATGTGTGGGTAACAAAGACCCTTTATTGTACATTAGTGCGACCATTACTTGAATATGCCTGCATAATCTGGGATCCTGCCTTTGAGTCACATAGCTCTAGATTCGAATCTATACAAAAACAATTTTTGCTATTTGCACTAAGAGACTCTTATGACCCTCGCGACTTCAGTAACCTGACACCATACGAACACAGACTAGGCCTTTTGAATATGATGCCTTTATCATCAAGAAGAATCTTATTAAGCTCGTGCTTCACATTTGATGTCATAACTGGATTAATCGACATTGAATATATCTCGAGTAAGATTACATTTAATATTCCTGAAAGGCTAACTAGACATACAAGACTGTTAAACGAACACCAACACTGCACTGTTTATGCATACAATGAACCCATAAACAGATGTTGTAGAACATTCAATAATATATGCGCCTGCTATTCACCGTCCATGTCAAAATCCACATTTAAGTGTACCCTCTCCAAATATCTGTTTCCCACTTAACACTCAATAGTCCTGTGCTCTCCCTCTCTTGTCTCCACCTCTTCTTTTGACATGTTTAGAAAATATGTCAGTGGTGTGGGCGGCTCACGCCCACGCTACGAATTACCTTCAATCACCAAAAACAAGGAAAGGAGAAAAAAAAAAAAAAAAAAAAAAAAAAAAAAAAAAAAAACCTGTTAGCATAAGTCATAATAAAATAAAACTGTTAGTATAAGGTTAAGTTAGTATGTAAGAAAAGTGCCTTGTTTGGCTAAATAAATAAATAAATAAATGAATGTTGGCCTCCACGTCCCCTAACGTTTCTGGTTTGTTGGCGTAGACGAGCGACTTCACATATCCCCAAAGAAAATAATCCAATGGTGTCAAATCACACGATCTTGGTGGCCAATTGACAGGTCCATTCCGCGAAATTATGCGCTCATCGAATGTTTCCTTCAATAAATCGATTGTGACGTGCGCTGTGTGGCATGTAGCGCCATCTTGTTGGAACCACAACTCATCCACATTCTTGCCATCCAATTCGGGAACAAAATAGTCGGTTATCATGGCTCTATACCGGTCTCCATTAACGGTAACTGACTCTCCAGCATTATTTCGGAAGAAGTATGGCCCAATGACTCCACCAGCCCATAGAGCCCACCAAACAGTCAGTTTTTGTGGATGTAATGGCGTCTCAAGGATCTCATGTGGATTCTCTTCACTCCAAATGCGGCAATTTTGCTTGTTGACGTAGCCATTCAACCAAAAATGAGCCTCATCACTGAACAAAATTTTGCGATGAAAATCAGCATCGAGATCAATCTCATTTTCGGCCCATTTGCAAGCGTTGTTCTTTTGTCAACCTGTTCATGATGAAATGGCAAATCAAACTGAACATAAATGACATTAGAGTTGCCAGATTTGACCACAAAATGCCAGTTTTATCTCTATTCGAAAAACAAACCCCTAAAAAAAACACCCTATATATGGGAACATAATAGGTGTATATAAAACTTTTCTTAGACTCGTAGTTTGACACCACTGTTTCACTGCCCGTTACAGTTTCCCAGTAGCAGGAGATCACCAAAAAGTAACTCCATTTTGAATTTGTATGTAAGTATTGCTACTTTTACTTTCAAAGCTATTCGATAATACAAATTTTAATTGTATGGGTGGAGCCACACCCCCTTATATAATGCCCATCCCAGTTTTCTAGTAGATGGGCATTACTCAGTTTTAGTGCAGTTCCCGACAGTGAGCATACAAACTAAATTACCAAAATGTAGCCAAATCGACGAAAACCGTAGGATATATAGCATTTTTATTGATTTGTGGGTGGTAAAAGGGGGTGTAACAGAAATTTAAGCTATCTCGTACTTGAAAAAATGTACTGCCAAAATTTCAGCTCTATCGGCTCAGTAATTTTGAAGTTTCCAGCCATCACACAGACAGCGTTTTGCTTTTTGTATTTATATTTTGGATAAAGATTATTGGCTATAACTTTTGATTGGTAAGAGATACTAAGATAATTTTTTCTAATAAATTAATTTTTTAGTTTGTATATTTTTTCAAAAATATAAAAACATAATGTTGAAAAAAAAAATTTGTTCGAAAAAATCAAGAGTTTTTAATTTTTGCGTAAAATTGAAACAATTTTTGCCCATAAATGTTATAATTTTTAAATGACGAATTTGAATTTAAATTATTTTTACATCAAAAACAATTTTTGAGCCTTTTTTCGGGGAAAACTACAATATTTCAGACCTTTTTTGAAAAAAATTTATAAAATATATATGCTCAACTAACGATATTCCGATATTCTTGCAATAAGGTTTTCATAGTACTTTGATGAAGCTTTAAGAAAAAAAACATTTCACAAAATGTATAAAAAAGCAGCGGAGATGATTTGAATCGAAAATCACAAAATTAAATTTGATTGTTTTTTTTCTCATTTTGGAGCAACGATGTTACATTAAATATATCGTTATAGTAAAATTTTTCATAGTTTTCAAGATTTCATGTTTTTGATGTCAAAATAACGGAATTTTTTTTTTTTGATCTTACTAAATTTAAGAAGTATTTCATATTTTGTGAAAATTTGCATTTGTAACCTAAGAAAACAACCAAAAATATGCGATTTTGTAACTACAGCACTATCTGGTGTCCAAGGTGGATCCAAGAAGATAGTGCTAAAAAACTCATCGTACCGGAAAACCTCTATGTATCAATTTTCATTCTAATCGCATGAGCGGTTTGGGAGTTTTAGGTGGTTTTGCAAAAAATTTGTACTACAGCGCCCTCTGTTGTTCAAGTTGGGTCAAAAAAGATAACAGAAAAACACTCAGCGTGTATGCAAACTACTATATACCAATTTTCATCCCAATCACATGAGCGGTTTGTGAGTTTTAGGCGAGTTTTAGAGTTTATAAAAAAGTGGGCGTAAAAGTGGGCGTGGTCAATGTTTCTTTCCGTAAAAACCTAAGTTGGACTATTACGAATATTAAAAAAAAAATTATCCAAATCGGTCCAGCCGTTCTCAACTGATACAATTACCAACGAACGACATTTGATATTTATTTATATAGAACATAACTTAAGGTTTCTTTAATTTCTTTAAATTATGTACATACAATATAAAAAAAATAATAATAATATATTTATTTATGTGCGATTGTGCAATTAATTTTTTTTTTGTCTTAACTGACTGACAAAATGGGAATTATTAGTTTTCAAAATTAGTTTTCTAATTACCTGGGAAAACTTATCAAACAAATTAAAGGAGATTAAAACTGAATTTGATAGATCATATAAATGTCTGAACAAGACTTCAATACATAAACATACAACACGTTTTAAACACCTAAGTATCCTTTTAGGCCAACACAACACAATAACGAGTCTGAGTAGGACAATATATCCATTACTAACATCAAACCATAAAGCCGAATTTATCACATATTTTACGGTAGTAAAAACACGTTTAGAATTTTTATTCAAACGACTAGAAGTCCAACAAAAATACCAAAAGAAATAAATAAGTTCCTAAACATAACATTTCAAAACTTTACTGAAATCGAAAGTTCCGACGCATATGTTGACGAATTCACAAAACAACAAAATATGGCCACGATGACAACTATCGAATTCATAAGCATTGCAACATACTTGTTGCCTGAATTCGACGGCAAAGTCGAAAATTTACAAATTCATTAGCGCATTAGACCTATTTGATACAATAAAAGACAGTCATGAATAATGCACTCATCAAAACAAAACTGACTCAAACAGTAAGTAGACTGCTGACCAACAAGAATACAATTCAGTCCATCAAAACCGCAAAAAGCTACTCCACGCAGTCAGCAGTAAAAGCGATCAAAACGAATGCGAAATCTATATATATAAAAAAAGGAAATTATGTTTGTAAGGCCGCAATAGACTCCTAAACTACTCATCCGATTAGCATGAAAATTTGTGTATAAAAGTTTTTTGGTACGGTGCGTGTTCGTGGGCTATTAATTTTGATCCACCTTGAACACCAGAGGGCGCTGTAGTACAAATTTTTTACAAAACTGCCTAAAACTCATAAACTGCTAATGCGATTAGAATGAAAAATGGTATACAGTGGGTTTTATGTACGTCGAGTGTTCTGCTGATATCGTTTTTGACCTATCTTGAACACCAGAGGGCGCTATGGTACAAATTTTTTACAAAACCACCTAAAACTCCCAAACCGCTAATGCGATTAGAATAAAAGTTGGTATATAGTAGTTTTCAGGTACGATGAGTTTTTTAGCACTATCTTCTTTGACCCACCTTGGACACCAGATGGTGCTGTAGTACAAATTTTTTACAAAATCGCATATTTTTAGTTGTTTTCTTATGTAACATGTGCAAATATTTACAAAATATAAAATATTTCTTAAATTTAGTAAAACTAAAAAAATGTCCGTTATTTTGACACCAAAAACATGAACATATCTTGAAAACTATGAAAAATTTTACTACAACGATATATTTAATGCAACATCGTTGCTCAAAAATGAGAAAAAAACAATCAGAAATTTAATTTTGTGACTTTCGATTCAAATATCTCCGCTGCTTTTTTATATATTGTGTTAAATTTTTTTTTGTCTTAAAGCTTCATCAAAATACTATGAAAACCTTATTGTAAAAATACCGTTAGTGGAGTAAATATATTTTAAATATTTTTTTCAAAAAAGGTCTGAAATATTGGAGTTTTCCTCAAAAACAGACTGAAAAATTATTTTTGTTGTAAAAATAATTTAAACTCAAATTCACAAACTTTTAACTCTATTTAAAAAATATAACATTTGTAAGTAAAAGTTGTTTCAATTTTACGCAAAAATTAAAAACCATTTTTGTGATTCAAAAAACAAGGCCTACCCCTTGTGGTTATTCTATTGAGGTTTCATATTTTTGAATAAATTTACAAGCTAAAATATTAATTTATTAAAAAAAATTTTCTCAATATCTCTTACCAATCAAAAGTTATAGCCAATAATCTATATCCATATCATTTCCGGTCTGCTTGCTTATCTAAATCTATATCTATCTATATATATCTATACATATAAAAAAGGAAATTATGTTTGTAAGGCCGCAATAGACTCCTAAACTACTCATCCGATTAGCATGAAAATTTGTGTATAAGTTTTTTGGTACGGTGCGTGTTTGTGGGCTATCAATTTTGATCCACCTTGAACACCAGAGGGCGCTGTAGTACAAATTTTTACAAAACTACCTAAAACTCACAAACTGCTAATGCGATTAGAATGAAAAGTGGTATACAGAGGGTTTCATGTACGTTGGGTGTTCTGCTGCTATCGTTTTCGACCTATCTTGAACACCAGAGGGCGCTATAGTACAAATTTTTTACAAAACCACCTAAAACTCCCAAACCGCTCATGTGATTAGAATAAAAATTGGTATATAGTAGTTTTCAGGTACGATGAGTTTTTTGACAGTATCTTCTTTGAACCATCTTGGACACCAGATGGTGCTGTATTACAAATTTTTTACAAAATCGCATATTTTTAGTTGCTTTCTTAGGTTAGATGTGCAAATATTTACAATATATAAAATATTTCTTAAATTTAGTAAAATTAAAAAAATTCCGTTATTTTGATATCAGAAACATATCTTGAAAACTATGAAAAATTTTACTACAACGATATATTTAATGTAACATCGTTACACAAAATTACGAAAAAAACAATCAGATATTCAATTTTGTGACTTTCGATTCAAATATCTCCGCTGCTTTTTTACATATTGTGTTAAATTTTTTTTTGTCTTAAAGCTTCATCAAAATACTATGAAAACATTATTGCAAAAATAGCGTTAGTTGAGTAAACATATTTTAAATATTTTTTTCAAAAAAGGTCTGAAATATTGGAGTTTTCCTCAAAAACAGACTCAAAAATTATTTTTGTTGCAAAAATAATTTAAACTCAAATTCTCAAATTTCTAACTCTATTCAAAAATTATAACATTTGTAAGTAAAAGTTGTTTCAATTTTACGCAAAAATTAAAAACCATTTTTGTGATTCAAAAAACAAGGCCTACCCCTTGTGGTTATTCTATTGAGGTTTCATATTTTTGAATAAATTTACAAGCTAAAATATTAATTTATTAAAAAAAATTTTCTCAATATCTCTTACCAATCAAAAGTTATAGCCAATAATCTATATCCATATCATTTCCGGTCTGCTTGCTTATCTAAATCTATATCTATCTATATATATCTATATATATAAAAAAGGAAATTATGTTTGTAAGGCCGCAATAGACTCTTAAACTACTCATCCGATTAGCATGAAAATTTGTGTATAAGTTTTTTGGTACGGTGCGTGTTTGTGGGCTATCAATTTTGATCCACCTTGAACACCAGAGGGCGCTGTAGTACAAATTTTTACAAAACTACCTAAAACTCACAAACTGCTAATGCGATTAGAATGAAAAGTGGTATACAGAGGGTTTCATGTACGTTGGGTGTTCTGCTGCTATCGTTTTCGACCTATCTTGAACACCAGAGGGCGCTATAGTACAAATTTTTTACAAAACCACCTAAAACTCCCAAACCGCTCATGCGATTAGAATAAAAATTGGTATATAGTAGTTTTCAGGTACGATGAGTTTTTTGACAGTATCTTCTTTGAACCACCCTTGATTTTTTTGAAGAAATTTTTTTTTTTCCAATATTGTAGTTTCATATTTTTGAATAAATTTACAAGCTAAAATATTAGTTTATTAAAAAAAATTTTCTCCATATCTCTTACCAATCAAAAGTTATAGCCAATAATCTATATCCATATCATTTCCGGTCTGCTTGCTTATCTAAATCTATATCTATCTATATATATCTATATATATATCTATATATATAAAAAAGGAAATTATGTTTGTAAGGCCGCAATAGACTCCTAAACTACTTATCCGATTAGCATGAAAATTTGTGTATAAAAGTTTTTTGGTACGGTGTGTGTTTGTGGGCTATCAATTTTGATCCACCTTGAACACCAGAGGGCGCTGTAGTACAAATTTTTACAAAACTACCTAAAACTCACAAACTGCTAATGCGATTAAAATGAAAAGTGGTATACAGAGGGTTTCATGTACGTTGGGTGTTCTGCTGCTATCGTTTTCGACCTATCTTGAACACCAGAGGGCGCTATAGTACAAATTTTTTACAAAACCACCTAAAACTCCCAAACCGCTCATGCGATTAGAATAAAAATTGGTATAGAGTAGTTTTCAGGTACGATGAGTTTTTTGACAGTATCTTCTTTGAACCATCTTGGACACCAGATGGTGCTGTATTACAAATTTTTTACAAAATCGCATATTTTTAGTTGCTTTCTTAGGTTAGATGTGCAAATATTTACAAAATATAAAATATTTCTTAAATTTAGTAAAATTAAAAAAATTCCGTTATTTTGATATCAGAAACATATCTTGAAAACTATGAAAAATTTTACTACAACGATATATTTAATGTAACATCGTTACAGAAAATTACGAAAAAAACAATCAGATATTCAATTTTGTGACTTTCGATTCAAATATCTCCGCTGCTTTTTTACATATTGTGTTAAATTTTTTTTTGTCTTAAAGCTTCATCAAAATACTATGAAAACATTATTGCAAAAATAGCGTTAGTTGAGTAAATATATTTTAAATATTTTTTTCAAAAAAGGTCTGAAATATTGGAGTTTTCCTCAAAAACAGACTCAAAAATTATTTTTGTTGTAAAAATAATTTAAACTCAAATTCTCAAATTTCTAACTCTATTCAAAAGTTATAACATTTGTAAGTAAAAGTTGTTTCAATTTTACGCAAAAATTAAAAACCATTTTTGTGATTCAAAAAACAAGGCCTTCCCTCGATTTTTTTGAAGAAATTTTCTTTTTCCAATATTGTGTTTTTATAATTTTGAAAAAATAAACAAGCTTAAAAATTATTTATTAGAAAAAATTTTCTAAGTATCTCTTGCCAATCAAAAGTTATAGCCAATAATGTTTATCCAAAATATACATATGTATATATATACAAAAAGCAAAACGCTGTCGTGTGATGGCTGGAAACTTCAAAATTACTTAGCCGATAGAGCTGAAATTTTGGCAGTACATTTTTTTCAAGTACGAGATGGCTTAAATTTCTGTCACACCCCCTTTTACCGCCCACAAATCAATAAAAATGCTATATTTCCTACGGTTTTCATCGATTGGGCTACATTTTGGTAATTTAGTCTGTATGCTTACTGTCGGCAACTGTACTAAAACAGGGTAATGTCCATCTACTAGAGGGTGTGGCTCCGCACATACAGTTAAAATTTGTATTATCGAATAGCTTTGAAAGTAAAAGTAGCAATACTTACATACAAACTCAAAATGGAGTTACTATTTGGTGATCTCCTGCTACTGGGAAACTGTAACGGGCAGTGGAATATAACAGTGGTGTCCAACTATGAGTCTAAGAAAAGTTTTGATTACACCTATTATGTTCCCATATAGTTGCAGGGTGCAGCAACGCGCGCCGGGAAAAGGCTAGTCTGATATAAAAATGATTATGAGGGCAGGTCATTTCACCTCAGTAGAGAGCGCAATAACAAAATTCATAGAGTTAGGCGCTAAAAGTTCAGGAACCTTTCAAATTAATTATATAAATAGAGCAAATAACTATAGAGGAAACAGAGACCGGGGAAGAAACAACTTTGATAGAGGGAGTTCGAGGTAACAGAATTGGCTGGAACAGAAACTATAGTTATCAAAGATGCAACCAAAATTCTTGCAGTAATAGAAATGTCGGCAATTTCAACTTTACAACAATAACTATAACTCCAATGAATGGTCCGATACACAGAAGTGTCGGAAAACGCAGAAAATCCTCAGTCCGCCCAACTGGGGAACATACCAAATATCATTTAGTAATTTTATTACTATCATATCATCGCTAAATGACTCAGTAGCAACATTTTTATTAGATAGAGGATCAGAAATAAGTCTTTTCAAAACATACTCACATCTATATATATAAAACAAAGTCGGGTTTGTTACACCATTTATAACTCAAGAACGGCTGGACCAATTTTTAAAATATCGGAAAAACTCAGGGGGCGTGGCACCTCCCATACAAATCAAATCTTCTATATCGAATAATTTTGGAATTACAGGTTGCACAGCAGCGGAATTCGATGTTCCACCTTAATATTCACCTGCCGTTCTACTGGTAAAATTTTATGGGGGTTGGACGTAGAGCGTGTCACTTTTTCAGCAGCCCAAATTTTCAGTATAACTTTCAAGCTTAAGTCACACATTAATGAAACTCGGTTAGAATGTACTATTTAGCCATGTCATTCGACTGGCAAAATTGAGAAAGTATTGGTCAAAGGGGTGTGGCACCGCCCATACAATTCCAATTTATGATATCGAATAGCTATGAAACTAAATGTCGTATAACAACGAAATTCAGTATGGAATTACTATTGAGTGATATCCTTATACTAGAAAACTGAAACGGTCATTGAACAAGGGGGTGTGGCTCCGCTTATTGGTCAGTTGGTAAGTTTTTGTAAGTTACTTATTGGTCAGGCATTTCTACTGGAAAACTGGCACGGGCATTGGAAACTTTGCGTGGCTTCGCCCACACAAGCTAAATTCAATTCAATATATATACATTACTGCAAAAACGAACTTTTTTCTGGCATTTTATAATCAAAATCAAATCTTCTCAACGAATAAAACTTTCTTCATTTTTAATTTTAAAACCTTTTTATCTTCATTACTTTTTGGTAAGATTTTTTGGCATTTTCTCAAAAATAAAAAAAAATTAAAAGTACAAAAAATAATTTTAAAAAATCATTTGTTCCGCTCATTGTGGGAATCGATCCCACTACCTCATGGCTTCAAAACTGATGGTTGAGCCGACTGAGCTATCGAAAGTACATTTATTCAAGTTGAAATGTACTAAAATAGTAATTTATTTTATATGCTCACTGTCGGCAACTGTACTAAAACTGGGTAATATCCATCTACTATAAAGCTGGGATGGGTATTTTATAAGGCAGTGTGGTTCCGCCCATACAATTAAAATTTGTAATATTGAATAGCTTTGGAGGTAAAAGTAACAGTACTTACACACAAACTCAAAATGGAGTTACTATTTGGTGATGTCCCGCTACTGGGAAACTGTAACGGTCAGTGAAAATGACAGTGGTGTCAAACTATGGGTCTAGGAAAAGCTTTATATATATAGGGTGAGTTCCTAAATGCATTTATACAAAGCATTAGTGTGTTTTTCCTTGAACTGTGGGGTACCAGATTCACCAAAACTGCGCCACTAGATTGTTATTTTTAAGCACGCTTTTTGGTTGCGCAGTTTTGGTGAATCTGGTAAGCAGCAGTTCAAGGAAAAACACACTGATGCTTTGCATAAATGCATTTAGGAACTCACCCATACTTATGATGTTCCCATATAGTTGCAGGGTGCAGCAACGCGTGCCGGGAAAAAGCTAGTAATAATATAAAAATAAACAAAAATACGGCATACAATTTAAGAGGTATAGGAGATCGTACTATTAAGACTCTAGGTTTTGTTAAATAAAGCCTGAAGTACAATAGTGCGAGAATGCGATACGAGAATGCGATGAGATTAAATAACGTAATCACGCATGCATTGCTCCGCATATTATGAACAATGAGAAAAGCTAGTTTTAAAGAACCAGAGTTGCGTCGGTTAAAAATAGAAGCTTAAGGCCGCTTTACATTGTCCTACTGTGTGTTACGACAAGTGAGATAGAAAGTATAACCGAATCTTATCACACTGTCATTTTTTAATTTTTGTATAAAGAAATTACTTTTTGTCTTTTAGACTATCTCACAGAGTCACATCGCACTTTCATTCAATAAAAATTTAAAAAATGAAAATTCTTAAAATGAATCGGGACATAGCAGCTTTGTAAGCATTATAAGTGTGATTTGTGCATTAAAAATAAAAGCAGTCATTATTTTGCTTGCTTTTAAACATTGTATGAAATGTAACTTGCAGCTTGGTGATTTCCAATAAATTATATTCGAAGAAATCTTTTAAAACTCATCTCTGGTCGGATAGAATGTGTGATGGAATTAGAACCAAACCTAAAAATGAAAATGTAGAACGACATGTCAAAAAAATCAAAACAGGTTCGAACACACTTTGTTTTTCGTTGTTTACACCATCCTATATTCTATCACACATGAAAATTTTGACATGTCGTAACACACAGTAGGACAATGTAAAGCGGCCTTTACTGGTTAAATAATAAAATTTGTGGACAAAGGCTATGTGGAAAGGGAATTTAACATGGAATTTAGCATGGTTCATCATGTTGGATCGTTCGAAAGATCAATAAAATTTTCTCGTTAGTTTTCCATCCGAGTTTGTCGTCGAAAATGTTGAACCATGCGAAACCCCCTATTCGGAAACTTTTAACTCGTGGTAGAAAAGAAGTTACTAAGTTGAATACAATTTCTGTTTGTTGAAACATAATTGTTATTTTTGCTGTACTAAAAGTAAGATGAAATTTTGACAACTAGTAATTTTGACGTTTTAGATTTCGGTAGTGTATTAGCGCAAGAATATAATTTAATTTGAAAAGTTGTAAATATTTACTGAAAATTAACAGTATTTTGTGCAAATATTTTCCACTTCTAGTTGCTATGTTGTCGGACGCAGAAAATTGTTAACTTTACGACTCACGAACCCTCAAGTGTTTTTCCTATTTTTGCTTGTGTCAAAAATTCTCTTGCCGACTGTCAAAATTTATACTAGCCAATCAAGAATGATAGAAAAATACATTGCGCAGATTGTACAAATAATTTTCAACGATCTGCGCATCTACGTCTCGATAGACTTACGATATGAATGGTTCAGATGCCAAATCGATTCACTCCACTTTTTGAATTTTTCGAAATTTTAAAGTCAAAGTACTTGATAGATGCCAAATTGTTACTATTCATAATAAAAATCAGTAAAAATAAAAATTAACACCACTAAATGACAAAATGTTTTTAGCCATTGAATAATAAATAATTTATTTCAGAAGCCAATCTGATTAACTCCATAAATCGTAATAAAATGTCAGTTAAATCACTTTCTACAATCTAATTGACTGTTTCTTCTATAAGTTATTCCTTCTGTTTTCCGAAAGCCAAGCGATGCGCTCAAGCTAATTTCTTTGTCGTAGTATTTGTCGTAGAGTTATTCTCCAAAATACAACCAACTTTATTAATAATCGGTCATACGTTTCGATTGAAACTACGCGCAATCACGTTGTTATCGACCTGCCTTAGCTTATGCATTCTTTTCTTTTCTTCTTTCAATGATGAAATACGAAATAATAACTGTAAATTGTTTATTATTGGTGTCTCATCACAAATCAATAGAAGTTATGAATCAGTTGCATTGTAATTGCCTCATGAATTATTAATTTTTTTCAGTAGCCAAATCGAAGCCAATCGGAATTTTGAATTATAATATATACTATTTTCTCATTTTTCTCAACTATTTGTTTTATGGAGTTAATCGATTTGGCATCTGAGCCATTCATATGACCTTACGATATGGCTTTTTGTCAAGTCTTGTGAAACTGTGAAACAAATGAAACAAAATGGTATAAAATTGTGAATATAACAGAGTAAACAAGTTTTTCCTCCGTTTTATATTAAAATATGAATAAAGATTTATGTACGAATGCTGCGCATGCAAGTTTCCAACAGTACAAGTTTCCAATCTAACTTGCACTGGCAAAAGATTCAAGAAACAAACTTGGTCTAGCGTAACGTCATGATCGTCAAAAACACTTTGTTCATAGCTAGAAATGTCAAAATGAAAAGTAAACAACATAACGGAGCTGCGCAATGCGTAATCTATTTTTCTATCATTCTTGCTAGCCAATGGGGCTGTATGAATTTTTGCCAACCATATTCACCTCACAAGTGCCAAATATTCTCATTTAGACTGTCAAAATTTCATCAGCCGAGTGAAAAGTTTCTAATAGCCAAATAATCAAAAGTATTTTCGACATAAGAAAAGGTACTAAAACGTTAAATACATTTAAAATTTTATTTCAGCAACATGATCTATTTACGCACCTTCTCATAATAAATATTTCCTCGCTTTCCCATAAAACGAACTTCTCTCTACCGTAAATCTACTTTCAAAATTATAAAAATATGACATCACAGATATGTATTTATGTCTTCGAATAAAAACAAATTCACATATTGGTAAGTGGATTGTCCTTTGGAGACATTACCAGACAGAAAAACTTATTGAACATAGAAGGTCTAAATTTTTTTTTATTTAACCAAATTGAATTGTGCAAAACTGTTAAAGATAGTTCCTAAAAAGTTGCAGAAGTGTTACTTGATAGGCCCTCGAGTTCCTCCGAGCATTTCATGGGCACAAGAAATATTGTGAAAAAAGTGAAAAATCTTTATAATAAATATTTCTCTGAAAAAGAAAAAATATAGAACAATTAATTCAAGTGTTGTGAAAACAATAATCTTTATCGACAACCTTTATGAAATTTTTTAAGTTAAATTATTTCAAAATAAATTGTAATTTGAACTCTCAAACAAATTTGAACTTTCAAAAAATATGTAATGAACAAGTTACAAGCGATGAAGAAGTTGCAAGTGATACTGACGACAGTTCATTCGATAGTACCTCCTATAAAACAATTTCATAAATTACCAAAAAATAATCCAATAAATGCGGCTGTTTGTAATATATTGGACTGTAGTCAAATATCATCAAGAGGCGCTGCTTTCGTGGTTTCGGCAGTTCCATCTTCTCCAGGAGCTGAATTTGGTAATGCAGTATGTTCACGAGAAAGTACAATAATGTAAAGATTAAGTAAAAAAACTGCAGTAGCTAAATAAATTGAAACTCATTTTGATCCATATGAATACTACACAGTGCATTGGGACGAAAAAAAATAATGAATAACAAACAAACAATTTAATTTTTATATTTCAGATAATTTATTTATCTGCAGTTTTGTTATGTTGTATCTTTATTAATTAAAAGCACTCTACCAATACTCTGTTTATATTAATCAATATATTAAAAATTGAATTCAGGTTAAAATAAAATATGCCGCAAAATCGAGGATGTAATATAGAATTTGTTGGTATCTGCGTTCCTGTTCGATGAACGTAATATAACATTTTCGAAAATTAGTTCTTTCGTTTTTGGGTCCTAGTTTATACATTTCTAGGTCTATTACTACACGGTTTTGAATTCTTTCATAAGAAAATAATAGCAAACAAAACTGTTTACAAATATTTTAGCTGGTAAGTTCCGTTCTTTTTAAATTAACTCTTAAAAATGGAAATTTTATTCTTTCTGAAATATTTTTTTTTTTTTATTAATTCGCTAATATCTCGAAAACCAATAACCGAATCCAAAAAATAATGTTAATATCGAGTTCAACTACTCATTAAACATAAATAATAACCTTTAAAATAAGTTATTGTATGAAAAATAACTTAAAATTCCGTTTTTAAAGTTGCCATGGTAATGGTAATGGTAAATGGTACGGGGAAATGTAAAAAACGAGTTGGAGCGACCTCTAAACGTTAATATTTTTCAATAAAATTTTCAGGAACTTATTTTTGAACATTATCGAAACTATTTCTCGAAATAGTTATTAACCAGAAGGATTGTACATTCAAATAAAAAAAGAAATTTGAGAAAATATTCAGTAGTTTTTTTTATAGCATTTTCAAAAAAAAAAAGTTATATGGCGGACCCTTTATATTTCGTACTCTCAAAATAAAATCGTACATTAATTAGTACAAAAAACTGTTCTAATGCAACTGTGGAAGGATAAATAGAATTGATAAACAGCAAAAATGTTTTGGTTAAATGGAATTTTTATGACAGCTCGTCATCGTCTGGGAGGTTTTCCAATTTTTTGGAAATGCCTCGCATCGTACAAGCGCATCGCAAAGCATTATAGATTGCTACATAAAAATTCTGCTAATGAAAATGCTTTGACAGTTCGTACGATATTCTTACGTTGTCTCGCAACGCACTCTCGCACTATTGTACTTTAGGCTTAATGCAGAAATTCATCAACATTTTAAAATAGTCGATGAAACATTCCCAATACCACGTGATGATTGGATTCGACTTCATAAAACAATTTAATTGCGTACTAGACCACCACTACTGTGGTCCAAGTTGGTTTATAATACGACTATATTCAGTGAAAGGTCAATTGGAAGTGGACTCCACAGACTCGTTCACAAAGAAATGCTATTGCTGATAGCAAGAGCAGAAGTCATTAGAAAAATCCATATTGACGCATCTGAAGACGAACTTTTAATCCCGAATCAAGAAATAGATAAGGGTGTAATAACAGCAAACACAATTGTGAATGCAAGAAACCCTTATGTCTGAATAATCAATACAACGGATAAAAACATTTTTCTTCAACAACATCTCAGCTAGAACAGTAACTGTTAGCTAACTTGTTATTTAACGCGAGTCGTAACAGAAAATCTGGCCCATATAAAATTCTCCATACAAAACTCGTTATATTTGTTCGGGCGGTGGGAAAAATCTAACAAGTATTGTACTATACGTGTGACCTTGCCCACCGTAGCGTACTGGTTAGAGATCAGACTTTTAATGCCAACGTACTCTGTCCGAACCGCGAATTCAAACCCTGGCTCAAACAAAAACGCAAACTTTTATATTACTATTTTTTATTATTTTATTTCGGTATTTTCCTTATAAATGTAAGAAAATACATATATAAATAAAATTTTACAATTTTTTCAATATTAAAGTAAAAATAATGCATGCACAAATTAAAGTATATTCGACACATAACATATTTATTTTAACTAAAAAAAGGAAACCCAACTCAAAACAACAAAATAAAAACACCACAGCTTTTTCACACCACTTATTTGCTATATTATTTCACTTATATATTGTTATTTTACATCATTTTATTTTATTTTTTCGGAAACTTATTTGCACCGCTCACTTTAATTTGACTGTTTTCAAATTTTTTCGATTATATTTTGATGGTAAAAGAGCAAGATCTACAAGCACATATAAATTTCCTTGTTTCACATAACATGACACCGTATGAATGTGTTAGTGTACACAAAATATTGTGTCATTGTGTTCGTAAACTTGTTAGCGCTGTCTAGAAGGGATAACATAAGAACTGAAAAACTTGATGAATATTACGTGGTGGACACAGATGGAGTAAATCACAATCAAGAACGAAAAAATACAGTTTCAGATAAATTAGCAAAAAATTGACTTCGGTATCACAGGAAACAATTGATCAAACTATGCTCAGATTACACTGACGTTTTTGCATTAGAGACAGATACGTGTACTTTTAACAATTTTTACAAAGAAAAATTGCACCTTAAAGATGAAACACCAGTTTATATTAAAAATTATAGAATACCATATAACCATAAACCGGAAATCAATAGACAAATAAAGAAACTAATTGGAGACAATATTGTTGAACCCTCAGTTTCTGAATATAACAATCCCATATTTCTCGTTCCAAAAAAATCTTTGCCAAACTCTTCAGAGAAGAAAGGGAGACTTGTAATAGATTATAGGTAAGTCAATAAAAAACTCGCATCCGATAAATATCCACTACCTATAATAGACGATATCCTTGATGAACTGGGTCGTGCAGATCTAAATGTTTAGATTTGATCTCAGGATTTCACCAAATAGAACTTGAAGAAGATTCAAGGAACATAAATTCATTTTCATCTGATCATGAATGATTCAGATTCAAACGATTACCTTTCGGATAAAAGATAGCACCTAAATCTTTTTAAAGGATAATGAATATAGCATTTTCTGGACTTGGACCGAGCAGAATACTTGTATATATGGATGACTTGAAAGTCATTGGCTGTTAGGAAAAACATATGTAGAACTTCATTCAGATAAATGTAAATTTTTCGCATGTAACTTTCTTAGGCCACAAATGCACAGATCCATTTTACCAGATGAATCATACCAACTTTTTCACACCATGAAATACATACATATATCTAGATTAACAAGAAAGAAAACTCCATTCATCTGGTCAAAAGAATGCGAAAACGCGTTTCAATACTTAAAAAAACTCTACTTTCACCAAAAATATTTAAATATCCTAATTTCGAAAAACCGTTCTGCATAACTACAGACGCAAGCAAGATCGCATACGGTGCCATATTGAGTCAAAACCACAACGGATACAACTAAACATAGCATTTGCATCTAGAACCTTCACCAAAGTTGAAAGAAAGAAGTCTGTAATAGAGCAACAACTTAACGCCATCCACTGGGCAATCAATTTTTTTAAACCCTACATTTACGGTAAAAAATTTCTAATAAAAAGTGATTATAAACCACTAACTTACCTCTTTGCTATGAAAAATCCTTCCTCTAAACTCACACCAATGAGACTTGACCTTGAGGAATTTGACTTTGAAGTTGAATACATAAAGTTAAAACATAATTGTGGCGCAGACGCTTTATCTCCGATTGATTTTGGGCAAATCAAACGACTTAAAGAAGAAAATTCTGCTATCATCCAAGTAGTAATAAGCTCCAAATCTAAAAATACACCCCTCCATACCAATACTAGACCGAAATATTATATATTAAATCAAAAAGTCCATACCACTATAACGACACACGAAGTAATGAAGTTACCATGCCTTAAACTTATAACAAAAAGGTGCATCAAAAATAAAAGCAGTATTGAAAATTTAAATGATTCCTCTAATATAATTTTATTCCATGGAAAAAGGAAGGAATGTGAAATAAATGTTAAAGATTTGATTGCTTATGGGAAGATTGAACTAGATCAATTGTTTCCCAAACTTGAAACAGTAGTTGGCAATGCAAACTTTAAGAATATAAAAATTGCAATTAACGATAAATTATTTAAATACGTCGCATGGGTGAGAGCGAGTTCCCATAAATGTCAAATCGAGGTTTACAACTCAAAATCTGAAAGCAAAAATTGATAACATGAAAAGCCGATGAAGTTGTTGTTGCTTTTCATTGATTTCGACAATTATGGATACTGAGAAGAGAGTACGATCAGGCCCGAGACAAATTTATTTATTCGAACATGGATAGAAGCAAGAGCATGGAAGGGTGCTTCAAACGAAACCCCTTTTTCGATCTTACTAACTTCGTTTTTCAGTTTTTACTTTTACCGTTAAGCAACACTGAAATAGAGAGAACGTTTTCAATAAAGAATCTTATAAAAACAAAACAAAGAAATTCAATTAAATTGTTAATGTTAAATTCCATCCAATAACAGTAAAATATGGCTTAAAAAAAATAAATGTTGCTATGATTACATTGTGACGATCTCGTAAAATTTATGAAAAGGGAAGATATTTACAATGCTGTGTCTTCAAAGCACTTATTATGCAACACAGCAGTTGTGCTCAATTGTATTCTTATCTGTCAAATTTTGAAGACTTATTTGGTGTTGTGTTGTAGCAGCGTTAAACAGAAAAATGTAGCTGTAGCAAGCTAAAATTAATTTGAAAATTTGTCTTTTTGTTAAACTTATGTAATAAACTATTTGCAGGAAATAAACAGTATCCAACAAATCGACACTTGAGTTGCTTGTAAATAAAATGGAGCAGAATCCAGCGACTGCTTGAGGACAACGACATTTTGTAACAAACAAAATTACCCACTAACTTGGCTACGATGGAAATGAGCCAAGTCCCACGGTCTCATCGCGATTTCTGCACACCTAGCTATGCTTTGGTCGTAGCTCAGGGAAAATGGGAGTGGGGTTGCGTTGGACAGTGGGATGGTGTGGGGGTTACAGATAATAAAAAAAATCAGGTGCAGAGGGTTAAGGGTCTATTCTACCCAAACAAACTCAAGAAAAAAAAAGAACTCGTTGTGACGCGGACTGGTGATGGTGATTCGAATTGTGGGAGGGGAGGAGGTGTTGTTTTCCCCACCCGGTCTTCACCCACCCAACCTTCTCCAATTTAGATACTTTTTGGAGCCCTCTTCAAACCAATGCCTAACTTATTTGCCCCGCCGCATTACTTTTGATGATGAAGAAATGAAAGGGTTTTTTTTTCTTTACAAAAACATGTTACGATAATTTATTAAATTAGTTCATTATTTCGTTCATTATTTATATTATTTTTACTTTATCTAAGATACAAGTATATAACTAGACTTAGAATTACTTTTATCTCATTAAACTCATACAAATTAAACAAGTAAAGTTTCGTTAAAAAAAAATAACCAATAAACAAAAATCTGAAAATTTTGTTTGCATTTCTATATTAGATAGATTTAAATTGGTTTACTAGATTTTAAAATTTTATTTTTGTTTTTCTTTTGTCTTATTTGTTTTAATTACATTGGCTTCAGTTGTATTAATTTAAGTGGCCGGATTTTTTGTTTTTATGTTATTTAAGTTCGTTTTAATTTACGATTATTTCGATAATTTTAAGCCGCCTTTATGTTAGTGGTAATTTAGGTTTAATTTCTGTTTATTTAAATAATCTTTAAAATCAGTTTTTGTTTACGTTAATTTGATTTCGTTTTACTTCATTTCCACGATTTTAAGGCTCATTTCATATCATGTTAAGTTAGTTTTTTTTTTTTTTTTTTTAACAATTTAACAACTTTTCCATACTTAAGTTCGTTTTAATGTTTATTATTTGTCTAATATAATGAGATTTGTAATTTTCATTCTCTTCATTTTCCCTTATTTTTATTTTATTTATATATATTATGCATATAATATATTAATAGTTTAAAATTTTTTTTTTCTTTTCTGTAAGCAACATGTTTGTGATTTGGTTTCCATTTCATATTTATAAAAATTTCTTACTTTTTTTTCATAACAAAATAACAAATATTTAAACATATATATATATTATATACAATAATGTGAGTTTGATTTTAAATTTCAAAATATATTTTCAAAGAATATAGCATATGTCTGTATGTTTAATGCCTGTGTTACTAATCTGTATTAATTCAGTCTGTTTTGAAGAAGTATTTATACGTTTTTCAATACTTAAAATAATTTATAACTAACATACAAGAGCAATTTTTATTTCATATTCACAATATTTAATATTCATTTTTTATGAAAACGGTTTTATTCTAGTGCTCAAGAACTCTTAATACCATGAGCTTATTCTTATTTTTTTTTTGTCAAAATTTACTTTAAGTTTAAATTTGTCGCAATCAAAGCTTAATGTTAGGGAAAAATAATTGCTCACTAATAAGACACTTAATTTGTTTTTGCAAGCCATAATTTAAACTAACAATTTTTAATTTAAATCAACATCAATCTACTTCATTGCCTTACATGATTAAATGTTGGGCTTTGTGTTGTTGCTGTTGTTACCATTGAGGATGATTCTGCTTCTCCAGTTCCTGCTGCTGATGTTGTTACTGCTGCTGATGCTGCTGAGGATGTGGTGGTGGATTCTGTTGTAGCGAATGTTGTTGCTGTTGATGCTGGGCACTTATGCCCGAGCTACTGGACTGCGTTATTGTTGCAGCGGATGTTGTTACTGCTGCTGATGTTGCTGGACGCTTGTGCCCGAGCTACGGCTGTTGCTGCTTTTAGTTTCGTGCACTTTCAATGCAGCTGCATTAATTGCTGTTGTTGTTGTTGCTGTTATTGTTGCTGGTGCTGGCGTTGGTGTGTGTGCAGATTCGATTGCAACTGTTGTGTCTGAGTCGGCTACTGTGGCTGTGCTACTTGCAAGGCCTGTGGATGAGCTACCGCTGTGTATCTGCTGCTGTGTTGGCCTTTGCACTTCGTTTACTCTTGATGCGAACAATCAATTTTTCTGCTTGATGTTAAAATTCAAGATTTCACTGTTTTTCTAGTAATTACTTGCTTAGCTTCATGTGAGTGTGTGTGTGTTTGCACTATTTCATTGTAGTTTTTGCAACTTGTCCGGGCATTTGTCGTCCACCTTTTCTTTTTTTTTTTTTTTTTTTCTTGTAGCTACTTTATTAGCGTGACCGACGGAATTGCATTTTCATCATTTTGGTTTTTAATCCAATTTAACAGGAATGCTCTCCTTTCACATATGAATCCACTGTACGCACATAAATTCACTTGGATGATGCCAAATAATGTTGGCCACAATTCAAGGAAATGTTTTCCAATTGTTTATAATCAATAAACATGCGAATAAATTGTTTTAATCGAAATAAAATAAATTATTAATGAATAAAAATGCAGAGCGCATCGCCAAGCACACACAATCGTGGGGACACCAACGCCACCAACGAACCAAACAGAATCTCCTTTTTTCTCGGCTGCTCTGCTGCAGCATCGTTTTTCGTTCACTTCGTTAATTTTTTCCTATCTTTTCAACTGACACGCGAACAGGGCTGGCACAGGCATGCATAA
This sequence comes from Pherbina coryleti, assembly GCA_943735915.1. Taxonomy (NCBI): domain Eukaryota; kingdom Metazoa; phylum Arthropoda; class Insecta; order Diptera; family Sciomyzidae; genus Pherbina; species Pherbina coryleti. Next base: position 102,064,753 of record OX030951.1, read on the forward strand.
AGGTGTGATCACACTGCATAATATGGCGTTCACACGTGAATACACGTAGTTACGCGTAGTTATTTTCTCGTTATACCTGTGTTAGGAGTTTAATCGTTTGTTAAGTCGTCGTCAAGATGGTGTTTGGTGCACAACTTCGGACAAGATCCGATAGGCATAAATTTAGAACGTCCATTTTTATTGGCTAATGCCGGCTCAAGCACGTGCTGGCCATGTTGAAATTATCTGTACCTGTCGAACCTGTCCAGGGAGGAAATTTAAATTTTTCAGCTGCGTACAGCCGCGTGCATCCACCGGTAGATGGCGCTTGTCAAACAAAAATATAAATATGTACGAGTATAAGAAAAAAAAAAATGAAGTTACATCGTGAAAGTGGCCGTTATGTCGTGTCGGTTCCCTGTCCAAGTTTGAATTCAAATTCGAATTTACATTTGAGCACGGAACCAAAACTTCACTTCCGATGATCTGTCACGAAGACAACACCAACATATCCAGTCGGACAAGAAACAAACGTTGGCCGCCATAGTCGACTTTTGAATTTGAATTCAAACTCGCCGTTGAACATGGAGGTCACCATCGATCGCCATCTTGAACTGTCACGAGGCAAAACAAATATTTTTGTGTCTTGTCAAGGGAGGTGTTCTGAAGACTCAAAAGCTGTCAAACTTCGCAAATCGAGCTGTCAAAGAATTGGAAAGTGGCTTGGGAGGTGTTCAGAAATTTGGACACAAGCCGTCCCTCACAAAACTGATACTTGTCCAAGCCTGCTGCCGAGAAGTGTCAGAACAGGGCGATGTGCAATGCCTACTGCCAGAGGTCCTTGACATGGTACGTACCCAACTCCTTGCCTGCACAATCCTCAAGAACGTAATACGAGTAGCCAATCTTTTTCTTAATTATTGCGGGTAAACCTACAGGCGCGAGTTTAGCGTTGAAGTTTTTCGTGGCATCGCTTAGTGCAAACTTTCGCCGTATCACGTCGTCACCTACTTTCAACGTTCGTGGCCGAGTACGCAGATCGTGACTCTTTTTATTCTTTTTATAAGCCTCTAGACAGAATATTCTCTCTCAGCAACTGGAATTGGTCTTGACGCGGAAGAGTGGAATTTGCGCCAGTAAGAAGATCTAAGTTCCGAAGCAATTTGTACTCGTCACCGTGAGTTACCATATTCTGGCCGAACACAACGTGATAGGGAGAGTTACCAATCGATTATGGATACTCAGTCTTAGAGCGCTGCTTATGCTGCTTAAATATTGGTCCCAGTCACGTTGGTCCGTGCGAAGATACGAGCGTAGCGCTTCATTAATGCTTCGATTAACTCTTTCGGACGCGTTTGATTGAGGCGAGTACACGGCCGTGCACGTGTGCCGTATCCCATATTTTTTTAGAAACGATTCGAATTCTTTACATTTGAACTGGCTGCCATTGTCTGATACCATGATTTCGGGAACTCCGAAACAATAAAATATCTGTTCTTTCAGGTACTCTATGATATTCTTCGACGAGAATTGTCTAAGAGGTTTTAAAAACGAAAATTTAGGAAAATGGTCTAGTACAATCAACAATCCAATGTTGCCTTTCTTGCTACGCGGAAACGGTCCAATCAAGTCGACGTACAACCTTTGGAATGGTCGCTCGCTCTCGGCCATTTGTCCCATGGGAGGACGAAGAGTGTGAGTGGGTGCTTTGGAAGTTTTGCACAGGCTACAAGCACTTATATAGCTGCGCACCTGGCTTACCATACCGGGCCAGTAAAAAAATCGGCGAATCTGCTCGAGAGTTTTTGCGATACCACCATGAGCAGCAGAAGGCACATCATGAGCAGCGTGTAAGACTTCCACTCGCAACTCGCTTGGAACGAACAACTTCCAACCTTCAGTGTCTTCCCCTGGTTCGAATTGGGTGCGATAATAAAGATATTTATCGATTATTTTATAATCGGGCATGTCAGAGCTCGAAAACCTCTCTTTAAGTTGGGTGTACTCTGCCGAATCAAATACAGGTGAATTAAAATCTATTACCGGAAGAATTTCGATCTCTACGCTTTCTACAATGTCACTATCTTCGAATGCTTACGACAGAGCATCCGCAACCGCGTTTTCACTACCTTTTCGATGTTCAATCTTGAAATTAAACCCTTGCAGCTTTAACGCCCACCTTGCAAGCTTGCCACTCAAGTCCTTTTGCCTCATCAACCACCTTAAACTAGCATGATCCGTTACGACACGAAATTCATGTCTTTCGATATATGGCCGAAACTTTTTGATAGCCAATACCACCGCTAGGCACTCCAGTTCGGTAACGGAGTAGTTTCTTTTCGCCTTATTTAATTTTTGAGACATGAAAGCAATCGGCCTCTCGTCTCCATTTTCATCGACTTGCGCAAGAAGACCACCAACTCCGAACCGACTGATATCACATTGGACAATGAACTCCTTGTCATAATTAGGATGAACCAGAAAAGGGGCCGAAGACAATTTAGATTTGAGCAACTCGAAAGCGTTTTGAGCGGCATCATTCCACGCAAAGCTTTTCTTTTTCGACAATAATTCAGTTAGAGCAAAAGTAGTGGATGAGTAATCATCAACGAAACGTCGATACCACCCTGCCATCCCCAAAAATTGACGGATCGATTTTGGAATCGGGTATTCTGCAATTGCCGCGATCTTATCGGTGTCAACCTTTAGACTTCCATTTCCCACCACAAATACCAAGTATTTCACCTCCCTTATACCGAATTGACTTTTCTTGATATTAATGGTTAATCCTGCTTGACGTAACTTGGTGGCCGCCTCCATCAAGAGGATAATATGTTCGTCCAATGTTTGAGACACGACCAACAGATCGTCTAAGTAGACGAATACATGGCTTTTAAGCTGATACGGGATCACTTTGTCCATGAGTCGGCACATCGACTGTGGAGCGTTACATAAGCCAAATGGCATGCGAGAAAATTGGTATAAGGGCCGGTTCGGCACCGTGAAAGCAGTTTTCTGGCGTGAAGCTTGGTCCAATTGTATCTGCCAAAAGGCATCTTTCAGATAAATTTTCGAAATAATGTGTACAGGCGGCAATCGAGAAATGATACCATCGATATTCGGAATAGGGTACGCGTCTTTGATGATAACATCGTTTAATTTTCGGGAGTCCAAGCAGAAACGAACCTTCCCGGGTTTAACAATTAGAACAGCTGGAGAAGACCAAGAAGAGTTCTCCGCCTCTTCGATGACACCTAACTGTAGCATGCGATCAATCTCTTGGCACAATAATTTTTCTCTGGCCGGTGATATTGGGTAATATCGCTGTTTGATTGGAACCGCAGTTCCCGTATCGATCGAATGCTCGATCCAGGTAGTCATACCAAGTCCTTCTTTTTCCAAGGATGGAAAAGTCGAGATGGCCCTCTCTAACCGTTGTTTCTGTATCGGGGTGAGACTGACCAGGTTCGAATCGTCGGAAAATTGAACTTCCTCAATTTTGTTATCGAATGACAATTTAATGCCGAAACAATTCCAAAAATCGAAACCGCAGATGATATTTTGCTGCAAAGATGGAACAAGTAAAAATTCAAAATTTTTGGTTTTATCTTCATACGTTATAGCAAGAACAATCGAACCCACGACCTGTGGATTTTAACCGTCAGCCGTTTTGACGTTGCTGACCAGCTTAATAAACTTATGTGTTGAAATCAACATTTTTGCTGGTCACTGCCGATGCAACTTTTATTTGCCCCACTATCGAGCAGAGCTAAATAATGGGTATTCAAAATTTTAAGGTTGGTATAAGGATGAATATCTGAAGGTTTGAATGATATTGACGAAGTAATAATCTGGCGCAGAGACTTTATTCGTTTCCAATAATGGGACATCCGTACGGACGAACAAGTTTTCGGTGGAGTTGTTTCGCTAAAAATTCTATTTCGAGCCTCGAGGTACTCTTGGAGACGCACATGATAAGGACGAAAACGAGTTGGCTGTGTGAGATTTGATGTTGCCGGAGAGCTATTTTTCAGAATACGAATAGGTTTTAATTCCGAGGTCGAAATTGCGGACGCCCGCCGTTCTGCTGACGAACATCCAGCATCAAGTTTTCCGCTCGGAGATTGCACTGTGGACAAGTTGGTTTATAAACGTTCACTGTTCCACATCCGTAGCAGAAGACTCTTCGTGGTTTAAGGCAAAGTTGGTAACCATGTCCCAGTTCGCCACAATTCCAACACTTCAGCGCATTACTGACTGCGTTGATCTCAACGTCGAGTTCCGGTTCAATGGAATTTTCTACAATTTCCTCGCCAAGAGTTGGAGGTTCAAGCGAAAGTTCCGCAATTTGTCTCCGTGTAGGAATGGGTTACGAAAAGGAATGGCTAACCATGTCTTTGAAATATTTTTCATGCTTTCGAACTTCTCGACGCACCTCAGCAATGTTTCTGAAATTTAAGTGCAACAGCTCAAGTCTTAAGTCCGGTTTCAGGTTCCTCACTACCATTTCCACTAGCTCGGAGTCCAACAATGGTTCTCTAAGTCTATCCGCCAGGCCCATGATAGCTTCCAAGAAGTCATCAAATGGCTCAGAAGATTTTTGTTTTCTCCGGCGAATATCGTCCTTAATCTCAAAATCGGTACTGTCGTCTTTGAACTGTCTACGTAGCGCTCGACACAACTCGGACCATTATATGGTGTCTTCAAGGCGGTGATGCCGCCAAAACCACGTTTGGGCTTTTCCCTCAAACAAAGAATGTACATGTCGACACAAAAGCTCAAAATTTCCATTTAGATGGTTGGTGGTAAGAATATTTATTCGATAAATGAACTCATCGACAGTAAGGCTGTCGGAAGACCCAGTAAATTTTATGTGCCAATGATGGATTGTGTTGGAGACGCGTTCAGCACAAAATGGCATCGTGGCTTGGAAAATATTGACTTGGCCGAGTTCTACAGGGTGGCGCACGAATCGTGCTACAAGAACAAAACGTTATAACTTTTTTTCTAATCAATGTATTTAATTTTTTTTTCTTTTTTTGTATAGATAATTCAATTTTATTTTATTTAACTAATTGGTTTTGAAAATGATAGACCGTAAATGACCTCCATGCTCATTCACGCATATGCGACACCTGATCAGAAAATTATTCATTGTGGCCTGGAGGGTAGCTGTCGGGATCGCCTCAATTATTGTTGTAATGGACTGCTTCAATTCAGTCAAATTCCCCATAAAAAAAAGTCTGGCGCGGTGAGGTCAGGTGACCTTGGGGGCCAACGGAAAGTGGTGTTTCTGGATATTAATTTATTTGGAAATTTTCGTTGGAGCTCCGCCATAACCGGTCTGGCTATATGTGAACTTGCTCCATCTTGCTGGAACCAAATGCTGTTAAAAGGGATAGTCTTCGCCGCAGTTCTGGGTAAAAAAACTCCTTCAACATGTTTAAATAACGGTCCCCATTTACGGTTACTGGTTCACCGTTTTCCTCGAAGAAGTATGGCCCGACAATGCACCTTGATGAAACTGCGCACCACACAGTGACACGTTCTAGGTGCAGTTCCGTCTCATGGAGTATTTCTGGATTAGATTCACTCCATATACGGCAATTTTGCTTGTTTACATTGCCGTTTAGATCAAAATGGGCTTCATCAGACATAAACAAGCAATTTATTAAGTTGTTGTCTTCTTCGGCCATTTGAATCATTTTTTGGCAAAATTCCAGACGAATAGGCAAATCCAGAGGGTTTAATTTGCTTGTAATTTGGAGTTTGTATGGAAACAAGTTTAAGTCATCTTGAATTATCCGTTTTAATGACCGTCTGCTAACTCCAATTTGCGCCGATAAGTTTCGTGTCGAAACGCGTGGATTTGCCTGAATTGCCGATGCTACAGCCGCGATTGTGTCTTGCACCCGAACATAGGGATCTCAAACATGTTTACCAACCTCATAATGGTCCATCTACTCGGGGGAGTGCCGCCAAACTCCCTCCTAAATTCCCTTTGGACGGAAATGATGGACTGTAAAGTATGGTACCGCTGCAATACCCAAATCCTCTTTTCGGTATCCCAAGCATCCATTTTAGTAAATCTAAATACTAATCTGCAAAATAAAAAAAAAAATAAGCCGATTACTCACACAAAAAAAAAAGTTATTACGTTTTGTTTTTGTAGCACGATTCGTGTGCCACCCTGTAGAAGGAATTGGCTCTTCCCTAGCTGGAATGTCAAGGAGATTTTCTCTCGATCGCGTATTTTGGGGTCGATGCCCACCGAGGTTCAGGTTTTGATTCTGAAAGAGATTTTGAAGTTCACCTGAAATGGTGGCAGCAACCTCTTGACGAAAGGTGTTCATGGAATCAGTCACAATTTCTCGCATCCTAATCTCGGAAAGCTGGCCTTCCGTCGGCTTTGGCCGTCTTGGACTAGGGCTATTATCAGATCGAATCGAGACCGGGCATGTTGGATTATTTTCCAAACAAGTACAAATGCAATGACGATTGCGTTGTCTAAGGCTTCCGCCCCAGTAGGATTAGGAGAACCCAAAGGGCTACGTGGTACCATCATGGTGAAGAAAAAAAAACAAAAATTTTCAATTTTTCAGTAGATATATATAAATGGTTCTAAGGCTATTTATAGATGAGACGATATTACAGGTCGTTGTATATAGGTAGTCGCGCAAAAAAAAAAGTATCTGAATAAAGAAATATAATTAATGTTTATGAAGTTGACGATATAAAATTATTACCACGTATAATTCGGTTAGATTCTACCGGAAGATACAAAGATATAGTATATAGTTAAAATTAATTGATTTACGTTTGGATCAGTATAGTATTATCGATCGGCAAGGAATTTTCTTTAAGATATGAAATGGTAATGTGTACGGTAAGATAACCTATAAGGTATTAGATAAGGTAGTCTATAAGGTATTCAATAAGGTAATCGTTAAGGTAATCGGTAAGGTAATCTGTAAGTGTTTGATTAGGTAATCGGTGAGGTAACCAGTAAAGTAACCAATAAGGTAAGCGGTAAAGTTGTCGGTAAGGTAAACGGTAATATGAGCGATAAGATATGTTAATCGGTAAGGTAATCGATAAGCTAAACGATATGTTAAACGGTAAGGTAATCTGTGAGGTATTTGATGAGGTAATCGGTAAGGAAATCAGTAAGGTAGTCGGTAAGGTAATCGCTAAAATATATGTATGGTAATCGATAAGGTAAATAAAAGGTAATTGATAAAATATATATAAGGTAATGGATAAAGTATATATAAGGTAATCGATAAGGTAAAGTAAGATAAACTGTAAGGTAAGATAAGGTAAACGATAAGGTAAACGGTAAGATAAGCAATAAGGTAAGATATTCCCATATTTCTTCATCATCGTAGGCATGCGGCAAAGGCAAACAAAAAAAATATAATTTTTTTTGTTTGCCTTTTTTGTTTGCCTTTAAAAAATATAATTTTTTTTTTTTTTTTAAGGCTAACAATTGAATCACACATCTCCAGTCTAGCTATTACTGAGACTAAATTGAGAAGAAAAAAAAAATTTATTTACGAGGCATGAAAAATGTTCGGTATGATCATCTTCCATTGACATCAAAAATCCAATAAAATTTCAATGACTCATTAGGAAAATTTGAAAACGGAAAACGAAATAAACTTTAAAATGGTTGAGGTGACTTCGTAATATTTCTCGTCACTGAATATAACTCTCCCGGTTAGAATCCAAGATAACCCAGATCTCGGCTATCCTTGAAAAACTTATATGCAAGATGAGAAATACTAGAGAAAAAAAATTTAATTTTACTGATTTTAATCTGTAGAGGTTTGCGCGTTTGAATCGACAAGACAATCGAGAGGGAAAGGAGGGAGCAGGAGGGTTAATAACTGAAACTAAATTGAAAAAAAGAAATTTTATTAAAAAGGTATGAAAAGGTTTTTGGTATGATTCACTTCAATGACTATCAAAAATCTCATAAAAAAAAAACAGAAAAAAAAAATTTTGAAGTGAAGGCATTATATTTCCTACCATTGAACAATATTCTCCCGATCAGAATCCAAGATAACACAGATCTCTGCTATCCTTGAACAAATTTTGTTCAAGATGTGAAATACTGCGTTTGAATTTAAAGCACGGTGGTATGGGAGAGGGAGGGACTGAAAGGGTTAAGAAGCATAAGGGGCTGTTTATGAAGAGCAGCAGTTCAAAAGAAAAAAAAAATCTTTACTTTTTAGGAGCCACACGTTGGTTTTTATCAAACTAGTAACGCTAGTTTTTAGCAAACAGGCCCCACGTTGGGCGCCATTTATTTCTGTAACAAACAAAATTACCCACTAACTTGGCTACGATGGAAATGAGCCAAGTCCCACGGTCTCATCGCGATTTCTGCACACCTTGCTTTGCTTCGGTCGTAGCTCAGGGAAAATGGGAGTGGGGTTGCGTTGGACAGTGGGATGGTGTGGGGGTTACAGATAATAAAAAAAATCAGGTGCAGAGGGTTAAGGGTCTATTCTACCCAAACAAACTCAAGAAAAAAAAAGAACTCGTTGTGACGCGGACTGGTGATGGTGATTCGAATTGTGGGAGGGGAGGAGGTGTTGTTTTCCCCACCCGGTCTTCACCCACCCAACCTTCTCCAATTTAGATACTTTTTGGAGCCCTCTTCAAACCAATGCCTAACTTATTTGCCCCGCCGCATTACCTCTGATGATGAAGAAATGAAAGGGTTTTTTTTTTTCTTTACAAAAACATGTTACGATAATTTATTAAATTAGTTCATTATTTCGTTCATCTATATATATAAAAAAGGAGCTTATGTTTGTAAGGCCGCAAGAGACTCCTAAACTACTTATCCGATTAGCATGAAAATTTGTGTATAGAAATTTTTTGGTACGGTGCGTGTTTGTGGGCTATCAATTTTGATTCACCTTGAACACCAGAGGGCGCTGTAGTAAAAATTTTTTACAAAACTGCCTAAAACTCATAAACTGCTAATGCGATTAGAATTAAAAGTGGTATACAGTGGGTTTATGTACGTTGAGTGTTCTGCTGCTATCGTTTTCTACCTATCTTGAACACCAGAGGGCGCTATAGTACAAATTTTTTACAAAACCACCTAAAACTCCCAAACCGCTTATGCGATTAGAATAAAAATTGGTATATAGTAGTTTTCAGGTACGATGAGTTTTTTAGCACTTTCTTCTTTGAACCACCTTGGACACCAGATGGTGCTGTAGTACAAATTTTTTACAAAATCGCATATTTTTAGTTATTTTCTTAGGTTACATGTGCAAATATTTACGAAATATAAAATATTTCTTAAGTTCAGTAAAATTAAAAAAATGTCCGTTATTTTGATATCAAAAACATGAACATATCTTGAAAACTATGAAAAATTTTACTACAACGATATATTTAATGCAACATCGTTACACAAAATTACGAAAAAAAAACAATCAGATATTCAATTTTGTGACTTTCGATTCAAATATCTCCGCTGCTTTTTTTTATATTGTGTTAAATTTTTTTTTGTCGTAAAGCTTCATCAAAGTACTATGAAACCCTTATTGCAAAAATACCGTTAGTCGAGTAAATATATTTTAAATATTTGTTTTTAAAAAAGGTCTGAAATATTGGAGTTTTCCTCAAAAACAGACTCACAAATTATTTTTGTTGTAAAAATAATTCAAACTCAAATTCACAAATTTTTAAGTCTATTCAAAAGTTATAACATTTGCAAGTAAAAATTGTTTCAATTTTACGCAAAAATTAAAAACTATTTTTGTGATTCAAAAAGCAAGGCCTACCCCTAGATCCTTTCGAACAAAGTTTTTTTTCCAATATTGTGGTTTCATATTTTTGAATAAATTTACAAGCTAAAATATTAATTTATTAAAAAAAATTTTCTCAGTATCTCTTACCAATCAAAAGTTATAGCCAATAACCTATATCCATATCATTTCCGGTCTGCTTGCTTATCTAAATCTATATATATAAAAAAGGAGCTTATGTTTGTAACTATGCAATAGACTCCTAAACTACTTATCCGATTAGCATGAACATTTGTGTATAGAAGTTTTTTGGTACGGTGCGTGTTTGTGGGGCTATCAATTTGGATCCACCTTGAATACCAGAGGGCGCTGTAGTACAAATTTTTTACAAAACTGCCTAAAAGTCACAAACCGCTTATGCGATTAGAATAAAAAGTGGTATACAGTGGGTTTCATGTTTGTTGAGTGTTTTGCTGCTATCGTTTTTGGCCTATCTTGAACACCAGAGGGCGCTATGGTAAAAATTTTTTACAAAACCACATAAAACTCCCAAACCGCTCATGCGATTAAAATAAAAATTGGTATATAGTAGTCTTCAGGTACGATGAGTTTTCTAGCACTATCTTCTTTGAACCACCTTGGACACCAGATGGTGCTGTAGTACAAATTTTTTACAAAATCGCATATTTTTAGTTGTTTTCTTAGGTTACATGTGCAAATATTTACAATATATAAAATATTTCTTAAATTTAGTAAAATTAAAAAATATCCGTTATTTTGATAGCAAAAACATGAACATATCTTGAAAACTATGAAAAATTATACCACAACGATATATTTAATGCAACATCGTTACACAAAATTACGAAAAAAACAATCAGATATTCAATTTTGTGACTTTCGATTCAAATATCTCCGCTGCTTTTTTATATATTGTGTTAAATTTTTTTGTCGTAAAGCTTCATCAAAGTACTATGAAAACCTTATTGCAAAAATACCGTTAGTTGAGTATATATGTATTTTAAATATTTTTTCAAAAAAGGTCTGAAATTTTTGAGTTTTCCTCACAAAAAGTTTTGTTGTAAAAATAATTTAAATTCAAGTTCGCAAATTTTCAACTCTATTTAAAAGTTATAACATTTATAAGTAAGAGTTATTACAATTTTACGCAAAAATTAAAAACCATTTTTGTAATTCAAAAAGCAAGGCCTACCCCTAGATTTTTTCGAACAACATTTTTTTTCCAATATTGTGTTTTTATAATTTTGAAAAAAATATACAAGCTAAAAAATTAATTTATTAGAAAAAATTATCTAAGTATCTCTTGCCAATCAAAAGTTATAGCCAATAATGTTTATCCAAAATATATATACAAAAAGCAAAACGCTGTCTGTGTAATGGCTGGAAACTTCAAAATTACTTAGCCGATAGAGCTGAAATTTTGGCAGTATGTTTTTTTCAAGTACGAGATGGCTTAAATTTCTTTCACACCCCCTTTTACCACCCACAAATCAATACAAATGCTATATTTCCTACGGTTTTCGTCGATTTGGCTACATTTTGGTAATTTAGTCTGTATGCTTACTTTCGGCAACTGTACTAAAACAGGGTAATGTCCATCTACTAGAAAACTGGGATGAGCATTATATAAGAGGGTGTGGCTCCGCCCATACAGTTGAAATTTGTATTATCGAATAGCTTTGAAAATAAAAGTAGCAATACTTACATACAAACTCAAAATGGAGTTACTATTTGGTGATCTCCTGCTACTGGGAAACTGTAACGGGCAGTGGAATATAACAGTGGTGTCCAACTATGAGTCTAAGAAAAGTTTTGATTACACCTATTATGTTCCCATATAGTTGCAAGGTGCAGCAACGCGCGCCGGGAAAAGGCTAGTTATTTATATTATTTGTACTTTATCTAAGATACAAGTGTATAACTAGACTAAGAATTACTTTTATCTCATTAAACTCATACAAATTAAACAAGTAAAGTTTCGTTAAAAAAAAAAATAACCAATAAACAAAAATCTGAAAATTTTGTTTGAATTTCTATATTAAATAGATTTAAATTGGTTTACTTGATTTTAAAATTTTATTTTTGTTTTTCTTTTGTCTTATTTGTTTTAATTACATTGGCTTCAGTTGTATTAATTTAAGTGGTCGGATTTTTTGTTTTTATGTTATTTAAGTTCGTTTTTATTTACGATTATTTCGATAATTTTAAGCAGCCTTTATGTTAGTGATAATTTAGGTTTAATTTCCGTTTATTGCAATAATCTTTAAAATCAGTTTTTGTTTACGTTAATTTGATTTCGTTTAACTTCATTTCCACGATTTTAAGGCTCATTTCATATCATGTTAAGTTAGTTTTTTTTTTTTTTTTTTTTTAACAATTATTATTTAACTTTTCCATACTTAAGTTCGTTTTAATGTTTATTATTTGTCTAATATAATGAGATTTGTAATTTTCATTCTCTTCATTTTCCCTTATTTTTATTTTATTTATATATATTATGCATATAATATATTAATAGTTTAAAATTTTTTTTTTCTTTTCTGTAAGCAACATGCTTGTGATTTGGTTTCCATTTCATATTTATAAAAATTTCTTACTTTTTTTTTCATAACAAAATAACAAATATTTAAACATATATATATATTATATACAATAATGTGAGTTTGCTTTTAAATTTCAAAATATATTTTCAAAGAATATAGCATATGTCTGTATGTTTAATGCCTGTGTTACTAATCTGTATTAATTCAGTCTGTTTTGAAGAAGTATTTATACGTTTTTCAATACTTAAAATAATTTATAACTAACATACAAGAGCAATTTTTATTTCATATTCACAATATTTAATATTCATTATTTTATGAAAACGGTTTTATTCTAGTGCTCAAGAACTCCTACCATGTGTTTTTGATGCTCTAATAATTTAATAATTGTTGCTCTTAATACCATGAGCTTATTCTTATTTTTTTTTTGTCAAAATTTACTTTAAGTTTAAATTTGTCGCAATCAAAGCTTAATGTTAGGGAAAAATAATTGCTCACTAATAAGACACTTAATTTGTTTTTGCAAGCCATAATTTAAACTAACAATTTTTAATTTAAATCAACATCAATCTACTTCATTACCTTACATGATTAAATGTTGGGCTTTGTGTTGTTGCTGTTGTTACCATTGAGGATGATTCTGCTTCTCCAGTTCCTGCTGCTGATGTTGTTCCTGCTGCTGATGTTGTTACTGCTGCTGATGCTGCTGAGGATGTGGTGGTGGATTCTGTTGTAGCGAATGTTGTTGCTGTTGATGCTAGGCACTTATGCCCGAGCTACTGGACTGCGTTATTGTTGCAGCGGATGTTGTTACTGCTGCTGATGTTGCTGGACGCTTGTGCCCGAGCTACGGCTGTTGCTGCTTTTAGTTTCGTGCACTTTCAATGCAGCTGCATTAATTGCTGTTGTTGTTGTTGCTGTTATTGTTGCTGGTGCTGGCGTTGGTGTGTGTGCAGATTCGATTGCAACTGTTGTGTCTGAGTCGGCTACTGTGGCTGTGCTACTTGCAAGGCCTGTGGATGAGCTACCGCTGTGTAACTGCTGCTGTGTTGGCCTTTGCACTTCGTTTACTCTTGATGCGAACAATCAATTTTTCTGCTTGATGTTAAAATTCAAGATTTCACTGTTTTTCTAGTAATTACTTGCTTAGCTTCATGTGAGTGTGTGTGTGTTTGCACTATTTCATTGTAGTTTTTGCAACTTGTCCGGGCATTTGTCGTCCACCTTTTCTTTTTTTTTTTTTTTTTTTCTTGTAGCTACTTTATTAGCGTGACCGACGGAATTGCATTTTCATCATTTTGGTTTTTAATCCAATTTAACAGGAATGCTCTCCTTTCACATATGAATCCACTGTACGCACACAAATTCACTTGGATGATGCCAAATAATGTTGGCCACAATTCAAGGAAATGTTTTCCAATTGTTTATAATCAATAAACATGCGAATAAATTGTTTTAATCGAAATAAAATAAATTATTAATGAATAAAAATGCAGAGCGCATCGCCAAGCACACACAATCGTGGGGACACCAACGCCACCAACGAACCAAACAGAATCTCCTTTTTTCTCGGCTGCTCTGCTGCAGCATCGTTTTTCGTTCACTTCGTTAATTTTTTCCTATCTTTTCAACTGACACGCGAACAGGGCTGGCACAGGCATGCATAAAGGTGTGATCACACTGCATAATATGGCGTTCACACGTGAATACACGTAGTTACGCGTAGTTATTTTCTCGTTATACCTGTGTTAGGAGTTTAATCGTTCGTTAAGTCGTCGTCAAGATGGTGTTTGGTGCACAACTTCGGACAAGATCCGATAGGCATAAATTTAGAACGTCCATTTTTATTGGCTAATGCCGGCTCAAGCACGTGCTGGCCATGTTGAAATTTTCTGTACCTGTCGAACCTGTCCAGGGAGGAAATTTAAATTTTTCAGCTGCGTACAGCCGCGTGTATCCACCGGTAGATGGCGCTAGTCAAACAAAAATATAAATATGTATAAGAAAAAAAATATGAAGCTACATCGTGAAAGTGGCCGTTGTGTCGTGTCAGTTCCCTGTCCAAGTTTGAATTCAAATTCGAATTCACATTTGAGCACGGAACCAAAACTTCACTTCCGATGATCTGTCACGAAGACAACACCAACATATCCGGTCGGACAAGAAACAAACGTTGGACAAGAAACAAACTCGACTTTTGAATTTGAATTCAAACTCGCCGTTGAACATGGAGGTCACCATCGATCGCCATCTTGAACTGTCACAAGGCAAAAAAAATATTTTTGTGTCATGTCAAGGGAGGTGTTCTGAAGACTCAAAAGCTGTCAAACTTCGCAAATCGAGCTGTCAAAGAATTGGAAAGTGGCTTGGGAGGTGTTCAGAAATTTGGACACAAGCCGTCCCTCACAATTTTGAACAAAGCAAGCTAGCACAGGATAACTTTTGGAACTCAAATGGATTGGAGCGGTCTCGAAGTTGTTTTCTGCTTCTTGCTGGCAGCACATCATCTTCGTCGTCACTATAAATTTTAAAATTTAAAATTAAATTAAATTAAAATTAAATTTTACACAATAAATAACTTTGGTAGCAAATAATCTAATTTGTCTTGTTTTGCTTGTCAGCTGATAGCTACCAGTTGCACTGTTGCCACTATTTACAAATATTAATTTGTGGTACTTTTTAATTGCTGTGGGAAAAAGCCATTCCTTTGATACAGTTCCGCTTCTTAGTATTTCGCTCCCTATTTATGTTTTGTTTAGTCAAAAAATATATTTATGATTTATTTACTTATGAATTATGCACTTTTTAAAATGTAAACGTCGTATTTTGGTATTTTTGCCGTAGTTTTAATAGATGTGGGATTTTCGTGATATTAAATTACTGTGGGAAAAATTGTGTTTTATGATAATTTGTAGTGGCAACTTGTCACAATAAGTAACAAACTCCACATACTTTCCACAATCAAGTGAAACAAAAATGTATTGTTGTGAACCATGATAGCGCATTTCTGCTGTGTCTTCTCGATTGTTGTGCCTACTTGGGCTTTCGTTCGAAATTGCACAACGAGTAGACGTGTTTCTTTTGGTGTCAGCTAAGTAAACATGTTACAATTGATATTTACACTTTAAAAACCTACTTCAACTACTTATCACGCTGCTTGTAATTCACCTTCGTGTCGTGATATTGAATTTTTGCTAAACTGCAGATTAACCGACAAAATTTATAATATAAAGTTTAATCTCAACTTATTATGTCTGTAATTAAAAACACACGTAGTGCTACAAGCATTCGCAAAAATGTTGCTCCGGTGACATCACTTGGCGCTAGTCGACCTGATGACTCAGCACCCACAACTGCAGCTTTGATGTCGGGATATTGGAGCCTGCAGCTTAATATCATTCGAGAGAGCATTGTCGACCAGCTTACTGGAGCGATAACTGCATCGGAGGAGAGGGTGATGCAGAGAATCGGCGAAGTGTCAGCTGGGCTTTCCAACATGAAGTCAACCATAAAAAAACTTGGTGAGAAAGTTACTATCGTTGAAGCTGCGTATGTTGAACTTAGTGTGTTAAAAGAGAACATGCAAAGAAATGAAAAACGAACTCGAAAAATACAAAGCAACTGCGGACACAAAAACAACGCACTCTACTATGCTGAACGTTGAAGTTAAAGCCCTGAAGTCTCAACTGGAAGCCTATGAGAGTGGCTCTATCGCAACAGACGTCGTCATAAATGGTATTCCCTCTGCTACTGAAGATAATCTCAGCTGCATTTTTAACAGAGTTTACTCTCTGATTAATTGCGACTCTATAAGACTACGTGATATTTTTAGTGCGCCTGCCAAAATTTTGTTGCGCCTGCAACAAAAATGCAATGATCATTGCTAAGCTTGCGACTGCTTATGACCGAAATTGCCTATTAAAAGCTATTGCTGCATTCCGCAGAAGTAATAAGAGGCAGCTCACTCTCAGGGATATCGGGTGTGGGGGAGGTGAACATTTCTATATCCACGAAAGCTTGACCAAAACAAAGAGAGCGTTGACTGCGCCGCGGGTCTTATTAGATAGCTGTTAAGTCTTAACTATTTTATTTTTTGTGTTTATTTATTGCGTTTTGTTAATATGTTTATTATTTTTGAAAATTTACTTTATTTCATTTCACTTTACCGGCATCATCTTGCCAAATCTATATTCTCTTCTCTGTCCTCATATCTGTCCCTTTCTCATCAAAGCTATTATTTTCTTTGTTGCTGTATCTATTGCATGTTTGTGTTGGTTCGTTGTAAGTTTATTATGCTACATTCTGATGTATTGTCTAGTGGTGCTGTGAATAATCATAAGACCCTAATCAATGCTTTGTGTAAACAGCGCATCGGTTTAAATGTTGTTTACTTTAATGCTCGGAGCTTAAATGGATTAAAGCTTGATAATTTTAGATACATCTTTGAAAACTCTCTTGTTGATGTCGTTGAAACTTGGTTCAAGAGTGATATTCCTGACTCCTACTACAATTTAAATGGCTTTAATAATTTTAGTAATGATAGGTGCGGTAGAAGAGGTGGTGGGGTAGCTGTGTTTTGTAGGTCCAATCTTAATGTAAAATATGTCAAAAAAGGCATGTCCGACGATGCATGTGAGTTTCTAAATTTATTTATTTATTTTTTTAATCTTAATATTTGTATACGGCCTTTTCGTTATTTATATTGAAAACAAATTTTTCGAGCTCTAGGCCAAGCATGTTGACAACAAGACAACATGAAGAACAAAGAAGGCAACAACCAACAACAACGGCTCTGTATAGAGCAAATCACACAGCTTGACTCTATACAGTTGTGTATTATTTTTTATTTATTTATTTTTTTATTTAAAATTTTAAACAGTAAGACTACAAGATATCTTTTAGCGTACAGCAGTGAGACATTTATCATCAACAGAAAACATTAAATAAAAAATAACAAAATTGCTTAATGCTAAATGCTATAATAAAAAAAAGATTGAATATTATATAATTTAAAACTCATAAGTAAATGTTAGAATAAAAAAAATTATAGTAAAACTTAACTAAGTAATTTAATATTACTAAGGGAGGGAAAAGCCCATGAGGATAAAATGAGAATAAGTAATAGAATAGAGAAGATATTTAGAAAGAAAAGAAGGTCATAACAGAAGCTTTAAAATTGTTCGTATTGAAAATTGATTTTATATTTAGAGGAAGTAAATTCCATAACCTAATGGCGTTAATGAAAAAGAGCCGTTTAGAGCCGTATTGTGGAAATTTTTGATCAATATTGCAAAATATTAGTATCATGTGCTTACAATCCTCATCGTTGTTATAAAGGGTGATTTTTTTGAGGTTATGATTTTCATGCATTAGTATTTGACAGATCACGTGGGATTTCAGACATGGTGTCAAAGAGAAAGATGCTCAGTATGCTTTGACATTTCATCATGAATAGACTTACTAACGAGCAACGCTTGCAAATCATTGAATTTTATTACCAAAATCAGTGTTCGGTTCGAAATGTGTTTCGCGCTTTACGTCCGATTTATGGTCTACATAATCGACCAAGTGAGCAAACAATTAATGCGATTGTGACCAAGTTTCGCACTCAGTTTACTTTATTGGACATTAAACCAACCACACGAATGCGTACAGTGCGTACAGAAGAGAATATTGCGTCTGTTTCTGAGAGTGTTGCTGAAGACCGTGAAATGTCGATTCGTCGCCGTTCGCAGCAATTGGGTTTGTGTTATTCGACCACATGGAAGGTTTTACGCAAAGATCTTGGTGTAAAACCGTATAAAATACAGCTCGTGCAAGAACTGAAGCCGAACGATCTGCCACAACGTCGAATTTTCAGTGAATGGGCCCTAGAAAAGTTGGCAGAAAATCCGCTTTTTTATCGAAAAATTTTGTTCAGCGATGAGGCTCATTTCTGGTTGAATGGCTACGTAAATAAGCAAAATTGCCGCATTTGGAGTGAAGAGCAACCAGAAGCCGTTCAAGAACTGGCCATGCATCCCGAAAAATGCACTGTTTGGTGTGGTTTGTACGCTGGTGGAATCATTGGACCGTATTTTTTCAAAGATGCTGTTGGACGCAACGTTACGGTGAATGGTGATCGCTATCGTTCGATGCTAACAAACTTTTTGTTGCCAAAAATGGAAGAACTGAACTTGGTTGACATGTGGTTTCAACAAGATGGCGCTACATCCCACACATCTCGCGATTCTATGGCCATTTTGAGGGAAAACTTCGGAGAACAATTAATCTCAAGAAATGGACCGGTAAGTTGGCCACCATGATCATGCGATTTGACGCCTTTAGACTATTTTTTGTGGGGCTACGTCAAGTCTAAAGTCTACAGAAATAAGCCAGCAACTATTCCAGCTTTGGAAGACAACATTTCCGAAGAAATTCGGGCTATTCCGGCCGAAATGCTCGAAAAAGTTGCCCAAAATTGGACTTTCCGAATGGACCACCTAAGACGCAGCCGCGGTCAACATTTAAATGAAATTATCTTCAAAAAGTAAATGTCATGGACCAATCTAACGTTTCAAATAAAGAACCGATGAGATTTTGCAAATTTTATGCGTTTTTTTTAAAAAAAAAGTTATCAGGCACTTAAAAAATCACTCTTTAGTATAGCCAGTTAGTTGGTAAACTAATCGAATATGACTTCTTTTTTGTTTGTGGTGATTTCAATGTAAATTTGTTGCATAATGACTCTGTTAGTGATAACTTTCATTAAAACTATATTATTGTAATGTATTAGCACATGAAATCGAAATAATTATTTGCACCACTGTAATTTACTGCAGTTATAATATATATATATATAATATATAAAAATATATGAATATACTATACACATCATACATACTCATACATATTATTAAATATGAATTATTAATATACCGTTTGTTGGTCATGCGACAATTTGGAGTTTGTTCTTGTACAGCTTCGTTAGTGTTAAGATATAACTATAGTGTATAAGTTAATAAAGAAATATTAAAAATTAAAAACTTCGTTTCGCTTGAGAACATAAGAATTATCATATTCTATAGTAATTTAATTAATGAATAAGCTCCAAAATCAGTCAATTTAACCCAGAATCTATTGTATATGTGATTCCAATTAGAAATCGTTTGGACCTTCTTTAATGATCTAACTCAATACGGCCATGAGTAAATGTTTCTGTATTACAATACAATTTTCTTTTAATATATTAGAGGTTAGACTTACGCAGTCTTTATGGCTGAATTACAATACTGCGTTAGGTCGGTCGGCCTTTGACAGCTAGACTAGAAACAATGGGTTCTTATGAAGCAACACAAAATATTATTATTTTATTGAGATGCTAAGCCCTAAGGCTTTATAGCATTTTAAAAATTCAACAATTTGTTTGATTAACTTAAACACTATACAATTCATTATACATTTAATTATTAATTTAAAGGATTTCAGATATAATATACATACTAAAAATGATGTAAGGTTGTATATATTCCGGATCAACATCTTGATATTAATAGATCAATTGATTAGAGCAGTGCTCACATATGTGAGGCTGATAACCAAGTTCTATAATGTGTGTAGGAACAGGGATTAGAGCAAAGCTCACATATGCAAGGGTAGACGGACGGGGTCTACCTCCGGCATATGCCAGGCGAGACGGACATGGTCTCGGTCTGGATAATCATGTTTGAATGTAATCAGCTTGGTGTAAAATTCCCAGGTATGATGTGAAGTTGCATATTCCGGATCATATATTTAGAGCATCGATCCCATATGTGAGGCTGATAATCAAATACTATTCTGATGTATGTATGTAGATTCATGTAAACAGGGATTAGAGCAAAGCTCACATATGCAAGGGTAGACGGACGGGGTCTACCTCCGGCATATGCCAGGCGAGACGGACGTGGTCTCGCTCTGGATAATCATGTTTAAAATAAATCAGCTTGATAGTATTGCCAAACATAGCCAGGAAAATATAAAGTATTCTTGGGAGAGCATAATCCAAATCAACCTCGGTACTGGAGATAATCTAGAATTTTAAGTTTAATTGAGTATATGGATTCATTTAAAGAGATTACATCTGAAACAAAATTAAAGTCACCACAAGCACTTCTCAGCGGTTCATTTTGCAAGTAGTTTGTTCTACAAAAGTTCATGTAAAGTAATTCAAAAGATCTTCTAGGACGAATAGGAATATTAAAATAAATTTTACTTAATAAATATGGACTGTCAACATATCCATGCAGAAGTTTAACAATCCAGCTTACATTAAGCATAGTTCTGCGATTTTTTAAAGTAGGAAGATTTAATAGCTGTAATCGATATTCATAAGGTGGAAGATGAAAGTCAGTTCTGCAGTATAAATTGCTTAAGCAGAACAGAAGAAATTTTTTCTGAACTGATTCAATGTCGTCAATGTAACAACAATATCGTGGACACCATATAATTGAGGCATATTCTAAGATAGGCCGCACTAGTGAAGTGAACAAAGATTTCGTAATAAGGGGATCATTAAACTCTTTTGCCCATCGTTTGATAAATCCTAGGGTACTATTTTCTCTATTTATTATTTTAGTTATATCAATATGAAAGCGAAGTTTAGGATCCATGGTAACTCCAAGATCATGGAAACTATCTAGAGATTCTAGTGTATAGTCGCAGATTTTGTACATGCTTCTAAGCCATGGCTTACGCGAGAAGGTCATGTGTTTACATTTTTTCATATTGAGATTCATATGATTTATTTTGCACCAGTTATAAAGATTATTGATGTCAATTTGTAAGAATTTGGCATCATTTTCATTTTTGTAAGAAAGAAATAGTTTGACGTCGTCAGCGTACATCGAGACGTTAGAATGCAATATTATAGTTGGCAAATCATTTATGAAAAGTAGAAAGAGAAGAGGCCCGATGTGACTCCCTTGGGGCACTCCTGAGGTAACCGGGAACTCGTAAGATTTCACGAGTTTAAATAAAACAGATTGAGTTCTATTACTGAGATACGATTCAATCCACCTCACCAGTTGTATGGGAAATCCGATAAGAGATAATTTTAAAACTAAGAGTTTGTGATTTACAACATCAAAAGCTTTACTAAAATCCGTATAGATGACATCTGTCTGAAGACCTTTTCCAAAATTCTCTATGGTCTTAGATGTAAATTCAAGTAGGTTAGTGACAGTCGATTTTCCACAAAGAAATCCATGTTGACATGGAGACATCAAAGACTTTACACTATGTGATAATTGTGATGTAACAATTGCCTCAAAAAGTTTGGGCAAAGTACTTAATTTAGCAATTCCACGATAACTATCAATTAAAGACCTGTTACCAGATTTATGCAACGGAATAATAAATGAAGATTTCCATGCAGCTGGAAAATAACAAGATTTTAAAAATGAAGTAAAAAGTAAAGTGATAGGCTTTACTAATTCTTTTTTTTTTTTTTTTTTTTTTTGGATTCGCCCGGAGGTAAGAAATCTTCATAGATACGTATGACCCGCGCCATACGCATGCACGATTTACATTCTAAGAAGTTCCCGGATCAGCCGGACTGATAGAATGCACCTACGTGCTAAAACTTACCACCTGTTGGCAAATAATAGCCTCCACTAAGCACAATTGCTTGGCCTTTCAGCGGAAATTAAAATTAAATAAAATTTGAGAATTTTTTGTGCTTATGTAAACTTCATAAACATCATCGAATAAAAGCACATTCTTCATAATACGAAGCAATACAAGACAACATCCAAAGTTATTTATTAGACCATATATAACCGCATTTATTATTGTTGTGCAGGCACAATATATTTATATATTCGGGTCACTAAAATAAGGGAACACCGAGCTAAAGTTATTATTTGGATATGCATTTGGGCCAACGCAGGTAAAAACTTGTATGGAAAAGAGATAAACTCTGACACACCAAGCCAAGAGACACGGTATACATGGTCAAATAAGGAAGAACTAAAGATCTAAAATAATTTCATGAAAAAATAAAGCAACGAAACTGAATAAAACGAAAACTTAAAGTATCTATCATATTCGATGATGCTTATTTGTTAAATCGTAAAATCTACACAATTATCGCGAGTTATATTTGTTATAATAAGGAATGCGTTAAGTATTCAAATGTAATATAATTTTGCGTTTTAAGACATCCACCGAGTCAGAAAAATTTATCAAGTTCAAGTTGCCATTAAAATCACTACACATACATCGCAAAGGGTCGTGAAGGGCATAATTAGAAGTGCAGTGACTCAACTTAAAAAGCTGGAAATGTCTGGCTCCGCTCCTGGGGATGTTGAAGTTTAATGAAGAAAGGAGGTATTGTGAGTCTATATCACCACTGAGTAATTTGTATAAAAAAGAGACATTGAGCATAATTCTTCTGCTTCTTAAGGAAGGCAGGGAAATAATTTTGAGGCGTGTTTCATAAGGGGGAAGAATAATATTGGGGTTCCAACGATAATGTAAAGCAAAAAGTAAGAATTGTTTTTGAACCGATTCTAATGCATCGATGTGGACATTGTATTGAGGGTTCCATATTACGGATGCATATTCAAGAATTGGTCTAACAAGAGAGGTATAAAGTATTTTAGTAGTGAAAGGATCGTTGAATTCTTTAGCCCATCTTTTAATGAAACCAAGGACACCTCTAGCCTTATTTACCACCAAATTAACTTGAAGATTGAAACGAAGTTTAGGATCCATAATTACACCTAAATCAAGAAAACTGTGTACAATTTCTAAATTAGTATTATTTATAGTGTAATTTATACTATTAGCAATTCGACGTGAGAATGTCATTTGCTTACATTTTTTTAAGTTTAATTTTAAAAGGTTAAAATTACACCACTCAACTAGACTGTTTAAATCCGATTGTAAGAGTTGTTGATCTTCAGGCGATTTGTAAGTTAGGATTCTTCGCAACAGTATTTCAATATGCATGAGGGTATATTGTCGGGACCGCTTTTATAAGAAGATTTAAGATCTCTTAAGTAGGCTAGAACTGTACTAGTATCAACTATTGGGAGACAAATATCACCAGATTGAACATAATGGGGATAGCTGCCATTATTAAAAGGAGATGATGAATAAGTCGACTTGAAAAAAATCAGCAAAAAGGTTGCAGATACTATTGTCATTATCGGATTCCACATTATTGTATTTCATAAAAGAAGGATAGGAATCAATTTTGCGTTTTGTGTTAACAAAGCTCCAGAATGATTTTGCATCAGACTTAATGTTTAGTTTAACTTTTGTGAGGTAGATGTTATAGGATTGCTTGCACAACTGTTGGTAACTATATTTAGTCGAAGTATAACGTGCAATATAACATATCGTCGTTCGCAAATTATTGTGTTCTATATGACAAAAATGTTTTTTTGGTAAATCAAGTTTAAAGTTTAGTAAAAAACTGAACCGAAAAATCTGCCGCGATTTTCTTACCAATGAAAGTTCAAGAGTCTGTGGTTTTTTCTGTCAAAAAAAATTTTCATCTTTGGAAGCGTTTTTTAGAGTAAGATGCGTTTAAAAAAAAATAATTTGTTCTATATGCACTTATTTACGAAACTATTCTTGTTTTATAGCATATAGAACAAAATGTAATATGTCTTGGAGAAATGAAAAGCAATGTGATTTCACTCAATAAAAACTTTATTTCATATATTATAATATTAACTTAATTTTAAACTTAATCTTATAAATATGTTCTTATGAGTCCACTTAAATCAATACCTGTTAATTTCTTAAAAGGTAAGTTTTGACTACAAAATCAAGTAAAAAATTAACCAAATTCATTTGACTTCGATTCCACGAAGTTCATGCTTGATTTACGGAGATTTTTTTATTGAAGCGAGTTTGTTAAAAAGACGAAGACAAAAAAGTGTACCTATATTTTAACTTGTATTAAACAAATTATTAAGGGTATTCACGGGTTGATGCGAAAATGCAAGATTGCGAATTTTTTCTTCATTCCAACAACAAACAAATTAGAAGTAATTTTGCAACTCTTCTTGAATTACGCACTGCTCAAACAGCTGATTCATGTTATGGGTGTTTTCAAGCATAGTTGCCATCTGGGTAAAACTTTAAACAGGCTAAGTTTTTACGTTGTTTCAAATAAGTAAAGTTACAATATTGATGTTCACGCGTTAGTGCGAAAAATATGTTGCATTTTCGCATTCTTGCAATTCGCATCAACCCGTGAATACCCCTATTGTAGTATGCCACTGCATCAAGCGATAAAAAGTTGTATAAACTTTTCACATCATTTACTTTCTCCAATGATATCTTCTTATCTATTGCTTATCCATTCTTATTCTTAGTATTGTTGTGTTTAACGTCCGTGGCCTCCGTGCTTTCCGCAAGGAGAAGAGAGACCAGAGACGGGAGAGCGAGTAAAAGATATTTAGTTTAAGTTTGTTAATTTTATTTATTTTACAACATAGGCCCGCTGTCTAGGCGAGGCTGCGACCAATGTTGTGTTTTACTTAAGTATTTATTAATATTTTATTTTAACTAAAAGGCCCGCTGTCTAGGCGAGGCTGCGACCTTATTAGTTGTTTATTCTTATAACTCTAAAAACGCTCTCTGTCCATTTCTGCGCCGGCGACGGGTTTATAAAGGAAAATCCTCACTTTCCAAAGAGGTTCCTTTCTTCCAGAAACTCCCACAATTCCCATAATTTCCAATAAGTGGAAATTATGTATCGACCCTACCCAATCAAAACATTACATGTCATACATAAAATCTTTGCATTTATTTACATATTACTTCCCCTTTCGCGATACGTGATCACGTACGTCTTACATGTTGCGTAGCTGCAGGCATTGCACTTTGCGAGCAGCGCAGCAACTAGGGTAGGTAAATGATCGCTATTATGCTGACCGTGCAAGCTAATGCCGATGCACCCAAACAGTTCATTGCTTTGTTTTTTGTTGTCGCCGACGTTGTAGTCGGAAACACTTGACAACTAAAAACAAGCAATGGTTTTGTTTATTTTGGTAATTTTAAGCGTGCGCTAAAATTAGGTCAGTTTTTCATTAACGCCAGCAATTCGAGTCACTGCACTTGAATTGGGTCTTGGTCGTTCATGGAAATAATAGTCATAAATTTTGCCAGCAAATGCCGAGGCAATATTTATTGATATTTATGTATGTGTTTTAAAGAGAATCGATTGAAGATTCTGGCTTTGTGTGAGGTCGGGCTGTACAAAGTGTACAGGGTAATGTTGTGCGGGTCACAACATCCCTCCCCCCTTATAAAAGAAAATTTTTCTCCTTGAAGAGGTTGAAAAATTTTCTGTCGCGTTACTGACCGGTTGAGCAGAAATGAGCATAGGGTATTTACATTGTTTGTAAAACTTAAATATATGTACATTATTAATTTTCCAATATGATATGTATATAGTTTATGCATTGTAAATGAATATTTTACTATTTTACAGCGTTAAAAATTATGCGTAATATTAAAAGGAAATTGAATTAAAATTTATTATATGAATTTAATAAAAATTTTTTATAGAACTTATTATTTTTTTTTTTTTTTTTTTTTTTTTTTTTTAATTACATAGTTTATATATATATTTTTCTTTTTGTTGAACTCTTTTTTTTTTTTTTTTTTTTCGTTTGTTATTAAAATGTTTAAAAAAAAATTTTTTTTTTTTTTTTTTTTTTTTTTTTTTATTCATATTTGAAAGCTTTTGCGATAGAAAGATTTTTATATTTTTTTTTTTCATACATAAAAATAGCTGAAAGTTCTTTTGAGAGAAGAGAAAAAATTGTCGTAGTTTTATTGCTTAAAATCGTTTGGCAATATTTTTATTTTCATCTACCAAAATTGGAGGGAGAACAACAAAGTCTTCGTTACGTTTTGGAAAACTATACGGAAAATATGTTTTTCCCTAATCTTTAAAAAATGGCTAGTCAGAAACTCCAGCAAGCTAACTAAAAATTTGTAAAAATTATAATGGGTGTATTGATTTAAGGTGTTTGCTGTGTTTTCAGTTATATAAAAGTGTTTTGTGTATATGTGTTATTTGTGTTTTTAATTACTTTGACTTTGTTGTAAATGTTGTGTTTAAATGGACCGTCAAATGTTGTTTTTTTTTAATCAGAAAAAAGTTTTAAATTATTATTATGTATGACTTTAATTTTGTTACGCATTTTTATGGCAGTG
The DNA here is from genome assembly GCA_943735915.1 of Pherbina coryleti. Classification (NCBI taxonomy): domain Eukaryota; kingdom Metazoa; phylum Arthropoda; class Insecta; order Diptera; family Sciomyzidae; genus Pherbina; species Pherbina coryleti. The sequence continues at coordinate 102,091,271 of OX030951.1, forward strand.
TTTTCGGGTGATACTATTTTAATTACTTCGTATGGACCTTCCCATAGAGATGAAAATTTATTCTTCCTGGTTTGGTTTCTAATCAAAACTTTTTCACCTACGTTAAATGTTTTCGGTTTCGCACCTTTGTCATAATATTCCTTAGACTTTTCCTTTTTCTCTTTTAAAGTTTGTCCAGCAATTTTAAATCCATGTTGTAGTCTTGCCTTAAGTTCGTTGGCGTAATTTTCATAGTTATAATTTATGGATGGATCTTTTTGTAAGTTGGAAGGAATCTTGGCCGGAAATCCGTAAAGTAATTCATGAGGGCTGTAGTTTGTACTGCTGTGTGGTGTGTTATTGAAAACAAATATCGCATAGGGAATCCAGTCGTCCCAAGTGAGTGGATCATTATTTACATAATGTCGAAGGTATTCCGCTAGCGTGCGGTGGCTTCGCTCAAGTGCTCCATTTGTTTGTGGGTGGTATGGTGTAGTTTGTAGTTTTTTGATCTTCAATAACTTACATACTTCTTTAAACAATTCACTGAGAAAATTAGTGCCTTGATCGGTTAATAGTGAGTCTGGAAATCCGAATCGACAGAGTATTTGTTCTACAAAAGCTCTTGCAATTGTGATTGCTTCTGCATTTTCCAAAGGTATAGCTTCAGTGAATTTCGTAAGATCATCTTGAAAAGTTAAAATATATTTGTTATTTTTGTACGTTACTGGAAGAGGACCGACTATGTCTAATGCTACTCGTTCGAAAGGTGAAGAGCTCGTTGTTGTAATTTTCATTGGTACTTTTGGTGATTTGTTGAGTTTATTCTTTTGACATGATTCGCACTTTTGAATAAAATTTTGTACATCTTTTTTCATTGTAGACCAGTAATAATTTGTTTTTAATCTTTTCAAGGTTCGATTTATACCCTGGTGTCCTCCGAATGGTGACTTATGGTATTGTGCTAGAACTGTTTCGATTTCGTTCGTGTTTTCCAAGATTGTTCTATTGTTTATATGTAAATTAATTTCCATGTTAAAAAATATTTCCGTAAGCATTGTCTTGAATTCTTCTTTAAATTGGGAGTTAAATTTGGGAATTGCTATTGCGATGGATTTTTGATCCTGTGTACAATTCTCGTTTTTGATTTTTTGTAGTACTTCTTTTGCCATTTCGCGGTCTTTAGTAGTTCTGAAGGGTAAAGGTAAAGTTGTTACGTATAATTTACAATAATTTTCTAGCGTATATATTTCATTTTCTCCCATGAGAGGTTTGATAAATATTGGGATCTTTTTTTTTATAAGATTTTCTTCTGGTGATTCTGTTAGGGGTAGCAATAATAATTTTATTTTTATTCCTTTATTGGCGTAAATTTGTTCTGTGCTTTCTATTATTTTTAATATTTTTTCATTCCTTATATTTTTGGGCTGTTTTGCTTCTGTTTGAAAACTCTCATTGTTTATTTGCTCGCTTGCCTTTTGTCGTGTCATGACTAAAACCTTGTTTTTTATTTCTGTAATATTTTTGTCTTTAGTGATGCGACTAAGTGCGTCAGCATTTGTATTGTTTTTCCCTGCTTTATACTTGATCGTGTATTCATATTCTGATAGAAGGATTCGCCATCTAGCCAATCTTGACATTGGGTCTTTTAGCTTCATTAGCCATTCGAGCGGCTTGTGATCAGTGTAGATCGTGAACTTTTTACCATAAATATACGGTCGAAATTGTTTTACGGCGAAGACAATAGCTAGCAATTCTTTTTCCGTGGTGCTATAGCGTGTCTCTGCATCGTTCAATGTTCTGCTTGCGAAGCATATTGGCTTGTCTTTTCCAATTATACCTTGGGATAAGACTGCGCCAAGTCCTGCATCACTCGCATCTGTTGTGATTATAAATTCTTCACTGAAATTTGGATAGGCTAAAATGGGGGGACTTATTAGTTTATCTTTCAATTTCGTAAATGCTTCATCGCAGAATGCATCCCAACTGAATTTTACATCTTTTTTCAGCAATTTTGTGAGTGGTTTGGCTATACTGGAAAAGTTTTCTATAAATCTTCTATAATATCCCGTGAATCCAAGGAATGATTTAATTCCTTTCGTATTTTTTGGAGTTGGATATGTTTTTACTACTTTAATTTTCTCAGGGTCAGGTTTTATACCGTTTTCAGAAATGATGTGTCCTAAATAATTGAGCTCTTGTTTAAGAAAATTACATTTATCGGGTTGGAGTTTGAGATTATGATGACGCAATCGGTCGAATATTTTAATTAATTTTTGGTTGTGGTCTTTTAAGTCGTAGCCGTACACAACAATGTCATCTACATAAACAAAGCATTCAAAGCCTTGTAAGCCCATGAGTACGTTATTCATTAGTCTTTGAAAAGTAGCGGGGGCGTTTTTCAACCCAAATGGCATTCTATTATATTCGTAGTGTCCAAAAGGTGTGCTAAAAGCTGTTTTACATTTGTCAGATTCTTTAACGGGAATCTGGTGAAATCCTTTGGCTAAATCTAATGTGCTAAAATATTTTGCTCTTCCCAACTGGTCAAGTATGTCAGTTATGTTGGGCAAAGGGTATGCGTCCCCAACGGTTAGGTCGTTTAATTTTCTAAAGTCTACTACGACTCTCCAGCGTTTGTGACCTTCAGGGTCTGCCTTCTTTGGAACAAGTAATAGTGGCGAGTTCCATGGGCTTGAGCTTGGTCGAATGACGTCGTCTTCTAGCATTTCATTAACCTGTTTATGAATTTCATTTCTTTGGCTTTCAGGAAGTCTGTATGGCCTAACAAATAAAGGAGGTTTGTTTGCTTCTGTAATAATTTCATGGTCTGCTGTCTCAGTACAAGTAAGGTGGTCTCCCTCAAAATAAAATAAATCGTTGTAGTTTCTACAAATCTCTAAAATTGATTTCTTTTCTTCTTTATTACAATGCGTTAGGTCTATATTTGTTTCTACTTTGTTTAATCTACCCTTCACTAAATCTTTTGTTTTATCTAGTTTGATTTCGTTGAAGTTTTCTATTTTTTCCCACTCATATTGAATTTTATTTAAATTGATTTTTTTGATTTCTTCTGTTGTGTTCATAAAAAGAACTTTTACTTTATTTTTGATTGGGCGTACCAGGGTTTCCGCCAAATATACTCCTGGGTTTATTTGTTTCTTGTGGATCACTGCGTCTTTTGTATAAGCAAAAGGGATCTCGACAAGTTGTTTGCATCGAGGTTGCAAGGTTATGGATTGTAGCCCGTAGACATCAGGTTGAGTTGACTCAATCCTGTTTTTACAAATCCTTTCATTATCCAAAAATAATGCCTTGGTTTCCTCTTTATTTGCCTTCACTTTATTTGTAATGATTTTATTATCACTTTGAGGTGACAATGTGATGGATTGCGGCCCGTAGACATTAGGTTGAGGATTCTCAATATGACTTATGCCATTCGGCGCATACTCCTGATCCTGTTTCCTATTTTCACAATTCCCTTTGTTACCCGTAGGCAACACATTGTTTTCCTTTTCAGTGTTTTTATAATCATTTCGAATATGTGGTTTTATAATTTTATTTTTACTTACTGCCGCGTTTGAGCAGTCTACTGGTATTTCCAGTTGTTTATTCTTGAAATCAATTTTACAGTTAAAAGTGGTAAGAAAGTCGCTTCCTAAGATTCCGTCGTAGGTTAAGTTAATATTTTTATTTAAAATATGAAAGTTGTGACTCAGTGTTATTATTTGGTCATAAAAAGGGACATTAATCGTTTTTATTTGCTCCCCTAGCGTTTGCATTGCATTGCCTGAAATGGTTGAGACCGTATGTTTACTTTTTTTATAAATTGTGCGCTGTGGTTCAGTGTCTTTTAATAGGCTAATTTGTGCGCCCGTGTCTACTAATAATGAAGTTATATTTTTATCTGAAGGTTCTAGTTTAATGCAAAGCACTGGCTCTTCGTATTCTTTGCAAAAAGGTATTTTTATAGAGTAATTTAATTTCGTGCTTGGTGCACATCGGCTTTTACTTGCATCCGGGGAGAAGTGCCGTTGGTTTCTTCCCGAGCTATTCCGTTTCCCGATGAGTTGTTAGTATGATGCGTTTGATTGGGATGGCTGTATTCGCCTCTGAAAGGGTTGTAATATGCATTTGGGTCATCATTAACTCTTCGGTTCTGAAACTTTTCGGCGCTTCGCAGTCGAGATCTACACTCTTGGTACGTGTGATTCGGCCGTTTGCAGTATGTACAGAATATCGATTGTACTTCTTTTTTTATATTTGGCTGTCTGTTTAAATTGTTATTAAAGCGGGTGGAAAAATTACTATTGTTTTTCTGATAGCACGTCTCTTGAGTATGCCCTAATTTCTTACAGAATTGGCATGTAGGTTTAAACGTTGAGGTTTGGTATTGCGACGTTTTTTCAAGCCGTATTGAATGTTCTTCAGCATATGCAATGGCATTCTTCAAGTCTCGCTCATTGTGAGCTTTAAGAATTAATCTTAAATTATGATTCCGCAAACCATCCTCGAATACCTGTAGTGCCAATCGATCATTTTCTTGTTTTAAATAAGCCCTAACTGATTCGTCGCTAGTGCTTGAAAATGTAGCAGAATTTAACGAATGTAATAATTTTCCTACTCGTTCACCAAATTCTTTTATTTTTTCTTGTGATTGTTGCTTCGCAGTTAAAAGTTCATTCTGGGCGGAAGTTCTCGACTTTTCCTCCTTGAACTCCGTCTCCAAATCTCGTACCAAATCATTCCATTTAGTAAAAGATTTGAATTGGATGAGTTCAAAGGCCGAACCCTCCAATCGAGTCTTCACTACCTCTAGAATAAAAGTGTGTTCCGCTTCAGTTTTAGCAGATGAAAACAGAATATTGCCGCAAGCTATAAATTTATTGAGTTCGGCTGGATTGCCGTTAAATACCGGTACGATATTATAAATATCGTTTAAAGTAAATTTCAGATCCATTTCAAAATCGTTATCTTCAATGGTTTCAAGACAAAACGAGTTTTCGAAAAATGGTAGATTAGCAAAGAGCTGAACTACCTCAGCTGCGCGCTGACGAGTACGAATTTTGTATGCAAAAACTTTCAAGTATTACAAAAAAAATATTATGTTTTTTTTTATAAATAAATTTCTCTTATAAATTTTCTTCTCTTTTGAAAGCTTAATAAGTTGTAAAATTTGTGTGTTGCTAACTCTCTTTTTTTTTTTTTTTTTAGATTTGGTGGTAAAAATAGTGTATAAGAATAATATAATGTTTTGCTTACTGAAAAAAAAATGTGTGTTTTCTTTCTGCTCACTGCTGGATGTTGAAGCCGATGTTGTTGATATTCAGTCGATGATACTGTTGATCAATTGTTTCGTCTTTCTTGTTGAATTTAGTTGGATGTGGTTGTTGTCGTCTTTCTTGTTGAATTTAGTTTGCTGTTGAAGTATTTTGTTGTTGAAGGTGCGGTTGAAGCTGTTCTTGATGTTGTCGATGTTGTTGTTGTTGTTGTTGTTGTTGTTCTTGTTGTTGTTGCCAGGAGGCTCTAGGCCCTAAAGCTGGTTATCCTGGGCTTCTTGATGGGCCAGGAGACTTCACGTCTTAAAGCTGGTTAACCTGGGCTTATTATTATATTTTTTTTTTTGCACTGTTCCGATGTTATAGCCTCGGGACGCTTTTTTTTTTTTTTTCGCTAACTTTTTTTTTTCACTTGTCACTATTAAATTTTCACTGCCGCTGTTTAGCCTTGGCACGCTTTTTCACTTTTAAGCTGTTATATTTTTTTTTTTTTTTTTTAACCCGATGTCGAAGCCTCGGTACGCTTAAAAAATTTTTGTTTTTAAAATTTCATTTGTTAAAGATTTTTTTTTGTTATTAAAGGATGGTTTTTCCTTTTTGTTGGTTTAAGGGATGTAGCGTATCCCACCGCTGCCACCAAATGTTGCGTTTAACGTCCGTGGCCTCCGTGCTTTCCGCAAGGAGAAGAGAGACCAGAGACGGGAGAGCGAGTAAAAGATATTTAGTTTAAGTTTGTTAATTTTATTTATTTTACAACATAGGCCCGCTGTCTAGGCGAGGCTGCGACCAATGTTGTGTTTTACTTAAGTATTTATTAATATTTTATTTTAACTAAAAGGCCCGCTGTCTAGGCGAGGCTGCGACCTTATTAGTTGTTTATTCTTATAACTCTAAAAACGCTCTCTGTCCATTTCTGCGCCGGCGACGGGTTTATAAAGGAAAATCCTCACTTTCCAAAGAGGTTCCTTTCTTCCAGAAACTCCCACAATTCCCATAATTTCCAATAAGTGGAAATTATGTATCGACCCTACCCAATCAAAACATTACATGTCATACATAAAATCTTTGCATTTATTTACATATTACTTCCCCTTTCGCGATACGTGATCACGTACGTCTTACATGTTGCGTAGCTGCAGGCATTGCACTTTGCGAGCAGCGCAGCAACTAGGGTAGGTAAATGATCGCTATTATGCTGACCGTGCAAGCTAATGCCGATGCACCCAAACAGTTCATTGCTTTGTTTTTTGTTGTCGCCGACGTTGTAGTCGGAAACACTTGACAACTAAAAACAAGCAATGGTTTTGTTTATTTTGGTAATTTTAAGCGTGCGCTAAAATTAGGTCAGTTTTTCATTAACGCCAGCAATTCGAGTCACTGCACTTGAATTGGGTCTTGGTCGTTCATGGAAATAATAGTCATAAATTTTGCCAGCAAATGCCGAGGCAATATTTATTGATATTTATGTATGTGTTTTAAAGAGAATCGATTGAAGATTCTGGCTTTGTGTGAGGTCGGGCTGTACAAAGTGTACAGGGTAATGTTGTGCGGGTCACAACAGTATTAAGCTTTTTTTAAACGTTGTTGTAAAATTTAACTTCTAACTTATGTTATTTATGATGGGTATTTTCTTTTCTTTTTTGTTTCATTATATTTACCAACTGCAATCTAAAGTGGGTTTTTTTCTTTTTTGTTTCATTTCATTTGCCAAGTGCAATGTGAAGCTAAGAAAAAAACCAGAAAAAAAAAACAAAAAAAAAGCAAAATACAAAGACCTCCAAATAATAACTTTAATAACTTTATTTAGACTTGCATATAGAACAAAATAAAAAAATATTTTTTTTACTTAGTATTTTTGCTTCGTTTTTGTTCTATATGCACGATTTTTTGCATATAGAACACAATAGGTTACGAAGCCTGTCACAACAGTGTTGTATAGCACAAAGTCGATGTCTCATATTTCGAAAACTATAAAAGATAAAAGCAAACTGATGACACAGATTGATAGATCTCGAAAAATTTGCCTATATACCAGTCTTATCTCAATTTTTTCAATTTTGTGATATAGAACACAATAATTTACGAACGACGATATGTTATGTGTTTTTTGATATTTTTTATAATATTTAGTTTTCAAGTTTCTCAGTTTTCGTAATTCATTGGTATACCACACGGGGCCGGAAATTATAGAGGCTTTTCGTTGAGGAATAGATCTAAGAAAGCAATCCATGAGCGTTGAGTTAAACGCATAGACCGCGGCATCCAGATTCTGTGATGATAAGAATTTTGTATTTAGATTCAGTATAGGTGACCAATTTATATTGGACAAAATATTTTTCAAAGTAGCATAATTAGTTTTCTTAAAGTTGAATTCGGTGAGCGGTTGAATAGTTTGATTCTGCACAGATGGTTTAGGAAAATTTAGAGAGATTTCTATAGTCGGATGGTGAGAATCTTCAGGAATGACCAAGGGATCAGACCTTGACACTGAAACAATATTGCTATCATCAAAAAATACCAGATCGAGCAAACGTTTATTCTTGTTCAAGTGACAGTTTAGTTGGAAAAGACCTTGGCTTGAGAGTTCGTTTAAAAAGCAATTGTCAGATTAGCTTTCCGAAGAAGGTAAAAATATTGTAGGGTTTTCGGAACAACAGTTCCAAGAAACGTTGGGCAGGTTAAAGTCACCAGTTATTAATATATGATCATTTGGATGAAGCTGTAGGCAAACTTTACTAATAGCGAGCAAATGTTTGCTATAAACTTCTAAGTTAGAAAATGGTGGGATATATGAGCATGTAATGTAGATACTCAAGGCACCGAACTTTACATGAACACAACAAAATTCTATGTCTGCAGCTTCTTGTATGTCTATTTCTTGAGAGTAATGTGTTGATTTGACCGCAATCAACACACCTCCACCGTTAGAATAATTGCCAGGAATGGAGTTTCTATCTTTGCGATAAATGTTAAATTTGTTGCAAAGAATTTCAGAATTTAAAGTGTTGGGTTTTAGCCAAGTCTCACTGAAAGTAATTATATCATAATGAATGTTGTGACTCATAATGAATAAATTAATCAATTTAGTATTAATGCCACGAACGTTTTGATATAAGATTAGGAACTGAAGGCAGCAATCTAGTTTTTTTGGTTCATGTTGCGAACAGGTAAAGAAGCTAGTACAGTTCTAGGTTGTGATCTAGGTACGTATTCATGAACTAATGTATATTCAGGCCAAAAACTTTGACTGATTACTTTATTGTAGAGTAATTTTAAATGAAGACGTGACGAGTTCATGAGGTAACTTGAATTTATAAATCGAAATTCTTTTATTTAAAAGATTTAAATTTGATTGCAAATAGAAAAGAATGTCATCCTCAGTCGTATCAGCTGCAAAACGGGATACAAATATTGATCTTGCAGGCGGAATTATCACAAGATTTTTGTGAACCGGCTGATTCAAACTGCTTATCGATATTTGTTTTGGTATTGCGCCTGTGTTATTAGTTTTGAGTAATGCAGGAGAAGTGCCAGCACTTGATAAGGCACAAGCCTTAGCATAAGTTACCTTAGCATCAGAAGTAGAAGGAGAGTCAGTAATTAAATTTATTGTGTGTACAGCAGAGGCTTCTGTCAACAGTAAATTCTCACTGACTGATGTGGGAGCTCTAGAAAGGGCCGCAACATCAGTATTTCGAGCTGTAGTTACATTCTCAGTTGAAAATGCTTCACATGAAGTGTGTAAGTTTAAGTTTAAGGGTGAAGGCTCAGCATTAGTTTCAGGGTTAGCTTTAGGAGTAACACTTGTAGACGGAGTGGCTGATTTAGTAATAGATTTGGCAGAGCTTCGAAGGTTTTTGCTGTTCCGCTTTCGCTTAGGAGAGACAAAAGCCTCATCCATGCACTTAAACGATTTGAAAGACTTTTCGTACTCCGCCAATCTAACCTGAGCCGCCTCTAGGTCTTTAGAAACCTCCAAGAAACCCTTTCTCGATTGCCTTATAAGTTTTAATATTTCCAAATCGGTTGCTCTGCAATCTTCGCATGCCCAACGGAGACCCTTATTTTCACCCAGTGCGTCGGAGACACGCGCATTTAGTGCTACACACTTAGTGTGAAAAAAGGATTCACATAACCAACAATTTACAATTCGGTCAGATTCTCCCTTAATGGTACAGTTGCGGAAATTGCGGAAATTGCGGAAATGATTGACGGCGTTTCTCTGAGTCAACGAAAGCTCTTCTGTTTCGGTCCCAGTTTAATATAAGATTATAACTAAATAAGTGCTTGTCTATTTTCTTTTTTGGCATAATTAGATATATTAAGCCATTGTGCATCGATTGACAGCTTTATACTGCCCAATGAATATTGTTTTATTGTGTTAAATCGTTTTTATAAAACCATACTTCATATAAAATATATATAAACGAAGTAAAAACTCAAAAATTGGTGACCAGTGTTGCCAGTCTAGCCTTTTTGAGGCTAGATCTAGCCTTTTTTTCTGTCGTCTAGCCTCGAAAAATACCATCTAGCCTCTAGCCTTTTTTTAGCCTTTTTTTTGTTTCGTTGTAGCCTTTTCTAGCCTTTTTTGATATATTGCTTAAGATGTATGGACCAGAGATCTGCATGAATGGATCCATTTGTTCTTTCAAGTTCCTTTAGTTTTTCAACTCCCTACAAGTCGAGGCAGGGAAACAACAAGTTTGAGCGAATCATAGGCAGCAAGAATTAAGTCGCCAAATGTAGAAAACTGGAAATGTAGAAGCTTGAAATGTAGGGAAAAAGTAATTATTTTGCCTACAAATTGTTTATTTTCAAGTCTGTTTTCGATGTTCGAAGAAATAACTTCGTGTCGTTAGTGCAAACTTCGTTTCTCGAGTTAAGAATACAGTATGTTTGTGTTCTTTTTGTTGTTTTTTTATTTCCTGCACCTGAACAGGAGAGCTTTAAGTAGGGCCGGAGAGGGTTAATATGTATGACCGACCCCCCTTACTTTTACAAAAGGAATATTTTTCGCTTGGGGACCTATTCCCTCCGGCCACTCCGTAGGGGTTTATTAATTTCGTCACTTTGTATAGAAAAGTATAAGTAAACGCTCATCAGTGGCTTTCTACGGCAGCGCAGTCCCGTAGACTTGAAAAGTAGAAAGCTTGATTTTTTCTATCAATTAAGGTAGAGTAGAAACCAAATAGAATCAAGTCTGACTTATGATTCGTTTTTCAGAAGCTAGTCGTGGCTTGTAGGTTAGAACATATCAAGTTTCTACAAGTCAAGTCAAAACTTGATTTTTTTCAAGTTACTTGATTTTCAATTGACTTGTTGTAGATCTCTGGTATAGACCCAGTGCAACCCTGTGGTCTAAAAATAATATTTTTGGCAGCACTTCATAAATGAATCGTTATTTCAGGAATGGAAAAAACAACTATTCTTTGCAATTCTGGTTTCCATTTACTAGATACTTCAATAAAGTTTCTAAATTCATACAAGAAATGGGTTAGAAAATGAGTGATTCTAATGATGAAACTGAAAGTACTTCCAGCTCCAGCAATGGGGCTTCCTTCGTCTGATTAATGGAATTTGAGGAGCCGAGTGGAAGCAAGAAAAATCCGAAAAACTCGAAAAAATACGGTTTTTATACTTATTATATATTTGAGCTTGAAAGACCGAATTCAATTTTAATCAATTTCAAATATGTTTTGTTCTTGGTATTGTTTTATATCATATTCATATAGTATGTAAATATATAAATACGTAGGTACGTATATTCACAGAGTAAAAAATAATGTAAACAAATCTAGCCTTTTTTTAGCCCTTTTTTTTAAGCCATCTAGCCTTTTCTAGCCCTTTTTAAAGCCCATCTAGACTTTTTCCCCAAAAATTTCTGGCAACACTGTTGGTGACTAATCTTTTTATAACTGAAGTAGTGTGTGACTCTCAGCAGCTGTACAGACAGAATCATGATACATTTCTACATGAACATTTTAAGAGAATCAATATCAACAACAATTGTGTAAAAGTTTAAAAAAAAAAACCATAAAAATTAGTGAAAGTAAAAGAGGCTTTAACTAGTTTACTCATCTTGCTAACTTTCTCATGATATAACCATACAAGTAAACATCACAAATGACGCTGACTCCGATGCAGACTCGTCAACGTGAGCAGCGTGGCAACAACAACAGTAACAACAATAACAACAGCAACGTAAACACTAACAATAAAAACGAAATTTCTACTAAGTCGTCATCTGGCGGCGCGAATTCCTTCGGTGCCCAACTACTTGCTCTTGAAGAGAGGCTAATAGCTCACTCGAAGCTAGAATTAAGGGAGTTAGAAGAACGTCTTCGTCAACACGCCGACGAGCTATTCGAACGATTAGTCACTAGACTTGAGAGCGAGGTGAGTTCACTTCAAATTGAATGCAGTGATAACAACAAAAAACTTCACTCACTCGAAGAAAGAGTAACTGCACTAACCGCTCGCTGCGATCAACTTTCGCAAGAGTTGAGTGAAAGTAAAGACAACAAAAACAACAATAATATTAACAGCAACAGTGTTGATCACTCTTCAGACGCAGTTCTGTTCGGACTTCATATCTCTGCTCATGGAAATCTCAAGAGTTCTTTCAACTCAATTTGCCACTCGATTGAGTTTCAATCACCTCCCATTAAAGACATTTTTCGCACTAAACAAAATAATAATAATAAAAGCACACTGGTGATTATTAAATTTTATACACCATATGACCGAAATCGGGTATTAAAAGCTTTTGGTGACTACCGGCGACAAACAAAGAAGCCAATAAATCTAAGAGACTGTGGCATTGACTCTGACAGTAATGTATATTTGCATGAGAGTATCTCTGCAGATACCAGAAGAATTTTACAAGCAGCGATTGTTTGTAAACGAAAGAAGAGCATCTTTAATGCATTTACGCTGCGTGGAGTCGTATTCATCAGAATGCAAAAAGGTAGCGAAGGGATTCGAGTTAACAGCATTGAAGAGTTACAGAATTTTATATGCGCTGAAGATGCCGGTCGTGCATAAGCTTTTTCCTTTTATTATTTTTCATTATTTTTTGTTTTTATTTTTTGCATCTTCATTTAATTTCATCTCATTTATAATGTTTTCACATCATTTCTTTTTCTACTTTTTATTCTTTCAATCTTATTTTCTTAATCTTACTTTCTGTCATGTTTATAGTTGTTTTGCTGAGATAGGACTTGATGTCAACTTTATCGAGCAATAATGACATCCATAAGACTCTGATTGGCGTTCTTTGTAAGCAGCATTCCGGCTTGAAAATTGTTCACTTTAATGCTAGGAGCTTGAACGATATAAAGCTTGATTGTGTACGGCACTGCTTTGAAAATTCGGCGGTTGATGTCATCTGTGTCTCTGAAACCTGGTTTCATTCAGACATAAATGACACTTGCTTAAACATAAATAATTACAAAATGTACCGAAATGACAGGGTATATAAAAAAGGCGGTGGTGTCGCAATATACTGCAAAAATACTCTTAATGTTAAACTGCTAGACAAGTCCAGTGGTTCTGAGGTTGAGTTTCTGAATGTTGAAATATTTGATAACTGTACAAAAGTGTTTTTGTCCTGTGTATATAATCCGTATCGTCATTGCAGTTTGGACCGTTTGTTTTCTACGTTGTCTAATTGTGCTATAGAATACGATCATTTCGTCTTGTGTGGTGATTTAAACATAAATATTTTAGTTCAAGATAATCTTGTTTGTCAGCTTCATGATCGATTTTCTGAGGTTGGTCTCCGAGTAGTAAATACAAGCGTACCCACTCGCTTTGCAAATAATGCTGCTTCTAGCTTATTGGATGTTTTTGTTGTCTCCGATGTTTCTTCTGTTTTATTGTTTGATCAATTATCGTTTGTATCCGACCATGATCTTCTGTTTTGTTCTTTAAATGTTAATCTGTCACCAACTGCTGTTGAGAATACTATTACTTATCGGGTTTATAAATGTATTAATTATGACTCTTTGTACAATAACCTTCTGAACATAAATTGGACAGAGTGCTGGTTTTTGTCCTCAGTTAATGAAAAGTTGAATTTCTTTAATAATTCGATATGTACGTTATTTGAATTACATGTTCCGCTAATTACTCGTCGTGTCTCTAACATAAGCTGTCCTTGGCTTACTAATAATGTTAAATTGGCTATAAAAAACAGGAATAAAAGTTACAATCGCTGGAAGAGAAACTCCTCAATTTTCAACTGGGAGCAGTACAAAAGAGCTAGAAATGAAGCCAATGCAGCTGTCAAGTCTTCAAAACGTATTTTCTTCATGTCCAAACTTAGATTATCACAACCAACTAAAAAGCTTTGGAGTAATTTAAGACAAGCTAGAGTTTGTAATGTAACATCTGATGAATGTGGTATTGATGCTAATAGTTTAAACGAATACTTCATTGCTAGCTCTGCTAATCCTGATAATACATCATCTGATAATACCGATAACTCGAATGTTAGTACTTTTGACTGTCCATTTAACTTTGACTTTGTTGCTGTTAGTGAGGTTGATGTTGCTCGTTGTGTGAATAATATTAAGTCGAATGCCGTCGGTGAGGATGGAGTATCAATTAAATTTATTAAACTTATTTTACCTTATATTCTTAGCCCCTTGACTCATATTTTAAATTATTGTTTCACAAGTTCAAATTTCCCTGATGTTTGGAAAGCAGCGACAATAATCCCCATAGCTAAAAAGGCAAATGCTCGTGAACTTTCTGATTTTCGTCCCGTAAGTCTGCTATCATGTCTATCGAAAGTGTTTGAATCTCTTATGGCTGCGCAAATTTCTGATCACATCAGAAATCATAATCTTATGTCCCCACTTCAGTCTGGTTTTAGACCTGGTCACAGCTGCTCTACAGCCATTGTTAAGATTCTAGATGATATTAGATTATCGTATGATCTAGGGCACTTAAGCTTGCTCTGTCTGCTAGATTTTTCTAAAGCATTTGACTCTGTCGATCATTCAATTCTTTGCCAAAAACTAGCGATCAGTTTTGGATTTTCTAGCTCTGCTGTCCGTCTGATATTTAATTACTTAGTTGGTAGGTCTCAAAGAGTAAGGGTGGGAAATAGTCTGTCCGCTTTTGGTAATCTGACCTGTGGGGTGCCTCAAGGCTCTGTACTCGGTCCGCTTTTATTTTCGATTTTTCTTAATGATATCTTCACTAAATGTCGTCATGTCACCATGCATGCATATGCTGACGATCTTCAACTGTACCTGTCCAAACCTATTAGTCTTGTTGATGAATTATGTATAAATTTTAATGAAGATCTGAGTAAAATATCAGATTGGGCTAAGGCTAATAAGCTTAAGCTCAATCCTCTCAAATCATATGTCTTGCCGATTAGGAAACAATGCTTATCTATTCATAATATACCGACAATTAATCTTAATGACTTTGGTCTACAATTCGTTACCAAGGTTAAAAATCTTGGATTCTACATCAACTCCTCTCTCTCTTGCGATAATCATATAAATTCTGTTGTTTGCAAGGTTTACTACATCCTACGGAATTTGAGACGAACTGCATCTTTTGTTCCTGTTGAAACCAGAAAAAGCTAATTATCCAGCTTATAATGCCTATAATATCGTACTCAGAGGTGGTGTACAGCAATCCTGATTCCAGGTCAAAGCATAAGCTACAACTGGCATTTAATAATGCAATAAGATATGTTTATGGTCTTAAAAAATTTGATCGTATTAGTCATTTAAGCAATCAATTACTTGGTTGCAATATTTTCTGTTACTTGGATGCTAGAAATTGCATTTTCTTGCATAGCTTAATAAATACGCAAACTCCAGCACACTTATACAATAAACTACAGTTCTGCAGATCGACAAGAAACTTGAACCTCTTAATCCCTGTTCATAATTTTTTAAACTCGAGTAGACTTTTTTTCGTGAACGCGATCAGAATTTGGAATTCGTTGCCGTCAGCTGTCAAAACTATCACAAACAAACGCAACTTTAAGCATGAAATATTCAAACTTTTCTCTTAATTCTTCTCCTCCTTTCAATTTTCTTTCTCGCTTTTCTAATTTATATCATTTTCTAATTTATATAATATTTATTTATATTCCAATTTTTACTTGTAACATTTATTTGTCGATTAAAACTTGTTGTTATTACTTTTGTTATTCTTTGAACATTGTTTCTTTTAAATTGTTAAAAATTTATAATCTTAAGTTATTAACCTTTATTATAACCTTTTATTCTAAGTTTTACCTTTTATTTATTTGTTGATTATAACTTGTTGTTATTACTTCTGTCATTCTTATCGCTTTAAAAAGACTTGTCTCATTTGTGAACATTATATATAAAATAAATAAATTGCAAACCATATTTAAAAATCTTATATTCAGTTATAAATTTATAAGTTAAAAGTAAAAAAAATAAAGTTAAGCTTTGGCAACCCTATTTGAGAAAGTTTGTAAGAGACAGGCAAACTATGTAGTTTAGAAGGCAACAGTTTGAAAGGCGTTCGAAAGTTGTTACTAATGACAACGGTTTGAGAAGCTTTAGAATTCAAGCTGACAAACGTCAGAAAACAATGGAAGAAAAACAAGAACAAATCCGCTTTCACAAAAAAACAAACCAGCGTTTGTTGTTGCTGTAGCAGAAAAACAAATGAAAATATAAATTTATGATATATAAAAAAGGATTATTTCAGCGCTTTCTTGGCCCACAGTTGTATAAATCCAACGAAGGTCCCAAAGTAATGCACGGCAAGTCCAAAAAGAATTTAATTTTAATTGAATTACACGCGAAATTCGGTATTAAATTAAAATTTTACGCGACAAGAAACAAAGCACGTCTTTCGGCAGAACAGTTTGACAAAAAGTGACTTCATGAATATGTGAAGAATATGACTTCATGCATTGCGTCGACCTCATCCCGTAAAAATGAATTTGAGGGGGTGACGTACGATCAACGCTATGAGTAGCGACATGCTCTACTAGCTCGTGCTTTTGACATTCCATATTAACACTGGGTTGCATTTTTGTTGAGAAATGCTAAAATGTGGATATTCTTGGATTCCGATGGAAAACTAAGATTTTCATAGGATTATCGTGGGAATTTATATTTTGATGCGAGTTTTTTTTAAATTGATAAAATTTTTTAAATTAACATGCTGCTTAAGTAGTATAATAATGATTTTGATGAATTTAGTATGATATTAATATTATTCAATTGAATATCCTATTAAAATTTATACATTTTTTAGTATATTATAAATACTATTATGAGGGTATTCATGCAAAATGGCAAACTTATATATTGGGCAATTATATATTGTAACGAGGTTGGTTGAGGACGAATACCCTTAATATTATTGTTTGAATAATATAACACACAAAGGAATGTTGTATTTTTACTTTGAAAAAATAATAGTACATGCAAATTTATTGCTGCTAGCAAGATTTGCAATTGCCCACAAAATGTCAAATGATAAATATAAAAGCATAATAAGAATGAAATGATAAATATTAGACATGTGCATAAATGTGTTTGAAAAAATTTTCAACTGTGAACACTTGTGCAGTTCATTTTGTTTTTGTAAAGTTGTACCCAAGTACTTACTAATTACAAGTGATTCAGCGAGCATTATACAAGGGGGTGTGGCAGCTCAAATCTGCAATATTGAATAACTTTGGAATTATAGGCCGCACAACATTGGAATTAGGTGTTCGGCCTCGATTTACATGTGCCGTTCCACTGGTAAAATTTTATGGGCGTTGGGCAAAGGGCGTGTCACTTTTTCGGCTGCCCAAATTATGTGTATAACTTTCGAACTATTAGTCACACATCAATGAAACTCGGTAAGAATGTACTATTTAGTCTTGTCCTTTGACTGGAAAAATTGAGTGAGTATTGGACAAGGGGGCATGGCACCGCCCATATAAGTCAAACTTATGGTATCAAATAGCTTTGGAATTAAATGCCGCATAATAATGAAACTCGTTATGGAGTTGCCACTTGGTAATGTCCATCTACTAGAAAACCGAGACGGGCATTGTACAAGGGGTGTGGCTCCGCTCATACAATTACAATTTTCGATATCGAATAGCCTATGAAAGTAAGTCACAAAACGTTGAATTTTAGAATAGAATTACTATTTGGTGATGCATTTCTACTAAAAAATTTGGACAGGCGTTGGTCAAGGGGGTGTGGTATAAATTTTACTACAGCGCCATCTGGTGTTCAAAATTGGTTAAACAAGCTAGCAGCAGAACACTCAGCGTACATGAAAACCACTATATACCGATTTTCTTAAAATTTTTACCTAAGCGCCCTCTGGTGTTCAAGCCGGATAAAAAATTGATTGAAATTGCCCGAAAACACGCACCGTACCAAAAAACTTGTACACACAAATTTACATGAATATTTCCAAATTGCTTTCGTTGACGAAATGTCCTACATTTTACTCTCAAAATTTGCAAAAATTTCGGCAAAAATCAACACTAATAATAATAATAAATAGCAGTAATTTTGACAAAAACAAGAAAAATAATGACATCAAGCAATCACATTTTATAAAAAAAAACATTTACATATATATATATATATACATATGTATAAAAATATCGATAAATCGAAGACAAATTTTTTGCCACATTTTATCATTAAATTGCAAAGCGTTCATTTATTTTGAAGCTTCTAGTCCGAATTTTCACATTAATATGTGACATTTTTCATTATTTCGCAGATTATATTACACTTAATAAAAAGATCTTAGCTTTCTAAAGTAGGTTTTATGGTTCTGAATTAGTTTATGACAATATCTTTTAATTTTTCATTGATTAAAATTATAATTGCATGATTTCGGAAAAAGGGACGTTTTGTGAGATTTTTAGTATAGCTGCTTTAATTGGCATCACCAAAATGACAGACGCACGATCAGTCAACGCAACATTGAGTTTTGCAAAGTTTGAGGTCGTCCGTTTTGACTGCTTATGTCGTAAAGTTTTTACAACGGAGACCAACGTACGGTCAGCTCACGACCGACCTAACGCAGTATCGTAATTCAGCTATTAAACGCAAATTTTCGCGTTTAAGTTACGCAGTTCTTAAACAACTATAAAAAATGTTTATAAATCACGTTTTCATGTTTAAATGCTGTTTAAAGTTAAACAAGCGCTAAAATGTGTTTATAAATAACACTGTTACAGCCTTATTCAATAGATTTCCTTAAACAACCTTTCAACGCTTGTTTAGTTACGCACTGTTTAAGGCTTTACGCAGCCTCTATGCAACCTTGCTAACATTGTTATTCATAAACAGTTTTTCATTCGTTACTCATGTTTGTAAGGTTTGTGTCTGAACTATAAAAAATCTTATCAAAAATTAGATTAAATTCCTATGGATTTGCAATGGCCGCCGCACAAAAAAATACTGCAAAGGGCGCATATGGAGCATGTCTTTGATATTAAGCGAAAAGACAAACAAAAATCATGGTTGTATTTACGCAGCCTTTAAACGCCAATTTCAGCGTTTAAGTTACGCAGCTATTAAACAACTCCGAAAAATGTTTATGAATAACGTTTTCTTGTTTAAAGCCCTTTTAAAGTTACGCTGCCTCTAAAATGTGTCTATGAATAAGGCTGTATGTCTTTAATTATCAAACGTTTTATTAATGTCGTATAACTCTAAACAACTGTTTTATATGTTATTCTAATCAGAAACAGTTTGAGCCTTCTTTTTCGATGCAACTGAATAAGGCCCTTTGTGAATGTTTATGTATTTGTGTCAACCAACACGAATAAGAAAAATACCACACTTTTGTGCAATAACATCACTTCATTATATCTTAGTTCTTTGAATAAAAATTACAAATAATTGCATTCCTACTCGTTTTATGCATGGCTGTGAACCAAGTCTTCTTGGTGTTTGTTAAGTTTCTGATCTTTATTTACTCCTTAAGTATGATCAAATCACTTTCCTGTCTGATCATGACTTACTTTTTTGTTGCCTTAATATTAATCTTGGTAGAACTTCTCCTGCTACCCTGCAAGACATGCCTAATTGAAACTCCAACACAATCACAACATTTGCAGCAAAAACTAATACATTCTTAGTTATTTCATTTTTGTCAGTTTTGTTAGAATGAGACAACAATATAAACATTAAATTACGCAGCAAACACGCTGAGGGTGTAAAAAAAAACTTTAAGAGATGCAAGTGTAAGTCACGCAATAAATAATATCGTAAAATAACCAATTTAAATGATGGTGGCCGTGGCGCAGTGGGTAGAATACGGAACTTATATGACAGAGGACCGTGGTTCAAATATCGCATGAGACATAAAGATTTTCAGTTGTGTTTAATTAATAAAATAAAGTTCAAAAGTGAAAAGTGATTAAAAACAGACAAATTAACACCTAAATAACACCTTCTTTCTAAAGCAAGAATCAAGTTTTCCTTGCTAGAGTAAAAAATAACAGCGTTATTTCAGGGCTGGGGCTTTGTTTTTTATTTACTTTAAATGTTTTACTTAAATTTGTCTTTTGTAAATACTATCCATTAATAAAAAAAGAAAAAAAAACATTTCTAAACAAAATTACAAGAAAAAAATTTGGCTTCATTTGGTAAAGGGTTTGATCCCCTGCATTTTTGCGTTAAAGGCCAGCGCTCTAACCACTACACTATGGTGGCAAGGTTTTGCGGGACGCTAACTGCGTAGTTAAGTAAACAGCTGAGTTTGTTATTAAATTCTTTACGGAATTTTTTGTTAGTGTGAGCAGAGCAGCTGTGTTCGGCAAGACATTAAAATACTTAATAGAAAGAGATATGAAATCACACTTATACGTGAGTTTTGGTTAGATTTTTCACATTGCCCTTAACAAACAGATAGAAACTTTGTTCTACAGACTAACCGAAATTTCCGAGAGCACTATTGGTTAAATAACGAATCATTTAACGAGTACTTGTCTTTCAGAGTAGTTTCTCGTATTACGACTATAAATCCATTGACTTTTCTGCATTATTTCAAAGCTTATCTGCCGTGCAATGGAATGAGTGCTGGTTTTTTGAGTCGGTAAACGATAAACTTAAGGTTTTCATGAATAAGTAAGATGTTTTATTTGCTCGTCATGTTCCGTTACGTTCTGTTCAAGTCTCTAATAGTAGTTGTCCCTGGTTTACGAATCCTGTATTAGCTGCCATTAGGCTAAGGAATAAGCTCCACTCTAAATGGAAAAATAATCCTTCAATTACCAACTGGGATAACTTTAGAAGAGCTAGAAATTATGCTAATGTCGTGGTCAGGCAAGCCAAGATCAATTTTTTTAACACTAAGCTGAACCCCAACTTAAATTCTAAACTGCTTTGGCAGAACATTAAAAAATATAGGGTATTTGACCCTGTATTAGGTGAGGATAAGTAGCAATTTGTTCCCTCCCTTTGAATTTAATTCTGTAGGGGAAGATTACGTTGCTAAATGTGTGGTCAAAATTAACTCAAATGCTATAGGAGCTGATGGAATGCCTATAAAGTTTATAAAATAAATTTTGCCGTTTATTATATCACCTTTCACTCACATAATAAACCATTGTTCGACATTTTTCCAATTCCCTGATACATGGAAGGCAGCCATGGTCTTGCCTGTGGCAAAATTTTCATCTGCTTCTGTACCCAATGACTACAGACCTATTAGTATATTGCCTGCTCTCGGAAAAGTCCTTGAACGTATCATTGCTGATCAAATTTCTGAGTACCTCATTTTAAATAAGTTGCTTTTACCGTTGCAGTCAGGTTTCAGGACTGGCAACAGTTGTTCTATTGCTGCAGCTAAAATCGTTTCTTACTCTGCTGTGTCTTGTTGATTTTTCTAAAACTTTCGATTGCGTCAATCATTCACTTCTTTGCAATAAACTACGTAACTACTTTAAGTTTAGTCGTAGTGCTGTTAATCTTATATTCAACTAATTGAAAGGTAGAATGCAAAGGGTAAAAGTAGGTAACGTTAATTCGTCTCTTAGAGCATTTGAGACTGGAGTTCCTCAAGGGTCTATCCTGGGTCCACTTCTTTTCTCTATTTTTATAAATGATATTTTTTCAGTTTGTCAATACGCATCGGTTCACGCTTACGCCGATGACATTCAACTTTTTATCTCTCGACCCACTGGACTCTTAGAAGACTTATCCTATAGCATGAATTATGACTTAACCTCGCTGAATAACTGGACTATTACAAACATGATTCTTATTAATCCCTCGAAATCTAAAGTTTTGCCCATTGCTAGGAGTGACTCATGCTTTGTTGATATCCCTCCTGTGTATATTGGAGCTCAGCAACTCGAATTTGTGAGTTAGGCAAAAAACTTGGGATTTATAATCAACACTAACCTGACTTGTATTGACTATATAAACAGCACAATAGGGAAAATTTACGGGACTTTACGTTACTTACGCACATCTTCTAACTTCACTTCACTCTTGAAACTCGTCGTAGATTAGTCGTACAATTAATTATGCCTCAAGCTAGATTCACAATCCCAGCATAAATTTCTAGTAGCATTCAATAGTGCGGCTAGGTATGTATATGGAGTCAGTCGGTTTGATCATATCTCTCAAAGGAGTAAAGGCATTCTGGGATGTGGTTTACTTGAGTATATGAACATCCGCAACATTTTATTCCTATACAATCTTATGCACACTCAAAGTCCTCATCTTTTTGAAAAACTTCAATTTTTCCAGTCTCACCGGTCTAATAATCTTATTGTTTCTAGGTATAGCTACCTCAATAGTAGCAGATACTTCTTCATCAGCGCCATTAGACTTTGGAATGTACTACCCAATTCTCTAAAACAAATTACTTCACGAACCAGTTTAAAACTTGCCATTTTTAATTATTTCAATACTTTAAACCGGGCCTAATCACAAAGGTGGCCCTTGTGGCCCTTGTTGTAATAATTGGCCCATTTATTAAAATTAAATAAAACTCACATTTTGCTTGAGCCAAACTTACGACGAAATGCATTTGCGAAAATTAACTATAAAAAACAACAACAACATACGCATCGAAACGCACAAGCGTGCGGCGCGACTACCAAACATACAGCATTGTTGTTGTGCGTGTGTTTTGTTTGTGGAATAGAAATTCAGACGATCTCCTGTTCTGCTACGCATGCTTGTTGCGTATGCATTTTGTTTTTGGGATTTTTTTCTCAACACATTCTTTGCACTTGCAAAACACAACAAATTAGGTTGCCGTCGATGGTGGTGATGCTAATTTCTTTTTTGTTTTTGTTAATGTATTTGTTGTTTATTTTAATTAGGCGATTATCCTCCTTAATTAGGCTTTGGCCCTTTAATTCATTTCGCTGATTAGGCCTGTGTCATCAATCATCAGTGTTCCCAGATTAGGAGATTTTTCCCTAGATTTAGGGTTTTTTCGGTTTAGTAGAAAATTTAGGGGAAAATCTTTAGGGGAAAACTGTATTTAGACAGTTTAGAGAATTTTTAGTGGTTTATAACATAGTTGAATAACTAAGGTTGTCTCGTGGCTGATCGTACTCTCTTCACAGTACCCATAATTCTCAAAATCAATGAAAAGCAACAACAACAACTTCATCGGCTTTTCACGTTATCAATTTTCGTTTTCAGATTTTGTATGAGATGTCAACTTCGATTTGACATTTATGGGAACTCGCTCTCACCCATGCGACAACCTTATTAATTCAACCATGGTTTATAAAAGAAGCGGTAACATCAACTATGAACTGTATTTTTTTGGCATTTGATGCACCCTTTTGTGTTCTATTTTTAATTTTGTTTTAGCTCTTACAAGGTTTATTTTGTCAAAGAGAGTCAAAACAATTGCGTACCATCGAAATAATACTGCTTCGCTGCTGATTGTTTGTCGAATGAGCGAAATAGCACCAGAATATGTGTGAAATGAGAGGTTGTTTTAAATTCTGACGACGAGAAAGCATATATTTAAATTTGTTTTTATTTTTTTTTTTTGTATTTTTTAATGACTTAAATACCATTGAATTTGTAACCAACAAAAAAAAAAAAAGAAAAAAATTTTAAAAAACAAAAATTAGAAAAGACGTGGAAGTATGTCTTTAAATTTATAAAGCAGTTTTTATTTTACTAAAATTTAGTAGAAAAAAATTTAAATAGTTCAACCTAATTACAATCGAAAAATAATACTTTCCTAAAATATAGTATATCTGCCTTATGTTTCTTAAAAAATTGGCTGCGCAAAGTTGTGTATAAGATAAAACACTTAATTTAAAAAAACGATTAAAAACAAGTTTTCCTCAAAACGCACTAATTTGCAAGACAAATTCTGTTAGAGCCGCCGCACATTACAGACTTTTAGTCGGCCGATAGTTTAATGCTTGATTGGCCGCAACTGACAAGCCAACTATTTAGTTGGTTGTAGGTGCGCACACTGTGCCCGGATAGTTTGCCAATTGCGGGGTTGCATGTGAGAAACATTCTCATGGGGAGTTTTAAAATTATTTGGCTGTTTTGAGTTTTATAAAATTTTTCGTTACTGACATATTTTTTGTTGATTTTGGTGCGGGTATGAATATTAAACATTTTTTTTATTAGAATATTATGTAATAAGCAACATTCAACATTTTGCTGGCACTTACGCTACCTTTAATAACAATAATTAAAACTTCCTTATTCCTATTTGCAATCTGCAAAAGGCAACACTTATCCCCATTCATACTGCAAAAAGCAGCACTTTTCAACAAAAAATAAAATTACAACAAAAACAAACAAAATGTCCACCAGTTGGCAAACTATTTGATCGGCTAGTGTGCGGACTTCCATAGCACGCCATACCCACTTGGCAGTCTGCATATAGTTGCCAGACTTTCAAATCAAGTGGAAATCTGACCTCCCATTTGATTTTTTAGTTGGGTTTGATTCAATCGTTAGGTGTGCGCACTTCCATAAGAAATCAAATCCCACATGAAAACAAATCAAACTATCGGCCGACTAAAAGTCTGTAGTGTGTGACGGCTCTTAAACTAAAATATGTTTGTGAAAGATGTTTTTGTTAATTAACATAAAGGTACCTTAAATTATTAAGATATATTTTTGTTTTCTCTCGCGTATTGCCATGTTTCCGTCTGTCCGATTGTCTGTCTGTCCGTCTGTTATGTCGGTTATAGCTCTTATATTGAAGCGATCTTAATGAAATTCAAAATATGTAATTTCTTTATTACTTGAGTTTGTGTTTTTAAGTTCCTCAATGAATTAATATGTACAAAAAAACTAATGTGATTTTTTATTAGTCAAAAAATTTATTTTGATATTGTATTTATTTACACCAATTAAACAAAGTATTCAATAAATTAACTCAAAAAAATTGTAGGGGTTTTTTTATTTTTAGGGGAAAATTCAGCAATTTTTTTCAGATTTAGGGGAAAGAAGCTCAACGTATCTGGCAACACACGAGTAATTTTGCACGAGTAATTTTTCGTGCAAGCATTGTTATTGTAATAGAGATTAATCCTTGCCGCAGTGCACTGGCAAATAAAATTGAGTTCATTGATTTGTCATGATTGTAATATCTATCAAACATTGAATATATTTAAAAAAAAATATAAACCAAATTTCCTTACAGTGTACTGCATGACATGTGATTTTATTGCATTTTAGTTGTTTTTTTTTTTGTTTGATTTTTTGCCATCCACAACAATGAGCAAAATTTTGTGTTTTTATTATTTATTTTATTGAAAACGAGTTATTGAGCTCTAGGCCAATCATGTTGAGAACAAGACAACATGAAGAACAAAGAAGGCGACAGCCAACAACAACAACAACAACGGCTCTGTATAGAGCCAATCACAACAGCTTTGACTATACAGACTGTTTCATTGGTCGCTACACCAACTCATCAGTAGTCTTTTGTGTGACTTTACACTGTGATCCACTCAAGCTACTTAGGTTCTAGTTATACTGCCAATATGCCGAGAAAGTTACCCGGAATTTTATTTTGGCAGAGAACGCTTGAATTTTTGTAACTGAGTTCTTATCGACATTAGATGCAAGCTGTACCAAGGTTGACCTAAATCGTATCATACTTTTAGGCCTAGCCTTAATTCATGTGCATCTTCGAAACTCGATCACGTGGTTTGCCGCTATCAGAGCATATTGAAGTTGTTGTTATTTTTGCTTTTTAGCTCCTCCCTTTTTCCACACTTCCATTTTTAGGGTTCAGTTAGTTTAACTGATGGTACACCTAACATGGTGTGGAGACCATTTTGTTATGAAAGACTAAGGCTAGGCCTAAAAGTATGATACGATTTAGGTCAACCTTGGTACAGCTTGCATCTAATGTCGATAAGAACTCAGTTACAAAAATTCAAGCGTTCTCTGCCAAAATAAAATTCCGGGTAACTTTCTCGGCATATTGGCAGTATAACTAGAACCTAAGTAGCTTGAGTGGATCACAGTGTAAAGTCACACAAAAGACTACTGATGAGTTGGTGTAGCGACCAATGAAACAGTCTGTATAGTCAAAGCTGTTGTGATTGGCTCTATACAGAGCCGTTGTTGTTGTTGTTGTTGGCTGTCGCCTTCTTTGTTCTTCATGTTGTCTTGTTCTCAACATGATTGGCCTAGAGCTCAATAACTCGTTTTCAATATAAATAATGAAAAGGCCGTATTCAAAAATATTATTTATTTTATTTAATTTATTGTTTTAATTTTAATTTTATATCTTTTTAATTTAATTTAATTTAATTTAATTTGTTTTAATCTGGCGAGTCTTTTAATATCATATTGCTTTCATATCATAGTTGATTTATTGTTACTTTAAGCAGATTTAATTTGATGTTAGTTTTAAGCTACTTTTTAATATCATTGTCCACATCCTATGTAGTACTAAAAAAGACCAAGTGTTAATGTACACCATTATAAATAAAAACAAAAAGTAAAAACAAACAAAAAAAACTTGACAGAAGACACAGCAGTATATTGCTGGGAACCGTAATAGGGCTAGAAGATTCTGAAAGTTCTGAAACATTATATTTAATAGTAATGATTGTATGAAATTTAAGATCTCAGCTGATGGTATACACCTACAAAACTGTACCTGTATATTAGGGTGTCCCAAATGAAAATTCTTTTTCGAATTTCATAGTTGCTCAGCCTTTGTTTGAAAGCTTATAGGGTAAAGTATTTCTGAGATTTTTTTCAGATTTTTTGGAAGAGGTTTAGAGGTCACGCTAATCGGATTTTCCCTACAAATAAGGCTTTCGGAGATGAATTTCAAGCATAAGTTGGTCAATAACAGAAATTTTCTAAGTTTTTGAGTCATCATTTCGAAAGACAAATTTCCAAACTTTACTTTAATATACATATATCTGAAGTGTTGGCAATTTTTTTGGACATTTTGGTGTACCATATTTTATTTTTTCGTAAAATTTGTGAAACTTTTTTAAAAAACGCTTCATAATTTTTAAAAATTTCATCAAAATGAAAAAAGTAATAATACTTTGAACTATTGTAAAATTTTGAACAATTTAAAACAAAAAATTTTTTAGCCCAAGGGGGGGGAGGGCTGAAACCGTTTTTTGGGCTTTTTTTCGTTTTTTTTCCCCAAACAAAAAGTTCACCTTTCAGCTAAAGCCCTTTTAGTCCGTATGTAGATCCGCCACTGGTTGCAATGTTTGTTTTTTAATTACTCGACCAGCTCATTATTAGAATAGATTTACACCTTGCATGCTTTTTCCCAGCTGTTTGAAAGAGCAGGTTTACACGTTGCATATATTTAGCAATTCAATAGTCGATGCACCAACCAACGATTTAACGATTCAACCAACGGTTACAAAGCTTTAAAAGGCCATAACTTCAGGACGGTAAGAGTCAAATCAAGAATTTTTTTGTTTTAAATTGTTCAAAATTTTGCAATAGTTAGTTCAAAGTTCATAATTACTTTTTTCATTTTGATAATATTTTTATAAATTATGAAGCGTTTTTTAAAAAATGTTCGCAAATTTCACGAAAAAATAAAATATAGTACACCAAAATGTCCAAAAAAATTGCCAACACTTCTGATATACGTATGTATATTAAAGTAAAGTTTGGATATTTATCTTTCGAAATGATGACTCAAAAACTTAGGAAATGTCTGTTATTGACCAACTTATGCTTGAAATTCAAAAAATCTCCGAAAAGATTTTTAGGGAAAATCCGATTAGCGTGACCTCTAAACCTCTTCCAAAAAATCTAAAAAAAATCTCAAAAATACTTTACTCCATAAGAAAAAATTCCAAATGTCAACCTGCAGTGAAGAGACGTGTTTTATTCGGCGGCTGCAACTTCAACGCGTTAAAATCTATATTTTTCTAATAAAAAAACACCAATTTATCTTCATATCACAAGCGGCAGCATCAGGCGCGGATCCAGGGGGGTTTTGGGGGTTCAAACCCCCCCCCCCCCCCCGAAATTCTAAAAGAACCTGTATTTAAATGTGATGTACTGATGTTTATTATGTGGGCTAAGAGTACCAAAAAGAAAAAAAATTGGTTTTTTATAATTTACTTTAAATATTCACACCCCTATGCTGTAAACGTTTGTAGCTGTTTCTACACGTATTGCTAAAATACTGAATTCTGTTCTAGTTTTTGTTTGTTTTTGCGATATTGCGCCTGTAGCTGTAAACAGTCACACATACAATCTTAACCTGAAATCACAAAAACACCGCATTTTTTGGATAAAATATATCCAAACACCGCACAGTCTTAATTTAAAAACCCACAGTTTCGATAGTATCAGAAGTGTAGACTTAAAATTCCTTTTTATACAGTTATGGAGAAAAATTCCGGTTTTTGTAGTTTTTATTTATTTTGATGTTGGTTTTATGTTGGCCTTTAAGATTTGTATTCGAGTCAAATAAACAGAGAAATAACTTTTATTATTATAATTATCTTCACCCCAGCGTCAGCTTGTGGAATTTAACACAAAAAAATAATCCTGAGCACCACACAATCATATGGAGTGAATATGGAGTGAAATGTGGATGGCTATTTATTTCGTAGCAAAGTTTTTTCCAATAAGTGGAATAATTTTTTCACATATTGCAGCAAAACACAAATTATAACCTTCTTCTGAAAAACCAGAGGCTCGAAATAGATTTTAGACTAACGGTTTCTTCCCACGCCTACGATTTTTTGAAAAAAAAATTATCCCGCTCTAATGTATATAAAGGGTGGTTAAATTTTAAGGGCCGATGTTGAATATAAACCACACCTAAATGTCAACTTTTTTTCTGCATTTCATTTGACATTTCTCAATTTCAGACTAACTCAATTTGAACCATTAAAGTTATTCAGGCTTATTATGAAAATGAGCTTTCAAATCAAAATGCATATCGAGCACTTCGTAATTTTTTCGGTCAATTTAATCGTCCAAATGTGCGTACAATCGGAAAAATCGTGCAAAAATTTGAACAAACCAGGTCTGTAGGAGATGTGAAAACACCAGTGCATGCTCGTACTGCAGAAAATATTGCTGCTGTTCGCGATAGTGTGGCTGAAGAGCCGGCCACCTCAACTCGTCGTCGTGCCCAACAATTGCACCTCTTACGTTCGTCGTTGATGAACATTATGCATAAAGACTTGCATTTACACGGTCAGAGTGGTGGCAAGAAATGGCAACAGTGGATGATCAATTTTCGAAGAAAATCATCTTCAGTGATGAGGCACATTTTCACCTCAGTGGATTCGTCAATAAGCAGAATTACCGCATTTGGGCGAATGATAATCCAAGAGTGATTGTCGAAAAACCAATGCACCCACAAAGAGTGACTGTTTGGTGTGGTTTATGGGCTGGCGGCATCATCGGGCCGTATTTTTTTCCAAAATGAGGCTGGTCAGGCAGTTACTGTGAATGGTGTTCGGTAGCGTGAGATGATAACGAACTTTTTATGGCCCGAATTGGAAGATATGGATGTGGACGATATGTGGTTTCAACAGAACGGTGCCACTTGCCACACAGATAACGAAACAATGGCTCTTTTGCGCGACAAATTCAATGGCCGTGTTATCTCACGTGGTGGCGATGTCATTTGGCCACCAATCATGTGATTTGACACCGTTGGACTTCTTTCATTGGGGTTATTTGAAAGAAAAGGTGTACGTCGATAAGCCAGCAACAATTCAAAAGCTAAAGGATGAGATAATTCGGCGGCGGGGTGCAATAAGGCCAACGGCAATAAGGCCGAATTCGGCCTTATTTCCATTTGAAAAAGAAATTAAGCCAAATTAAGCAAAAAAAGGTCGGTCTCAAATGGTTTAGGAGATAAAAATCGTGAAAGTTTGAAAAATGTACATATTTTGGAATAATTGCACTCTAGGTACACGCTTCTTTTTTTTTTTTTTTTGTTTTTTAAATGTGTATGGAACTTCTAAATCTAATGCTGCAAAAAAAAAAATAGGTAGGTCTCAAATGGTTTAGGAGATAAAAATCGTGAAAGTCTGAAAAATTTACATATTTTTTATTGAGAAGACTAGGATATCTTATTCTAATAATAGAAATATATATCCGTTTAAAGCGAAAAATATGATCGTTTAAATGCTAAAGAACATACATCTTTTTGTAAGTGGTCGAGAAAAAAATGTAAAATATAAACGTATAAGTTATGAATGAAAATTTATAAAATATGCGCGATTTTTACTAAAATTTTCAATGAAGCTTTAATATTATAAAGAATGAGCGCCGCAGGTTTAAAAAAATCGCCGCGATTTTTAATAAAAATTTTTTGCCTGCGGCACTCATTCCTTTTAATATTAAAACTTGTTCACCTTCACTATTGAACTACTACTAATTAATTTTTCACGTTTATACGAAAACAAGCACATTGAGGTTGACAATGGCAACTGTTCTCTTGCAAATTGAGTACCTACGCTGAGTCCAGTAACTTTTCAAACAACAGACTGCAGGGTGCGTTCTTTTTATTAAAAATAATTATAAAAAATAATCCTTAGTTTGCAAAAATTATTTTTCGGCCTTATTACCATTTTGCAAAATTTTTTGCCGATATTTTGTTCCATGCATAATTGAACCATACCAATATTATCATAATAAAAAGAAACGACAATAATTTCCTTAATAATTTGTGTTTTATTCAAAATCAACATAGGCCTTTAAAATTTAACTACCCTTTATATATATAACGTACATAAATATTTTTGAAACCCCCCCCGAAATATATTCCTGGAACCGCCCCTGGGCAGCATTAGGGTAATTAAAAAAAATTGTCGAAAATCAACCGAGCCCGTTCAAAAATGGGATGATTATATCAAAATATGAAAACCAAAATTAAAAAATTTTTTTTTTTAGTTTTTAAATAATGCTACCAGCAGTTTTCTGTTTTAGTTGAAGAAAATCGTGGAAAAAGCCTTAAAGTTGAAATAATCATATCTCTCTCAGTTTTAAACATATTATTGTGAAACTTTCATGACATACGAAAAATAGATCATCATTTATAAAAATAAGTTAAAATTTTGGATTCTATATAAAATTTTTTAGGTCCTAGAGTTTTAAAAAAAGAAATGCTTTTATTCCCATATTTCGCATGGGAAAACAGTACTTTTTTAATGAGAACCCATTCCTCGACAAGCATTCATTCCATTCCTAAACATTATTTTGTAGACGTCGAATTAACTTGGATAGTACAGCTATGGGGAACTAATGCAGTGGGGAACTTTTAACAAAAAATACTTTAAAACAACTAAAATAAATTTTATTCTGCCTTTTTAGTCAAAATTACTAGTAATAACCAGTGCTGGATCTACATACGGGCTGAAAGGGCTATATGCCCCCATCTCCGCCCTTGTAAAATTTTTGTATGGGGAAAAAATGCCCTAAAAGCCGCTTCAGCTCCCCCCTCGGGCTACAAAACTGTAGTTTCAGACCCCTCTCACCCTCGGGCAAATCCTAGATCAGCCACTGGTAATAAACCCCCGAAAATCGGGTTCACTTCCTACAATTCGCATTAGAGTGAGTTTGTGTTTCAAGTCTTTTTGCCTTTTTTAAACTTTAAACGCTCATACCCATATGCTTGGGTGTGCATATTAGCTAGGAGTAATTTTTTTCCATGCTAGTAATATCCAGTTTCGAATTCTACATGAAATTCTGATTGACAAGCTCCTTGTGACCATATATTTTCGATGAAATTTACCCATCGAAAAATCGTTTAAAGATTCGTATATAATAATTTAATAGAACGTTCGCTTTTTACTGTCTGACTCGTTCACTGATCGACCCACAGCTTCATTAATGATTAAAAAGGGTTTTCTCTAATTGGGACCACTTAGAAAAATCTAATAATTTTGGCTTACCTACAGCTCAAGACCTTTTTAATGATATATTAATTGTTGCTGTAGAGTTTGAATATATATTTTAATTAAATGATTGTTTTATTGCTTGCAGTATTATTTGCTTATTAGCATTTTGAATAATTTTTCGGTGCTTATGCACACCCAAGAGAAGGTCCTGTTTTTCCTCTTAAATTTTAGTGTGCAATGAATTGCAAAAGTTCAAATAGTCGTTCTGCGGCAAAGTTCTAATAGTGGTCCCGATTAGAAAAACCCTTTTTAATCATTAATGAAGCTTATCAAAATTCGTGTACAGAACTCTGACATATCAGGTACAACTCCAAGTAGCCCGTTACCCATTTTTAACCCTTTTTATCAAATTTTAACCCTTTAAAGACATAATTTTCAAAATTATTCAAACTTTCAAATTCTTTTGAGTACGAATCTATGTACATAATCAAAGTACACCTAATTCTGTTTTTACCAGTAGATTTCTTCCAGAAAAACCGTAAAAAAAGACATTGATCGTATGAAAAAATAGGGGATTGGTTCCTTAAATTTAATTTTTAGCAATTGAAATTTAATTTTTTTTTATAGTTCTTACTGTGGCTTTGTTTAAACCGAACATTTTGCCAATAAATAGGCTTGGGCATTTTAGTTCACCACAAAGATCGCTCTTTTTAGTTCAATCGTATGTAATGAACTAGTTCGTTCATTTAGTTCTTTTAGTTCGTTAGTTCTTTTTGTTAGTTGCATTTTTTACTTCGTTTGTGCTCTTAGTTCGTTAGTTCTTTTAGTTCGTTAGTTCTTTTAGTTCGTTCGTTCTTTTAGTTCATTTCGTTTACTCGTTCATGTCCAGGTATACAAAATGAAACAAATTTGGTATGAATATGTGATATCCATCAAATTCACCATTTGTATTAGTGCATAAACAAAAAGTGTCTCAAACCAAGGACTCAAACCATAGCATGGTAAATTTAGTTATTCTTGCCCTCGTTCGTTTTGTTCCTACTCGCTGCAATATCAATTGAACTAAAATGAACTAAAAGAACTAATAGAACGAGAAACACTGAACTAGTTCACATATTTCATGAGTGGGAATCGTTCAATTGAACTAGTTCGTTCATGAACTACCCAAGCCTACCAATAAATATTGAGCCTTCTACATTTCGAAGGCGATCTAAAATTTAAATTTTGGTTTCCAAAAAAAAACTACGTTTTTATTTTGTATTTGTAGTTTTCGACATTTTCTTTTAGGTATACATAAAATATTTAACAAAATTAAAAACATATAAATAACTGAATGAATATAAAATACTTTTTGGCTTACCTTTTATCTTAATGCGTTAAAATGCAATTTGATTTAATGTTAGAAAAACAAATTTGCCTGTTAAAAATGTCTTTACCAAACACGTCTGATTGCATTGATAGTTCACAAAATATTAACACATTTCAATTACTTTGCCACGTAAATTTGCTTGTATCTATAAAAAAGGATAAATTTGTGATAAGAACATATTCTGCAAAAATTAAATTTGACAAAAAAATCTAAGCCCAATAAAGAAATTTAAAATTTTCAAACCGTGTTAAATCAAAACGTGTAAAAACAGAATTAGGTGTAATATATTTGTAAAATTTCATTTTTTTAGTTATTTTAGGCTGTAAGTTTTCAAGTAGTTTAAGCTGTGTGTCGATCAGTGAACGAGTCAGACAGTAAGAATCGAACGCTCTATGAAATTATTATATACGAATCTTTAAACAAGGTTTCGATGGTCAAATTTCATCGGAAATATATGGTCACAAGGAGTTTTTTTAACTCAGAATTTCATATAGAATTCGAAACTAGATATTACTAGCATGGAAAAAATGACTCCTATCTAATATGCACACCCAAGCATATGGGTATGAGCGTTTAAAGTTTAAAAAAGGCAAAAAGACTTGAAACACAAACTCACTCTAATGCGAATTGTAGCAATCCCCCGATTTTCAGGGGATTATTACCAGTGGCTGATCTAGGATTTGCCCGAGGGGGAGAGGGGTCTGAAACTACAGTTTTGTAGCCCGAGAGGGGAGCTGAAACGGCTTTTAGGGCGTTTTTTTCCCATACAAAAAATTTTACAAGGGTGGAGATGGGGGCATATAGCCCTTTCAGCCCGTATGTAGATCCGGCACTGGTTATTACTAGTAATTTTGACTAAAAAGGCAGAATAAAATTTATTTTAGTTGTTTTAACGTGTTTTTTGTTTAAAATTCCCCACTGCATTAGTTCCCCATAGCTGTACTATCCAAGTTAATTCGACGTCTACAAAATAATGTTGAGGAATGGAATGAATGGTTGTCGAGGATTGGGTTTTTATTAAAACAAGTATTGTTTTCCCATGCGAAATATAGTTACAAGCGATTCTTTTTTTAACCCTCAATGACCTAAAAAAAATTGTTTTGATCTAGAATCCAAAATTTTAACTTATTTTTATAAATGATGATTTATTTTTCGTATGTCATGAAAGTTTCACAATTATATGTTTAAAACTGAGAGATATATGAATATTTCAACTTTAAGGCTTTTTCCACGATTTTCTTCAACTAAAACAGAAAACTGCTGGTAGCACTATATAAAAATTAAAAATTTTTTTTGATATAATCATCCCATTTTCCCATCCCATCCCGAGAACAGGCTCGGTTGATTTTCGAAAAAATGTTTTTTTTTAATCACCCTAGGCAGCATAGCAGTTTTAATTTTTTTTAACTAATAATAACTGGGGCAATTACGGAGTCTGAGGAAGAGTAATGAAGAGGATTGGGAAAGTCTCTGCTGAGCTTGCTAATATTAAATCCACCGTGCGAAATGTAATTGAGAGAGTTTCTGTGGTGGAAATAGCTTGTGCTGAGCTCGGTGCAATAAAAGAGGAAATAAATGAAATAAAAAAAAACAACAAAGTGAAACCTCGTCCACTATCCCCCTTTCGACAGTGCTTAGTGATGAGGTTAGTGTGCTCCGATCTCAACTAGAAAAATATGAGAACGATGCTGCTTCAACAGACGTCATCATTAACGGAATTCCCTTTGCTGAAAATGAGACCCTTGCGAGTCTGTTTGATAAAATTTGCTACTCCATCAACTATGTCACCCCAAAACTTAACAACGTTTTCAGAGTGAGAGCTAAAAATAACAAAAAAGATTCGGCGATCATAGTTAAGCTTTCGTCTTCTTATGATGGTAATTGTTTGCTCAAAGCTGTTGCTGCATTTCGCAAAACCAAAAAGCGACAACTCACTCTCAATGATATTGGGTGTGGAAGAGGAGACAAATTTTATCTTCACGAAAGCCTAACCAAAGGGAACCGTGCGATTATGCTGTATGCAAGCAAACTGAAGCGAGAGAATAGACTTGTTGCTGCGTTCTCACTGCGTGGACGTGTTTATGTGAGAGCATCGAGTGATGGGGAGGGCAAATTGGTTTACGACACTAGGAGCGTCTATTGCGTCGTTGGAATCTCTAACTTAAGTATTAAACTGGTTATGTTATTTGTTTATCGGAGAATGTTCGTTAAGCTGAAATTGATGTTATTGTGCTTTTATTATAATATATTTTATTTAAGTTTTCTCTTCTTATTATATCTTTTACAACTATCTTTTCGCATGCACCTATCAAGTCTTTTTTGTGTCTTTTTCTCTATTTTGATGAATTCAATGTTTGAAGTTGTTTCTGTGTTACTTTATCATGCTCTTTTCTAATAATTCTTCTAATGGTGCTATTGATAATTACAAAGCCTTAGTTCATGTTTTATGTAGACGTTATAATGGTTTGAATGTGGTTCATTTTAACGCCAGAAGTTTGAAGGGATTTAAACTTGATTACGCAAGATATATATAAACTAGAAAAATTTGGTTTCTCTGGATCTTTACTTAGTTGGTTATCAACTTATCTCCAGGGTAGATTGCAATTTGTTAAATTCCAAGGTATTGTGTCTAAGAAAATCGAAGTCTCCTCAGGTGTACCGCAAGGTAGTCACCTTGGTCCTCTTCTCTTCAATATCTTCATATCTGACTTATCTATATTGTTGAAGGATATTCCGCATCTTATGTATGCGGACGATCTTAAAATGTACCATGTAATTAAATCGCAGGAAGATGCCAATTTCTTACAGTTAAACCTCTTATCTCTTGAGACCTGGTGTACCCAAAACAAACTTTACCTCAACATAAATAAGTGTAACGTGATAAGTTTTTCTCGCAAAAACCAAGTAATTAATCACAAATACCGCCTCAACAATATCGATCTTAGCAGGGTCAATTATGTAATCGATCTTGGAGTGGTCTTGGACAACAAACTGCGCTTTAATCTACACTATGATAAGATTATATCCAGGGCCAGCAAACAGCTCGGTTTTATTAAGAGACGAGCACAAGAATTCAAAAACGTATGGGTGACTACATCCCTGTATTGTGCACTAGTGCGCCCAATACTCGAATATGGCTGTATTATTTGGAGTCCAGCTTTTGATACCCATTGTGATAGAATTGAATCCATTCAAAAGCAATTCTTGTTATTCGCTCTGAGAGAAACTTACAACCCCCGCGATTACTCTACCCTTCCACCGTATGAACACAGGCTGAACCTATTAAATTTGATGCCGCTGTCAATTAGAAGAAAGGTATTGGATTCATGCTTTACTTTCGATGTTCTGAAGGGTGTAACCAACTGCGAATACATCTCCAACAAGATTATCCTCAATGACCCTATACGACGTACAAGGCATACTAGGCTGTTAGCCGAATATCAGCATCATACTGCATACGCAAGTAATGAACCCATAAGCCGTTGCTGTAGAGAGTTTAATAATATA
The DNA here is from genome assembly GCA_943735915.1 of Pherbina coryleti. Taxonomy (NCBI): domain Eukaryota; kingdom Metazoa; phylum Arthropoda; class Insecta; order Diptera; family Sciomyzidae; genus Pherbina; species Pherbina coryleti. The sequence continues at coordinate 102,127,710 of OX030951.1, forward strand.
TCCGACCTCTACGCACCCTCCTTGTCCAAATTATCATTCAAGCGATCTCTTTTCAAGTCTCTTTCTCTTCATAACTAGCCCGGGCTTAGAGCTCTATTACTATTTTCTTTCCTTTTACTCTTTTCATTGTTTTCTTTTTTCGACATAGTCTGAGAAAACAATGTCAATCCAGTGGGCGGTATTTGCCCACTTCAATTGAATATACCAAAAACAAACCACAAAAACAAGGAAAGGAGAGTAAAAAAAAAAAAAAAAACAACCCCTTAGTAAGTAATTTAGAATAAACCAAAAACAAACCACAAAAACAAGGAGAGGAGAGTAAAAAAAAAAAAAAAAAAAACCCCTTAGTAAGTAATTTAGAATAAATCAAAACCTGTTAGAATAAGATATATTGTAATGTATTGCCTTGTTTGGCCAATAAATAAATAAATATCTTCGAGAATTCCCCTGTTGATGTTATATGTATATCTGAGACATGGTTTAAACATGATATACCTGATTCGTTTTATACTTTTAATGGTTTAAAATATTTCGTAGTAATAGATGTGAAAAACGAGATGGAGGTGTGGCTGTCTACTGTAAGTCTTATTTAAATGTTAGATTTGTAAATAGATGAAGTGGTACTTGTGAGTTTATGGAGGACGATCCTCACAAGACAGCGCGTGAGGGTCAAGGGGGCGATCTTCACATGGCAACGTGTCTAACTGCCTCAACCTAGTGAGGCCAGCATTATCCATGTCGAACTCGTCTCAAGTCGACTCAGACCTCTGCATGGTGTTCTCTAGAAACGGCAAACTGGCAACCGTAAGTTGCCCCCTGCCTTTAAAGGGTTGTGCGTTGGGTTTGAAACCCACCACGTAAAAACAAATTTCAATGAAAAGTCTAAGAAAAAACATAAAAATGATCCCCAAATCTGATGACGACTACCGCAAACGAAAAACTGACAATGATTTACGAATATGCACCTGGAACGTCCGAACCCTTAATTGGGATGGTGCCTCTATCCAACTGATAGATATCTTAGAAAGATACAAACCTGATATCACTGCAATCCAAATGCACGTGGAGAAGCACGAATTTGGATGCGGATTCGTGGTTGGCAAGAGACTACGACATCATGTTCTGCGGTTCAGACCTGTGAACAAACGACTTGCCATAATCCGTGTCAAGGCAAGATTTTTCAACATAAGCCTGATTTGTGCGCACGCTCCGACAGAAGATAAGGACGATGAGAGCGCCTTGAAGAGGCCTATGAGCGCAGCCCCCGCCACAACATAAAAATCGTGCTTGGTGACTTCAACGCCAAGGTGGGAAAAAAAATATCTTTGGTCCAGCAGTCGGAAAGTTCAGCCTCCACGGCAATACCTCAGATAACGGAATGAGGCTGATTGACTTTGCCGCAGCGCGAAACATGGTCGTTAGTAGCACTAGATTCAAGCATCTCAATATTCATAAAGCAACTTGGCTGTCTCCTGATCAAAAGACGCGCAACCAAATTGATCACGTTTTGATTGACGGAAGGCACTCTTCCAGTGTTTTAGATGTACGCACGATCCGTTGTGCCAATATAGACTCGGATCATTATCTTGTCGCAGCCAAGATCCGTACACGCCTGTGCGCAACCAAGAATGCGCGCAATCCTGCACAGAGAAAGCTAGATGTCGAAAAGCTGCAATCAAAGCAAACAGCCAAAGACTTCGCTACTTGACTCTCACTCCTGCTTCAAGAAAGCACTCCTCCGATCGACGATATATGCGCGCAGTGAATTATATTTCCCACTCTATGCGTACGGCTGCCGAAGAGGTGATTGGCTATCACCGCCCTTGCTGAAACCAGTGGCACGACCAAGACTTTCGCGACGCCACTGCAGAAAAAGACGCCGCCTACAAAGCCACCCTGCAGTCGGTTGTAACGCGTGCTGCTAAGGAGCGATACAAAGAGAAGACGAAGGAAGAGAGACGCATTTTCAGGTGAAAGAAAAGGGAAGCGGAAATGCGTGAGTGCAAGAAAATTGAGATGCATGGTGACAGGAATGAGGTCAGAAAATTTTTCGAAAAAATAAGACGCCAGGCCGATGGTTTCAAGACCGGGGCCTCTTCCTGCTGGGTTGAAAATGGGAATCTAGTTACAGATATCCTGAGTACACCGATGATGTGGAGGGAACACTTCTCTAGGCTTCTGAATGGTGACGACGACAACAATTCCGCCAACAAATATGATATCTCGGAATCCCCAATTTTGGACGACAGCGTTGAAGTTCCGCTGCCCGACCATAGTGAAGTCTTGAAAGCTATAGCTCGGTTTAAAAACAACAAAGCCGCAGGAGCCGATGGCTTACCTGCTGAGCTCTTCAAGAATGGAGGCGAAGCTATATGTGCATTCATGAGCTTCTATACAGAATATGGTCGAAAGAATGCATTCCAAACGATTGGAACCTCAGTGTGCTCTGCCCAATCCACAAGAAAGGCGATCCCACAATTTGCGCCAACTACCGTGGGATAAGCCTTCTTAATATCACATATAAGGTCCTGTCGAGCGTGCTATGTGAAAGACTGAAGCCCATCGTAAACCAGCTGATTGAAACTTACCAGTGTGGCTTCAGACCTGGCAAATCCACCATAGACCAGATATTTACGCTACGACAAATCTTGGAGAAAACCCAAAAAAAAATCGACACACATAATCTTTTTGTCGATTACAAAGCCGCCTTCGACAGTCCAATAAGGAATCATCTATATTCCATCATGTCTGAATTTGGTATTCCTGCAAAGCTTCCCGAAACAGTTAAAATCGGGAAGGACCTCACTCCTCCATTCGATACCAAACGAGGTTTTAGACAAGGTGATTCCTTATCGTGCGACTTTTTCAACCTAATGATGGAGAAGATCATCCGAGCTGCTGATTTGAGACGCAGTGACACGATATTCTACAAAAGTATTATGCTGCTGGCGTATGCTGATGATATCGATATCATTGGCCATAATACTCGCGAAGTCAGTGCAGCATTCTCCAGGTTAGCGAAAGAGTCGAGTCGAATGGGTCTTGTAGTAAACGCAGATAAGACGAAATACCGAGTGTCAACAAATAAACAGTCCCAGCGTCTTGGAAACCACGTCACTGTTGACAACATCTCCTTCGAGGTCGTTAAGGACTTTGTCTACCTGGGATCCAGTGTAAACTCTTTCAACGATGTCAGTATTGAGATAAAGCGACACCATAACTCTTGCCAACAGGTGTTACTTTGGGCTGAGTAGGCAATTGAGAAGCAGAGCCCTCTCTCCACGAACAAAACTCACGCTCTATAAGTCACTCATCATGCTTGTCCTATTATATGCAGCACAAACCTGGACGTTGAGCAGTTCTGATGAAAAGACTTTGGGAGCCTTCGAGAAAAAGATCCTTCGTAAGATCTTCGGTCCAATCTGCGTCAATGGCGAGTACTTAATTCGATGGAACCACGAGCTGTATGAGCTATACGCTGACATTGACACAGTTAAGAGCATTAAAATCGAGCGGCTTCACTGGCTAGGTCATGTTGAGCGAATGGAAAACGACGCTCCAGCGAAAAAAATATTCGATTCAGTGCCTGGTGGTGGTCAACGCAGAAGAGGACGCCCACATCTTCGTTGGAAGGATCAGGTGTTGGATGACCTGACCACGCTTGGTGTTTCCAACTGGCACCAGCAAGCGCAAAACAGAAATGGCTGGCGCAATTTCTTATACGAGGTCAAAACCGACTTACGGTTGTAAGCGCCAGATAAGTAAGTAAGTAAGTACTTGTGAGTTTATTAATGTAGAAATCTTTGATAAAAACACTAAAGTACTAGTGTCGTGTATTTATAACACCCATCGTTGCAATAGCATTGAACCTTTTTTTACTGATCTTGCAAGTGGGGTACTTAAGTATGATTTTTTGGTTACTTGTGGTGACTTCAATGTTAACTTGCTCCGTAATGATTCTGCTACTGAGAACTTTTTTTCCATTCCACGACTTGTGGTCTCAAAACTCTAAACTCAAATATACCAACCAGATATGGTCATAATTGTGAGGCTAGTCTACTAGATATTTGTTTGGTTTCCGATATTTCCCGCGTTTTAAAATTGGACCAGATGACCTTCCTGTTTGACCATGACTTAATATTCTGTAGTGTTAACATTAACTTTGGTAGAACTTACAATGCAAATTTCTCTTATCGAGATTACAAATCTATTAACTTTGAAGCTCTCTCTCGTGACCTGTCTGGTATGGGGTTATATGACTACTATCTGTATGACTCTGTGGACGGAAAACTAAGTGTTTTCATGAACAAATTAAATATTGTGTTTGACCGCAATGTTCCTTGAGTTAATAATTCCTGTTGTCCTTGGTACACTCGTAGCGTTATTTGTGTCATTAAGTTAAGGAATCAGCTTCGTTCTAAGTGGAAAACCAACCATTCCAATGAAAACTGGGAAAATTACAAGAGAGCGCGTAATGATGCCACTGAAATGATTAAATTGGAGAATAAAAGGTACTTTAGTGCTAAGCTTAGTCCTAACCTAAATTCTAAGCAACTATGGCAAAATATTAAAAAACTAAGAGTTTTAAGCAACGCACTGAGAGACTGCAATTTAGACCCAAATGTGCTTAATGACTTTTTTTTGTCCAGTGGTAGCTCAAGTTCTAGTACCTCCATCAACGATTTTGAAGTGCATACACTACCAGATAACTCTGACTTTCCTTCGTTTGAATTCCGGTGTGTTAATGAAGATCATGTGGCTAAATGTTTAATGCAGTTAAGCTCTAATGCAGTAGGTATCGATGAAATGCCTCTTAGGTTTATTAAACTTGTCCTTTATTATATACTAGGGCCCTTTACTCATATTATTAACCACTCACTCACTAGTTCCCGATTTCTTGATTTGTGGAAAGCAGCAACGTTAATCCCAGTGGCAAAAAATGCGTCCGCATCTGGACCCAAGGACTACAGTCCCATTAGTATATTACCTGCCCTGGGTAAGGTTCTTGAAAGAATTATGACTAATCGAATCTCAGAATTTCTAAATGATAATAAGCTTTTATCGTTCTTGCAGTCTGGCTTTAGAGCTGGACATAACTGTTCGACGGCGGTATTAAAAATAATTGATGATATTGGAATAGCATATGATCAAAACTTTATAACTCTTCTCTGCATTATTGATTTCTCTAAAGCTTTTGACTCTATTAATCATACCTTGCTTTGCAATAAGCTTTAATATTTTTTTTATTTTGGCGCTAATGCAGTTAAATTAGTTTCCCATTACCTTGAAGGTAGAACGCAACGATTTAAAGGCTGTGATTCATTCTCAAACCTTAACCCTTAATAGCCTATTGGTACCGCTAGGAACCAACCACAAAAAATGATAACTTTGTTAAGCAATTTGTTTTTAAATTTCCCGCTGGGTCTTTAAAAATGTTTATTGGTGTAGTCGCCACCATTTGAGAAGATCGCCACTTGCAGCCAACTTCATTTGACACGTGTCTGGTTAGTAGTGTAACACAACCTCGAGAAAAAGCACTTTTGTGAAATCGCGAACTTTACAAAAATTATTTTTGTGTTAAATTCGTTTAAATCGAAGCTGAAAAAAATATTTCCGTGATCGTTATAGTGTCTAAAAGGTATTGTGAACGTTTGAAGTGATTTAATTTTTATATTTTACTAGATTTTGTACCAATTTTTAGTTAGTTAGAAATTATGCTTATATGAAGTTATACAGAATTGCTTATGTTGTGTTTTTTTTAGTTTATTAGGCAGAAATGGCGCGAAGAATTCGTGATTTTCGAACAGATGAACAACTTTCCGAGTACGTCAATTCAATTGCGTGGTCGGAAAGCGAAGATGATGGTGATTTTTCTGCTGACGATATGGATGACCCAGATTTCGACTTTTAGTCTGCTTTTCGTAATGAAAATTTATGATATGTACATGGAGACAGTGAAGTGTTGGAAGATATTCAAGACAATTCTGCAGTAGACGTGAGCGATGTCGAAATGGCTAATGCCGATTCAGGCAATTTAAGTATTGAAGCGAACACTGTATCAAATCAAGGTGATAATTTACAACAAAACCTATTTTTGGTCTGTATTGACATACTTATATTTGTTATAGCTATTGTAGAAGACCCAGTTATTGTTGGTGATCGTTCCCGATCGCGAGAATATGTGACAATGTTTGAAGGCGTATCGATTGACAAAGAGTCTAATGTTTTTAAAAAACCATTGTGGCGAAAAACAAATCTTCAGTTGTGTTCGAATTGTGTTAAATTTCAAGGAAATGATGACTTGACACCAGAAATATTAGCATTGAACTCACCTATTCAGTTTTTTTCTTTTTTCATGACGGATGATATTATTTCAAATATCGTCGAACAGAGCAACTTGTACGCGATGCAAAAAAACGTTGATAAACCACTGAATACCACGCCAGATGAGATCAAACGATTTATGGGAATAAATTACTATATGTCGGTTTTTAAGTACCCGAGCGTTCGATCGTATTGGGGTGAATATGGTTTTAAGCCTATTATAGATTGCATGACACGAAATCGTCATGAAAAAATTCGCCAATTCTTACACTTCAATAACAACGACACAATGCCGCGAAGTCATCGTGTGCAAGAGCCATCAACATCTGATCACCAGCCATCGACATCATCTAACGGTGCACGCAAACGCAGACATAATCGTGTGTCCGAAGCAGTTCAAACATATGGACCCATACCCCAGCACGATTTGGGCTATGATCGACTATACAAAATTCGTCCGATCATCACCGCACTGAACAAAAATTTTAAAAAAGTGCCGAAGAGAACAAGATTGTGTGTTGACGAGCAAATCTGTGCTACGAAGATTAAGCACTATCTGAAACAGTACATGCCAGACAAACCTCATCCTTGGGGAGACAAATTGTTTCTTATGTGTGATGATTCCGGATTTTGCTATGCATTTGAAATTTATTCTGGTGACGACGACCATCGTGAGGAAAACGAGCCCAATTTGGGTGCGTATGCGAATATTGTGGTACGATTGGCGCGTTCGGTTCCTCGATTCGTAAATCACGTCATCTATTTTGATAACTATTACACATCGATTCCGTTGATGGTGTATTTGCGGACACAAGGCATATATACGCTTGGAACGGTTCGACGCCCACGACTTCCGTCATGCAAATTACCGCAGAAATTTAACAATCGAGGTGATTGGGAAGAGTATGTTGGAACGTTTCATGGAATCGACGTCTCAACAGTGGCATGGAATGACAATAGGGTTGTAAATATGGCATCAACAATATATTTCGCCAGATGGTCAAACTCCTGAAAATGCACCAACTATTGAGCGATATAACAAAAAGAAAAAGGTAATGGAAACCATTCCGTGTCAAGCCATTGTTCATGAATATAACAATTACATGGGCGGTGTTGATCTTCTGGATTCGTCACTAGGCCGCAGTCATATCCGCATAAAGTCTCGCAAGTGGACAAACCGTTTGTTCTACCATATGTGTGATATGGCAATGATTAATGCCTGGATTTTATATAAGCGACATCATGCAGCAACTAATCAAACGGAACCGATGAAAACTTTGCATGAATTTGTGTGCGAAGTTGCCCATTGCTTGATAAAATCTGGAACTGAGATGCGAGTAGGAAAAGGGCGGCCAAGTAATGTTGAAGTTGAAATTGTTGCAAAACGTTATCGCCCAATGTCTGCTCCACTGCCACCGCGTGATATTCGCCTGGATAACGTTGGGCATTTGCCAGAATTTATAAAGGAAGGGAAGCCACGATGCAAACTTCCAAAATGTACATCCCGTACAAAGGTCCGGTGCCAAAAATGTGGGATACATTTGTGCTTTTCAGCTGAAAAAACTGCTTCGCTGAGTTTCATCAAAACTAATTGGCTTAATAACACTATTATATACATAAACAATTTTAAATTTCCTTTTCACTTTTTAATGTTTCTTAATTAAAAAAAACAAAAAATTTCGGTACTATAAACTTTCTTTTATAATTTTTGATTCCCGGGAGCCTAGTGGTTCCGCAAAGAACCAACCAGGTATTCTTTATCTAGCTCAGGTAAATGTCACCTATCAAAAAAATCGTAGAACAAATATTGTTTAGAATAACAACATTTATAACGTCAATTTTTTCAGCTCAAAATAAAAAATCAGGCTATTAAGGGTTGAAACTATAGTAACAGGAGTTCTTCAGGGGTCTATTTTAGGACCTCTCTTATTTTCTTTCTTTATTAATGATGTTTTCTCCATTTGTAAACATTCCTCTATACATGCGTACGCGGATGACATTCAAATTTATATATCTCGGCCATCTTGCCTTTTAGAAGATTTAAGTTATAGGTTGAATTTAAACTTACTCTCGCTAAACAGCTGGGCTACCGCAAACTCGCTTCTTATAAATCCCCTAAAGTCAAAAGTGCTACCGATTGCGTGAAGTGACTCAAGCTTTGTTGATATCCCGCTGTTATTCACTGGGTCTGATCAGCTGGAGTTTGTAAATAAAGTAAAAAAATCTTGGCTTTGTCATATCAATAGTATAGTTGGGAAAATATACGGGACATTACGATATTTACGTACTTCTTCTTGTTTTACTCCTCTTGAAAACCATCGGAGACTTATGCTTCAATTGATTATGCCACATATATCTTTCTCAGAAGTTGCGTATAGCCATCTGGACTCGCAGTCGCAACATAAACTTCTTGTAGATTTTAAGAATGCTGCTAGATATGTTTATGATGTTGAAAGATTTGACCATATTTCTGTCAGAAGTAGAGGCATTTTAGGTTGCGATTTGATGAATTATTTAAACATTCGAAACATTATATTTCTACATAAACTTATTGTTGCAGATACACTTAGTTCTAGTTATAACTTGTTTTATATTTGAATTCCGAGTAAGCTTTGCTATTTGATTTTAAAAAGAATATTTTCTATCAATAAAATATGATGTTCAATTTGAAATTTTGACTAAACTGGACTAGTTTTTCTTGTACGAACACAACAAATTGGCGACGAGGACTTGAAAAACTTACGCGGACATACAAGGACATATAAAATGTAATTAAATCACAATGAGCACGCTGGAAAACATCTTTGGACAACTTTTGGTGCAGCAGCAGAACCTTATGGAAACGCTCACAAAGATGATGAACCAATCCACAATAGGGACTTCTGATTTGTCAAAAAAAGCAACATAGCAGGAGGCTCTGATGGACATTATCGCCAAAGGAATGAAAGAATTTATATACAGCCCAGAGGATAATCTTTTCTTTTCAAGTTGGTTCAATAGATACGAAAACAAATTCAATGAAGATGCTTAATCCTTGGACGACTCTTCAAAGGTGATGTTGCTCCTTCGTAAGCTGAGCACACACGTTTACGATCGCTTTGCAGATTGCATTCTGCCACAAAAACCACAGGAATTAAACTTTGAGGCCACTGTACAACAACTTAAATCGCTTTTTGATCAACAAGAATCGTTGTTTAGTATTCGCTATAAATGTTTACAAATAGTTAAAAGCGATGCTGAAGATTTCATCTCCTACTCAGGTAGAGTTAATAAGCAATGCCAGAGGTTCATTCATGGAAGTTTAACGAGTGACCAGTTCAAGAGTCTTGTTTTCATTATTGGTCTACAATCACCGAAATATGGAAAGATCTGCAGCAATCTTCTATCAATGATTGACAACAGTGCAGACAACATAACTCTAGAAAAATTTCTTGCCGAAACTCAACGCATATTGGTACTGCAGAGCGATACAAATCTGGTAGAATTGAACAAGCCAACAGTAAGCACAGGTTCTTCAGATGTCATACATCATAAAAAGAACCATCAGCATAATCATAAACTACAGAATGATAGATATAATCACCATCCAGAACATCTTCAAGGCCATAACGACACACCAAGAAGACCATGCTGGCAATGTGGTGACATGCATTTTGTGAAGAATTGCAGTTTCACACATCATAAATGTAAAGTTTGTAGCAAAATAGGACACAAGGAAGGTTATTGCAAGTGTTTTCGCGCACGAAATCAAGAGAACTCACCAGACAACTCAAAATCTAAATCACAAATCAAGAACAAAAATACAAGGGAAACTTCCAGTCGCAATGTACACATGTAGTTTCTGTTATTCCCCATCACAGTGTTAAAAGTGTACACACAACACACCGAAAATTTATAACAATTATTATTTATGGCAAGTCAATTACATTTCAATTTGATACAGCATCAGACATCACCATCATGTCAAAATCAAATTGGGAATCAATTGGAAGACCTAAACTTCTTCCATGTACGCACAACGCATCAGATGCATCAAGTAACCAAATTCCGCTAATTGGTGAACTTACTACAGAAATGCAACATAACAACAATACTAGAAAAGCAGTAATTTTTGTGACGAGTTTTCTAAATTTGAATATTTTTGGACTAGGTCTCATCGAAAAATTCGGCTACTAGGAGGAATCTATTAGTTCTATTTGTAACACAATCACAGCAGATATGAGCAAGAATTCGGTATTCAAAGTCATCAAACAAAAATATCCAGAAGTGGTCAAGTCCAATATTGGCCACTGCACAAAATTTCAAGTCAAACTAGAAATAAAACCAGATGCAGTACCAGTCCTCACACCAAAACGGCTTGTGCCATACGCAGTCTTAGAATCAGTCGAATTAGAATTGAAGAGATTAGAGGACGCAAACATCATCACATATAGTCGTGGTTTGTAAGCCGAATAACAAGATTCGCATCTGTGCAGATTACTCAATCGGGCTGAACAGATGCATGGAACCACATCTTTATCCTTTACCACATGCTAACGATCTACAATTTGAAATCGATGACATTTCAAAGAAAATCCTTCCCATTAACACACACAGAGGACTTTTCGCTTTCAATCGTTTACCTTTTGGAGTAACATCAGCGCCTGGAGTTTTTCAGAAAGCAATGGATACTATCATCACAGGCCTTGACGGCGTGATTGCATACTTGGATGACGTAATTATTGCTACCACTACTGTCGAAATGAAATACAAATTAGTTATGGAAGTTATGCAAAGATTTCAAGATCCGGTCTTAGAATCAATTGGGATAAGTGCGAAATTTTTCAAACATCAATCAAATACCTTGGTCACATAATTGACGCTAAAGGAATTCATCCAGACCCCAAAAAAGTGGAAGCAATCCAACATTTGCCAAGACCAACAAATGTATCAGAGCTACGATCATTTTTGGGAGCTTTAAATTACTATGGCAAATTTATCTCAGGGATGAGGAATTTACGATATCCACTGGAAGAATTACTTAAGAGTGACACAAAATGGAATTGGAACAAAAATTGCGAAGATTCGCTTCTTAAATTCAAGAACATTCTACAATCGGATCTACTTCTAACTCACTTCTATCCATCACTACCAATTTTCGTAGCAGCTGACGCTTCTATCGTTGGAATTGGTGCTCAGATTTTAACAATATTTTTTAACAATAATATTTATTTATTTATTTTATACATAATGTTCACAAATAAGACAAGTCTTTTTAAAGCGATAAGAATGACAGAAGTAATAACAACAAGTTATAATCAACAAATAAATAAAAGGTAAAACTTAGAATAAAAGGTTATAATAAAGGTTAATAACTTAAGATTATAAATTTTTAACAATTAAAAAGAAACAATGTTCAAAAAATAACAAAAGTAATAACAACATGTTTTAATCGACAAATAAATGTTACAAGTAAAAATTAGAATATAAATAAATATTATATAAATTAGAAAATGATATAAATTAGAAAAGCGAGAAAGAAAATTGAAAGGAGGAGAAGAATTAAGAGAAAAGTTTGAATATTTCATGCTTAAAGTTGCGTTTGTTTGTGATAGTTTTGACAGCTGACGGCAACGAATTCCAATTTCTGATCGCGTTCACGAAAAAAAGTCTACTCGAGTTTAAAAAATTATGAACAGGGATTAAGAGGTTCAAGTTTCTTGTCGATCTGCAGAACTGTAGTTTATTGTATAAGTATGCTGGAGTTTGCGTATTTATTATGCTATGCAAGAAAATGCAATTTCTGGCGTCCAAGTAACAGAAAATATTGCAACCAAGTAATTGATTGCTCAAATGACTAATACGATCAAATTTTTTAAGACCATAAACATATCTTATTGCATTATTAAATGCCAGTTGTAGCTTATGCTTTGACCTGGAATCAGGATTGCTGTACACCACCTCTGAGTACGATATTATAGGCATTATAAGCTGGATAATTAGCTTTTTTCTGGTTTCAACAGGAACAAAAGATGCAGTTCGTCTCAAATTCCGTAGGATGTAGTAAACCTTGCAAACAACAGAATTTATATGATTATCGCAAGAGAGAGAGGAGTTGATGTAGAATCCAAGATTTTTAACCTTGGTAACGAATTGTAGACCAAAGTCATTAAGATTAATTGTCGGTATATTATGAATAGATAAGCATTGTTTCCTAATCGGCAAGACATATGATTTGAGAGGATTGAGCTTAAGCTTATTAGCCTTAGCCCAATCTGATATTTTACTCAGATCTTCATTAAAATTTATACATAATTCATCAACAAGACTAATAGGTTTGGACAGGTACAGTTGAAGATCGTCAGCATATGCATGCATGGTGACATGACGACATTTAGTGAAGATATCATTAAGAAAAATCGAAAATAAAAGCGGACCGAGTACAGAGCCTTGAGGCACCCCACAGGTCAGATTACCAAAAGCGGACAGACTATTTCCCACCCTTACTCTTTGAGACCTACCAACTAAGTAATTAAATATCAGACGGACAGCAGAGCTAGAAAATCCAAAACTGATCGCTAGTTTTTGGCAAAGAATTGAATGATCGACAGAGTCAAATGCTTTAGAAAAATCTAGCAGACAGAGCAAGCTTAAGTGCCCTAGATCATACGATAATCTAATATCATCTAGAATCTTAACAATGGCTGTAGAGCAGCTGTGACCAGGTCTAAAACCAGACTGAAGTGGGGACATAAGATTATGATTTCTGATGTGATCAGAAATTTGCGCAGCCATAAGAGATTCAAACACTTTCGATAGACATGATAGCAGACTTACGGGACGAAAATCAGAAAGTTCACGAGCATTTGCCTTTTTAGCTATGGGGATTATTGTCGCTGCTTTCCAAACATCAGGGAAATTTGAACTTGTGAAACAATAATTTAAAATATGAGTCAAGGGGCTAAGAATATAAGGTAAAATAAGTTTAATAAATTTAATTGATACTCCATCCTCACCGACGGCATTCGACTTAATATTATTCACACAACGAGCAACATCCACCTCACTAACAGCAACAAAGTCAAAGTTAAATGGACAGTCAAAAGTACTAACATTCGAGTTATCGGTATTATCAGATGATGTATTATCAGGATTAGCAGAGCTAGCAATGAAGTATTCGTTTAAACTATTAGCATCAATACCACATTCATCAGATGTTACATTACAAACTCTAGCTTGTCTTAAATTACTCCAAAGCTTTTTAGTTGGTTGTGATAATCTAAGTTTGGACATGAAGAAAATACGTTTTGAAGACTTGACAGCTGCATTGGCTTCATTTCTAGCTCTTTTGTACTGCTCCCAGTTGAAAATTGAGGAGTTTCTCTTCCAGCGATTGTAACTTTTATTCCTGTTTTTTATAGCCAATTTAACATTATTAGTAAGCCAAGGACAGCTTATGTTAGAGACACGACGAGTAATTAGCGGAACATGTAATTCAAATAACGTACATATCGAATTATTAAAGAAATTCAACTTTTCATTAACTGAGGACAAAAACCAGCACTCTGTCCAATTTATGTTCAGAAGGTTATTGTACAAAGAGTCATAATTAATACATTTATAATCCCGATAAGTAATAGTATTCTCAACAGCAGTTGGTGACAGATTAACATTTAAAGAACAAAACAGAAGATCATGGTCGGATACAAACGATAATTGATCAAATAATAAAACAGAAGAAACATCGGAGACAGCAAAAACATCCAATAAGCTAGAAGCAGCATTATTTGCAAAGCGAGTGGGTACGCTTGTATTTACAACTCGGAGACCAACCTCAGAAAATCGATCATGAAGCTGACAAACAAGATTATCTTGAACTAAAATATTAATGTTTAAATCTCCACACAAGACGAAATGATCGTATTCTATAGCACAATTAGACAACGTAGAAAACAAACGGTCCAAACTGCAATGACGATACGGATTATATACACAGGACAAAAACACTTTTGTACAGTTATCAAATATTTCAACATTCAGAAACTCAACCTCAGAACCACTGGACTTGTCTAGCAGTTTAACATTAAGAGTATTTTTGCAGTATATTGCGACACCACCGCCTTTTTTATTTACCCTGTCATTTCGGTACATTTTGTAATTATTTATGTTTAAGCAAGTGTCATTTATGTCTGAATGAAACCAGGTTTCAGAGACACAGATGACATCAACCGCCGAATTTTCAAAGCAGTGCCGTACACAATCAAGCTTTATATCGTTCAAGCTCCTAGCATTGAAGTGAACAATTTTCAAGCCGGAATGCTGCTTACAAAGAACGCCAATCAGAGTCTTATGGATGTCATTATTGCTCGATAAAGTTGACATCAAGTCCTATCTCAGCAAAACAACTATAAACATGACAGAAAGTAAGATTAAGAAAATAAGATTGAAAGAATAAAAAGTAGAAAAAGAAATGATGTGAAAACATTATAAATGAGATGAAATTAAATGAAGATGCAAAAAATAAAAACAAAAAATAATGAAAAATAATAAAAGGAAAAAGCTTATGCACGACCGGCATCTTCAGCGCATATAAAATTCTGCAACTCTTCAATGCTGTTAACTCGAATCCCTTCGCTACCTTTTTGCATTCTGATGAATACGGCTCCACGCAGCGTAAATGCATTAAAGATGCTCTTCTTTCGTTTACAAACAATCGCTGCTTGTAAAATTCTTCTGGTATCTGCAGAGATACTCTCATGCAAATATACATTACTGTCAGAGTCAATGCCACAGTCTCTTAGATTTATTGCCTTCTTTGTTTGTCGCCGGTAGTCACCAAAAGCTTTTAATACCCGATTTCGGTCATATGGTGTATAAAATTTAATAATCACCAGTGTGCTTTTATTATTATTATTTTGTTTAGTGCGAAAAATGTCTTTAATGGGAGGCGATTGAAACTCAATCGAGTGGCAAATTGAGTTGAAAGAACTCTTGAGATTTTCATGAGCAGAGATATGAAGTCCGAACAGAACTGCGTCTGAAGAGTGATCAACACTGTTGCTGTTAATATTATTGTTGTTTTTGTTGTCTTTACTTTCACTCAACTGTTGCGAAAGTTGATCGCAGCGAGCGGTTAGTGCAGTTACTCTTTCTTCAAGTGAGTGAAGTTTTTTGTTGTTATCACTACATTCAATTTGAAGTGAACTCACCTCGCTCTCAAGTCTAGTGACTAATCGTTCGAATAGCTTGTCGGCGTGTTGACGTAGACGTTCTTCTAACTCCCTTAATTCTAGCTTCGAGTGAGCTATTAGCCTCTCTTCAAGAGCAAGTAGTTGGGCACCGAAGGAATTCGCGCCGCCAGATGACGACTTAGTAGAAATTTCGTTTTTATTGTTAGTGTTTACGTTGCTGTTGTTATTGTTGTTACTGTTGTTGTTGCCACGCTGCTCACGTTGACGAGTCTGCATCGGAGTCAGCGTCATTTGTGATGTTTACTTGTATAGTTATATCATGAGAAAGTTAGCAAGATGAGTAAACTAGTTAAAGCCTCTTTTACTTTCACTAATTTTTATGGTTTTTTTTTTTTAAACTTTTACACAATTGTTGTTGATATTGATTCTCTTAAAATGTTCATGTATAAATGTATCATGATTCTGTCTGTACAGCTGCTGAGAGTCACACACTACTTCAGTTATAAAAAGATAAGTCACCAATTTTTGAGTTTTTACTTCGATTATATGTATATATTTTATATGAAGTATGGTTTTATAAAAACGATTTAACACAATAAAACAATATTCATTGGCCAGTATAAAGCTGTCAATCGATCGGGCGGAGATTCACACTTCTGATCATAAACCACTTCTTACAATCTTTGGTTCAAAAAAATGTATTCCAACACTTACTGCAAATCGAGTACAGAGATGGGCGCTTATTATGATGAGGTACGACTTTAATATTCAATACATCAACACGAAAGACTTTGGCACTGTAGATGTTTTATCTAGACTCATCGATAAACATAGACAGGTTGGTGAAGATTACGTAGTTGCTCACATAGAAAGTGATGTAAAAAAAACGTACTTCAAGACAATGTTGATAAATTACCACTTACTTTAAAAATGGTACGCATTGCAACACAAACGGATCCTACGTTATCAAAAATTATACGTTATATAGAAGATGGTTGGCCAACATCACCAAAAGATGTTCCACCAGAAGAACAACAATTTTTCAAACGACAAGATTCCCTCAGCATAGTAGACAATTGCATCATGCTGGCAGATCGAGTTGTTATTCCTAAGAAATTTCAACGCAGGATTCTGAAGCACCTTCACAGAGGGCATCAAGGAATTGATAGAATGAAATCCATAGCCAGATCTTATGTATATTAGCCGAAGATTGACGATGATATCAGATATCAAGGGTTTCGGACAGCAATGTCAAAATTGCACAATAGTTGCAAAGTCTCCAATGAAGACCACTCTCTGCTCATGGCCAAAAGCACAAGAACCATTAGAGCGAGTGCACATTGACATAGTTGGACCAGTTCGAGGCTACTTCTACTTGGTTATAATAGATGCATATTCAAAATGGCCTGAAGTAGCTCAAATAAATTCAATTTCATCAAGTACAGTTCTATGTCATCTTCACGAATTTATTAGCAGATATGGACAACCGAAAACAATTGTATCAGATAATGGTTCACAGTTCTCAAGCTTACTGTTTAAGCAATTATGCGAAGAGAGGGGAATTAACTACATATTCAGTCCTCCATACCACCCACAAAGTAATGGACAGGCGGAACGTTTTGTGGATACAATCAAAAGAGCATTAGCAAAAGCATACGGGGAGAATACAGCAAATGACAAAAATAATCTGTTAATATTTTTGTCACAATATTGCTCAACGGATAACCCAAATATACCTACTGGAAAATCACCATCGGAATACTTCATAGGGAGAAAACTTTCAACACCTATACAAATGATCGAAATACTCCCATGGTAAATGCATTAAATAAGAAACATAACGCTATTTATCGGGACTTCAAATGTGGTGATAAAGTTTATGCCAAAGTTTACAGACAGAACAAAATGGCTTGGGTTCCTGGTAAAATTCTTAAAAGATTAGGTAATGTTGTATACGATGTGTACATTGAATCCGAAGATCGCACAATTAAATCCCACGCTAATCAACTTCGAAAGAAATACTATCAAGAAGTAAAATAAATCTGCAGTAACTTCACATTCTTTTAACAAAGAGGGATGTTGCGGATACCCTTAGTTTTAGTTATAACTTGTTTTATATTTGAATTCCGAGTAAGCTTTGCTATTTGATTTTAAAAAGAATATTTTCTATTAATAAAATATGTTGTTCAATTTGAAATTTTGACTAAACTGGACTAGTTTTTCTTGTACGAACACAACACTTATTTATTGTAAAAGTCCTGCATATATCTACCAGAAACTCTAATTCTTACAATCTTCTCGATCCACCAATCTAATCGTTCCAAGGTACAACTATCCGAACAGTAGTAGATACTTTTTCATTAGCACCATTAGGCTCTGGAATTCACTTCTAAATTGCTTAAAACAAATAGTATCAAGAACCAGCTTTAAGCGTGTAATATATAATCATTTTGACTTGCAATTTAATCTATAATGTTTAATCTTTTTTCTATCTGTCGTCTTCTTTTCTCTTTCTATAAATCTCCTAATGTAGTTTTAAGCTAGTTACTTAAGTTAAGCTTATTAATGTAATGTTTCTCAAATGACGTACTATAAACGACTAATAGCATCATTTTATAAATCCCTGCACATCACTTCACGCTGCGTTGTTGAAATTAGCAATTTATAAAACGCAACGCTTCCCGCCGTGATCTTCAGCGTTGAGTAACGCAATAGCGTAGTGAAAACAGTACAAAGTTCGCATTTTATAAAACGCTGCACTTGAAATTCGTTCACTTGAACTGTCACTTTCATCACTTGCTCTTGAGCTGCCGTTAGAACGAATAAGTTGGCATTGAAAGGGTCATAACTGTTTGTTTCACTCATATATTCTTAAATGTTTACATATATCGTTTGAATATAGGTTAAAGACAGCAACAACGACCCAACAGTTCGAAATGTTGCTAAAAGAAATAAAAAAACTACCGCAGGTAGCAAATGGTACGCCAGTGTTTGGCGTTTACATTGCAATTTCAATTTAATGATGGCTGAAGAGAACAGCTGATATGGTTGCCAACAAGTCAGAATTTGGTGAATCTTCAATATTTCGAAGAAATTACAATAATGATGCTAGTTTTATTTTACATGTGACAACCCTAAACTGTTGTTGACTGACAGTTCACCGTGGTAACGTAACATAGCTAACGCAATAACGTAGTGATTAATAAAATGCAAATTTTTAATCCAAGTGATGCGCCGCGTTAGCGTTGCGTTTCATCACGGTGATTTATAAAATGATGCCATAAGTCTTAGTGTACAATACCAACAAAATTAAATTAAATTAAATTAAATTAAAAAAACAAAAAAAAAGCTTTCAAAAAATGCTCGAACAAAAGCAAAAAAAAATTTTTTTGGACAGCCTACTGTACATAAATATTAACATATACATTTATTTTTTATTTAAAACTAGACTTTTTGGCCTTTTTAAAAAACCGTGTTAAAAAAGTGATTAGTATATTGGAAGTGTATTTTGCTAATCAAAATGTACCTAAGCGTGTGAAAATATATTCCTTTTGTTGTTTTTCTTTAGATACACAAAATTTAAATAAAAAAATTGTAAACTAAATGAATGAGATGTAGTAATAAGTTGTTTTTAAAAACTAGCTTCTTTTTTTAGCTAAAAAAATATTGCTTAGCTCTTTTTAGCTCTTTTTAGCAGTTTTAGCTACAACCTCAAAAAGCTACACCTTTCTGGCAGCACTGCCCAGGAGTCACACGATTTCTATCAAAACAAAAACGACAATATTTTTGGTAAAATATGAATTCAGAAGTGAAATCGTATGTAAAAAATTGCGAAAAATGTAGACAAAATAAATCTGGGGTAAATCATTTAGAACCTTTAATTAAAACACCTTCTCCAACTAGAGCTTTTCTTGCCGTGCAAATTGACACGATAGGTCCGTTTCCGAAGTCGTTCAATGGAAACGAATAAGCACATACAATAATTTGCGATTTAACAAAATTCCTTATAACAATAGCTATTCCAAACAAATCAGCTAACATAGTTGCCAAATCAATAGTAGAAAATTCCATATTAGTTACAGATATGGGCACCGAATATAAAAATCAAGTATTTGATGAAGTATGCAAAATTTTAAAAATAGAAAACAAAATATCAACTCCTTATCATCACCAAACTTTAGGCACTGTAGAATGCTCCCATAGAACTTTTAAAGAATACATAAGGTCATATAACATATATCAACAAATAAATTAGATTGGGACCATTGGCTTGAATATTTTACGTATTGCTACAATACAAATCCATTAACAACATATGGCTACACACCCTTTGAGTTAGTATACGGAAAATCCGTTACACCTTATGACTTTATGTTAAACGGAAAATTAGATCCAATATACAATATAGATAATTACGTTACAGAACTCAAATTAAAACTAGAAAAACCAAGAGTTAAAATGAAAGAAAACTATGACAAGAAGACAAACCACAAATTATTAAATAAAACGATATGGTTTGCTTAAAATATGAAACCGGCCACAAGCTGGATAGTCTTTTTAAAGGTCCATATAAAGTGCTAGCAACTGACCATTTAGGAAATTGCAAAATCGATACAAAGCAAAAGGTTAAAATAGTACATAAAAATAAATTAAAATTAATCTAATTCAAATTTTATACTTAGTAAGAAAATATTTAGAATATATAGAAAATCAAATAGCTTGAAAAATAAATTGTAAATTAGTAAAAATAGAGTTTAAGGTAATTTGTTAATAAGAGTACTGAAATATGATAGTTATATCGGCCGATAGTTATTAACATATGTTACATTATTTAAACATTACAATGTTCTTCTATGAAGATTTTGACAAAAGTCTTCCTCCGTAAAATGGTTTTCGCAAACAAACGAATTTTCTGCCAGCATCAACCAACAGGCATCAATTTACCGCTGGCGACAAGTTTCGTTATTAGGCACTGAATAAAATTTAACATCACGGACTAAAAAAATTTTCGCACAAACTACACACGATTTTTTCACCACTTTCATGATTTTAAATGTTTATTTCTTTATGATTTGTTTATTTAAGGACCTACTAAAGTATTTCGGCGACCAAAAATCAATTTTTTGTTTTTTACATTTTCCGAATGTATAATATCTTAAAAATATTCCAACAAAGTTTTAAGTCAATTGGATAAAAATTGTTGCAGTTATAAGCACAATCGTCCGAAGAGAAGGAAAAAAAAAAACTTGTACTCTCAAAAAACGGATTGTTAAATCACTACAATAAATATTGTGCAATTGTACGCATTTATTGTCGATTTATAAAAAATATCACGCCACGTAGCGTATTCTTTCAATTCAGTCAAAAATGGAGCGTTTTTGAAGTGAAACTTCTTAGGCGGCGCTTCGAAATTTGAATGAGAATATTGAGGAGTGAAATTTCAAGGTCAATTTACTTCATTTCGTTACACGATAGAGAAGAAAGATATGTTCTACAGTAGAGAGAATGAGAGAGATATACATTATATAAAAGACTTAAAAAATTTGTTTGTCACAGCTGAGGATCGAACCTGCGAACTAACGATTGCAAAGACAACGATCTATCCAACGAGCTAAACTCTTCATATATAAATTTGCTCTATATACCAATTAATCAAACTACTTTTGCTGTAGATGCCCAGCGGGAAAATAAAAAGCGTTCCTAGAAATTGCGATGTGCTTTTCAGAGTTCAGAGTTGTGGAGCTCATGTTTTTATACACATTTTGTTCTTAATAAAAAAATCTGAAAATAGCACAGCAGTAAGACATTTGATTGTAATGCGAGCGGTGCGAGTTCAATCCTCGCATATTAAAAAATTTTCTCGCTTTGTTTTTTGTTTTTTTTAAAGAGCTTTTTAACTATTTGTTTATTAAGAAGTGCTTTCATCCTAGGATATCCAATTATTGGTTAACTTAAAAAGCGCTTCAGATGTGTGAAGCGCTATGGCAGAAGCGCTTGTTTAGGGCTTTTGAAACGCTTCGATTACCGCTGGGTGGCAAAAGCCGCAGATTGTGTGCTGATTGCGTTCTATGTGTGGTAGACAGGGGGGTTGCCATGACTCGGGTAGAAGAGAGAAAGATTCAGCGAAGCAGAAGTGAATAAGAGAGTTGCCCTGAGAGCATTATGATTTTCGCAAAGTAAACTCTCATACTAGGGCTGCCATGCCAATATTTTTTTAGAATACCAACGTTGGTATATCTTTAATTCAATATATTAATAAAACCTCTATGAATTTTGCTCATATTACACATATTATATTATTATTCATAATATTGCGATATAAAATTATATAAAAACCCAAATTCATGAAGCATATGCTGTCGCCCATGACGCTAACTTGACACTGTGCGCAAGAAAAGTTGGAATAAGTTCTTTCAATAGATAACTATTTTATACATATTGTAGTTATATAATTTTATATCGAAATATTATTAATAATAGTAAGTATGATATGTTTGATATAAGTAATATTAATACGTACATATATATGTTGAACTAAAAATATATCCAGTTGTATTCTGCATTCACATCTATATGTAAATACGACGCAAATTGGTTATCAAGTTAATTGCTTTTCGGCCATAGGTCCATACAAATGAATATTAAAGAAACAGAATATTTTTTTTATAAAAGCTTTTTATTGAATTTCTTTTGCTTAAAAAGTTCTCTCTTTGCCTTTAAGGTTCGATTATGCAATCGTAAATCTATCTTATGAAAAATAAGTGTAAGTGGTTAGTGAAATCGTAACGTAACCTAGCGCAGCGATGGGTTCTATTCCAGATAGAACTCTACGCCACGTTACGTTGCGTAGCTTTACGATTGCATAATCGAGCCTTTACACTAAAATGGTTCTTATTCTAGAAGAGAAAAAGAGTATACAAAGAAGAAGTTTCACTTCTTTACTGTATACACGGTATACTGTATCTTTTTTTTTTTGTTAATTTCTCTCTTTCCTCTCTTTTTTCTCCCTTTTTTAGCGTGTTTTCGCTCATAAAATAATCCAAGAGAGAGAAATATTGTTAATAAACGCTCTTTTAGCGAAATTTTACTGCAATAAGTGCTGGCAACTGATATCCTACATTTAATGTAGGCAATCATTTTGCATTTTTGTTAGTGTACTTACTCATACCAGCTGCTACAAAAACTCTTCTCTGTAATATGTCTTTATTTTTTCAATGCACTCTTTTAAGTGTCTATTATTTTTTTAATTCACATTTTATATAAGTATGCAAAAGCATAGGTATCCACAGGGGGAACAACGAGGGGAAGGCCCCCTGGTCTTCAGAAAAAGGAATATCCTTATATTATTGTAAAAAGATAAAAATAACAGTAATAATGAGAACTTCTCCCTCTGGTATGAAATTTTGTGGACACAATGTGGAAATTGGCATCAGTTTTAGCAAAAACTGTCATACATTTATAAAAAACGTTGATTCCACGCGTATTATTTTCGTAAACAAAAATGCACAGGAAGCCACGCGAGTTACGTCAGTTACGCAACCAACCCCATCCAATCGTTTATTTACATATAAAGTATAAACACTTCCAAGCACTTAATAACCCATATTTTATATTGCCTAAGCACTCTTATCGCATTGCATCATGTTCAACAGATTGCGACATGTCTTTGTCAATTCCAAAAATGCATGCCGACAATCCGTCGAACCCAAATCTTGCAACACTTCAATAATCTAAATTTTATGAATTGCTTAAACACTTTAGTCAAAGCAAGTATCGTATTACATTCCGATGACCTACAAGCAGAATGAACTGCATGCAGAATGAGGAGAAGAGACAAAAAGCAGAAACATTTACATGTATATAGGAAGCATTGTAAAACATTTAATAAAACACATAAGTACTAAATATACATATGTAAATAAACAATTGGAAAACATAACGAAAATATGCATCAACATAATGAAAATAATAAGAAATTTCTGTAAGTTAAAAATTTTATGGCAGAGCTAAAAAAAGTCAGTTTTTTTTCAAGAACTCAATAAAGAAAGTCGAAATTTTTAATTTGGTATTTTTCCTTCTTTTTGCTCTAAGCATAACTCGCGCGAGGGAAGAATCCTGAGAAGACAGAGGCAAGTTGAAATTTTAGACTCTACAATTGATGATGAGGGTATCTTATATGGTCCTGGAATAGATGGTACTATGGAAGTGGAAAAAAATTAATGTATACCTGAATTTAAACGCGTTTTTCTGGAAAAGGCTGTTTAAAACCGGTTGACAGCAATACTCGAAAACTATGCTAAGGATCGCAACCAAATTTATTTCATTTATTAAGCAAACATGACCGGTACTTTTGATCGTTAGATTTTTATTTTAGAAAAATACTCCTTTTTTTATAACCTAAAAAATGACTTTTTAGTCAAAAATCAGTTTTTTACCTGCCATTTTGGTAAAAATTAACTTTTTTCTAAAATCTTCGATTAAAAGCTCAAAAAGTTTCAGCAAAACCTTAATTATTTGTATTTTTTTGGTTTGATATTTGTTATCCAAAAATTCAAAAACTTTTCTTCAAAACATATATAATTATTATGTAAAAAAAAAAAGATTTACCCAAAATAAACAGTAGCTTAAAAATAAAACATTTAATACAGGATTTTTTTTTTAGCTTAAAAAATTTTACTAGGCCCTTAAACGCACAATAATTCTTATTAGTTTTTTTATGTTTGTTTTTGTCACTTGCTTTAATTTTCGCTTTGTTTCAAAAACAGCTGTTTTTGACAGATGTTTTCTTGTTGAAGAGAAAATAAGCAGTTGTCAATGCTACCTTGTATTATTATACCATGATTCTCATAACATAAAGCTTCTTTTTCGAACTTTGTTCAGGATGGCTATAATTCAGCATCAGCTTTAATATTGACATTTTTGTTTCGAAGATTGATCGGGGATGCAAGTATAAGATTGGCCACGTTCAGCAGGTGTAACTGTTATGTATCTGTTGAGCTTAACACGTTGAGTAAATGTATCAGACAAATAACCCTGCAAGACAAGTACTGGTTAAATGATTCGTTATTTAACCAATAGTGCTGTCGAAAATTTCGGTTAGTCTGTAGAACAAAGTTTCTATCTGTTTGTTAAGGGCAATGTGAAAAATCTAACCAAAACTCATGTATAAGTGTGATTTTATATCTCTTTCTTACGCAAGTATTTCAATATCTTGCCGAACACAGCTGCTGTGCTCACACTAACAACAAATTCCGTAAAGAATTTCATAACAAACTCAGCTGTTTACTTAAGTACGCAGTTAGCGTCTCGCAAAACCTTTCCACCATAGTGTAGTGGTTAGAGCACTGGCCTTTACCGCAAACATGCGCGGGTTCAAACCCTTCACCAAATAAAGCCAAATTTTTTTCTTGTAATTTTGTTTAGAAATGTTTTTTTTTCTTTTTTTATTAATGGGTAGTATTTACAAAAGATAAATTTTAGTAAAATATTTAAAGAAAATAAAAAAACAAAGCCCCAGAGTAACACATTGTTATTTTTTATTCTAGCAAGGAAATCTTGCTTTTCTTTAGAAAGAATGATGTGTATATTTGTCTATTTTTAATCACTTTTCACTTTTGAACAATATTTTATTAACTAAACACAATTGAAAATCTTTATGCCTCATGCGATATTTGAACCACGGTCCTCTGTCATATAAGTTCCATATTCTACCCACTGCGCTACGGCCACTATCATTCAATTTGGTTATTTTACGATATTATTTATTGCGAGACTTACACTTGCACCTCTTAAAGTTTTTTTTTACACCCTCAGCTTGTTTGCTGCGTAATTTAATGTTTATATTGTAGTCTCATTCTGATAAAATTGACAAAAGTGAAATAACTGAGAATGACGCACATTCTTATCATTAACGATTTTAAAGTCACAACATAAAAATCTTTGAAATTTTCAACGATATTGATACTAGGGCTCAAAATAAGTTAATGTGAGAAAAATTTAGCCACCAAAACAGTGATAGGGCTCAGGGACAAAACAAGACTTTTAGCGTGTGGGATATTATATAAAGAAATCTTTTTCTTTACTTAAAGACTTCACTACCATACTATCAGGTCAAATGGCAGATCCTTTGGTGACATGCTCCGTCGGCCCCCACTATGTTCCTACCCACTTCCTGTTGTTTAATTTGGTCGTTGCTGATGTTGTTGTTGCAGGTGCTGCGAGACTGGTTCTTGCTGCCCTTATCTGAAATGAAAATAAAATTGAGGAAATACAATTTATTTAATAATAAAATTGTGCATATAGATTCAGTGATACGAATTTAGTACAATTTTTAAACTAACTAGGCTACCAAAAAAAAAAATTAAAAATACAGAATCGAGACAATTAAAAGTTTTGCGGCATACATTTTGAAATTTGTAAACACAGCCATCTTTATTTTTGGGAAAAGTTTTTCTCTTCTAGCAGGCGAGAAAGGGAAGGAAAATAGAGAATTGAAAATAGGTTAGAAGAAGCGACTAAAGAGCCCCACTATGTATACAAAAGCTATTTTCCACTCTACAAAGCTTTTGGAGAGTTTAAAAAATGAGAATCAGAGGTGCTGGGAAAGATTTTTTTAAGATAAAAAAGAGGTCTGCGAGATTGGTGTGAAATGTGCGGGGTGAAAAGTAAGTTAAATTTTGAACATTAATTAAAAGAAGAAAAAAAGGTGCTAAAAGTAAAAAAGCTAAATGAACAAAAAGGAACGTAAGAACGAAAAAAACCTGACGAACAAAATTTCAAGGACTTTGATAAAAATTTCGGAGCCCTTGATTAAAAGTTAATCCGACGATAAAACAATTAAGGATACTGTCGGTTGCAGTCGTCACTTATGGCAAGGGACGGCTGCGGTATAGATTTGGAGAAGCAAAAATCATGCAAAGTCTACTCGAACGCGAACGGAGCCACTGAAGTCAAACGGTCGTGATAAGGCGTACGACTTTGGTAGAGGTAACCAGAAACTGCTTGATGGAAAGATCAACTTCAACATTTTAAGAAAAAAAAAATTTACAGCACGCTGCAACCAGACCTGGACCCTTACAGGTTTTTCTCTGTTTCGTTAAGTTTTATTTCCTTTCACAAGTCATAAAGAAAGAAAGTGATATTTCGACCTAATGTTCACCTTGTAGTACTTACTGTACCTATTTATGCGGTTATAGATAGCGCATCTGAAACTGAATTGGTTCGAAATCAAATTAAGATATGAACAAACTAACTTACCTTTATCATAACTCATTGCAGACCTTTTAAGCACATTTAATTTTGTTATTTTTTAATGTTATAAGAAAGGCTGTTTTTGTTAAATGTTAATGGTTATAGTTTAGTTTCTGTTATAAGTGATTCTAGTAATAAAGTAAGGTATACAAATGTTGATAAATAAGTCAAACAAACAAAAAAAAAATAATATATATATATGTAATAGTGTAATTAATAAATGTAATAAATTTAATTGAAATATTTGAGAATAACAAAATACTGTGATGACAAAAAAAAAAGGCAGAACAAAACTTAAGAACCAAATATTCCTTTTTCTAAATTTATTTCGCTTCTATAGAGGTCTATCATGTCAGAAACACAGGACTCTAAAAATATGCGAACCAGGCGCGAAAAAGTATATAACGTCATAAAGAGTTTGCTATATGGCCGAATAATTTGAAACCTTGAGTTTGATTGGATTTTGTAATTTAAAAATGATTAAAGGATAAATTTATGGCATCATTTTATAAATCACCGTGATGAAACGCAACGCTAACGCGGCGCATCACTTTGATTTAAAATTTGCATTTTATTAATCACTACGTTATTGCGTTAGCTATGTTACGTTACCACGGTGAACGGTCAGTCAACAACAGTTTAGGGTTGTCACATGTGAAATAAAACTAGCATCATTATTGCAAATCTTTGAAATATTTAAGATTCACCAAATTCTGACTTGTTGGCAACCATATCAGCTGTTCTCTTCAGCCATCATTAAATTGAAATTGCAATATACACGCCAAGCACTGGCGTACCATTTGCTACCTGCGGTAGTTTTTTTATTTCTTTTAGCAACATTTCGAACTGTTGGTTCGTTGTTGCTGTCTTTATCCAATATTCAAACGATTTATGGAAACATTAAAGAATATATGAGTGAAACAAACAGTTATTACCCTTTCAATGCCAACTTATTCGTTCTAACGGCAGCTCAAGAGCAAGTGATGAAAGTGACAGTTCAAGTGAACGAATTTCAAGTGCAGCGTTTTATAAAATGTGAACTTTGTACTGTTTTCACTACGTTATTGCGTTACTCAACGCTGAAGATCACGGCGTGAAGCGTTGCGTTTTATTAATTGCGAATTTCAACAACGCAGCGTGAAGTGATGTGCAGGGATTTATAAAATTATGGTATTAGTCTCTTAATTGCATGTTCGTCTTGCTAGGTAAACCTTGTCAAACTTATAATAAGCGTTAGAAAATAATAAAAAAAAAATAAATTGTTTGTCCGTGTTTAAGCAAAAAAAAAAAAGAAAAATATATTTTCAATACAATAGAAAGCAAACCTAAAATAACTAGGTATTTCATTTCACTGGCAACGGCAGTCAAATATACTGACTCGACGATTACATGGTTCAACCTTTTGGTTATAGGTGATCTATTACTTTATGGTTAAGATGATGGCTTTGAACTAGACGGAGATTTAGAATGGGTAATACTGGCGTAAGAATGACTTAGAAGTGGGGTCCATTTCAAAAGAATCAAAATACCGGGGTTGTCCGAAAATATGATAATGTGCCAGTCAACATAGGAAGGGAGGGCAAAATAGCAGGGAACAAATCATCAAGTTTCCTGTCCGTTGGTACATGGTCATCCTTGTTCGATGCAATTGTGGGAGAGTTGGCTATGGGTTGTAATATACTTTTTCTCTACATTTTCTGACTTCTTAAATTCGCTTTCCTTTTCAATTATTTAAATTTCTGTATCGTCAAACATTTCTTTTTTCTTTTTATTGTGTTATTGTTAATTCTCTCGACTGCAAGTGGCGGGTCGAACTTCCCTGAAATACCCTTAGCTAGCCGGAGGGCCACTTCAGGTATGATTACTAGGGAACATAATAGACGAGATAAGTCCTGAGGCTAAGTAATAAAAAAACTATTTTTTTGGAAATATTCTTTATTCATCAACATAGGTTCCTTCAAGAACAATACATTCATTCCTCCGCTTTTCTTACTTTTCAATACCGGTTTTGTATTTTTTCCCACCAAAAAACAGTGATAAATCAACACACGGAATTGCTTTGAAACCATTATTTTGAAAATGTCAACAGTAGCGTCACTTAAATCACTGCAATTTCTGAACTAAACGTTAGATTGTCATGAAATTTTTACACGTATTGCTTGAAGGTTGGAACTATTAAAATATTATATCGATATTTCGTTAGAGGTGCCACCTAGTAGTTAGTCTCGGGACTTATTGGACCATGTGTTAGTCAGGCAATTACACAAAAGTTTTAATATACTTTTGAGTTGACCTATTGACAAGTTGCCATCAAAAAAGCTACAATTGTTAACTGAGGGACTCATGCGGTTTAAGGAGCATTTAACATGCAATTTGTTCTACTAAATGGCAAATAAATTAAATTGTTAGCATTTCTACTACTTCTACGATTAGAATTAAAAGTTATAAGAGAAATAATTTCTGGAGAAGCGAATACACCGGTTATGAGTTGTACCGTGTAAATATACGATATTTGCAGACATCCTTCGCTCACTCAAGGATTGCATTTTTAAAAGTTTCAAATGATCCTCGTACAGAGAAATGTTTAAAATGTTAAATCCACTTAAGCCCTTTAGTGCAAACTGAAAAAAAAGTTTTTGGGTTCCCTCTCTTCGATTAACATGCACATTGTAGCTGGGGGACCAGATTTCATTGCGTACTCCAGGTGTGGATTCACTATTGCATAATACAACGTTGTAGTCGTAATCATGCTATTGAATTCTTTTTTCCAACGTTTTATAAATCCAAGTATAAAAGACCCTTTTTTACAAATGTTATCAATATGAATGTTAAAAGAAAGCTTAGAATTCATACATATTCCCAGATCTTTGACGAATCCACCCGACATAAAGCAGTATCTTTTATCTTATAATCAAAAATTAAATTGTTCCTTTTTCACGAAAAGGTCATAGTTTGGCATTTATCTGGATTAAGAAACATATTATTTAAAGAATACCAAATTTCAAAAGATTTTAGATCAGACTTGAGTAGGGCTGAATTGTGTTGAGAATTTATTGCTCTGTTAATGAGCAGATGAGAGTTTTTAATGATATGGATCACATCATTAATGGATAAAATAAACAGAAATGGACCTAGGTGACTTCCTTGAGGAATACCTGATTACGCAAAAAATTCGGCAGACAAAACCCCTCGGAATCGTTTTTGATAAGATCGCTCTGTCAAATACGATTTAATCCAGCTTACAAAATATTTTGGAAATGCAATGGACTTAAGTTTAAATAAAATTAAATTGTGTGGTAATTTATCAAATGCTTTGCTAAAATCAGTGTAGATACAGTCGACCTGGCAACCAGATTCAATGGTGTTCAAGAAAAAGGTTGTGAAATCGAGTAAATTAGATACCGTAGATCTGCCGTAGATTAACAAAACCATGCGGACGAGTTGTTATGATTTTATGGCAGTGAATTTTTACCTGAGCATACACGATTCGCTCAAAAAGTTTTGGAATCGATGGCAGTTTATCAATGGGTCTGCAGTTAATACTGTATTAACCTCCAAAAATGATATAAAATAGTTCCAGTCAAATCAACAGCTTTAAAACAGAATTTTATTGTTTCTTCATTAATCAGAACTTACTTGAAAAATTACAAAATATATATATATATAAGAACTACAAGCAACAACCAAAGTCTTTTTATTTCTTCTTCCATCTTTCCACTGTCTCCTCATTCGCTGGGGTTGCCAGATCTCCACATCCCTCCGATGTTTTTTAGTTTCAGCGTCAACCTTGGATTAGTGGCCTCCGGCTCCTTAGGCAGCTCTTGGACATCTTTAAATTGATTAAGTTTGTCAGCGTCATCAAGTGGTATCTCGGTATGATTTGGCGAGGATTCTGTATTGTCTCGTCCGGGTATGGAAGGCAATTTCGTCAGATGATTAATGTTGCGTCTGTAAACTTTGCCATCTCCTCGTACAGTGACATCATCCCCTTTCCGTTCAATTACTTCAAACTCCTCTGTCCCAAAAGTTGTTGTTAATTTGTTCGGAAAAATTACATTTTGGAGAAGAACCTTATCTCCAACTTTTATAACACAGCTTTTTGCCCTCCGATCCTTATCTGCCTTTTGTTTTCCCTTTTCCTTGTTTGCCATATCCATATCTCTCGCTTTCGACTCTAAAATATTTTCTTCGACATCATAAACGGTTGGAATTTTGTTGCGAATGCAACGATTGAACAGCATCTCCGACGGGGCTTTCCCTGTTGTACCATGAAGTAACATTGTACATCAACAAAAATGTTTGAATTTCTTTCTTATAGTTTGTTTTATTTGCGTGGGCTATTCGAAGACGCTTAACTATCGATCGATTCATATTTTCTACCTCGCCATTCGCCTGCGGCCAATAAGGCGGGGAGGTCAAAATTTCAATATTGTTTACTGCGCAAAAGCTCTGAAATTCGTTAGTGACAAACTGGCGTCCATTATCCGTAGTTATAGACTTCGGATAGCCCAACCTTGAAAATATTTCTTCCAGGAAGTCAATCATCGCATTCGACGAAATCTTCTTCAAGAATTTGACCTCGATATCTCGAGTAATAATCAATCACAACAAATACAAAGTCATGGTTAGGTAAGGGTCCCAGCAAATCCATCGCTAGACAAAGTCAAGGACCACTCGGCAGCGCTCGTCGGTTCATCGGTACCGGTTGCATTGGTTTTGACACTAGTAGGCAATCACGGCAGTTCTTAACAAATTTCTCGACATCTGTGTCTATTAGCGGCCACCATACCTTTGAACGTACCCGACGCTTCATCACTGTCTCGCCTGGATGGCCTTCATGTGCTAGTGCTAGTACCCTTGATCTTAAAAGAAAAGGTATGACGATTTTAGTACCCCGTAACAAAATATTTCCCAAAGTACACAGTTCGAAACGAAACGGAAAAAACTTATTGGCCGTATCCAGCTTCCATGTATCGTTCCTCACGCTATTAACTGCGTCCATTAATTCGGAATCTATATTATTTTTTTCAACAATTTCCAGAATAGTAAGCGCTCGTGGAACAGTTTCTCCAATGATCGAACAAATGTTCTGCTCACACTGTTTATCAAAAGAGGCACAGTTTTCAATCTTACATAACCTAGACAAGGAATCGGCGATGTTAAACTTTCCGGCTTGATATATTATTTTAAATTTGAATGATTGAAGGCGTAATACCCATCGCTCAATACGAGCAGGCGGTTTCGATGTGGGCTTGAAAATTGTCTCTAAAGGTTTGTGGTCCGTAACCAGTTCAAATTCAATACTAGCCAAATAATAGTAAAACCGCTCGACACCCCATAACAAGGCCAGGCTTTCTTTTTTAGTCTGCGAATATCTTCGTTCGACATCAGACAAACTCTTACTTGCGAACGATATTACATGTAGAGTATCCTTGTCAAATTGAAGTAAGATATCTCCTAAGGCTACCGGGCTTGCGTCAGCTATCAACCGAGTCAATTGAAATTGAAATAAATTGAAATTCTTGAGATTAAAATATGACAGAGTTGGCATTTTCGCTAATTGCTCTTTTTAATTTAGAAACGCGTCGCTTTGACATTTACTCCAAATAAACTTTACAGCTTTTTTAATCAACCCTCTGAGGGGTTCCGTTAAATCAGCAAGATCGGGTATAAATTTCCCGAGGTATGTTACCAAACCTAAAAAACTCCTTACTTCTTCTTTGCTGGATGGAGGTCGAAACTGCAAAATAATTTCAACTTTACTTGGGTCTGGATTAATCCCCTTAGTAGACAGGATATGACCCAAAAATTTTAATTTTTCCTCTTTCCAAACGCATTTATCGTCATTTAGTACTACATTTAGTTTCTTAAAAACTTTCAGCACGTTTTTTAGGTTCATATCATATTCTTCTTCTGTGCATCCGAACACAACAACATCGTCCAGGTAGTTTAACACGCCTTTACATGGAGTTAAAATACTCTCCATAGACTTTTGAAAAATTTCGGGGGCTGAATTAACACCAAACAGGAGTCTCTTATACCTGTATAATACTTTGGATGTAATAAAAGTAGTTATTTCGCGGCTGCTTTCATCCAACTCCAGCTGATGATAGGCATTTTTTAGATCTAGCCTAGAGAAACACTTGGCATCTTTCAGCTTTGTCATAAAAGAATCGAATGTTGGCAGTGGATAATTTTCTCTCAATATAGCTAAATTCGCACGTCGCATGTCTATGCATAAACGAATATCACCGTTTCCTTTAAATACCACCACTACAGGAGATATCCAAGCGCTAGGCCCCAATACCGGCTCAATAATATCCTGCGCTAACGCTTCGCTCAACTTTTTTTCGACCTTGTCCTCTAAAGCAGATGGTATCCTACGCAATGGTTGCTGGACGGGTTTCACCGATTCATCAATTGAAAGTGCAATTTTAATGCCTTTAATTTTCGGAAATGGCTGCATATTTTGGATGCTGCATATTTGGATACGAGACAGAGTCGATCAACATTAAAGTTTTCCGCCCACCTACGTAACATATTATTAACTCATTCGAATGCTGCTGTTGCGTTCAATAAACTCCAATCTAGCTGTACGATCCCATGGTCACTGGAACGGATACAGTTTCATAGTCATTGAAGCTATCCAAGTTCAGGGCCATCGGTTTGTGCAAGCTATGGCCACGAGCAGTCAGCTCATTGCGCTGACGTCAGCAGCGGTTTTGAAATACGTGCTTTAGCTAGCGTCGATCAAGCTAGCAGAGTCGGATTTCTTAAGTCGCTGCTGAGTTCAGTGCAAGGCCAAGGTTTGTGTGTATGTATGTGAGTTGCATTTAATTAAGTTCAGATTAATATATATATTTTAAGATATTAAAAAATAGCTGTCAGTTGTTTAGGTGACATAAAAGAAGTCAGTTGTTTAAGTGACATAAAAGAAGTCAGTTGTTTAAGTGAAATAAAATAAGTCAGTTGTTTAAGTGACATAAAAGAAGTCAGTTGTTTAAGTGAAATACAATAAAAAACATTACAATTGGCGCAGCCGGTAAAAATAAAAAGTGCTCAAACTTGACGCAAAATATTGGAGTACACCTATGAAAATAAAATAAAAAGCAGCAGATTTTTATTTGTTAAAAATAATACCTTTGTGCATTTAACATAGCAAAAAAAAAACTGAAGAAAACTGTTAAAACAACTAAATATAACTGCTTTTCAACTGCGAAAATTAAAAAGCTGTAACACTGCGACGTGGTTAATTTAAACAAGAACACATATATAACGGATACTGCTTTGTGCACAGCAATTGCTGATTTTTTTTTTGATTGATCGAAATTAAGACAAAAAAAAAACAGCAGCAGCAGCAACAACAACACCAACATCAGCAGCAGCAGCAAATAACGCAGTCACATTTGCAGCTACATAAACAGCAACAACAACAGCAGCAGCAGCAACAAGCTCAAGCGCAGCAAAGGTTCTCAAACGATTTTCAAACGTATCAGCAAACATCGTCGCCTCAACGACAGCAGGCGCAATCAGAACAACCGCAACAACAAAAGCAGCAGCAACAACAAAAATCAACATTAACAACGCAGCATCAACAGCAAAAACAACAACAGCAACAAAACCAACAAAGCAAAGATATACTCAAAGGTCATAAAAAATCCACTAAGGAGATTGAGGCCCTGTCGAAACAACACGTAACAAAGTACGTAAATGCAAAGCTCCACACCAAGGTCACCTAAAAGGCTTAGAAGCGGAAAGGTACGCGACGATTCCTTTATTAATTTAAAATCTTATTTAACTCGGCAAATTGAAAGAGTGCAAGAGGGTGAAAAATTATCCACGGTATTTTGTGATCGGTTAGACAAAAAAAATAACAGAAACTCAGGATATAAGATCAGAACAAATAAAAAAAAATTTAGAGAAGATTCGGAAAAATTTAAGCAAGAACTGGTTAAATTTCAAACCCACTCACACTCTTTCAAAATAAGTGAAGATAGCTCTAGTTTATACAATAATTGTACAAAAATAGAAAATAATAGTAACTCAAGTGTTAATTTAAATTGGTTAAGTATTTCACTCTCTAAGTCAGAACAAGACCTAATCTATTCAGTCCGAATAAATACAACAAACAAACAAAAAATGTCAATAGATTATTCAAAAATTGCTAAGATCACGGCTCAATTGGTTCCCATTTTTTCTGGTGACCAAAACCCCCAAGTAGTGAGTGACTTTCAAATATTTTTAGGTTGTTCGAAAAAGGTACTTGACTGCCTAGAAGAAAGAGAACAACAAGCCTTTCTAAATATAATACCCACAAGATTACGGGGAGGGGCTTATCAATTAGTGGCCTCAAACCCACCTACTTCGTTTCAGGATATTGAAAACCTTCTAAGCCGCACTTATCTACCTAGAGAAACATACCAAGAATTAGTAAACAAACTACTAACCTTACGTCAACATCCAAACGAATAAAATATGGCGCAACAGTTGCACCAGTGATAACACAATTAGAAGATTTCGCAAAGAACTCTCTAAAAAGCTCAGTTACGAATCCATACTTAAGCCAGTATTTACTAACAATAAAAGATGAGCCCTTAGACTTATTAGTACGAAAGGCACTAGATATGGAAAAATTACAACAAACGGCCTTACCAATTCAGACAGCTCAAGTTTTTCAAACATACCCAAATAATACACCTACATATAATGACTCACGAGACAAACCCTCATTTAAGTAAATAACATATACCCAGTACGACAAACAACATCAACTTCTGTACCGCCATATACGGACTATCAGCATGGTAATCAAATTAAATTCAATGAATGCCCTCCATATGGATATTTCCAACAACCAAACCAAGAAATACCAGCACTAAATAGGTCTATTAGAACTGCAGAACATTTGCCGCAAAAATTACTTGCAATTTTTGTAGGAAAAAAGGTCACACCTATACAGAATGTTTGACTAGAAAAAACACACCATTTTGCTCTAATTGCAAAATTTATAACCATGACATAAGGGACTGTCGACGCTTAAACAACACACCGACCAGACACATGAGCAACGAACAATACAGATCAGGTGAACAGTTCAATAGAAATTCGATAGGGAATAATAATCGATATAACACTGAAAATACACAAAAAATACACAGAGGAAACAGCGGTAATAACAGGAATACGAGAACTCCAAATATGCCA
This sequence comes from Pherbina coryleti, assembly GCA_943735915.1. Taxonomy (NCBI): domain Eukaryota; kingdom Metazoa; phylum Arthropoda; class Insecta; order Diptera; family Sciomyzidae; genus Pherbina; species Pherbina coryleti. The sequence goes on from OX030951.1 coordinate 102,163,658, forward strand.
CGAATGTACAATGTTCGTATCAGATGCGATTTTTGTGGAAGAAATGGACATTTAGTAGCTGAATGTCAACAAAAACAACGTTGGGAAGCCACGAATCAGGGAAACGAGTCGCGGTCGAGTCACAACTCCCCGACTCGACAATAAAAAACAATATTTGTAAAAAGGGGGAACTGCAACCACCTACATCCGTACCCACCATTAAAGTGCCTATGGACATCGCAAATCCAGACACATTAAGTCTAATAGTGGACACGGGTGCGGAGGTTAGCTTAATTAAGAAAAGTAGTATAAAAGCAAACACAAAAATAGAAAAAATTAATAAATGCACCCTACAAACAGCTTTTGGTAAGGGCACGACCCTAGGGAACTGACAGGGAAATATCAATATAAACTCAAAAAAAATGTACCCTTGCACTTTTCAAGTGATAAATGGTATAAGTGGTATGACGGACGATGGGCTATTAGGAAATGATTTCCTTTCCAAACACTGTAATCTTGATGGACCGAATGATCGTCTGATATTTCCACGTACAAAGTTCAATAGTGAAGAACAACAGATACCCATGAAAAATAGACAAAATAACATAAGTGAAAAATCTAAAATTCACGAGGGACAAAATCCCACAAAAATCACTCCAAAACAATTCAAGTTCACTCGTACAGAGTCAATTGCAGAAGAGTTTTCTTTATCCATGATTGAGAGTAACAATCAAATACTCTGTCAGAGCGCAGTCGAAATAGGACATTACGATGACAAGGTGGAGCCCAAGGAGGTAATACAAACCACCTCTAATGTCTTTAAGGCTTCTTCAATAAGGGAAGCTGGCTGCTTAACCGAAGACAACAATCAAAATAAAACAGATAACAAAAGCAAAATATCTGAAGTCAGGGAACAAACAATTGTTTTTAATTCACCCGCTGTCATACCGGAGCGGTGTCATAAGATTATTGAGCTACCAATAAAGTTAAAAGAAGAAATGATCTTTTTATCACAGGAACTTTTAGAAGGGGTCTTTTTATCAAATTGTATATTACCCACAGGCAATAAAAGGCCTTTAGTAGGCGTCATTAATACCACAAATAATACAGTAAGGCTTGCTAAACTTACTCTAACACTGGCGTCTGCTCTGGGATATGAAAGAGTTCCCATACTAAACGAAATTAAAAATACCAATACATCAAATGTAAAATTAAAAATAAAAAATGATGAGAGCGATACTCATACAGATTGTATTAAAAAAATTTTTTGAAATAAAATATACTCAGAGGAAATTAATTTACGAATGAGTAAACTCGAAAAGGAAATTAAAATAACACACACCTTAAATGATGAAGAAAAAGAATCTATACTTGACCTTTGTCGCGAATTTAATGACATATTTCACCTAAAAGGTGACAAATTAACAAACACTAGGGCTTTATCACATGAAATACCACTCATTCAAGATCAGGCCCCAATAAATCAGAAAATGTACAGGTTACCCGAGACACAAAAACAAATAATAAATGATCAACTTAAAGAAATGTTACGTGACGATATAGTTCAACCAAGCAAAAGTCCATGGAACTCACCTCTTTTAGTAGTTCCCAAAAAAGCTGGGCCAGATGGAGAAAAATGATGGCGAGTCGTAGTGGATTTCCGTAAACTCAATAAAAAAACTATTGGCGACGCATATCCCTTACCACGAATTGAGGATATATTAGATCAGTTAGGACATTCGCGTTATTTTACGACACTGGATCTAGCCAGTGGATATCATCAAGTGCAAGTTCACCCAAGAGATCGATCAAAAACGGCCTTCAGCACAAAAATATGGGCATTACGAGTTCAAACGTATGCCTTTTGGATTAAAAGGAGCCCCAGCCACCTTTCAGCGGTTGAAGAACTATGTACTGACAGGCTTACAAGGCCTGGAATGCTTCGTGTACTTGGATGACATAGTCGTCTACGGAAAAAACTTGGAGGACCATAATAGCAAACTAGTTAAAGTTTTTTCCAAGCTTAGGCAGAATAACCTCAAACTCCAGCCTGAAAAGTGCCAATTCTTATGTAAGGAAATAGTTTATTTAGGACATATCTGCTCAGAAAAAGGAGCACTCCCAGATCCTCGGAAAACAGAAAGTGTTCAAAATTTCCCAGCTCCAAAAACGGTGCGACAACTTCAATCGTTTCTGGGCCTTGCAAATTATTACCGAAAGTTTATACCGGCATTTTCAAAAATAGTGAAACCAATTACCAACCTACTGCGGAAGGACGTTAAATTTAAATGGACAGAGCAATGTCAAGAAACATTTCAAAAAATTAAAAATGAACTCATTTCACCCCCCCTCCTAGTTTATCCGGATTTTACCCGACCATTCAATCTTACAACAGACGCGAGCAATGAAGCAATTGGTGCTGTACTTTCCCAAGGCGAAGTAGGAATAGATAGGCCAATTGCTTATGCGAGCCGAACTCTTAACAAATCCGAACAAAAATACTCGACAATAGAAAAGGAACTTCTGGCGATCGTATGGGCTACAAAAAACTTTAGGTGCTACCTGCAGGGACGACCATTCACAGTTTATACAGATCATAAACCACTCAAAGGCGTGTTCAACACCAAAGATCCTACCACGCGACTGGTAAGGTTTCATCATAAGCTCTCGGAGTATGATTATAAAATTGAATATAAGCCGGAAAAATACAATACCAACGCAGATGCTTTAAGCCGAATACCAACGGAAATAAACGATAGTTCCAAAGTTATTACAACAGCTATTATACACACTAGACCATAAGAAATTATTACGAAAACTGAAACAAACCAATTAAAAAGCTATGCCATAACTCGAGCGCAATCAAAAAGCTTAAACGCACCTGCTACAACAGACCTAGACAGCAGTTTAACCGAACAGAATAACACGAATGTGAACAAAGAATCTAATCCTAAATCCAATATACTAAAGGAAAATTTAAAAGTAGAGGTTCTAAGTAAGCCTGAGGAGATACAAATAATCCTTAAGGACTACCACGACTCTATTTTTGGGGGACACCAATGTGTATTGAAAACGTATAAAAAAATCCGACGTAAATATTGGTGGAAAAAAATGCTTGGTGACATCAAAACTTACATAAAAAAATGCCAAATAATGAAATCATCTTTGCCAACAAAAATGCCTATGGTTATAACAGACATCGCGGAAAAAACCCTTTGATAAAATATATTTGGATATAGTAGGACCGTTGCAACAAACTTTAACAAATAATCAATATATTCTCACGTTTCAAGATAACCTCACCAAACTAGTAGACTGTTATGCCATCCCAAACGCAGAAGCCCAGACAGTGGCCCAAATGGTATTCGACCAAATTATCACGCGCTATGGTATTCCAAAACAAATAGTAACCGATCAGGGGACAAACTTCTTAAGCGACCTCTTTAAAGACCTTTGCAAACTATTAAAAATAAAAAAACTACAAACTTCAGCCTACCACCCGCAATCCAATGGTGCTCTCGAAAGAGCGCATAGACCAATAGTTGAATACCTACGAAGCATTTGTGATGAAAACCCACAATCCTGGGATCAATATTTACGATCAGCAACATTTGTATATAACAACAGTTTCCATGATAGTACGAAACTCACACCTATAGAGTGCTTATATGGGTTCACATCAGATATTCCATCTAATTTAAAGCGTGAGCCAGAACCCGTTTACAACCACGAAAGTTATTACCACGTACTCAAACACAAACTGCAGAAATCATATGCAATTGCTAGACGTAACCTATTAAAGAGCAAACAACAATCCAAAGCTTATTACGATCATTCAATACGACCACAGAATTTTCATGTAGGAGATCAGGTCCTAGTTAAAAATGAAAATAGAAAGGGTAAATTAGCTCCTATTTGGCGAGGACCTTACCGGGTAATTGCTGTAAAAGGACCTGTCAACACGCAGGTTAAAATAGGAAATAAACGAGTAGTAATCCATAACAACAGATTAAAACAATATTACGAATAGACAAAAAAAAATAACAAAAATTAATAACAAATAAATTAGATACTAAAAACCAAAATTTAAATAATCCAATTTAATGACGTCCATCATAACTACGTATTTTTCACAGTTCAAAATGGAGTGGTGCTTGATTTTAATGGCGATAGGCCTAACCCAGGGATTTGTCATGGAGCAACCCATAAACGTAACCCAGCTAAATGCCACAGGGGTTGTTTTCGAAGAACTGGGCGAACTATGGTTATACCAAAGTTCTTGGAGCGTGTTCACGGAAATTGACCTCTCCGAATTGTACAACCAAACTACATTAGCCGAACATGCAGACTATCTCAGTTCCCGCCTATGCAACCAATACAAAAAAAAGGGAGGCACTTGTGAACCCCAGGAACGACACAAACATGCCGTAATAGCGCAAATAAAGGCTAGGACCCAAACAATTCGGGAACTAATAAATACACCACGTCAGAAACGATCTATATTCGACGGTGTAGGGAGCAGTTTACATTACTTGTTTGGTACCATGGACCACTCTAATGAAGAAGAGGTATATAGTAAGTTAGGGAAACTAGAACTGAAAGAAAATGCACTGATTGAACTCCAAAAACAGCAAGTTAGTGTGGTGAAGTCCACTTTAAATAAAATACAAAAACCGTTATCAGTTTTAATGACCAACCAACAACAGATAGGATACCGAATAACTGAATTAGAAAACATAACCGACCAAATAGAAAAAACACAGTTACGACAGGATATACTCTACACCCTCTTGCTTCAAGTAATAGAACTAGAATCAAGACAACAAACACTACTGGACGTAATAATAGCCACACAAAACAACAAAGTACACCCATTACTTATTTCACCAAACACTCTGAATAACCTTTATCTAAAAACAAAATCTCTTTGTCAGGATTGTTTGCCAACATTATATCAGACAACTAAAATCAAAACACATTTTCTTCAGGACAAATTAATAATAAAAATAAAACTACCCATATTCGACCTTCCAAAAATGCAATATTTTCAAATATGGTGCTATCCAGTCCACACTAACAGCGTACATTCGGTGATACCCAATATAAAATATTCATATTTAGCGATAAACTACGAGAGGCAGACTCTGGTACTGTTAAAGGAACGAAGCCATCAAAAGTTAGCAGAAATATAAATTTTAACTCGTATATCCGGCCACTGGACGTTCCAATGACACAAGCAACAACGACTAAATAGTGTGTACTTAAAATGTTGCTAAACCCTTTAAACGTCAAAATGGACTGCCCTCTAAACCTACAAACAACACCACAGGACACTTTAATAAAACTTAACAGGCCTAACACTTGGTTATTCTCGGTGGAAACTCCACAAATAATACATGTTTCGTGCGAAAGTAGTTTTTCAACGATAAAAGTCAAACACCAAGGAATATTTACCTTAACTCAACCTTGCCAAATACAAATTGAAGAACATATTATAAAGTTTCAAGGACACAACAGACATCCACTCAAAATAAAACAACCCAATTTTTCCCCTTTAGAACAATCAGATATAACCAATTTAAACACAAGTTTTACCAAATCTCTAATACAAATGAAAAGCAACCGATCAATACAAATATTAATGGGCAAAGACACAAACGAAATTATAAATAAAGGGACAAAAACACTAAAAGAAATGCACAAAAAGTTAGTACAAATAGAGAAAGAAAAAACCGCCTCACACCAAAATAAGATTGCACTAACTTCAATCTCTTTTTCAAGCTCACTAATGCTATTGCTCACAATATACATTGCTTACAAACTCATTAATTTATTAAAAAGGAAACTACACAAAAAAAAATTACCTGTAGAATCTGTTGTAGATATTCGGCTTCAGGAGGTTGAAACTCCTACGGATATTAACCCTCACATAACACCGAAGCCAAGAAAGCCATTAGCAAGATCAATGACATTTACGCCAAAAACGTCGTTCCAATTAGTGAGTGAAACATAAAAAACACAAAAAAAAATATAAAAAAATGTTTTCTGTTATACAAGTATATTAAAAAAAAACAAAAAAAAAATATTAATTCTTACATATATTATAATCTACTACTGTCATAAAAAAAAAACAATACAAAAAAAATGTTTTCTATGTTATACAAGTATATTAAAAAAAAAAAAAAAAAAAAAAATAGTTCTTACATATATTATATTCTACTACTGTCATAAAAAAAAAATATGTTTTCTATGTTATACAAGTATATTAAAAAAAAAAAAAAAAAAAAAAAAAAAATATTAATTCTTACATACGTGACCCACAAAATTGTTCATAAAACACTCGATTTCAACTCTTTAACGAAATTATTTGAACTGAGAAGATAATTCTTAGAAATTCTTGCGTTCTCTTATCAACCAACACTTTGAATATCCAGACCACTTACAAATTTTGTTATGGCTATTCAATTGTTTTTGCAATGGCTAACGGTACAGCATAATTGTTGTGAACAGTTTTGTGACTCGCGTGATTTTTAGTTGATGTAAAGCGTTCGGTTACAGCATTTGAAAAAAAAAAAATTCCCTCACGTTAGTTTTCTGCGTCGCGCATATTTAATTGGGTTTGAGTAAAAAAAGGGAATAATATTTTCTATACGCCATGCCGAAAGTAATTAACTCAAATCTGATTGCTGTAATTAAGAAAGAGCTTCGAGAAGGCAAAAGTGTTCGTCAAATTGCGGGAAAGTGCCATGTTTCATTGGGATTTATCACAAAGATAAGAAAAAGTATGGTTCTAGTTCCAAACATTAACAAAGCTGGACGTCCACAAAAATTGTGTCCACAAACAAAACGAGCATTGAGGAGGCTGATAACATCAGGAGCGGTCGAAAATGCTGTAGAGGCCAGAAATGTCATCGCTGAGTCTTTAAACACTCGAGTCTGCTCTGAAACGATCCGAAGATGTCTTAAAGAGAGTGGTATGAAGGCAAAAACTAAAATAAAGAAGCCCCTTCTAACAGCGAAGCACAAGGCCGCGCGACTGGCTTTTGCAAAGCGACATGCTGATTGGACTGTGATGCAGTGGAAATTGGTTACTTGGTCAGATGAGTCGAAAATTAATCGCATAGGTTCAGATGGACGAATATGGTCTTGGTACGACAAAAAAGTTGGCATAACATCTCGCAACATTCAGGAAACCTTGAAGTTTGGTGGAGGCTCTCTAATGATCTGGGGTTGTTTCCAAGGAAACAAATTAGGAGTTCTTCGTAAGATCGAAGGAAAAATGAAAGCCGTAGATTATATTAAGATTCTTGAAGACTCCTACTTACCCAGTCTCGAAATTTTTGGCTGCGAACCAGGGGATACTGTGTTTATGCAGGACAATGATCCGAAACACAAAGCCAAAATTACAATGAATTGGCTACGCGACCATGGTATTAACTGCATGGATTGGCCAGCACAGTCACCGGATATAAATCCAATCGAAAATTTATGGAATATTTTAAAGAAAAAAATAATTGTTCGAAAATCAACACCGCAAAACCTGGAGCAGCTATGGGTTGCTGTTAATGAAGAGTGGTCTAGCATCAGTTCCGAAATATTGGAAAACTTAATGGCAAGTATGCCTAAGAGGATTCAACTTATCATTAAAGCCAAAGGCGGGCATATTAAATATTAAGAAATTGTTTTTGAATTATGAAAAAAATTTGGTTTGTTTAAGTTACATAATTGTTCACAAAAAAATTAAAAAAAAACTCTATTAAAGTGTAAAAAACGTAATGACTAAATTGAATTAGAGGCTTTAGAATAAGAATAAGTCCTATTTAAGTTTTTTGCAAATATTTTTTCTTAAAATTTCTTTTACAAAAATAAATATGAAACGTTGACTACAAACACGTGTTTTTATGAACAATTTTGTGGGTCACATATTATAATCTACTACTGTCATACAAAAAAATAAATGTTTTCTGTGTTATACAAGTATATTACACACAAAAAAAAAAAAAAAAAAAAGAGAATACAAAAAAAAACAAATGAAACAAAATTATATGTAATTCAAGAATATTAGAAAAAAAAAAAAAAAATATAACAATAATAATTGCAATAATTTATAAAAAATCCAATGTGGCTCACATACACGTATGGGTTGTTGAACGACAGCTATCGAGAAATATTCCTTTTTTTTTTAAATAAAAAAAAAATGTGCAATATTTCTCTTCCAAAAAAAGGGAAGGAATTGTTGCGTTCAATAAACTCCAATGTAGCTGTACGATCCCATGGTCACTGGAACGGATACAGTTTCATAGTCATTGAAGCTATCCAAGTTCAGGGCCATCGGTTTGTGCAAGCTATGGCCACGAGCAGTCAGCTCATTGCGCTAACGTCAGCGGCGGTTTTGAAATACGTGCTTTAGCTAGCGTCGATCAAGCTAGCGGAGTCGGATTTCTTAAGTCGCTGCTGAGTTCAGTGCAAGGCCAAGGCTGTTTGTGACCAAGGTTTGTGTGTATGTATGTGAGTTGCATTTAATTAAGTTAAGATTAATATATATATTTTAAGATATTAAAAAATAGTTGTCAGTTGTTTAAGTGAAGTACAATAAAAAACATTACACTGCTTTGAACCGTCCGTAATTTGAAAACAATTCTGCTCCGTCCACTTGTCTTGCATGCCGACATCCTCGGACTTAACTGCATCCGAAACAAATTGTATATTCGAATGAACCATTTTCCGCTTTTTCATGCCTTTATCGCCAAATCTGTTTACGTTTAATGCTTTTTGTTTTGCATTTGCGAGCGAATGGCCAATGAGACCGCATTTGTTACATGAGGCTTTTTCTAGCAGGACAACCTGCACTATCGGCATGGTGTCCACGTTGACCACATCTTCCACATCCAGTATCTGAGTTCCTACTTTCAACTCTATTAACATCTAAGGACACCTGAGGCAGCTTCATTGTTTCTCACTGGTTGTTTATTTGTTCATAAACATGGCATATTTCAATAGCTTCCGGAAGTGTGTATTCTTTCTCCAGCAGTCGTTTTTTAAGGTCATCTGGGACACATCTATAAGTTTGTCTTTTAAGTTAATGTTCAATATCTCGTCTTTGGTTTCCCCAAATTGACACCTCGCAGCCTGGTTTCGCAACCTTAATAGAAATTTATTCCCCTTCTCGGGCTTCAATGACAGAAATAAATGTCTTTCAAACGTCGAATTTCTTTTCGGCGAAAAATATTTGTTCAATTTACCCACAAGAATCTGAAAGACATCCACTCCATCCTTATCTTTTTCCTAAGTAGGTTCTACCAGCGCTCCAGGAATATTGTACACTACTCTCTGCAACTGGGTTCCACCTAAGTACAATAACTTATTTTTCCTCTTCACCGCATCATCGATTTCTTCTGCCTCGAGGTATATTGAAAATGCGCAGAACCATTTTTCCCATTCCGAACGAAGAAGTGCCTTATCGATAATATCGCAAAGAAAAGGTGTAATGCCTGGTGCACTCATTTTCAACCTTGTTTGCTATGATCGCCAATCTTTGTCATAAAATTAATGCGCAACAGTTTTATGTCTTCTTCCTATTAAGCAATTGAATGCCATTAAGGACATGTAAAACTCTTCAGAATAAATCTCTTACCAATTTACAATTCAATGAAATTCCAGTTATTGCCTTTGTACAATTGAATGCACAAGTTAATGTTGTTAACATGTAAAACTCCATAGAATAACTATCTTACCAATTACAATTTAATGAAATTCCAGTTATTGCCTTTTTAGCTTTCAGTACAATTTAATGTACACAGATTCTTTCACATCAAACAATACAATTCAATGTAATTTCAGCTACTGCCTTTGTAGCCTTTTGTACAATTTAATGTACACCCTTCTGCTCACGTCACTGAAAAGCAGAATAGATTTTTTTTTCCTCTTCCTTTCTTTTTTTTTTATATTCATTTTACCTCGTCGCCAATGTATTAACCTCCAAAAATGATATAAAATAGTTCCAGTCAAATCAACAGCTTTAAAACAGAATTTTATTGTTTCTTCATTAATCAGAACTTACTTGAAAAATTACAAAATATATATATAAGAACTACAAGCAACAACCAAAGTCTTTTTATTTCTTCTTCCATCTTTCCACTGTCTCCTCATTCGCTGGGGTTGCCAGATCTCCACAAATACCATCATTCCTGCAATCTATTTTATAAATAGGACTAATAAATGATTTTTTCCAAAACAGAGAAAAATAACTCTCGTGTATAGATTTATTAAATAACAAAGAAAGTGGTTGACACAAAATTTTTTTAAATTAAATGCATAAACCTTGTCTATTGAATTCGATTTTAATATGCTTTTTCTGTCTAATTTATACCAAATTCTCAATGGTGGATGGTATTCATCAACAGTAGTTAGAGCATGGAAGGCCCTCTTAACAATGACATTGTTACTGTCTGAAGTTAAGACCAGGTCAAGAAGTCTTGAAAGACTGTCAGTTGTTTGTTGTAAGTCAGAACATTTATATTATCCCAAAGACATATATTATCCCGAAGACCCGACAAGGACATATATTTGTTGATAATAACTAAATTGTTGTAAGTCAGAACATTTATTATCAACAAATATATGTCCTTGTCGGGTCTTCGAATTTGATGCACAAAAATAGGTATCATCGTCGGAAGAATGTCATTTTAAGTCAGTCAGGAAATCGTCCAACATTTAAATGTCGTCATTAACGTTAAGTTGATTTATTATATATTCTATGGAATCCGCAAGGCAAACTGCTCTTTGGGGGAACATAAGCATTTATAACATATCGACTCATAACCGCCAAAATATCTTAAGCGACATAATATCCGATTTATGTTTTTTGATGAAAATCGATAATTTGCGATGGTTTACATCGTCTGTCAAAATTTTATAGGTGTACGAAATTAGATTATGAATTTAAACCAAAAGCAAAAAATTAAAAAAGCACTAAGCACTAAGCAAAGATAATTACAAAAAACCTTCTCCTGTAAAATTTTCTTTTTGGCGCTTAAGATATTTTGGCGGTTATGAGTCGATATACATTGGAATTACAATGTGGTGTAATTGGTATATACCATATGGATATGGCGTTGGTGGTGTCCTATTGCTAACTTTATTTCTGGTTTTTATCAACAACCTTCTGTCGTTGACGCATAACCCAATTCATTCGTCTGCGGATGACAGCAGCATTTGTCATTCATATTCTGGAGATAGAAGAGAGAAAGAGGCTTAATATGAATGACACACTGCTTAATACCTTGAAAAAAATCTCCGAGTGTGAGCCCCCACTTGTTGAGTTTAATGCCAGCAAGACTAAGTGCTGTCTGTTAAGCCACAAACGAGTGAATTGCCCCTTAGCACCCCTCAATATGATCGGTGTGAATCTCGCGGAGTCAGATGCTCTTTACGTTCTGGGCATATCAATCAGATCTGTAGCTGCATTCCCAAAAATGTTAACTACGATTTTCGTTATCGTTAACTGTCCGTAGGGCAGCAGTCTGGGATCACGATGAGTTAATCATCTGTCAGCCGCTCCATTCATAGAGTTACTGATTCCATCAACGAACAAATTTTTCGATTGAATGTGTAGTAAACAGCACTAACGCTGTTTAGAACAGTTCGTGAGCCATTTCATGGAGCCATTGGAGCGATTGACTTGTTCCCATGTAGCCATCGTTGGACCTTGATTGCACGAGGAGGCGTACACAAACCCTCATGGCTACCATTCTATGGTGACTAGAAAGTTCATATGGTGACTAGAAAGTTTTATATTGAATTACAAAATTTACAATTATTCTGTTTTTGTTTAAGATTTGCGATCCAAACATGAAAATTATAAATGTCAATGCAAGGTATCCAGGAGGCCGTCATGATGCATACATATGGAAAGCTTGCGCTGCTCGGCAGGTTATGCAACGAGCATGTGAACGCGGTGACCGACGCACGTTTTTAATTGGTACGTTTTTTAAATTTAAATTCTGCCGACTTTATTAAAAATTTTTTGCTTGCAGGCTACTCTACCACTGGAATCGTGACACATGACACCTCTTCCAAATCACCCAGAAGTACTCCCAAGTTTCGGTGCAATAAGACATTGTGCAATGCCCGAAATTGTGTGAAGAAGTTGTCCGGTGTACTTAAAACTAGGTGGCAGTGTCTTTCTAATCAAAGATTACTGATGTACAAGCCTAGCTTTGCAGGCAAAATAGTGAACGCTTGTGCAGTTCTGCACAACATGAGCCTCTCGTCAATATCTGCAACTGAAGGGGCGGTGGAACTGTTGCCCAACTTAGATTCGGTTGCAGAAACTGAAATTCATTCATCAATTGCGAAACGCTGTCAGGACTGACTGATTGTCGAAAAATTCTCTTGATTAAAATATTTATATTAAAACAGTTACATTGTTTTTCAGATATTTTTTTATCAGGTTTTAAAATCCTAAAAATCTTCAAAGCTAAAACGCCGAGTATTCCGTTGGTTGTCTCTTCCAGGATGAACATGGGACTAGCCCCATTTGCCAGGAGGAAGACGGTGCGCGTTCATTATATATTAGAACCACATCACCGGATTTAAGGTTATTCTTTTCATGATACCATTTGTTCGTTGTTGCAAGGTGGTGAGGTAGCTTTTTTGCCAGCGTCGCCAGAAATCTTGTTGAATTCGAGTGAGTAGCTGCCAGCGGAACAATCAGTTAGACTTGAGATGTTCCAGGTTTGGTTCAGGGACTTGAAGCAGTGGCTGGCCAATGACAATATGGCCTGGTGTCAACACATCGATGTTATCAACGTCATCATCATACATTGTGCCGAGGGGCTTGGAATTAACTTGTGCCTCTATTTCGCGTACGGTAGCAAATTCTTCATATGTGAGGAGATGTTCACCAACGATTCGGCGCAAATGAAATTTGGTAGCCTTCACTGCAGCTTCACAAATTCCGCCAAAATGAGGTGCTACGGGTGGAATGAGGTGCGAGGGTATTTGTCGCTGAGCCATGTATAGGCCGATTTCAGTATTCTTTGAAAGTTGTTTGAAGGCCTTGTTGAGTTCTCTGCTAGCACCCATAAAATTTGTACCATTATCGCTGTGAATATCTGAAGATAGACCTCTTCGTGATACAAATCTTTTTAGAGTTACTAGAAAGGCCTCTGATGACAGATCTGAGACCGCTTCAAAATGCATTGCGCGAGTAGCAAGACAAACAAATACTGCGACATATGTTTTGATTGGTGTGCTGTTCTTTCCCTTGTCCAGGGACAGCGATGTCAATACCAACGCGTAGAACGGGACGTGCTTGGTTAACGCGACTCGGAGGTAGGTGTGCCATTTGCTGCTATGAAGTACATACTACGAATTTGTTAATCTGTTGCTCAATTAGGTAACGGCAACTTGTGATCCAAAAACGTTGTCGAATTATGTTAAGTAACAGAGTGAGACCTGCGTAAAGATTTTTAACATGCTGTTGATTAATGATGCGTTGCGCCAATATGCATTTCTTGGAGATAATTGCTGGGTGTTTTGTGTCCAACCTGCATGACGCATTTTTAAGACGACCACCAATTCGAATAATCCCTGATGAATCTAGAAATGGTGTTAGGGTTAAATAGAGCTCCGCAGTGTGCGACAATTTTGTTTTTTCAGTAGTTTTATTTCATCGGAAAAATGTTGACGCTCTGACCAATGAATGCATTGAAGTAGGGAATGGAATTCAAAGGCGGTGTATGTGGAGTTGAAAGTTGTAGAGCTGCGTCTTTTTTGGATGAAACGATTCCAAGAAGCGATGATATAGATAACCTTGTTGAGTGAAGAGAACTTATCGAGAACTGACTGATAACATTGAGTTGTTCTATCACGGGAAATGAAAAAAGTTAGATTTGTTTTCTTCAGCACTAACTTCATCACTAATTTTTTTTCAATTTGTGGTGCAGATTTCGGCCGCGTTGACTGAAGCTGTGACAACCATGGCTGGCCATACCACCAAATTGAACAATGTAAGAGTTGCCTTGGCTCAAATCCTCGTGTAGCAACATCAGCAGGGTTTTCGGAAGAGACAATATGCTCCATAAGATCGAGGAATAATATTGATAATTTCAGTAACCCTGTTGGCAACATATGTTTTCCATCGTCGAGGATGCGAAGAAAGCCACCCAAGAACTATTGTTGAATCTGTCCAGGTGAGTACTTCAACATTGTCCCAGTCGAGAGCAGTTTGGATTGCTTGAATAAGCTTTGTTAGGAACAATGCAGCTGAGAGTTCCAAGCGTGGTAAAGAAACTTGTTTTAAAGGCGCTACTTTAGTTTTTGAAGTGAGGAGGCACACTTTGGTGGAATCTTTAGAAACAATTCTGGCATAAACGGCTATAGCATATGCCGTTTCTGAGGCATCAGCAAAACCACATAGCTGAAGTGTTGCTCCTGGGGAGCTGTTTATCCATCTTGGTATTTTGAGTGAGTCGAAAGCATGTATATTGTATTCTTGTTGAAACGTAATCCACCGTTGAGTGACAGTTGTTGGGAGCTCATCGTCCCATTCAAAGTTATGTAACCATAATTGGTGAAACATAATCCTTATAAAAATGATACAAGGTGATAAAAACCCAAGTAGATCATAAATTTTTGCAGACTCCGATAGAATCATCCGCTTTGTGCACGCAGAATTTATTGGGTTTACCTGGAATGAAAAATAATCGAATTGAGGATGCCAGCGAACACCAAGTATTTTGATAATATCGTTAGTATTATGGCATCACTTTATAAATCACCGTCATGAAACGCAACGCTAAAGCGGCGAATCACTTGGACTTAAAATTTGCATTTTATTAATCACTACGTTATTGCGTTAGCTATGTTACGTAACCACGGTGAATTGTAAGCCAACAACAGTTTAGGGTTGTCACATGTAAAATAAAACTAGCATCATTATTGCAAATCTTTGAAATATTTAAGATTCACCAAATTCTGACTTGTTGGCAACCATATCAGCTGTTCTCTTCAGCCATCATTAAATTGAAATTGCAATATAAATGCCATACACGGACGTACCATTTACTACCTGCGGTAGTTTTTTTATTTCTTTTAGCCACATTTCGAACTGTTGGTTCGTTGTTGCTGTCTTTAGTCTATATTTAAACATTTAAGAATATATGAGTGAAACAAACCGCTTTTACCCTTTCAATACCAACTTATTTGTTCTAACGGCAGCTCAAGAGCAAGTGATGAAAGTGACAGTTCAAGTAAACGAATTTCAAGTGCTGCGTTTTAAAAAATGCGAACTTTGTACTGTTTTCACTACGCTATTGCGTTACTCACGCTGAAGATCACGGCGTGAAGCGTTGCGTTTTATAAATTGCGAATTTCAACAACGCAGCGTGAAGTGATGTGCAAGGATTTATAAAATGATGCTATTAGTCTCAGAAAGGTCGAGAGATACCATTGACTATTGGGTGTCATGAATAACTTCAGAGAGTGGGAAACCTCTGTGCTCCAATGTGGCAGTGATTTCTGATTTTATAGAGATAGCGTCATCCACTGTGTGAGCTCCAGCAATAAAATCATCAACATAGAAATTATTTTTGATAAGAGCACCAACGTGCGATGGCTCAGCTTCCTCGCTGATATCATTGAGACATTTTGTGGCTAAAAATGGTGCGGAAGCTGTGCCGTATGTGACTGTACAAAGTCTATCATGAGAGACGGATTGATCAGGTTCATCTCGCCATAAAATCCTTTGAAAATTGCGATGGTCTTGATGTAGGTGAACCTGTCTGTACATTTTGACAATATCCCCACAAAGTCCAACTTTATATTGCCAGAATTTGATTAAGAGTGATGTTATATCACGCTGAAAGGTAGGTCCAACACTAATGATGTCATTCAAGGAAATTTCGGTTGATGATTTGGCGGATCCGTCAAAAACCACCCTGCATTTAGTTGACCTGCTATCTGATTTTAAAACCGGGTGATGAGGTAAATAAAAACATTTGTGTTGTTCCCTTTAAATGACTTCTGGTGGAACCTTTTCCATGTGACCCAGCGCAATATGTTCATTCTAGAGGTGGTTAATAGCACAATTTTTGGTGTGCTGACTCACTAGCACATGTGCACCCTTAGGAGTCAGCACACTCTGCTAGCACAATTGTGTCACAGTCGAAAAAAGCACTTCGCAGTCGAAAAGCAAAAGCAGTCGAATATTCGTCCCATAAGAAATATGTACATTAGACCGTATCACCAAAACTAACCTATATTTGACCCCACCTCAATCGTTAGACATTTAAGAGACATTTTCAAAAAAAAATTTTTTTTTTTTTGAAATGGTCCCTATGGTGCTTTTTTCTTGTTTTCGTTATATCTTCTGTGTTTCTTGTCCGATCCCTAAGATTTTTCATATATGTATTAATTGTTTTTTTGCAATTTTTTCCTGATTTTATTTTTTCGCGAATCTTGTTTTTTTTAAATTATCACCCACCTTATCTCAGTTGCTACTATGTTAACAAAATCTAAAAAGAGCAAATAATTAAAGCTCACAAAAAATCAATCAGACCATGCAAACAAATAATATCCATAAAATTTATTTTTGGTGCAGTTCCGACCGATTTTATCCCAAAAATAACACTTTCGAAATTTTCGTCAGTCATACTCGACTTTTTATTAAACAAATAACTTGGCTTTTTCAATCACAACTGTTCTCATAAGACAATTAATAAAAGTCAATTATTTGCAAAACAGATTGCAAAAACCTTTTATATTTGAAATTTGATGTTTACTAGAATTGTAATAATATCTCTAATTGTTTATTAAAGTTGACGATTATTTTTCGTTGAGAGTAAGTTTAACTAATAAAATTATGCTCTGTTACAAACTCTGCCCAACAGTAGTTGTTGTCGGCTTTAAATGACACCACCCCCCCCAGCTCATCATCGCTTCCATTCATGAACAAACAATATTTAAACACTTTGTACCAACAACAAAAAAGGCCATCACCACCACCTACTCTTCGTTTTCGCTATGCAGTCAACAAAAACAACAAACGTCTTCGCTTTGCCTGCATCATTGTTACAACAACAATAGCAACATACATCAATTCTTCGTCTTCGATTTGAAGCCCGTTCAAACCTAACAGATCGTATTCGGCAATTTCGTGGACCCAACCACCAGCCCTTTATCCAATATGGCAGCACCACATATACTGAAATGATCGATTGGACCAAATTTCAGATCACTGATCCACCATGTCTTCAGTTTTTTACTCAAGAGCAATTGACTGATCTACAGTACTTGGACGTCATTATTAAAATTCCTGGTGAGCATTACAGCAGATATTTTTTTTATGAAATAAATAATTAAATTTGACGTCATATATTAAATCGTATTTATCGTGTTATATGTTTTTCACAGATTATCCTTGTCACTCGCAAAACATCGAGCGTTACGTCCAAATTGTGCAAAAGTCGGCCACAGCAGTCGCTGACGAAAATCTTTTGGGGCACATTTTCGTGAAGCTTGACAGCTTCGAGTGATATAGCCACCTTGAATCCCGTAAAGATTTAGAAAATTAATAAAAATTCGAGCATGAGTGACGAACATTTCGGAAGTATTATTTTTGGGATAAAATCGTTTGGAACAACTTTAAAAATGAATTTAATGGATATCATTTGTTTGCATGGTCTTAATGATTTTTTGTGAGCTTTAATTATTTGCTCTTTTTAGATTTTGTTAACATAGTAGCAACTGAGATAAGGTGGGTGATAACTTAAAAAAAACAAGATTCGCGAAAAAATATAATCAGAAAAAAATTGCAAAAAAACAATAAACACATGTATGAAAAATCTTTGGGATCGGACAAGAAACACAGAAGATATAACTAAAACAAGAAAAAAGCACCATAGGGACCATTTCAAAAAAAAAAAATTTTTTTTTTGAAAATGTCTTTTAAATGTCTAACGATTGAGGCGGGGTCAAAATGGGTTTACTTTTTTTCCATACAAGGTGATACGGTCTAATGTACATGCAAATCAGCTGCGACCACAGCAACCGCATTTGTCTCATTTACTCTTTCGTGTTTACTTAAAAAGACGAAGGTTGCTTCACACGCGTGTGTAGTACGGGGTTAACACTGATGTAAATTAAAACTGACAGTTGGCGCTCGGTTCTTGTTGCACTCAATGCGGATAGGCTATAAAACAAATTGCATATTGTCAATTATAGCAAGTGAGCCAAAGTGAAACAAAAACCAACTTTACTGGGTGTTCAACTATGTGTGTCAACGTAGTGTACTAGCACACATGCTCACTACTGAGTGTCACACAATACATGATAGACACTTTAAGCGCAAAAGTGCTGGTCTTCATCGTGACTCACTATGTGAGTCAATGTAGTGTGCTAGCACACTTGGCACACTGCAGAGAGTCAGCACAGTGCTATAGCACATCACTGAGTTACCCACCTCTAGTTCATTCATAAAGTTTTTATATTGTTGAAACAGTGTTTTGTCTCTTACAAAACGCTGTTCAAGAGAGCCAAACCATTTATAGGCTAATGCGAGTGAGTCACCGAGTATTTTGTCTGTTTCCAGAAATGGTAACCTTACAACATGTCTCCCAAATTCATTCAAGGTGTGGTTCTGTACAAAATTAAATTCACAGAATCGCTCTTCGGGAGTATAATATGTTTGAGGTTATAGAGGTTCCTGTTCAATTTCCCAGAAACGTCTCAAAGAGACATCAATCATCAAGTTCGTGGAGCAAAGAGTAGTTAAAAATGCGCTTAGATCATCCTCACTGCTATGTACTTTGCCAGCTAGTACATGACCAAAAATTTTATTTTGTATTACCAGAAAACCAGATTTGGCTACAATTCTTCCATTAGTAAGAAAATTGAAAAATACTGGGAGCCAATAAGAATATCAATGGGTTGATATCGAAAAGTACCATCATCTGCCATCTTTAAATTATTGTGAAGCTCACTCCGAGCTAAGTCACCTGGCTCTGACTGATGGTGATGTGAGATGCGTTTTAAAATAGAAGCTTCGATAATAACTGACTGATTATTGTACCTAGATGTAAGACGAATGCTAACAACACCTCTTGTGAATATGGGGGTCGTTCCATCAGCTCCGGCTACTTCAACGCTACCATTTTTTCTTTGAAGACGAAGACATTGAACTAAGTCTTCATTAACAAAGGTTCCCATTGATGCTGAGTCCATTAGTGCCTTACACGGGAGAGTAGTATTGCCAATGACGTCAGAGGCCTTAACAATTGTTGTAGGGAGCAAAAGTTGTGGACTTACCAATCTTATTTGGACAGAAAATGTGGATAGGGAATCTCGAGGAGCCGTTTCTGTTGTACTTTCTTCAGAGTTATTGTAGTTATCGATATGTAAACAGGAATTATGTTTTTGACCGTAGAAGTGGCATTTTCCTTTCGAATAGCAATTTTTTGCTAAGTGAATGGATGCGAGACAATTAAAGCATACATTTTTTTTTCTTGATAAACTCGCGCACATCAAGCTTTTTGAACTCGAAACATTTGAAAATCTTATGTGATTCGCTACAATAACTGCAATTTACAGTGGTGTTGTGGTGCTTGTGGGCAAAAAACACTTACTGAGCGGTGAATGGAATGAATTGGTTTTGAATGCTTGCATTGATTCTAGAATCGACAACCTGTTATTGAGAAATGCTAAAAAACTATCCACCGTTAGATTGTTATCCACCGTTTTTCTGCTTCTGCTCCAAGCGCTTTAAGACCACGTAGAATGCTGTCGGTGTTATCAGCTAATGTCCGAATTAACGTAGCAGAAGGGTCATTGATCGTTTTTAATTCAAAAAAGATTTTAAGTATGACATAATTATAGGTTTCTGTTTGTCATATCTTTTGTAGACCTTTGTCCAGGCTTCTGTGTAAGCGTTGTTGGTACATTCCATGCCTGCTGTGACTGTTTCCGCTTCGTCTTTGAGATAAATTTGCAAATATTGAAATTTTCTTAAATTCGAAATTGAAGTAACATTGTGAACCGAGTTTAGGAATAGATCTTTGAATGTAGGCTATTTGCAGTAGTCTCCAGTAAATTGTGGCATATTAAGAGCAGGCAAACGTGTATCTGCATTGTGTTGCTACTCGATAAATGTGCGTTAAGTTTCTGGAAATCTGGCCAATGTTGCATTGATGTCGTCAACACCTGTAGTGAATGATTCATTAAGCTGCGGTGCTGAATGCCTTGATGCAGCTACTCTTTTAGCAGTTATCGTAGAATATTCATCCTTGAGTTCGAGAAAGATATCTTCTTGAACGCAGTATTCTGATGTTTGATTTAGAGATAATTCGTTCTTCGGTCATACAATAAAATTGTGGAACAATCTCCCTGCGTGTTCCCCGGCAATTTTGAGCTATGAAAATTTAAAATATTCTTCACCGACACTACTCCATCTTTCCACCCTCCAACTATCACCCTTCTTCCCCTGAGCGTTGGTTCAATCTAAAAAAAGAGGAACTATAATAAAGTTCCTCGGACAAGTTTTCTTGAACTAGTTTTTTAACAATGACAGGCATTTCCCTCTCGAAATCTTGAAATAAAGTCAGTATCATCCCTCCGTGGAAAGAAATGAGTCGCTTTACGCTTGGGCAACGCTGGGAAATATTGGAAACTTATTTCGAAAGTGAGTGCTGTGTAGATCAAACAGTGCGTTATTTGAAAAGGTTTTGACCGAAATTAAGCACACTCACCGCATCTGCTGGACGCAAGTTAGTGCAAAAAGCTTATGAGCTTCGTATGCTAGTGGACAACACTCTTGTTCCACGTCTTCGTACGGTGCGCACAGAAGAGACTGTAGCTGATATGGCCGAGAGTATGAGACTCACTTCGCGAACATCAACTCGCCATCGATCTCAACATGCGCTAGCCTGAGGAGAGTTGTGCACAAAGATCTCAGATTATTCGCTTACAAGGTCCAATTGACTCAGCAATTGAAGACGCAACACCATCCGCTTCGTTATCTCTTCGCAGTTTGGACCACAGCCACTTTAACGACGTTGTGTTCCATAATTAATGGGAATGTTTGTTCTTACTAATAATGCCAAACTATATGGCCATACAAATTTAATTTTGTTAATTTTATTACATTTTCAAAAAACAAAAAACATTGTATTTGGCCCACACTGTATTTCCCAAGAAGTGTGTTAAGTGCACGCAAAATAATATTGAATACTGTTAAAGGATTGGGCACATAAATCAATTCCTAGATGAAGAGTTGAAGCCTTGGCACTTGAACTAGGTTTCTTGAATGTTGATTTGAAGCCTTGGCACTTGAACCAGGTTTTTTTAATGATGATTTGAAACCTTGGCACTAGAACCAGGTTTCATTTGATGATGTTGATTTAAAGTAAACAATAATGGTAACTTGAGCTTCTCAAATGAGGAAGTGATTCTTTATTTAAAATTCATTTGATTTTATGCATAATTAACATACTAACTGTAACCGAAAATAAGCTTAATTAACAAAATATATTAAATACTAAAATCATACTAATATTGCGAATTTTTGAAGAATTAAAAATACTACAAATAAATGATATTGCGAAATGTGCAAAATAACGATATAATAAAATGATTGAAACTTCTGTTACATCGCTGATTATGCAAAATATTCTTATTTATTTATGTTGGTCAAGCTGCTGTAATTAAAAAGCGTTCATTGACGAGGTTACTGATTTTTCCAAAACATAATAAACTAAAGCTGTTTTTGTTGTCATAGGTTGATGACCACGAAACAGTTGATTTTAGGGACAACAAAATTGAAATTATTGTTGTTGTTTTATTTTAAAGCTTTATTTTAATGACAGCTAAACATTCTACCGCCCGTTGAGCTGTTGCTCCACTTATGGCATCATTTTATAAATCACCATGATAAAACGCAACGCTAACGCGGCGCATCACTTGGATTTAAAATTTGCATTTTATTAATCACTACGTTATTGCGTTAGCTATGTTACGTTACCACGGTGAACTGTAAGCCAACAACAGTTTAGGGTTGTCACATGTAAAATAAAACTAGCATCATTATTGCAAATCTTTGAAATATTTAAGATTCACCAAATTCTGACTTGTTGGCCACCATATCAGCTGTTCTCTTCAGCCATCATTAAATTGAAATTGCAATATAAATGCCATACACGGACGTACCATTTACTACCTGCGGTAGTTTTTTTATTTCTTTTAGCCACATTTCGAACTGTTGGTTCGTTGTTGCTGTCTTTAGTCTATATTTAAACATTTAAGAATATATGAGTGAAACAAACCGTTTTTACCCTTTCAATACCAACTTATTTGTTCTAACGGCAGCTCAAGAGCAAGTGATGAAAGTGACAGTTCAAGTAAACGAATTCCAAGTGCTGCGTTTTAAAAAATGCGAACTTTGTACTGTTTTCACTACGCTATTGCGTTACTCACGCTGAAGATCACGGCGTGAAGCGTTGCGTTTTATAAATTGCGAATTTCAACAACGCAGCGTGAAGTGATGTGCAAGGATTTATAAAATGATGCTATTAGTCTCAGAAAGGTCGAGAGATACCATTGACTATTGGGTGTCATGAATAACTTCAGAGATATTTGACACCCACTTGGAGAGTGGGAAACCTCTGTGCTCCAATGTGGCAGTGATTTCTGATTTTATAGAGATAGCGTCATCCACTGTGTGAGCTCCAGCAATAAAATCAACAACATAGAAATTATTTTTGATAAGAGCACCAACGTGCGATGGCTCAGCTTCCTCGCTGATATGATTGAGACATTTTGTGGCTAAAAATGGTGCGGAAGCTGTGCCGTATGTGACTGTACAAAGTCTATCATGAGAGACGGATTGATCAGGTTCATCTCGCCATAAAATCCTTTGAAAATCGCGATGGTCTTGATGTAGGTGAACCTGTCTGTACATTTTGACAATATCCCCACAAAGTCCAACTTTATATTGCTAGAAATTGATTAAGAGTGATGTTAGATCACGCTGAAAGGTAGGTCCAACACTAATGATGTCATTCAAGGAAATTTCGGTTGATGATTTGGCGGATCCGTCGAAAACCACCCTGCATTTAGTTGACCTGCTATCTGATTTTAAAACTGGGTGATGAGGTAAATAAAAACATTTGTGTTGTTCCCTTTAAATGACTTCTGGTGGAACCTTTTCCATGTGACCCAGCGCAATATGTTCATTCATAAAGTTTTTATATTGTTGAAACAGTGTTTTGTCTCTTACAAAACGCTGTTCAAGAGAGCCAAACCATTTATAGGCTAATGCGAGTGAGTCACCGAGTATTTTGTCTGTTTCCAGAAATGGTAACCTTACAACATGTCTCCCAAATTCATTCAAGGTGTGGTTCTGTACAAAATGAAATTCACAGAATCGCTCTTCGGGAGTATAATATGTTTGAGGTTATAGAGGTTCCTGCTCAATTTCCCAGAAACGTCGCAAAGAGACATCAATCATCAAGTTCGTGGAGCGAAGAGTAGTTAAAAATGCGCTTAGATCATCCTCACTGCTATGTACTTTGCCAGCTAGTACATGACCAAAAATTTTATTTTGTATTACCAGAAAACCAGATTTGGCTACAATTCTTCCATTAGTAAGAAAATTGAAAAATACTGGGAGCCAATAAGAATATCAATGGGTTGATATCGAAAAGTACCATCATCTGCCATCTTTAAATTGTTGTGAAGCTCACTCCGAGCTAAGTCACCTGGCTCTGACTGATGGTGATGTGAGATGCGTTTTAAAATAGAAGCTTCGATAATAACTGACTGATTATTGTACCTAGATGTAAGACGAATGCTAACAACACCTCTTGTGAATATGGGGGTCGTTCCATCAGCTCCGGCTACTTCAACGCTACCATTTTTTCTTTGAAGACGAAGACATTGAACTAAGTCTTCATTAACAAAGGTTCCCATTGATGCTGAGTCCATTAGTGCCTTACATGGGAGAGTAGTATTGCCTTAACAATTGTTGTAGGGAGCAAAAGTTGTGGACTTACCAATCTTATTTGGACAGAAAATGTGGATAGGGAATCTCGAGGAGCCGTTTCTGTTGTACTTTCTTCAGAGTTATTGTAGTTATCGATATGTAAACAGGAATTATGTTTTTGACCGTAGAAGTGGCATTTTCCTTTCGAATAGCAATTTTTTGCTAAGTGAATGGATGCGAGACAATTAAAGCATACATTTTTTTTTCTTGATAAACTCGCGCACATCAAGCTTTTTGAACTCGAAACATTTGAAAATCTTATGTGATTCGCTACAATAACTGCAATTTACAGTGGTGTTGTGGTGCTTGTGGGCAAAAAACACTTACTGAGCGGTGAATGGAATGAATTGGTTTTGAATGCTTGCATTGATTCTAGAATCGACAACCTGTTATTGAGAAATGCTAAAAAACTATCCACCGTTAGATTGTTATCCACCGTTTTTCTGCTTCTGCTCCAAGCGCTTTAAGACCACGTAGAATGCTGTCGGTGTTATCAGCTAATGTCCGAATTAACGTAGCAGAAGGGTCATTGATCGTTTTTAATTCAAAAAAGATTTTAAGTATGACATAATTATAGGTTTCTGTTTGTCATATCTTTTGTAGACCTTTGTCCAGGCTTCTGTGTAAGCGTTGTTGGTACATTCCATGCCTGCTGTGACTGTTTCCGCTTCGTCTTTGAGATAAATTTGCAAATATTGAAATTTTCTTAAATTCGAAATTGAAGTAACATTGTGAACCGAGTTTAGGAATAGATCTTTGAATGTAGGCTATTTGCAGCAGTCTCCAGTAAATTGAGGCATATTAAGAGCAGGCAAACGTGTATCTGCATTGTGTTGCTACTCGATAAATGTGCGTTAAGTTTCTGGAAATCTGGCCAATGTTGCATTGATGTCGTCAACACCTGTAGTGAATGATTCATTAAGCTGCGGTGCTGAATGCCTTGATGCAGCTACTCTTTTAGCAGTTATCGTAGAATATTCATCCTTGAGTTCGAGAAAGATATCTTCTTGAACGCAGTATTCTGATGTTTGATTTAGAGATAATTCGTTCTTCGGTCATACAATAAAATTGTGGAACAATCTCCCTGCGTGTTCCCCGGCAATTTTGAGCTATGAAAATTTAAAATTATTCTTCACCGACACTACTCCATCTTTCCACCCTCCAACTATCACCCTTCTTCCCCTGAGCGTTGGTTCAATCTAAAAAAAGAGGAACTATAATAAAGTTCCTCGGACAAGTTTTCTTGAACTAGTTTTTTAACAATGACAGGCATTTCCCTCTCGAAATCTTGAAATAAAGTCAGTATCATCCCTCCGTGGAAAGAAATGAGTCGCTTTACGCTTGGGCAACGCTGGGAAATATTGGAAACTTATTTCGAAAGTGAGTGCTGTGTAGATCAAACAGTGCGTTATTTGAAAAGGTTTTGACCGAAATTAAGCACACTCACCGCATCTGCTGGACGCAAGTTAGTGCAAAAAGCTTATGAGCTTCGTATGCTAGTGGACAACACTCTTGTTC
The DNA here is from genome assembly GCA_943735915.1 of Pherbina coryleti. NCBI lineage: Eukaryota > Metazoa > Arthropoda > Insecta > Diptera > Sciomyzidae > Pherbina > Pherbina coryleti. The sequence goes on from OX030951.1 coordinate 102,189,189, forward strand.
CACGTCTTCGTACGGTGCGCACAGAAGAGACTGTAGCTGATATGGCCGAGAGTATGAGACTCACTTCGCGAACATCAACTCGCCATCGATCTCAACATGCGCTAGCCTGAGGAGAGTTGTGCACAAAGATCTCAGATTATTCGCTTACAAGGTCCAATTGACTCAGCAATTGAAGACGCAACACCATCCGCTTCGTTATCTCTTCGCAGTTTGGACCACAGCCACTTTAACGACGTTGTGTTCCATAATTAATGGGAATGTTTGTTCTTACTAATAATGCCAAACTATATGGCCATACAAATTTAATTTTGTTAATTTTATTACATTTTCAAAAAACAAAAAACATTGTATTTGGCCCACACTGTATTTCCCAAGAAGTGTGTTAAGTGCATGCAAAATAATATTGAATACTGTTAAAGGATTGGGCACATAAATCAATTCCTAGATGAAGAGTTGAAGCCTTGGCACTTGAACTAGGTTTCTTGAATGTTGATTTGAAGCCTTGGCACTTGAACCAGGTTTTTTTAATGATGATTTGAAACCTTGGCACTAGAACCAGGTTTCATTTGATGATGTTGATTTAAAGTAAACAATAATGGTAACTTGAGCTTCTCAAATGAGGAAGTGATTCTTTATTTAAAATTCATTTGATTTTATGCATAATTAACATACTAACTGTAACCGAAAATAAGCTTAATTAACAAAATATATTAAATACTAAAATCATACTAATATTGCGAATTTTTGAAGAATTAAAAATACTACAAATAAATGATATTGCGAAATGTGCAAAATAACGATATAATAAAATGATTGAAACTTCTGTTACATCGCTGATTATGCAAAATATTCTTATTTATTTATGTTGGTCAAGCTGCTGTAATTAAAAAGCGTTCATTGACGAGGTTACTGATTTTTCCAAAACATAATAAACTAAAGCTGTTTTTGTTGTCATAGGTTGATGACCACGAAACAGTTGATTTTAGGGACAACAAAATTGAAATTATTGTTGTTGTTTTATTTTAAAGCTTTATTTTAATGACAGCTAAACATTCTACCGCCCGTTGAGCTGTTGCTCCACTTATGGCATCATTTTATAAATCACCATGATAAAACGCAACGCTAACGCGGCGCATCACTTGGATTTAAAATTTGCATTTTATTAATCACTACGTTATTGCGTTAGCTATGTTACGTTACCACGGTGAACTGTAAGCCAACAACAGTTTAGGGTTGTCACATGTAAAATAAAACTAGCATCATTATTGCAAATCTTTGAAATATTTAAGATTCACCAAATTCTGACTTGTTGGCCACCATATCAGCTGTTCTCTTCAGCCATCATTAAATTGAAATTGCAATATAAATGCCATACACGGACGTACCATTTACTACCTGCGGTAGTTTTTTTATTTCTTTTAGCCACATTTCGAACTGTTGGTTCGTTGTTGCTGTCTTTAGTCTATATTTAAACATTTAAGAATATATGAGTGAAACAAACCGTTTTTACCCTTTCAATACCAACTTATTTGTTCTAACGGCAGCTCAAGAGCAAGTGATGAAAGTGACAGTTCAAGTAAACGAATTTCAAGTGCTGCGTTTTAAAAAATGCGAACTTTGTACTGTTTTCACTACGCTATTGCGTTACTCACGCTGAAGATCACGGCGTGAAGCGTTGCGTTTTATAAATTGCGAATTTCAACAACGCAGCGTGAAGTGATGTGCAAGGATTTATAAAATGATGCTATTAGTCTCAGAAAGGTCGAGAGATACCATTGACTATTGGGTGTCATGAATAACTTCAGAGATATTTGACACCCACTTGGAGAGTGGGAAACCTCTGTGCTCCAATGTGGCAGTGATTTCTGATTTTATAGAGATAGCGTCATCCACTGTGTGAGCTCCAGCAATAAAATCAACAACATAGAAATTATTTTTGATAAGAGCACCAACGTGCGATGGCTCAGCTTCCTCGCTGATATGATTGAGACATTTTGTGGCTAAAAATGGTGCGGAAGCTGTGCCGTATGTGACTGTACAAAGTCTATCATGAGAGACGGATTGATCAGGTTCATCTCGCCATAAAATCCTTTGAAAATCGCGATGGTCTTGATGTAGGTGAACCTGTCTGTACATTTTGACAATATCCCCACAAAGTCCAACTTTATATTGCTAGAAATTGATTAAGAGTGATGTTAGATCACGCTGAAAGGTAGGTCCAACACTAATGATGTCATTCAAGGAAATTTCGGTTGATGATTTGGCGGATCCGTCGAAAACCACCCTGCATTTAGTTGACCTGCTATCTGATTTTAAAACTGGGTGATGAGGTAAATAAAAACATTTGTGTTGTTCCCTTTAAATGACTTCTGGTGGAACCTTTTCCATGTGACCCAGCGCAATATGTTCATTCATAAAGTTTTTATATTGTTGAAACAGTGTTTTGTCTCTTACAAAACGCTGTTCAAGAGAGCCAAACCATTTATAGGCTAATGCGAGTGAGTCACCGAGTATTTTGTCTGTTTCCAGAAATGGTAACCTTACAACATGTCTCCCAAATTCATTCAAGGTGTGGTTCTGTACAAAATGAAATTCACAGAATCGCTCTTCGGGAGTATAATATGTTTGAGGTTATAGAGGTTCCTGCTCAATTTCCCAGAAACGTCGCAAAGAGACATCAATCATCAAGTTCGTGGAGCGAAGAGTAGTTAAAAATGCGCTTAGATCATCCTCACTGCTATGTACTTTGCCAGCTAGTACATGACCAAAAATTTTATTTTGTATTACCAGAAAACCAGATTTGGCTACAATTCTTCCATTAGTAAGAAAATTGAAAAATACTGGGAGCCAATAAGAATATCAATGGGTTGATATCGAAAAGTACCATCATCTGCCATCTTTAAATTGTTGTGAAGCTCACTCCGAGCTAAGTCACCTGGCTCTGACTGATGGTGATGTGAGATGCGTTTTAAAATAGAAGCTTCGATAATAACTGACTGATTATTGTACCTAGATGTAAGACGAATGCTAACAACACCTCTTGTGAATATGGGGGTCGTTCCATCAGCTCCGGCTACTTCAACGCTACCATTTTTTCTTTGAAGACGAAGACATTGAACTAAGTCTTCATTAACAAAGGTTCCCATTGATGCTGAGTCCATTAGTGCCTTACATGGGAGAGTAGTATTGCCTTAACAATTGTTGTAGGGAGCAAAAGTTGTGGACTTACCAATCTTATTTGGACAGAAAATGTGGATAGGGAATCTCGAGGAGCCGTTTCTGTTGTACTTTCTTCAGAGTTATTGTAGTTATCGATATGTAAACAGGAATTATGTTTTTGACCGTAGAAGTGGCATTTTCCTTTCGAATAGCAATTTTTTGCTAAGTGAATGGATGCGAGACAATTAAAGCATACATTTTTTTTTCTTGATAAACTCGCGCACATCAAGCTTTTTGAACTCGAAACATTTGAAAATCTTATGTGATTCGCTACAATAACTGCAATTTACAGTGGTGTTGTGGTGCTTGTGGGCAAAAAACACTTACTGAGCGGTGAATGGAATGAATTGGTTTTGAATGCTTGCATTGATTCTAGAATCGACAACCTGTTATTGAGAAATGCTAAAAAACTATCCACCGTTAGATTGTTATCCACCGTTTTTCTGCTTCTGCTCCAAGCGCTTTAAGACCACGTAGAATGCTGTCGGTGTTATCAGCTAATGTCCGAATTAACGTAGCAGAAGGGTCATTGATCGTTTTTAATTCAAAAAAGATTTTAAGTATGACATAATTATAGGTTTCTGTTTGTCATATCTTTTGTAGACCTTTGTCCAGGCTTCTGTGTAAGCGTTGTTGGTACATTCCATGCCTGCTGTGACTGTTTCCGCTTCGTCTTTGAGATAAATTTGCAAATATTGAAATTTTCTTAAATTCGAAATTGAAGTAACATTGTGAACCGAGTTTAGGAATAGATCTTTGAATGTAGGCTATTTGCAGCAGTCTCCAGTAAATTGTGGCATATTAAGAGCAGGCAAACGTGTATCTGCATTGTGTTGCTACTCGATAAATGTGCGTTAAGTTTCTGGAAATCTGGCCAATGTTGCATTGATGTCGTCAACACCTGTAGTGAATGATTCATTAAGCTGCGGTGCTGAATGCCTTGATGCAGCTACTCTTTTAGCAGTTATCGTAGAATATTCATCCTTGAGTTCGAGAAAGATATCTTCTTGAACGCAGTATTCTGATGTTTGATTTAGAGATAATTCGTTCTTCGGTCATACAATAAAATTGTGGAACAATCTCCCTGCGTGTTCCCCGGCAATTTTGAGCTATGAAAATTTAAAATTATTCTTCACCGACACTACTCCATCTTTCCACCCTCCAACTATCACCCTTCTTCCCCTGAGCGTTGGTTCAATCTAAAAAAAGAGGAACTATAATAAAGTTCCTCGGACAAGTTTTCTTGAACTAGTTTTTTAACAATGACAGGCATTTCCCTCTCGAAATCTTGAAATAAAGTCAGTATCATCCCTCCGTGGAAAGAAATGAGTCGCTTTACGCTTGGGCAACGCTGGGAAATATTGGAAACTTATTTCGAAAGTGAGTGCTGTGTAGATCAAACAGTGCGTTATTTGAAAAGGTTTTGACCGAAATTAAGCACACTCACCGCATCTGCTGGACGCAAGTTAGTGCAAAAAGCTTATGAGCTTCGTATGCTAGTGGACAACACTCTTGTTTCACGTCTTCGTACGGTGCGCACAGAAGAGACTGTAGCTGATATGGCCGAGAGTATGAGACTCACTTCGCGAACATCAACTCGCCATCGATCTCAACATGCGCTAGCCTGAGGAGAGTTGTGCACAAAGATCTCAGATTATTCGCTTACAAGGTCCAATTGACTCAGCAATTGAAGACGCATCACCATCCGCTTCGTTATCTCTTCGCAGTTTGGACCACAGCCACTTTAACGACGTTGTGTTCCATAATTAATGGGAATTTTTGTTCTTACTAATAATGCCAAACTATATGGCCATACAAATTTAATTTTGTTAATTTTATTACATTTTCAAAAAACAAAAAACATTGTATTTGGCCCACACTGTATTTCCCAAGAAGTGTGTTAAGTGCACGCAAAATAATATTGAATACTGTTAAAGGATTGGGCACATAAATCAATTCCTAGATGAAGAGTTGAAGCCTTGGCACTTGAACTAGGTTTCTTGAATGTTGATTTGAAGCCTTGGCACTTGAACCAGGTTTTTTTAATGATGATTTGAAACCTTGGCACTAGAACCAGGTTTCATTTGATGATGTTGATTTAAAGTAAACAATAATGGTAACTTGAGCTTCTCAAATGAGGAAGTGATTCTTTATTTAAAATTCATTTGATTTTATGCATAATTAACATACTAACTGTAACCGAAAATAAGCTTAATTAACAAAATATATTAAATACTAAAATCATACTAATATTGCGAATTTTTGAAGAATTAAAAATACTACAAATAAATGATATTGCGAAATGTGCAAAATAACGATATAATAAAATGATTGAAACTTCTGTTACATCGCTGATTATGCAAAATATTCTTATTTATTTATGTTGGTCAAGCTGCTGTAATTAAAAAGCGTTCATTGACGAGGTTACTGATTTTTCCAAAACATAATAAACTAAAGCTGTTTTTGTTGTCATAGGTTGATGACCACGAAACAGTTGATTTTAGGGACAACAAAATTGAAATTATTGTTGTTGTTTTATTTTAAAGCTTTATTTTAATGACAGCTAAACATTCTACCGCCCGTTGAGCTGTTGCTCCACTTATGGCATCATTTTATAAATCACCATGATAAAACGCAACGCTAACGCGGCGCATCACTTGGATTTAAAATTTGCATTTTATTAATCACTACGTTATTGCGTTAGCTATGTTACGTTACCACGGTGAACTGTAAGCCAACAACAGTTTAGGGTTGTCACATGTAAAATAAAACTAGCATCATTATTGCAAATCTTTGAAATATTTAAGATTCACCAAATTCTGACTTGTTGGCAACCATATCAGCTGTTCTCTTCAGCCATCATTAAATTGAAATTGCAATATAAATGCCATACACGGACGTACCATTTACTACCTGCGGTAGTTTTTTTATTTCTTTTAGCCACATTTCGAACTGTTGGTTCGTTGTTGCTGTCTTTAGTCTATATTTAAACATTTAAGAATATATGAGTGAAACAAACCGTTTTTACCCTTTCAATACCAACTTATTTGTTCTAACGGCAGCTCAAGAGCAAGTGATGAAAGTGACAGTTCAAGTAAACGAATTTCAAGTGCTGCGTTTTAAAAAATGCGAACTTTGTACTGTTTTCACTACGCTATTGCGTTACTCACGCTGAAGATCACGGCGTGAAGCGTTGCGTTTTATAAATTGCGAATTTCAACAACGCAGCGTGAAGTGATGTGCAAGGATTTATAAAATGATGCTATTAGTCTCAGAAAGGTCGAGAGATACCATTGACTATTGGGTGTCATGAATAACTTCAGAGATATTTGACACCCACTTGGAGAGTGGGAAACCTCTGTGCTCCAATGTGGCAGTGATTTCTGATTTTATAGAGATAGCGTCATCCACTGTGTGAGCTCCAGCAATAAAATCAACAACATAGAAATTATTTTTGATAAGAGCACCAACGTGCGATGGCTCAGCTTCCTCGCTGATATGATTGAGACATTTTGTGGCTAAAAATGGTGCGGAAGCTGTGCCGTATGTGACTGTACAAAGTCTATCATGAGAGACGGATTGATCAGGTTCATCTCACCATAAAATCCTTTGAAAATCGCGATGGTCTTGATGTAGGTGAACCTGTCTGTACATTTTGACAATATCCCCACAAAGTCCAACTTTATATTGCTAGAAATTGATTAAGAGTGATGTTAGATCACGCTGAAAGGTAGGTCCAACACTAATGATGTCATTCAAGGAAATTTCGGTTGATGATTTGGCGGATCCGTCGAAAACCACCCTGCATTTAGTTGACCTGCTATCTGATTTTAAAACTGGGTGATGAGGTAAATAAAAACATTTGTGTTGTTCCCTTTAAATGACTTCTGGTGGAACCTTTTCCATGTGACCCAGCGCAATATGTTCATTCATAAAGTTTTTATATTGTTGAAACAGTGTTTTGTCTCTTACAAAACGCTGTTCAAGAGAGCCAAACCATTTATAGGCTAATGCGAGTGAGTCACCGAGTATTTTGTCTGTTTCCAGAAATGGTAACCTTACAACATGTCTCCCAAATTCATTCAAGGTGTGGTTCTGTACAAAATGAAATTCACAGAATCGCTCTTCGGGAGTATAATATGTTTGAGGTTATAGAGGTTCCTGCTCAATTTCCCAGAAACGTCGCAAAGAGACATCAATCATCAAGTTCGTGGAGCGAAGAGTAGTTAAAAATGCGCTTAGATCATCCTCACTGCTATGTACTTTGCCAGCTAGTACATGACCAAAAATTTTATTTTGTATTACCAGAAAACCAGATTTGGCTACAATTCTTCCATTAGTAAGAAAATTGAAAAATACTGGGAGCCAATAAGAATATCAATGGGTTGATATCGAAAAGTACCATCATCTGCCATCTTTAAATTGTTGTGAAGCTCACTCCGAGCTAAGTCACCTGGCTCTGACTGATGGTGATGTGAGATGCGTTTTAAAATAGAAGCTTCGATAATAACTGACTGATTATTGTACCTAGATGTAAGACGAATGCTAACAACACCTCTTGTGAATATGGGGGTCGTTCCATCAGCTCCGGCTACTTCAACGCTACCATTTTTTCTTTGAAGACGAAGACATTGAACTAAGTCTTCATTAACAAAGGTTCCCATTGATGCTGAGTCCATTAGTGCCTTACATGGGAGAGTAGTATTGCCTTAACAATTGTTGTAGGGAGCAAAAGTTGTGGACTTACCAATCTTATTTGGACAGAAAATGTGGATAGGGAATCTCGAGGAGCCGTTTCTGTTGTACTTTCTTCAGAGTTATTGTAGTTATCGATATGTAAACAGGAATTATGTTTTTGACCGTAGAAGTGGCATTTTCCTTTCGAATAGCAATTTTTTGCTAAGTGAATGGATGCGAGACAATTAAAGCATACATTTTTTTTTCTTGATAAACTCGCGCACATCAAGCTTTTTGAACTCGAAACATTTGAAAATCTTATGTGATTCGCTACAATAACTGCAATTTACAGTGGTGTTGTGGTGCTTGTGGGCAAAAAACACTTACTGAGCGGTGAATGGAATGAATTGGTTTTGAATGCTTGCATTGATTCTAGAATCGACAACCTGTTATTGAGAAATGCTAAAAAACTATCCACCGTTAGATTGTTATCCACCGTTTTTCTGCTTCTGCTCCAAGCGCTTTAAGACCACGTAGAATGCTGTCGGTGTTATCAGCTAATGTCCGAATTAACGTAGCAGAAGGGTCATTGATCGTTTTTAATTCAAAAAAGATTTTAAGTATGACATAATTATAGGTTTCTGTTTGTCATATCTTTTGTAGACCTTTGTCCAGGCTTCTGTGTAAGCGTTGTTGGTACATTCCATGCCTGCTGTGACTGTTTCCGCTTCGTCTTTGAGATAAATTTGCAAATATTGAAATTTTCTTAAATTCGAAATTGAAGTAACATTGTGAACCGAGTTTAGGAATAGATCTTTGAATGTAGGCTATTTGCAGCAGTCTCCAGTAAATTGTGGCATATTAAGAGCAGGCAAACGTGTATCTGCATTGTGTTGCTACTCGATAAATGTGCGTTAAGTTTTTGGAAATCTGGCCAATGTTGCATTGATGTCGTCAACACCTGTAGTGAATGATTCATTAAGCTGCGGTGCTGAATGCCTTGATGCAGCTACTCTTTTAGCAGTTATCGTAGAATATTCATCCTTGAGTTCGAGAAAGATATCTTCTTGAACGCAGTATTCTGATGTTTGATTTAGAGATAATTCGTTCTTCGGTCATACAATAAAATTGTGGAACAATCTCCCTGCGTGTTCCCCGGCAATTTTGAGCTATGAAAATTTAAAATTATTCTTCACCGACACTACTCCATCTTTCCACCCTCCAACTATCACCCTTCTTCCCCTGAGCGTTGGTTCAATCTAAAAAAAGAGGAACTATAATAAAGTTCCTCGGACAAGTTTTCTTGAACTAGTTTTTTAACAATGACAGGCATTTCCCTCTCGAAATCTTGAAATAAAGTCAGTATCATCCCTCCGTGGAAAGAAATGAGTCGCTTTACGCTTGGGCAACGCTGGGAAATATTGGAAACTTATTTCGAAAGTGAGTGCTGTGTAGATCAAACAGTGCGTTATTTGAAAAGGTTTTGACCGAAATTAAGCACACTCACCGCATCTGCTGGACGCAAGTTAGTGCAAAAAGCTTATGAGCTTCGTATGCTAGTGGACAACACTCTTGTTCCACGTCTTCGTACGGTGCGCACAGAAGAGACTGTAGCTGATATGGCCGAGAGTATGAGACTCACTTCGCGAACATCAACTCGCCATCGATCTCAACATGCGCTAGCCTGAGGAGAATTGTGCACAAAGATCTCAGATTATTCGCTTACAAGGTCCAATTGACTCAGCAATTGAAGACGCATCACCATCCGTTTCGTTATCTCTTCGCAGTTTGGACCACAGCCACTTTAACGACGTTGTGTTCCATAATTAATGGGAATGTTTGTTCTTACTAATAATGCCAAACTATATGGCCATACAAATTTAATTTTGTTAATTTTATTACATTTTCAAAAAACAAAAAACATTGTATTTGGCCCACACTGTATTTCCCAAGAAGTGTGTTAAGTGCACGCAAAATAATATTGAATACTGTTAAAGGATTGGGCACATAAATCAATTCCTAGATGAAGAGTTGAAGCCTTGGCACTTGAACTATGTTTCTTGAATGTTGATTTGAAGCCTTGGCACTTGAACCAGGTTTTTTTAATGATGATTTGAAGCCTTGGCACTTGAACCAGGTTTCATTTGATGATGTTGATTTAAAGTAAACAATAATGGTAACTTGAGCTTCTCAAATGAGGAAGTGATTCTTTATTTAAAATTCATTTGATTTTATGCATAATTAACATACTAACTGTAGCCGAAAATAAGCTTAATTAACAAAATATATTAAATACTAAAATCATACTAATATTGCGAATTTTTAAAGAATTAAAAATACTACAAATAAATGATATTGCGAAATGTGCAAAATAACGATATAATAAAATGATTGAAACTTCTGTTACATCGCTGATTATGCAAAATATTCTTATTTATTTATGTTGGTCAAGCTGCTGTAATTAAAAAGCGTTCATTGACGAGGTTACTGATTTTTCCAAAACATAATAAACTAAAGCTGTTTTTGTTGTCTTAGGTTGATGACCACGAAACAGTTTATTTTAGGGTCAACAAAATTGAAATTATTGTTGTTGTTTTATTTTAAAGCTTTATTTTAATGACAGCTAAACATTCTACCGCCCGTTGAGCTGTTGCTCCACTTATGGCATCATTTTATAAATCACCATGATAAAACGCAACGCTAACGCGGCGCATCACTTGGATTTAAAATTTGCATTTTATTAATCACTACGTTATTGCGTTAGCTATGTTACGTTACCACAGTGAACTGTAAGCCAACAACAGTTTAGGGTTGTCACATGTAAAATAAAACTAGCATCATTATTGCAAATCTTTGAAATATTTAAGATTCACCAAATTCTGACTTGTTGGCAACCATATCAGCTGTTCTCTTCAGCCATCATTAAATTGAAATTGCAATATAAATGCCATACACGGACGTACCATTTACTACCTGCGGTAGTTTTTTTATTTCTTTTAGCAACATTTCGAACTGTTGGTTCGTTGTTGCTGTCTTTAACTTATATTCAAACGATATATGTAAAGATTTAAGAATATATGAGTGAAACAAACAGTTATTACCCTTTCAATGCCAACTAATTCGTTCTAACGGCAGTTCAAGTGCAAGTGATGAAAGTGGCAGTTTAAGTGAACGAATTTCAAGTGCTGCGTTTTATAAAATGCGAACTTTATACTGTTTTCACCACGCTATTGCGTTACTCAACGCTGAAGATCACGGCGTGAAGCGTTGCGTTTTATAAATTGTGAATTTCAACAACGCAGCGTGAAGTGATGTGGAGGGACTTTTAAAATGATGCTATTATTGTCACTGGCCTTGTGTTCTAAGTTTGAAACAGGTTTCGTTAAGATTAAAAACTAAATCGTTCAATAACAATTAAATATGTTCATTACAGGATGACTAATTAGTGTTCCTAGGAGCTGGTTTTGGTGGTGCATACGTTGACATGCTAGAATTCCGTTCGCGTTCAAGCGTCCATAGTACACTGATGACGAGTATTGTTATGGATAGCAGCAATGAAGTATAACTCACAATGTGATGGTGCTGAGTATTGGAAACCAATATGTCAGGTAGCTTGTAATGGCACAAACGCCTTGTGAATACCCTTTTCAAGGTTATTTACACCATGCGTTAAGTGTGAAATGGTCCTTAAAATACGACCTATGTGAACATACCCGCATGACGTTCGATTGGCACCCCTGAGGTGACAAAAGACGGCGAATTGGCGAAAATTTAACGAAGATGGCGGATCAACGTTGGCGAAGCAGCGCAGCGACCGGCCACGTTGCTTTCTGATTCGAGCCATAAGCGATGATGGCCGCAAGACTACCACGAAGAAGCAAACTAAGCGAAATTTCAATTAAGAAATTAGATTAAACTGACTTGGGAAAAAAAAGTACCAACGAAAAGAAAAAAAAAATAGTGATAAAGTTGTCACGAAGAATGGAACAGGCGGCGGTGAAGGTATCGAAGTGCTTAAAAATGAACCATTTGATAATCATGCTTTGTTGGTTGGTACTGTGAATGAATTTAAATTCTTTAATTATAATGAACACAGTGCTTAAGTAATCAACATATCTATCAAGGACATTGTTACTAAATATGAAATATTAATGAAAAACTAAATGAAATGAGATGAAATTAAGAAGAAACAAATTAAGAATATTTAAATAAGTGTGAACTCCACCAGAGTTTTGTTAAATTTACTTGATAACAATAAAACAAGTGGCATAAAACTGTGTAAGTGTTAAGCTCAGTATAAAGCATACAATACAAAACCAACAAAGCCCAAAATTCGTAAATTTTACATGGACATTTTTAATTGCCGCTTTTTTTGCTGTAATTTCCATTTTAACATAAACATACATAATAACCAACATACTTACACATATTTCTTTTTATTATTAATAATTTACTTTATTTTTTTTTGTTTTTAATGTTTAATACCAAAAAAAAAAAAAACAAAAAAATGAATCCTTCATAAAATTAATAATTTTAACCAGTAATATATATATATATATTATTCTTATATTTTTTTTCTATTTGGTAAAATTTCTTTAATCTTTGAGTTACAATTTTAATATAAATAATTACATATATTCTGATTATTCTATCTACATATAATATATTTTAGCTAGCATTTGAGCAGTTATAAAACGAAAACTTAAATTGAAATAAAACTAAACCTAAACTTAAACAAAAGTTCTAAACTAAAATTACAATTTAAACTAAACAAAAACTTAAATTGAAATAAAACTAAATCCAAACTTAAACAAAATTTCTTCACTAAAATTACAATTAAAACTAAACTAAAACTTAAAAATTAAATTAACATAAACGTAAATTTAAACGTAAACAAAATATTTAAACAAAAATTACAACTTAAACTACTCTATAACTAAATAAATAAAACTTTACTGAAATATACTGAAAAATTAAAGAAATTAAAAAGTCAGTAATATACCACATTACCACATAACTATTGAAATGTATTTACTTTACCACTTTCTCACTGAAATTATTGAAATGTATACATGAAAAATTAAGTAGTCTGTAAGAACAGTTCTCTGTTAAATGAAATAAGAAAAATTTAATTATTTCAATGTGTAAGTAAAAAAAATTTAAAATGACTTAATTTTCAGTTGTTTGGTTAGGGATGGAAGATAGCCTGGCAAGGGAGGATCCCAAACAATTCGCCCCGTATCCTCACGGTGGGTGGGAAACGTGGGGCATGGACCATAACAGCAAGTCCATGAGCGTCGCGGTTGGGGTTGAGTGTAGGAACAGAGCCCCCCTCTCACTCAAAAATTAGAATTCCGATCTTTTATTTCCTTTGTTTCTTTACAGATACATGAGTTCACAGGGCGAGCTCACAAAAAATAATCCGCACGATAAATTTTTGTGTGCGGCAAAGGTGTGCTACTGGCCTAGAAAGAACCCCCCCCCCCATTTCCCGAACTGGCAGCAAAGTGGCACGCAAGCTCGTGCGGGCCCTGGACGGTAGCACCCACAGATGCGGTTGTGCGCTTACGCTGGTCGGCCGCCCTGGTTTTTTTCGTCTGGCACTGTGACCAGGAGCGCCTCAAAGGGCACTCTCAAAACATAATATAAAAACCAGGGCGACCGAATAGAATAGAAGCAAGCGGGCGCACTCTGAGGCCTTAAATAACCACCGCTACAAGCTTGGAGATGTTTTCATTTTCTAACTGCGTTTATAGTGCAGTTAATTTTACTAAGTGGGTTTCGAATGGAGTAGTTGTTGAGATAGATATTCCCTTTATTTCGTCTGATGTTGCAATCGCTTAACCTTCTTTCAATCTAATGAATGAGGTGTGCTGGATTCTGGAAGATAAGTGATGGCCTTGAATGGCGATGGCATCACTCTTCATAGAGCAGCTTGGGTTCATTGTTAACAAACCTGAACCTGTTAGAGTTAATTGCGTAAATGGAGTGTCGCACACCACTGATATTTTGATGTCTGAAATTGTTGCAGTAATCCACATGTTTCTGTGCTTTAGTTGCTTCCAAGAAAAGGTTCCTTGCAATTTGCCTAGTTTGCATTGTTTTACATTACATGGTTTTATTCGCAATGTATTATTTATACATGCGAAATTCACAAGCATGAATAGATGACTCCCTCCTAAACTTAGGTCCCTTGTTATCGCATATGTATCATGTCAAACATGATCTTCAGAATTAAGGTAAAGAATTGATCTCGATTTGAGTTGACTGCTAATAAGGCAACATCAGTTTCTATTGAAATGAGACTTCCATTTTTTTGTGTAGGAATGAAAGTTACTTGGAATAAATCGAAATGTTGTTGATCGATCAGAGGCAGTTTTAATTTGAATATCACTTAATTTTTGTCAATGCTCCTTATGCTTTCATGATTTTGTAGAATTGTACAAGGTTATAAGTATCAACATGCAATAATCGAGCTGGTGGAAGATGACCACTAATGGAATGAATTGTACTCCGTAGTTGTGCATGTGTGAGTAGTAATGGACTAATTTTGCCATTTTTCGGAATGAATCATATTTCTGAATGAATCCTTTACAGATTGGTGGCCATTAACATAACTTGGGCTATAAATGGTGTTATAAATTGAATGAGTCTGATTTGTTCCAAGTCATTGTTTACCTTGTTCATTAAAAAAATTTTGTTTACCATGTAATTCTGTTATTCAGCTCTTCCTAGTTATTTCATCATGTTTAATTATATTAAGTGTGGAATCAATGATTGACGTATGGTTTTAAAGTAATCGTAGAATGTGATCCATGTTTGCCTTAACCTGACTGATTATCGTAGAAATTTCTTAACCATCATCAGATGGTGCAAAACACCGAATTAAGTATGAACAACGTTTACAACGATGTTAAATGCTATTTTTTTCGAATAGTTGATAGCGTATCCTTATAATGAAGAAGTTCATCTCTGGTGTTCTCAAAATTTTTGATTAATGTGTCGCAAGTAGTTGATTGTTGTGGCTTTAAACACAATTTTTGAAGTGCTGCTATTCCAGAGGAAAATGTTCTGATCTCTGTCCAAAACGGAGCCAAATCATTATATACTATCATTTTCCATTCTGCTGTTATTATTCTTGTTTTCCCGATACCTTCAGAGTATAATCCTGGATCAGAGTCAAATTGATTAGCTTGAATTGTGGTTCCATGTACTGCAGGAAGAAGCAATAAGGAGATTAGGATTGTCAGAAACAATGGATTGGTTATTGATTTCCTTTTCTTTGTAGGTATGTTGCTTGAGTCCTCGTCACTTGACGGCCTGGTTCGTTAATTAACTGGTTCTTCCTGTGTTGGAGAATCATCGTGATTTCATCTTCATTGAATAATGGTGCCAATCTATGAACTGGACGTTTTTATAAACCTGATGCTGTTTTGACATCAACTACTTTGACCATTTCGTCGTTTCCTTTTTAAAGCCTTTCTAGTCTACCGAGTGGCCATTGTAAAACAAGCAAGTTGTCTTCCTTGATGATGACCATGATGACCAAATGTTTATACATTCTCGGGACCAACGATTTGAGAGTTCGTACTTAGTTGCGTGAACAATTTCCACCTAATCGATAAGATAGCTGTAGTATTTGGTGTATTCCTATCGATTTGTGGAGTCTAAGGTTCGCCGATTTAAAAATCTCAAATCGATTGGAGTTAGTGGTCGTGGACAATAGAATTACTTACTTATGGTCCAATTATGTTCGCGTAACGTGATGCAACGTGGCCGTAACAAACGGCAGATTGCACGTAGCAAATCGCGTGTTGATTATGTAGACGTACATCTACTTAACAAAATTACATATCCACTGCTTTTGTTTACTAAGAGTAAATTTATAATTGCCGGAAAAATAAAAAAAAAAAATGGAGCAAGAATTGTTACATAAATTAGAATCTTTAAATGATGTGATTGTGCCGTAATAATTTTTCATTTTCCACTTTCAATAATTTCATTGCACTCGGATTGCACTCGATTTGTATTCACTTAAAATAATATAAGGTACACTTTTAACGCATAAATTCGTTTATATTATTTTATTTATCAGCAAATTTACCGCACTAAATACAAAAGAAACAACAAAAAAAAGCACATAAACTGTCAAAAAAGCGTAGAACGACGTAGAGTTCAAAATGAAATTGAAATTTTTATTTGTTCTACGTTTATCTTAAGGTTGTTAGATAAAATTATCTTTTCATCTACATTTTTCTAAGCTACGTTGCGTAGTGCATAACCAGATACACACAAAGCCCATATAACAGAAATTCAAGTGACATTTGCTACGGCCACGTTACGTCGCGTTACGCGAACATAATTAGACCATTACTTACTTACTTCTCTGGCGTTTACAACCGCTGGTCGGTTTTGGTCTCATATAAGAAATTGCGCCAGCCATTTTTGTTTTGCGCTTGCTGGCGCCAGTTGGAAACACCAAGTGCAGTCAGGTTATCCAACACTTGATCCTTCCAACGAAGATGTGGTCGTCCTCTTCTGTGTGGACCTCAGGTTACCGAATCAAACATTTTTTCGCTGGAGCGTCGTTTTCCATTCGCTCAATATGTCGATGTCTATGTCGATTTCAGAGTACAGCTCGTGGTTCCATCGAATTTGGTACTCGCCATTGACGCAGATTGGACTGAAGATCTTACGAAGGATCTTTCTCTAGAAAGCTCTCAAAGCTGCATATAATAGCACGGGCATGATAAGTGACTTATAGAGCGTTAATTTTGTTCGTCGAAAGAGCGCTCTGATTTGCAATTGCCTACTCAGCCTAAAGTAACATCTGTTGGCAAGAGTTATCCGTCGTCTATCTCAATGCTGACATCGTTGAAAGAGTTTATGTTAGATGCCAGGTAGACGAAGTCCTTAACGATCTCTAAGGAGATGTTGTTAACAGTGACGTGGTTTCCAAGACGATGGGACTGTTAATTTCTTGATACTAGGTATTTCATCTTATCTGCGTTCACTGCAAGACCCATTCGACTTAACTCTTTCGCTAATCAACTCTTTTGAGAATGCTGCACTGACTTCGCGCTTATTATGGCCAATGATATCGATATCATCAGCATATGCTAGCAGCATAATACTTTTTTGGAATATCGTGCCACTACGTCTCAAATCAGCAGCTCGAAGATCTTCTCCATCATTTGGTTGAAAAAGTCGCACACTATGGAATCACCTTGTCGGAAACCTCGTTTAGTATCGAATGGCGAAGTGAGATCCTTCCCGACTTTAACTGTGCTGCTGGTGTTGCTCAGTGTTATATTGCAAAAACAGATGAGCTTTGCAGGAATACCAAATTCAGACATGGTGGAATATAAATGATTCCTTATTGGACTTTCGGAGGCGGCCTTGTAATCGACAAAAAGATGGTGTCTGTCAATTTGTTTCTTTAGCGACTTCTCCAAGATTTGTCGCGGTGTAAATATCTGGTCTATGGTGGATTTTCCAGGTCTGAAGCCACACTGATAAGGTCCAATCAGCTGGTTTACGATGGGCTTCAGTCTTTCACATAAAACTCTCGACAGGACATTATATGCGATATTAAGAAGGCTTATCCCACGGTAGTTGGCGCAAATGGTGGGATCATCTTTCTTGTAGATTGGGCAGAGCACACTGAGGTTTTAGTCGTTTGCAATGAATTATTCCGACCATATTCTGCATAGGAGCTCATGAATGTATTTAACCCTGGATAACTAACCATATTTTTATGAAATATGTTTAAAGCTGTTAACAATTAAAAACAATAGATTATTTCACTAGAAATCAAAATACGTATATATTGGTCTTTGATTTTTTTTTAATTGTTAACATATTTCCATAAGCTACTTAATTTTTGAGATAGACAAAAGTTAACAATGTTAGTCGAAACGACTATCATTCAGGAATATCATTCATATCAGGAGCCATCAGCTCCTGCGGCTTTGTTGTGTTTAAGCCAAGTTATAGCTTTTAAGACTTCCCTATTGTCGGGCAGCGGAACTTCACCGCTGTCGTCCACAATTGGGGTTTCCGGGATATCATCTCTATTGGCGGGATTGTTGTCGTCGTCACCATTCAAAAGCCTAGAGAAGTGTTCCCTCCACATCATCAGTGTACTCTGGATATGTGACTAGATTCTCGTTTTTATCTTTGCAGGAAGAGGCACCGATCTTGAAACCATCGGCCAGGCGTCTTATTTTTTCGAAAAATTTTCGAATCTCATTCCTGTCACCATGCATGTCAATTTTCTCGCATTCACGCTTTTCCGCTTCTCTTTTCTTTCGTCTTAAAATGCGTCGCTGTTCCCTCCTTTTCTATTTCTATCGCTTCTTAGCAGCACACGTTACAACCGACTGCAGGGTAATGCGATTCCACTGCGCGCACATATTGTCGATGAGAGGAGTGATTTCTTGAAGCAGGAGTGAGAGTCGAGTAGCGAAGTTCGGCTGTTCGATTTGATTGAAATGGTGTTTGTGGTGCAATGGAGTTAGTGGTCGTGAATTTAAAATTGCTTCAATTTCGATGACAAGAGTTTCAAGTTCCTCATGAGTTAAAAATGATGTTGATACGCTGCCCAACATTAAATATTTGGCTGATTTAACCGCGGCTCAAAGACAAAAGTCCACACCAGTGTGCATAAATGGTCGAGACGGTGTGACTCTGGATGCAGGTTAGTTTACCATTATTTTATTGAATAGTTTTGGTTTTGCTTTGGTACAACGAACGCAGTGTTGTACATTACTTCTTGCCATGATTTTTCCCTTGATTATCCAAAATTGTTGACTTGAAGCTGCTAACAGGTTCTGTTGACCATAGTGAAAATTATCAATATGCAGCTTGATTAATATCAATTTGTATATGAAATCAGGCGCGGATCCAGGGGGGGTTTTGGGGGTTCAAACCCCCCCCCTCCCCCTCCCCGAAATTCTAAAAGAACCTGTATGTGATGTACTGATGTTTATTATGTGGGCTAAGAGTACCAAAAAGAAAAACATTGGTTTTTTCAATTTACTTTAAATATTCACACCCCTATGCTGTAAACGTTTGTAGCTGTTTCTACATGTATTGCTAAAATACTGAATTCTGTTCCAGTTTTTGTTTGTTTCTGCGATATAGCGCCTGTAGCTGTAAACAGTCACACATACAATCTTAACCTGAAATCACAAAAACACCGCATTTTTTGGATAAAATATATCCAAACACCGCACAGTTTTAATTTAAAAACCCACAGTTTCGATGGTATCGGAAGTGTAGACGTAAAATTCCTTTTTATACAGCAATGGAGAAAAATTCCGGTTTTTGTAGTTTTTATTTATTTTGATGTTGGTTTTATGTTGGCCTTTTAGATTTGTATTCGGGTCAAATAAACAGAGAAATAACTTTTATTATTATAATTATCTTCCATTAATTTTGCATTAATGATGTGACCCATATCATTGAAAACTCTCATCTGCTTATTTATGCGGATGATATGAAGATATAGAGAAAACTAAATTCTCAAGACAATTCAGCCCTACTCCAGTCCGATCTGAAATCTTTTGAAGTTTGGTGTTCTAAAAATAATATGTTTCTTAATCCAGATAAATGCCAAACTATGACCTTTTCACGAAAAAGGAATAATTTAGTTTTTGATTATAAAATAAAAGATACTGCTTTATGTCGTGTGGATGTCGTTAAAGATCTGGGAATATGTATGGATTCTAAGCTATCCTTTAACATTCATATTGATAACATTTGTAAAAAAGCATCTTCTATGCTTGGATTTATTAAACGGTGGGCCAAAGAATTCAATAGCATGATTACGACTACAACGTTGTATTATGCAATAGTGCGTCCTCACTTGGAGTACGCAAGTCAGGTTTGGTCTCCAAGTTACAATGTGCATGTTGATCGAATAGAGAGAATACAAAAATGCTTTGTTCGGTTTGCCCTAAGGGGTTTAAGTGGATTTGTCATTTTAAACCTTCCTCCTTATGAGGATCGCTTAAAACTTTTAAAAATGCAATCATTGAGTAAGCGAAGGAAGTCTGCAGATATCGTCTATTTGCACCAACTCATCACCGGTGTATTCCATTCTCCAGAACTTCTTATAAATTTTAACGCTAATCGTAGAAGCAGTAGAAATGCTAACAATTTAATTTACTTACCATTTAGTAGAACAAATTATATGTTAACTGCTCCTTTAAACCGTATGAGTAAATTAGTTAACGATTGTAGCTTTTTTGATGTTAACTTGTCTAAAGGTCAACTCAAAAGTAGATTAAAAACTATTGTTTAATTGCATGGTTAGTCGTGTCGTCTTGGGTTGTCCTTGAGCCCAACCATATTTTGGTGGGTAAATATTTCTCACATTGACTTATTTCGAGCCACTAGTATCAATATCGTTGAATTATTTCAAAGATTTTTGGACTGTGACTTTTAATGCGTTAATGATGAGAATGTGCGAAAAAGCTGTAGTAGCTAAACTCGATTGTTATTGCATGTTCACCCCAGCGTCAGCCTGTGGTATTTAACACAAAAAAATAATCCTGATCACCACACAATCATATGGAGTGAAAATGGATTGAAATGTGGATGATAGTAAATTTCATTTTGATAGTAAATTTCAACAAATAGTTTAGAGTGTATATAAAGGGTGGTTAAATTTTAAGGGCCGATGTTGAATATAAACCACACCTAAATGTCAAGTTTTTTTCTGCATTTCATTTGACATTTCTCAATTTCAGACTAACTCAATTTGAACCGTTAAAGTTATTCATTCTTATTATGTAAATGGGCTTTCAAATCAAAATGCATATCGAGCACTTCGTGATTTTTTGGGTCAATTTAATCGTCCAAATGTGCGTACAATCGGAAAAATCGTGCAAAAATTTGAACAAACCAGGTCTGTAGGAGATGTGAAGACACCAGTGCATGCTCGTACAGTTCGTACTGCAGAAAATATTGCTGCTGTTCGCGATAGTGTGGCTGAAGAGCCGTCCACCTCAACTCGTCGTCGTGCCCAACAATTGCACCTCTCACGCTCGTCGTTGATGAACATTATGCATAAAGACTTGCATTTACACGGTCATAATGGTGGCAAGAAATGGCAACAGTGGATGATAAATTTTCGAAGAAAATCATCTTCAGTGATGAGGCACATTTTCACCTCAGTGGATTCGTCAATAAGCAGAATTGTCGCATTTCGACGCATGATAATCCAAGAGTGATTGTCGAAAAACCAATGCACCCACAAAGAGTGACTGTTTGGTGCGGTTTATGGGCTGGCGGCATCATTGGGCCGTATATTTTCCAAAATGAGGCCAGTCAGACAGTAACTGTGAATGGTGTTCGCTATCGTTTGATGATAACGAACTTTTTATGGCCCGAATTGGAAGATATGGATGTGGACGATATGTGGTTTCAACAGGACGGTGCCACAGAGCTAACGAAACAATGACTCTTTTGCGCGACAAATTCAATGGCCGTGTTATCTCACGTGGTGGCGATGTCAATTGGCCGCCAAGATCATGTGATTTGACACCGTTGGACTTCTTTCTTTGGGGTTATTTGAAAGAAAAGGTGTACGTCGATAAGCCAGCAACAATTCAAAAGCCTAAGGATGAGATAATTCGGCACATTAACGGCATAGAACATCACTTATGCCTCGGCGACATCGAAATTTTGGACCATCGGATGGAGGTGTGCCGCCGAGGTCGCGGCGGCCATTTATCCGATATTTTGTTCCATGCATAATTGAACCATACCAATATTATCATAATAAAAAGAAATGACAATAATTTCCTTAATAATTTGTGTTTTATTCAAAATCAACATCGGCCTTTAAAATTTAACTACCCTTTATATATATAACGTACATAAATATTTTTAAAACCCCCCCCGAAATATATTCCTGGAACCGCCCCTGTATGAAATAGTTGTATGGCAGTTAAATGGGGAGCTTAGAGTCGAATGATAATGTAGATTCTGCGAATAGCCCACCAACTCTTAGAGCTCCTTTGTCGTCAATGAAAGGTGATAAGTTTTTAAGTGGGCTGAAACTGTCGATTCCATGGTGGGCCTTAATAGGCTTGTGCAGCTGACACGATTACTGTAACTGCAGTATTCAATTCCTCAACGCTTAATGATTTTTGAGGTGGCCGCGCTCCCGTTCTTATTTTAAAGCTTTTGATTAATTTCAATACATATGCCATTACTCTTTGTACACGATATCTTTTAGACCAGTGGACGTGGTTGCAACTAAATTATTGACCTTTTGTTTCCGTTCTAAATCTGTTGTGGTATGCTCATCTTTAGAAAATGGATGATTCGTCATGCAAGAACAGCGTGCCGTAAAACCATAAGTTGCACGTCAGTTAATTTAGTTAGCTGGAATCTATGTGAAATAACATCAGCAAGAACTTCCTTTGAACTCACATGGTGCCATTGAGATTTAATGGTATGGTTATGAATCTTGCTCACTCGATTAGCTACAAATTTTCGTAGTGATTACGACGATGAGTTTATCAAAGAAAGTATGATTTCAGAATCTGACCAAAAACAAGAAATAAATATCCGTTGTTAATCGCAGTTCTTTTCTTACTCTTTATGTTAATTCAGCCCCAAACACTGCAGCACATAGAGCTAAGCGAGGTAGCATTTGACGCTTGAGAGGTGCCACACCTAATTTGGCATATAATAATCTGACGATTTATCTGTTATCTGGTAGTTCTGAGCGAAGATAAACTGCAAGCCCTTATGGCTTTTCGGTGTTGTTTAATGCATTTAAATCGTTTCTGAAGGTTGACCAAATTGTCTCCAATTCTGATGGTAGGGGATCATCCCATGACAATTTTAGTTGCCATAATTGCTGAATAAATATTTTTGCCGTGAGGATAACTGGATATACGAGACCTAATGGATCAAATATTTTTGCTGTATTTGAGATAATTGTACGTTTCGTTAGGGTTGCCTTATTTGCTATGTTTGTCGACACGCAGAATTTGTCTGCCGTAGGAATCCAGCTTAATCCTAACGTTTTTGTAGAACGGCATTCTCAAAATCAAAATTAACTTGTTGATCCTGTGGAGGAATTCCCTGCAGTAACTTAGGATGGTTTGCATACCATTTTCGAAGCTTAAACTCTGCACCTCGAAGGAGTGTTGTAAATTAATTTTGGATTACCAAAACTGTGACTAAACTGTTTGACCCACTCACACCGTCATCAACATAAAAATTGTCGCGTTATGCTTTGGCGCCTAGTGGAAACCGCTCGAAGTTTTTTTCTGCTAACTGTTGTAGGCGCTTAGTTCCTAAGTAGGGTGCTGAAGATGTTCCATAAGTTACTGTGTTAAGTTGATAGTATCTTAGAGGATCATTTTCGTTTTTTCTCCACATAATGAGTTGTATTTTACGGTAGGCTGCGTGAACTAAGATTTTCTGTACATCTTTTCGATGTCTATTGTGAAAATAAATCTTGGTAGTCGAAACCGCAAAAGTATTGAAAATAAGTCGCTTTGAACTATTGGACCAGTGTACATGATATTATTAAGAGATAATCCTGATGCAGTTTTAGCGGATGCATCGAAGACAATCCTTAAATGTGTGGTTGTGCTTGATGGTTTCAAAATGCTGCGATGAAGGATTGAAGTAGTGAGGATGTTGGATATCATTAAGACTGATTTCACTCATGTGTCCTCTTTCTATATATTGCTTCATGAATTCGACGCATTGCATTTTCAGTTTTGGACCCTTTCCCATACGTCTCTCTATTGAATGCGAGAGACCTTGATTCCCCTAAGCTGCTTGGGTGATTGGAGATTGGTAATTTCACGACAAAGCGACCCTCGCTGTTTCTAATTGTGTTTTGGTTAAAATGGGTTTCACAGTGCTGGTCTGCCAAGGTGAGGCTGCTTTCGGCTTCATCGACGTCATCAAGTTTCCAGAATTGTTGTATTAGCTCGTTGGTTGATAATTCTTCATGGCTGAAGACTGCAGAAGTGATGGTATATATTGCTGAATTATTATTAGTTTTATCGCTGACGGTCGACGACCCACGTTGTGTTGTACTTTTTTTTCGTTTGCCAATGCCTTTAATGCATAACGCTGTCTTAGACGGATCAATTTGCAATCTTTTGATAAGTCGTTCGGTCACAATGCTGATTTGAGAGACGGAGTCTAGGATTATCCTGAATTCAACAGACTGTCCGTTGGTTGCTGTTATTTTAATTTTGGCTGTAGCTAAAAGTACATAGCTCCTGTGGGAGGACATTGCTTCCACTGTGGGTAGTGGTACTGAAGTTACCCCTACTTCCTTGTTAGGAAGTTCCTTCCTTGTTGCTTAAGGTTTTCTTGATATTGCCTCTCCTTATGGGTCTGAGCTGTAGGGTTCAAATGTAAAAGTGAATTGAGTATTTTATTACACGTAGTGCAGGATCTTGCTTTGCACGTTCTTTTGCTATGATTCTGTTTAAAGGAATTACAACATAACTTCTGCCTTTGCACCCAGGTCAAACGGTCCGCTACAGATAACTTCAGGAATTCATCGTAGTAATATATTGGATGATTTTCGATGGAACAAACGCTGCATCCCTTCTTAGTAGAAGCTGCTGCGATAAAAAATGTTGCCCTTGATGGTCTTGACTTTTCCCTTCCGCTGAGAGCATCCAATAATTGAAAACGATTTTCAAAGAACAACTGGAAGTCACTGATGGTTTGAATTTCCTTGGGGTTTTTAATGACTGCTCGTACAGCATGTAGGTCTGTCTGCCCAGCTTCTTTATGAGTATGTGCAAAAGTAATGGATCCCACCATGAAGTAGTGGGTCTATGCCTATATTATTCAAGGCTAATGTATAAAATGTAGATAAGCGCTGTAGTTTTAGCCTTGATCTTCTGGAGTTGAGCTAATTTCCCATATTTTGTAGTTTAACCCTTAAGAGGTAATCACATTTGCAATATATATTGAAAATATGTTCATAATCTACGTTAAATCGAAGTAGATTGAGTAGCGTTAATGTCTCGATTTCATTCCATAATTTTTTAAGACGTGATACGTTGCCCTCGTAGTATCCTTGCGATTGTTCCTCTTCTATATCCTTTAAAAAACCATGCAATGACGTCATGAACGCACATTCGATGCATAAGTTGGTCGCTATACTGAATACTGATCCCGATTCTGGTGTCTGTTGCTCGGTTGTGGTTCTTCCGCCAGTTCTCAAGACATTTGTAATGCTAGCACAATCTTGAGGTGTTGATTGAGCAGTAGTTTTTGCTATTGATTCAAGTCGTTGCATTTGGACTTGGAAGAAATTTATGTACTCGACCGATATTCCTTTGATCTTATCTTAGTACCCTGGTGAAGAGTACTCGTGATCTATTGGTAGCTTACTGAGCGAAGGTAAAATACTGTCCTTTTCTTCAAATTGTTCCTAAGAGTTATTTAACTTTTGAAGCCGATCATTGAAATATGTGGCGGTTGTCTTCCGGTCTCCGTAATTATTTTTGAAGTTGGTGATGATTCTTTGTATTTCATCACCTAAACAACTTCAGCGTTCGAATTGAAGAATTGTTCCTGTGATTCTGTTCACAATATATATGGATTGCTGGCGCTGCGTTGAGTAAAAAAAATCTATATTTGCAAGTAAATTCTGTTCAATATGTGATCAAGAATTTACTCGAAAATGCAGTGAAAACAGATAGAAATAATACAGATAAGGATATTATTATTTAAAATATGGTTTTTTATAATTTATTACGTTTGATGCTCCAAAAAATGGATGATAAAAATTGCTTAATAAAGTTTTCTGCAAAAAGACGCAAAAAGCACCAACCGAGGGACTCGTTCGGCTATCGAGGATCGATACTCGAACGAGTCGATAAGTAAGTACTTAATCTCTTACCTTGTGTGGGCATTAATCTAGTACCCACTTTATTTAGGGTTGTGGTCTAAACATGCCGGCCCCCTTGCAGTATTACTGTAAGAATAAGTATACTTAAAATTATCTTACATCTAGAAAAAGGGGAGTTGATTGATGCTGAATGTCTCTATGCAAAACAAGACATGTGATTTTTTATGTGTATAAAAGAATAAAGTCCTTTGATTCCTTCACTATGTTTTTATTATAAAAAAACGTTACAATTAATTGGAAATAAATAAATATTTATCGCTGGACAACCGTGCCTGATAATAGCCAACCGAAGATTGAGTTCTGCTTCAGAACCCCCCAAACCCACTCGGAGAGATTCCCGGCTGTATTATTTTTGGGTATACGTCTACCCCTAGCACCATTCCGACCGGAGACGAAGTAAGTAAGTCGTGGTCAGCGAGCATCAGATTCGAAAAATATGCCCTGATAGACGCGTCCAGACTCTGCCTAGGTGTGACTAGCTCGAAATGACGCAACACCTTCGATTGGGTTGTCACCGATTGGTTCCACTCATAGTTTGCGCGGATGGCTAAGGAGCAAACCTCTTGAGAACCAACCATCCTCGATGGCAACCCAAGTTGGCGAATGAGACGCTGGGAGATCATGGAACTTTCCGAATACGGATCTATTAAAGCACGAACCCGATGCAGGCGATCCTTATCGATCACCTTGACGACCCCCGTGGGGAGGAGCGAAGTCACTTGTTGCAGACATGGCAACGGTAATGGCGAGTGTAGGCAATGAGCGCCACTATTCGAGCGGCGATGTGTTGGTCATGTCCGTCCTTTGCCACAAATGATATGCTCATTTCGAGATGCACGAGACCGTCTACCAGAGCGCCGCGTCTTCCGCGATGCTTGAAGTGCATTACCGTGCAGCGATAGTCGGAACGCACGCGACTCTTCAGCGTTTCGAATGCATCGAGCTAATTGCATCTCGTCATCTTCTTAAGGTGCCGAATCCCCCTCAACGCTCAATAAAAACGGCGGCAAATTAGGCCGGTCAGAAAAACTCCCCTCGGCGCCCGTCCCGCGCTGATGAGAGGACTCAGACACACAAGGCCTGGCCACGTCTTGCGGTTTGGGCGGTGACGACTTTCTCACGGTTTTAACCCGGCCAAGATACAGCATGGTGTGATGCGACCCCTCGCACTTAGTGCAACGCCCGTCACTGGAACACTCGATGGTTTTGTGGATTGGGGAGAGACACCGGGAACAAAATTTGAACAGCAGCACCAACCGTAGCCGGTCTGCAACGTTCCCATTGACGAACACCTTAGAAAATCGTAGTGGTTGCCGCCCCAAGCATTTTTCGGTACTCGACATTGTTCGATGGCTAAAAAAAGAAGAGAAATTAAATATGTTAGTTCCGTCGGAACCGAAAATTATGACAACACGCACACAATCAGGACAGACGAAGACATATAGCTACGATACAGGTGGTAAAAGAATAAGTTTTACCCGGCCGAGTAATTACTCTGCGTTCGGTGCGCACATCAGTGACACGGACCCGATTGTCAGACCGAAGATAGATCTTGACGATTCTTCCCAATTGCTATTCGTTCGCGGACAGATTGTCCGATTTTACCACAACCAAGTCAGCAATCTTTAAATCGATGCATCCACTTATATCTCTTGTGAAGTTCTTTAAGGTAGTCGTTTTTCCAGATTTGGCAGAACTTCTGGTTCAATGCCTTATACTTTTGCCAACGATTTATAATAGATATTGGATTTTCGTCAATAACTGGCTAAATTGGAGCAAGTAAAGGTCCCCCTACTAAGGAATGTGCTGGAGTTAAGGGCGCAATATTCTTAGGATCTGACGACATTGGGCTAAGAGGGCGTGAATTCAACCATGTTTCGATTCGCGACAGCAATGTTGAGAGCTCCTCAAAAGTGTATTTTAGGTTTGAAGCTACTTTACGGAAGTGTAATTTAAAATTTTTTACACCCGCTTCCCACAGACCTCCAATATGGGGAGCGTCTGCTGGAATAAAGTGCCTAATTAAGTGTTGATGAGCAAACTTGGACACCACTTTTTGTTTAGTGTTTGAATATTTTCGAATTGAGTGGGAGAAAGCACACTTTTGAAACCAAATAAAAACTTCTGAAATAACGAACACGCGGCATTTTTCAAACTTAATGGACCGAGGTCAGTTTTATTAGTATAAACTTAAAATTAACAAAGTTTATGTAAGGGTAGCAAGAAGCGCTGCCCAAAAGAAAATGAGGAGAGAGCAAACAGGCTCAAGAGCAACTTAACGCACACTCCCGTGCCAGCACCGGGAAACCACCAGTGGCGTTAACATGCCACCCGCCTTGCAAGAATGCAAGACGTTACCAGGCACCCTGTCCTGATAAGACCCAACCGAATATAGATTTTTGGGCCAACGGCATGCTAAAACCAGCTGGCAGAATGCCAGGCTGTATGACACGGGAGTACACGTCGATACCCAACAGGATCCGGACCGGCAATATCTTGTAGAAATGAGGATCAGCCAGATTTATGTTAGGATAGCTCTGACTGATCCTCTCATCGATGTCCTTAGACGGCGTGATGACGTCCAAATGCCGTTCGCTGTCGTCTCGATGGTAACGGATGAGACGTACCTGCCACGAAGTGAGAGAGTGCAGACTTACCTTCCATTGACCACAGAAGTTGAAAGTCTCCACTTTACCGCCAATTCTCTGGCAAGTCGCGTTTGCGGAAGGCAGGCATCAAGAAGAGCCCGCTCTTGGACCATTCTGCCATTGGCCCAAGTACTCACCAATACTGTTGGGAGTAGTGAGACTACTCTCTGGAGACTCGTCGTTACTGGTCTTGTGGGGGGAGACCACTTCGGGAATTTGTCCCTCGACGATGACGCTAAAGGTAGCATCGACTGCGGTCTCTTCTTGGAAGGGGACCAATTCGGGACGGTGTCCCTCGACGACGACGCAGATTGGAACGTCGACTGCGGACCCTTTCAAGATGAACTCTTCGATTCTGCCCCAGACCTCGTCGCTTCTCGGGCAGCTGCAGATGCAGGCTGCAGCTTTGGGTGCTTCACATGGGTACGTCTTCCACGTGGTCTTCGTGAGTGGGCTCGACTTGATCGGACCCGAGTGTGGGAATGCAGCATGCTGTGGTGATCTTCACCGCAGTGACGTCACCTCACATCGCTCTGACAGTCCTTTCGCATATGAACTGCTGAAAGGCAGTTGGAGCAGTAAAAATGAAGGAGTAGCGCATAATGTTGGTGGTAGACATCCTGAAATGAGACGGAAACAAAAAGAAAAGAAAAGAAGAAAAAAGAAACAATTAAGAGAAAATAAATGGTGACGGAGCTAGGTCGACGGTATTGTGACCAGCTTCACTATAGGCCACGTAACGCAACCTCTTTCGGTGCGTACGTCCGCTACATGGACTCTTTTGTCGCTACCGGTGTATATCTTTAATATTCGACCTAATCGCCATTCATTGGCGGGAAGATTGTCTTCTTTGACAACAACTAAGTCGTTGACCTTGAAATCTAATTGAAGGGTTTTCCACTTCGTACGTCGATGCATCTCTTTTATGTATTCGTTTTTCCATCGGTGGCAAAAGTGCTGATGCATCGCCTTGATTTTTTGCCAACGATTGACAAGAGTCAGAAGCTGTTCAGCTATTTTTGACTCCACTGGCGATATCAGTGGGCCGCCGACCAAGAAATGGAGTGAGAGATTGAAAATCAGAAGGATTTTCGGACATGGTGGAAACTGGCCTCGAATTTAGACATGCTTCGATTCGATTCAATAGAGTGGAAAATTCTTCGAAAGTATATTTCATACTTCCGGCCATCTTCTAGAAATGCGTTTTAAAGCTTTTTACTCCAGCTTCCCATAAGCCTCCCATATGGGGAGCACCAGCGGGAATAAAATGCCATGCAATTTCTTGATGTGAATACTGAGATAGTATTGCATCATGCGACGCTGTTAAGAAGGCTTTGAAATATTTTTTATGAGAGTTTGAGGGCCCCACAAAGTTTGTAGCATTGTCGGAGTACACGTTTGCGGGGCAGCCATGTCTCGCTGCGAATCGAGAAAAATCTGCTAGGAAAGTAGCGGTTGATAAATCGCCTTCGTAGAAAAGCACACAAATAAACAAACATAGCCCTTGCTTATTCGACAAGATCTATCTATGTAGCTTTTTATATCGAATGGGCCAGCGAAGTCAATACCAGTTGCGGCAAAATTCCGTGAAATAACTGTTCGCTCGGCTGGCAGCGCAGCCATTATTTGTGTTCTTTGGCGTTTCATGTGTGCAAAATAGGTTTTATAATTATGTAGAATTGATTTAATGAGATTTTTAGCACGTGGGATCCAATATTGCATACGAATAAGTCGAAGCAATAATTGATTTCTTCCATGAAGCGAAATTTTATGGACGAAACGTACTAAAAGGCGTGAAAAGTGGCAATTATATGGTAATATAATTGGGTGCCTTTCATCATATGATAACACTGGAGATAAGGCGAGCCGTCCACCAACACGCATTAAACTGTCGTGGTTGTTCAACAGAGGATTAAGAGCGAGAATGGGACTTTTAGCGCTAATTATCTGTTTAGTTTCCAAGCAGTGATATTCGTTTGGAAAAGCTATCTTTTGACATAGAAGTGCCAATCGTGATTTCACGAATTTAATTTCAGCCGCTTTAAGGCACACTGATTTTTTTGAAAAAGACATACGAGACTTTGGATGCGTGCGATGCGGAGAGCGAAACACGTAAGCTAACACTCTCAATCCGCGCGATAGTGAAGAGAAACGCTCTAGAATATCTTCATATTCCGAAAAATATGCAAAGTGTACTTTTACAGCTTTGCGCTCAAGCGAAGTTTCTAGAGCTGGGGGTGGAGTCATTCTTGGCCAAGCTGATCGTTCGAGCTAGAGCCAGGAAGGTTCATGCCACCAAAGAGCGTTCTCAATTAACCCTTGTGGCGTAACTCCATGCGTTGCCAAATCTGCAGGGTTTTCATGTGTATCTACATGAAACCAATTGTGAATTCCTACCTTCTCTGCCACTTTTGATACTCTATTGGCTACGAAGGTTGTCAAGGAACATGGAGGCTTACAAGGCCAAGCAAGCACTATTGTTGAATCAGTCCAACAATACAAACGGTGTCGTTCTATATCAAGGTGCGATAGCAATGAATCTACCATATCCGCGAGAAGGGCTGCACCACATAATTCAAGACAGGTAGTGAGATTGTCTTGACTGCAGCAACTTTACTTTTTGAATAAAGCAGATGACTGAATATGCCATCATTTTTTTCACACGAATATAAATCGACGCTGCGTATGCTTTCTCAGAAGCATCGCAAAACGCGTGAAACTCTACGTCGGATTCAGGTGAAAACCCAACAAAACGTGGTATGCGAATATTGTTTATGTTCTCATAATCTAACAAAAATGTTTGCCAAGATTGAAAACTGTGCAATGGGAGATTTTCATCCCAATCGTTTTCATACAACCAGATGCGCCGCATTAGAATTTTTGCTGTCACCACAAAAGTGCCAGCCAACCTGCAGGATCGAATAGTTGGGCTTTCATTGACAGGACTTCACGTTTTGTATAAGATGATTTAATTTCGAGACGCTTGGCAGTAAAATAGAATAAATCCGAAGTGGCATTCCAACGAATTCCTAATGATTTGGCACAGCTCGTATCTTCTAACTTCAATAACTCTTCATGCAAAAGATGCTCTGTAGGCAAGTCTGCTAAAATGCTGGAAGCATTCGCAGTCCACTTTCGCATAGTAAAACCTGCAGAGTCTTAAGCCGAGATAAGCTCATTTCTAGCTTTAATTGCGCTTTCAACATCATGAGCTTCAGCTAGAGCATCATCGACACATGTGAAATGTCGCAAAATTTTTGCAGCGAGAGGATACTGCTGTTGAACATCATGTGCATCATTGCAGCATGGTTCTAATTGCTAGATATGGAGCACAGTTTAGGCCGAAGGTGACTGTTTTAAGCTCATAATCCTGAATCAACTCATCAGGTGAACTTTTAAACAGAATTCGTTGGAAAACAGAATGTTTTGGGTCAACCAGAATCTGGCGGTACATCTGCTGAATGTCGCCACTAAAAACATATTTGAAAAACCACCATTTCAACACCAGAAGCGTCAAATCAGCTTGAAGAACTGGGCCTGCGTGCAGCACATCGTTCAAGCTGACCCCATTCGAAGTGGGAGTTGATGCATTGAATACTACCCGAACTTTCGTTGGCGGAGAGACTTTTCTCATGTGACCCAATTTGAGGTAATCATTCACCACTTCTTCATACTGCGTCTTTAAATCTGGATTTTTGTTCAATCGAGCTTCACTTCTTGCCCATTGCTTGAAGACTATGCCTCGAGAAAATCCAAGATTAATAGCATATGGGAATCCACTTTTGAATGGTATGGTCACTATATATCAGAGCTGTAAAAGATTGAATCATTTTCAGTTTTCATTCTCTGGTTTAAAAATTCAAAAGCTGAACTCTTTTTTTGTAGCATTCAAAGTGTGAACTCTTTAGGCTTAAGTCTTTAGGCTGATTAAAATTGTTTTCAAGTCATGAATTGCAAAACGTAAAGAATGCACACTGAATTGATATTTTAACGAGTGCAGCCACCGCTGGCTTCAGCCACGATGGCTGCAACCATTGATAGTTGCAGCAAAATTGAAATTTTAGTGAATGCAGACGGCGATGGCTTCAGCCGCAAGGATTTGTTATTGTCTGAAGCTGTTTTGTGAGTATTTGTGTATGCGTGTGTGACTGTTGGGCATGACTGTGATGGGTTTGGCTTGGCTTGATATCATGTATAGAAAAAGTATTATATACAACAAATCGTAGAGGTTAATTTTTATACATTTTGTTAATAATATTTATTGTTAATAAAATCTTTATTATTTCAGAAAATGTCAAAGGAAAGACAAAAGCATGTCACTAAGATCGGCCGTCGAAAACAAATGACAACAAAAATGCAAAATGCTGCTTTATATTTAGTAGTCTTTCATGGTAGAAAATAAAATGTCCAGTCTTTCAGAGTTGAAAAGAATGATAAAACTGAGTGCATTCATCGCATTTCTTAAGCCTACAAGAATGGGATTGATATTTTTCATAAGTCCCATTCCTTAGAAAGCCTTGGGTGTGCATTCTTTTATCTTCAAAGAATGATGAATTGTGCATTTGTAATTCATTTACTCTACAGAAGCATAAGATTGCAATCTGGTTGATGCAGCTTTTGAATGATTTAAGAGTGTGTGCATTCTGAAATGATTCAATCTTTTAAAGCTCTGCTATATATCGACCTTTGCTATCGCGTTTTGTAGTTTTCTGATAGTTTTCCTCACAAAACTTATAAGACTGGAATAAAAATTGTTTTTTAGGTAGTTCCTCCAACTCCCAAAAACGTGCGAACTGTTGTTCGATCTCTACTTCACTATAATGGCTCAAACAAGTTGTAAAACTAGATATTTTGGTACAAGGCATAGGGCCTGTGAATACCCAGCCGAAAACTGTTTCTTGCGCCAAAAGTGAACCAAGAACATTTCTTTGAATGCCATCGAGAATTATGGCAGGGTACAAATCGCCACCGCTAAGTGCATCCACTTGATCGCTTCTGAAAAAGTGCGGATCTGCCAGTTGTAAGTCAGGCAAACTCTTACACAAAGAAGGATCAATGGAGCATGTCGGCAGATTCCCAGTTAAGCGTGACAGCACAAAAGCTATATCTATTTGGAATTGCCTATTTCTAGACGAACTGAGAATTATTTCGCAAGCTTTTGTCACTTGTGCTGAAACTGCGTTATTAAGCCCCGAAACTTGAGCACTTACGGCTCTTGTGGATAACTTCAATAGCTTCTGCAATCTTTCAGATACGAACGTACCTTCAGAGCCAGAGTCTATAAGAGCTCTAGTTGTGTACGCTGATCCTAGGTGACATACGGTCACCATTGCTACGGTACCAAGCAATACGTGCCTGGTAGTGGTAGCGAAGCATGATTGAACGTCATTGCTAGTAGACTGTATTTATGTAGAATGAGTTAGTGTTTAGAGCCCGGGGGACTGGGTCGAGAGCTCGACCTACTTGAGTCAACACTCGAAGCAGGTGATTGAGTTGGAGTCGAGTCTCGATGCAAGAGAGTATTGTGACTTTGTTTGCACATCACACAAGAATATTGACTCTTGCACTCTTTCACCTCATGAGAATGTGATAAACAAGTGATGCAAAATTTGTGTTTGCGAACAATTGATAAGCGATTGCTTATATCCATTCTAAGAAAGCGGGGACAAAAGCGCAATGCATGCTGTTCTGTATTGCACAGCTTCCAATTCGCAGAAGTAATTTTAATTTGGTAACTATTTACCTTTTTTCCCAGATGAATTGCTCTGGGTTGTTTTCGAGTTGGAGGAGTATATCGAGTTTTGTCGTGGTATTGCGCCACAAGAGCTGCGAATATTAGACACGGTTTCAAGAGTTTGAAACCGACTTGTGAGGAAATTGTTGAGATCTGTCCATTTCGGAATATCATTTTCATTTGAAATGGATTGCTCCCATAAGGAGAGCTTGATCTCTGGCAATTTTGTCGAGCATTGGTAGACAAAGATTGCGTCCCAATTGCTGATATCAATGTTGTGCATTTTTAGAGCAAAAATACAAACATTGATATCTCTCTGGAGTTTTGTAAGTTCTGTGCCAGATTCTTTTGGCACCTGTGGTAAGTTAAATAATAGTTTTAATTGGCTGTTGACCATGATACGCTTATTTTCGTATCGGTCAAACAAATCTTGCCAAGCTTAAGCAAAACCATCATTTGTTAAAGCAGACAATCTCCTTTGCTTCACCACGTGTTTTTTGATTCAAGTGGAAAAGTTTTTCCACTGAAGTTAGCTTCGAATTCATTATATATATGGCCGTAAACATGTCTCTAAAGGACGGCCATGAGAGGTAATCGCCATTGAAAACCTCAGTATCGCATGGTGTTAAAGGCATGCTGTGACCCATTACCGGCGACGGCTCAGAAGGAATGGTTTGCTTCGAGGACTTATTCTGAGAAAACTCAAAATTCTTCCTGCTACCCTAATGTATGATTGGTAGCAGCTGCGATACTTCTTCTTAATTGATTCAACTTCTGAATCATCGTCATTAATTGCTTTCTCCAAGCTCTTCATTTTGAGCCTCCAGGGAGAAAACGTCGTGAGTTTCCACGGCATTAAAATCCGTTTCAAATTCGACCAGCGCATCGGACAGACGAATAAATGCTTAAGGTTGACATTTTGTTTCGATGTCTTGTTAAAATATTTAACAACCACAACAAAGGAAATTGCTATAAAAAATAAGCAAAAAAATGTATAAAATTATGATTCAAATTAATATACAGTAATATATTTTACAGTCGAAACTTATTTTTAATAGAACTATTTTCTTGCTCCAGAAAATTAGTTTGTAAAATATATTTTTTTTCTTCGCTAAGAGTTGGTTTACATTTTATTTGTTTTAATTTTTTGATTATTATTTTCTTTAATACGAAGATAAAATTTTTTTTAATTTTATATTAAATTCTGTGGACATTTGACAAAACCACTTAACTCGAAAAAACCAATTTTACAAGAGAGCGAAAAAACTACTTCCGAGCTGCACACAATGGTTTGCTTACGTTTTTAAGTCAATGTTAAAAGTTTTTATTATGAAATGATTTATTTTTTATTTTCGGTATTATTCTATTTATTTTTAAAGTTATTATTTTATTGCATTTTTAAAAAAATTTGAAATAAGTGGTTTTGCCAAATGGAATATTGAAAAAAAATTCAACTTATCTGAATATATGTGCTTTTTTCGAATTCAATTAGACTGTTATGTATTTTAATTTTTCTCACTTATGTAGACTTAAGATGTTTTTTCAAATGCAAAGTTAAGAAAATATTTGAATTAAGTTGATTTTTCATACAATGCGTCAACTTTATTTTAACCAAAATCATAAAAATTACAAAAATTCATTGAAATCAAAATAAAAACTCATTAAAGTTAATTAGAAAAATAATTAAAAATATTATGATAAAAATACTATGATAATAATAACAAAAGTGGTATAATAATATTATTCAAGTTCATCTACTCCATTAAAATGTGGGTCCTCTTCAAAAACGCACTCTCCTTCAGCTCGTAAATTCTGATAAAAATTGTGGAGGTCTGGATTTATTAGCGGTATCATGTCCAATAAATCTCGTTTTTTGTTCAATGAAATTGGTAAAAGAGCTGTATAACATCTTGTCAAAGCGGTGTTATGCATCTTCCGACACCGATATTGTTTCCGATATTGTTTTCTACAGGTCTCAGATTATCCATCATCATGTGAATCATTCCCAAATCATATTATGTGCTCGTTTCATTAGGAAGAGGACCCCAAACCAACCCATCTTTACTTATCAGGTCTGTATTAATATTTTTCTTATTCATGTTTTTTGTTGTAGAACATTTTTCTTTCAGGTTTGGCTTATTCATCGCCATTTCTGCAATCAACCGACCTCTTTTCATTTTGATTGATTTCCCCAAAAAACAACTTTAGTTATATATTTTCAAAAATTTAGACTTGACAAAAACCCTCAACTTAATTTAAGTATCAACGTATTTTTATGTTTTAATTTTGACGAAAGCACTTAAGTCGAAATAAGATGTGTTGTCACTACGAAGACTTGCATAATGAAGTGAAAAACACTTATTTCAACTTAAGATTGCTATTTTTTTATGTTTGCATACGACACAAGAACTTATTTCGAAATAGGATGTTTTGTCAAAAGTAAATTACGAGAAAATTGGGAGTGCTATGTCGAGATAAGTTGTTTTGTCGAAAGATAAATATAATTTTTTTTTTTTATTTAAACTCATTTTTAAACATATCTCAAATAAGTGGTTTCGTCAAACGTAATTTGAAAAAAAATTGAGATAAGTTGAATTATCATACATGATATCTCTTAAACCAAATGACGTAGAAATACGCGGAAAAGACCAAAAGAAACACCGCTAAAAATTATCCCCATGATAAAAATCCTGGACAATTGTCATATATCGACTTAAGTGGTTTTGTGAAATGTCCACAGAATTAATTATATATATATTTTTTTTTTCTCAAAAAATTGTGCTTGCGAAATTTTGTATCTTGCCCACAGTGCAATTTTCCTACGAAAATAGACCAAGTCAATTTTGCTTGCAAATTGATTCCTTGGTCCCACTGTGCGGCTTATTTACTCTCTCAACTACAAGTATATGCAGCCAGCTAAAGAGCTGTTCATCTAGCGCAGCAGGCACGAGATGCAGTCTAAGCTTTGAACGCAACCAATTAATTGAGCGCGTGAGAGAGTAAATAATTCTAAAACACAATTTGGGGTTGCTATTAGCAATCACAAAGCGCGGCTTTGGCGTCGATCGCTACGGACACCGCACAAAGAGGTATAATATTATGTTACTTTCCTAACTTCCTTATCTGGGGACACAGGGGATTTTTGGCCACACGGCCTTTCTATAATAGCCGCAAGGCTTTTATTATTTGCTGCCACAAAGGCAGAGTTTCAATATAATTTAATATTGAAGAAGCCACAAGGCTTAAGTTTTTGAAAGAGACTTCCTTCTTTTGGATGTTTTTCAGAATCTGATTTTATTTAACCCCAACTCGGGTTTTTATAATAAAAATTTGAGTGAAAAGTGACAATATTTTCTTTTCACTCAAAATAACATTTATTCTAAATAAGTTCTTACATGTATACAATTAACAGTCATGAAATTTAAATACAATTATTACACATCTGCTTACTATTACTTTTTACTTACTTACACATCTGTTTGTAATCATATCCATCACACATATACAATTAAAAGTCCTGAAATCTAAATACAATTATTACAAATCTGCATACTATTACTTTTTACTTACTTGCCTTACACATCTGTTTGTAATAATATCCATCACAACCCACTTACAGGTTACAAACTCCAATGACTTACTTTTGGCAGCGATTTGTTTTCACAATGTATAACATGAATCATGCCGCTAGTAGCACTTGAGTTTGTCACTGCTTGCGCTTCATGATTTGGTTTCGCTGCAGGTATGCAGTGAGACCAACGTAGAGCGTTTGTAGCGTTGTGTGTTTATGTTATTGTTGAGGTAGGTTAGTGCTAGCTACATGTGCACTACAGAGGAATGCAAAAATTAATGAGCAAAAGTGCAGAAAGGCTGCTGAGACTCTTGATCAGTACAATTTTTGCCTATTTTCGGCTCCAAGAAATCAATACAGCTCGGTGTATTGATATTTTTGTTTTTGTAACTTTAACAAAAAAAAAACGCAATTCGACTTTTTGAAAGTCAAGCGTGAGCACAAAAAACTTGTTTTTTTTTAATCGCTGTAATGCAGTTTTAAAACGCGAAAAGTTTCTTCACGTAATTCGCATAAGAGAACAGGTTCTCCTTTGCCACAAAGGGAGTGAAAACTTTTGGTCATTCGTTAAGAGAGTTAAAAATCAGACGTCTTCGTCGATTCCTACTCTTTTAAAGGATGATCAAATCTTCACTGACTTGGCTGATAAAGCGAACCTATTGGCTGGATTGTTTGCACAAAATTCCACAATCCCAGCAAGCAATCAGCCACTGCCCTCTATTGAAAATAGATCGTCTTCCATGCAGGAGATATATTTTCGGACGAGAGCAGTTAAAAGAGCCCTTGCAAACCTCAACATTAACAAATCTTCTGGCCCTGATGGTATACTATCAATTGTGCTTAAAAAGTGTGCTTCTACACTGGCTCGACCTTTGCGAAACCTTTTCAACATTTCCTACAGGACAGGAGTATTTCCATCTTGTTGGAAGGTCGCAAATGTTCAGCCGGTACCTAAAAAGGGCGATGCCACGAACCCTGAGAACTACCGATCCATTGCGATATGCTCTACACTCTCCCAAGTCATGGAGAGTGTAATAAACACTCTCAGAATTATCTGGAGCGCAACGAATTGCTCAGTGACCGTCAATATGGCTTCCGTAGAGCCCGCTCTACTGATGATCTTATGGCGTTCCTCACTGAAAAATAGAATCATTGTGTTCACTTCTTCGGTGAGAGCAGGGTTGTTGCTCTAGATATTTCTAAGGCGTTTGAACGAGTGTGGCATAAAGCTCTCATGTCAAAACTACTTGCATATGGTGTTGGTGGTAACTTTGCTCGATGTATCACGTGTTTTCTTAAGGATAGATCGATCCGTGTCATGGTCGATGGCATTTCGTCCAATGAGCACGCCATCAGTGCTGGAGTACCACATGGTTCAGTCCTATCGCCAACCTTGTTTCTGGTTTTTATTAACAACCTTCTGTAGTTGGCTCACAACCCAATTCATTCGTTTGCGGATGACAGCAGCATTTGTCATTCATATTCTTTCAAAAAACGCCCGAACTCTTTGGAGATTGAGAGTTGAATGACACACTTCTTAATGACCTAAGAAAAATCTCCGAGTGGGGACTTGCTAATAGAGTAGAGTTTAATGCTTGCAAGACCCAGTGCTGCCCGTTAAGTCACAAGCGAATGAATTGCCCCTTAGCCCCCCTCAGTATGAACGGTGTAGATCTCGTGGAGTCAGAAGCTCTTGACGTTATGGGCATATCGATTCAATCCGATCTTCGCTGGAATGAGCACATTTTCGATGTGTCGAAGGAAGCGGCCAAGTGCCTGGGTTTTTTAAAACGGTGTAAGAAATACTTCACTCCAACTGACTGAATAGAATTCGCACATTTGGGCAGGAGCTTTAAGATCTTATTTAGAGCTTCTGGACCGAATTCAACGACGTGCGATATATTTGATAGGGGATGAAAAACATTTCATCTTCTCTCGACTCTCTTGGGCATCGACGCAATGTTGGTTGCCTTAGCTTTTTGTACAGGTACTACCATGGGAATGTTCAAGGGAGATTCATGACCTGACGCCATCAGCTCGTGTGTTTCCCAGGTCCACTCGGGCAGCTCACCAAGCCCATTTCTATACCATTGCCTTGATGCCCAATAGAACCTCGCATTACCGAGATAATTCTTTCTTCAGTCGTACAGTTAAATTGTGGAACAATCTCCCTGCGGCCGTGTTCCCCGGCAGTTTTGCGCTGTGTCAATTTAAAACAAATCTTCACCGACACTGCTCCATCTTTCCACCATCCAACTGACTATCACCCTTCTTCCGAATCAACACAATGCTTTCGCATTTATAAGGGGCATCCTCTGAGCGTTGGTTTAGTCTAAAAAAAAATATATATATATATATATATTATATATAATAAAAAATATAATAAGAATAAAAAACTCACCTGATTTTTCCCTTTTTTTTTTAAAAAAATTGATGGATTTGTTGTTGTTGTTGTACCTGCTGTTGTTATTGATGCTGCAGTTGTCGATGCCGCTGGGGTTGGCGATGCTGTTGTTGCAGTTGTTGTTGATGCTGCTGGTGTTTGGTGATTTTTTTTGTTTTTTTTTTTTTTAATTTTTTTTTGCGAGAAGCGCTGCCCAAAAGAAAATGAGGAGAGAGCAAATAGGCTCAAGAGCATCTAATGCACACTCCCGTGCCAGCTCCGGGCAACCACCAGTGGCGTTAACAGAGTTGTTGAGAAAAGCTTTATACTCTTCTTTAAAGGCTCGCGAGGCATCAACATTATTGGGTTCATTGTCCGAGTTCATTTTCTTCGGACAACTTCGACGTGCGACAAACCTCGCAAATGCTGCCAAAAAGGTGACAGTGCTGAGATCGCTAGTCGCCTCTAAATGAATTGCCTTTGTAGCAAAGCAGACAAACACACAAATATAGCCTTTGGTTATGAGACAAGTGCGTCCCGTATAATTTTTATTGTCATATGGACCCTTAAAGTCAACTCCCGTTGTTCAAGGCTCTATGCCTATATGGTTGTTGAATATTGGTTGGGCCTTTGAGCACTTTAACTAAAAGGTTGATGAGGAAAATAAGTTGACAACCACTTGGTTTGGATATCAAAATAATTATCAATTTTATTAATTAACCCTTGAAGGATTGAAATATTTTATGATTATGAACCGCTGGAAAATTCGTTAATCCGACAGCGGATTCGTGTTAAGCGACTCCAAATTACTAAACAAAAGTGTCGCAAAAAACAATTATTTTTGCCTGCAAAAGTGTGAAATATCATGTGTCCCAATGGTCGTCAACGGTAAAAATGTATACCACTATTTTCTCTCATTGACAGTATGCGAACAAAAAGTTTGAGGTTGAATTTTGATTTACTTCATGAGAACTCGTTGTTTTTAATCTGTTATGAAAGTTTACCAATGAATGTTTAAAAAATAACCTTTGCAATAATGGTACTTTGACCTCTATGTACTATGACTATTGTACTATGATGGCTATGACTATTGGCTTAGGAGATATTCCCAAAATATTTTAAAAGATTGTAAAAAACCCCAAAAATTCTTGCATAAAATCTGGCCTTCTATATTTGCTACGGCGTAATGTTTGACATCCAATGAAAGGTTGAAAAATAACCTTTCCAATGGAGGTACTTTGACCTCTTTACGACTATTCAAAATATCACAAAATAGGTTAAATTTTCCACAAAATCGGATCTTTCATTTGATGAAAAACAAAACTCCGTAACAAAAAATTGTTGGGGTTTTTTAACGAATTTTTGACCTATTTTGGAAATATTTTTTGGACCAATGGTCGTAGAGTGGCCAAAGTACCACCATTAGAAAAAAAAATTACACTTTTGATTTTGTGTTCTTATTTTAGTATTACTACGAACACGATCGCAAATCAAAGACAAAATTCTACTTGGTCTTTTCTGCGATTGCTTTGATTTGAGTGTGCACAGTCAGTGGCGGATCTAGGATTCACCAGAGGGGGAAGGACTGAGCTAACAGTGTTATAGTCCAAGGTGAGGCTGAAACGGCTTTTAGCGCTTTTTTCAATTTTTTTTCCCACACAAAAAATTCTTCAAAGGGGATGGCGGCTAAAGCCTTTTCAACCCGTATGTAAATCCGCTGCTGTGCACTGTGGTTACAACAAAATTTCTACTTCGAATAATGATTCATTTACTATATCTGCATTGGAAGTCCGCGGGCATCTGGCGATTAAAATGATCAAAACGGTCACCAACCGCGAAGTTGTAAGAGAGGTACCTAAGAGATTTAAACTTGCGGATATCACTTCCCTGTCCGATAATTCTGCAAAAGTGAAACGGGACGTAAGGATGTATTTTCTGTTCAAAACAACACAAAGACCATCGAATGAATACTATTTGTGTCTTTTGCAAAAAACCATTTTGCTTCGCCAATGATCAGAATAACTTCAATTCATCATAAGAAAATTAAAATTCAATAATACATTGATCAAAAATGCAAACAAATTTATTTTTATTTCAAATAAATCAACTTTTCAACAAAAGTAAATATGTCTTCGATTTTTACCGTTGACGACCATTGGGACATATAGGTCCCGTCAGATTTGGTGGTCGCGTGGATAGCTCAAGTGGACTATCTTTTTTTGCTACTTTTTGTTGAAAAGTGGAAGGTTGCCCGCAACTTCCCCAAACATTTTTTACCTACAGCTCCTCCGACCTCCAAAATATTGCAGCAAGAAGAAGGGGGAGAACAAGTCAAGATTTTTCGACTTTGGGTTGGTCTGGTAGGCAAAGGGATGAATCTACCCTTGGGAATTAAGTACTTTCTGGAAGCCACATTCATTCCCTGTTGAATGATACCTTGCAAAGAAAAATCGTTTGCATAGTTTTTCCAGGAAACATTCTAAAGTAAACGGGTCACCGGTGTCCCAATGGTCGTCAAAGGGTTAAAATAGAATTAATAGAATAACAACGTTAACAAAAAATAAATTACAAACATAAAACATTAAGTTAATTAAGCAATTTTACAGCAATCGTAAACAAAAGAAATTAAAAGCAAAAAAAGTGCAACATACAAACATTTAGCTAAATAAGCTACAACGACCATAAACGGTGATTGAACTTAAACTCAAAACATGCGAATTAATCATTCTTTGCATTAAAAGCAAATAAGCAATTTAGCACTTTTGCAGGTAGCTGAACTTTAAATAAATGTTTGTTTGTTCATGGTATAATTTGTGTAGTATTATTTATGTATGTACAATTGCACATTCTCCCCGGGTTGAACGCAGTTCAAAAATGATGTTGCTCATCAACGGTGCTATATGTGTACAGAAAAGTCTGGTGGTGTTCTTCTCCTGGGTGCAGGGTCGGGTTTCATATCTGAAGTTCTTCTTGTCTTGGATCTCCAGGGCCATATTCCAATGATTACAAACAGTCCGCAGCATATGAGCGCTATGCTCGATAACTAAGTGGTGACATGAATTGAAAGTGATGAGGTAGAGACCTTATGTCAAGTTTATCAAGCATTGTTTGAAGTGTTGTTACACACTTGTGGCGGAACGGGACTTTTCGGCCTCGGCGTGCGCCCGCTTGCTTTTCTTTTCGGTCGCCCTGGTCTTTATATTAGGCTTGGAGAGCGCCCTTTGAGGCGCTCCTGGTCACAGTGCCAGACGAGAAAAAAACCAGGGCGGCCGACCCGCGTACGCGCACAACCGCACCTGTGGGTGCTACCGTCCAGGGCCCGCACGAGCTTGCGTGCCACTTTGCTGCCAGTTCGGGAAGTGGGGGGGTTCGTTTCTGGGCCGGTAGCACCCCTTTGCCGCACACAAAAATTTCTCGTGCGGAATATGGTTTGGTGAGCTCGCCCTGTGAGCTCATATAATTATATCTGAAAAGAAAGATTAATAATAAAAAAAACAAAACGGAATTTTAATTTTTGAATGAGAGGGGGGCCCTGTTCCTCCACTCAACCCCTACCGCGACGCTCATGGACCGGATGGTATGGCCCATGCCCCACGTTTCCCACCCACCGTGAGGATCCGGGGCGAATATTTCGGGATCCTCCCTGACCAAAACTATCTTCCATCCCTGAACCAATGAAATGAAAACTTAGTTCATTTTTTTTTTCTTTAAATGGGGATGTTTAATACACATTATATACGTACATATTACTTATTTCAACTAACAGAGAGTACTCTTACTAATTAATTGTTCATGTATACATATTGATAAATACATTTCAATACAAAAATGGTAATTTTAGTTTACATTTCGCTTCAGTATTGAAATTACGTTTTAGTTTAAGCTACTTTTAAGTTTTAGCTGATTTTAAATAGTAAATTTACTTTACATTTCGCTTCAGTATTAAATTTACGTTTTAGTTTAAGCTACTTTTAAGTTTTAGCTTATTTTAAATTGTAGTTTAATTTTTAGTGTTATCTTAATTTTGATTTTTAAATTTCATATTATTTTCAAATTATTAAATATATATTAAATATATTAACTCTTTATTTTGATTTTAGTTTCGGTTTAAGTTTTGGTTTTATTTTAATTTAATTTTTCGTTTTTAGTATATTTTCAAATTGTAATTTTAGTTTACATTTTGGTTCAGTATTAGTTTTACTATATAGTTTTAGTTTTGTTTACCTTTACGTTTATGTTATATTTTCATTTTAAATTTAGTTTGGATTTTTATTTCAATTTA
Source organism: Pherbina coryleti (assembly GCA_943735915.1). Lineage (NCBI taxonomy): Eukaryota > Metazoa > Arthropoda > Insecta > Diptera > Sciomyzidae > Pherbina > Pherbina coryleti. Next base: position 102,233,620 of record OX030951.1, read on the forward strand.
AGTTTTCGTTTTAAATTTTATGGTATGGTTTTACATTATTAAAATTATATTAGATTTTATATTAGTTTTAATTTCAATGTTAGTTTTAGTTTAGTGTAGATTTTTATTTCAATTTAAGTTTTAGTTTAAATTGAAATTTTATTTTTAGTTTTAAATTTTGTTTAAATTTTTCATTTACGTTTTTGTAGTCTTTTGGTTTAAATTTAAATTAAGTTACTATTTTTATTTCAATATAAGTTTTAGTTTTAAGTTCAATTTTTAGTTTTGGTTTTAAAGTTTATAAAGTGTAGATTTAAGTTTTAGTTTTCAGTTTAAGGTTAATTATTAGTTTCACTATATAGTTTTAGTTTTGTTTACCTTTACGTTTATGTTATATTTTCATTTTTAATTTAGTTTAGATTTGTATTTCAATTTAATTTTTAGATTTAGTTTTAGCTTAGTTTTAGTATTAGTTTCAGTTTTTAGTTTTGGTTTAAGTTTTGGTTTTTATTTATATGTATTGTTAAGTTTTAGCGTATCTTTGAATTGTAAATTTAGTTTAAATTTTGTAAAGTGTAAATTTACGGTTATGCTCAATTTAATTTAAAGTTTTAGCTTAGTTTAAATTGTAGCTTTAATTTTTAGTTTTAGTTTGAGTTTTTATTTTAATTTAATTTTTAGTTTTAGTTTGAGTTTTTATTTTAATTTAATTTTTAGTTTTAGTTTTAGTTTTGGTTTTAGTTTTAGTTTTAATTGTAATGTTATTTCATATTTTGTTGAAGTTTAAATTTACGTTTATGTTATATCTTTGAGTTTAGATTTGTTTGTATTTCAATTTAAGTTTTAGTTAGGGTTAAGTTGTAGTTTTAATTTTAGTTTTAGTTTTAGTTTTAATATATAGTTTTAATTTTAGTTTAAGTTTAAGGTATTTTTAAATTTTGTCTTATTTTAAATTATTAAAAAAAATCTAAAATAATAAAAAATTTTAAATAATTTCTGTTTTTGTTTAAATTATGAAAAATATAAAATAATAAAAAATTTTAAATAATATCTGTTTTTGTTTAAAAACCTGGCGACCTCATTCCCAGGCCGGGGTGGTCCTGTCCGGGGTGTGATGGTTGTCTCTGTGTTGTTGCTCCGGGGTTGTTGTTGCAGCGGCACAGCAGTAGCGCTAGGGCTGCTGTTGTAGCTGTCGCTGATGATGATGATGCTGGTGTTTAATGTTGCTTCTGTTGTGCGTTGTTTTTGTGACGGCACAGCGGTAGAGCTAGGGCCGTTGCTGTTCTGGCCGTTGTTGTTGTGGTAGCACTAGGGCTACTGCTATAGCTGTCTGATGTAGATGATGCTGGTGTTGTTGTTGTGGTTTGGCGTTGCAGCGGCACAGCGGTAGCACTAGGGCTACTTCTATAGCTGTCGCTGATGATGATGATGCTGTTGTTGTTGTTGTTGTTGCAGCAGCACAGCGGTAGCGCTAGGGCTACTGTTATAGCTGTGGCTGATGATGATGATTCTGTTGTTGTTGTTGTTGTTGCAGCAGCACAGCGGTAGCACTAGGGCTACTTTTAAAGCTGTGGCTGATGATAATGATGCTGGTGCAGTTGTTGTGGTTGCAGCAGCACAGCAGTAGCACTAGGGCTACTTTTAAAGCTGTGGCTGATGATAATGATGCTGGTGCAGTTGCTACTGTGCGTTGGCGTTGCAGCAGCACAGCGGTAGCACTAGGGCTACTTTTAATTTATATGCTATATAGTTAATTAGTTATTACTATATATATACAATATTTAAACAATTTAATTTATTTTACTTTACCTAAGTTTCCTTTGTTTTTTGTTGCTTTTGCTCCTTTGCTTTTTAGGAATTTAATTTTGCGACCGTCCTCGCTGATGGCTCGACAGGAAAAGAACGATGGCCGATCGCTGCGCTGCTTCGCCAACGTTGATCCGCCATCTTCGTTACCTCAGGGGTGCCAACCGTACGTCAAGTGGGTATGTTCACGTAGGTCGTACGTTAAAGACCATTCCACACTTGACGCATGGTGTAAATAACCATGAAAAGGATATTCATGATGCGTTTGTGCCATTACAAAACAGTTATTGTAATCAGTCAACCACGTCTTACAAGAACTGAAGGCACTACGCTTTGATGTCTTTGGCGTGATATACCCCAAGCCGTTTGCCTGCCATATTAGTCAGTTCGTAGTAGACCGATCCCATCTTTTTCACAATTTTAGCTTTCTCAAACACATTGGCCAGTTTTGCATTAAAGTGTTCGGACGCTTTGCTTTGGGCAAAGCTGCGACGGTATACAATTTGACCAACCTCAAAACTGGTGGGACGCGAGCGCATGTTGTAGTTTTTTTCATTTATTTCGAATGCCTTACGCAAATTCTGCCGAACCTGCTCTCGGATTAGCTCAGTTCTCTCTTCCGGCTTAATCTCCGCACTTGGGTCTTCTAGAAGATTCAATTTTCGCAACAGTTCGTAACCCGTTGCATGGCACATCATATTTTGTCCGAAAACAATAAAATATGGCGAAAAACCAGCCGAAGAGTGAACCGAACTACGGAGAGCTGCGCTAATTGCGAACAAAGCCTCATCCCAGTCTTTTTGGTCGGGATGAATGTATGCGCGAACAGCGGCAATTATTGAACGATTTACGCGTTCAACAGCATTGGCCTGTGGAGAGTAATTTGCTATCAGGTTATGCGTCACCCCATATTTCTTAAGGAGATCTTTGAACAGCGAGCTTCGGAATTGAACACCGTTGTCCGTCGTAATCAGTTCGGGAACCCCAAAAACAGCGAAAATTCGTTTTTCCAGGTACTCTACTATTTTCCGGGCGGTGAATCTTCGTATTGGCTCTAAGAAATGAAATTTCGAGAGGTGATCCAACACAATCAACATACCCACGTTCCCTGAGCGTGACCTGGGATATGGTCCCAAAAGGTCCACGTAGAGTCTCTGAAAGATTCGCACAGACGTAGCCTGCTGTCCCATTGGCGGACGAAGTATATAATTTGGGGCTTTAGTCTGTTTGCAAATTTCACAGGACAACACGTAATCACGCACTTGTTTTGCCATTCTGGGCCAAAAATAAAAGATTTTGAGACGGCTGAGCGTTTTTCCAATACCCCCATGTGAACTCATTGGGTGATCGTGAGCATTCACTATGAGAGCCGCTCTCAATTCTTCCGGCACCCAGAGTTTCCAGGATTGGTCCTCTTGGATGGGGTCTCCGGTTGCAAACTCGCACCGCTTGTAAACTAATCCGTCCACGATTTGGATGTCGGGCTGTTGCTGGCCTTCTAGTTGAAAGTCAGAAATCAATTTTAGGTAGGCTTCGGTTCTGAAGAACTTGGACTGAAAATCGATTGCTGGGACAGGGTCCGTCTCATTCTCGGTTAATGCTGCAATTTCAACATTCTCAGGTGAATGCACTCTAGATAGGGAGTCGGGAACAACGTTCTGACTACCTTTTCGATGACGTATAGTGAATATAAAACCCTGTAACTTCAATGCCCAGCGAGCGAGCCTGCTGTGCAAGTCGGTTTGACCCATTAACCATTTGAGCGAAGCATGATCGGTTATTACCTCGAATTCATGTCTTTCGACATATGCTCGAAACTTCTTAATGGCCATAACAGCTGCCAGACATTCTTGCTCAGAAACAGTGTAGTTTCTTTGGGCTTGATTAAACTTATGAGACATATACGCTATGGGTACTTCACTATCTTCATCATCACGTTGAGCCAAAACGGCTCCAACTCCATATTGAGAAGCATCGCATTGGATAGAAAATGGACGCGAGAAATCTGGGCTATGCAGCACAGGAGCACTACACAGACTATTTTTGAGGGCCTCAAAAGCAGCGATGGATTCTTCGTTCCAGGCAAATGTTTTTGCTTTTTGTAGCATGTTGGTCAACGGGGTCGAAATGGATGCGTAATTGGGCACGAACCTGCGGTACCATCCACAGACACCAAGAAAGCGGCGAAGTTGTCGAACCGTCGTCGGCTGAGGAAATTCTCGAATTGCTTTCACTTTGTCCGGATCAGTACTTATTGTTCCGTGTCCAATTATGTGACCCAAATAGTGTATTTGTTTAAGTAAAAATTTACTTTTTTCAATATTTATGGTGAGACCAGCGTCCTGCATACATCGGGCTACCTCCTGTAACAATGAAACGTGTTCGTCAAAGGTTTCTGTGATCAGCAATAGATCGTCTAAGTAAACAAAGACCTTAGTTCTCAAGTGCGCCGGTATGACCTTGTCCATCAGTCGTGACATGGTTTGCGGTGCATTACATAGGCCAAAAGGCATTGTAACGAACTGGTAAAGCGGTCGATTTGGCACTGTGAAGGCGGTCTTGTCCTTTGACGCTTCATCTAATGGAATCTGCCAGAAGGCATCTTTTAAATCCAGACTCGAAATAAATTGAGCTTTTGGAAGCCGACTGAGAATTCCATCAATGAGCGGCAGAGGATAGGCATCCTTCACAGTGACCTCATTGACCTTGCGCGCATCGAGACACAGACGAACTTTGTTGGGTTTGACGATCAATGCCACCGGAGAAGACCATGCGCTTTGAGACACCTCGATTACGCCAAGCGCTAACATACGATCGACTTCAGCAAACAGAAGTTTTTCGACACCAGGAGACACCGAGAAATGCCGTTGTTTGACTGGTTTAGCATCTCTTACGTCAATGACATGACTTATCAAACTGGTGCGGCCTAAGCCTTGTTCGGAAAAAGAAGGAAACAATAATATGGTGGCGTGCAGCCTTGCTTGTTGACGAGCATCCAATACGTGGTGATTTGAGCTCACTTCGGAAATGTCACACGCTGACTGAGAAAGGGAATTTTCCCAGAAAAGGTCGCTAGCCAAACCAAACGCCTTAACAAAGTCGACACCTAAGTACAAGTCTTGAGACAAAGTTGGAACAATCAAAAATTTAAGCTGTTTGGTGACACCTTTATATGTGATCGGAGTGTCAACCACACCTGCCGAAAAATGATTCGTCCCATCCGCTGTCTTCAATTTAGCCGAATACTTTAACCAATTCAGCTGCTTGTTAGACATAATTTTATGTGCCAAATTGTTGGCTATGCAGCTGACAGAAGCGCCAGTATCGACTAAACCTACCAACATTTCACCGGCTAATGAGACCGGGGCATAGGGGCGAATATCATTTTCGGGAGCCGCAGTCAACAACACCGAACAAACCAATTTTTTAAGCGCTCTGATTTTCTTCCAAAATCGTCTCAACCTTGCAGTCGAGCGCCTCCTCCGCTTAGGTTCTGGGTGACTTTTGCGTTCCTCCTCCTGAAAAATTCTCCTTCTCGCCGCCTGGTATTCTGACCATTTAATATGCCATGGTTTGAACTGCCGAAGAGGAGTCACCGAACGAGGCTGTTCGCGTTTTAAAATTTTCACAGGTAAAGTTTGTACATCAGGGTTTTTGTCAGTTTGACACCCAGCATCACAACTTATTGTGGTGCTGGTGTGGGGTCTAAAAAATTAAAATTGTCATTAATATTATTATTACGGGGCCGCACAGGTCCGGGCGTCAGCTCAGAAACGTGACGCTGATTTGGAGGATTTCTAGTATTTCTACCGTATTCCTCGTCCAACAGTTCACGTCTCTGAACTAACGTCCGCAACTGGCTTATGCTGTTGATGCTTACGTAGAGCAAACTACGTCTCACATCTAAACGCAAATTTCTTTGCAAAATCCCCAGCAGGGCGTCGGAATCCATAGGGCTCTGCAATCTATCGGTTAATTGCAATATGGCCTCATAGAATTCATCAAACTTTTCGTCGTAGCGCTGCTTGCGGCTGCGCACCAAATCCATTATGTCGAGGTCGTTTCGACGATCTCGAAATTGGCTACGCAACTCAGCACACAGGGCGAACCACTCAACCCTAGCAACGCTTCGGTGGTAGCGCCAGAACCAGTCCAATGCCTTACCCGTGAACAGCATATGGGCGTAGCAGCACAGGCTCCCAAAATCTCCACGCAGACTTTGCACCGTCAGGGCCTGGATTCTGTAAATAAATTTATCTACAGTTAATGCATCGTCTTTTCCCGAAAATGTGATTTTCCAGTTATTAATCGCATTTGCCACATTTTCCGACGTTGCAAATTCTGCGGGAGGTCGTGGAATAACATGGCTGGACTTTAACTGCAGCTTTGAGAGTTCGATTCGAACGGCCTCGTTTATCAAATGCTGCAACTGCGAATCGGAAACCGACGGTTGAGCAGCAGCATTTCGATGCGGAGTACGCTCGATCGACTCTCTCGGCGCGAGTTGCACTCCTGATAGGTTCAAACTATGCGATTTGTTGACCCCAAAATCTTGGCTTACTAAGTTCCGTTGACTCCTTGTAACGGGACGCTTTTTGGGTACCGCCCCTAGAGTTGGTACTTCTAACAACTGGGACGTGGGTGCGTTTGGCGGAATGGCTTGTGACATGGTTTGCAAAATCGTCGTAATGACATGGTGTCATTACGACGTCATCATGCTGTCCATAAGCCAGCTTACAGATGCTGCACGCAGCCTCACCACCATCCGACAAACTCACCAGGTCCTCGTTACTGTGGTGCAATGGCATAGTAATATAAAAGAAAAACAATTTGATTTAATATAAGTTACTTAAATTTTAAATTAGTGAAATATATCAACCGTTGGTTGAGAAGAAAAAAAAATAAAATATTTTGAAGCTTCTTGCTTCTAATCAATACTAAACGTATAAATGTGCATTAAATTTTATCTGGTTCGGGATGGAAGATTAGACCGACTTATTTAGAGCGCGTTGACCGGAATTGAGTGTCCGAACAGAGCTCCAAAAAAACTTTTAATTATTTATAACTGTCTAAATGGGCTTATGGGATTATACTGCTTACTAAGCGAGTGCATCTGAGCGAACGGTCGAGGGGCGCATTGAAGCAACCGTCTCGCAATATCCAGTAGGCCCGAATGCACTGCCGCGCACAGTACAAACCCGCAAGAGAAAGTGAAAACAATAGAATTGAATGAACTCTAAAAAAAACTACGTTATTTGAGTTTGACCACTTCTGCAGGTCACTTTATTATACACAAAAAAATAGATAGGCACTATATCGCGGTTCAAGCTAGGGCCGCAAGCCCTTCACCTGACAATCCAACAAATACGTTTCTAAAATTTATTAAAAAGAAAATAAAAAAAAACATCGCGGATAAAGCTGACACTGCATGCTAAAACAATTTTATATTCTACCATGAGTTCAGAGGACGAGCTCCCAAAAAAAAACAAAAGAAAAAATTTTTGGAACCCGAAATTGTTTTTAAAATTTCGGGCCCCACGTTGGGCGCCATTTGTGGCGGAACGGGACTTTTCGGCCTCGGCGTGCGCCCGCTTGCTTTTCTTTTCGGTCGCCCTGGTCTTTATATTAGGCTTGGAGAGCGCCCTTTGAGGAGCTCCTGGTCACAGTGCCAGACGAGAAAAAAACCAGGGCGGCCGACCCGCGTACGCGCACAACCGCACCTGTGGGTGCTACCGTCCAGGGCCCGCACGAGCTTGCGTGCCACTTTGCTGCCAGTTCGGGAAGTGGGGGGGTTCGTTTCTGGGCCGGTAGCACCCCTTTGCCACACACAAAAATTTCTCGTGCGGACTATGGTTTGGTGAGCTCGCCCTGTGAACTCATATATATCTGTAAAGAAAGATAATAATAAAAAAAAACAAAACGGAATTTTAATTTTTGAATGAGAGGGGGGCCCTGTTCCTCCACTCAACCCCTACCGCGACGCTCATGGACCGGATGGTATGGCCCATGCCCCACGTTTCCCACCCACCGTGAGGATCCGGGGCGAATATTTCGGGATCCTCCCTGACCAAAACTATCTTCCATCCCTGAACCAATGAAATGAAAACTTAGTTCATTTTTTTTTTCTTTAAATGGGGATGTTTAATACACATCATATACGTACATATTACTTATTTCAACTAACAGAGAGTACTCTTACTAATTAATTGTTCATGTATACATATTGATAAATACATTTCAATACAAAAATGGTAATTTTAGTTTACATTTCGCTTCAGTATTGAAATTACGTTTTAGTTTAAGCTACTTTTAAGTTTTAGCTGATTTTAAATAGTAAATTTACTTTACATTTCGCTTCAGTATTAAATTTTCGTTTTAGTTTAAGCTACTTTTAAGTTTTAGCTTATTTTAAATTGTAGTTTAATTTTTAGTGTTATCTTAATTTTGATTTTTAAATTTCATATTATTTTCAAATTATTAAATATATATTAAATATATTAACTCTTTATTTTGATTTTAGTTTCGGTTTAAGTTTTGGTTTTATTTTAATTTAATTTTTCGTTTTTAGTATATTTTCAAATTGTAATTTTAGTTTACATTTTGGTTCAGTATTAGTTTTACTATATAGTTTTAGTTTTGTTTACCTTTACGTTTATGTTATATTTTCATTTTAAATTTAGTTTGGATTTTTATTTCAATTTAAGTTTTCGTTTTAAATTTTATGGTATGGTTTTACATTATTAAAATTATATTAGATTTTATATTAGTTTTAATTTCAATGTTAGTTTTAGTTTAGTGTAGATTTTTATTTCAATTTAAGTTTTAGTTTAAATTGAAATTTTATTTTTAGTTTTAAATTTTGTTTAAATTTTACATTTACGTTTTTGTAGTCTTTTGGTTTAAATTTAAATTAAGTTACTATTTTTATTTCAATATAAGTTTTAGTTTTAAGTTCAATTTTTAGTTTTGGTTTTAAAGTTTATAAAGTGTAGATTTAAGTTTTAGTTTTCAGTTTAAGGTTAATTATTAGTTTCACTATATAGTTTTAGTTTTGTTTACCTTTACGTTTATGTTATATTTTCATTTTTAATTTAGTTTAGATTTGTATTTCAATTTAATTTTTAGATTTAGTTTTAGCTTAGTTTTAGTATTAGTTTCAGTTTTTAGTTTTGGTTTAAGTTTTGGTTTTTATTTATATGTATTGTTAAGTTTTAGCGTATCTTTGAATTGTAAATTTAGTTTAAATTTTGTAAAGTGTAAATTTACGGTTATGCTCAATTTAATTTAAAGTTTTAGCTTAGTTTAAATTGTAGCTTTAATTTTTAGTTTTAGTTTGAGTTTTTATTTTAATTTAATTTTTAGTTTTAGTTTGAGTTTTTATTTTAATTTAATTTTTAGTTTTAGTTTTAGTTTTGGTTTTAGTTTTAGTTTTAATTGTAATGTTATTTCATATTTTGTTGAAGTTTAAATTTACGTTTATGTTATATCTTTGAGTTTAGATTTGTTTGTATTTCAATTTAAGTTTTAGTTAGGGTTAAGTTGTAGTTTTAATTTTAGTTTTAGTTTTAGTTTTAATATATAGTTTTAATTTTAGTTTAAGTTTAAGGTATTTTTAAATTTTGTCTTATTTTAAATTATTAAAAAAAATCTAAAATAATAAAAAATTTTAAATAATTTCTGTTTTTGTTTAAATTATGAAAAATATAAAATAATAAAAAATTTTAAATAATATCTGTTTTTGTTTAAAAACCTGGCGACCTCATTCCCAGGCCGGGGTGGTCCTGTCCGGGGTGTGATGGTTGTCTCTGTGTTGTTGCTCCGGGGTTGTTGTTGCAGCGGCACAGCAGTAGCGCTAGGGCTGCTGTTGTAGCTGTCGCTGATGATGATGATGCTGGTGTTTAATGTTGCTTCTGTTGTGCGTTGTTTTTGTGACGGCACAGCGGTAGAGCTAGGGCCGTTGCTGTTCTGGCCGTTGTTGTTGTGGTAGCACTAGGGCTACTGCTATAGCTGTCTGATGTAGATGATGCTGGTGTTGTTGTTGTGGTTTGGCGTTGCAGCGGCACAGCGGTAGCACTAGGGCTTCTTCTATAGCTGTCGCTGATGATGATGATGCTGTTGTTGTTGTTGTTGTTGCAGCAGCACAGCGGTAGCACTAGGGCTACTTTTAAAGCTGTGGCTGATGATAATGATGCTGGTGCAGTTGTTGTGGTTGCAGCAGCACAGCAGTAGCACTAGGGCTACTTTTAAAGCTGTGGCTGATGATAATGATGCTGGTGCAGTTGCTACTGTGCGTTGGCGTTGCAGCAGCACAGCGGTAGCACTAGGGCTACTTTTAATTTATATGCTATATAGTTAATTAGTTATTACTATATATATACAATATTTAAACAATTTAATTTATTTTACTTTACCTAAGTTTCCTTTGTTTTTTGTTGCTTTTGCTCCTTTGCTTTTTAGGAATTTAATTTTGCGACCGTCCTCGCTGATGGCTCGACAGGAAAAGAACGATGGCCGATCGCTGCGCTGCTTCGCCAACGTTGATCCGCCATCTTCGTTACCTCAGGGGTGCCAACCGTACGTCAAGTGGGTATGTTCACGTAGGTCGTACGTTAAAGACCATTCCACACTTGACGCATGGTGTAAATAACCATGAAAAGGATATTCATGATGCGTTTGTGCCATTACACACTTAAAAATTTCCAAGATAAATTCACACCGGTGCACAGTACTTTGTCCCATAGGAATAAATCAAGATTTTTGTTGTAACAGAACCTAACAAATTTGGTACCGTTTTTTAGATAATACTTTCAGTAAGAAAAATCCAAATTTTTATTGCAATTGAACAATTGTTGTAGCCACTATACCTCTTTGAAGTCAACTATTTTTATGTATTTTTATTGTAGTGGAATATTTGATTTTGCACATCTTGCAAAGAAAAAATGACTGTAAGCGCAATTTTAGCCGAATTCATTCGATTTTTGATTTTATTTCAAGGAAAGTATTGTATAAATAAATAACTTTCAATATGTTTTCAATTTAGCTTAAGAAAATAAATTTAAAAATTTCTAAAAAAATAGAAATTCTTTTAAATATTTTCCAAAACTTTGCAATTTTTGAGAGCAAATTTAAAAAAAAACATAAAAACACATCTCTTCCATTTTCTAACATATTATTACACATGTATTTATCATTCAGATTCCAAAATTTGATAACCGTTTTCAACCGTTTCTCGGAGTTATCGCATTTTGAAAAATGGTCTAAAAATCATATTTTCCTCTAATTAATGGAAATTCATATTTCGCGCATTATTCAAAGAAAAAATGTTGAGAGCACATTTTTTAAACAATTCGAGTGTTTTTTTTTTAATTTTCAAAAAATCGATAAACGAATTTGGTTTTTATATTTTGTTAAAAAGAGTTGGAAATTATTTTGAAAAAATTACTTAAATTTATAAAAAAATTTAAAAAATATTTTGAAAAATGTTCTATTTTTAGCAGACACGAAAAAAAGTTCCACATAATTCCAATTTCAATTTTATATTTTAATTTTTGTTTTGTTTTTATTCTCTCAGAAACTGTTTTCACTTTATCCGACTTCTTCCGACTCTTTGAGTAATCGTTTTTTGAAAAATGGGTTAAAATTTATGTTTTCCCAAAAATTATTCTATATTTTGTTGCCATCTTTTACACTCTACCGGAGTTTTTTTATAATTTGTAAAGAATTTTTAAAAAAAAAATGTTTCTTAACAAATAAACTAAAATTCTGATGTTATTTTAGAAAAAAACAATAAAATAATGGTTATGTTTCCTTTAAATACTCTTTTTAGCACATGATAAGGGAAAAATTAACACCAAATGAAATGGACCGATTTTGTAACACCGCAAATCGATTTTTTTTTCAAATGGCCTGTAGTGTGCCCATACATGTACACACTGCCGACCCTACGTTTCATCAATTCTTTTCGTAAACAAGCGGCAATGCATTGAGTGACAAATATGCTTTCACTGCACTATCGATGTGCGCTGCACTCAATGCATGCGAATGTTGTAGACACTCCGCATCGGAATTGAGTGCATTTTCAATACTCACTCAATTTTTATGACTGTGCCTAAATTTCATTCGTCAACCCAAAATATGAAATGTGCAGATACTAATTTAAGTGCGAGAATGAAACGCAAAATTAAACATAAGTATTTTAATATGTAAATATAGATTAACTATAGATCTAGATTTTAAGTATACAGTTTTTGTAAAGATATAAAAAGCCGGTCTTGGCAAAGAATAAATCAGAATTTAACTACTAATTCAAGTCGGCAGTTCTCTGCCTTGTTTTAATATTAATATTCTCTTCTTGCCTTGAACTTTGTTTAAGTCGGCAAGAATATAGCTATAGCGAAGGCAAACTCTGCCGCTATAAACAAAAATCTTACTTAAACTTCCCCATACACCTTACATGGCGATCCTGCCCATTACCTGAAATCTTTTGATTTGCTTTTCCTGGAATTCAGTTCCATATTGGCACATATGGAATACAGAAACAGCCAATGCCGAAGGAAATGGAAGTGTATTCTTCCAGTTTTAAAGACAACGAATAAAATTTTGAATCTGCACCAAACAACGCCAAAAATGAAAAAAACCAAGGACAAAAAGATACCAGATTTTGGTTCAAGGGAAGCATCAGCTGAAGAAGCTGTAGTTAAATCGAATGCGCCAAAAACAAATAAAACGTCTTGAATTATCGTTGCTGGAGATAAACCATCCAACACAAATATGAGTCTTTATACAAAATGTATAAAAATAATAATAAAAATACAGTAATAATACCAATAATTATAATTAAGAGTCATAAACAAATATTATTGCTTTATATAAATAGTTAATTATGCAAAAATTACACATTGCTCTTTATTAATTTTAATTGTAAAAATGAAGATATACAAAAAAAAATATTATATACTCTACATAAAAATGGTTTAAACAAAAACAAAAGAACAAAAAAAAAAAAAAAACTTATTTATAAAAAAAAAAAAAAAAAAAATTTAAACAGATGGAAAATATTATTCAAGAGGTAGATAGAATATTTAAAAACATAAGAAAAAGTTATACTAGAGGCTACACAAGAGCCACACTAATTGCAAAGCAACAGCAGCTAGATGATTTAAAAGAACAATTTGACTTTTTGGCAAATCAATACAAAGACAGCAAAGAGTTAGTAGCTTTGAAATTAGAGTTCAGCAGCATTCATTTAAACTCAATAAAATTAATCTCAGAACAGCTTAAAACAACCGAGGGTGAAATAAGAATAGAAGAAGAAGAACAAGAACAAGGAGAATCAATAAAAATAATGGCAGCCTTTAGTCTAGAAACCGCCTCAAAGGCATTACCCACTTTTTCAGGCAATTTCAGAGACTTAGAAAGTTTTCTTATTACAGCCGAATTGATTAACAAAACGTTAAACGATGAAGGTAAGATCGATTTCTTACAATACATATACCATGCAAAATTAACGGCTAATGTTCGCACCGCATTAGGTAGCTATTCGAAACCATCAAACTTTGAGATTCTAAAACAACAATTAAAAACCAGATACAAAGATAACACAACCATATCACAATTACAGACAAAACTTAACAATTTACATCAACGGAACTTGAGAATACATACTTACAAAGAACAATTACTTAACATAATAGAAGGGCTAAATAGACTAGGAATCGAAAGTTTAGGAACTCAAGCCACAGAACTCGAGAAAAACGTCATAATAAAATGCAATAACAAAATTGCACTCGACGCATTTAAGAAAGGTCTAAATGAAAATTTGAAATCAACTATTTTTGCTGCGCGACCAAAAGACTTATTGGAAGCAACAGAATTAGCACTCGAACTCGAAAATGAGTCGTTGACTTCACCAAATGCAATCATGCACTTTCAACGGTCATTTAACCAACATCAAAACAATAATAACACCCGCTATATCTCAAGACAAAACGTAAACACAAACTATAGGTACAATGAACCAAGAACATACAACAATAATTTCAATAGGAACCAAAATCAAAACACTTACAATAACAGAAATCTGAACCACAACAACAACTTCAACCAAAACAGAAACAATAATAATTACGCTAACCAAGGCAGAAACAGCAACCGAAATAAGAACTAAAACAACAGATACACAAATAACCACACAAACCGAAACATACGAATAGTAAACAATGAGGGAAACGAGTAGGGCTCGGAAGACATAGTCTTTCCGATCAGCCAAAATTAAAGATTTTTAAAATCTCGGATACAAATTCTAACTTTATAAAAATAAAATACAAGAATAATTTTATGACTTTTCTGATCGACACAGGTGCTGATATTTCTTTATGCAAAATCAGTAAAAAGGTAAATGATGATTTTTATAACCCAGACCAAAAATGCAAGTTAACAGGCATTACAACCGAAGAAACTTTTTCACTAGGTAGCATTAATCTAAACCTTAATTTTGGAGAGAAACACTGTAAACATGAATTTCAACTAGTAAAATTCGAATTCCCAATTGAAACCGATGGTATATTAGGTAGAGACTTTTTGAACAAATTCCTTTGCAAAATTGACTACGAAACATTCACTATTTCGATTTTAATTGACGATTCACACATTACATTGCCTATGTCCTCAAAACCGCATAACACATTAATAATAAAAGTGCCACCAAAAACAGAAATTATTCAACCAATTAAACTGCAACTAACGGAAGACAAAGTAATTTTAAATAAAGAAGTACAAGAAGGTATTTTTCTTAGTAACTCAATAGCTCCAAAAAACGGCATAAAACATAAAAATTTTAAATACAACAAATGAAGAAGTGATTTTGAATGGCATTCAGTTGGAAACCGATTCTTTAAATAAATACGATATTTTAAATTACGACAGCAAAAGACCTATACACCCACAAAATCGTTTCAGTAAAATTTTGGAAATACTAAATATAAAGAGTGATTTTTTAAGTGCCTGATAACTTTTTTTTTAAAAAAAACGCATAAAATTTGCAAAATCTCATCGGTTCTTTATTTGAAACGTTAGATTGGTCCATGACATTTACTTTTTGAAGATAATTTCATTTAAATGTTGACCGCGGCTGCGTCTTAGGTGGTCCATTCGGAAAGTCCAATTTTGGGCAACTTTTTCGAGCATTTCGGCCGGAATAGCCCGAATTTCTTCGGAAATGTTGTCTTCCAAAGCTGGAATAGTTGCTGGCTTATTTCTGTAGACTTTAGACTTGACGTAGCCCCACAAAAAATAGTCTAAAGGCGTCAAATCGCATGATCTTGGTGGCCAACTTACCGGTCCATTTCTTGAGATTAATTGTTCTCCGAAGTTTTCCCTCAAAATGGCCATAGAATCGCGAGATGTGTGGCATGTAGCGCCATCTTGTTGAAACCACATGTCAACCAAGTTCAGTTCTTCCATTTTTGGCAACAAAAAGTTTGTTAGCATCGAACGATAGCGATCACCATTCACCGTAACGTTGCGTCCAACAGCATCTTTGAAAAAATACGGTCCAATGATTCCACCAGCGTACAAACCACACCAAACAGTGCATTTTTCGGGATGCATGGCCAGTTCTTGAACGGCTTCTGGTTGCTCTTCACTCCAAATGCGGCAATTTTGCTTATTTACGTAGCCATTCAACCAGAAATGAGCCTCATCGCTGAACAAAATTTGTCGATAAAACACATTTCGAACCGAACACTGATTTTGGTAATAAAATTCAATGATTTGCAAGCGTTGCTCGTTAGTAAGTCTATTCATGATGAAATGTCAAAGCATACTGAGCATCTTTCTCTTTGACACCATGTCTGAAATCCCACGTGATCTGTCAAATACTAATGCATGAAAATCATAGCCTCAAAAAAATCACCCTTTACAATGTAATGACACAAAAATTAAAGACGAATTAAAAGACATTTTTAAAAAATTTCAAGATGTATTTCACTTAGATAACGAACCTTTAACAACCAATAACTTTTATAAACAAAACATAACAACGACAGACAACATACCAGTATACGTCAAAAATTACAGACTACCGCACGCCCAAACAGACGTGATAAATGAACAAGTTCAGAAAATGCTAAGGGACAATATTATCGAACCATCACTCAGTCCATACAATGCTCCACTCCTTTTGGTACCAAAAAAGAATACAGAGGACAAAAAGAAATGGAGACTTGTGGTCGACTTTAGAAAGTTAAATGACAAAATCGTCAATGACAAATTCCCTTTAACGAGACTAGAAGATGTTCTAGACAAGTTAGGTAGAGCAAAATGGTTCTCAACCCTTGATATGACCAGTTCATTCCATCAAATTGAACTAGAAAACAAATCACGACCTTTGACAGCCTTCTCTACAACAAACGGACATTTTCAATTCAAACGGCTTCCTTTCGGACTGAAAATCTCTTCAAACAGTTTCCAACGCATGCTCACTATTGCACTAGCAGACTTAGAATCAAATGCTTTTCTATACGTGGATGACATAATTATCTATGGATGTAGCATAAATCACCACAACCAAAATTTAGTAAAAGTTTTAGAAAGACTTCAAAGATACAATTTGAAATTGAATGCAGCCAAATGTTGTTTTTTGCGACCCGAAGTAGTATATTTAGGACATCTTATCACGAGTGAAGGAGTCAAGACTGACCCAGCCAAATACGACACTGTAAAAAATTATCCAGTTCCAAAGAATGCAGATGAAGTTAGGCGATTCGTCGCATTCTGCAACTATTATAGAAGATTCATTCCAAATTTCGCAGACATTGCAAAAAGCCTAAATACACTCTTAAAGAAAGCCACAAAATTTACATGGTCAGAAGAACATCAAATAGCTTTCGATACACTGAAGAAGAAATTAATAACTCCACCTTTACTACAATACCCAGATTTTAGCAAACCTTTCATTTTAACGACTGATGCCTCAAATTATGCTTTAGGCGCGGTATTATCGCAAGGCGAAATAGGTAAAGATTTACCAATATCTTATGCCAGCAAATCTTTGCAAAAGCACTACATGAATAAACCAGTCATTGAAAAAGAATTATTAGCTATTCATTGGGGAATAAACTTTTTCAAACCATACCTATACGGAAGAAAGTTTACAGTGGTAACTGACCACAGGCCACTGATCTCCTTATTTTCTCACAAAAACCCTTCCTCAAAAATGACTAGGATTCGACTAGATCTATGTGACTATGACTATGACATAATATACAAAAAAGGTAGTATGAACACTAATGCAGACGCACTATCAAGAATCCAACTAGACTCTGAGACTCTAAAAGAAATGATACCACAAGAAATCGATGAAAAAGTAAAAAGAACGTTAGTTATTACAAGAGGCATGGCAAATAAAGAGGCCATTAAAAAAAATGAGGATAGTAATGAAGAAATTTTTGTAGATGGTGACAACACCCAGAAGTCTGATCAACTTCCAATATGGGATTGTACATCCATTACTGACGTCAGGAATATGAAGAATTTAAAATTTTATGAGGCGAAGAATAATGAAACTAAAATATATATTGAAAATAATATAGTGCACGTAGGATACAGCGATAATTCAACGAATCTAGATTCGATTATGAAGAAACTGATATCTAAAATGAAAAATGAGAATATTAAAGAGCTAGCGCTAGCCAACAACGATAAAATATTCCAATTATTTACAAATAAAAAGTTTAAAGAAGAATATATAAAAATACTAGAAAGCGTTAAGAAAAGAAAAATTCCTCAAAGTCCTCAACTAAGAATACTCATTTACGAACCACCAAAAAGGATACAAGACGACCTAACGAAATTTCAATTAATTAACGACTACCATAATAACGGCCACTTAGGTATCAGGAAAACACTTATAAAACTCAAACAACGATATGTTTGGAAAAACATGATCAAGATGGTAAAGAAATTTGTGTCACGTTGTGACAAATGTGCAAAAAGTAAACAAACACTCCACACAATAGAGCCACTCACGTTGACAGACACCCCTAGCAATAGTTTTCAGATATTATCAATTGACACTGTAGGACCATTAAGAATTTCAAACGAGTACCGCTACATATTGACAGTACAATGCGAACTAACAAAATTTGTAATTGCACACCCAATGTCAACAAAAGATGCAGACACTGTTGCAAGAACATTAGTTGAGCAAGTAATTCTGAAATACGGCCACTTTCAAGTGTTGAAATCAGATAATGGTACTGAATTTAAAAACGAGCTAATGCGTAACATATGCACACTTTTAAAAATTAAACAAACCTTTTCAACACCATACCATCACCAAACGATAGGCTCTCTTGAAAGAAACCACAGGGTACTGAACGAATTTTTATTGACATCAACTACTGACCACGAATGGGACAAGTGGATCCCATATTTTACTTTCACATACAATACGACCCCACACATAGACACAGGGTATACACCACATGAATTAGTCTACGGAAAACTACCACGCTTACCAAATGACATTTATGAGTCACAAACAAAGTTTTATGATTTTGACAACTATCTGAGCGAGATGCGTGCCAGATTAAATTTTGCTCTAAATAAAGCCAAAGCAATGCTTATACGAGCCAAAGAAAAACGTACTAATAAGAATTTAGATTATACGAATACACTTAAAGCATATATAGGAGACTTAGTTTTACTTAAAGTAGAAGATAGGAAGAAAAATCAATTACCTTATAAGGGCCCATTTAGAATATTAGATAGAATAGGTGTTAATACTATAATAGATTATAATGGAGCACATAAAAAAGTACATAACAACCAACTAAAATTATACAAAAATAATTTAAGAAATTAAAATACACTTAAAATACAAAATATATACAAAAATAAATAATAAATCTATTTCCTAATATATTACTTGTAATAACAATGTAAACATACAATATACAAATAGAAAAATCATTGTAACCCCTAATTTTTCTCTTAAGGGTGAGGGTGTAGTGTGCCCATACATGTAAACACTGCCGACCCTACGTTTCATCAATTCTTTTCGTAAACAAGCGGCAATGCATTGAGTGACAAATATGCTTTCACTGCACTATCGATGTGCGCTGCACTCAATGCATGCGAATGTTGTAGACACTCCGCATCGGAATTGAGTGCATTTTCAATACTCACTCAATTTTTATGACTGTGCCTAAATTTCATTCGTCAACCCAAAATATGAAATGTGGAGATACTAATTTAAGTGCGAGAATGAAACGCAAAATTAAACATAAGTATTTTAATATGTAAATATAGATTAACTATAGATCTAGATTTTAAGTATACAGTTTTTGTAAAGATATAAAAAGCCGGTCTTGGCAAAGAATAAATCAGAATTTAACTACTAATTCAAGTCGGCAGTTCTCTGCCTTGTTTTAATATTAATATTCTCTTCTTGCCTTGAACTTTGTTTAAGTCGGCAAGAATATAGCTATAGCGAAGGCAAACTCTGCCGCTATAAACAAAAATCTTACTTAAACTTCCCCATACACCTTACAGGCCGCCATTTTGTTTTTTTTTTTCGGCGGATAAAAATTATCTTAGTTCAGGCGGTGGCCACTTAAACAAGGATTAATTCGTTTTTTTTTCATTTTTTTTCCTCAGATGTTCAGACTGGTGATATCCTGCACAACGTCAATCTTTTGGCATTTTTTTAAAAAAATCAAATAACGTCAAAAACCGCTTCAAAATTTCTGAAAAAATGTTTTTGTATTTTTGAAATGTTATTAAATAAATGTGCAAAATTTGAAAACGATATGAAAACAAAATTCCCGAAAAAAATTTATTTTTAAAATTTGTAACCTATATGTCCCCTTAAAATTTTTTTTTATTTAATTTTATTTACTCATATTAACTTGATTAAAAAAAAATACCAATACGAATATTTTTTTTTTTGTTTTTTAAAAAAAGGATATTGCCAAATGGTTTTCAGTATTAAAAAGTTAAAGCCTTAATCATTTAAAATTAATTTTTTTTTGTTTATTTTTCCCAGTTCTAATAACTTTAATATTAAATTTAATATAGGAAAATTCCGTTTTTTTTTATTAAAACCTAATTTTTGGCGCAAATACTTGATATACTTAAAATCTGATTCAATATTTGAAATCAGCAACCAATTAATAAACATGCGGAATTTCATAACAATCGAACCACTCCTTGTATTTTTTCCTCACTTTTGTATGGGCTCAAAGTACTGTGCGATGAGCGGATATTTACATGTTTTACACCGCTTATCCGGTGTGAAATAATGAAATTCTCTGATCGGTGTAAAATAAGAAAGGCAATGAAGAAGAGCAACATTGAAATCACATTATCATTGACAAACAAATTAAAAGTTGAAGTTTTTATGACTGAAAGTGAAAATTTTAATTAAAAAAAAATATTTAAACTAAAAATTAAACTTTAGTGCTTAGCTAAGTGAATAATATGTGAAGTTTTTGTAAAAATCCTGTTGCAGTTTTGGTGAAAAAATAGGCGGAATTCGAAGGCAAGTCCAAATAAAATTTGAAAAGCCTCTTGAGTACCAAACAATTAAAAAAAATAATTCATTTAATACATATGTGATAAAAATATACAAATCTATACTATTACATAAAATGAAAGTGAACATTTTTTGTGTCCGCAAAACTCCAAAAGTACTGGTCCGATTTTTTTGAAATAACTTTTAAAATATCACATTTGTATCACAAAAGGTTCATTGGTTACTTTCTTTTCGAAATTTCAATAATAAGTATCTTTAATTAAAGTGTTAAGTTTTTTAAAAAATCATCCACAATGCCATGCATTGCTTGATCGTTAGCTTTTCATGCGTTTGTGCTGCGAGAGCCTCAATAAACTGCATGTTGCTCTTTACTATACTCTTTTTGTTCTCAGCAAGCACAAAACAACAAAACAAACAAACAAATACATATCCATACATACTTTGCTGCGCTTAAAGCTAATTGGATCGAAGTACATTCTAATATGTTCAAAGTAGTTTAGATGTGGAGAATTAATCTAACACAGTTTTGTTAAAAGGGGATTCACTGACCACCTTTAGCATGTTGAGGATTTTTTTGATGAGAATGCGATTCAATCCGACTTGATGTATGTATGTATGTATGTATGTTTGTACGTACGTATGTTTATTTGTTTCGCTGCATGCAACTTTTCTACACATGTTTTGACGGTGGTTTTCCTGTAATTTACAAATGAACAAAAGGAACGGGTGACTTTTTACTTTATAGAATTAACATTGTGTGATTCAATAAGTTTTTTATAAATAAACAATATAACTAGAACGGGCATAGGATAAAGGGTTATGGCTTCGACCACACAAGTCAAATTTTTGATATTGAATAGCTTTGGAACTAAACGTCGCATGACAATAAAACTCAGCTTGGAGTTATTAATTGCCAAAGTTTTTTTACTGGAAAACTGATATGTGTATTGGAAAAGGGGGTGTGGCCAGATTCTCTATACAGAATAGCTATGGAAGCTAAGATCACAGGACATTGAAACTCATAATGGAATTGTCACCTGGGAGTGAGTTCTGCTAATGGGAAACTGTAACGGGCAGTGGAACATGAGCGTGGTGTCAGACTAAGGGACTAATAAGTTTTGAATTTACTTATTATTTTCAATATACTTGCCGGGTGCAGCAACGCGCGCCGGGTATCGCTAGTCTATAAATATGATAGACTAAATAGCTTTTAATAATTTATGCTAGTATAATATTTATATACTCGAAAGTATTGTTCTCAGAGAAAAATTGAATAAAAAACTCATTAAATTAAAAATGTTTGTCTTTTTTATCGTAAAAAGCGATTATTACAACGAAATTACACCGTTCGGTGTTAAAAAAAGCATAATTATGCTCTTTCTAAATAAACACCTAATAGGTGTACAAAATAAAAATCCTATCTGATATTTACTTTTTACACCGATCGGTGTGAAAAAAATATGCCCTTTCGAATATAAAATTATAGCACTTTGAAACGGTGTTTTTTAACACCGAACGGTGTAGGAGTCCCTGGAACACCGATCGGTGTAAAAATTCTATACAAATTTTTTGGTGTGTAGGTTCTGGATTTGTTCTGCGTAGTCTGCTGAACTGAAGTTAGAGAGTAGCTGTTTTATTTGTGTCGGCCCAGCCAGCTGTGAAGTAAGTAAGCTTGCAAATGCTGTTCTTAAGGTGGTTGAGAATGTTTGGTATCCCGTGATACTAATTGATTCTCCCTTTATGGTACATTCTGGATCCAGAGTTAACAAGCCAGTTCCTTCTAGCGTCCGCTGAAGATCTTAGTGGACAAATGCTTTCTTAATCAAGGTTTTCTTTACTCCTAATATAGTATGCACCTCACTTTTTAACCGACTTCATTTATGAGATCTAAAAGACCCACTCTAGCAGAAATTATTTTATACTTTTTAGTTCGTTTGAAATAAGTGGTATATTAAAAATTTTTTTAATTAAATTATTATTTTATCGTTTTTAGTCTTGTGTAAAATTGGACGATAGATTTTGAAGGTTTTATGTTTTTCCAAATCTCAACCTCACGATTATAAAGCAATCTACAGCTCTGAGCTACAGAACCCATTTAAAAATATCATATAAATAGCAATAAATCAAACTACTTTTGACAATTTGTCTCCACCTTCTGTGGGGAATTTTTAAAAATTTTTATTCGTTTCACAAAAAAACAAAAAATTCGGCAACATTGTCGAGGCTGGCTTTACGCTCTGAGCTTCAGAACTCACACCAAAATATTTTCTAAATGAGGTAATAAATTAACTTCAGTTGTGAATTTTTGAAATTTTAAAATTTCAATGAGTTTTTAATTTTTTTGTTTGATTTTTAATATTAATATAAGTTAATTTTTTATTTATTAGTTTTCATTTCATTTCGGAGCAAGCCCCGATGTTCTACTTTATTGTTCACTGTTTTACTTAGAACTAACTTAACAAATTATCTTAATTAAAGACCGGTTGTTCTTGTTGTTTTTTGTTTTATGCTGCTACCTGTTGTTGTTTTTGTTCGCTCTCGAGTACGTTGGCTTATCTCTTGTAGATGCATTGTCAGCATATTCTTCCAGAGCGGATGCGCGTGCAACTTTGAAATTCACTTTGGAGTTTTTTAATATATGTTGCGTTAACTCCTCCCCTCCTTAATTTAAACGTCCTCGTTTGTTTTTTTATTGAAAATTTCGTTGAGCCCTTCAATGGCTGATTCTGAAAGTTGGTGGCTTCGCCCCCTTGATGACTATGGGTATGGATTTCCTTGATTTTTGTTATTTTGCGTTTGTGAATTATTAAAATTGCTATTCCTAATGCTATTACTGAGAGTGTTACTAAATATTATGCCGGTGGCTAGGGATATTTTGTTGCGTACGTCCAGTAATTCGATGTATTCTGTATTTTTTGTGTTCAGCTCTTTCATTATTTCTATTGATAAGACTTCTTCCATATTTTGAGATGTAGGTTTCGGTTGCAGCAAAGCAGGTAATGGTGCGTAGATTTTTTTTTCGTTTGAGGAATAAGTTCTGTTTCCAATTTGTATCGTTTCGTTATGATATCTTATTAGGAAGGTTCCTTCTAAGATGACTGTTTCATTTCTTATATTGACGGTTCCTTTGCATCGATTTAAAAATAGGAGTCCAGGCGAGATTTCTTCTATTTCCGGTACATGTTGGTTGTTGATCATTTGGCAAGCTGGCATACGGCTTTTGAGCAGATTTGGGATGCATGTGGAGTTACTTATGTGTATTACATTTTTGTTTGGGCAAATTGATAAATTATTATAACTGTTACAATTTTGCTTAATTCCAAAAAGTTTATTTTGACATCGGACTACAGAGTTATAGTCAAATTTGATTATTTAATTTTTACTGGCTTAAGAATTAAAGTTTTACAATATTCGATACTAGTTTTTGGCAAACTTACAATTTAAATTATCGTATCATCATTCGAAAAAAAATAAAAAAAAAAAAATAAATAACTGGCCATTTCAGCCCTTGAAAGGACTTTGACCTAGTTTCTTATGATCAATTGTGTTGTGCGTGTTATTGAGTTTGTACACAATTGACCGAGAACCGGACCTACATGCTTAACGCCGACTCCGAACGGCGATGAACGGAAAGTTCTCGTTCTCAAGAAGCTTTACATGGCATTTTGATTACTCTCTGAGGTTTGCCATTGTCTGCAGAGAGGTGGCGGCCGTACAGAAAAATTATTTTAATTCAAATAATTTTCTGTCGCTGCTGGGGTTCGAACCTGGGTTTCCAAAGTTCTTTGACATAGCGGCGACGCACTTTAACCAACTACGCCACGGACGCCACCAATCATCATTCGAAGCTATCTTTATTTCAGAAAATTCTAATGCTTCATCTAGGCTTAGATACGGCATATTTTCTTTATTAAAAATTTCTTTTACAATATCTTACTATTTCTGAATTTGACAATATGTAGAAATTTATAATATTAGCTTTAGCCCAATATATGGCATATTCGATATTTGTAATTTCTTCTTTTATGAGGTCTAGTTTGTATTTTAATTTCATATTAAATTGATCTTCAACATTATTTTCGGATCTGACAGCTTTTAAGATTGTATTTGTTATATTGGTTATTTCATTGATTCTATTAAGTGTCATCTTATTGATAACCACTTGTTGATTATTGTTTGCGAGAACATTGTTTATTTTTTCAGTAAGGATTATTTGATCTGAATTATCGGGACTAACTACTTCCATGCGGTGCCAATGAAATCCAATGATCGTTTTGTGGTTCCCTTTGGCTTAAGTCTACCTAAATGGTTTTTAATTTTGGTGATTTCATACGAAAGAAATGGGTAGAAGGAGTGGCCTGTGTTAACTTTAGTCCTGACTGTCGTTTCAAGTTCGTTGATTGCGTCTTCATACTGTCGTAACTCCATAATGTGAATTATTTTGAACGTTCCAATTTGTAATTTTGCCATTGCCGTCTCTATTGTGACCAATTCTGAATTTGAGTAATCCAGTATCTGCGAGTAGGCTCTGCATGTCGCCAGAAAAAATATTAACTGAAATAAATTAGTTTCTAATTAGACTTTTGTGAATACTTCGTCCGGTTTCTGTTACGAGTGTACTGGTTCTATCTTCTTTAACAATTTCTTTGGTGAATGATTTTGACAATTTTGTTCCTAACCGTCTATATCTCTTGACATATACTACTTGTCCAGGTAAATCCTGTTTAGGTTCCTGTGTGTGCTTGTTGTGGTATTCGAGATCCTTGTTTTGTTTCTTTTCTAATGCTTTAAAATTTGCAACTCTAGTTTTTTCGAAATCTTCGGGCGTAAAGTTCCTTCTGAAAAATAAATCAACTGGTTTTTTTCCAGTTACCGAGTGTATTGAATGACTCAGATACGGCGCGTTATAAAAGTTCCTCGAAATTTCTATGCGTACTACTTTTTTGTAGGCAACGCTTTATTTCTACTAACGTTGAGTGGAATCGTTCCACTTGGCCGTTAGCCAAGTGCTAAATAAATGTTATGGGGTGCTGGATAAATTTTAATGCCTAATTCGTCCTTCATCTTAAATTTTATCGAATTTGAATTGAGAGATGGTTCGTTGTCAATGATAATTGCTTTCGGTACGCCGAATGAAAATATAATGTCCCTAAGAGGTCGTCTTATATCTTCTATTGATCTACTCTTTACTATTTTGGTCAGAGCATATTTTGTGAATTTGTCAAGTGCCGTCAATACTACTTTATTCTCTGTCAGAAATAGGTCTATGTGAATGGTATATCCTGGAAAGGTCAGTAATGGTGTTTCGTTAAAATTGATTTGGTTCGGATGTCTTTCATACTTATTTTTTTTGCAAGTCCTACAAATTTTTGTTATGTTATTTGCGATTTGTTTTCGAGAGCGTTTCGGTATGCACGATTATGTGTCTCCAAGATTATGTTTTCTTGTTCCTGTTCGTTTGGTACGTCTTCAACTAATTTTTGAGTATATCGTGTTTTGTAATTTGCAAAATGAAGTGGATAAATGTTTTGAATACTACCTTTAATTCTTTCTTCGGTATGAATGCCGTTTATGACAGATAGGTTTAAATATTTCTTCAAAAGAGCTTCAAAAGAGAAAAACTTATTTTTCTTCTGTACAGCGTTGTTCCTTTATTATGTGTCTGTGATAACCAGGAAATATTATTTTAAATTTATAAGATGGTGCGTCATCGATTATTGAGAAGATCTGATTTTTCAATATATTAATCGGAGTTTCAATGCAAGGCACTAAATTATGGCTGGAGCTTTCGTCGCTATGGATTGTGGGTGTTAATGAATAGATTTCGTTTGATATCCGAGAAAGACTGTAAGCAAAGAGCATATATTGTAAAGAGGTTTCATGAACTTAACAGAGCACTGTTAATGTTAATTATAAGCGCCCGAGTTTAAGACCTATCGAAAGCATCACCGTGAATGACATTTTTTCACTCTCCCACGAGCGCATCAAAATTGTTTGAGAGTGGCAGCTTTATCTTGAGACGAATGCATGAATGAAACTTCCACTATTTTTACCGTTTTTCATTTGTATGTATGGATGTGTGTCCGCCTCGTAGCTGACATAAAATAAATTTGCGATATCTGACCTTTTTTCCGATCTTATTTGTTAGGCATGATTTTTGTTGATTTTAGCTTAGCTTTGTGTTGTTGTTTTGAGCATTGCTTTGTGTTGTTGATATCCTTTGCACTGAGTGTGTTGTTCGTGTGTTGATCACAAAACAGATTCATTACTTAGATCAAACATTAAAGAAATTTTGCGGGAAACATTGCGGAAATCGTTTAAAGGTCATTTTGAAGCTACATATTTACGAGTGAAACCATTTTGAATAATGTGGTTACAAACAGAAATACATATGGAATATATTTTGATGAAAAATCATTTATTAGCATCTAAACTTCTTTATTTTTTTTTTATTTTTTAAAATATGCATCTGATGATTTTTGGACATACTTGTTCAAGTTCGAAAAGAAAACAACTTTAACAAAAAAGAAATATACACCTCAAATGTTGGTATTCTTATAAGCATATCCTATATTATTTTAAAAATTACAAAACATTATTTGAATAAAATTAACAAAAACATAATACGAAATTATCTTGTTAATTAAGATATATTAATAGATAATTATTTATTTATTTCATGTATATTAAATCAAAGCCAATTAAGGCCAATATGATTACAAGTACATAAATCTAAATTTATATTTTATATTAATAATATTTACAATAATTTAAGTTAAATCCCTAATTACTAAATTTTTTACAAGATAACACCTAGAACAAATCGAAAGAAATTATAATATTAAATTGAAAAATATTTATTTGCTTTCACAAATATCGATATTAATTTATTAAAGTTAGTATCTAGGTATGGACAAAATATAGTGCAATTTAATAAACAAAAAAAGTTTTCATACTTCAATTATTATTTATTTAAATAAGTTTTTAAGTAATTACATGTTAATAAAATTAAGTTTCTTTGATAAATGATCCGTGAAAATTTTTTTGAAGATAAATATCTCTCGCAACATATAAAATTTCTTAAAAATAAATATGTAATGATAAAATAAGTTTATTAATAATCAATTAACCCTGGAGTAGTCGCGCGGATTACATATGTAATCCAGTCGTGCAAAATTATGAATTTCACAATTGTCTGCAATCGATATTCATTGATTTTACGTACTATAAGAATTATGTTTATGTTGTTTTTTTTAAATAAATATAGCATAAAATAAAGTAATAATAAAAATTAAAACAAATAACTAAGCATTTTCAAATTGCCATCTCTTATTTTAAACTTTAAAAAACGGATTACATATGCAATCCGCGCGACCACTCTCGCCACATTTAGGTACGCGACTACTGCAGGGTTAAGGAAAAAAAAAATTATCAATTATTGAGTGTTTATTACCATTAATAATAATAGAAACTATAGATAAGAAACGTATACATAACCATTAATTAAAATTTAATCCATTTAAAATTCATAAAATTTCATCAGAATCCTCAATTTACAAATAATTTTTCGAAAAAGATGTCACGAATCAAAAGACGTCCTCAAATACTTTAAAATCAGGCTGATTGTTTGAGACTGGCAACTATTTATTACGACCACAAGTAATATACACTTGATCATCTCAATACAGTTTTAATCCGGGAAAAAAGATAAATTTATTTCCGAGGAAGGAAAGATAAAATCTTTCGAAAAGCAGCGTAAAGTCAGTGTAGAAATGCAAAGGCTTTCTAATATATACAACACTTCATACAATATACAATATTTTCATAAGTAAATATGTGTATATAACAAATCGATATAAATGTATTAAAGATTTTATGTAAAAAAAAAAAATAAATAACTGGCCATTTCAGCCCTTGAAAGGACTTTGACCTAGCTTCTTATGATCAATTGTGTTGTGCGTGTTATTTAGTTTGTACACAATTGACCGAGAACCGGACCTACAGGCTTAACGCCGATTTCGAACGGCGATGAACGGAATGTTCATGTTCTCAAGAAGCTTTACGTGGCATTTTGATTACTCTCTGAGGTTTGCTTTTGTCTGCAGAGAGGTGGCTGCCGTACAGAAAAATTATTTTAATTCAAATAATTTTCTGTCGCTGCTGGGGTTCGAACCTGGGTCTCCAGATTCGTTGACATAGCGGCCACGCACTTTAACTAACTACGCCACGGACGCCACAAAGATTTTATGAAGGTATTTTTAATATTGCAATTTAATAAAAATAATATTTACTTACATTTATTAAAAAAAATATTTACTTACATTTAGCAATTATATGAAATTTGCTATATATAAATTTCTATAATAATTCTATAAAGATATAACAATATCTTAATATATAAATTTCTGTATTAATTCTATAAAGATACATATAACAATATCTTTATAGACGATCAGACAGATATTCGAACGGACAAACAATGTTGTATGTATTAGAAAGCCTTTGCATTTACACTGACTTTACGCTGCTTTTCGAAAGATTTTATCTTTCCTTCCTCGGAAATAAATTTATCTTTTAACCATCTCGAATTTCCCCGGATTAAAACTGTATTGAGGTGATCAAGTATATATAACTTGTGGTCATAATAGTTGCCAGTCTCACCCAATCACCCAAATTTTAAAGTATTTGAGGAAGCTATGCAATATTTTATAATCCACGTCTTTTGATTCGTGACATCTTTTTCGAAAAATTATTTGTAAATTGAGGATTCTGATGAAATTTTATGAACTTTTTTATTTTTTATATTTTTTATTTATTATTATTATTATTTATTTATTAACTCATAATTCTTAACTATAAGCTAATAGTAAAAGCAATAGCAGCGTGGCTTTCAGCTTTATATTTTTTAAATGGATCAAATCTTAATTAATGGTTATGTATACGTTTCTTATCCATAGTTTCTATTATTATTAATGGTAATAAACACTCAATAATTAATAATAAATTATTAAAAAACTTATTTTATCAATACATATTTATTTTTAAGAAATTTTATATGTTGCGAGAGATCTATATCTTCAAAATAATTCTCGCGGATCATTTATCAAAGAAAATTAATTTTATTTACATGTAATTTCTTAAAAACCTATTTAAATAAATAATAAATGAAGTAAGAAAACTTTTTTTTTTATTAAATTGCAATATATTTTGTCAATACCTAAATAAAAACTTTAATAAATTAATATCGATATTTGTGAAAGTAAATAAATATTTTTCAATTTAATATTGTAATTTCTTTTGATCTGTTCTAGGTATTATCTTGTGAAAAATGAAGTAATTAGGGAATTTAAATTTAAGGTTATTTAATCGTGATCACAGGCAGCAGGACACTCAAACGGACATGGCGGAACAACACAAACGGAACAATCGACTCGGGTGGTGATGCTGATCAAGAATATATATACTTTTCTATATCTACCACGCCTCCTTATGGGCATTACAAACGGCCTGACAATATTAAAATTCCCCGTTTATGTTTTTTAAACGTGGGGGTATAAATATAAATTTTGGTTTACTTGTAAAGCTAACACTTGTAATCATATTGGCTTTGATTTTATATACATGAAATAAATTAATAATTATTTATTAATATATCATAATATATCATTATTCAAATAATATTTTGTAATTTTTAAAATAATATAGGATATGCTTATTAGAATACCAACATTTGAGGTGCATATTTCTCTTTTGTTAAAGTTGTTTTTTTTCGAACTTGAACAAGTATGTCCAAAAATAATCAGATGCATATTTTAAAAAATAAAAAAAAAATAAAGAAGTTTAGATGCTAATTAATGATTTTTCATCAAAATATATTCCATATGTATTTCTGTTTGTAACCACATTATTCAAAATGGTTTCACTCGTAAATATGTAGCTTCAAAATGACCTTTAAATGATTTCCGCAATGTTTCCCGCAAAATTTCTTTAATGTTTGATCTAAGTAATGAATCTGTTTTGTGATCAACACACGAACAACACACTCAGTGCAAAGGATATCAACAACACAAAGCAATGCTCAAAACAACAACACAAAGCTAAGCTAAAATCAACAAAAATCATGCCTAACAAATAAGATCGGAAAAAAGGTCAGATATCGCAAATTTATTTTATGTCAGCTACGAGGCGGACACACATCCATACATACAAATGAAAAACGGTAAAAATAGTGGAAGTTTCATTCATGCATTCGTCTCAAGATCTAGCTGCCACTCTCAAACAATTTTGATGCGCTCGTGGGAGAGTGAAAAAATGTCATTCACGGTGATGCTTTCGATAGGTCTTAAACTCGGGCGCTTATAATTAACATTAACAGTGCTCTGTTAAGTTCATGAAACCTCTTTACAATATATGCTCTTTGCACGGTGCTCACATTAACAGTGCTCTGTTAAGTTCATGAAACCTCTTTACAATATATGCTCTTTGCTGTAAGCTACAACATTTGCTTTGCTAGGTTTGTAGATAAGCTGATAGTTATACTCCTCTAGGATAGCCTTCCATCGTTTCATTTTACTGTTCGCATTTTTTGTTCTTAGAGCGTAAGTAAGTGGTTGATGGTCCGTAAATATTTTTACTTTCCTTGAACCATAGAGATAACTTCTTAGAGAATTTAATGCCCAAATGATTGCTAACATTTCTTTTTCATTCGTGGCATAATTCTCTTCTGTTTTTGATAATGATCTAGAAATGAAGGTTATTGGTTTGTCATTTTGAGATAATACCGCCTCTATCGCGAAATCGGAGGCATCAGTGGTTAACTCAAATTCATTGTTAAAATTGGGGTGAGAAAGAATTACTTCTTTTGAAGTTAGAGAATTTTTTATTTTATTAAATGAGTCAATGGCGTCTTCGTCGAAAGTTATTGTTTTATTTTTCGAGGCATGTTTGGACACGGGTCCATCTTCCCCTCGTAGAAGATTTGTTAGGGGCTTTGCAATCTTTGCATAGTCTCTAATAAATCGTCTATAGTATCCGGACATACCAAGAAACGACCGAAGTTCTTTTAGTGTTTTTGGTATCGGCATTTTCGCTATTGCTTTTACTTTCCTTCCATTAGTCTTTTTTCCATTTATTCCAACTACGTAACCTAAGAACTCTACCTCTTTTTTTAAAAACTCGCATTTATCTAGCTGTACTTTCATGTTTCCAGCTTCCAATGTCTTTAATACAATTTCTAAATTTTTGAAATGAATGCTCATCTAAATTTTTTCAATAGATTATGATGTCATCGACGTAAACGTATCATTTATTTCCAATGTGTTGACGAAGGATGTCGTCCAAAGTTCTTTGGAGGATAGCCGGGGCATTTTTAAGTCCAAATGGAAGTCTTTGGAATTCGTATTTTCCATTATTTATGGAAAATGCCGTTTTTTTCTATATTAGATACCTTAAGAGGTATCTGATGAAATCCACTCTTTAAGTCGATGATTGAGAAAATTGATTTCTGCCGAGGTTGGTGAGAACTTCCTATATCTCCGGAATTGGGTATCTATCCGGAATGGTCACCTCATGAAGCTTGCGGTAATCTATAACCATACTATACTTCTTTCGCCCGATGAATCCATTTTTTTTTTGGGACGATCCATACGGGAGCGTTATAGGGAAATCTCGATGGTCTTATTATGCCATTGGCTAAAAGTTCTTTGACTTGCCTTTCGACTTCTTCTTTTAAAGCCATTGGATACGGATAACTTTTGGAATAAATTGAAGTGTCGTTTGTAGTTCGTATTTCTCCTTTAAGATTGGTTGAATATGTAAGTTTTTCATTAGGCTCGCAAAGTAGATTAGGACATTCTTCAATTAATTTCTTAAATCTTTCTGTTTGTTATTCAGTCAAATGTGACGTACGTATGGTAAGGTTATTAACGTCCTGTGCTATGTTTTGCTTTAATGGAATAATTAGGTCGGATAATATTGTCATAAAATTTCTATCTGTGTGAATTATGGCACCTAATTGTTTCAAAGTATCATTACCTATAATTCCGTGGAATGATTTTAATCCAGGTAATATAAAGAATTTAAATTCTGGTGTTTGTGGTCCAAAAACTTTTAAAAATGTATGATGGGAACTTTCGATATTTCCTGCAACAGAGTTAACGGAAAATAACTCGTCATTGGGTATAGGATACTGAATTCTTGTGGATTGAATGTAGTTCTTATTAGAACCGGTGTCTATTAAAAATTTGAGTACATCTCCACACCCGGTAATAAATTCAAAGTAGGACAGTGAAGACGGTTTTATCCTAAAAAATGGATACTATCGGTTTGTTGAGAGTTGTTCTGAACGTTATCATTAGTCTCGATTGGGTTGACATTAGTAACTTGGAATGGGTTTGTTTTTTGTAAGTCTAAAGGATTTCCTTCAGTGGTTTCCCATTGTTCTATTTGCGAGGCGAATATGTCGTCGGGGTTGTAAGGATTGTTGGGTGATGGAAAAATGTCTTGGAATTGCTTTCTTGATCAGCAAAATGTGTGTCAGGATTGTAAGGGAAATATGGAGATAAAGGAGCATTCTGAAAGTTCACCTCTTGGTGAACAAAGTATGTGTTGGGATCGTAACATGGATATTGGTAGTTGATTTCAGGATAGATTGGGTTATAAGTATTCGTAAAGAAGGTTTTTTGTATCTCATTAGGAACGCAATGTTGTTGAGTCATAGGTCGCTTTTGGGTGAAATTCTTATTTTGACAATTTGGTTTGTTTTGAAAGTTTGGCCTTTTTTGAAGGTTTGGCCTATTCTGATAATTAACTTGACGTGAGTGAACTGATGGGTCGACCTCCATAGGTTGGGGTGGTTTTGGAGGAAGTTTGGTCTGTTGTTAAATCCGTTTTGATTTGGTCTGTAAACATTACTTGTAAATGGGTTTGTATGTCTATTTTGTAAAAAAGGGTTTGTGTTCTGTGGGAAACTATTCGTATTTCTGAAAAAAGGATTATTTTGGTTATTTCTAATAAAGGGATTATTATTTTGTGTTGGCCAGTGAGCTAATTCTGGGTAAAAGTTCGTTTTCTGTGGGGGAAAATTAAATTTTTCCGGTCTTGGCAGTCTGGGTTGTTTTGGGCATAGTTCATTCTGAACAGCATATCGTGTAATTTTTGACATAAATTTAGTGCTTGTGGCAATGAAGTAGGTTCTCGTATACTTAACAAGCGTGGTAAGTCCGCGTATGAACGTATCTAAAGCTTTCTCTCTGTACGAATTGGTCATTGCTCGCAGTGATTCTTCAGGCAAATAATTAGAATCAGACAGGCAATCTTATCTAAGATTAAAGACAAATGCTGATAGACTTTCTGATAGAATTCATGTATTGTGGAGTTTCTCTGAGTTAGTGGGTCAATTGGTACTCTAAAGTTCCAATATCTCTTCTGTCGGAGTAGTGCATCATAAGGCACTTTTTTATTTTACCCCATTCTAAGGGAGTCTTATATGATTCCAGTGCTGTATCAGCTTCTCCAACAATTTTGTGTCTAGCCATATGTAAAATTGCATAATTTTTGGGGGTTCCTTTAATGTGGTAATAAACCGTGAATATGCTGTCAACAATTTTACGCTATGAATTAAATTCTACTGGAACTCCGGAGAATTCCCTGAGATATTTAATTATGTCCGGAATCTTGTCTAGTTCGTTTGCGTTCGTTGAGTTTACTTGAATTGTGTAATCTGAATCGGATTCGGTATCTGTTTCTAAAAATGGATTATTAATATTTCTAATAGTGGAAGTAACCAACTCGGTTATCTCCCTGGCTAAATTTCCGTTCATTGTTTGGGCTCGGACTGTACCAGAGGCAGTAGGTCCAGTGCTAACGCATAGCTTTGCTAATTTCTCAACTTGATTGTCTGGCATTTTTCTTTATTTATGGCAACAAAGAGAAAATAAACTTTCAATTTTTCTTATGAATTTACTTGTTCTTTTTACCGCAAAAAAATTTTTTATAAATTTCACTGAAAATTATTATTTTTAGTTATTTTTCTCTTATAAAATTCTTGATTATTATTTCACTTTAATTTCATTCTTAGATTTCTAAAATATTTCTCTTTTTATTTTTCGTTATAATTTTTTCTTAAACGTTTTCGTTTCGTAATTTCTTGATAATATTTCACTTTAAATAATTTTTTTCTTTAACAATTTCTTCTTAAACTTTTTCGATCCTTAATTTTTCTTTAAAATTCTTGATATTAACTTTTTCACAAAAATATATCTTAGATGTTAACTTACAATAAACATTCCAACGATGTCAATTAGATTTTCGAGAATCTCGAGCTTTCTCCTTTTCCTTTTGTGCTGGGGAGCCGTTTGATCACTTTATCCTTGATGAATTCGTTGAAATTTCCTCAATCTGATGCTTAAAAGATTTTTGCGTCTAAAGCCATCCAGTTAAGTTGTCCCCAAAGATTTGTTCAAAAGACTTTATTCATCTGGAACTATTCACTTCAGGAACTATTAGTTCATTTTTTATTTATTAGTTTTTATTTTTAAAAAAACAACATCGGAGCAAGTCCCGATGTTCTACTTTATTGTTCACTGTTTTACTTAGAACTAACTTAACAAATTTTATATCTTAATTAAAGACCGGTAGTTCTTGTTGTTTTTTTTTATGCTGCTATCTGTTGTTGTTTTTGTTTGTTCCCGAGTACGTTGGCTTATCTCTTGTAGACGCATTGTCAGCATATTCTTCCACTTAGTTCACTTTTATAGTAGGATTTCTCTTTCTCTTTAAAATAGGCCTCAGTTTCAGCGATTACTTCATCATTGGACTTGAATTTCTTTCCAGAAAGCATTCTCTTGAGATCTGAAAACTTCGCTGGGGGCTAAATCTGGAGAATACGGTGGGTGGGTAGGCAATTCAAAGCCCAATTCGTTCAATTTTGCCATCGTTTTCATCGATTTGTGACACGGTGCATTATCTTGGTGGAACAACACGTTTTTCTTTTGCAAATGTGTTCGTTTCTTTCTGATTTCAGCCTTCAATCGATTCCAAAGTGCACAGTAATAGTCGCTGTTGATGGTGGTTCTTTTTTGGATACAGTCGATGAATATTATTTCTTTCGCATCCCAAAATACAGACGCCATTACCTTACAGGCCGACTGTTGGGTCTTTGCTCGCTTTGGATTCGGTTCGTCGACTGCTGTCCACTCAGCTGAGTTTTGGATTCTGGTGTGTAATAATGAAGCCATGTTTCATTTATTGTCATATATCGACGATAGAATTCGATTTTATTGTGGTTTAACAACACCAAACACTCCTCTGAAGCATAAATGCGTTGTTGTTTTTGGTCGACTGTGAGCTCAAGCGGCACCCACTTTGCACAGAGCCTTTGCATACCCAAATGTTTGTGTAAAATGGTAAAAACTCTACCATCTGATGTCTTTACAAGGTCAGCTAGCTCGTGCACCTTAAATTTGCGATCGTTCATAACCAATTTGTGGATTTTTTTTTATGTTTTCTGGAATCATTTCTGCTGGTACGAACACGTTTAAATTCAGCAATCCATTTTTCTACCATTTGTCTCGATGGAGCAGAGTCCGAATAATGTTTCTCAAGCCATTGTTTGCTTTTCACTGTATTTTTCTTTCATCAAAAAGTAATGCTTTATCAAAACTCAAAATTCACTTTTTTCCATTTTTTTTTCCTATAACAAAAGTTGCACACAAAATGCTATAACTCACGAGTTAATAGTCAGATTGTTGTCAAATTTATTAACGTATCGTCTTGAAGGTTAGTACGAGTACTAAATAAAAATCATATGGAAAAAAATTTAGTAACTCCATATAACTATGTGTTATTCTATGAACTTTTTGAACGGACTGTTATGTATCAAATAAATTCGCATTTTAGCCAAAAAAACAAACGCACAGACATGAAAATAAGTTAATATTGTGTTGTCGTCCAGTTCTGAGCTACATTTTAAGTTTCAAAACTCTAGCTCATCGGGAAATTGGTTCAAAATGGATTCCAAGATTTGTACGGGACAGACAAATAAAGTAAAGCTAATAAAAAACCTTTTAAAATATAACAAACTTCAAATTTATTCAAATTTCATAAAAAAAAAAAACAAAAACACAGTCTCTTTGGTTCATATAATATACGAGAAAGACAATTTAATTTTTGTTAAATATAATGTATTGTATCGACGCAACTCGAGGCTCTAGTGTATATTGCTTCGTTCATCCTGCGGAAATTGGACAAGACCATTCCTTTAAATCAAAACTTTTTTAAGAGTCACTCCTTTTTTTGCAGGTAAATTTGTGTTGCGCCAGTTTCTTTTTAGACATCAGCCCAGAAAAAAAGAAAGCAGAGGGAAATTAGTCATTTGTGGAATTTAAAAGGCATTGAGCACCAATTGAGTGTACAATTTAATTATTTCAACAATTTTATTTCTATCAAAATAAAAAAAACTAGTAAGAAATAATCTTCGACTGGGCCGAAGTTAAAATACCACCACAGCCAAACCAAAGTATATTCAAAGTCTTAAGCAGTCAATAAAATGTTTATTTGTAAAAACATTTTCATCATAGTTTTAACAGAAAAGTTTTGTTTTTGTTTTTTGATAAATACACTGTGTAGGAGATGGGTGTGGTTTTCACTCGATTTGGTTGAATTTCATGCACAGAGGATATGATGTATATCAAAGTTCATTTGCATAATTTCAAGTCTATATATTCATTTTTGTGGAATTTAAAGCGATTTTACCTTTTTGATAAAGTCGCTTTGTATGGGAGGTAGGCGTGGTTTTCATCCGATTTGGTTGAATTTCATAGCTTGAAAATTACGGCTGTAAGCGTGATCACAGACAGACAGACGGACATGGCTTAATCGACTCGGGTGGTGGAGCTGATCAAGAATATATGTGGGATTGATGCTCTAGAAAATCCCCCTAAGTCCGTCACAGCATCAATCACATTACACAAGATCACTTTGACAAACTACCGTTCACTAAACTAAAAATTTGCAAAAAGACTAAAACGAGACTAGCGAGACAGTTAGTTTTGGAGTCGGTCGATAGAAGT
Source organism: Pherbina coryleti (assembly GCA_943735915.1). Taxonomy (NCBI): domain Eukaryota; kingdom Metazoa; phylum Arthropoda; class Insecta; order Diptera; family Sciomyzidae; genus Pherbina; species Pherbina coryleti. The sequence goes on from OX030951.1 coordinate 102,271,009, forward strand.
CACGCAATACGCAACGAACAGAACGCAAAACGAAACGTATCATATTAATTAGTATTCTTAATTATTCTTTTAATAATTTTATTTCTAAACCTCATAATTGTTTCATAATTTTTATTTTTATTCTAAAAACAAAAAAACAAAACACAATTATAAATAATTATTTCTTTTTATAAAACACAATAAATTAAAACACAATTCTAAATAATTAATAAAACTTTGAATTAAATTAAACGGAACGCGTATAATTTCTTAAAGTTTAAAGAAGTATACCCCACATGGTGTCAGAAGTGATTCAATTCCCCTCATACCGCAACCGTATAATATTAAAAAAAAGTGTGTAGTAACAAAAGTGCATAGTAACAAAAGTGCAAGTGAAGTTAAGTGTGTGCTAAGGCGAATAGCAAATAAAAAATTACACGTTGTAAAACATTTTTGAAACCAACAAAAAGACTTATGAAACGAAGCCACTACTTCAAGGATTTTAACGAGTGATACAAAGAAGAAAAAAAAAGCAGCTAAACGATAAGCATAACATATATTTTTTTTTGTTCTTCGTGTTGCACAAAATGTTACCATCAAATGAATTTTGAAAGTTTGTCAACGAGACAACTGCAGGCTTTATTAAAAGATCGTGGTCTTTCATACAGCTGTAGACTCAAAAAAGATTTAGTGGAAAGATTGAAACTAGCTTTGATGACAGATTTAGAAAAAACTTTAAAAGACGTTGAAGTTGACGAAAGCCTAGACAGTGAAGACGAAAAAAGTTCTACACTGAAAGACACTGAAAGCGTAATCGGGGAGGTTAGTAACGGAATCGAATATTTCGAGTGTAAAGAAATAAAAAACGCTTGCTCAAATACAGTAAACGACAACAAAACCTTGGGTGACAGTAACCTTGAAAAACAAGTTAAAAACACGCTAAAAATGTCGCAAAATAGTTTTTTATTTAAAGACGTAGACGACTCATTAGAAAGTTTTAATGGTGAAAGTGCAAAAGATATAAGCAATTGGCTCAAGGAGTTGAGGACATTTCATCGGTTTGCGGGTGGAATGATATACAGTGTTATTTATACGCGAGAAAACTGCTAAAAGGTGCAGCGAAATTAGCTGTCGAATCCGAAAAAAATATTCATAATTGGAAAAATTTAAAATCCCATCTAGAAAACGAATTCGGTACAACTACTTCCAGTTTAATGATTCATCGCCAGTTGGAGTCACGCCGCAAAAATATCAACGAATGATATTTGGAATATGTGTTCCAAATGAAACTGATCGCAAATAGAGGAAATGTAGACAATGAATCATTACTCTCATATATAGTGCCCGGTATAAACGATAGTGTAGAAAATAAAACTATTTTATATGAAGCAAACACTTTCGAGGATTTGAAAAACAAATTTAAAGTTTATGAGGAAATGAAACGTTAGAAATTTAAATTCAAACATGATGACAACGGACAAAAATCAAGCTCTACGTCACAGTTTTATAAAAATGAAAGTCGCGCTCAAAAACCAATTTATCCACTGCATGATATGCAAACTCCAAAGCGTTGTGTTACTTGTGGAGCTAAGGGGCATACTTCGTTCAGTTGCCCTCATAAAGCGAAAGGTCCGCGATGCTTTAATTGTAACGATTTTGGCCATTTGTCAAGAAATTGTTCGGCAAAAAATTCAATTTCAGATCCGTCAAGGGTAAATAGAGTATCTTCTCCTATCGCACATATAAACATTAAAATAGATGATACTTATTTTGACTGATTGTTTGATACAGGAATAGTAGGGCGGGTCCATTTAAAAATCGCTCAATGCTCTGTGAAAATCGTATTCTAGGGATCAAAATAAGAAACTTCGCCGCAGGAACCATACCTCTAAAACGAATTCTGATGTTCCCCAATTTGGGTCGAACTTTTGGGTAGGGGCAAATTTTAAAAAAATTCCACTTTGACCCATTTAGAGTGCTCCAATCGAGTCCAAATGTATGACCGACCCCCACTAACTTTGGAGGCCCGACCCACCCATGCCAGTGGCACACCCCCTGGAACCCCCCTGTGGGGTTCCCCATACAAACATTTCAAAAAACCACCATTTTTGGCCTTTACATGAAAAAATCAGCGAAATGGCTATGTTTTTTCTTTATTTTTATTTATTTATCTATAATAATATTTATTATTTATTTATAATAATATCTATTTTATCTCTTTTGAAATTTATTTAGTCAGAACATATGTAAATGAAAAAATTAATTTAAGTTAGTTATAGAAAAGAAACTAAAAAAATTATTGTTTGAAGTCTTTTTTACTTTCAAGTCTGGGCAATTTCGCACGGCTCTCTAATGGCTGAATTACAATACTGCGTTAGGTCGGTCGGCCTTTGACAGCTAGACTAGAAACAATGGGTTATTACGAAGCAACACAAAATATTACTTCATGCATTGCGTCGACCTCATCCCGTAAAAATGAATTTGAGGGGATGACGTACGATCAACGCTATGAGTAGAGACATGCTCTACTAGCTCGTGCTTTTGACATTCCACATTAACGCTGGGTTGCATTTTCGTTGAGAAAAGCTAAAATGTGGGTATTTTTGGATTCCGATGGAAAACTAAGATTTTCATAGGATTATCGTGGGAATTTATATTTTGATGCGAGTTTTTTTTAAATTGATAAAATTTTTTAAATGAACATGCTGCTTAAGTAGTATAATAATGATTTTGATGAATTTAGTATGATATTAATATTATTCAATTGTATATCCTATTAAAATTTATGCATTTTTTAGTATATTATAAATAATATGATAAGGGTATTCATGCAAAATGGCAAACTTATATATTGGGCAATTAGATATTTTAAAGAGGTTGGTTGAGGACGAATACCCTTATATCATTGTTTGAATAATATAACACACAAAGGAATGTTGTATTTTTACTTTGAAAAAATAATAGTACATGCAAATTTATTGCTGCTAGCAGGATTTGCAATTGTCCACAAAATGTCAAATGATTAATATAAAAGCATAATAAGAATGAAATGATAAATATTAGACATGTGCATGAATGTGTTTGAAAAAAATGTTCAACTGTGAACACTTGTGCAGATAATTTTGTTTTTGTAAAGTTGTACCCAAGTACTCACTAATTACAAGTGATTCAGCGAGCATTGTACAAGGGGGCGTGGCAGCTCGAATCTGCAATATCGAATAACTTTATATAGGTCTCACAATATTGGAATAAGGTGTTCGGCCTCGATTTACATGTGCCGTTCAACTGGTAAAATTTTATGGGCGTTGGGAAAAGGGCGTGGCACTTTTTCGGCTGCCCAAATTGTGGGTATAACTTTCGGACTATTAGTCACACATCAATGAAACTCGGTAAGAATGTACTATTTAGTCTTGTCCTTTGACTGGAAAAATTGAGTGAGCATTGGACAAGGGGGCATGGCACCGCCCATATAAGTCAAACATATGGTATCAAATAGCTTTGGAGTTAAATGCCGCATAATAATGAAACTTGGTAATGTCCATCTACTAGAAAACCGAGACGGGCATTGGTCAAGGGGTTGTGGCTCCGCCCATACATGCCAAAGTTTTGATATCGAATAGCTATGGAAATTAAAGTCGCATAACATTAAAACTCACAATGGAGTTCCACTTGGTGATATCCTTCTACGCCTATGGTAGGCATATTGTAGTTTTAGACGATTTTGTAAAAAAATTTGTACTACAGCACCAACTGGTGTCCAAGTTGGATCAAAGAAGATAGCGCCAAAATACTCACCGTACCTCAAAACCACAATTTTCAATCTAACCGCATAAAGAATTGTACTACAGCGCCCTCTGGTGTTCAATATGGGTCAAAAAAGATAGCAGCAAAGCACTCAGCGTACATGAAAACCACTATATACCGATTTTCTTAAAATTTGTACTTAAGCGCCCTCTGGTGTTCAAGGTGGATAAAATTGATTGAAATTGTCCCAAAACACGCACCGTACCAAAAAACTTCTATACACAAATTTACATGAATATTTCCATACATATTTCCAACTTGCTTTCGTTGACAAAATTTCCTACATTTTGCTCTCAAAATTTGCAAAAATCTCGGCAAAAATTAACAGTAATAATAATAATAAATAGCAGTAATTTTGACAAAAACAAGAAAAATAATGAAATCAAGCAATCACATTTTATAAAAAAAAAAACAATATACATATATATATACATATGTATATATATATATACTAGCCTTTTCCAGGCGCGCGTTGCTGCACCCTGCAACTATATGGGAACATAATAGGTGTATTCAAAACTTTTCTTAGACTCATAGTTTGACACCACTGTCATTTTCCACTGCCCGTTACAGTTTCCCAGTAGCAGGAGATCACCAAATAGTAACTCCATTTTGAGTTTGTATGTAAATACTGCTACTTTTACTTTCAAAGCTATTCAATAATAAAAATTTTAATTGTATGGGCGGAGCCACACCCACTATATAATGCCCATTGATTTGTGGGCGGTAAAAGGGGTTGTGACAGAAATTTAAACCATCTCGTACTTGAAAAACATGTACTGCCAAAATTTCAGCTCTATCGGCTCAGTAAATTTGAAGTTTCCAGCCATCACACAGACAGCGTTTTGCTTTTTGTATTTATATTTTGGATAAAGATTATTGGCTATAACTTTTGATTGGTAAGAGATACTGATATAATTTTTTCTAAAAAATTAATTTTTTAGCTTGTATATTTTTTCAAAAATATAAAAACATAATATTGGAAAAATAAATTTTGTTCGAAAAAATCAAGGGGTAGGCTTTGTTTTTTTAATCACAAAAAGGGTTTTTAATTTTTGCGCAGAATTGAAATAACTTTTGCTTATAAATGTTATAGCTTTTAAATAGATAGCTTAAATAGCTTTTAAATAGATTTAAATAATAGTTGAAAATTTGCGAATTTGAATTTACAACAAAAACAAATTTTGAGCCTTTTTTTGAGGAAAACTCCAAAATTTCAGACCTTGTTTGAAAAAAATATTTAAAATATATATACTCAACTAACGGTATTTTTGCAATAAGATTTTTATAGTACTTTGATGAAGCTTTAAGACAAAAAAAAATTTGGCAAAATGTATAAAAAAGCAGTGGAGATATTTGAATCGAAAGTCACAAAATTAAATTTCTGATTCTGGTTTTCTCATTTTTTAGCACGATGTTGCATTAAATATATCGTTGTAGTAAAATTTTTCATAATTTTCAAGATATATTCATGTTTTTGATGTCAAAATAACGGAAATTTTATAATTTTACTAAATTTAAGAAATATTTTTTATTTGCATATGTAACAACTAAAAATATGCGATTTTGTAAAAAATTTGTACTACAGCACCATCTGGTGTCCAAGATGGTTCAAAGAAGATACTGTCGAAAAACTCATCGTACCTGAGAACTACTATATACTAATTTTTATTCTAATCGCATGAGTGGTTTGAGAGTTTTAGGTGGTTTTGCAAAAAATCTTTACTACAGCGCGCTCTGGTGTTCAAGGTGGATAAAAATTGATAGCCTACAAACACGCACCGTACCAAAAAACTTTAATACACAAATGTTCATGCTAATCGGATGAGTAGCTTAGGAGTCTATTGCATAGTTACTTACGACATTTAGTTCCAAAGCAATTCGATATCATAAATTTGGCCTGTGTGACCAAATTCCGCCTTGTCTAATGTTCGCTCAAATATAAAGTAACTACCTCTTGGGCCCATAGCATCTACATATCAAGTTTTACTATCAAAACATGTACAACTTAGGAATAATAATGATTTATAAAAAGTGGGCGTATATATAGTTAGACAACGCCCAGTTTTAGTATAGTTGCCGACAGTAACCATACGAACTTATTTACCAAATTTTAGTCTAATACGACCAAACCCGTCTTAAATATAGCATTTTTATTGATTTGTAGGCGGTAAAAGGGGGTATGGAAAAAAAGGGGTATGGAAAATATTTGCAATGCCTATATTTTTCGCGCAAATGCAAACTTAAGTGAGACTTGCCAAATTATTCCAATATTCCATTTATTTCCGATTTCCCTTGCAAATATTTCCCCATATACACCATATGTGCGCATCTGTATTTTTCCACACCTGCATTTTGTAAAGGTTCACTAAAATGCTTATAATTCATGAACCAATACACATACAAAGACCGTTTGTACGAAAAAACCTTCGTATTGACGTCACCTTTCATGGGAAATTTCCAGAAACAAAATCGGTTCACGCATTACAGAGAACATCAATTTCATACACAATGCAACTTATTTTTATATATATAGATATAGATATCAAAACAGTGGGCGCAAAAGTGGGCGTGGTCAATTTTTCTTTCAATAAACACTTAAATTGGATTACTACGAACATTTGAAAAAAAATTATCCAAATCGGTCCAGCCGTTTTCCGATTTAAGATAAATCGAAAAATATGGGCGCAAAACTGGGAGTGGTCAATTTTTCTTTCCGACAAAACTTAAATTGGATTACTGCGAACATTTGAAAAAAAATTATCCAAATCCAGCCGTTTTCCGATTTTAGATAAATCAAAAAAGGTGGGCGCAAAAGTGGGCGTGGTCATTTTTTCTTTCCTCAAAAACCTAACTTGGACTAAAACGAACATTTAAAAAAAAAAATTATCCAAATCGGTCCAGCCGTTCTGAAGTGATGCGATTTCAACCAAACGTACACTTCTTTTTATATATATAGATATAAATATCGATTAATTACAAAAAAAATGTTTGCCATAAAAATTGAAATGTGTTTCCAGAAATTCAATTTTAAATTTTAATTTAATTTCACATTTTATCATTAAATTGGAAAGCGTTAATTTATTTTGAAGCTTCTAGTCCGAATTTTCACATTAATATGTGACATTTCATTATTTCGCAGATTATATTACACTTAATAAAAAGATCTTAGCTTTCTAAAGTAGGTTTTATGGTTCTTAATGATTTTATGACAATATATTTTAATTTTTCATTGCTAAAACAGACGCACGATCTGTCAACGCAACATTGAGTTTTGCAAAGTTTGAGGTCGTCCGTTTTGACAGCTTATATCGTAAAGTTTTTACAACGGAGACCAACGTACGGTCAGCGCACGACCGACCTAACGCAGTATTGTAATTCAGCTATAATGTCGTCGCCATAACAGCCTCTACATTTTCCGGTATAACCCGTTTGGAAACGCTAGCTAGCAATTGTACATGTCGTTCCGTTCCTTGTATGTGTGATGGAATTTTTGGATCATTAAACGGTGGATCATCTTGATTTAAATATTCTTTCAATGTATCGTATGGAATGCTTCGCGGGAGTGGTGGTTCAAATACGTTATTTATGTCATTCATATTGATCATTTCCGTGTAACTTGTGCAATTAAACTTTATATCTGGTTTTTTATAAGCTCTAAGTTGCGTTGGGTCGTCAACATCTGTTCGATAGCGTAGAATTATGTTGATAGCACAGTCGCGCTTTTCTTTGCTATCATCAAACAACATTGATAACAAGATATTTTCCGAATGCGCATAATATGAATTATCTGTAATTACTTGATTGACAATTTTGCGTAAACGAGGTTCTAGAAATCGTGACCAACTAATGAAGTTGAAAAATAATGCACTGCCGTACACGACAGAGCTGTAATACTTGATATTGAAATTCATTGGCACATAACATTTAATTATAAATTCAACCAGAATTCTTAAATTTGCATCTGGATTTTCCGTTGTCACATATAATCGTAATAATCTAGCGGCCTTGGTGAGCCACCGAGAATGTACAATTTTCTCTGGTTTGATGTTAGCCAGATCCACTGAAACCACGCCGCTAGAAATTGCATGGGCCATGTCGTATAACATAAGTACTTCAAATCGGTGGAAAATTCAATTTTTTTCTGGAGCGGGGGCATATTTTGCAACTCAATTTTCTGGAAGCCGTCCACCACCTGAAAATATATAATAATAAAATAATTAAAAATGGTTGAAAATTGTAATAAATGAGTGATAGCAATAACTTACCGGAAGAGTTTCACAAGTTTCGATTTGACGGCTCAGTTTTCCGGTTGCCGATATTGGTCCAGTGCTGGTTGATTTATCCAAAGCTTCAAACAAATGCCGAAACGGAAGTTCGTTGAAGTGTAGAAGGCAAACGAACTAATGCAATGGTCTTTTTAACAGCAATTCGAATCGTCGTATAATTCCACCGTGTGGGCCAGTGTTTGTTGGCTCACCGTCAGTGCATATTCCAATTAATGCATCCAGTGATATATTCTTATCGTTGAAAAAATCATTTAATTTGGTTGTTTTGTATTCAGCGGTTTCATGTTCCAGTCTTACGTAACCAATCAATTCAGAATTGGGTTCTCTCAAAATAACAAGAGGAGGTTCTTTTACCATCCTAGTATGATACTTCTCATCAACTTTAGCTGTCGTTAAAGTATCATCTTTTCTGCCATCGAATGAAAACGCTAACAAATTGGTATGATCTAACCGTTTGCGAACCACTTCTTGTCTGCATTTCTCTTTTTCTCTGCGAACTTTCGATTTATCCATGATGAGAGGTTTGCCATGCTTATCTTTCATTTTAAAATCTTGGAAAAGAGCGGTTCCCAATGCCGATGCTACTCTATCAGGCACACCAAATCTGTCACATACCAAGGCAAAGTTTAACCAATCGTATCTCTCTGCGTATTGTGAACTTGTGCTTCTATCCATATCTTCTTGAACCGGTGGCGGTGCGTATGTTGAATCATCGGGATCTTGGTATGTTGGCATTGATGACATAGACGTTGCTCCTTGCTCTTCAGTTTCCATCACAACTGCATCCATTGTTAGTCTTCTCTGATTATGTTGATCGTGCATGAACTCTTTGAGGCGTTCGGGAACCCAGCCGCATGCACATGGAGCTGCCTTCAAATCGCATTAACATGTTCCAATGTAAAAAATTGTTTCCAGAGATTTTACATACTCTGTAAATTGTTGGGTTTTGTTTCTTCTCTTGATTTGCCCTTGATACTTGTCAATCAATTTATTCAATCTATTAAATACACTTTTTTTCAGCATTATTTCCATACCAAGTTTTTCCCAAATTCCATTCAACTTATCTTGTACTTGAATAGTGAATGATTTATGGGAAAACTTTTTTTGTTCTGTTTTAGCACATTCGCTTAAGTAAAAATAATATCTCAAGATATCCAGATGGGTTGGTAAATTAAGATCAGTCAGATCAGTAGACACACCAAAAACAGTAACATCGTGCTTGGGTATATGACTCATTGGGTTTTCGATAGTTGTTGATGTTGTTGTTGCTTCATCTTGCGGTGTAGAGGATGGTGGATTCATTGTAAACTTTTTGATTTGGAATGGTCAACTTCACTTTGAGTTCTTCACAACGACTTAATGCATTCACAAAAACTGTTGCGTTAATTATGGTCTACGAGACGAGGTAATAAGAATGAAATGGTAATTTCAATTCTACCTGCTGTGTCTTGTGGTGGCTTAAAAACGCACACAAGCAATTTTAGGATCTGCAATTGTGTCACAGTGATACCTTAATTTTTTAAAAGGGTTGCGGTGCATTCCAGTGATACCTTAATTGTTAAAATGGTTGCATAAAACGCGCATTTCTTAAGAAGGTGCCATAAAAGACCCACAAAAAGGGTTGTAAAAACAACCTTAATTTCTTAACAACCTTCAACTGGTGATTTTTTTTAAATGTTTGTATGGGGAACCCCACAGGGGGTTCCAGGGGGTGTGCCACTGGCATGGGTGGGCCGGGCCTCCAAAGTTAGTGGGGGTCGGTCATACATTTGGATTCGATTGGAGCACTCTAAATGGGTCAAAGTGGGATTTTTCAAAATTTGCCCTTACCCAAAAGTTCGACCCAAATTGGGGGACATCAGAATTCGTTTTAGAGGTATGATTCCTTCGGCAAAGTTTCTTATTTTGATCCCTAGAATACGATTTTCACAGAGCAATGGGTGATTTTTTGCCTCCCTACAAATCGACCCGGCCTAAGGAATAGGGTATGCAAAACCGGTTCGAATTATTCGGCGTTTCGGTTTTTTTTTTATTATTCGAACCGGTTTTTTTAAAAATCGGTATTTTCGAATAATTCGAAAACCGGTTTTTTTGGTTCGAATTATTCGACTGCTCGAATAGTTAAGAAATATATAAATCTCAATTTAAAATTGAAAATTTCTTCAAACCACTTCTTTTATTTCATTTGAGCGACCCTTTTTTTTCTACTTACGTTTTTACATTTTACTAACTTTTCCAACATTTCTTATCTCTGGATTCTATTTAATTTTGTTTTATTTGAGCTCATTTAAACATAAGCTTTGGTCATTTCTTTTTGCTTTCTTTTGTTAAAACACCATTTACAAGCGGCTGGCGAATTTAAGTTAAACATGATTTTTAGTTTATAATGAATTCTTTTTTTAAAAAATATATTGAAATATCATTCTTAGGACTAAAATGCCTCTCTAAAATGAACCCCTTTTTTGTTCGGAAATGAGTTAAAAAATAAACATTAATTTTACTTTTTTGTTTGGAAATTACTTAAAAAATAACTATAGAAACGTTATTTTTCGGCACTCGGAAATGAACCCTTTGTGAATCAATGAAGCCGTACTGAACTGCTTTTAGAAAACAAACCTTTTTTTGTTCAGAAATGAGTTAAAAAAATTAACATTTCGGAATTATAAATTTTATTTGTATAAAAAGAAATTATTATGATTGAACTCATTTAAGAATGCAAAAAAAGAAACATTTATTATTATTCATTTCTGAACTCATTTATGAACAAAAATGGTTCATTTTCGAGGCATTTTTACCTACTAAAAATGATAAAAAAATTAGTCTTTTTCGACTATAAATAAGTTTTTTATGAATTTCGAAAAAAAAGTTCAGTTTTATTTATGAGAAAAATTTTCACGAACTTAATCTTCTATAGCAAGTACTTTTAAGCAACAAAATAAAAAATTAAAAATTATAAAAAAAATTCTGCCCAAACACTTTCGCAAAACCGGTTTTCTCGGTTTTTTTCTGGTCGAATAATTCGAAAACCAGTTTTGTAAAAATTGTGCTATTCGAAACCGGTGTTTTTAAAATGTCGAATAGTTGCATACCCTATACAGGGAGCCAATTATTCCTGATAAAGTATTCGGTGTTTTTAAAATTGAATAAAAAACTTGATAGAATGGGTATTTTGTTATCAGGTATTGGACAAATAGTGTATACATCAATCGGTGGGTTTAAAATAACTGTTTTTATTGATGGAATACCTTACGAACTAACTTTCGATGTTGTTAAAGATGAGTGGATGTCTGAAGACATCATAATCGGTACGGAAATTTTAAAATACGCTAATATGGAAACAAAAAACGGAAACGTGAACTTTCGACACAAAGAAAAGTATGAGTGTAATGATAAAAATATAAATAAACGAAAATGACATAAATAAAATCGATACGGAGAAACTAATCGCGGAAAGTGAACACGTTTTAATAATAGATACGGTAAAGAACACTAAAATAAATGAAGCTATAGCTACTTACATTGATTCATATAAACCTCAAAAACCAAAACAATCGTGTGTTGTAATGCAGATCGTACTTGAAGACGAAAAGCCAGTATTTCATCGTCCCAGAAGGCTAGCGCCAAAAGAAAAATATATTGTATCCAATCAAATATCCGAGTGGCTTAAAGAAGGTATAATTGTACCAAGTTATTCTAATTTCTCTAATCCGGTTGTTCTCGCGAAGAACAAAGACGGTAATTATAGACTCTGCATAGACTACCGAAAACTGAATGCAAAAATTGTCAAAGATCGATATTCGTTACCAATTATCGAAGATGTTCTAGAAAACCCTTATAACGCACATGTTTTTACGACTTTAGATCTTATGGTTTCTTCCATGTAGATATTCATCCTGAAAGACGCAAATATACAGCGTTTGTAACACCAGATGCCCAATATGAGTTCTGCAAGGTGCCATTTGGTCTCTGCAATTAAACCTCAGTATTCCAAAGGTTTATAAACACACTTTTCAAAGATCTTGTGCGCCAAAAGCTTTTGATTATTTATATGGACGATTTAATAATTCCGTAAAAAAAACAAAGACGAAAACTTAAAAACTCTAAACTTAGTATTGAACGTAGCAGAAATGAATTAAATGGGAAAAATGCAGATTTGTTGCGCGATCCATTGAATTCCTTGGACATATAGTAGAAAATGGCTCAATAAAACCTTCTGTTGAAAAAACTAAAGCAGTCGTAAATTTTCCTGAACCAACAACAAAAAAACAAAACACAATTCTAAATAATTATTTCTTTTTATAAAACACAATAAATTAAAGCACAATTCTAAATCTATATAAATAAAAATCAAATGTCGTTCGTTGGTAATTGTATCAGTTGAGAACGGCTGGACCGATTTGGATAATTTTTTTTTAATATTCGTAATAGTCCAACTTAGGTTTTTACGGAAAGAAAAATTGAATACGCCCACTTTTACGCCCACTTTTTTATGAACTCTAAAACTCGCCTAAAACTCACAAACCGCTCATGTGATTAGGATGAAAATTGGTATATAGTAGTTTGCATATACGATGAGTGTTTTTCTGTTATCTTTTTTGACCCAACTTGAACAACAGAGGGCGCTGTAGTACAAATTTTTTGCAAAACCACCTAAAACTCCCAAACCGCTCATGCGATTAGAATGAAAATTGATACATAGAGGTTTTCCGGTACGATGAGTTTTTTAGCACTATCTTCTTGGATCCACCTTGGACACCAGATAGTGCTGTAGTAAAAATTTTTTACAAAATCGCATATTTTTGGTTGTTTTTTTAGGTTACAAATGCAAATTTTCACAAAATATGAAATACTTCTTAAATTTAGTAAGATAAAAAAAAAAAATGTCCGTTATTTTGACATCAAAAATATGAACATATTTTGAAAACTATGAAAAATTTTACTACAACGATATATTTAATGCAACATCGTTGCTCCAAAATGAGAAAAAACAATAAAATTTAATTTTGTGATTTTCGATTCAAATATCTCCGCTGCTTTTTTATACATTTTGTTAAATGTTTTTTTCTTAAAGCTTCATCAAAGTACTATGAAAACCTTATTGCAAGAATATCGGAATATCGTTAGTTGAGCATATATATTTTATAAATTTTTTTCAAAAAAGGTCTGAAATATTGTAGTTTTCCCCGAAAAAGGCTCAAAAATTGTTTTTGTTGTAAAAATAATTTAAATTCAAATTCGTCATTTAAAAATTATAACATTTATGGGCAAAAATTGTTTCAATTTTACGCAAAAATTAAAAACTGTTGATTTTTTCGAACAAATTTTTTTTTTTCAACATTATGTGTTTATATTTTTGAAAAAAATATACAAACTAAAAAATTAATTTATTAGAAAAAATTATCTTAGTATCTCTTACCAATCAAAAGTTATAGCCAATAATCTTTATCCAAAATATAAATACAAAAAGCAAAACGCTGTCTGTGTGATGGCTGGAAACTTCAAAATTACTGAGCCGATAGAGCTGAAATTTTGGTAGTAGATTTTTTCAAGTACGAGATGGCTTAAATTTCTGTCACACCCCCTTTTACCGCCCACAAATCAATAAAAATGCTATATTTCCTACGGTTTTCGTCGATTTGGCTACATTTTGGTAATTTAGTCTGTATGCTCACTGTCGGGAACTGTACTAAAACTGGGTAATGCCCATCTACTAGAAAACTGGGATGGGCATTATATAAGGGGTGTGGCTCCACCCATACAATTAAAATTTGTATTATCGAATAGCTTTGAAAGTAAAAGTAGCAATACTTACATACAAATTCAAAATGGAGTTACTTTTTGGTGATCTCCTGCTACTGGGAAACTGTAACGGGCAGTGAAACAGTGGTGTCAAGCTATGAGTCTAAGAAAAGTTTTGAATACGCCTATTATGTTCCCATATAGTTGCAGGGTGCAGCAACGCGCGCCGGGAAAAGGCTAGTAATTAATAAAACTTTGAATTAAATTAAACGGAACGCGTATAATTTCTTAAAGTTTAAAGAAGTATACCCCCACATATATATACTTTTCTATGCCTGGCACGCCTACTTATGGGCGTTACAAACGGAGTGACAAAATAAATATACCCCCATATACGTTTTTTAAACGTGGGGTATAAAAATACCCAAACGGTAGCATAGTCATAATTTTTGCTTTTAACGTTGGTGAGAGGTATGTCTCGCTTTCCAATTTCATCGGAAATTTGCAAGGTGAGGATTAGGTGGTTTCCACATTAAAAGAAGGCTTCAATAGAACAAAGCATTCCCAAAATATATAAAATAAATATATTTATTATTTATTCGCAACTTTACTAATAAGAAATTCCAAGATTTTACCAAGTTTTTTATCGATAAAACTGAAACCACAACAATTTAATACACAAGAATGAAAAGCAATAAAGTGGAACAACATATTGTCGCTGAAATTCCCGTTACTATCACCAAAATCTTAACATGATGGAAACATTGTAGTGTTGTCGCATATTGATACCTTTTAATAAATCCAAAAAGTATAAAATTGTTGCAATTTAGGTTAATTCAGCCGAAATTACTAGAGATCACTCAAAATTTTTGTTGAGTATTATGTGACCATCCACTGTAATCGACAACGCTGATTTAAATAATGCACCAAATTTATTTTTTATCTTTTCTTAATTTTTTTATATGACTCTTCAAAAACTTTAATTTTTCAAAATAACTAAAAATTATTTTGGTCAAACTTGTTACAGTTAAAACCATTAAAAATAAAGTACTTACTTTACTATTTTTCTAAAATTTACAAAACAAAATTTTTCAAATTAGGAATAGAAGTTTTTCAAACGTAATATATAAAAACTGAGAATGCCATCTTATTAAGCATCAATGAATGACGACTACATAACACAATTTTTTTACCTTTTTGAGTGCTGGGGATTATAAGTCTTTTTTCATAAAATAAACATAATTTACTTATTTCAAAGTGGTTTTACATAAAAAAAGCAGAGTGCGTTTCATATATATATAAATTATGAACTATCAAAACTCCTGATCTTTTTTTATAAACCGATTTCTCTGTTCTGTATAAGCAAAGTATTTAAAATGTCCTTCAATAAAATAAAAAAACTGATGAAAATTGGACTTAATTTTCCTAAAAAAATCCATTTTTTTAACGGTAAGTCAATTCACCAAGTGTAAACTTTGTTTTTTTTTCATATATTTGTTTTTGCTGCTATTCAAAATTAATTACGTAAATTTTGAACGGTCATCATATGTAATAGTAAAAATTTCGAAAAAAATATTCCAAAGGGAAAATTATCATATATCAAAGTAAATTTTTCTCTTCGATAGGGCGGTCTTTGGCTATATATAACAACCCTAAGTTCGTTAAAAACGGTGCTCCTGCGTACACTCGCTCCACTTGCTGCTTTCTTCTTGCCGTGTCCAATCGACAGTTCTTAATTTTTCGCAAAACAGTTTCAATTCGATATTTAAGAAATACAAATAGCGTGTATTTAAAACAAAACATTTATAATTTTCACGTTTAATATTATTGTTTTGGGAATTTGAAACGTGTTGTATGTACTATTCTTTGAACATAAACTTGTTTTAAAAAATACATGCAAACATATGAATATTCAACATACCTAAAAAAGAAATTTGTATAAAGAACAGATAAATATCTCAAATTTAGAAAAGAAAATAGTTATATTTTTGCATTCATATATAAATAGATGCATGTTTGTTAAAATTTAATATTAACTGCATTAGGTATTCTTTTTCAAAACATTCAATACTGACCGCATATGCGCAGTAGTGTTTACTCTCTCCCAAAAAAAAAAAAGTTTTACTCTTTGCTAAAGACATTCACTCAATTCTTCCTATATGCACGAGCTGTACATTAGTGCATGAACACGTTGTTTTTTTTTTACTTTTCATATTGTTGACCAATCGGTGACTACTAATCTCTATGTTAAGGGTGGGTTTATATGAAGCTACGCCTTTTATTAATAATGAAACATGTCCTCCCAAGCACAGCTTGGGTGTGTGATACCCATCATAGAATTTTATATCACATCATTGTCTAGTTGCAAAATCTATTCGGATCCGTGTAGTTATGATTATTTGTGGCATTAATTATGCTATTAATTTTGTCATTATTAATTCTAGCGGAAGAATTCTTACAAAAGGCGACTAAAAACGAAATTTTTGCGATATAGTTACATATTTCAAAGAATTTCAGATTTTTTTTATAGAAAAGAAACTAAATTACTTAAAATTACTAAGATAATATCAGTGAGGCATTATAACAATTGGCATTTGACAATCATAAAGTATTTAGTCTATCAAATGTAATCAAAGTGGAACACAATTTAACAAAGCTATCACTATACAAATTTGGTGTGTCCTGTCAAAAATATAAGTGTTTTTAACCAGTGAATTTTTAACTAATATATTATTAATTTAAACTGGATAAGAAATTATTTATCCTGCATTTGTGGGATTATTTTAATAAATATTTTATAATCTCCTCAAAATTTATTCGCCCACAACTTTTGACGCCTCAAGGGCGTTTAAATTAGAAGAAGATTTCGTGGGAAGCTGCATGACAATGTCGATGTACTCGACATCGGATAAAATGAAAATGACTGCTTCAACCTGTTTTCCTGGTAGATACAGTCCAACATATCGGAGTTCTGATCAGATGAGAAGATGTTTACCCAATCATTCAGTAAGAAATTGATTTCTCATCTTATTGAAACATTTTTATGTAAATATATTATGTTCTTATTATACTGAATTAAAAATACTAAATTCTTTTGTAATGAAATTGATCTCATATTTAATTTATTCAATAAACATTTTATATCCGAACAATCTTCACGCGTTTTTTAATACCATTAACGGGTTCCTGAAAGTTCCATACAAATTTGCCATTAAAAATAAACGGTGAATTATCCATTACTGAGAACTTAATGCCAAATATAGTATAAGTAAAATAATAAATCAAATAAGTATTAATATAACATACGGTAGAACCTGTTGTTATGCGGTAAGTAGGGACCACACAAAAATGTATTGAATGGCGTACGCAAATTTGCGCAAATACGAATATGCGAGATTGCGAGCTTTCATGAGGACCACTATTATAAAATTCTGTGAAATAGATAGAAAGTGCCCAATAAAATAAATAATTAAGTGGCAGCCGTGGCGCTGTGAGTAAGGTGCGTGACCCATACGCCAGACAAACCTGGTTCAATTCCATCTGACACGGAAAGTTTTTTTCAATTGAATTAATTTTTCTGTTCGGTCGTCACCTTTCTGCAGACGATGGAAAACCTTGAGAACATGCAGATTAGCCGTTCCGAGTCTGCATAAAACTAGTAGGTCCAGTTCTCGATCATCATACCGGCGGAGCACAGTGGCTAAGAATATCTTTTCGTTGGTAAAAACTCTGTAACTCTTGAACCGATTGAGATTTTTTTTATTGTTTTTTTTAATGGACAGATAATTCTTTGTTTCAATTTTACTTTCAGTTTCATTATATTGAGAAATTCAAGGTTAAAGTTGAACTTTTAGTTTTTTTTTTTAACTTTTAGTGTGACCTTTTTCTACTTTTTTTTGTAACTTTTAGTGGGTTTTTTGATTTTTTAAACATCTGTTTTTATTAAAAAAAGCACATGTTGATATATAAACTAGTTAAATCTATATTAATAAAAATCATTTTCTGCTTGTTTGACTACAATACAAATCTTAACGGCTGAACGAATTTAACTCAAATTCGGCTCACATATTACTTGAATCTTAACTTAGGTTATGGCATACTAAGTTTTGACCACGCCTCTTCCGCCCCCTTTACAAGTAACGCAAATCTAACTACTAGCGTATTTTTTCAAGCGAAAATGCTGGACTTATTAATTTTAAGAAAATCCTGTTATTTTGACACCAAAAACATTCACATATCTTTAAAATTGCACAAACTTCTGGTACAACACCTTTTTCTAATAACATCGTTTCCTTAGAATAACAAAAAACTATCAGAAATTCGTATATTTTACTTGCTATGCAAATTACTCCGTTGTTTTTGAATATATTTCATTCAAATTTTTTTTGTTGATAAATTAATTAATAAAAACCATTTAAAAGGTACCGTTATCTTAGCGGATATATTTTTAATATTTCTTTCAAAAAGGTCCAAAATATTGACTTTTTACTCAAAAAATGACATAAAAGTTGTTTTTGTTGTTAAAATAATAAAAACTCAAAATTGCATTTTAGACCTCTTACATGACATAGCGTTTAATAGTAAAAATGCTTCCAATTTTACAGAAAAATTTATTAACTGTTTCTGTCATCAAAAAACATGACTACCCCCAGAAATTAAAGAAATTAATTTTTTCAAAAGTTGTTTTTATTCTTCAAAGAATAGTTATAAAAAATTATACCAATATCTCTTTCCGATCAAAAGTTATCGCAATAAATATATTTTCTCGGTCCCTCTGCATCTCTTTATTATTAATCAATACAAAAAACATGGTCCTTTAATGGATCGTAATAAATTCTGAGATTTCTTTTCATCACCTTTTAAGGATGGAAAGTTTAATTTTAGCATATTTCCATACACTTTGCTATTCCATACATGCTAAAAACTTCGCTAGTCAAAATTCGCTAAATTATAAACGAATAAAAATTTCTTAATTCTCAATTTTTAAAACCGTATTTTTTGCAAACGGAAGAGATTTTTAACTTCAGTACTTTTTGGTAAAGTTGACTTTTTGCATATTTCCTTGAATAAAAAAAAAATTTAAAAAAAATTGTTAGCTCATTGCGGGAATCGATTCTAAGACCTCATGGCTTCAAAACTCACGATTGAGCCGACTAAGCTATCGAAAACATATTTTTTCAAGTTAAAATGTACTACAATAATTTCCGAATAGAAATTGCTATAATCAGGTCCGCAGAGAGCCAAGTTCGGGTCCGGGGGGTTACAACATACGCCCCCCCCCCCCCAAAATCTTTTCAGCACAAAAAAAAAAAATGCAATTTTAAAAGTATTAACTAATGCAAGCTATTGCAAGATCCATGCGAAAATAATTATTTAGTTCTTAGTTATTTCTTATAGTGCGTTTTAAGATTTGAGCCACACACCATGACAAATTAAGTACATTTTATTGTTTGTTATCCGTATTAATTGTCAATACCTACCGACAACTGTCTTTTGTATTTTAAGTCTTTTTATTCATGTAAATTTATTTTCCTTGCTTTGGCAGAGACAAAAAAATTAATAATTACATCAAAGTTCAATTTTTTTGCCAACTCCGATTCTATACATAAAACCACGAGCCCGGATACACGTTGTTATGTAGAACATGATCTGTTGAAGTTTTTGTCACGACATACATATATAAAAAAGGAATAAATGCAAGTCAAAAATATATCCAGAAGTGTCCACCTTAGGAAAAAATTATTAACGGATTAAATTCAAAAGTTCCGTAGCCACGAGTACAAGAAAGTTTCATTATAATTTTTGATATCGTAAATACAAAACAAAGAAATATGAACTTTTCTCTTTGTACAACA
This sequence comes from Pherbina coryleti, assembly GCA_943735915.1. Taxonomy (NCBI): domain Eukaryota; kingdom Metazoa; phylum Arthropoda; class Insecta; order Diptera; family Sciomyzidae; genus Pherbina; species Pherbina coryleti. The sequence goes on from OX030951.1 coordinate 102,290,675, forward strand.
AATCAGCTTTTTGTTACTTTTTTTACCCGCCGCTCCGGGCCTCCTTAAAACTCCGGGCCCGGGGGGAAACACACCGTCCGTCCGTCCGTCCCCCTCTCGGCGGGCCTGGCTATAATATGAAATGTCGACAGTGAAATGACAATGAAGCCGCCTATTATATTTTTCTTAAATTAATAAAATTAATTTTCTGTATGTTTGACCAGAATACAAATCTTAACCGCAGGATGAATTTAACTCAAATTCGGCACTCATATTACTTGAATTAACTAACTAACTTAGGTTATTGCATAATTAGTTTTTGACCACGCCTTTTCCGCCCGTTTACGAGAAACGCTAATCTACATATTAGCGTCCTTTTTTTGGCGAAAAGGTACGTCTGATTAATTAAAAAAAAATTCTGTTATTTTGACACCAAAAACATTCACATATCTTTCAAAATTGTGGCGTCCGTGGCGTAGTTGGTTAAAGTGCGTGGCCGCTATGTCAAAGAACTTTGGAAACCCAGGTTCGAACCCCAGCAGCGACAGAAAATTATTTGAATTAAAATAATTTTTCTGTACGGCCGCCACCTCTCTGCAGACAATGGCAAACCTCAGAGAGTAATCAAAATGCCATGTAAAGCTTCTTGAGAACGAGAACATTCCGTTCATCGCCGTTCGGAGTCGGCGTTAAGCATGTAGGTCCAGTTCTCGGTCAATTGTGTACAAACTTTAATAACACGCACAACACAATTGATCATAAGAAGCTAGGTCAAAGTCCTTTCAAGGGCTGAAATGGCCAGTTATTTATTTTTTTTTTTATTTTTATCTTCAAAATTGCACAAAACTTTAGTACAAAGACTTGTTCTAAGAACATCGTTTCCTTAGAATAAGATAAAACTATCAGAAATTCGTATGTTTTATTTTCGATGCAAATAACTCCGTTGTTTTTGAATATATTTCATTCAATTCTTTTTCTTTGATAAATTCGTTTAAAGTACTTATTAAAAACCTATTGAAGGATACCGTTAGCGTATTTATTTTTAATCTTTTTTTAAGAAAAGGTCCAAAATATTCAAATTTTACTCAAAAAAAAAAAAAAAAGCACAAAACCTGTTATTGTTGATAAAATATAAAAACTCAAAATTGCATTTTTTAACATGACATGGCGTTTAATAGCAAACGTGTTCGGCGAGGACCAAATTTAATTCACCCGAGTAAAAATGGGTATATATCAGCTAGTAATAATTATAAAAAATTTTGTATGACAATGGAAAATTAAAAAAAAGTTGAATTAAAATAAAAATCCAAATAAAAACATTAATATTAGGTACTAATATTATATTTTTCTTACTTAAGCAACAGTAAAGCAAATTACAGTCATTATTCATTTGGTTGAAATTTGGCTTGCAAATATTCTGTTTGTAGTTCTGTATTATTTCATTCCTGTAGAAGTTCTTTCCCTTCTTCATCTAGTTAGTTCAATATGTTCCACTTTCCATTGATTTCGGATGCTAGAGAAAACTGGATCTGAGATTGTCGATAACCATGGTATAATAATACAAGGTAGCATTGACAACTGCTTATTTTCTCTTCTACAAGAAAACATCTCCTGTCAAAAACAACTGTTTGTGCAAATGCATCTGCAGCTGCTGAAGTTGTTGTTTTTTTTCACTTCTACGTTTTCAACATTGTTTGTGTTTTCAATTGTGTACGCTCTCTTTTTGAGTATATTTTTAGACAGGAGATGGTTTTCCAAGCAACTGTCAATGCTACCTTGTATTATTATACCATGGTCGATAACATATTAAATAGATCTTGATTTGTGAAATTTCGTCACATTTTTCTTTTGTTGTGCTCTCTATAAAATGTACAATCCTTTTTTCTTTTTTCCTGGGCTACCTCTGATAGATCTCCATGTCTTAATGATATTTTATATCATCTTTTTCATGATAAAGGCTTTTGTGAACTGTTGCAGACATATTTCTCCATGGATATTTGGTGATATACGTCTTAGCAGTTTTCTAAGCATAATCATTAAATTCTTTAGCGTCAATTTGTTCATTGCATGCAAGTACTTCGATGATAATTTCAAATCTTGAAATAAGGTTTAAGTCCACTCCTGTTATTTCAGATGCTCTTATCTGGATGTATTATTGCCTGACGCTTGTTTTAGCTGATCTATAATCAACCCAAATTTGCGATATTCATCTCTTGCGATATTAATCTCTTGTTTCAGCTCGTTCGTTTAGTTCATAGTTCATAGTCCTGTAAATTCGAAATCCGAATCATAATCGTATTCTTGCATGCAGCGGTGATAATCCAAATTCATACCAATCAGTATTATCTAATGCTTTTGCCTGTAATGTAATGGCCGCAGTGTTGCAATTATGTTCTAATATCACTAACTTATTGTGGCGTCCGTGGCGTAGTTGGTTAAAGTGCGTGGCCGCTATGTCAAAGAACCTTGGCGACCCAGTTTCGAACCACAGCCAGCGACAGAAAATTATTTGAATTAAAATAATTTTTCTGTACGGCCGCCACCTCTCTGCAGACAATGGCAAACCTCAGAGAGTAATCAAAATGCCATGTAAAGCTTCTTGAGAATAAGAACATTCCGTTCATCGCCGTTCGGAGTCAGCGTTAAGCATGTAGGTCCATTTCTCGGTCAATTGTGTACAAACTTAATAACACGCACAACACAATTGATCATAAGAAGCTAGGTCAAAGTCCTTTCAAGGGCTGAAATGGCCAGTTATTTATTTATTTTTATTTTTATCACTAACTTATTTCTTAATGTTATCATGAGTTTTAATTTTGAATTCGAATTTGATGGGCCTGTAATGTTTTGTGGAAGACGGTGGTAGATTTTTTCAAATATCCCTTGTTTGCGTTGTACTAGTTGACTGTTCTGAGTCCTACAAATTCTTTTTTAATCGAAATGGAACAAATGTCACAATGAACATGTCTGTGTCCAAAGTATTTCCACATAAGATTTGCTTGTCCGGAAGAACCATCACATACCCACTTGCAAAATAAGTAGAATAAGATGCAGTTTCCATATTTCTCGGCTCATTTTCTTTAAATGATTGCAGCAAGCTTTTGGCTGTGTGATCAAGAACAGATTGTTTTGTACCTTTGCCGAAATCGGTGTGATTGAAATAGTGTTCTTTGGTGGCAACAAGTCCTATAAAGCTAGGCTTGCCATACGTCAGGATTTAGTCCGGATTGTCCGGACTTTTCAACCATGTGCGGACTTTGTCCGGACTTATGACTTTGTCCGGACTTGGACCCAACAAATTGAAAAAATAATTATAATATCTCTTTCCTAGAAAAAAGTTCTCGTGTGAACACAAAGTGATCTTTAAGAAAGTAGCTGAAACACCCTGTGTAAGAAACTAATAAAATAATTTAATGAACTATTAATCATATCGTTGTTTTATTTACGATTGTTGTTTGCAGTTAGTATTAACTTGTTTTGACCCTTCTTGATTTGCGAAATGTTGCGATTTGTTTTTGTAGGTGTTTTAGTACTACTTTGTACTAAGTAGCCCCACATTTGATACATATTTAGTGCAAAATTCATTTTAGTTTTTATTTTATTTTTATTTTCATATAATTATTTATTGTGGAGTTATTGGTACGTTTTTATATTCATTCACAGTTTATTATTTTTTAAAGAACTTGTTTATTTTTAAATATTTCGTTTAATATAAATGAATAACATACTTCCTCATTATTTTATATTCCTACTATGTAATTTGAAAGCATCAAAGGTATTCAAAGAAGATAAGAACAAATCAACAGCTTCTTACATAATTAAGTTAAGAATTTTTGCTGCAAGCTTTATCGTAAAAAACATGAATTGTACAAGTGAAGCAAAATTGTGGATGTCATCTACTCTTCCCCCCCCCCCCCCTCCACAAAAAAAACTCAAAAAGTGTCCGGACTTGTTTTCAAAAAATTATGGCAAGGCTATATATATCATGATCATGATGGATACAGATTTGAGCTTTTTTCGATTGCACGCAATCTGAGCTCGATACGTAAATTGCCGTTTTGTTAAGTTCAAATTCAGAAATAATGCTAATGCCTTCTTATTTGTGTACTGTTTTTGTACAATTTCAAATATTTTAGTAACTGAGTAGAGTTTTTATCCGAATATCACTTCAACTGACGCTCAGCGCTGATAGAACAATGTAATTTTTTTGGTTAAGTTTCCTTGTTTTCCAAACGCCTCTTGTTGGGAAAAGTATTATGTGAATGTGAATGTGAATTGATACCAAATTCGTGTGGTTGTATTTGAGATTTGTCAGTCCTGTCTTGCTGGGTTCCCTATAAGCATTTTCATTCTTACCATAGTGCGTTCCAAGACACTATGTCAAATATCAGTACATATTTCTATTCACTTTTCACCTGCACGAATTTTATAAAGGTATAATTAAAAGGGTTAGAAAACCGGCAAAAAAAAAGCCTATGTGTACCTGTACTCTTCCAATCTGAGCGTGTTTTATAAAGGTATAATTAAATGGGCTAATAAAAAACAACAAAAATTCCTAGGAACATTTGAAGTACCAGTATATCATCAATATACTTTTTTCTACACCTGTTTTATAATGGCAAAATAAAAAGGGCTAAAGAGCCTTGAAAATATTAGTATTATACTTGAACACACCATTGCGTACTTATAGGGCTGCTTATAAATTAGCGTCATTTGAAGTATTTTTTTAAGTAATTTTATTCAAATGAAAAAAGTGTTCTAAAGGCAATTCTGGGCGGGTAAAGAACACTTTCACCATTATCTGGGTGGTTTAGATTTTCACTTAACAATTTACCACTAAAATTAAAATTTGATAAAAATATAGTAGTTTAAAAAATATTTTTTAAAACCCCAAATATAAATGGTACAGCTGATGCCTTATATAATTATTTAAAGGCAACAATCTTAGTAACTTAACAAAAAAAAATCGCTGTTGATAATCCTTTCGAGCAATGACAATTCATTTCCGATGAAAAAAAAGTTGTGTATAACAGCAGGTTCCGCATACAATAACTAATATTTTGACCTAAGTTTTTGGCTTCCTTTCTTTTGATGTATTTAATTTCAATGGCGTTAAAATTTTACAAATCGCAAACTTTTTGAAGCAATTTTTACATCACCTTTGATGGCTCAATACCAACATGGATTCTTTTCTGGAAAATCTACTGTTACTTACCTTGAATTCACACTCAAACTATATAATTTACACGGATTTAAGCAAAGCTTTTGATGTTGTAAATCACAAACTCTTAATTTTCAAATTATCTCTTGTTGGATTTTCCATGCAGCTGGTAAGGTCGATTGAATCGTATCTAAGTAATAGACCACAATCTGTTCTATTTAAACTTGTGAAATCATACGAGTTCCCTGTTACCTCGGGAGTGCCCAAAGGGAGTCACATCGAGCCTCTTCTCTTTTTACTTTTCATATACGATTTGCCATCTGTAGTAATGCATTCTAACATCTTGATGTATGCGATGTCAAACTTTTTCTTTCTTATAAAAATGAATAGGATGCCGAACTCCTATAAATTGACATCAATAATCTTCATAGCTGGAGTAAAATAAATCACATCAATCTCAATCTGAAAAAATGTAAGCACATGACCTTCTCACGTAAACCTTGGCTAAGACGCACATACAAAATTTGAGATTACACTTTAGAATCTTTAGAGTTTCCATGATCTTAGTTACCATGAGTTACCATGGATCTTAAACTACGCTTTCATATTCATTTAACTAAAATAATAAATAAAGCAAATAGTACCCAGGATTTATTAAACGATGGGCAAAAGAGTATGATGACCCCTTTATAACTAAAACTTTGTTCACTTCACTAGTGCGGCCTATTTTAGAATATGCTTGAATTGTATTGTGTCCACGATACGGCTGCTACACTGACGACATTGAATTAGTTCAGAAAAAATTTCTTATATTTTGCTTAAGCAATTTTAAGTTCTACAGTAACTGATTTTATGAATATCGATTACAGATTTAAATCTTCCAACTTTAAAAAATCGGAGAACTATGCTTAATGTTAGTTTTATTTTTCAACTTCTTATTCTTCCCCCCTGAAAAACATGATGGTTGCAAATGAAGTAATTAGAGCTATTAAAAGTCCAAGAATTGTCAAAAATGGCCCGGTTCTGGTCGAAAATCCGGGTTTCGGAGAGGAATTTTAGATGCAATTTATTGACATTTTTCTAATTCATTTCAAATTTGAAAAAAAAAATAAAAGTACCTACTTCTATGTTTAATTAGCTGAAGAATCTGATTCTGGACTTAGATTTGACATACAATGAAGTCCGGTCCCAATAAACGAATTTTAAGTCAACATTTTAAAATTCTTTCATATGATTTTTTATTCATGTTTGACCTTTGCATTGATCTAGGACATTTTTTCAAAATTAATTAATGCATTATTGCAGCCCATTTTATGGTATTAATAATTAAAAACAAACGAGATCGACCCATATATGATTGAGATATTATATTTTTGGTATAGTTATTTTTAAAGGATTTAATTTAAATCATTGTGAATATGGATTTTTTTTTTACTGCATGCGTTCAGACATATTGGATTTTGTTGCACCGCATGGAAAGAGCTTATAATGGTCTTCTACCACTTGACGAAGAGCCTGTTTTCCACTCCCAATGACGTCACTTTATTGTTGTATCTCGACATAAGATTTATTTCTCTCTCAGCATCATCGTTATAAACGGGTGTTATAAATTTTAATTATAAAATGAATGAAAAGGTTATAATTGGTATGCCGGCGCGTTGCCACAAAACGATTACATTTCTAACAGCTTCTTGTTTAAAAACATCCAACTTTCGACTTTTATCACTGTTATGCCGCAGAAAAAATTTATAACATCATGCTCCGTTGGTAATTTGGTATTATTTAAGTCACTAGCAATAAAAGTGTCGCAATAAAGTGTCAATTTAAGTCACTCACTCGACATTTTTTAAAAATATTTTTTTGGTCGATTTTTATTGAAAATGATCAAAACTCTATAAAACTCGCGTTTGAAATAAATATTAGACGGACGCAATGTTCAACTGTTTTTCATGGGTAAAACGAATTGCAATAGCCAGTGTTTGAAATTGGTTGACTATTTTCAATGTGGCTGTGGAAAGCGAATCAGCGAAAGTAAAAAGCAAAAGTGAAAAAATAAAATAATAGTACATTGTATATTTAATAAATCACAACAAAAATAGTGTTGATACCTCTTTCAATATTGGCGTTATAGATTTTTTATTCTTTTATGAGCTTTAAAATGCCTCAAAATCAATTTAAGGCCTTGCAAGGACTTGTAGGAATATTTTTTTTTTATTTTGGAGAAAATTGTCTTTCAGACAAAAACATCGATATGTCATTCAATACGATCAGACTTTAAATACCGAAGATATGATGAAAATGAAAAAAAGGACCCCTAAGTTCGGTTGGAAATATAGTTCGGCTGGAAATATCGATATACTTCCTGAGCAAATGATCAATGATATTTTAAGAGCTTTATTTTTTTGATATTAGGGTGGCACTCCTGGAGATCTGGAGGGTAAGTACTAGAACGGTACACCTGAGGTCAATGATCTCTATAGAAGTCATATTGTCAAAAACATTGATATACCAAACTTTGAAATCCAACTGTAAACACCAGAGATATGAAGAAATATGTCAATGCGCGACCCCTACGTTTGGTCAAAACAAAAATGTTTTTTCGTAATTGTTTTGCAAAAATACGTCCTATTCGCTGGTATACGGCGCACTGTTTTTTTTTTTTTTGAGGTACGGTCTAATAGACAGTCAATTTTTATAAAGTAAAATTTTCTTTAATATTCCTCTTCGTCCAAGAAGATTTTTTGAGTTACTTTACATTAACTTTTGTGGAACAAATTACTTGCAAAATGAGCCGCTGAGAAGTGCTTGTGGTGACTTTAAATTTGTTTCAGATGTTATTTCTTAAAATGAATCCATGTACTCAATTAAACTTAAGATTCTAGATTATCTTCAGTACCGAGGTTGATTTGGATAATAAATCTACACACATTAAAATAGAACTTGATTATCAGCCTCACATATGTGAGCACTGCTCTAATCATAATTATAATAAACTGGCCATTTCAGCCCTTGAAAGGACTTTGACCGAGCTTCTTAAGATGAAATTGTGTTGTGCGTGTTATTAACTGTTTGAACACAATTGATCGAGAACTGGACATACTAGTTTTATGCCGACTCCGATCGGCTAATGTGCATGTTCTCCAGAAGCTTTACATGGCATTATTTACTCTCTGAGGTTTTCCATTATCTGCAGAGAGGTGACGACCGAACAGAAAAATTAATTCAATTGAAAAAACTTTCTGTGTCGGATGGAATTGACGGCTAACTATTAAGAAGAGAACCGGAATTTAAAACTCAACATCATACATGCAAATTTTTTCAATCCTTATAAATTAAATTGTAAATCCTTGATATTAATACTTAAAATATATAATGAATGTAAATAAAATTTATATTGTATTCTTGAATTTTTAAAATGCTATAAAAAGCCCTTAGGGCTTAGCATAAAATAAACAAATAAAATAAAACAAAAAATGGAGGTTTTGGCCAACGGTTTTAATTCCTGCAGTTGTTTGAAAAACCAATTGTAAACTTTGTTTTAGCCAGATATGCACTATCAAAACTGTTTTTTTAATTTCATATATTTTCGGAATTATTGACTAATTTAACACCCTCATCCGAATTACTTTAAACTTTTCAAACAAAAGTATTAGTGTCATCATATTGCAAAAATACAAAGTTCTCATATTTAAATAAAACAAAAACAAATATGTTTCTATATTTGGATTTAATTCATCTTTGTTTATAAATTTTATGCAAAAAATAGTGTTATTTTAATTCATAACTAAACATTAAACCTATTTGTTTTAAGCATTTTAAGCAAAAAATGTCATCAATTAGATGACAAATCCGTATGAAGGTTAAGAAAATGCATATTCAATTTGGTGCAAAGCTGTCATCTGGTTTTCTTCTTCATGATCGCTTAGATTATTCATAATGTCACAAACATTTCTGGAATCGTCCTCATTCATTCGGATAAGACCAATATCGGCGAAAGTATCAAACAACATTCACAATTCTTATTTATAAAACACTAGCAAATACCCGCTGCTTCGCCTGCGATAAAAATATTAAATATGCTACAATTTAAAAATTTGAAATCTTAAAATTAAAATATGTCTTCAAATGCAAAATAAAAAAATAACACTATGCGCCACTGTTTTTGTACACGGCATCCCACTATACTTTTTTATAGATTTGCGGTTTCTAAGGACGAAAATCGCAAAAAAAAATTTTTTTATGGATGCGTTTTTTTTTTAAATTTTTTAAACTTTTTTTCGTTTTTTTCAAACATAATCGCATATATTTAAACATACACTTATCCAATTTTAATAAATAAACATATCAATTTAAGCCAAATAAAATTTTCTACAAGTTAGTTTTGCAATTTTTTTCATTTCGATAAGTAGTTTTTGCGCTATCAAAAGATATATTTTGAAAAAATCATTTTTTTACGTAAAAATGCAAGTCAAAAAAGTTTTCCAAAATTCATAAAAACCGAAAACTGCAAAAAGTGGGAATTTTTTTTTTTTGATCTTAAAAATACATTTTTAATTGAGATAATATGCTATCGTTGAAAGAAATTCGTGCAAAACTAAAGGAAGGAGATGCATTTGAGTGAAGGAACTAAAATTTGACATTTTACTGTTTTACATATTATTTGACATTTTACTGTTTTGTTTGATTAAATTTTACTTTGATTGAATTTTTTATTAAAAATTAGGTGTTTTGTACAAAAGTCTTAAAATAATCCATTGTTCTCTTTTGTACAGAAGTCAAGTTTTACAGGATTTGTTTCTCTTATGAGAAACCATTATTTAGGTTTAATTATTAAAATTGGATAAGTGATATCTAAGATATGTTTAAATATATGCGACTATGTTTGAAAAAAACGAAAAAAAAGTTTACAAATTTTTTTAAAAAAACGTATCCATAAAAAATTTTGTTTTTGCAATTTTCGTCTTTAAAGATTCCAAATCTATAAGAAAGTATAGTGGGATGCCGTGTAGAGAACTTTTTCTGATTTTGGCTAATAGTGTAATCAATTGTTTTGCATGGTAATGTAAAAGATGGTATAAATATAAAACATTTACTTTGTTTAATTCGTGTTATCTTCTTTAGTAGCAAACTAACTGCGATCGCGTTAACACGTAATATCAACGAGTGAGCTATTGAACAAAACACAAAATACAAATTACACAAAATCAAAAATAAAAACAGAACAATAAAACAAAAACAAAAACAAAAAAAAAACAAAAACAAAAACATAAAAAAACAACCAAAAAAAATAACATACAAACAAAAATAAACAGTTAAAATGGATAGTGAGCTTAGTGATGATGAGATCTTAGGTTGGCAACAGGCGGTCATGCCCACAGCAAAAAAAAGACAAGCTGTTTCGCCTGCAAAGCAACAGCACAAGCGATTGCACTACAAAAACAACGAAGGTAGTACTTCAACTAATAATAACAACCGTTTTCAATTATTAAGTGATGAGGAAGAAGAAATGTGTGAAACTTTAAATGATAAAAATTTAGAACAAATATCTGAACCAAAGTTACCACCAATTTATATTCCCAGTGTTACAAATATTAAAAAAATGTGTGCTACCTTTGCAAGTGTTATACCTAAAAATGAATTTACTTATAAATCCCTTAGAGATAATCAAATCAGAGTTATGATTAAATCGATTAGCTTTTATAGATCGCTTGTAACACATTTAGAAAAAAATAAAATTAATTTCCACACCTACCAATTAAAACATGAAAAAGCATACAGGGTTGTTCTTAAAAACCTACACCACTCTACTCCAAATGAAGACATTAAAGATACCATAGAAAGACATGGTCACAAAGTTAGAAATATCACTAGCGCTCGCAGCTATATAACTAAGGAGCCATTACCCATGTTTTTTGTAGATATTGAACCTAGTGATAACAACAGCAAAATATACGAAATAAAAGTTATAAATAACGCAATTGTTTCCGTAGAACCCCCCAAAAAACGTAATGAAATTGTGCAATGTTTTCGGTGCCAGCAATTTGGGCACACAAAAACCTATTGCATAAAGCCTTTCCGATGTGTCAAATGTGGGCTTTCACACCCAACTAATGAATGTCCAAAAAACAAAGACAGTCCCGCACAATGCATAAACTGTCTGCAAAATCACACAGCCAGTTACAAAGGCTGTAAAGTCTATAAAGAATTAGTCTTAAAGAAAAATACCAATAATAATAGAATAAAAAACATAAAAAACATATCGAATAATATAAACTACGATGAATTCCCTCAATTTGTTCATACTGATGCCATATTTAACCATAATCACTCCAATTACTATAAAAATACTGATCAAAATCGTCTTTCGTACGCAGAAGCTCTAAAAACTAACAACTCAGAACAGAATAACAGTTTTCAAAAAATCGAAGAACTACTTCAGAAGCAAATAGAGCTGACTAATACTCTAATAAACATGATGTCTACGCTCTTAACAAAGTTATGCAAACAAATTTAAGATTAGCTATATGGAACGCTAACGGCCTCTCCAACCACATCCGGGAAGTTGAGGTGTTCTTGAAGTCTAACTTTATTGATGTATTCTTAGTCTCAGAAACCCATTTTAATGCGAAAACCTACTTTAAAATTAATGGCTATGACTTAGTCAACACCAACCACCCAGACAATAAAGCTCACGCAGGATCTGCAATATTAATTAAATCCTCAATCAAGTATGATATCATTGAAGGAGTGCAACAACCACATATACAAGCATAATGCATAAAAATAAAATGTGATGCCAATGAAATTACTTTTTGTGCAGTATACTTTCCTCCTAGACATTGCATTAGTAATACAATATACAATCAATTTTTCGAAAAAATGGGATCGAAATTTCTGGTTGGTGGAGATTTTAACGCCAAACATCCATGGTGGGGCTCTAGGCTCATCAATCCCAAAGGAACAGAGTTGCATAAATGCATAACTGACAAGAACTATTCAGTATTATCAACAGGTTCTCCAACCTATTGGCCAACAGACCCGTGTAAAATACCGGACCTACTCGACTTCGTTGTTTATGCAGGTATTCCTGTAGCTCGTTTCTGCAACAAAATCGACAAGTTACCGATTTTCGTGACGTCACACTGTTTCGATCCAAAAATACCGATTTCGTGAGTACTGATGTTTCTGAAAGTGAAAATCGGTAAAAATTCGGTCTGTGATGAAAAGAAACACAAATCGAGAAGTAACGCGAAGAATTGAAACAAGTGACAGTCACTCTAATGACAATCATCTATTTATTTGAATTTCTTTTGTTGTCTGCAAATAAATTGTTTTCTTTGAATATTTATTTAGTAAGTATTAATTTTTAAGTTTGTGGTAACAATTAATTGTTTATCTCGGTTTCTAGACAAAATGAATGATATGTTTCTTGTTATGTTTGCAATAAGGCACGATCGACGCAATATGTTGCGAATTCATCGTCGCCACCTCAGGGACTCCACGGATCCGTTTAATATTCCTGAGGCTAGATTTATGGAATTATTTAGATTTTCCAAGGATGCAGCATTAGATTTAATAGCAGAAATTAGTCCGTTTATGAAAACAGGAATAAGAAGTACATTTATTCCAAAGCCACTAAGGATATGCGCAGCCTTGCATTTCTATGCTACTGGATCCTTTTTGCGTGATATTGGACAGGACTTTGTGTGTGCAATTAGCAAGACAATGATAAGCCGCATTATTCACCAAGTTTCTTTGATTATTCAAAATCACTTAATGCAAAAATACATCGTTTTCCCAACCACGTCGGAAGGTCAACACTTAGTAAAAGAAAGGTAACTTTAAAACATAGTGCATAGTTATGTATATTGGAAAGACTGAAATTCCCTACACCGAATTTAATGTATTTCTTAAAAGTGCACATCCTTGGGCCTATTTAAGAAATACATTGCACTTCGTGTGTAGGGTATTAAAAAATATATATAATTTACTTCATTGTATTGCAAATAATACATGAACATATTTTTAGATTTTTTACAACTACTGGATTTCCTGGTGTACTAGGGGCTATTGATTGCACCCATGTTAAAATTAAAAAGCCTCCAACGGAAATAGAGTACTGTTACATTAATCGCAAGAGGTTTTTTTCCAAAAATGTGCAATTAGTGTGCGATTTTGACCTCCGAATATTAGGATGTTATGCTAGATTTGGAGGAAGTACCCACGATGCTTTTATTTGGGAGAGCAGCAGGCTCAAAGCATTTCTACACAATCAGTACATTCAAAATGGGGAAGGGAGTGGTTGGCTTATTGGTGATTCCGGATACCCATTACAGCCATGGATGATGACACCATACAATAATATTGAAAATGCAAGCCAGGAGCAGTACAACAAAATACATATTCAAGCCAGAAACTGTGTGGAACGACTTAATGGCGTTCTAAAAAAAGTGTTTGCCTGCCTATCTGCGGATCGCGGTTTAATGGTTTCACCGATTTTTGCTGGTGTCATTATAAATGCATGTTGTATCCTGCATAACTTTCGGAGGAAATACAATTTACCAATGCCAGAAATAAGCATAACAAGTAATAACGGTTTAATCACTGAAGATGCAGTTGACTCATTAAACTCAAATTCTATTTTAAGTGAAGGAAGAGCAATTCGTGACTCAATCACCAGAAACTACTTCCAAAATTCGGTTGTATGAAACTAATTTTTTATTAAATAAACATTTAAAATTAACATTTGTTTTAGCATTTATACCACAAATATACAAGATAACCTAAAAAAAAATTTGCTTATAAAGTTCTTTGTACTACTTGGGTTGGTCCATTGGCTGCAGAACCTTATCATTTGATTTTCTTTTTTTTTCTAGTTAGATATTTTTAAAAATAATTTACAAAAAATATTTATTTTGAAGGTATTTTTTAAACCCATCCCCACCAACGCTACAGGAGGGGGTGGTGGGTGCAAACAAATTTTATCAAATAGACAAAAGACCGAAGTTATTAATATAGTCAGTTATCTTTCCCACATTTTTTAATATCATGAAGTAAAAAATTATTGAAAATAAGCAATTTTACTGTTCGAGTAGTCGAATAGTGACGTGAAATGGGTAAAATAAATAAAAACATTGCATGAAAAAACATAAATAAAAAATCAACAAATACTATCCAACAAGCAACTCACCAAATTTAGAAAATGTAAATGAAACAAAATCAGCAAAACGAACATAGGCATCCAATAACTTAAGAAGTGAATCAAACATTATCCTCAAAAACATCTTATTGATAACATAAAAGAAAGAACTAAGAAATCATTTTAATATAAGTTTTTTTATTAAATTGATTATTTTTGTACTTTTAAGTAAATACTTATTATTAATAACATAAGTACATCTTTCATAAACTTATATTTAACAGTCTTTGAATTAAATTCATTTGTACTTTTAAGTTAGTTTTTTATATTATATTTTACAGTATAGCGATTTCAGAAAAAATTTAAAGCAAAAGAGAATAACTAAACATCATAAAATTCACATTAGAAAATAATTAAATTAATTTTTTTTAAATGCTTAAGGGGGCATGTAGGTTACAATTTAAGAAAAAAATCAATTTTCATAGAAGGAAAAGAGATATCGTTTTCAAATTTTGCACATGTATTTATTAACGTTTAAAAAATACATAAAATATTTTTTAAGAATTTTTGAAGCGGTTTTTGACGCTATTTGATTTTTTTTTTTAAATAGAAGTGGTTTTTGACGTTATTTGATTTTTTTAAAAAATGCCAAAAATTGACGGTGTGCAGGATATCACCAGTCTGGAACATCTGAGAAAAAAAAATAAATGAATCTTTGTTTAAGTCGCTATCGCCTGAACTAGGATAATTTTTTTCCGTCGAAAGAAAACAAAATGGCGGCCGATTTTGTAATATCGAAAATCGACTTTTTTTTCAAATGACCGCCAAGTATCCTAGTTCAGGCGATAGCCACTTAAACAAGGATTCATTTATTTTCTTTCTCAGATGTTCCAGACTGGTGACATCCTGCACACCGTCAATTTTTTGGCATTTTTTTTTAAAAATCAAATAACGTCAAAATCCACTTCTATATATGTAAAATTGGAAAACGACATTTTTTCCTTCCATGAAAAAAAAAATTCCCGAACAAATTTTTTTTTTAAATTTGTAACCTATATGCCCCCTTAAATTTAATCTTTTTACTTCTTATTTTGAAGACATTGCAATATTTGCCCTAGAGTATTATTTTGAACCTCAATCAAATTTATAATTTGCTTAAGCGCACCCATTACTTCGGTTTTGTTGTCGTCGCACATTTTTTTAACTTCTTCCAAGCAGCTTTTGTTGGAAGGCTCCCGACTCCGACTTGGTCTTTCGACAACTGAGTGTTGAATGTTGTCAGCGTCTTCAACAACAAGCTGGCTTTCGTCTAGAACAATTATATTTTCGTCAACATTGTAAACAGCTTCTACAATTGGCTAGAAAAACGAAAATTTTACAAATTACAAATTAAACAAATTGAAAATTATTGGACTAAAAAAACAATTCCAATTCTAAACACTATTTTTTTTACAAGATTTTCTAGTTAGCTACTTAGCCTATATACTTGTCAACATTTCCGAACCTCAATAATTTCAAAGCCACCTTCAAGAGTATGGCCATCTCCATTCACAACATCTTTGGAGAAAAACTCCAAGACCTCCTTGTCAATGGGCACCATCTCTTTGGGCCCTTCTGAAGCAGGCAAACTACCGGTCCTGTTTGCGAACGCTCGGTGCCGGCCATATTGCTGTTTTACGGACGACTTCCAGTCGATCCAACTCTGTAAATAAACTTCTTAATATTCTTTGCTTGGCTTATTACGCATAATAGTGTACTCACCTTTTTCCATTGGTCCGCCGTTTTCAATGAGCCACCCATGGCATTTAACTCATTGGAGACCGCTTCCCACACAGCATTGTGCTCCCTTTTTGCATCTTTTGTCACAAACTGACCCTTTCCGACGCTTCTGTGCTGCTTCATAAGTTCAAGAAGTCGACGTCGCTGTGTCTTTGACACTCGTCCGGATTTGAAGCTCTGTATGGTAAATATTATGTTAAATATATAAAAAACAACACACAAAGTAATAAATACCTTCGCATTGGTTGTTTCCATTTTAAAAATAATTCACCTTGATATATTTGAATATATTTTGACAAATTAAATTAACGAACACTTAGTGATGTGGAACAAAAGTTAACAAACATTTGCAATCGGTTTCTTTCGCATTGCTAAACCGATTTATTCGAAGCCAGTAGTTAAACTTTCGTAAATTGCACCACACTGTCATCTTAAATTTTTTTTTTTCTGCCTTTTTTCAAAAAGCAGAACACATTTTTTAAGTAATATATTTTCTTGTAGAAAATTACAGCAATTGAAATTACCTTGAAATTTACGAAAATACAGCAAATATTTGCAACTGGGTACTCTTTCATTTCTGTAGCATATATTGTTTTGCGAACATTTTTAACTTTTATGTAAATATGCATTATTTCTTAATTGCATTACGTTGAAAATTAAAACGTTTTATAATAACAACAAAATATTTCAATCTATAAAAAATTCAACTTAAATGAAAGTAACCATTTGAAAGTATATTTCGAGTACTTATAACTTATTAATACACAACATTATTGACATAAGATAAATCGGTAGAATTCTCATTTGCCGCAAAGTCAATGAGAAAAGTGACACATTCTTATCGATTCACTTTTTGTACAGAATCACTTTTTTTTAAAGGTTCCATTGAAGTGAAATCGGAACATGTGACAGATTATCGATTTGAAACGAACGAATTGAACAGAAGTCGATTCAGATTCGTACAGAAACATTGCAGGTGAGAGTGACGTCAGAGTGACGTCAAATCGATAATACGAGTCGGTAACTGCGATCGATACAAGTTACAGAAACGAGCTACTGCTCAATTTTTAGACATTTAAGAGTGCAATGATCTGAGCTCAGATCATTCGCCAATTATGGTATCTTTTAACACTACAACACAACTGGCTGAAATAACTTCAAAAATCATAACATCTAAAACAGATATCAACACTTTTCAATCATGGCTAGATGAACGTATCAATTTGAATACAAGACTCAAGACTGAATCGGAACTAGATGAAGCTCTAGAAAAATTTACAAAACTCATCCATGAAGCTGCTTCCGTATCTACCCCCAAAAATAACAATTTTTCTCTTCACAATATTTTTGCTATATCCACTGAAATACAAATGCTCATAAGAACTAAAAGAAGGTTACGCAAGAATTGGCATACTAGTCGAAATCCGGCTGACAAAACAATCTTCAACCGCGCTTGCAAAGAGCTCAAACAGCGCCTTGCAGAACTTAAAAACGAATCCGTTGAAAAATTCTTAGCAAATGTTAATGATTCACATCGAAATGATCACTTACTATGGAGGGCAACAAAGTATTTGAAGCGACCAACGAAACGTAACGTTCCCATTAAAAACCTTGCTGGCGATTGGTGCAGAAGAAACAAAAGTAAATCTGAGGCGTTCGCTGAGCACTTGAACAATACTTTTCAACCTTTCTCGTTCAACTCCACAACAGATGCGCAACAGGTCAGTAATTTTTTGATTGTCCTTGTCAAATGGATCTACCCATAAAATCCATCTCACCCTCTGAAGTTAAGTGTGAAATATCAAAACTTTCTAGGAAAAAGTCCCCTGGTTATGATATGATAGATGCAATCACAGTAAAATCGCTCTCGCTAAAATGTATTAAGTATGTAAAATTACTATATAATTCGATCTTGCGACTTAACCACTTTCCAACACAATGGAAGTGTGCAGAAATCATAATGATATCTAAGCCTAATAAGCCAGAAAATTTATTAACATCATATCGTCCAATAAGTCTGCTGGTGACTTTCTCTAAAATATTCGAAAGAATATTTCTACGACGAATTTCACCACTACTGGAAAGTAGGAACATAATTCCGGATCACCAGTTTGGATTTCGTCAGAAGCACGGAACCCCTGAACAGTGCCATCGTGTAGTTAAAGTTATCACAGATACCTTAGAAAAGAAAAAGTATTGTTCCGCAGCTTTCTTAGATGTACAACAAGCATTTGATAGAGTATGGCATGATGGCTTACTATTTAAAATCAAAAAACTCTTACCTGCTCCTTTCTACTTCTTACTGAAGTCATACCTTATGAATCGACATTTCTATGTGAAAGTTAAAGAAGAAACCTCAAAAATATGCACTATAAAAGCGGGCATTCCCCAAGGTAGTGTTTTGGGACCAATCCTGTACACGGTTTATACGTCTGACATGCCAGTCTCCGATGAAATAATGGTGGCTACTTACGCTGACGACACCTCATTAATTGCGGTAAACGAATCTCCGATCGATGCATCCACATGTCTACAGAATGCTTTAAATAAAATTGAAAAATGGTTTACAAAGTGGAACATTAAAGTTAACTCCGGAAAATCAGTACATGTAACTTATACACTACGACGCCAAACCTGCCCACCAGTCTTTATTAATGGATCCTTAATACCGCAAAGCAATCATGCGAAATACCTCGGCATATACATTGATCGACGTCTCACTTGGAAGGAGCATATAAAAGCCAAAAGGGATCACCTCAATATTAAAACAAAAAAACTTTACTGGCTACTTGGACACAAGTCAAAACTGAATTTAGACAACAAAATACGACTCTACAAAGCTATACTGAAACCTGTCTGGACATATGGCATTCAGCTCTGGGGAACGGCCAGTAAATCAAACATTGAGATACTTCAGAGATACCAGTCAAAAACAATAAGACAAATAGTGAACGCACCCTGGTTTGTCTCCAACCGCGTTATACATAGAGATACAGGTATTCCAGAAATAAAGACAGAAATCCAAAAGCATTCTCAAGCATATATCGAAAGATTAAGTAACCATTGTAATCCTCTGGCAATTTCCTTGCTTGATGAAACCGATGACATCAGACGATTGAGAAGACAACATATTCTAGATCTACCATTCATATAATAATACTAGCAACCCTCCGCAGCTTTGCCCGCGATGTATCTTGAAATAAATTAGCGCATTTTTTGTAAAATATTGTCTTATTATCGTTTTAATAGGTTTATTTTTTCATGACATATTAATAATAATAAATTAGTTTGATGGATTTCCTATCTTAGAAAGACCAACATATAACTGCCCATGGGAAAAGCAGCTTTCTCGCAAAAAAATAAAATTCATTCATAGACACACATTTGTGTCGATCGCACATCAAGTTTTTTGATTTCCAACTGATTTTCTGGGGTTGCTCATAAACGGGTTTTAAGCAAAAAAAGAAAGTTTTAGGCAATCGTTCATAATTTGTTTGCTTGTAACTAAATCGATAGGGGTTTTTTTTTGGGAAAATTAAGCTTAAATAATTAAATTTCGTTTGACATAAGAACCATGGAAAAATATTAAGCACAGCCAATTTTATGTCGATTTAAGGAAACATGGCTCTTAACCGGAGACATTCTCCTACTTATTTAACCATATTATTAAATGGTATGAAAATACATTTATGCAATGTACTTCGGCTAATTAACACAATTTGTAGCTCAATTATATAAGACTCTTATTCGATAACGTGAATTGTTTTGGAAAGATATTGGTTTTAATAAGTCCTTACCTTTTCAAATATAAATTTATGTTTATGGAATTAATTAAAAATACTTTCTTATCACTTTCAATAAATAAAATCAAATTAAGTTCAAATATTTTCATAGGTCTTATTTCAGTGACGAAATTATACACTTACGCTATGTAATGCCGTAAAAACATGCTAAAAAACCAATTCAACACATACCAATGCGCAGCTTCAAAGCGATGTAATTTGCATCGCACGGCGTTTCAATTTAAGCTTTAATTGTTACCATAAATTTCATGCACTTCTATTTTGCAGCTTAAGAATTCTGCACGCAGCTATTCAACATTTTGAATAGAAAAACTCTCTCTGAATAATGAAACATTGAAGCAGCAGCAACAAACGACGCGCTTGGAGAAAATGCTTTAAATTTTGCATTCTGCTGTTCGCGAACAAAGAGCTATCTATCTCTGCTTCAATGCAGAGAATCTCTTTTCTGAGCATTGAGCAGCATTTTATAGCGAAACCAAAGCAACATTGTGCTAGCTGCAAGCAATGACAGCGTCGAAGCCAGTGAACAAATCAATGCTTGCAAGAAAATGATTTAATTTTTCAATAGAATATGAATTTTACGACCAAACTATTGATCTTAGATGCACGTAATCATGGACTTTTTTGTTGGAATCGGCAAGATCATTCATTTGTCCATATATCATATTCACTTATCTTTTACGGTTTAAGCAGAAAATGGAAAAAAGAGCCAAATTTTTCCAAAAATACCGAATTTTGCCAGTTTCTTAGCCAATAACTTCTAAGCTTTGAAATATTTCAAAACTTTAAGTATAGAGTGTTAATCTACAATTAATAACGATTTGAATAGTGAAAATTTCATTTAAATCCGTTTAGCCGTTCTTGAGTTTACTTTCATCAACGCCAAAAAGGCAATATTTCAAGTTTCATTTTTATATAATAGAAAGAAGTAAGATATAATAGTAAGATATGGTTACAGATGATTTCTCAAAATTTTATTTTTTCATTTTAATTTACTATTCTAACATAATATAATTCATTACACTTGTATATATACTTAGTGGCACTTAATGGAGTGCTGCTTTACATGTAATTTTTAATAATCCATTACATTTACCCATTGTCAAATTGACAGATTGTAAATAAAAATTTATTTTAAAAAAAAAAAAAAGTATTATCTTCTTTAAACAGTAATTGTTATGATGATCTAAAGCAGCGATTGCCAGCGCCTAACTCTTTCCACTCTTTCCACTCTACAACAACAACTTCAATATTTTCATGATTGTTGTAATTCGACGAATTGTTCACAAACGCAGCTGCACTGCAACAACACAGCGTGTGTTTGTTGTTGTTTATTCTTGTCGTTGTTGGTAAATTAGCGCATGCGACGCGCACAACTCTTGCTACGCTGAAGGTTTCTTGTTGGTAATTTTGCGTATGGTTTCGTCACCGACTGCTTTTTGTTTGTGTTTTTTATGTTACTAATTCCTTATTGTACTACGTATCCAACGATTTGTTGTTGTTGTTGGTTTTAAGTTGTAATTGTTGTTGCACTCTTTAAAAATCACTCTTTGGCAATCCCTGATCTAAAGGTGCGTTATTTTTCTATTTTGACTTCATAATGAATTCTGCATTATAGGGTTATGAAAAAAATAGGGTAAGAAATTATTAAAATTTGTAATTAAAAAATTTTTTTTTTAACAATGATTCTGACAATGAATACAGATTATTAAGTTTTTTCTCAATGCTTACTTCTTCAAATGTTACTTGGATTATTTTTTTTCCAGTGTGGCAACTCTGAAAAAAAAACAGTTGAAACAGACAGTGTAGTAAGCAATAGGATTAGAACAAAAGGAAGACGAGAAAAACGAGTCAGTTATTAAGTAGCATCTGAAGTGTGCAGAAGTATTAAAATAAGAAAGTTAAAATAAGAAATAAAAAGTCAATAAAGAAAAAAATACATTGTTTAATTTTTTACACAACATCGCTTACAACATCAGAAGTGAGATCTTCCCGCTGTTTACAGGTTCCTGACAGAAAAATCAACGTGCAACAGCAGCAGAATGTCTGACATCACGAAGTTCCAAAAATACAGCGTACCCGAGCTTAAAGCCTGGTTGGAAAAGTTAGGAGATAAGACGACTGGCAGCAAGCGTGAATTAATTCTACGTCTGATGGAGGTGCCGGAAAGTTGTCGTGGTGCTTTTCCAGAAAGAACGGCAGAAAAATCAGTCGGGGCTTCCAAGCGTACCAATGCCAACGGTGACGTCAGCGACGCAGAAGAAGAAGAAGATGACCGTTATAATTCAAATGGCACAAGAAATAAAGAAAAAAGTAACGAAACAAATGAACGACAAATGAGAGAGCAATTGGAAGATCAAACAACACTAAAAAATTATAGCAACGAAAGACAAACGAGTGAAAATGAAAATCAACTGCAAATAATAGAAGAAGAGATGGCCAACAATAACAATCAAATGAGTGAGATTGGCAGCCAACAACAAGCGCATCAGGAAAATATGATTGTAATCGAGCGACAAATGAGTGGAAATAATAATGCAATCGAGTGCGACGGAGAAAACAACAGTATTGCAAGTGTACGAGCGAGTTCGTCAAAAGGGGATGAAAATGAACTATTGAAGCGAGAACTTGAACTTCTCAAACGAGATCTGTATTAAGAAAAACGTGAGAATGAGATAATTAAGAGAGAAAATGAAATATATAAAAAAGAACATCAACACAAGGAAAGACACAGAGATGGTGAAAATGATGGTAAAATTGGTTTTGGAAACATAAAAGAATTGCTTTCCGAATTTTCGGGTACAGCCGATAATTTTCAACTTTGGAAAGCACAATTGCAAAGCATTCAAAATGCATATAAACTTGACGACAACAATACCAGAGCATTAATTTTGCAGAAACTCAAAGGGAAGGCATTGAAATGGTTGCAGACAAAGAATGATTTGATGACCGTGCCAATTGAAATTTTAATAAGTGAAATGAGTAAGCTCTTTGAAGATCGCTCTAGCTCATTACAACTTAAACGTGCGTTCGAAGCCAGAAAGTGGCAAATAAGTGAAAACTTTGAAGAATATTTTTATGACAAGACCATACTGGCAGGAAAATTGCATATTGATGAAAGTAAGCTAATAGAATATGTCATTCAAGGGATTCCAGACTATGGACTACGTTCACAAGCAAAATTACATTGTTTTCGTGACAGGTACCAGCTGTTAGAAGCTTTCCATAAAGTAAATCTACCAAGACCAGTGTCATCCAAATTAGTAGCGAGTGTTCGTCAACGTACATCGAATGAATCAACTGCGACAGCATCAGAAACCCCCTAACCATTTCGTTTTTACAATTGTAATTCTGTCGGACATATTGCAGCGGAATGCCGTAAAGCAAAAAGAGAACTTGGAGCTTGTTATGTGTGTGCGCAAATGGGTCACCGAGCAGTCGAATGTCCAATGAGGAAACCGCAACAACTTCACTATACCGATGCTGTAGATGGCGATGATGAATTTGTAAGAAAAGTAGAATTTAGTTTTTCGTATTTAGATTTTAATCAGAAATTTTTATTAGAATCACTAATTGACGCTGGCAGCCCAATCAGTCTTATACGCCAACAGTTCGTGCCATCTAATAATTTTGAAAAAGAAGAACAAGCAGAATGCATTTTTTTTAGTTTTTGTGGAATAAATAAAAGTCCATTGAATATGTTTGGAAGAATAAAGTGTATTGTTTTGTTTGAAAATAAAAATATAGAAATTAATCTGTTTGTAGTCGCTAATGATACACCCAGTGTTACTCGGCAGGGATTTTTTGAAAAAAGCAAAACTAAAATTAGTTATGGAAAATGAAAGCATAGAGCAGACAACAAATTTTTATTTTGAAAATGAAAGAAATGAATTCATGAATGATTTAATGAAAATTGATTATTGTGATTCAATTAACAATGTTTTCTTAAGTAATAACGATGTCGAATTTAGTTCTAAGAAAAGATTTTATGAGTTATTCAATGAATGTTATGTAAACCGCAATTGTCCAGATGAACCTGAGATAAGATATGAGATGAAATTAGTTTTAAACAATGATAAGCCTTTCCAATATCCCCCACGTAGGTTATCATATCACGAAAAACAACAAGTGCAAGCCATAATTGATGAACTGCTTCAGAAAAAAATTGTGAGGCCAAGCCGTTCAGAATATGCATCTCCTATCGTGTTGATAAGAAAGAAAACAGGTGACACTCGATTGTGCATAGATATCAGGACACTTAATAAGGCTACATTAAAAGATAATTATCCTTTACCCTTAATAGACGACTTACTTGACCGACTAGCAAATAAAACTTTGTTTTCATTACTAGATTTGAAAAGCGCCTTTTATCATATGCATATGAATGAAGATTCTATAAAGTACACAGCATTCGTGACTCCATTGGGGCATTTTGAGTTCTTGAAAATACCTTTCGGCTTAAAAAATGCACCTTCGGTTTTTCAATGTTTCGTGAATCAAGTTTTTGATGATTTGATTAGATCAGAAAAAATAGCTATATATTTGGATGATATAATGATAGCCACAAACTCTGTTGACGAACATTTACAAATTTTAAGAGAAGTTTTTGATAGACTAATAAAAAACGGGCTATAACTCCGATTAGACAAGTGCAAGTTTATGGAATCTAAAATCAATTATTTAGGTTATGTTATTTCCAAAGAAGGTATACAACCAGATGGCAAAACTATTGAATCTGTTATAAATTTTCCTGTACCACAAAATGCCAAAGCGGTACACAGCTTTCTTGGGCTATGCTCATATTTCAGGAGATTTATTCGAGAATTTTCTATAATTGCGCAGCCATTATACAATCTTATACGGAAAAATTCGGTTTTTCAGTTTGGTCCAAAAGAGAACGAATGTTTTGAGATCCTTAAACAAAAGCTAATTGACGCTCCTATTCTTGCTATATATGATCCAAGAGATCAAACAGAGCTGCATTGTGATGCCAGCTCGCAGGGTTTTGGAGCTATTCTTTTACAAAAAAAAGACAGATGGTAAGCTTCATCCAATTTCCTATTTTTCGAAACGAACGACAGACTATGAATCAAAGTATCACAGCTTTGAATTGGAGACACTGGCTATTATTTATGCGCTCCGTAGATTTCGTATGTATTTACATGGGCTAAAATTTAAAATCATGACAGACTGCAACTCGCTGACATTAACTTTAAATTAAAAAAGAAATTAATCCCAGGATAGCCAGATGGGCACTCGAGCTCGAAAATTTTGATTATTGCTTAGAGCATCGCAAAGGCGAAAAAATGCAACACGTAGATGCGCTAAGCAGAAATACAAATATACTAGTTCTTGAAGAAAATACTTTTGAACAAAATCTATCAATTTGCCAGTACAAAGATGAAGCTATTAATAAAATAAGGAAAGAATTAGAAAATTAAGAAAGTAATCTTTATGAGATGAGGAATGGTTTAGTCTATAGAAAAAAGGGAAATTCTATTTTGTTTTATGTCCCACATGATATGGAAAGAAATATATTACAACTCTATCATGATAACATGAGCCATGTCGGGTGCGACAAAGTTGCCGATGCAATACTGAAATCTTACTGGTTCCCCAAACTTAGAGAAAAAATTAAGGACCATATCACCAATTGCTTAAAGTTAAAAAATCAGAAATATAATAAAGCTTTGAAAGATCGTAACAGGATCCAAAAGTCCTATCAAAATGGTGACTACGTGGTATTGAAAAATTTTGTAAGCGATACAGGAGCTAGTCGAAAGATATTACCAAAATACAAAGGACCATATAGGGTAACAAAAGTATTGCCAAATGACCGATATTTAGTTAAGGATGTAGAAGGATTTCAAGTGAGTCAGATACCATACGAGGGTGTTTGGGAGGCAGCGAATATTAAGCCATGGCTCAGCAGTTCTCACAAAAAAGGCACAATCGGGACGATTGCGGGTCAGGATGGTCGAACTGTGGCAACTCTGAAAAAAAAACAGTTGAAACAGACAGTGTAGTAAGCAATAGGATTAGAACAAAAGGAAGACGAGAAAAACGAGTCAGTTATTAAGTAGCATCTGAAGTGTGCAGAAGTATTAAAATAAGAAAGTTAAAATAAGAAATAAAAAGTCAATAAAGAAAAAATACATTAGGGGTATTCTCGCAGTCTGGCAACGTTGCAGAATTAGTAAAATTGCAAACTTCAAACTCTGAAATCTGCAACACTGCGAGAGCGCACGAAAACATAAATATTGCAAAAATTGTAAAGAAATGCCGCGAACAAGTGAAAAGAAAAAAATTTTGGAGTTTCTTATAGAAAATGCAGCTTTAAACATTATTTTCGCAGATGGTAATTACTCCTGACAATCTGTGTCGACGTTATTATTTATGTAATTCTTATTGATTTTTTCAGATGAGCGCTCTTATTGGAAGACATTGAATGAATTGGACGAAGATATTCTTACCACTTTGTCGACCCACTGTGGAATTTATCACAATGTTCCCAAGACTTTTGAATGGAGATCGACGGTGCTTACAGCGTTTGATGAAAATCGTTTTCGGCAGATGATACGAGTGACAAGAGATGAGTTTGGAATATTGCTGTCGTTAATCAGCAATAGTTCAGAATTCATCAACTCACACACGCAGCAGCAGCACCCTATTGATCTTCAGTTGGGTATTGTTTTATATCGGCTGGGAGCGTCTGGGGATAATGCGGCTATTCGGAAAATAGCTACAATATTTGGAGTTGGAGATGGTGAAACAATTTACAAAATAACAAGCAGAATCTTTCAGTCTTTCTTGCGTCTCCAAAACAAATATATTTCATGGCCTGATTCAACCGAAAGACAAGATATTGTTAACAAAACTTACCATGAGCTACCACATTGCATAGGATATATTGATGGCACCGAAATAAAGCTTGCTGAAGCACCAGTGGTTAACCACACAGCATATTTTTCGAAAAGCCGCATATATTCCATAAAAGCGCAAGTCGTATGCGACCATCATCGACAGATTCGCCATGTTGCAGTGGGCCATTTCGGAAGTGTCCATGATGCGCGGATATTTAGAACAAGTTCCATTTCAATCGAAAGAAACCGCTTTTTTTCATCCGAGCAATGGATTGCAGGCGATTCTGCTTACCCTTTGCAAACTATCCTCATTACTCCATTCAGGTCAAATTCTCAAGAATTAAACCAATCAAAACGAAAAGCCTTCAACTTGCGACATAGTAGATTCCGAGTAAGAGTGGAACATTGTTTTGGCATTCTTAAGGAACGTTTTGGTAGTCTTAAAGAGTTGAGGATTCGAATTAAAGATGAAAAAAGTCACAACTTCTGTTCGCGCAGTGGTTTATGGTTTGCTGTATATTGCACAATATCTTGCGAAGCCTCGTGCCTAGGTTTGAGGACAACTTAAACAACTTAGCTGAAGAAACAGAAGACGAAAGCAATCCAATCGAAGATAGCACAAGACAAGGCGCTGCAGTTGAAAAAAGAAAAGAACTATACCAAATTATGTTTGATAATTAAAATAAACAACAAAACCAAATTCTTTTCTTTTATTTAATTTATTTTTATATTATATATCCATTCCATACTTTTTGTCAATCTCATATTTTGCCACCCTCTCTTTCATTTCTAACTCTAATTTTTTTAACTCTATTTCTTGATCATGCCTTCTTTCTTCACTCTGCAATCTCTTTGTTTCTAATTCTAGTCTTTTTTCTTCTAAAGCTGTTTTGTTTTTTTGTAATTCCATCTCCTTCTCAAATTTTTTCTCCTCAAACAAAATTCGTGCCTCCTGAATTTTCGCCAGCTGCGAAATGGCAGATCTAGGAGCCATGGTGCTTGGTTTCGAAGCCGATGGTGTCACATCTAATCGCGCAGGTGACGGCGCAGGTGCGGTGGAAGGTGGAACACTTGACGACACATTGAAAGTGAATTTCTCACAACATTGCGATGACGTTGAAGTAGCTGGAGAAGGTAGTGGTGAAGGCACAGTAGCTGGAGAAGGTAGTGGTGAAGGCACAGTAACTGGAGAAGGTAGTGGTGAAGGCACAGTTGCTAGAGTAGGAATTGGTGATTCGCTGCATAATATTGGCGCCATTACTGCAGTTTGAGGGCCAAATATTTCCGCCAGTCTGTTGTAATGCGGACACATTTTTAGAATTTTCGCTGCAATTGAATTAATAAATAGAAGGTTTCAATGTATTCTATTTTACAAATTTAACTTGCCTTCAATATTTGCGTTTCCATCTTGCTCCAACACTCCTACCCCCGTTGATGAAAGCCAGTCATTGGCTTTCTTAAATTGTGTCTTCAGGTGTCGCACCTTCCATCGCACAAGGTCCCACGATGCATCCAGATGCGTTGCAGCTATAAATGTCTTATAATAGAATTGAGCTGTGGGATGCTGTATGAAAAATATAATTGTAAAGTTAGAAATCTCGAAATTATCCTGGAATGATGAACGTACCTCAAAATCACGCTCCTCGTGCAAATAATCAATGATAGTGACTATCTCACTTTCTTTCCACTTCTTACTTGGAGTAAGTTTTCTTTTTTTCGGCTCCGTATCCATTTTTACCTATAAAAAATTGCAACTTTTTGTTTATATATGAAGAAAACCAAAATTTAGTTAAATACTTACTCAGAAGCACACAAAATAAATAAATCAAATTTTTTTCAAACAGCTGACGCACAGTTGCACCACCACGCAAAACATGGGTGCCACTGTTGCACAAATTGCACGAATTGCAAAATTTTTTTCTCTTGTGTTTTGTTGTTGCGATGTTGCACGGATTGCAGAATTCTGCAATTTTTGCATTTCCTGCATTTTGCAAGGGTTCTGCAAGACTGCGAGAATACCCCTATTGTTTAATTTTTTACACAACATCGCTTACACTAGTGTAAAACTGTATTAAAAAACTATGAAAGATTTAATTTTTCTGTTATTGTATTTTTATCTCTTAGTAGAATTCCATTTAAATCAACATTTAAGTGATAGAAGTGTTAATTGTTACGTTCTCAGATCATGTAATAAGCAGCAGAAATTTGGCACCAACGGTCATTGGTTCTGTCCTTGGCATCCTTGGCAATTCTTCGCATCTGTGGTTGAAGCAGCAACCGTCGGTGACTTACTGACGGTTACTTTTTGGCGATTTGCGGATGCTTTTTTATGGCCACTAAAAAAATGCAAAAGGTGCAGTAAATAGTTAAAGCAGCAGTTTCAAAGGCTTTAAAGGTAACTCACATGTTTTTTTCATCAAGAGATACAGGAATTCTTGTTATGGAAGTTTCCCAACAGCTGAATTAGCATACATTAGGCACCTTATGCAGTTCCAGAAGTACGGAAACTTCAGCCAGTATTTGGAGCACCAGTAGCAAGTTTGTCGTCGTTCGCTTGCGTCTTTCTAATGGAAGGGATAATTGTTGTTGAAGCAGCTGCACCTGAATTCAGTGGTTTAAAATATCAGAACATCCGAACCTATGGCATCATAGTGATGACTTGTGACCTGCACAGCAGTGGTAGCTGACCTCAGGAGAGGATCTTTTGTATTCGCGGGTGGTGGTTCGACCAGCATCAAGAGGCATTTCAAGAAGCTACGTACTAAATAGATTTATTGAAGTAGCAGCAGAAATGGCGGCAGTTGTTACGCGATATTGTCAGCAAAAGTTAGGATGATCGTTGAAGTCTTCCAGTTTGGTTGGATTACGTTAATACGTGAAAATCCGACAAACAACTGCCCATGTGAAAAAACATCGTTTTGCAGATCAACTCCAATTACATTAAATGATGCACCTTGAGAGACATTCACACGCTTAAATTGAAAAAATGAATGAAAAAAAACTAATACAATTTAATAATTTAAGTCTTTATCTATATACTAAAAGGGGTCTCTCGCATTTTCATCGTTCAATCAAGGGGTAAATGCTGAACCGATTTTAATAATTCTTTCTCTATTCAATTGCTATAATAAGCGACCCTGCTACTGGGTACCATGTTTTTGGTAAATCTTTTTATTTAATTATTTAAGAATTCATGCCTTTTAATCCATGCTGCCATTGTATAAGCAGCACGAAATAACAGCAAACAATAGCTTCAGCTCTTTGTTGAGAGAGAGAGAGAGAGGAGAGATTCTACAACTCACCGCGCTATCATCTTGAGTGGATAGTAGCACTCAGTAAATTTCTGCTGCAGTGTTGCCATTAGTCCAATATATCGTATTTATTTTGATTTTAATTCTCAAATTAAATAAAATTAATTTTAAGTCTTTATATAAAATTTATACTCCCAAGCAACGCTGGGAACGAGTATGCTAGTAAAATATAATTTAATAATTTTCAAAAGAACTTTATAAATCAAAAGGTAACATGTTTTAAACTTTCATTTCAATTTAAATACTCGTGCTGGCAATTTAGCGGCGTTGTCAATTTTAAGTTTCTGTTTATAGTAAATGCTAAATGTTTAAAAACACCCATCACTGAACTTTTGAACAAATCGATATCGGCAAAGCTTTGCGAGAAAATGAAGTATAGCGGCAAATTCAAAAACCTGCATTTTCAAAAGCGATTTGTGTGAAACGATAGAACACAAAACCATCAAATGAATAATTCACAAAAACTTTCAGTTTCAACAAAACCAAAAAGCGGTTAATTCGTTAGTCTCAATTGCTTCCATTGGCCGACAATATATAGTTCTACTTTTCTGTAAGGGTGCAGATATTCTAATTTGATGGAGGCTACTCACTAGTTGAAAATAAATATTTAAATTTAACAATGTAGGGCGATTTTAGCAACAATTTAAAATTTTTGAAATATTTTTAAATGATCACTTATCACTAATGCAGATGAACTTTAAATCAAAGAAATAAGGACAAATAACAATACCGCTTTGAAACTGTAGGTTCTCTTTCTCACCCAATTTTAAAAAATGGCTACCAGTTATGATACTTTCTATGTATGCTTACTAGGGTGGGTCGATTTAAAAATCGCTCAATGCTCTGTGAAAATCGTATTCTAGGGATCAAAATAAGAAACTTCGCCGCAGGAACCATACCTCTAAAACGAATTCTGATGTTCCCCAATTTGGGTCGAACTTTTGGGTAGGGGCAAATTTTAAAAAATCCCACTTTGACCCATTCAGAGTGCTCCAATCGAGTCCAAATGTATGACCGACCCCCACTAACTTTGGAGGCCCGACCCACCCATGCCAGTGGCACACCCCCTGGAACCCCCCTGTGGGGTTCCCCATACAAACATTTCAAAAAATCGCCAGTTTTGGCACTTTTCATGAAAAAATCAGCGAAATGGCTATGTTTTTTCTTTATTTTTATTTATTTATTTATAATAATATTTATTATTTATTTATAATAATATCTATTTTATCTCTTTTGAAATTTATTTAAATGAAAAAATTAATTTAAGTTAGTTATAGAAAAGAAACTAAAAAAATTATTGTTTGAAGTCTTTTTTACTTTCAAGTCTGGGCAATTTCGCACGGCTCTCTAATGTCGTCGCCATAACAGCCTCTACATTTTCCGGTATAACCCGTTTGGAAACGCTAGCTAGCAATTGAACATGTCGTTCCGTTCCTTGTATGTGTGATGGAATTTTTGGATCATTAAACGGTGGATCATCTTGATTTAAATATTCTTTCAATGTATCGTATGGAATGCTTCGCGTGAGTGGTGGTTCAAATACGTTATTTATGTCATTCATATTGATCATTTCCGTGTAACTTGTGCAATTAAACTTTATATCTGGTTTTTTATAAGCTCTAAGTTGCGTTGGGTCGTCAACATCTGTTCGATAGCGTAGAATTATGTTGATAGCACAGTCGCGCTTTTCTTTGCTATCATCAAACAACATTGATAACAAGATATTTTCCGAATGCGCATAATATGAATTATCTGTAATTACTTGATTGACAATTTTGCGTAAACGAGGTTCTAGAAATCGTGACCAACTAATGAAGTTGAAAAATAATGCACTGCCGTACACGACAGAGCTGTAATACTTGATATTGAAGTTCATTGGCACATAACATTTAATTATAAATTCAACCAGAATTCTTAAATTTGCATCTGGATTTTCCGTTGTCACATATAATCGTAATAATCTAGCGGCCTTGGTGAGCCACCGAGAATGTACAATTTTCCCTGGTTTGATGTTAGCCAGATCCACTGAAACCACGCCGCTAGAAATTGCATGGGCCATGTCGTATAACATAAGTACTTCAAATCGGTGGAAAATTCAATTTTTTTCTGGAGCGGGGGCATATTTTGCAACTCAATTTTCTGGAAGCCGTCCACCACCTGAAAACATATAATAATAAAATAATTAAAAATGGTTGACAATTATAATAAATGAGTGATAGCAATAACTTACCGGAAGAGTTTCACAAGTTTTGATTTGACGTCTCAGTTTTCCGGTTGCCGATCTTGGTCCAGTGCTGGTTGATTTATCCAAAGCTTCAAACAACTGCCGAAACGGAAGTTCGTTGAAGTGTAGAAGGCAAACGAACCAATGGCCTTTTTTACAGCAATTCGAGTCGTCGTATAATTCCACCGTGTGGGCCAGTGTTTGTTGGCTCACCGTCACCGAACTTTCGATTTATCCATGATGAGAGGTTTGCCATGCTTATCTTTCATTTTAAAATCTTGGAAAAGAGCGGTTCCCAATGCCGATGCTACTCTATCAGGCACACCAAATCTGTCACATACCAAGGCAAAGTTTAACCAATCGTATCTCTCTGCGTATTGTGAACTTGTGCTTCTATCCATATCTTCTTGAACCGGTGGCGGTGCGTATGTTGAATCATCGGGATCTTGGTATGTTGGCATTGATGACATAGACGTTGCTCCTTGCTCTTCAGTTTCCATCACAACTGCATCCATTGTTAGTCTTCTCTGATTATGTTGATCGTGCATGAACTCTTTGAGGCGTTCGGGAGCCCAGCCGCATGCACATGGAGCCTTCAAATCGCATTTACATGTTCCAATGTAAAAAATTGTTTCCAGAGATTTTACATACTCTGTAAATTGTTGGGTTTTGTTTCTTCTCTTGATTTGCTCTTGATACTTGTCAAGCAATTTATGCAATTTATTAAATACACTTTTTTTCAGCATTATTTCCATACCAAGTTTTTCCCAAATTCCATTCAACTTATCTTGTACTTGAATAGTGAATGATTTATGGGAAAACTTTTTTTGTTCTGTTTAAGCACATTCGCTTAAGTAAAAATAATATCTCAAGATATCCAGATGGGTTGGTAAATTAAGATCAGTCAGATCAGTAGACACACCAAAAACAGTAACATCGTGCTTGGGTATATGACTCATTGGGTTTTCGATAGTTGTTGATGTTGTTGTTGCTTCATCTTGCGGTGTAGAGGATGGTGGATTCATTGTAAACTTTTTGATTTGGAATGGTCAACTTCACTTATTATTTTTTTTTTTAATATTTTTTTATCTGAAATTAGCACTTCACACTTTGAGTTCTTCACAACGACTTAATGCATTCACAAAAACTGTTGCGTTATACATGGTCTACGAGACGAGGTAATAAGAATGAAATGGTAATTTAAATTCTACCTGCTGTGTCTTGTGGTGGCTTAAAAACGCACACAAGCAATTTTAGGATCTGCAATTGTGTCACAGTGATACCTTAATTTTTAAAAGGGTTGCGGTGCATTCCAGTGATACCTTAATTGTTAAAATGGTTGCATAAAACGCGCATTTCTTAAGAAGGTGCCATAAAATACCCACAAAAAGGGTTGTAAAAACAACCTTCATTTCTTAAGTAGTTGCTATAAAAAAACTACACAAGTAAGTTTACGACATGCAGCTGTGTCTTGTTGTGCTTTAAAAAACGCACGCAAGCAATTTTCCGATTTGCAATTGTGTCACAGTGATACCTTCATTTTTTAAAAGGGTTGAATAAATTTCTAAAGAGAAAAAAACTCCAAAAAGAAAAAACTCCAAAAAGAAAAAAACATAGGCATTTCGCTGATTTTTTCATGAAAAGTGCCAAAACTGGCGATTTTTTGAAATGTTTGTATGGGGAACCCCACAGGGGGTTCCAGGGGGTGTGCCACTGGCATGGGTGGATTGGGCCTCCAAAGTTAGTGGGGGTCGGTCATACATTTGGACTCGATTGGAAAACTCTAAATGGGTCAAAGTGGGATTTTTCAAAATTTGCCCCTACCCAAAAGTTCGACCCAAATTGGAGGACATCAGAATTCTTTTTAAAGGTATGGTTCCTTCGGCAAAGTTTCTTATTTTGATCCCTAGAATACGATTTTCACAGAGCAATGGGCGATTTTTTTGCCTCCCCACAAATCGACCCGGCCTAATGCTTACCAAATCGGATATACATATATTATTAAATCAAACAATAAGCACTTAA
The DNA here is from genome assembly GCA_943735915.1 of Pherbina coryleti. NCBI lineage: Eukaryota > Metazoa > Arthropoda > Insecta > Diptera > Sciomyzidae > Pherbina > Pherbina coryleti. The sequence continues at coordinate 102,324,959 of OX030951.1, forward strand.
AATATACAAAATAGCTTATTTCCGCATATTAAATACGTTCATAGCAAATTTGTTTGGAAATGTGTAGAGTTCGCAATGCACGGAACACTCCTACGTACACAATCTGAAATATAAATATAAAATTCGATTTCATTTAAAGCAGTCTCCTGCGTAATCGCTAAATCAAACCTGTAAATGAACAAATACACAAATGTGATACACTCAAATCAATAACCTACATACACGTAATCAGCTTGATACATAGCCAAAGTATCAAACTGATTACGTGTATTTTAAATATTTAAATGCACTTGAGTAATAGAGTGTCCCTTATTTTGCGATTTTGGAAATGTCAAGGGGCTGAAAGGTTTTTTATGCGTTTTTATATTCTAAGAACGAAACTTTTTACGACAACGTTTACCCGTGCCAATCGGGCCCGATAGTTTCGAAAAAATGTCCATATTAGACCATATTTGCACAAATTAAAAAAAAATCTTTTCTCTGCTTTTTATAAATTTTTTGCATTTTTTGGAACACATTCATAAGAAACATGATATCTACAAAGTTTTTTTATAGTGGGCGTGGTTACCACCGGGGTTCGCTTTTTTATGGTTATGGCGTCCGTGGCGTAGTTGGTTAAAGTGCGTGGCCGCTATGTCAAAGAAGCTTCTTGAGAACAAGAACATTCCGTTCATCGCCGTTCGGAGTCGGCGTTTAACATGTAGGTCCGGTTTTCGGTCAATTGTGTAAAAACTTAGTAACACGCACAACACAATTGATCATAAGAAGCTAGGTCAAAGTCCTTTCAAGGGCTGAAATGGCCAGTTATGTATGTATGTATGTATGTGGTTACCGCCCCTGCTGCGTCGAAATTTCTCCCCCAGCCTTTTCCCACTTTTTCAGGAAATTAGTGCAATTTAGGTATTAAAATCAACAATAAATAAATACATTTTTATTATGCTAAAAGTATTGTTACATTTCATCAAATTCACATTATGTATTTACACAAATTAACAATAAATTAAAAAACTAGTATTTTACCCTGCAGCGGGCGCGCAAGAAGCCAACCTACAAGCAGTCTTATTGTGGCAGGGTAAAAAACTAGTTTTTCAATTTATTGTTAATTTTTGTAAATACATAATGTGAATTTGATGAAATGTAACCATACTTTTAGCATAATAAAAATGTATTTATTTATTGTTGATTTTAATACCTAAATTGCACTAATTTCATGAAAAAGTGGGAAAAGGCTGCGGGAGAAATTTCGACGCAGCAGGGGCGGTAACCACGCCCACCATAAAAAAACTTTGTAGATATCATATTTCTTATGAATGTGTTCCAAAAAATGCAAAACATTTATAAAAAGCAGAGAAAAGATTTTTTTTAATTTTTGCAAATATGGTTTAATATGGACATTTTTTCGAAATTTTCGGGCCAAATTGGCACGGGTAAACGTTGTCGTAAAAAAAAAATTTTTTTAGTTTCGTTCTTAGAATATTAAAACGCATAAAAAAACCTTTCAGCTCCTTGACATTTCCAAAAATCGCAAAATAAGGGACGCTCTATTGAGTAACCTTAAAGTTACTTATCACTTGACACCTTGATATTGACAAAGTATCAAGTTGATTACGTGTATTTTAAACATTTTAATGCATTTGTAGAAAGAGTAAGTAACCTTTAAGTAGAAAGAAAATTATGATTCACTAAACTGTGTATTTTCACTTACATCCAAATTCGCTTAGCTTTAAGACCTTATGTATAACCAATATTGTAAGAAAGAATTTAAAATAAAGTTAGTCTTTTAGGAAACTTAAAACAAAACAGTCGAGCTTTTTTATTACATGGCGACCGGTAAAAGAAACTACATAATATAGTAGAAGAACTAATGCCATTGAAACCCCAACGGTTGCATATATAAATAAAGGAGATTTACAGCAAATAAATTTAACAATTACGTGGTGGAAATAATTCTCTCCAAAATCCCGATAATTTTCGCAAGCTACGAGGTTGGAAAGTCAATCGAACAGAAGGACACAAAATAATTAGTAGAAGGAATGCACAATGATAGAAAAACAAACAGTGATCAAATTTTAAATAAAACAGAAAAAATAAACTATACCGAAATTTTACTAAGGATTACATCAATTATAATAGATACAAGAATCGCCTTTGGTCGAAATTCGACCAAAAATTGATTTTATTTTTTCTTTCTTCACTCATGTGCAAACATAACATACCGCACCATACGCACCACCAGTAGGAAATGAAAAAAAAAGTAACTCTATTTTGAGTTTCCATGTTCTGTAACTTTTACCTTCAAAGCTTTTCGATATCAAAAATTTGGCCCGTCCAATGCCCGTCCCAGTACACTACTTCTCATATTCTACTTTCTAGTAGTAGGATATCAATAAGTGGGAGTTTCATTGTCATAAGGCATTTGTTCCAAAGGTACACACAAAGAAATTTTTCGTTTGCCGCAACTAAAAAATTCGCCAACTACACTCCGTTTGTGATTATTTGCCGCAAAATAATATTCAGTTGTCATCAACTCAAAACTATATCATATAGCATATATTATACCGCTAGCTATTTCGGTCATTATTATTTAATTATCACAATCCGTCTTCTAATGGAATGCACTCATCATAACTTTCTTGCTATCTCCGTCCGCTTATATAGTAAAAATTTTTCCGAAAAGTCATTCTGAACTATAAGCGTTTTGTTTATACAATGAAGAGAAAAACAAACGAAGTTTTTGGTTGGGAAAAATAAATATTTCAATTGCTGCAATTTAAAAATCACTCATGTTTATGACAAACGAAATTAATTTTTTACAACTAAAGGCCGCGTTTCTCGCAACTGACTTATTATGACAACTGTTGAAACGTTTGCAAATAACGATTTCAAGCACGACAAACAAAGTTCGTTTGCGATAAACTGGCGATAAACGTTTGTTTCTTTGCGTGTATTCGAAATAAAAACTTTGAATTGTATGGGTTGTGCTACGCTCCCATGTCTAATGCTCGATCAATTTTCCAGTCGAAAAACACGACTAAATAGGAAGTTCCTACCGAGTTATATTGATTTGTGACTTATAGTTCGAAAGTTATACCGAAAATTTGGGCTGCTGAAAAGTGCCACGTCTCTCTTTCAACGCCCATAAAATGTAACTAGTGGAATGGTACGTGTGATTTGAGGTACAATTTCCGAGACTGTGTGACCTATAATTCTAAAGCAGTGGTCGACAAACGCACACAACCATACAATGCTTCGTATTTTAATGTAACGATGTGAGTACACTGAGCCAAATTGCACGTTGAAAAGAAAACAAAGTCACAGGTTCGATAGTATCGCAAGTATAGACGTAGAATTTTTTGTTTGATATATTTCGTGATGAATTTGTTGATCTTGTTCGTTTTTGTGTTGGTTAAATCAATAAAAAGCTTTATTTCGGACGGTTTTAGTAGTATTATACTATGTTCAGACTGGGAGCTAAATGCGTATTTAAAGCTTAATTCGCATTTATTTCCTAATGCTTCTCTAAATGCGAATTAACCCATAAAAAATTCTGTCAAGTAAATTTACATAAATGCTACTTCAAATGAGCATTTATGAGTTTGCGACCCTGTTTCGAAGTTCGAATACATTTTACTCGTGTGTTTTGACAGGGCTCGTTGTTAAATTCAATTAGCTGTTCGCCATTCGAATGATAAACTTGAACAATTTTTATTTATTTCGTTTTCTTCATTAATTAAATACACAAAAAAGATAAGATTTCGTTGACTAGAATCGATCGCAAGGTACTGGCCTGGAAACAACAATGAAAGCAATAAAAGACGATTATGAAGGTGACGATGATGAACATAATGAAAGTGATTAAAAAGATAATACAGATAAATCTTAGCTATTTAATTTGTTAATAATTTTATGATTAAATTTGTTTATTAATATATTAAAAAAATCGAAAAAATAATTGCTTAGTATTTTCCAAAATTTGCTAGTTTGGTGGTTTGTTCCCGCAATTCCTTTTTGAAATCACATTTTTGGTATAATTTCGAAGCATATTCACAACAGACAAATCATTTTAATGAACATGTCAATTTAAATGCGCATTTAGGGCTACTAGATAGTTTGAACACTTGACATTTTTAAAAATTTTCGAACTTCTAAATGCGCATTTAAAACTCAGTCTGAACATAGTATAAGACTATGCGCATTTAGAAGTTCGAAAATTCTTACAAATGTCAAGTGTTCAAACTATGAAGAAGCCCTTAATTCGCATTAAAATTGACAGATTTCTTAATATTATTTCTGTTGTGAAAATACTGACATTTTAACAAAAATATGATTGCAGGAACGAACCAGAAAGTTTTCGGAAAATTGTAAACATTTATTATTTTTGTTTGAATATATTTATAAACAACTTTATTAATAATTAAACAAATGTATCATTGACAAATTAAATAAAACTCACAATTAACCCAAACGATTTTTTTATATGATTTGCAATTGCCTTAAGTATGCGAGCCTGCGCAGGTGTCAATGCTCTTCCTTCTTCGCACACGGTGTAGTCACTATAGAACGCTAGAACTTCCTTTGCAATTTGGTAGGCATCCACAGTGAGCGCAAATGTGGTTCCAGTGAGTGTGCAAAATCTTCGGGTGGACCTCCTTTTAATACCACTGTTTCTGTGGCTAATATTATCAGTAATATTTTGTCCAGTCACCTCTTGCTTTGGCGTTTCAGTGGCAGACCATCCTGTCGCAAAGTCTGTTGGAAAGCTTGTGGAAACCTCTTTCAACTTCTTCAGCTTTGTTACGTCCCAAAACTATTTCCATGGTATGATTTTTACCAGAGAGAAATCTTGAGTTTGCTTTCCATTCTTGTCGTAGATCATTCAGCAGATTATTGTGCATATTTTGCACCTGAAATACAAGGATGAGAGGATGTTTTCCCACGCAGCCGCGCACGTCTTCTATAATTTGTTGTTTTCAGGCCAGTCCTTTGCAATCGGTTTTCACCAACGGAATCTTCTTATTTATTTTTGAACAGGACTTTTTTTGTTTATTTTATTAATAAAATTAAGAAAACGAAAAACAAAAAATTGTTCAAGTGAATAGCGAACAGCTGATTGAATTTAATAACGAGTACTGTCAAAACAAACGAGTAAAAGGTGTTCGAACTTCGAAACAGGGTCGCAAACTGCTAAATGCTCATTTGAAGTAGCATTTATGTGAATTTACTTGACAGAATTTTATATGGCCTAATTCGCGTTTAGAGAAGCATTTAGGAAATAAATGCGAATTAAGCTCTAAATGCGCATTTAGCTCCCAGTCTGAACATAGCATTAGTCTAAAATTGGGTAATTTAGTTTGCATGCTTACTGTCGGCAACTATACTAAAACTGGGTAATGTCTATCTACTAGAAAACTGGGAATGTGGCTATAATCTACTATAGAACAAGGGGATGTGGCTCCGCCCATACAATAAATATTTTTAATATCGAATAGCTTTGGAAGTAAAAGTAACATTACTTACATGCAAACTCAAAATGGAGTTACTATTTGGTGATGTCTTGCTACTGCGAAACTGTAACGGGCAGTGGAAAATGATAGTGGTGTCATACTATGGGTCGAAGAAAAGTTTTGAATGCAATTATTATTCCGATATAGTTGCTGAATGCAGCAACGCGAGCCGGAAAAAAACTAGTGTTTAATAAATGGAAATAAATATTTCGGAAAAATATGAATTTATTGTTTTTCCTTCAGTAAAGAACTTAAATATATTTAAAATTCAATTAAATATTAAATATTAGCAAAACAAATATATCTTATTATATAAATATTATACACAAAATGTAATATATTTGTATATATTGAATATATATAACGACAAAAATTAAAGCAACTGTTATGTTGCATATATATGCATATGTAAAATCTACATATGCATATACATAAACATTTATTTACGTTTTAATAACAACAACACTAACAACATAACACCAACATCAACAACAATAGTGTCTTTTAACATATAAAGGATGTCTTAGTAAGAATGCACTTTTTAAATTTAGTGTTATTTTTTTTTGTACAAGTGGCAACTCTGAAATGTGGCAGTTGGAACATATATTTATTCCGATTATTAAAAATTGAGCGCTTTACGAAAGAACAAAGCGTTATAATTCTGAAAAGTTATTACAAAAATTTGGAAAGCTATGCTGATACCGGTCGCAAACTTCGAACAATTTTCAGTAGAGAAAGTGCACCTAATGTGTTAACCATTTGAAGAGTGGTAAAAAGTTTGAAGAAACTTTTTTTTTTTTTTTTTTTATATAATTAAAAATATATAATTTCATACAATTGATAAATCCCGCGAAGCGGTCGGTTATGGGCAGTAAGACTACTGTGCGTCAACGTACCGGTAGGTCTCTTGAATAAACAAAATTGTCAAATTTGGGGCTCAGAAAATTCTCATACAAATTCATGAGAAACAAATGCATCCACAAAGAGCAACTGTCTTATGCGGATTTTGGTCATGCGGGATGATTGGGCCTTACTTTTTTGAAGATGAGGCCGAAATTGCAGTGACTGTGAACGGCATTCGTTACAGGAACATGATAACAAAGTTCTTGTGACCTCAACTGGACGGCATGGATCTGGACGACATGCGGTTTCAGCAAGACGGCGCCACCTGCCACACCGCGCGTGAAACAATCGATTTATTGTAGGAACGATTTCCGGAACAAATTATATCAATAAATTCTGATGGCAACTGGCCACCAAGATCATGCAATTTAACTTTAAACCAAGATTTAACAAAGCAATTTTCTGAAACCACAGGTTTATGCGAATAAGCTAGAACAATTCCTGAGCTCAAATCCGAAACCCGACAAGTCATCGGTGAGATACAGCCACATCTCTGTGAAAAAGTCATACAAAATTTCATGAAAAGAGTTAGAGTTGCAATATTGATTTCTAAGAGATATAGCATACACACCCTGTGAATATACCTAACGGAATTTTATTTAAAAATAAATTTAGACATTTTTTTACTAGTTGTTGTCTTCTTTTGTCAAAATGGGGGCTTAATTTGTCCACAATATTGATTTGAACAAGGTCTGTCTTATACGTAGAAAAAGTAAGTGAATAGTTTTAATAATTATACAAGAAATATCAAAAAAACGTTGAAATGCAACTTATGTTCCAGAATTAACGTTAATTTTCTTTAAGCTTACTAATTGTTTTGTGCATTATAACTTTAATTGAATAAAATAAATGGCTTAATTGCAAATATGCAATATCATGCATTTGAGACATTTTGAAGTTACATTGCAGATATGAGTTTATATTGCAGATGTGCAATTCCATGCACTTAACTATATTTAAAGCTAAAATTAAAAATAAATTAATTATATTGAAAACAAATTTTTGAGCTCTAGGCCAATAATGTTGACAACATGAAGAACAAAGAAGGCAACACCCAACAACAACAACAACGGCTCTGCCTAAAAGTATGATACGATCTAGGTTAACCTTGGTACAGTTTGCATCAAAAGTAGACAAGAACTCACTTACAAAAATTCAAGCGTTCTCTGCCAAAAACAAATTCCGGGTAACAGTCGCGGCATATTTGCAGTATAAGTAGAACCTAAGTAGCTTGAGTTGATCACAGTGTAAAGTCATACAAAGGCTACTGATGAGTTGGTGTAGCGGCCAATGAAACAGTCTGTATAGTCAAGCTGTGTGATTTGCTCTATACAGATCCGTTGTTGTTGTTGTTGGTTGTTGCCTTCTTTGTTCTTCATGTTGTCTTGTTGTCAACATGATTGGTCCAGAGCTCAAAAATTTGTTTTCAATATAAATAATGAAAGGCCGTATTCAAATATTTAGATTAAAAATAAATTAATTTTAAAAATAAATAACTTGGGTCAAGAAAAAAGCGCCTTCTTCGTCACCACGAAGAAAATGATATATATTGAGTTTTACGGGAAGTACTTTTCATATGAATTACAAAGTTTTTTTTATGATAATCATTATATGAACACTACCACTAACGATATTAATGAAGACATCTCGAGAAGAGTCTGTGGAATATGTAGCTTACCATGATGATGTTAACGTACATTTGATTTCATGGAGAGATAATAAAGTTGTTAATTTGATGTCAAACCATTGTGATAAAAGTCCTGAGACCATAGCTGAACGATTTGATAAGACGTTGTGTAAAAAAATATCCATTGAGTGTCCGAATAGTGTTTCACAATACAATACATTTATGGGGGAAGTCAATTTGTTCCACTCATTTATTGGAAGCTACAATATAAAAATACGCTATACGATAATATTAGTAAATGCATTGTATAAGCGTGCGTAGCAATAGAGCGGTAATCATGAAAACATAATAATTGTCAATTTTCGTTTGTAAGTGGTAGAAAGTCTTTACAAAGTAGGAAAACTATCCACAGAAAGTGAAAGACCTTCTGAATTATCAAAAAACCTTGCAAAAAATTACGAAACATTCGAGAACTTTTTCACTATCTCAAACAGAAGTTCGGTTGGACCATTTTGATCTCTGGCCACAATGGGACAACAAGCGTTTACCATGTAAATTACCAAGGTGCAATGGATACACCCATGTTAGCTGCTCAATAGTACAGACAAGAGTATGTATTAATAATATTTTTTTTTTTTTTTTTTTTTTTTTGGATTCGCCCGGAAGTAGGAAATCTTCATAGATACGTATGACCCGCGCCATACGCATGCACGATTTACATTCTAAGAAGTTCCCGGATCATCCGGACTGAATAGAATGCACCTACTTGCTAAAACCTACCACTTGTTGGCAAATAAAAGCCTCCACTAAGCACAATTGCTTGGCCTTTCAGCGGAAATTAAAATTAAGTAGATAAAGAAACATTTGAAATTTGAGAATTTTTGTGCTTATGTAAACATAATAAGCATCATCGAATAAAAACACATTCTTCATAACACGAAGCAATAGAAGACAACATCCAAAGTAATATATCAAAATAGAAATTGTTTTAAACAATTTCGTAATGAATAATGTTTTATGTACTTATTTAATGAATTCTTATATAATGAGCTGCAAATTAAGAAACAAAATCCTTGTGACCTTGCAAATCAGTGTTTTATATTTTCCTTTGTTTAAAATTGTCAATTTAAATTGACTATATAAAAAACTGGGAAATATATCTTAGTTTAAGTTATTAAAAGCATATAATTCCAGTTCAAAAATGTAAAATACAAATTAATAAAAATTAATATATAAACCATCATATACTAATTTTTATTGCTTGCCTGCATGAAATTGAACATATGCAATGTTGCGTAACTTCGCTCCTATTCATTGCAGAGCATCCAAATTTCGTTTATACATTCTCTAAACTTCTCCAATCACAAATAAAGACAAAATATTTTTATACACAGGAAGAAAAAAATCATGCAACGAAGTGTTAAAATAAAAAAATAAGTTATATCAAAAAAAATGCTAATATATTCTGATTCAATATGAACGGCTTTTTTTTTAACAGTGTAAGCACCCTCCCTATGCGACAGCTTGCATGAGACTGAAAATAAACACGCAAATTTGCAGAAGCAAAAAAAAACCTGAAGAAAGCATACGCGCGACCCTACTCACCAAGGTTCGGACTTGAAAATTAGTAAATCAGTAAATTAAAGAAAAAAATGCACTAAAACGAATTTTTTCGTAGTATTTTTTTTTTTATTAACAACCATGTACGTAAAGTTTATACTTATAAAAAAATACCTAAATACAAATATATTCATAACTATATACTATATATTTGCATGCTGCAGAAACATATTTTTATACGGAGTCAAAATAAATATGACTACTAATTTAACACTTATGCTGCCATCTTTCAAGTTTTTTATGTAATGGTATTAAAGGTTTAGTTATACTTGACGTAATGCAACGTTACATAAAAAATTGCCTATGTTTCCTGTTGTTTGTAAGGAAAATACAAAATAACCCTACAAATGTTTGTTGAGAATAAATCGCAGTACATTTGAAAAAACCGCAGTGACGCAGTAAAACATTCAATTTTGCTAAAAAGCGCAGAAGATCTACTGCAATTGCAGTAAAGTCCGAACACTGCTACTCACTCGACAGTTGGTATAAGACTGAAGTTCGTTTATTTAGCTTCGGCTTCACATGCATAAGGGCACTAATACTGATGCATTGCCCGCGGGCATGCTTTTGCCGAACACTGCTCTAAAGCTATTCGATATCGCAAAAAAGACACAGTGTTGCCAGAAATTTTTGGGGAAAAAGGCTAGATGGGCTTTAAAAAAGGGATAGAAAAGGCTAGATGACTTAAAAAAAAGGGCTAAAAAAGGCTAGATTTGTTTACCTTCTTTTTTACTCTGCGAATATACGTAAGTATTTATATATTTACATACTATATGAATATGATATAAAACAATACCAAAATCAAAACATATTTGAAATTGATTAAAATTGAATTCAGTCTTCTAAACTCAAATAAATAATAAGTGTAAAAATTATATCTCGGTATCTTTTCGAGTTTTTCATATTTTTCTTGCTTGCACTCGGCTCCTCAAATTACATTAATCAGACGAAGCCCCATTGCTGGAGCTGGAAGTACTTTCAGTTTCATCATAAGAATCACCTATTTTCTAACTCATTTCTTGTATGAATTTAGAAACTTTATTGAAATATCTAGTAAATGGAAATCAAAATTGCAAAGAATATTTGTTTTTTCCATTTCCAGCTAAAATAACGTTCCATATATGAAGTACTGCCAAATATACATGTATTATATGTATGTATTATTATTTTTAATAATATATATGTATTATTTTTAGAGCACAGGGTTGCACTGGGTCCATACCAGAGATCTGGAACAAGTGAACTGAAAATCAAGTTTTGACTTGACTTGTAGAAACTTGATATGTTTCTACCCTACAAGCCACGACTAGCTACTGAAAAACGAATCATAAGTCAGACTTGATTCTATATAAGTCAGACTTGATTTCTATGTATTAAAATCAAGCTTTCTACTTTTCAAGTCCAAGCGACTGCGCTGCCGTAAAAAGCCACTGACGAGCGTCTACTTATACTTTTCTATACAAAGTAATGAAATTAATTAACCCCTAGGGAGTGGTCGGAGGGCAATAGGTCCCCAAGAAAAAAATGTTCCTTTTGCAAAAGTAATGGGGGTCGGTGATACGTATTAACTCTCTCCGGCCCTACTTAAAGATCCCCTGTTTAGGTGCAGGAAATAAAAAAACAACAAAAAGAACACAACATACTTACTTTCAATGCTTAAAAGTTAAACTGTATTCCTCACTCGAGAAATGAAGTTTGCACTGACGACACGAAATTATTTCCTCGAACTTCATAAACAGGCTTGAAAATAAAGGATTTGTAGGGAAAATAATTACTTCTTCCCTACATTGCGAGTTTCTACATTTCCAGTTTTCTACATTTGGCGACTTAATTCTTGCTGACTATGATTCGCGCAAACTTGGTGTTTCCCTGCCTCGACTTGCAGGGAGTTGAAAAATTAAAGGAACTTGAAACAACAAATGGATCCATTCATTCATTCATCCTATGGTCCACACATCTTAAGCAATATATCAAAAACGTCTAGAAAAGGCTAGAACGAAACAAAAAAAGGCTAAAAAAAGGCTAGAGGCTGGATGGTATTTTTCGAGGCTAGACGACAGTAAAAAAGGCTAGATCTAGCCTCAAAAAGGCTAGACTGGCAACATTGAAAAGACTTCGCAAAGACGTTATGTCTTTCATGACGTAGATAGGAAAATACACTTGGACATAAAAAGATACTTCAGCTCTTGCAGCTCATTATAGGCGCCTACGAAATTTGTTACATTATCAGACCAAATAGTTTTTGGCCTGCCTCGTGTGCAAATGAAACGCTTCAGAGCAGCTAGGAACGAAGAAGTTCCTAGAAGATAAATCGCCTACGACCTCTAAGAGCGTCGCCCTCGTCGAAAAACAAATAAATATGCAAATTTAGCACTTCACCGGAGGCCTGTTGCGCACGTCGTACTTGTAATAAAATGGACCGCAAAAGTCAACTCCGGTAGTGATAAATAATCTCCTAGCTTGTATCCTGTAATGTTTTTTATTTTACTTCACTTAAACAACTGACTTACATTTTTTAATATCTTAAAATATATATATTAATCTTAACTTAATTGAATGCAACTCACATACATACACACAAACCTTGGTCACAAACAGCCTTGGCCTTGCACTGAACTCAGCAGCGACTTAAGAAATCCGACTCCGCTAGCTTGATCGACGCTAGCTAAAGCACGTATTTCAAAACTGCTGATGACGTTAGAACAATGAGCTGACTGCTCGTGGCCATAGCTTGCACAAACCGATGGCCCTGAACTTGGATAGCTTCAATGACTATGAAACTGTATCCGTTCCAGTGACCATGGGATCGTACAGCTAGTTTGGAGTTTATTGAACGCAACAATTCCTTCCCTTTTTTTGGAAGAGAAATATTGCACATTTTTTTTTTATTTAAAAAAAAGGAATATTTCTCGATAGCTGTCGTTCAACAACCCATACGTGTATGTGAGCCACATTGGATTTTTTTAAAAATTATTGCAATAATTATTTTTATATTCTTGAATTACATATAATTTTGTTTTATTTGTTTTTTTTCTGTTTTTTTTTTTTTTGTAATATACTTGTATAACACAGAAATCATTTCTTTTTTTTTTATGACAGTTGTAGGTTATAATACATGTAAGAATTAATATTTTTTTTTAAATATACTTGTATAACATAGAAAACATTTTTTTATGTAAGTAGTAGATTATAATATATGTAAGAATTATATTTTTTTTTTTTTATTATATTTGTTCTTTTTTTTTTTTTGTTTTTTATGTTTCACTTACTAATTGGAACGACGTTTTTGGAGTAAATGTCATTGATCTTGCTAATGGCTTTCTTGGCTTAGGTGTTATGTGAGGGTTAATATCCGTAGGAGTTTCAACCTCCTGAAGCCGAATATCTACAACAGATTCTACAGGTAATTTTTTTTTATGTAGTTTCCTTTTTAATAAATTAATGAGTTTGTAAGCAATGTATATTGTGAGCAATAGCATTAGTGAACTTGAAAAAGAGATTGAAGTTAGTGCAATCTTATGTTGGTGTGAGACGGTTTTTTCTTTCTCTATTTGTACTAACTTTTTGTGCATTTCTTCTAATGTTTTTGTCCCTTTATTTATAATTTCGTTTGTGTCTTTGCCCATTAATATTTGTATTGATCGGTTGCTTTTCATTTGTATTAGAGATTTGGTAAAACTTGTGTTTAAATTGGTTATATCTGATTGTTCTAAAGGGGAAAAATTGGGTTGTTTTATTTTGAGTGGATGTCTGTTGTGTCCTTGAAACTTTATAATATGTTCTTCAATTTGTATTTGGCAAGGTTGAGTTAAGGTAAATATTCCTTGGTGTTTGACTTTTATCGTTGAAAAACTACTTTCGCACGAAACATGTATTATTTGTGGAGTTTCCACCGAGAATAACCAAGTGTTAGGCCTGTTAAGTTTTATTAAAGTGTCCTGTGGTGTTGTTTGTAGGTTTAGAGGGCAGTCCATTTTGACGTTTAAAGGGTTTAGCAACATTTTAAGTACACACTATTTAGTCGTTGTTGCTTGTGTCATTGGAACGTCCAGTGGCCGGATATACGAGTCAAAATTTATATTTCTGCTAACTTTTGATGGCTTCGTTCCTTTAACAGTACCAGAGTCTGCCTCTCGTAGTTTATCGCTAAATATGAATATTTTATATTGGGTATCACCGAATGTACGCTGTTAGTGTGGACTGGATAACACCATATTTGAAAATATTGCATTTTTGGAAGGTCGAATATGGGTAGTTCTATTTTTATTATTAATTTGTCCTGAAGAAAATGTGTTTTGATTTTGGTTGTCTGATATAATGTTGGCAAACAATCCTGACAAAGAGATTTTGTTTTTAGATAAAGGTTATTCAGAGTGTTTGGTGAAATAAGTAATGGGTGTACTTTGTTGTTTTGTGTGGCTATTATTACGTCCAGTAGTGTTTGTTGTCTTGATTCTAGTTCTATTACTTGAAGCAAGAGGGTGTAGAGTATATCCTGTCGTAACTGTGTTTTTTCTATTTGGTCGGTTATGTTTTCTAATTCAGTTATTCGGTATCCTATCTGTTGTTGGTTGGTCATTAAAACTGATAACGGTTTTTGTATTTTATTTAAAGTGGACTTCACCACACTAACTTGCTGTTTTTGGAGTTCAATCAGTGCATTTTCTTTCAGTTCTAGTTTCCCTAACTTACTATATACCTCTTCTTCATTAGAGTGGTCCATGGTACCAAACAAGTAATGTAAACTGCTCCCTACACCGTCGAATATAGATCGTTTCTGACGTGGTGTATTTATTAGTTCCCGAATTGTTTGGGTCCTAGCCTTTATTTGCGCTATTACGGCATGTTTGTGTCGTTCCTGGGGTTCACAAGTGCCTCCCTTTTTTTTGTATTGGTTGCATAGGCGGGAACTGAGATAGTCTGCATGTTCGGCTAATGTAGTTTGGTTGTACAATTCGGAGAGGTCAATTTCCGTGAACACGCTCCAAGAACTTTGGTATAACCATAGTTCGCCCAGTTCTTCGAAAACAACCCCTGTGGCATTTAGCTGGGTTACGTTTATGGGTTGCTCCATGACAAATCCCTGGGTTAGGCCTATCGCCATTAAAATCAAGCACCACTCCATTTTGAACTGTGAAAAATACGTAGTTATGATGGACGTCATTAAATTGGATTATTTAAATTTTGGTTTTTAGTATCTAATTTATTTGTTATTAATTTTTGTTATTTTTTTTTTGTCTATTCGTAATATTGTTTTAATCTGTTGTTATGGATTACTACTCGTTTATTTCCTATTTTAACCTGCGTGTTGACAGGTCCTTTTACAGCAATTACCCGGTAAGGTCCTCGCCAAATAGGAGCTAATTTACCCTTTCTATTTTCATTTTTAACTAGGACCTGATCTCCTATATGAAAATTCTGTGGTCGTATTGAATGATCGTAATAAGCTTTGGATTGTTGTTTGCTCTTTAATAGGTTACGTCTAGCAATTGCATATGATTTCTGCAGTTTGTGTTTGAGTACGTGGTAATAACTTTCGTGGTTGTAAACGGGTTCTGGCTCACGCTTTAAATTAGATGGAATATCTGATGTGAACCCATATAAGCACTCTATAGGTGTGAGTTTCGTACTATCATGGAAACTGTTGTTATATACAAATGTTGCTGATCGTAAATATTGATCCCAGGATTGTGGGTTTTCATCACAAATGCTTCGTAGGTATTCAACTATTGGTCTATGCGCTCTTTCGAGAGCACCATTGGATTGCGGGTGGTAGGCTGAAGTTTGTAGTTTTTTTATTTTTAATAGTTTGCAAAGGTCTTTAAAGAGGTTGCTTAAGAAGTTTGTCCCCTGATCGGTTACTATTTGTTTTGGAATACCATAGCGCGTGATAATTTGGTCGAATACCATTTGGGCCACTGTCTGGGCTTCTGCGTTTGGGATGGCATAACAGTCTACTAGTTTGGTGAGGCTATCTTGAAACGTGAGAATATATTGATTATTTGTTAAAGTTTGTTGCAACGGTCCTACTATATCCAAATATATTTTATCAAAGGGTTTTTCCGCGATGTCTGTTATAACCATAGGCATTTTTGTTGGCAAAGATGATTTCATTATTTGGCATTTTTTTATGTAAGTTTTGATGTCACCAAGCATTTTTTTCCACCAATATTTACGTCGGATTTTTTTATACGTTTTCAATACACATTGGTGTCCCCCAAAAATAGAGTCGTGGTAGTCCTTAAGGATTATTTGTATCTCCTCAGGCTTACTTAGAACCTCTACTTTTAAATTTTCCTTTAGTATATTGGATTTAGGATTAGATTCTTTGTTCACATTCGTGTTATTCTGTTCGGTTAAACTGCTGTCTAGGTCTGTTGTAGCAGGTGCGTTTAAGCTTTTTGATTGCGCTCGAGTTATGGCATAGCTTTTTAATTGGTTTGTTTCAGTTTTCGTAATAATTTCTTATGGTCTAGTGTGTATAATAGCTGTTGTAATAACTTTGGAACTATCGTTTATTTCCGTTGGTATTCGGCTTAAAGCATCTGCGTTGGTATTGTATTTTTCCGGCTTATATTCAATTTTATAATCATACTCCGAGAGCTTATGATGAAACCTTACCAGTCGCGTGGTAGGATCTTTGGTGTTGAACACGCCTTTGAGTGGTTTATGATCTGTATAAACTGTGAATGGTCGTCCCTGCAGGTAGCACCTAAAGTTTTTTGTAGCCCATACGATCGCCAGAAGTTCCTTTTCTATTGTCGAGTATTTTTGTTCGGATTTGTTAAGAGTTCGGCTCGCATAAGCAATTGGCCTATCTATTCCTACTTCGCCTTGGGAAAGTACAGCACCAATTGCTTCATTGCTCGCGTCTGTTGTAAGATTGAATGGTCGGGTAAAATCCGGATAAACTAGGAGGGGGGGTGAAATGAGTTCATTTTTAATTTTTTGAAATGTTTCTTGACATTGCTCTGTCCATTTAAATTTAACGTCCTTCCGCAGTAGGTTGGTAATTGGTTTCACTATTTTTGAAAATGCCGGTATAAACTTTCGGTAATAATTTGCAAGGCCCAGAAACGATTGAAGTTGTCGCACCGTTTTTGGAGCTGGGAAATTTTGAACACTTTCTGTTTTCCGAGGATCTGGGAGTGTTCCTTTTTCTGAGCAGATATGTCCTAAATAAACTATTTCCTTACATAAGAATTGGCACTTTTCAGGCTGGAGTTTGAGGTTATTCTGCCTAAGCTTGGAAAAAACTTTAACTAGTTTGCTATTATGGTCCTCCAAGTTTTTTCCGTAGACGACTATGTCATCCAAGTACACGAAGCATTCCAGGCCTTGTAAGCCTGTCAGTACATAGTTCATCAACCGCTGAAAGGTGGCTGGGGCTCCTTTTAATCCAAAAGGCATACGTTTGAACTCGTAATGCCCATATTTTTGTGCTGAAGGCCGTTTTTGATCGATCTCTTGGGTGAACTTGCACTTGATGATATCCACTGGCTAGATCCAGTGTCGTAAAATAACGCGAATGTCCTAACTGATCTAATATATCCTCAATTCGTGGTAAGGGATATGCGTCGCCAATAGTTTTTTTATTGAGTTTACGGAAATCCACTACGACTCGCCATCTTTTTTCTCCATCTGGCCCAGCTTTTTTGGGAACTACTAAAAGAGGTGAGTTCCATGGACTTTTGCTTGGTTGAACTATATCGTCACGTAACATTTCTTTAAGTTGATCATTTATTATTTGTTTTTGTGTCTCGGGTAACCTGTACATTTTCTGATTTATTGGGGCCTGATCTTGAATGAGTGGTATTTCATGTGATAAAGCCCTAGTGTTTGTTAATTTGTCACCTTTTAGGTGAAATATGTCATTAAATTCGCGACAAAGGTCAAGTATAGATTCTTTTTCTTCATCATTTAAGGTGTGTGTTATTTTAATTTCCTTTTCGAGTTTACTCATTCGTAAATTAATTTCCTCTGAGTATATTTTATTTCAAAAAATTTTTTTAATACAATCTGTATGGGTATCGCTCTCATCATTTTTTATTTTTAATTTTACATTTGATGTATTGGTATTTTTAATTTCGTTTAGTATGGGAACTCTTTCATATCCCAGAGCAGACGCCAGTTTTAGAGTAAGTTTATCAAGCCTTACTGTATTATTTGTGGTATTAATGACGCCTACTAAAGGCCTTTTATTGCCTGTGGGTAATATACAATTTGATAAAAAGACCCCTTCTAAAAGTTCCTGTGATAGACAGATCATTTCTTCTTTTAACTTTATTGGTAGCTCAATAATCTTATGACACCGCTCCGGTATGACAGCGGGTGAATTAAAAACAATTGTTTGTTCCCTGACTTCAGATATTTTGCTTTTGTTATCTGTTTTATTTTGATTGTTGTCTTCGGTTAAGCAGCCAGCTTCCCCTATTGAAGAAGCCTTAAAGACATTACAGGTGGTTTGTATTACCTCCTTGGGCTCCACCTTGTCATCGTAATGTCCTATTTCGACTGCCCTCTGACAGAGTATAAAGAAAACTCTTCTGCAATTGACTCTGTACGAGTGAACTTGAATTGTTTTGGAGTGATTTTTGTGGGATTTTGTCCCTCGTGAATTTTAGATTTTTCACTTATGTTATTTTGTCTTTTTTTCATGGGTATCTGTAGTTCTTCACTGTTGAACTTTGTACGTGGAAATATCAGACGATCATTCGGTCCATCAACATTACAGTGTTTGGAAAGGAATCATTTCCTAATAGCCCATCGTCCGTCATACCACTTATACCATTTATCACTTGAAAAGTGCAAGGGTACATTTTTTTTGAGTTTATATTGATATTTCCCTGGCAGTTCCCTAGGGTCGTTCCCTTACCAAAAGCTGTTTGTAGGGTGCATTTATTAATTTTTTCTATTTTTGTGTTTGCTTTTATACTACTTTTCTTAATTAAGGTAACCTCCGCACCCGTGTCCACTATTAGACTTAATGTGTCTGGATTTGCGATATCCATAGGCACTCTAATGGTGGGTACGGATGTAGGTGGTTGCAGTTCCCCCTTTTACAAATATTATTTTTTATTGTCGAGTCGGGGAGTTGTGACTCGACCGCGACTCGTTTCCCTGATTCGTGGCTTCCCAACGTTGTTTTTGTTGACATTCAGCTACTAAATGTCCATTTCTTCCACAAAAATCGCATCTGATACGAACATTGTACATTCGTGGCATATTTGGAGTTCTCGTATTTCTGTTATTACCGCTGTTCCCTCTGTGTATTTTTTGTGTATTTTCAGTGTTATATCGATTATTATTCCCTATCGAATATCTATTGAACTGTTCACCTGATCTGTATTGTTCGTTGCTCATGTGTCTGGTCGGTGTGTTGTTTAAGCGTCGACAGTCCCTTATGTCATGGTTATAAATTTTGCAATTAGAGCAAAATGGTGTGTTTTTTCTAGTCAAACATTCTGTATAGGTGTGACCTTTTTTCCTACAAAAATTGCAAGTAATTTTTGCGGCAAAATGTTCTGCAGTTCTAATAGACCTATTTAGTGCTGGTATTTCTTGGTTTGGTTATTGGAAATATCCATATGGAGGTCATTCATTGAATTTAATTTGATTACCATGCTGATAGTCCGTATATGGCGGTACTGAAGTTGATGTTGTTTGTCGTACTGGGTATATGTTATTTAAATGAGGGTTTGTCTCGTGAGTCATTATAGGTGTATTATTTGGGTATGATGGAAAAACTTGAGCTGTCTGAATTGGTAAGGCCGTTTGTTGTAATTTTTCCATATCTAGTGCCTTTCGTACTAATAAGTCTAAGGGCTCATCTTTTATTGTTAGTAAATACTGGCTTAAGTATGGATTCGTAACTGAGCTTTTTAGAGAGTTCTTTGCAAAATCTTCTAATTGTGTTATCACTGGTGCAACTGTTGCGCCATATTTTATTCTCGCTGCTTCCTTACATTGTTGTAACATGTTGCTTATTCGTGCCGTATAGGCAATAAGAGTTTCGTTTGGATGTTGACGTAAGGTTAGTAGTTTGTTTACTAATTCTTGGTATGTTTCTCTAGGTAGATAAGTGCGGCTTAGAAGGTTTTCAATATCCTGAAACGAAGTAGGTGGGTTTGAGGCCACTAATTGATAAGCCCCTCCCCGTAATCTTGTGGGTATTATATTTAGAAAGGCTTGTTGTTCTCTTTCTTCTAGGCAGTCAAGTACCTTTTTCGAACAACCTAAAAATATTTGAAGGTCACTCACTACTTGGGGGTTTTGGTCACCAGAAAAAATGGGAACCAATTGAGCCGTGATCTTAGCAATTTTTGAATAATCTATTGACATTTTTTGTTTGTTTGTTGTATTAATTCGGACTGAATGGATTAGGTCTTGTTCTGACTTAGAGAGTGAAATACTTAACCAATTTAAATTAACACTTGAGTTAGTATTATTTTCTATTTTTGCACAATTATTGTATAAACTAGAGCTATCTTCACTTATTTTGAAAGAGTGTGAGTGGGTTTGAAATTTAACCAGTTCTTGCTTAAATTTTTCCGAATCTTCTCTAAATTTTTTTATTTGTTCTGATCTTATATCCTGAGTTTCTGTTATTTTTTTGTCTAACCGATCACAAAATACCGTGGATAATTTTTCACCCTCTTGCACTCTTTCAATTTGCCGAGTTAAATAAGATTTTAAATTAATAAATAAATCGTCGCTTACCTTTCCGCTTCTAAGCCTTTTAGGTGACCTTGGTGTGGAGCTTTGCATTTACGTACTTTGTTACGTGTTGTTTCGACAGGGCCTCAATCTCCTTAGTGGATTTTTTATGACCTTTGAGTATATCTTTGCTTTGTTGGTTTTGTTGCTGTTGTTGTTTTTGCTGTTGATGCTGCGTTGTTAATGTTGATTTTTGTTGTTGCTGCTGCTTTTGTTGTTGCGGTTGTTCTGATTGCGCCTGCTGTCGTTGAGGCGACGATGTTTGCTGATACGTTTGAAAATCGTTTGAGAACCTTTGCTGCGCTTGAGCTTGTTGCTGCTGCTGCTGTTGTTGTTGCTGTTTATGTAGCTGCAAATGTGACTGCGTTATTTGCTGCTGCTGCTGATGTTGGTGTTGTTGTTGCTGCTGCTGCTGCTTTTTTTTTTTTTTTGTCTTAATTTCGATCAATCAAAAAAAAAGTCAGCAATTGTTGTGCACAAAGCAGTATCCGTTAAATATGTGTTCTTGTTTAAATTAACCACGCCGCAGTGTTACAGCTTTTTAATTTTCGCAGTTGAAAAGCAGTTATATTTAGTTGTTTTAACAGTTTTCTTCAGTTTTTTTTTTTTTTTGTTGCTATGTTAAATGCACAAAGGTATTATTTTTAACAAATTAATATCTGCTGCTTTTTATTTTATTTTCATAGGTGTACTCCAATATTTTGCGTCAAGTTTGAGCACTTTTTATTTTTACCGGCTGCGCCAATTGTAATGTTTTTTATTTTACTTCACTTAAACAACTGACTTACATTTTTTCATATCTTAAAATATATATACATATTAATCTTAACTTAATTAAATGCAACTCACATACATACACACAAACCTTGGTCACAAACAGCCTTGGCCTTGCACTGAACTCAGCAGCGACTTAAGAAATCCGACTCCGCTAGCTTGATCGACGCTAGCTAAAGCACGTATTTCAAAACTGCTGATGACGTTAGGACGATCCTGAGGAGGACGATCCTCACAAGGCAACGCGTGAGGGTCAAGGGGGCGATCTTCACATGGCAACTTGTCTGACTGCCTCAACCTGGTGAGGCCAGCATTATCCATGTCGAACTCGTCTCAAGTCGACTCAAACCTCTGCGTGGTGTCCTCTAGAAACGGCAAACTGGCAACCGTTAGTTTGACGGCTAATCTGAGCGGCGGGCTCCCCCTGCATTTAAAGGGTAGTGCGTTGGGTTTGATGCCCACCACGTAAAAACAAATTTCAATGAAACGACAAAGAAATAAGATAAAAATGATCCCCAAATCTGATGACGACTACCGCAAACGAAAAACTGACAATGATTTACGGATATGCACATGGAACGTCCGAACCCTTAATTGGGATGGTGCCTCTATCCAACTGATAGATATCTTAGAAAGATACAAGGCTGATATCACTGCAATCCAAGAAATGCGATGGAAGGGACAGGGTTGCTCACGGCAAGCATCCTGTGATATCTACTACAGCGGCCATAAGGAGAAGCACGAATTTGGATGCGGATTCGTGGTTGGCAAGAGACTACGACATCATGTTCTGCGATTCACACCTGTGAACGAACGACTTGCCATAATCCGTGTCAAGGCAAGATTTTTCAACATAAGCCTGATTTGTGCGCACGCTCCGACAGAAGACAAAGACGATGAGACCAAAGACAGCTTCTACGAGCGCCTTGAAGATGCCTATGAGCGCAGCCCCCGCCACGACATAAAAATCGTGCTTGGTGACTTCAACGCCAAGGTGGGAAAAGAAAATATCTTTGGTCCAACAGTCGGAAAGTTCAGCCTCCACGACAATACCTCCGATAACGGAATGAGGCTGATTGACTTTGCCGCAGCGCGAAACATGGTCGTTAGTAGCACTAGATTCAAGCATCTCAATATTCATAAAGCAACTTGGCTGTCTCCTGATCAAAAGACGCGCAACCAAATTGATCACGTTTTGATTGACGGAAGGCACTCTTCCAGTGTTTTAGATGTACGCACGATCCGTGGTGCCAATATAGACTCGGATCATTATCTTGTCGCAGCCAAGATCCGTACACGCCTGTGCGCAACCAAGAATGCGCGCAATCCAGCACAGAGAAAGCTAGACGTCGAAAAGCTGCAATCAAAGCAAACAGCCGAAGACTTCGCTACTCGACTCTCACTCCTGCTTCAAGAAAGCACTCCTCCGATCGACGATATATGCGCGCAGTGGAATCATATTTCCCACTCTATGCGTACGGCTGCCGAAGAGGTGATTGGCTATCACCGCCCTCGCTGAAACCAGTGGCACGACCAAGAGTGTCGCGACGCCACTGCAGAAAAAGATTCCGCCTACAAAGCCACCCTGCAGTCGGTTGTAACGCGTGCTGCTAAAGAGCGATACAAAGAGAAGAGGAGGGAAGAGAGACGCATTTTCAGGCGAAAGAAAAAGGAAGCGGAAATGCGTGAGTGCGAGAAAATTGAGATGCATGGTGACAGGAATGAGGTCCGAAAATTTTTCGAAAAAATAAGACGCCTGGCCGATGGTTTCAAGACCGGGGCCTCTTCCTGCAAGGATGAAAATGGGAATCTAGTGACAGATATCCAGAGTACACTGATGATGTGGAGGGAACACTTCTCTAGGCTTCTGAATGGCGACGACGACAACAATCCCGCCAATTGGAATCGATATTCCGGAATCCCCAATTTTGGACGACAGCGTTGAAGTTCCGCTGCCCGACCATAGTGAAGTCTTGATAGCTATAGCTCGGCTTAAAAACAACAAAGCCGCAGGAGCCGATGGCTTACCGGCTGAGCTCTTCAAGAATGGAGGAGAAGCTCTATTTAAATGCATTCATGAGCTTCTATGCAGAATATGGTCGGTAGAATGCATTTCATACGATTGGAACCTCAGTGTGCTCTGCCCAATCCACAAGAAAGGCGATCCCACAATTTGCGCCAACTACCGTGGGATAAGCCTTCTGAATATCGCATATAAGGTCCTGTCGAGCGTACTATGTGAAAGACTGAAGCCCATCGTAAACCAGCTGATTGGACCTTATCAGTGTGGCTTCAGACCTGGCAAATCCAGAGAAGACCCTAGAAAAACAAATTGACACACACCATCTTTTTGTCGATTACAAAGCCGCCTTCGACAGTCCAATAAGGAATTATCTATATTCCACCATGTCTGAATTTGGTATTCCTGCAAAGCTCATCCGCCTTTGCAGAATGACACTGAGCAACACCAGCAGCACAGTTAAAATCGGGAAGGACCTCACTCCTCAATTCGATACCAAACGAGGTTTCAGACAAGGTGATTCCTTATCGTGCGACTTTTTCAACCTACATCCGAGCTGCTGATTTGAGACGCAGTGGCACGATATTCTACAAAAGTATTATGCTGCTGGCGTATGCTGATGATATCGATATCATTGGCCATAATACGCGCGAAGTCAGTGCAGCATTCTCCAGGTTAGCGAAAGAGTCGAGTCGAATGGGTCTTGCAGTGAACGCAGATAAGACGAAATACCTAGTGTCAACAAATAAACAGTCCCAGCGTCTTGGGAACCACGTCACTGTTGACAACATCTCCTTCAAGGTTGTTAAGGACTTCGTCTACCTGGGATCCAGCGTAAACTCTTTTAACGATGTTAGTATTGAGATAAAGTGAAGGATAACTCTTGCCAACAGGTGTTACTTTGGGCTGAGTAGGCAAGTGAGAAGCAGAGCCCTCTCTCGACGAACAAAACTCACGCTCTATAAGTCACTAATCATGCCTGTGCGGATCGCAATGAAAAAAGGGGGTTGTTCAAATCTTTAAACTAATTTAACGCGAAGGTATCGTTAATAAAAATTAAATTTTATTATAATTGTAATTTAAACAACATTAATATTGAACGCGGTAGAGTATTGGCTGTTGTGCAAACCAAGCCGATTGAGCAGATAATTGAGACTCGCCTCTAATTAAAAATGCAACATATGCTCTGACTATCTTAGTGGATTCATGATTTACGATATTCCAGGCTTTCTCTTGTGGTCTTATCGCTCTCTCAGTGTGGCATCCCATTAGACCAAAAACATGAGGTGTGGAATTGTACATGCCGCCCCTATGCTGGGACCAGCATTATGTCGAAATGATTCTGAAAAATACTGTATTTAATTTTTTTGAATATATGATAAAAAAGATGACGACCTGGATGGGTGTTTTCAGTTTCATGGAGCAAACAAAAACACCAAAGAAAACTTCTGGAGATCGACGTTGCTTCAAGGAAAGTGTGCTTAGTACTATTTGGTGCTTGAGAGAATGGTTAAGTTATTTTTCTTGAGTGTGTGTAGGGATCGGTAATAGACAAAGCTTGGAGATTGGGCGTTTGTATGTGCCATGTTGTGTACGTATGGTAACCACTCGGACAAGATTATCTGGTCCAGGGTGAAGATCGATGATGCGAGCCATTACCCACTCGTTTGGAGGCAGTCTGTCATCTTTTACGATGACCAAGTCGTTAAGTTGTAGATTAGCCTGCTGCTGAAACCATTTTGGTCGCGTTTGAAGATGTGACAACCAATCTGATGTCCACTGCTTCCAGAAGTTTTGCATCATACGTTGTGTTTGTATAAACTGTTGGCTAAGTGATATATTAGCGGCTGGCAGTGCCTCGGGAGGTGATAGCAGCGAGTCGCCAACCAGAAAATGCCCTGGTGTTAGCACCATCAAGTCATTCGGATCTGAAGTCAGAGGGCATAGAGGTCTTGAATTTAAGCACGACTCAATGCGTACAAGCAGAGTTGAGAGAGCTTCGTACGTAAGTCGTGTGCTGCCCATAACTCGTTTGAGGTGATGTTTAACTGATTTTACGTTGGACTCCCAGAGCCCCCCGAAATTAGGTGAATGGGGAGGGTTGAAGTGCCACTGTATGCCTTGAATTGCCATTTTCGGAACGATGTCTTGCTCTATAGCTTCTGCGAATCTTCGTTGACTGGTCTGTAGTACCTTGTCGGCGCCAATAAAATTGGTTCCACAATCGCTGTAAATGTCTTTGCATATACCTCTTCGCCCAATGAATCGTTGTAGTGCCCACAAGAAATTTTCAGTGGACATCCCTGTGACAGCCTCCAGGTGAATGCATTTTGTTGCCAAACATATGAATACTGCAATATAGCCTTTGTATGTCGTATTCCCACGAAATTTGGATGACTTGATATCAATAGCACCAGTGTAGTCGATACCGGTTGCTAAGAACGGGCGTCGTGGTGGATTTACTCGATGGAATGGTAAGTTTCCCATAAGTTGGGTAACCACTTCTGGCGGATTAATGCGAATGCATGTTATGCATTTCCGTAGCTGTTGTTGAACGACACGTTGTTCGTTCACAATCCAAAAGAGTTTGCGTAAGTAGGCTTTTGTTAATTGTGCCCCACCATGCAATGTTGTGATGTGGGCGTTGACAATGACTAAATTCGTGATATGGTGAGAACTTGGTAATATGATTGGATGCTTTTGTTTAAATGGTAGATTTGAACGTTGGATTCTGCCACGGACTCGCAAAACCTGAAACTCGTCAAGAAAGGGCGATAAATTTCTGAGTTTGCTGCCAGTTGGCAAGGGGGTTTTAGTGCGAACGCAATGCATTTCCTTGCTAAATGCTTCTTGTTGAACAAGAAAGATAATTTTTGTGAGGCTTTGGTTTAACTCTATGACAGTGAGGGGGCCACTTGTGCGGGACTTGTCTTTTATACGACTATTGTGTAAGAATCGAAGAATGTAAGCGCATACACGTAAGGTTTGGTTTAGCGACGAGTACCTCAGAATAACCGAATCTTTACAAATTGTCAAATTTACTTGAATTTGTTTTCGTTTAATTTCAGCTTCTTCTTCATTCACCCGTACAGTTTGTGGGATAAACGTTGGCCAACTATCTTCTGATTGGCGCAACCATTTTGGACCGGACCACCACAAGTTGAATGTCGATAAAGCGGCTGGTGTTACTTCACGTGTGGCACAGTCGGCGGGATTTTCATGTGTGTCGACATGACTCCATTGCCTTGGCACTGATACTTTCAGTATTTTAACAACTCTATTGGATACCCATGTCTGCCACCGATTTGGATCGCCATTGATACAGTAAAGGACAATAGTGGCATCTGTCCAATACGAAACACGTAAATTCTCGTTTGGCACTGAAAATGATCGGTTTATCCATTCGATTAATTCGGTGACTAACACGGCTCCAGACAGCTCGACGCGGGGAATGGTGAGTGGCTTTGTTGGCGTGACTCTACTTTTTGCCATTAAAAGTGTTGTGTAAACTTTGGTATCAACGAATTTTACGCGCAGATATACGCATGATGCATACGCAGATGTAGACCCATCGCAAAAGGCATGAAGTTGCAAAGATTCAATGTATATGGGGTCATATTGCAACCATCTAGATACTTTGATGCAGTGCAGCGTGGAAAGTGCGTCCAAAAATTGTTTCCATTGATTATTCAGCGCTTTTGGCAACACTTCGTCCCACCCCAAGGCATTGTATTTTTTATCATCGGTCTGGACCTTATAACACCAGACAGATTTTAGAATGATTTTACCTGCCACAATAACAGGTGCAATGTGTCCAAGTGGGTCAAAGAGCCGAGCTATCGTCGATAGCATGGATCGTTTGGTGACGTAATAATCAAGTTCGAAATTGAGTTTATATGAAAAGAAATCATTGTTTGGCTGCCAACACATACCTAGCGTTTTCACACTACTCTCACTGAGCTCAAAAATATTACTATTAGACATGTGTCCGTGTGGAATATTATCAAGCAAGGCTGGTTGATTGCTGCTCCATTTACGAAGTTCCATGCCAGCGGAGCGAAGTGATGAGGTTAACTGCTCTCGAACGTCCATTGCTGATTCTAGGGAATGACTTCCAGATAGTATGTCATCTACATAAACTTCGTTTTTCAGAACATGTGCTGCGAGTGGATACGATGCTTTTCCATCTTCGGCTAGTTGATGAAGAACTCGTATGGCCGTGAAAGGAGCCGATGCCGTGCCGAAGGTAACTGTGGTTAGACAGTATTCTTGGATCTGTTGATCTGCATTTCGCCAGAGAATGCGTTGATATTGAGCATCATCAATGTGCATATCTATGCAGCGATACATTTTTTGTATATCCGCTGTAAATGCGAATTTGTGCTTCCGCCAGTTTAAAATTACTGCTGGAAGATCCGTCTGCAGAGCAGGGCCTACACACAATATGTCGTTAAGCGATTTACCATTCGTGGTTTTGCAAGAGGCGTCGAAGACTATGCGGAGTTTGGTTGTGACACTATCTTCTTTAAATATAGCGTGATGTGGCAAAACACACGAGGTGACTGTTGGTTTGTTAGCTAAGTTCTTTATGCAATGCTCTGCCTCAGTTGTGACTGCAGGTCTTATTTGATTGAGTATAAAATATTCACGAATGCCCTCCTCGTAGCGGGTGCGTAAATCGTCGTTACGCTGAAGCTTTCGCTCTAAATAAGAAAATCGGTTAAGTGCAATTTGTTTGGATCTACCAAGAGTTTGGGACTCATCAAATAAATGTTTTAATGGAAGTCTTACTAAATATTTGCCATTTGGCTGGCGCGTATGGGTTTGTTGAAAGTGTTTCTCACACCACATTTCTTGATCAGTCAACGAATGCTCCTCCGGGACTTGATCGAGCTCAAAAAATCGTTGTACCAGTGATTCTAATTCAAGTGTGACATGATGGCAATTGACTCGAATTGTACTCTGTGGTGGAGCTGTAGCACTGCCTGACAGTATCCATCCAAGGTGTGTATGTTGGGCAATAGGTTCGTCAAACCTTCCCATACGTGTTTCGGGCAGTAAAATGTATGCGAACATGTCTGCCCCAATGAGTAAATCAACCCGGCGTGATTGATAATACATAGGATCTGCCAACTGTAGGCCTATAATGTGTGACCACTGTTGTGGCTTGATTGTTTGATTGGGAATTTTGCTAGTGAGCCCATTCAAAACAAAGGCGTGGTTGATCACCACATGGAAAGAGTTCACGCATGATTGCATCCGGAAACCAACAGTGTACTTACATTGATGTGCAGCCTACGCCTAATATATCTACTGACGTACGAACCCGTGACAAGCCAATTGCTTGTACTGCATGCTCCGAAATAAGGGTACATTCGGAGCCTTGATCTAAAAGGGCGCGCACTACTATGTCTTGGCCGGTGACGTCATTCACCAATTTGACAAGCGCAGTTGCTAAGAGCACCGTTCGAGGGGTGTAGTGCATCGGCGATACTGCAAGCTGCGTAGTGTGCGTTGACATTGCATTCGTGGTTGTCGAATGCATTGTTTGATTTGGCCAACTCTCACTTCGAAATGGTGGAGCTGATTGGTTCAATTTTGATTGAAAGTTTCCATGTGAAAGAGGTACAGATGCTAAAGGCGTTGTTTCGTTTTCCTGAGTGAACTTTGTCGTCGGAAAATGCAGGAGCGTGTGGTGCCGTTGGGCACACTGCAGGCAGTTTTTCGAACTCGAACATTGCGATAATGTATGCGATGCAATTAAGCAATTTATACAAAGTTTCGCTTTATCAGCAATTGACTTTCTTTCAAAGCAGTCTTTTGTCAAGAATGTGGGACAACGACGCAAAATATGTCCTTCGTTGCAGAGGTGACATGCTCTGCTGTTCTTTGTTTGTGCGGTGACATGAAAGCTGTTTCTGTTGTTGCGGTTGTTACCTTTTACCTGTGGGGTGCAGCGCTTAGGAAACGAAGTGGGATCGTTTGTATTACTATTCTTTGATGATACATTGGCATTGCTTGCAACATTTCTGTTTTCGATGACATTAATGGACACGAGACGATTGTTCAAAAAAGACTCTATAGATTCAAAGGTAGGGATGCTATTGTCACTGCCGAGATGAAGTTCCCATGCTTTATGCGTTTCTTGTGGTAGTTTTGTTGACAAGAAATAAGCAATCCACTGGTTGCATGCAGAAATCGGTAATTTTAAACGTTTAAATTCGTTAATACAAACGCTTGCTGTATTTAATAGTGACTTAATGTCATCGGAACGCTCTTTAGCAATAGCGGGCAAGCTGAACAGCTTGTTCATATGGTGCATGAAAAGTAAACGAGGATTATCATAACGCTTTACAATCAAATCCCAAGCGGTCTCGTAATTGGTTTCAGTTAACGCCATTTGGTGAACATCTACATCCTTGTCTGCGGCTAGTGCTTCTTTAAAAAATGAAACTTTTGAATTGCATTCAAATCCGAATTTTTATGAATTAAGCGACTAAATGAATCATTAAATGCCGGCCAGTCTACATATTTGCCGGAAAATGATGGCAACGGCAGCTTAGGCAGTTTGATGGATGATGTGTCATCCGAAGTTCCATGATGAGCTGCAGAAACTTCGGCTGGTCTAGGAAGCAGTTCTTCGCAAGTATCCAACAAGGCAGAGCGGATATCAAAATAGGATTCTTCAAAGGCCGAAGCAATTTTATCAGTAAAATATTTTTGTTGACGATCGTGATCATGGCATACAATGACTTTGTGAGTGTTAGTAAACTCTTTATTTAAAAATTCAATTTTTTCTAGACGTACTTGGCAATATGATTTTGTTTTTCTCGCAATGGAATCTTTTTTGAAATTTTTAAATAATTGTTTAATCGCTTCAAATCTATCGTTTTGCAGTGTAACTAAAACGTCAACATCGATTACTTCGCTCTCATCCACCTTCTTATCTTTTTCACTCATTTTACGAATGCCCTTTATTATTGTTATTTACTCAAGCAAAAAAAAAAAAAAAAAAACTCACTCACTAACTAAGCAACCAAATTTATGATGAAGCACTAACACACTTACCTAGTTGATGCTGTCTGTCTTCACTTGATTTCTCTGCTCTCTAGTTGTCGGGTATTTATTTGTGACGTCACTAATCTCTCAGGCCTGGTATGCAAATTGTTGACTTGATTTTGGAGCGCGTTTATTTCCAATGTACGATGTTAGTACGATGTTAATTTGTCCTCTAAGTGTAATTGCTGAATCGGCGGGGCAGCGCAATCAAGACCGGTTCTTATGTTTGACTCTTTGTAGTTCACCTTTAATGTTTGTTGTATTTTTTTTGCAGTGCTTCACCGTCTGCAATTTAACTGTTGAGCACTTTTTTTTTTTTTTTTTTTTATAATTGTTTTTGTAACAAATTTGTTGCATAAATTTTATAAATTTGTTTCCAAAGTTATTATGCACTAAATGTTTTTTTTTTAAGTTCCCCCCATGGGCCACCAAAATTATGTGTGGATCGCAGTAAAAAAAGGGGGTTGTTCAAATCTTTAAACTAATTTAACGCGAAGGTATCGTTAATAAAAATTAAATTTTATTATAATTGTAATTTAAACAACATTAATATTGAACGCGGTAGAGTATTGGCTGTTGTGCAAACCAAGCCGATTGAGCAGATAATTGAGACTCGCCTCTAATTAAAAATGCAACATATGCTCTGACTATCTTAGTGGATTCATGATTTACGATATTCCAGGCTTTCTCTTGTGGTCTTATCGCTCTCTCAGTGTGGCATCCCATTAGACCAAAAACATGAGGTGTGGAATTGTACAATGCCCGTCCTATTATATGCAGCACAAACTTGGACGTTGAGCAGTTCTGATGAAAAGACTTTGGGAGCCTTCGAGAGAAAGATCCTTCGTAAGATCTTCGGTCCAATCTGCGTCAATGGCGAGTACCGAATTCGATGGAGCCACGAGCTGTATGAGCTGTACGCTGACATAGACATAGTTAAGTGCATTAAAATCGAGCGGCTCCGCTGGCTAGGTCATGTTGAGCGAATGGAAAACGACGCTCCAGCGAAAAAAAGATTCGATTCGGTGCCCGGTGGTGGTCAACGCAGAAGAGGACGCCCACATCTTCGTTGGAAGGATCAGGTGTTGGATAACCTGACTACACTTGGTGTTTCCAACTGGCGCCAGCAAGCGCAAAATAGAAATGGCTGGCGCAATTTCTTATACGAGGCCAAAACCGACCTTCGGTTGTAAGCGCCAGATAAGTAAGTAAGTAAGTAAGTGATGACGTTAGTGCAATGAGCTGACTGCTCGTGGCCATAGCTTGCACAAACCGATGGCCCTGAACTTGGATAGCTTCAATGACTATGAAACTGTATCCGTTCCAGTGACCATGGGATCGTACAGCTAGTTTGAAGTTTATTGAACGCAACAATCCTCTCTTGCGGCAAGTCTGCCATGATGTACTCAACAATTTTTGGCTTGAGCCTGAATCAGCGACGCACTTGCCAACGATGCTACTGTTCGCTTTTCGACCGCCAATTGGCCAATTTTGTAGCCGAATTGAGCCCAACAGACTTTGAGGACCAGGATGCAACAACTTCCGATGAAAATGTTCAACCATTGAAATTGTGACTGGATGCTGGAATAAGTGACTGGAAGTATTATTGGATATCGAGCGTCAAAATCCAGCATTGAGTTTTGCAGACGTCCACCGACACGCAGAAGACCGAAATCGACGACAAAAGGGTTTGAAGATGAAACTTTGCTCGAAAAGTTGATTTGTTTGTTGGCTCGCAGAGTTTTTAATTCATATGAGAATTGTAATTGCTGAATATTACGAAGAAATAAGCGTGTGCCTAACTAAATATCATGTGGAGCCAGAGCATCAAATGTTCTGAGCTGTTCCTTGTCTTTTCTCGACCAAAATCTGGAGACATAGGCGAATATAAGCTGTAGCTTTCGAAAATCGCATCACAAGCTTGCACACGAACGTTAAATCTACCAAACCAGATGTTGCAACCAAAGCGTTTCTTCGACGTTCAGGCAGATTTGCGATCAAGCTGGATTCTTTCGGCCAGAGTTCCTCTGATTCTTGCAAAAAACGATGGCCCATTCTTCCAGAGCGATAGATAAAAAAGTTCTTTAGGAGATACACTTCTTGATAAAATGTCGACTGGGTTTTCAATTGTTGGCACGTGGTACCACAGCATGCCATCTGTAAGTGATTGAATTCAAGTTACTCGATTATAAACGAAAATGTTGAAATTAGAAGACTCCTCACGCAGCCAAGAAAGTACTACGGTCGAGTCGCTCTTTATCAAGTTTCAACTGATGCAAATAAAAATATTTTCTCTCGATACAGTGACGTACGGCACAAAGCCTTCGAGAGCCGTATCGATAAAAAATAATTTTTATTTCATCCTCAGGGTTATCCCGTCAAAGAATACATCGCATCATATTGTCAGGGTGTAGGACGTGGACACAGCGATACATCTTGCATATGTCACCAGTTAGAGCCACTTTAAAGAAATGAAATTGCAAAGTCGTATTAAATAACTTTGGCCGTATGGTGGGTGCAGCCATCAGCGCATCGTTGAGAGAAATACCAGAAGTCGTTTTGGCTTAGCCATGAAATACGACTCTTAACTTCGTTGTCGTGCTATCACTTTTGTAGACGCAGTAGTGCGGTAAGAAATAAGCAGTGATGATTGGGTCTATTTTAGCCTGCGACACATGTTGCAATTCCTTATAAAAAAAAAATAAATAACTGGCCATTTCAGCCCTTGAAAGGACTTTGACCTAGCTTCTTATGATCAATTGTGTTGTGCATATATTAAGTTTGTATACAATTGACCTAGAATCGGACCTACATGCTTAACGCCGACTCCGAACGGCGATGAACGAAATGTTCTCGTTCTCAAGAAGCTTTACATGGCATTTTGATTACTCTCTGAGGTTTGCCATTGTCTGCAGAGAGGTGGCGGCCGTACAGAAAAATTATTTAAATTCAAATAATTTTCTCTCGCTGCTGGGGTTCGAACCTGGGTCTCCAAAGTTTTTTGACATAGCGGCCACGCACTTTAGCCAACTACGCTACGGACGCCACTGCAATTTCTTATACTCACTTAAAAATGAAGAGTATTGATTTTTTAAGTCAGGATTACGCAATAGC
Source organism: Pherbina coryleti (assembly GCA_943735915.1). Taxonomy (NCBI): domain Eukaryota; kingdom Metazoa; phylum Arthropoda; class Insecta; order Diptera; family Sciomyzidae; genus Pherbina; species Pherbina coryleti. The sequence goes on from OX030951.1 coordinate 102,358,296, forward strand.
TTTCTTTCAAGGCCTTTGAACCGACGTAGCGCTTGTGTGTACGAATCACCAAGCGCATTGAGATTTTCCTTAAAAGTGAGCCGAACAGCGTATTCACCCGAATAGAGTCGAACATAATTTTCATTGAATTGGTGTTCACTGTTGATTTCTTCTTGCGTGAAGCATGTAGCAGGGGAGCTGCTCTCGATTTCCCAAAATTGCTTAACGAGGGCCTCTAAGTTTGCGTCATCCGCATTTTTGACGAATTGCGCTTGAATAGCTGCAAGCGAAGACGATTTGTGGAATGAATGTAAACCGCCACCACTAGCTATATAGCTATCTAGCACCGATCAAAACATCAATACGTTGCGATTAAATCTCAGCGATTTCTAAAATAACGGATCGGCTAGCTTTAAGTTGCTTGGAATGTTCCATCCTTCAATGCTGATATCAAGATTTGGCTTATAATCTGTGATGGTTTGATTGACAATAGCTGGAAACGACAAAGTGGAATCACCTGCTTGTGATGTTGCGAAAGTATCAACAGTTTTATCAGCAACGAAATTTGCTTCTCCTATGCCAGATATTTGTGTTAAAGATGATTTTACTTGAAGCTACAGTGCTAAGCATGCGGTTACGAAATTGATTTGTGAGGCAGAGTCGAGGAGCACGCGGCATGGAACGCGGCATCCAGTGTGATCTTTGACGAGAATAATTGCTGTGGTAAGTAGCACAATATTTTCAGAAGGAAAACTTTGGACTTCAGGAGGTGGGCTTGATAATGTAGAAATGAGTGAAGACTGTGTTAATATTGAACTGCTTGTTTGGGAACTATCGACATGCGCTCTATCCAAGGTTGAGGAATTCACGTTAATGTGAAGTAACGAGTGATACTTTGATGAGCAGTGATGACAGTGTCCTAATTTGCACCTTTGCAACGTATGTCCGTTGCTCAAGCAGTTGAGGCATAATGACAGCCGTTTTGCTTCCCAGTACCGCGAAGTTAGCGAAAGATTATGGAGCTCTGAACAATAATATATCCAGTGTTCATTCGAATTATAAGACAAGCATTTAGATGGGCGTGATGAATCCATTAGAGCGTGCCGGGAGTAGCTGCTAGGTTGAGCGGCCTTTTTGCCTTGAACTGATGATAAAGTCGATATGACAGCTTCCTAATTTTCAAGCATTCGACACCTCTTCTGGCAAATCCACCTCCCATTTTGTTTGGGATTTGATATCAAGCTTGTAAAATATATTAGATGAATGAGGAACCCATCTGCAATCTGTTCTGTGGACCCCATATTTTGCAGCGCGCGTAAATGCGCATTGACCTTGTCACTTAGTTCACGCAAGCTAGCATCAGAGTCACTCATCACACCTTTCAATCCAAAGATTTCCTTTATGTGTGCCTGAAAATAAAGTAAGTAAATTATTTAAATTATTATTAATTTAAGTAAGAATTAAATAAAATTAATTTAATTTCGAATCTATTTTTTAAAAGATTAAGCGCCTTATCATAATTTTCGTCACTTGGCTCCAGTGAGCGAATTGTGTCCAAAGCTGCCCTCTTAGACTCGCACGTAAATGTTGGACTTTTTCGATTCTGCTTATCCGTATATGATCCGCTGAATTTAAGAATTTGCAGCTCAGGAAGCCGTTTGCGGTCCGATATCAGGAACGAAGGCGGAGCATCATCCATCGATATTTGTCGAACAGTGGATGAATGCCTGGAGTCTGTACACTGATGAGCATTTAACTTACGCATCAGTTTTGATTTAACTTCCACATATAAATTTGTAAATGCTTATTCCACGTCGCTGCATAATTTTGTGCTGTCCTTTTCCTGTAATGCAGATTGAGCGTTCTCGAAGTTTCTGTTGAAATTTCGATCATCAAAATTTTCCAAAGCTTCGTGCGCTAACTGTTTATCCAAAGTAACCACCTGGTTTTTTATGCGTTCGTTTTCTTTTCAAGAAATGAAACAATTGCAGCTGAATTTAGGCTGCTATTAGCGGCTACATATCCTGATTTGATTTCCGTTACTATTGCGGTGTCTATTCGACCCGAATCGAAACAAGTTTGCATAAAAATGAAACGATACGCGAGCGTGCAATAATTTAGCAAATAGCAGAAATGAAGCGAATTTATTTTGAACGAAGGAGTCGAATGTATTGAATGTTAAATGTTATTTTAGATTACTTTCGACATAACTTACGACATAAAATCGTTGTGTAAACAGAACGTTTGATGCGTATAATGGCAATGATTTCATATGAAGTTTTCGCTTAATAAATGTGAAAAAAATTATTTTATGAAAAAATGGCAATTAAAAATTACCACGAATGGGATTTTTCCCACATAACTGGCAACCTTGCGTTGGGGTCACCAAGTGTTTTCAAAGAGCAGACAAAGCCTTTTTTGCCAGCGGATGTTTGTATGTATCCATTGAGTGAAAGAGCGCAAGAGCGCACAGCGGCAAATATAAAAAATAGAATATGGGCAAACACAAAAAATGTATATGGAATGATTAAACCCTTCTACGTACAAAATGTTTGAACCCTTCTACGGACAGCTACCTTGTAATTATTATACCATGAGTTCTGTTTGATTTTAATTTAGTTACAGATTGGTTTAAAAGAAAGCGATAAAAAACAGAGCAAGACTGAAAAGTGATTTTGTGGGTGCCTTTCTTTTCAAATTTTTTTTTTGTTCATTTTTTCACGTCCGTATTTTGTATGAAGTTTTTCTTTCTTTGATATTTTATTATATTTTATATACATTTGCAAGTAAATTATAATCTATGGAAATAATTTTTTTTCAACCTCAATATTTGACCTAGTAAAAAAATGAACACATCGAAAAAAACATCGATATATCGGTCTTATAACCGATGTTTTTATACATCGATAATTTGTCATGTGAACATCGTTGTTTTCAAACATCGATGTGTTTAAGAGCGATGTTGCATCCCTAGAGAAAATGGTGTTTAATTGTTCTGCCTACTCTTATTTATATATAGATAGTTAAAATGATACGAGCAACAATAAATAAAAGCATAAATAACATCGCAAGTGAACGGCAGTAACAACATCATATAGCAACAATTTTGGCAACAATTCTGCCGTGCAAAGCATAAAAGAGTTTACTGCATTTTTCTAATTTAGAGATAATTAGACGTTAGTGTTTGGTGTAAACTTTTACAACGTAATCATATTTCATGTTCTGAACAAATTTATATCACATATGTTCAAAAACCTTTACATTTTTACTTTTAGTTGTAAGTACCTAAAAAATCTAAACTTTTAATAATGTTATAAGCTTTAATTATTTTTGCTCTCTACGTTTATTATAACTAAGAACAAAATTAAATTAGCATACAAAGCAAAAAACATGCAATGGTCATAAACTTTTTTTGTTGTTTTCATAGTTATAATAATCTTTTAGATAAACATTAAAAAAAATAATTGAATGCTATTTGGATGATTTTTGGTTGGCACAAAAAAAGCTGCCCGTACTGCCAGGAAACAGCAACAACTGGAAGATAATCAGCTTTTCGAGGAAGCTGAAGGGCTAAGTATGCGCCTGGAATTGCTGATTGATCGGTAAGTCGCAAAAACAAATAGTTTTATCGTCCTAAAAGTTTAAACGCGATTTTCTCGAAACTACGTTTTCAAAAACGGCTGCTACTGCAGATCAAAAAGTAATTAAGAGTTCAGGCTGACATTTTGAGGGGTTTTACTAAGTTACTTATTTATCTGGCGCTTACAATCTTTGGTCGGTTTTTGCCTCGTAAAAGAAATTGCGCCAGCCATTTCTGTCTTGCTCTTGATGGCACCAATTGGAAACATCAAGCATGGTCAGGTTATCGAACACCTGATCCTTCCAACGAAGATGTTGGACCACTCTTCTGCGTTGACCACCACCAGGCACCGAATTGAAAATCTCTTTCGCTGGAGCGTCGTTTTCCATTAACTCAACATGACCTAGCCAGCGGAGCCTCTCGATTTTAATACGCTTAACTATGTCGATGTCAGCGTATAGTTCATACAGCTCATGGTTCCATCGAATTCGGTACTCGCCATTGATGCATATTGGACCGAAGATTTTACGAAGAATCTTTCTCTCGAAGGCTCCCAAAGTATTTTCATCAGAACTGCTTTGTTGTTTTTAAGCCGAGCTATAGCTTTCAAGACTTCACTATGGTCGGGCAGCGGAACTTCAACGCTGTCGTCCAAAATTGGGGATTCCGGAATATCATCTCTATTGGCGGTATTGTTGTCGTCGTCGCCATTCAGAAGCCTAGAGAAGTGTTCCCTCCACATCATCAGTGTACTCTGGATATCTGTCACTTGATTCCCATTTTCATCCTTGCAGGAAGAGGCCCCGGTCTTGAAACCATCGGTCAGGCGTCTTATTTTTTCTAAAAATGTTCGGACTTCATTCCTGTCACCATGCATCTCAATTTTCTCGCACTCACGCATTTCCGTTTCCCTTTTCTTTCGCCTGAAAATGCGTCTCTCTTCCCTCCTCTTCTCTTTGTATCGCTCTTTAGCAGCACGCGTTACAACCGACTGCAGGGTGGCTTTGTAGGCGGCGTCTTTTTGTGCAGTGGCGTTGCGACACCCCTAGTCGTGCCACTGGTTTCGGCGAGGGCGATGATAGCCAATCACCTCTTCGGCAGCCGTACGCATAGAGTGGGAAATGTGATTCCACTCGCGCATTTATCGGCAATCGGAGGAGTGCTTTCTTGAAGCAGGAGTGAGTGTTAATAAGCGAAGCCTTCGGCTGTTCGTTTTGATTGCAGCTTTTCGACGTCTAGCTTTCTCTGTGCTGGATTGCGCGCATTCTTGGTTGCGCACAGATGTATACGGATCTTGGCTGCGACAAGATAATGATCCGAGTCTATATTGGCACCACGGATCGTGCGTACATCTAAAACACTGGAAGAGTGCCTTCCGTCTATCAGAACGTGATCAATTTGGTTGCGCGTCTTTTGATCAGGAGACAGCCAAGTGGCTTTATGAATATTGAGATGCTTGAATCTGGTGCTACTAACGACCATTAGTAGCGCTGCGGAATAGTCAATTAGCCTCATTCCGTTATCGGAGGTATTGTCGTGGAGGCTGAACTTTCCGACTGTTGGACCAAAGATATTGGCTCATTCCACCAGTTTTCGCCCAATTTAAAAAAAAAAGTCGCAACATGTCCTAGAAAAAAATTGACAAAATTATATGTTGTTTTTGTGTTAAAGTAGGTAACAAAAAACATTTTTTTAATTTTTTATTTCTAACCGTTAACCAGTGGTGGCGTTCGAAAAATTTTTGGCGGGCGCAAAAATCACGATTTAATAGTTTACGGTTTCATTTATATCTCCGCTCCTGTAATAGGTATTGACTTCATTTAAAAACTGTTTGACAGATGTCTGTTTGACAGTGTGTGTAGAGCAGTTTTGGCAAAACGCAGTGTGGAAGATCCGAGTAAGTAGTACAGGGTTTTCCAATAAGAGGTGTTATTTTGGTATTCAAAGAAAAATGCCATTTTTTGAGATAAATGATCGGATGTTTATTTCATAATAAAGAGGAAGGTATGCCGTTAATAATGAAAAATAACATCAGCCAAATGGCCACCACGACCACGCTTACAGAACAATATCTTTTTCATGAAATTTTCCATAACCAAATCGCAAAGTGGCTGCCCTATGTCCTCGATAGCCTCACGAATTCCATCTTTGAGGTCTTCAATCGGTGCTGGGCTGTTGGCGTAGACCTTATCTTTCACGTGGCCCTAAGGAAGAAGTCGCAAGGTGTTAAATCACAAGATCTCGGTGGCCAATTGTGATCACCTCTTCGAGAGATAACACGGTCCGGAAACTTTTCCCGTAAAAGATCAATGGTTTCGTTGCTTGTATGGCACGTAGCGCCGTCTTGTTGAAAGTAAACGCTGTCCAGATCAATACCATCCAACTCCGACCATAAAAAATCATTAACCATCTATCGATAGCGCAATCCATTCACCGTAACTGCTGATCCAAGTGAGGTCCAATGACCCCGCCGGACCATAAACCGCACCAAACCGTCACACGTTGAGGATGGCTTCTCAACAATAACTCTTGGGTTTTCCGAGCCCCAGATGCTACAATTTTGCTTGATGACGTAGCCACCGAGGTGGAAATGGGCCTCATCAGTCAAGATGATTTTTCGATGGAATTCCGAATCATTTTCATGCATTTCAAGGACCCAATCAAATGCGTTGTTGAAGCGTGTATCGTTCCATTTTTAGTAATGGCGTAGTTTCTACTTGTCAAATGTCAAAGAATAAAAGCTTTAAAAGTTAGCGATTCACAATAGCGGGCGATTCACAATAACACCTCTTATTGGAAAACCCTGTACAAGTTCCTTGGAAAAGTGCAACACGTGATCAACAGTACTTACCACAGATTATACACCATTTGAGTTGCTTATTGCAACCAAAATAGAAACAAATGAAAACATTCAATTAAAAGAACTAATTGATTGAGAATTTTATATGAATTTTCACCACAAACGCGATGAAATAAGGCAAAACAACAAATTTTACAAATTCAAGCAGAAAATAAGAAACGCTACGACTTTCGACGTAAGCCTGCAATGATTTACAAAGAAGGTGACTTGGTTGCTTTTAAGAGGACTCAGTCTGGTGGTAGACCCAAATTAAAACCTAAATTTTTGGGACCTTATAAAGTTACAAAAGTCAAGCCAAGAAACACCTATGATGTCCAAAAATTTGGATTCTGTGAAAGTCCAAAACAAACGTCTACATGCGCAGAGTTTATGAAGGTTTGGTCCAACAACATTGACGATGATGACATTATTGAGACGAATGCTTCGCAGGATGGCCGAATGTGGGATTCCAATCACAAAAACAAACAAACAAGCGAACAAAGAAAGAAGACGATGACAACTGATAATGAGCAGTCAGTCGATTTTGCATAGATGTAAGAAACAGACATGAATAGACGCTATTTTGCTAAATATGTATATTAGACCGTACCTCAAAAAAAAGTTCGCCGTATACCAGCGAATATGACGTATTTTTACAAGACAATTATGAAAAAAAATTTTTTTTTTTACCGAACGTAGGGGTCGCGCATTGACATAAGACTTCATACCTCTGGTGTGTACAGTCGGATTTTAAAGTTTGGTATATCAATGTTTTTGTCTTAAGGAGACCAATATGATCTTCATAGAGGTCATTGACCTCAGGTGTACCGTTCGAGTACTTACCCTTCAGATCTCAGTTTCTACCATCCTAATGTACCACCCTAATATTAAAAAAATAAAGCTCTTAAAATATCATTAATCTTTTGCTCAGGAAGTATATCGATATTTCCAGCAGAAGTATTTTTAAAAATTTTTGAAAATTTTTTGCCGAACGTAGGGCTCCTTTTTTTCATTTTCATCATAATTAATGAAAAAAATTAATTAGATGGGTCGAAAGTCGTCATGCACTGCAGAGCTAAGAAAAATTATAATAAATATGAAAAATAATGGAATGGACGCTCTAGAAAAATTGTTTACAATGCAATCCAACATTATCGGAAACATAAAACCACCACATCTATTAAAAGAAAGGCTCCTCCAAGAAAAACAAGTGCTGCTGAAGACAGATTAATATCGATGGAAGCGAAGAAAAATCCCTTTATTACATCCGCAGATATCCAGCAAAAAGTCAATCAGCATCACAAAATTGCAGTTAGCAGCAGGACCATCCGTAGAAGACTTAATGAGGCTCAATTGATAGGATACGTAGCGCAGCATAAACCATTAGTTTCAAAAAAAAATATTAAAGCTAGGTTAAATTTCGCCAAAACGTTTGGAAACAAGCCATTATCATTTTGGAAAAATATATTGTGGAGTGATGAGTCCAAATTCAACCGATTTGAGTCTGATGGAAAGCGGCATGTGTGGCGTCCACCAAAACAGCAGCTTAATCCGAGGTATACAATGAAAACAATTAAACACGGTGGAGGGAATGTTATGGTCTGGGCTGCGTTTTCATGGCATGGCGTAGGACCAATTGTAAAGATAGATACTAAAATGGATCAGCATTTATATAAACAGATTTTAGAGCGGCACATGGAACCGTTTGCAGAGGAAAATTTACCATTAAGATGGTCATTCATGCATGACAACGATCCTAAGCACACTTCACGGCTTGTGAAGCAGTTTCTTAGTGATCAGCAAATCAATGTTTTGCCGTGGCCTGCACAAAGTCCTGATCTCAATCCTATTGAGAATCTTTGGAACGATGTGGAGAAAGCTGTACAACCGAAAAAACCACGAAATTTGGGTGAACTTTGGAATGCCATACAAGAAAGTTGGAATTCCATTCCCCTGGGCCGTTGCCAAATTTTGGTTGAAAGTTTGCCTCGCAGGTTAGAAGCAGTTATACGCCAAAAGGGATACCCTACTAAATATTAATATAAAAATATATTAAAACTCAGGTGAAAGTTTTTGTTTCAAAATGTGCTAATTCTATGGCCACAAAAAAATTTAGCCTTATATATACATATATAGAAAAACATTTAAAAATAACTTCCAAACTTAAATTAACTGTTTATTTTTAAGAACATTAAATTTTTTTATTTTTCTGTAATAATGAACTTAAAATAAAACAATTAATAATGTTTATTTATTCTTTAACAAGTCTTTTTAAAATACATGCTGCGTGTGCTAATTCTTTGGCCAACACTGTACTTCATATTCGCTGGTATACGGCGCACTTGTTTTTGCATAGGTGGTGGTACGGTCTAATGTATATCGTTTTGTTAAATATTACTCTTTTTTTATAAACCATATTGATAACTAATCCTTAATAAATAAAAAGGTCTACATATATATAGTAGGAAATATATGGAATAAAGACAGTCTTGTGCTAAGCTAAAAACAACTTTCCTTTGCATTTAATATTTTGAAGTACGGCGTAGTTATTTGTAGATACAGCCATTTAGAGCGGCATAAAAATATAAAATATCGTCTAGGACTTTATTGTCAAGGACCTCTTCACCGTAGTAACAGCACACTAAGAAAAAGGCAACCAAATTTGTTCATGGAAAAATAAAAGAAGAATTGAAATTAATAATAAAATCTAATTTAAAATTAGAAAAGAAACAAAAAACTATCGAACGATTAAATACAGCCAGGTTAGACGAAAATCAAGTAGAAGACGATATTAACTTTATAAGAGAAGTACAAGGATAAAAACAACATCATAAATATAGAAAGCAAAAAAAAAAAATATTAATGAAGATCAAATAAAAGATAAAAGGCCAAAGAAAAAAGTTAAATTACTTACAGAACGATTATCTCGAACAGTATTATCAAAATCCTTGCAAAAGTTAGTTTTGAATTAGTTAATAATTTTAATTCCTTTTTCTTATGGAATGATATCACTTATATATACCAGTACTTTTAATAATTCTTAAAACAAGCTTACAGTCAACAACAGATATAAGGATTTTGGACTTTGATAATAATAATGAATACTTACTTGTTAAATTAGAAAATATAAAATTATAAAAGATTTTCCATATAACTAATATATCATATCTAGACATAGCCAGAAATCATATTGAAAACAACATTCTATCATTACAAAACTCTTACTCTAAGGCAGGGGCGGTTCCAGGAATATATTTCGGGGGGGGGTTTCAAAAATATTTATGTACGTTATATATATAAAGGGTAGTTAAATTTTAAAGGCCGATGTTGATTTTGAATAAAACACAAATTATTAAGGAAATTATTGTCGTTTCTTTTTATTATGATAATATTGGTATGGTTCAATTATGCATGGAACAAAATATCGGCTAAATGGCCGCCGCGACCTCGGCGGCACACCACCATCCGATGGTCCAAATTTTCGATGACGCCGAGGCATAAGTGAGGTTCTATGCCGTTAATGTGCCGAATTGGCGGGTTGCAATAAGGCCAACGGCAATAAGGCCGAATTGGCTTTATTTCCTTTTCAAAGAGAAATAAGGCCGAAATTGTGAATTTGGTTTTATTTCCATTTGAAAAGGAAATAAAGCCTAAAAAAAAATTTAGCAAAATGGTAATAAGGCCGAAAAATAATTTTTGCAAACTAAGGATTATTTTTTATAATTATTTTTAATAAAAAGTACGCTCCCTGTAGTCTGTTGTTTGAAAAGTTACTGGACTCAGCGTAGGTACTCAATTTGCAAGAGAACAGTTGCCATTGTCAACCTCAATGTGCTTGTTTTCGTATCAATGCGAAAAATTTATTAGTAGTAGTTCAATAGTGAAGGTGAAGAAGTTTAATATTATAAGGAATGAGCGCCCCAGGCAAAAAATTTTTATTAAAAATCGCGGCGATTTATTATAAACATGCGGCGCTCATTCTTTATAATATTAAAGCTTCATTAAAAATTTTAGTAAAATTTTAGTAAAAATCGCGCATATTTTATAAATTTTCATTCATAACTTTTACGTTTATATTTTACATTTTTTTCTCGACCACTTACAAAAAGATGTATGTTCTTTAGCATTTAAACGATCATATTTTTCGCTTTAAACGGATATATATTTCTATTATTAGAATAAGATATCCTAGTCTTCTCAATAAAAAAATATGTAAATTTTTCAGACTTTCACGATTTTTATCTCCTAAACCATTTGAGACCTACCTATTTTTTTTTGCAGCATTAGATTTAGAAGTTCCATACACATTTAAAAAACAAAAAAAAAAAAAAAAAAGCGTGTGTCTAGAGTGCAATTAGTCCAAAATATGTACATTTTTCAAACTTTCACGATTTTTATCTCCTTAAAGGAGCATGGGCCCTAAAGAACAATTATTCCAATACTTTATATCTTTCATTTTTCATTAAATAAAACTAAAAAACTTATTTGAAGGCGTTTTAATATTGGTTCCTTTTAAAGGAAAATAAGGCCAAATTGGCTTAATTTCTTTTTCAAATGGAAATAAGGCTGAATTCGGCCTTATTGCCGTTGGCCTTATTGCACCCCGCCGCCGAATTATCTCATCCTTTAGCTTTTGAATTGTTGCTGGCTTATCGACGTACACCTTTTCTTTCAAATAACCCCAAAGAAAGAAGTCCAACGGTGTCAAATCACATGATTGGTGGCCAAATGACATCGCCACCACGTGAGATAACACGGCCATTGAATTTGTCGCGCAAAAGAGCCATTGTTTCGTTAGCTGTGTAGCAAGTGACACCGTTCTGTTGAAACCACATATCGTCCACATCCATATCTTCCAATTCGGGCCATAAAAAGTTCGTTATCATCTCACGCTACCGAACACCATTCACAGTAACTGCCTGACCAGCCTCATTTTGGAAAAAAATACGGCCCAATGATGCCGCCAGCCCATAAACCGCACCAAACAGTCACTCTTTGTGGGTGCATTGGTTTATCGACAATCACTCTTGGATTATCATTCGCCCAAATGTGGTAATTCTGCTTATTGACGAATCCACTGAGGTAAAAATGTCATCATCACTGTCAATCATCACTGAAGATGATTTTCTTCGAAAATTGATCATCCACTGTTGCCATTTCTTGCCACCATTCTGACCGTGTAAATGCAAGTCTTTATGCATAATGTTCATCAACGACGAACGTGAGAGGTGCAATTGTTGGGCACGACGACGAGTTGAGGTGGACGGCTCTTCAGCCACACTATCGCGAACAGCAGCAATATTTTCTGCAGTACGAGCATGCACTGGTGTTTTCACATCTCCTACAAACCTGGTTTGTTCAAATTTTTGCACGATTTTTCCGATTGTACGCACATTTGGACGATTAAATTGACCGAAAAAATCACGAAGTACTCGATATGCATTTTGATTTGAAAGCTCATTTTCATAATAAGCCTGAATAACTTTAACGGTTCAAATTGAATTAGTCTGAAATTGAGAAATGTCAAATGAAATGCAGAAAAAAAAGTTGACATTTAGGTGTGGTTTATATTCAACATCGGCCCTTAAAATTTAACCACCCTTTATATACATTAGAGCGGGATAATTTTTTTTCAAAAAATCGTAGGCGCGGGAAGAAACCGTTAGTCTAAAATCTATTTCGAGCCTCTGGTTTTTCAAAAGAAGGTTATAATTTGTGTTTTGCTGCAATATGTGAAAAAATTATTCCACTTATTGGAAAAAACTTTGCTACGAAAAAAATAGCCATCCACATTTCACTCCATATTCACTCCATATTCACTCCATATGATTGTGTGGTGCTCAGGATTATTTTTTTGTGTTAAATACCACAAGCTGACGCTGGGGTGAAGATAATTCTAATAATAAAAGTTATTTCTCTGTTTATTTGACTCGAATACAAATCTTAAAAACCAACATAAAACCAACATCAAAATAAATAAAAACTACAAAAACCGGAATTTTTCTCCATTACTGTATAAAAAGGAATTTTACGTCACACTACAAAAACCGGAATTTTTCTCCATTACTGTATTAAGAGTAATTTTACGTCTACACTTCCGATACTATCGAAACTGTGGGTTTTTAAATTAAAACTGTGCGGTGTTTGGATATATTTTATCCAAAAAATGCGGTGTTTTTGTGATTTCAGGTTAAGATTGTATGTGTGACTGTTTACAGCTACAGGCGCAATATCGCAAAAATAATCAAAAACTGGAACAGAATTCAGTATTTTAGCAATACGTGTAGAAACAGCTACAAACGTTTACAGCATAGGGGTGTGAATATTTAAAGTAAATTATAAAAAACCAATTTTTTTTCTTTTTGGTACTCTTAGCCCACGTAATAAACATTTAAATACAGGTTCTTTTAGAATTTCGGGGGGGGGGGGGGGCTTGGGGGTTCAACCCAAAACCCTGGATCCGCGCCTGCTCTAAGGAGAATCCACTTGACACTTTATTCATCTCAATAAACACTATTAATCATAATCTATTAAACAAATTCAATATATTAAAACTAAACAAAAACAAAAGAAATAAAAGAAGGCTTTTAAATATTATAGGAAAAACTTTAAAGTTAAAAGCTGGTACTTTGGATGATGAACATAAAGAATAAATAACTGAAACACTTGATAACTTAAACAGTAATTACAGAAAATATATAGAAGAAAATAATAACCAAGTAATAACTAATGAAAAGCTGTCAAATCAAATGAAAAACTAAATTATATATATTAGAAACATGCAATTATGCATACAAAAGTGTGTGACTGTTGATGAAATCAACAAAAATTATCTTGAATTTTTTTACTCTTTTATTAATTGTTTTTATTTGCAAGACAAACATTCAAAATTGTCCCAGTTTCTTTACGCCTGCGCTTATGCTGACATAGCATACTGCAACATGCGCGCATGAACTGGGTCAATTTTGCAATAATTGTTTCAAAATATTTAATTCGCAATAATTGATTATGCAATAAATATAAATATGGGTCAACCTCAGTTTGGGTGATTTGCTTTCTTACCCAAAAAGCTAAGTTAAGCTAAATAGTAACTATATAAACTAAATTTATGTTATTATTTTCTAATAGTTAATACACCTATAGCGACTTGAGCAACTTACAACTGCTATACACTTGAAGCAGTTGTAAGTTGCTCAAGTTGCTTTTTATTCACCCAATAAAATAGGAAATTTATTCATTGGTCCTTCGAGCCGCTAAGGAAGTAGTGGCTAAGCGTACCGTAGTTAAGATAACGGAAAAGTTTTTTACAAGCATATCGTATCTTAGATAACGGACAAGTTTTTTATAAGCGTATCGTAGCATAGATAACGGAAAAGTTTTTATAAGCGTGCCGTAGCTTAAATAACGGGAAAATTTTATAAGCGTACCGTAGCTTAGATAACGGGTAAGTTTTATAAGCGTATTTCGAAGCTTAGATAACGGAAGTGAAATACAAAATACAACATGGAAGATTTTGAAGAACTCATCAAGCAACAGATAACGTTGGAGCAAGAGATTTACCGCCTGTGAGCGAACTACAAAAAGGACTCCTCTTCAAGAAAAAAACAGCAATATTTTCAGAAACGATTGGAAGCATTAGCAATTTTCTGGACGGACTTCCAAATCAATAATGCACATTTGTACGAGTTTGAACGAGAATTTCCATAACATGATTATTTTATAAAAAACTACTTCATGCACTGAGGGAAAAACTCATGTAATCAGTACATAGACATCTATGTAAAATCTATGTACTTTGTCTTGTTTTAGAACGCAACTAGAGCTAAATGTGGTAAAGTGCACTGGGTACAGTGAGCGTGTACTGGTTACATATAAGTTTATTCACTTTATTAAATGAATAAAATATGTTTTCAATACAGTGCCAAAGAGCATATATTGTAAAGAGGTTTCATGAACTTAACAGAGCACTGTTAATGTTAATTATAAACGCCCGAGTTTAAGACCTATCGAAAGCATTACCGTGAATGACATTTTTTCACTCTCCCACGAGCGCATCAAAATTGTTTGAGAGTAGCAGCTAGAACTTGAGACGAATGCATGAATGAAACTTCCACTATTTTTACCGTTTTTCATTTGTATGCATGGATGTGTGTCCGCCTCGTAGCTGACATAAAATAAATTTGCGATATCTGACGTTTTTTCCGATCTTATTTGATAGGCATGATTTTAGTTTAGCTTTGTGTTGTTGTTTTGAGCATTGCTTTGTGTTGTTGGTATCCTTTGCACTGATTGTGTTGTTCGTGTGTTGATCTCAAAACAGATTCATTACTTAGATCAAACATAAAAGAAATTTTGCGGGAAACATTGCGGAAATCGTTTAAAGGTCATTTTGAAGCTACATATTTATGAGTGAAACAATTTTGAATAATGTGGTTACAAACCGAAATACATATGGAGTATATTTTGATGAAAAATCATTTATTAGCATCTAAACTTTTTTAGTTTTTCTCTTTTTATTTTTTAAAATATGCATCTGATAATTTTTGGACATACTTGTTGAAGTTCGAAAAGAAAACAAATTTAACAAAAAAGAACTATTCACCTCAAATGTTGGTATTCTTATAAAAATATCCTATATTATTTTAAATTTATTTGAATAAAATTAACAAAAACATAATACGAAATTATCTTGCTAATAATGATATATTAATAAATAATTATTTATTTCTTTCATGTATATAAAATCAAAGCCAATTAAGGCCAATATGATTACAAGTACATAAATCCAAATTTATATTTTATATTAATAATGTTTACAATAATTTAAGTTTTTTACTAATAAGTTTAATTTTCTATTTTAATGCAAATAATGTTGTGAAAATAAACTTAAATTTAAATTCCATAATTACTAAATTTTTCACAAGATAACCCCTAGAACAGATCAAAAGAAATTACAAAATTAAATTGAAAAATATTTATATACTTTCACAAATATCGATATTAATTTATTAAAGTTTTTATCTAGGTATTGACAAAATATATTGCAATTTAATAAAAAAAGGTTTCTTACTTAATTTATTATTTATTTTTAAAGTCTTTAATAAATGATCCGTGAAATTTTTTTTGAAGATAAATACCTCTCGTAATATATAAAATTTCTTAAAAATAAATATGTAATGATAAAATAAGTTTATTAATAATTAATTAAGGAAATAAAAGAAAAAATTAAGGAAAAAAATTATCAAGTGATAATATGAAGCAATGTATTGGATTATTGAGTGTTTATTACCATTAATAATAATGGAAACTATAGATAAGAAACGTACACATAACCATTAATTAAAATTTAATCCATTTAAAAAATATAAAAATTAAAAAAGTTCATAAAATTTCATCAGAATCTTCAATTTACAAATAATTTTTCCAAAAAGATGACACGAATCAAAAGACGCGGATTATAAAATATTGCATAACTTTCTCAAATACTTTAAAATCTGGGTGATTGGGTGAGACTGGCAACTATTATGACAAGTTATATATACTTGATCACCTCAATACAGTTTTAATCCGGGAATACTCGAGATGGTTAAAAGATAAATTTAATTCTGAGGAAGGAAAGATAAAATCTTTCGAAAAGCAGCGTAAAGTCAGTGTAGAAATGCAAAGGCTTTCTTATACATACAACACTGTTTGTCCGTTCGAATATCTGTCTGATCGTCTATAAAGATATTGTTCTATGTATCTTTATAGAATTAATATAGAAATTTATATATAAAGATATTGTTATATCTTTATAGAATTATTATAGAAATTTATATATAAAAAATTTCATATAATTGCTAAATGCAAGTAAATATTTTTTTTTATTATATGTAAGTAAAACTTATTTTTCTTAAAATGTAATATTAAAAATACCTACATAAAATCTTTAATACATTTATATCAGTATGTTATAAACTCATACTTACTTATGAAAATAAATAAACATTACTCAATTTAATATTATAATTTCTTTTGAGCTGTTCTAGGGAAATCTTGTGAACAATTTAGTAATTAGGGAATTTAAATTTAATTTTATTTCCACAAAATTATTTGCATTAAAATAGAAAGTCAACTTATTAATAAAAAACTTTAACTTAAATTATTGTAAACATTATTAATATAAAGTATGAATTTAGATTTATGTACTTGTAATCATATTGGCCTTAATTGGCTTTGATTTTATATACATGAAAGAAATAAATAATTATTTATTAATATATCATTATTAGCAAGATAATTTCGTATTATGTTTTTGTTAATTTTATTCAAATAAATTTAAAATAATATAGGATATTTATATAAGAATACCAGCATTTGAGGTGCATAGTTTTTTTTTGTTAAATTTGTTTTCTTTTCGAACTTGAACAAGTATGTCCAAAAATTATCAGATGCATATTTTAAAAAATAAAAAAAGAAAAACTAAAAAAGTTTAGATGCTAATAAATGATTTTTCATCAAAATATACTCCATATGTATTTCGGTTTGTAACCACATTATTCAAAATTGTTTCACTCATAAATAAATATCAAAATGACCTTTAAACGATTTCCGCAATGTTTCCCGCAAAATTTCTTTTATGTTTGATCTAAGTAATGAATCTGTTTTGAGATCAACACACGAACAACACAATTAGTGCAAAAGATACCAACAACACAAAGCAATGCTCAAAACAACAACACAAAGCTAAACTAAAATCATGCCTATCAAATAAGATCGGAAAAAAGGTCAGATATGTCAGCTACGGGGCGGACACACATCCAAATGAAAAACATACAAAAACAAACATACAAATGAAAAACGGTAAAAATAGTGGAAGTTTCATTCATGCATTCGTCTCAAGTTCTAGCTGCTACTCTCAAACAATTTTGATGCGCTCGTGGGAGAGTGAAAAATGTCATTCACGGTGATGCTTTCGATAGGTCTTAAACTCGGGCGCTTATAATTAACATTAACAGTGCTCTGTTAAGTTCATGAAACCTCTTTACAATATATGCTCTTTGTTCTCGGTTTGCTTTAACAGAACAATTACTAACAGCGGAAAATGCACCAATCACACCTAACACAACAGAACCTTGGCGAAGTAATTATTTCTACCATTGTTAATAGAAATGTTATTTTTTATAATTTTTTTAATCACCAATGTTATAATTTGGTGTTTGGGCGAACACTAGGTCAAACTAGGTCACTGAATCCGAAATCGTTGTCAGTATTTTAAAAGTATAAAATTTTAACCTTATAATGTATTTTTTACGAGTTTTAAACATTTTAAAACAGTTTTAGGGGGGTCACTGTTTTCGAATCTGATGTCAAAATTTTAAAATTAAAGATAGCTGAAAGGGTTGCCACCTAATTTTTTTTTTACGAATTCGGTGCTGGGGCGAACACTAGGTAAAAATGGGTCGATGAATCCGAATCCGTTGTCAGAATTTCAAAATTATGAAATTTGTAACCCTATAGGGTTGCCACCTAAATATATGCTTTTTTAAAAGTTTTAATCACTATCCTACAGTTTTAGGGGGTCGCTGATTTCGAATCTGATGTCAGACTTTTAAAATTCAAGATGGCTGATAGGGTTGCCACCTAATTTTTTTTATTTTTACGAATGCGATGCTGGGACGAACACTAGGTAAAAATGGGTCGCTGAATCCGAATCCGTTGTCAGAATTTCAAAATTATGAAATTTTTAACCCTATAGGGTTGCCACCTAAAAATATGCTTTTTAAAAGTTTTAACCACTATCCTACAGTTTTAGGGGGTCGCTGATTTCGAATCTGATGTCAGAATTTTTAAATTTAAGATGGCTGATAGGGTTGCCACCTAATTATTTTTTATTTTTACGAATTCGATGCTGAGGCGAACACTATGTAAAAATGGGTCGCTGAATCCGAATCTGTTGTCAGAATTTCAAAATTATGAAATTTTTAACCCTATAGGGTTGCCACCTAAAAATATGCTTTTTAAAAGTTTTAACCACTATCCTACAGTTTTAGGGGGTCGCTGATTTGGAATCTGTTGTCAGAATTTTAAAATTTAAGATGGCTGATAGGGTTGCCACCTAATTTTTTTTTATTTTTACGAATTCGATGCTGGGGCGAACACTAGGTAAAAATGGGTCGCTGAATCCGAATCCGTTGTCAGAATTTCAAAATTATTAAATTTTTAACCCTATAGGGTTGCCACCTAAAAATATGCTTTTTAAAAGTTTTAACCACTATCCTACAGTTTTAGGGGGTCGCTGATTTTGAATCTGTTGTCAGAATTTTAAAATTTAAGATGGCTGATAGGGTTGCCACCTAATTTTTTGTTATTTTTACGAATTCGATGCTGGGGCGAACACTAGGTAAAAATGGGTCGCTGAATCCGAATCCGTTGTCAGAATTTCAAAATTATTAAATTTTTAACCCTATAGGGTTGCCACCTAAAAATATGCTTTTTAAAAGTTTTAACCACTATCCTACAGTCTTAGCGGGTCGCTGATTTCGAATCTGTTGTCAGAATTTTAAAATTTAAGATGGCTGATAGGGTTGCCACCTAATTTTTTTTTATTTTTACGAATTCGATGCTGGGGCGAACACTAGGTAAAAATGGGTCGCTGAATCCGAATCCGTTGTCAGAATTTCAAAATTATGAAATTTTTAACCCTATAGGGCTGTCACCTAAAAATATGCTTTTTAAAAGTTTTAGCCACTATCCTACAGTTTTAGGGGGTCGCTGATTTTGAATCTGTTGTCAGAATTTTAAAATTTAAGATGGCCGATAGGGCTGCCACCTAATTTTTTGTTATTTTTACGAATTCGATGCTGGAGCGAACACTAGGTAAAAATGGGTCGCTGAATCCGAATCCGTTGTCAGAATTTCAAAATTATTAAATTTTTAACCCTATAGGGTTGCCACCTAAAAATATGTTTTTTAAAAGTTTTAACCACTATCCTACAGTTTTAGGGGGTCGCTGATTTCGAATCTGTTGTCAGAATTTTAAAATTTAAGATGGCTGATAGGGTTGCCACCTAATTTTTTTTATTTTTACGAATGCGATGCTGGGACGAACACTAGGTAAAAATGGGTCGCTGAATCCGAATCCGTTGTCAGAATTTCAAAATTATGAAATTTTTAACCCTATAGGGTTGCCACCTAAAAATATGCTTTTTAAAAGTTTCAACCACTATCCTACAGTTTTAGGGGGTCGCTGATTTCGAATCTGATGTCAGAATTTTTAAATTTAAGATGGCTGATAGGGTTGCCACCTAATTATTTTTTATTTTTACGAATTCGATGCTGAGGCGAACACTATGTAAAAATGGGTCGCTGAATCCGAATCTGTTGTCAGAATTTCAAAATTATGAAATTTTTAACCCTATAGGGTTGCCACCTAAAAATATGCTTTTTAAAAGTTTTAACCACTATCCTACAGTTTTAGGGGGTCGCTGATTTCGAATCTGATGTCAGACTTTTAAAATTCAAGATGGCTGATAAGGTTGCCACCTAATTTTTTGTTATTTTTACGAATTCGATGCTGGGGCGAACACTAGGTAAAAATGGGTCGCTGAATCCGAATCCGTTGTCAGAATTTCAAAATTATGAAATTTTTAACCCTATAGGGTTGCCACCTAAAAATATGCTTTTTAAAAGTTTTAACCACTATCCTACAGTTTAAGGGGGTCGCTGATTTCGAATCTGATGTCAGACTTTTAAAATTCAAGATGGCTGATAGGGTTGCCACCTAATTTTTTGTTATTTTTACGAATTCGATGCTGGGGCGAACACTAGGTAAAAATGGGTCGCTGAATCCGAATCCGTTGTCAGAATTTCAAATTTATGAAATTTTTAACCATATTGCCACCTAAAAATTTTGAAATTCTGACAACGGATTCGGATTCAGCGACCCATTTTTACCTAGTGTTCGCCCCAGCATCGAATTCGTAAAAATAAAAAAAATTAGGTGGCAACCCTATCAGCCATTTTGAATTTTAAAATTCTGACATCAGATTCGAAATCAGCGACCCCCTAAAATTGTTAGATAATGTTTAAAACTCTTTAAAAAGCAACATATTATAAGGTGGCAATCCTATTGTTAAAATATCATACTTTTGAACATCTGACATCGGATTCGGATTCAGCGACCAATTTTTACCTAGTGTTCACCCCAGCACCGTGGTTTTTAAACTACAAAAAATTTAGTGGCAACCTTAGTGGCCACTTAGTGGCAACCCTATCCACCATCTTTAATTTTAAAATTCTGAAATCAGATTCGAAGTCAGCTACCTCAAAAAAAAAAAAAATAAATAAAAACGAAATGTACAGAACTCTAAACATTCTTAATACGCTTAAGTTTTTCCTACACTTCATTGAATTATTTGGATCGGAGCCACACCCATTTGTCAAATCCACTTTCTAGTAGAAGGATATCACCAAGTAAGAACTCCATACATATTGAGTTTCATTGTTATACGGCATTTACTTCCAAAGCTATTCAAAGACAGCATAACTCCAAGCGTTCTGCTGTTGTGTACATAACAACATAACTTTCTAGTCAGTGCACACTTCTTTTTCGAATCGTGCCTAACATTGCTTTGGTTTTATTTTGCTCTTGTTATGCTCAAGCGACGAGTGCTCTTTGTAGTGTTAGGCTTGATTTCATTGATGAGAGCAATTGGCCTTATGCGGCGAATTTACAAACTGGTTTTTACGAAAGTGTGTGTGGGAGGGAGAACCAAAAAGATGTAGACAATGAGGGCCCACTTACGTTCCTGCGTGTCTGGTATATTACACAATTTAGTACGTTAAGTATCTCTAACAATGGTCCAAAATATACCGTTTTTGACCACTGCATCAAAAAAAAAAGAAAAATATGAATCTAAATTTACTCAAAAAAAATCTGTCCAGTTAGTTTCTGTGATCATACGATTCCGAAACCCCATTATGAAAAAAAAAAAAAAATTCCAATTTACTCAAAAAAGTCCGTCCAGTTAGTTTCTAGTCATACGATTCCGAAAGGTAACTCTGAAGGTCACTGCAAAGAGAACTCAAGATAGAAAGAAACCTATGATCTAAGTGGCAAAGGCAAAGTCAGAAGGGTTTCGGCAGTGTGGGATTTCAGTCGCCAGTGTACAGCAAAAAAAAAAAATAAAAAAAGTTATAGTTAAAGTTAAAGTGCGTATACGTGATAGTGGTGGGAACAGAACGTTGCGAGGATTTTGATCTCATAGGATCAATAAGGCTTCAAACATTTGCGTCCAGCATCTAAAAGTAACGATTTTGATTTTTGTTTAATTTTTTTTTTTTTTTTTTTTTGGATTCGCCCGGAGGTAAGAAATCTTCATAGATACGTATGACCCGCGCCATACGCATGCACGATTTACATTCTAAGAAGTTCCCGGATCAGCCGGACTGATAGAATGCACCTACGTGCTAAAACTTACCACCTGTTGGCAAATAATAGCCTCCACTAAGCACAATTGCTTGGCCTTTCAGCGGAAATTAAAATTAAATAAAATTTGAGAATTTTTTGTGCTTATGTAAACTTCATAAACATCATCGAATAAAAGCACATTCTTCATAATACGAAGCAATACAAGACAACATCCAAAGTTATTTATTAGACCATATATAACCGCATTTATAATTGTTGTCGTTCGGCTTGGGGCCACTGTCCAACCCAAGATCCTACGTGGAAAAGAGATGCAACTCTCAAACACCAAACCAATACCAAACATAGCACAGATATACAAGTATATATTGTGCAGGCACAATATATTTATATATTCGGGTCACTAAAATAAGGGAACACCGAGCTAAAGTTATTATTTGGATATGCATTTGGGCCAACGCAGGTAAAAACTTGTATGGAAAAGAGATAAACTCTGACACACCAAGCCAAGAGACACGGTATACATGGTCAAATAAGGAAGAACTAAAGATCTAAAATAATTTCATGAAAAAATAAAGCAACGAAACTGAATAAAACGAAAACTTAAAGTATCTATCATATTCGATGATGCTTATTTGTTAAGTCGTAAAATCTACACAATTATCGCGAGTTATATTTGTTATCGCAAGGAATGCGTTAAGTATTCAAATGTAATATCATTTTCCGTTTTAAGACATCCACCGAGTCAGAAAAATTTATCAAGTTGCCATTAAAATCACTACACATACATCGCAAAGGGTCGTGAAGGGCATAATTAGAAGTGCAGTGACTCAACTTAAAAAGCTGGAAATGTCTGGCTCCGCTCCTGGGGATGTTGAAGTTTAATGAAGAAAGGAGGTATTGTGAGTCTATATCACCACTGAGTAATTTGTATAAAAAAGAGACATTGAGCATAATTCTTCTGCTTCTTAAGGAAGGCAGGGAAATAATTTTGAGGCGTGTTTCATAAGGGGGAAGAATAATATTGGGGTTCCAACGATAATGTAAAGCAAAAAGTAAGAATTGTTTTTGAACCGATTCTAATGCATCGATGTGGACATTGTATTGAGGGTTCCATATTACGGATGCATATTCAAGAATTGGTCTAACAAGAGAGGTATAAAGTATTTTAGTAGTGAAAGGATCGTTGAATTCTTTAGCCCATCTTTTAATGAAACCAAGGACACCTCTAGCCTTATTTACCACCAAATTAACTTGAAGATTGAAACGAAGTTTAGGATCCATAATTATACCTAAATCAAGAAAACTGTGTACAATTTCTAAGTTAGTATTATTTATAGTGTAATTTATACTATTAGCAATTCGACGTGAGAATGTCATTTGCTTACATTTTTTTAAGTTTAATTTTAAAAGGTTAAAATTACACCACTCAACTAGACTGTTTAAATCCGATTGTAAGAGTTGTTGATCTTCAGGCGATTTGTAAGTTAGGAAAAGTTTCACGTCATCGGCGTACATTAAGACGTTAGAGTGTTTTATTACAGAAGGAAGGTCATTTATAAACAGTAAAAATAAAACCGGACCAAGATGACTTCCCTGCGGATCACCATAAAACTTTTTGAGAACGATTCGACAAGTACGAGTTAATCCAGTGTAATAGTTTGACGGGAAACCCAATTAGATGAAGCTTTTTCAGAAGAAGATAATGATTGACACAATCGAAAGCTTTGCTAAAGTCTGTATAAATAACGTCAGTCTGTCGTCCTAAAGTAAAACCTTTGATGACACGCGAAGTAAACTCCAAGAGGTTAGTTGACGTAGATTTTCCCTTTAAGAAACCATGTTGAGAGGTGGAAATGGAGGAAGATACAACGTGGGTTATTTAATCAGTTATAATTTTCTCAAATAACTTAGGGATTGCGCTTAGTTTTGCGATACCTCGGTAATTGGAAACATCAATTTTTGAGCCGGATTTATGAAGAGGTATTATATAAGATTTTCTCCATATATAGGGAAAATGACCACTGTGCAAGGATGTGTTAAAAATTTTTGATAGGGGAGAACACAAACTAATAGAACAATGTTTTAAAATGCAGCTCGCGATTTCGTCAGGACCAGTCGTAAAAGAAGATTTAACTTGTCGAAGGTAATGCATAACTATATTAGAATCTATTACGGGGGTTTCAAAAGAGTTAACTGGTGGTAGGTAAGGATATTCAAGACTCATGCTCAATGGTATATCGGAGTAGGTTGTTTTAAAGAAGTTTGCAAACATGTTGGAAACTTCGATGTCGCAAGATGCTTCTTCATGATTGAATTTCATAAGAGGTGGGAAGCTGGAGGTTTTTCGTTTTGAGTTGACAAAAGTGTAGAAAAGTTTCGGATTATCTTTGAATTGAATTTTTATTTTGGCTATATAGGCAGAGTAGCACTGTTTATTTAATAGTTGATATCTGTAACGACAAGAGGATAGCAAGCGAAGTCTAAATTAGAGCCTGATTTTTTATATTTTTTAAATAAGCGATTTTTTGAATTTTTTAAAGACTTAAGTTCATTAGTTAACCAAGGAGGGTTTAAAGGTTTGAAATTACTATTTTTTTTTGGCACAGATAATGAGAAACATTTTTGCAATGTATCATTAAGAAACTGTACTGAAGATTCGACCGCATAAAAAGAGTACGAAGACCTATTATTTAAAATTGGGGACCAGTCAATCCACGCGAGAAGAGCATTAAGTTTAACATAGTCTGTTTTTTTAAAGTTAAAAATTTTATTATTTCGCGTATCTGGAGTTAATTTATTTTCATTTATGTTGGCAAGTAATATTGTTATTTCAAGAGTTGGATGATAATCGTCTTCAGGTAAGGAAACTGGGTTCGAACGACGGAGATTTACGGAAGTGCATCTATCTACAAATACAAGGTCAAGAGATCTATAATTTATTAAGAATATTATTAACCTGCTGAAGACACAGATCAGACAACTTATCTAAGAAATCATTTATCCAATCAGAGGCAGAAATAGGAGTAAGAAATGCGGAATCATCGGAAATACTCCAGGATACAGAAGGTAAGTTGAAATCACCTAATGCAATGATAGTATCCATATTTTTAAGCATATTATGGACTGTTTTGATGGCACTAATATGGTTTAAGTAAATTGTTAAATCACTTTTAGGTGGAATGTAAGAGCAAGTAAGAAAAAATAAGAAAAGTATTATTATTTACTTTAACTGTAACACAAATAAACTCCAGGTCGTTGGTACCAGGAATTGTTAATTCCTCCGAAGCAAGCGAGTTATGGACAGCTATCAGAACGCCACCACCGATCTTATCATAGCGATCTTTACGAAAAATTTGGTACTTATTGCACATTATTTCAGAGTTTAAAACGTTAGAGCGAAGCCAAGTTTTAGTAAAAACTATAAAGTTATATTCAAAATCAAAACTGTTCATGAAAATATCGGAAAGTTTAGAATTGAGACCTCTAACGTTTTGATACACAAGCTCTAATTTAGACTTGTGATTTTTTTATCGTTTTTTGTATGGTACTGAGGACTATTAGAAGGACGAGGCAAGTGTACAACATTTGCAATACGCGGTTTGTTTTTGAATTCAAATTGATGAACAATTGTATTACGGGGCCAAAAGTTTACATCCACAAGAGTATTAAATAAATTTTCCGGAACAGTCAATCTAAAAGACGTAGTCAGTCTCGCATTTAAATATTTGAATTTTTGGATCGAAAGAGGCATACCACTATTTAACTTTGAATTAATAAAAAATTTTATGTCATCTTCAGTTGTATCAGCAGCTAAGCGCGAGACAAAGATTGCTTTAGTTGGTGGAATTGCGATTAATGGCTTAGGAGAAATAGTAGCAGTAGTAATAGGAATCCATTGACCGTTGACAACTGAAGTTGCAAAAATAGGAGTTTGAACAGTAGGAGGAGCAATTGAAACAGCTTGAGCATAAGTAAGAACAGGCTGGTTAACAGGTATGGATGGTGCTAACATTGGCAAGGAAACGGTTTCTGGTACATTTGGAGCAGATATAGAGGCAATCGTATCAGTACAAATGTCCATATCGTCTGCAATGTCACGTTCAACAGGTGGTGGTATTGGTGGTGTCGAGTTAGTTTTCTGTTTATTGCGCAGGTTCATGTATTTCTTTTTACGCTTGGGCGAAGGAATTGGCTCATCAATATATTTACACTCATCGAAAAGTGTTTGGTACTTTAAAAATTTTGCAGAAAGCAAAGAAAGTTCCCTACTTATCTCAGAGAAACCCTGCTTTGTCTGCTTAAAAAGCTTATAAAAATTGACATCCGTCAATTTGCACTTCTCACAACACCAACGCAACCCTTTACCTTCTTCAATGAGGTCTGCAACTCTACCCATTATGCCCACACATTTGGTGTGAACGATATCATCACATAGCCAACATGATAAAAATCGCTTAGTTTCACCCTTAGTGGCTTAGAGCAGAGCATTTTAATTAATAAATAAAAAAAAAGACCAAAAAAGTAGTAAAAGTAAATAAAAGTAGTAAATGTAGTAAAAATATTAGTAGAAATTAATAAATAAAAATAAAACCAAAAAAGTAGTGAAAATAAATAAAAGTAGTAAAAGTAGTAATAATAATAGTACTAAGCAAAAGTAACAACTTGAAGTGATGGCAACCCTTAGTATGTATAATAATAATACGTATTCAATAGCTTAGCTAGACAGAGCTAGGCAGATGTCTTAAACGCAATTAGCAATAGAACAAAAAGAAAGAAAACAACTTAAAGTGCGAAGAATATAATAAAGAAAATGTAAAGAAACTTGTTCAGCACTTTAAAGAAATTTTAATGATAATAATAACACTTATGTTAACAATAGTAAAATAAATGTAAAACTTATCCGCTGTAATTATTAGACTTCACATAAGCACAAAATTTTTTAATTATTTTTAAAAAACCACTGTAATTAAATTTAAACTTTGCAGAAATTAACAAACACAACTTAAAGAAATTTTTGCGCGTTGCCAACTGCCAATTAGGAGTTAAAAATAGGAATATTAATGTTTAGTTTTCCTAGTACAGTCTTACGGAGAAACGAATAAGCCAGGGGATATTTATCTTACCAAACACCATGTGAAAACATCAAGGATATTGAGGTAGTAATAGTACGACGAGTAAATGATGACCAATCTCGCAGTGTAGTTAAAAAAGAAAAAATTTGTTTCTTTTTTTTAAACCTAGCCATAGCATGTGTTGCCCAGGATCGTGAAAACGTTAAAGTGTAATAAGATGTTCATTACGTTAAAAGAACGAGGATAAGTTTTTCCATCAATCAATCGCCAAACGGGTAACTGCTCGATATCCTTGGTGAGTTTATTTATTCCTTTTCTCCTTTTTTTTAATATAATAAAATAAAAAAAAAAAATAAATCCGCACTGAAATACTTGAAAGCATGAATTTTGAAAACACCTGAAAATTGAGAATTATTTGGAAAGAAGAAGAAGTGCAATAGATGACAAAGAAAAAAAAAATTATGGAAAGATGAAGTTTGCCTTAAAACAACAAAGGAAAAAAATTATCCATTCAAAAATTAAAGTTATGGTCATAAAACTAAAAATAAAGATTAAAACGAGTGATAACGATAAAGGCTTTGAAAAGATCCTTATAGACATAATAAAACAAAAAAAAAAAAAAAAAAAAAAAATAAACAATTTACAAAAAAAAATTTATTTTCTACAAAAAAAAAAAAATTAAAGCATAATCTTCAAACAACAACAAAAAAAGTACCAATAATAATCAAAGCTAATAGTTAATAATTGCTTTTTATGTTCCAATTATTTTGTTAGCTTCAATGTTAGGCCTTAACAACCAGCTAGAGAAATTAATTGTATTTCCGTTTCCGGAAAGGCAAGTTCGGTTCTTTTTCATATTCCTCCACAGAGCTCTATTGAGGTAGAAAGAAAAAACTTGAAAATAGTAAACACAAAAAAAAAAAACAAAGGGAAACAAACATTAATTTGATATATGCGATGATAAATGGTTGTGTAGGTCCCCCCTTAGGTGTGATCATGTATATTACCTTAATATTAAAGTATAAGATAAACCAGCGTAGCTCGTAAATATTTTTTATTTACTCAGTGTATTATAAATCTTTATTGTTTTTTTTGTCTTCTCTTTTATGTTATATATATAAATGTTTTGATCAGTGTTTGCAATTGCTTGACTATTTTCAATGCATATGCAATTGCTTCGCTATGACTACGAAAAAGGAATCAGCGAAAGTAAGAATCAAATGCGAAAAAAGAATAACAGACACTTTTGCTTGAGCTTACTGCGCAGTAGGTTTTTGCTTACGCAGTTTACTGTATAAAATGCTTCGAAACCAATTGCAGCAACTGCCAGCAGTTAGCTGTTGTTTTGGTTTGCTTTGCTTTGACTTAAGTTTTTTGTCGCTCAAGTTCGTGCAGTCGAAATTCCAATTTTTTTGCTGTGCTTGATGAGCAAGCAATAATATCATGGCTGTCGTTTGCTGCTTCAGTCATTCAGTTAAGTGTTTGAATTGCTTGCTGCTCAGTAGGTTTTCGTTACACAGTTAGCTGAATGAAATGCTTCGAAACCAATTGCCAGCAGTTAGCTGTTGCTTTGGTTTTCTTTGCTTTATCTTTAATTTTTTTGTCGGTCAAGATATTGCAGTTTAAATTCGAATATTTTTGCTGCGCTTGATGACCAAGCAATAAGATCATAGATGTCGTTTGCTGCTTCAGTCATTCAGTCATAAGTTCTCTGTTGCTAATTGGTGATAATTATGGCGGCCCGTGTAAACAAAAAAATTATTGAAAAATATTTTGATTTCATTAATGACCAAGCCGTATGTAAACTGTGTTCGCATACCTTGAAGATTGGTCGAATTTTTAATTTAAAACTCATGTTATCAAAGTGCATAAAATAAAAGAAGATGAATTTGCTAATGTTGACAATAGTGTTTTGGAATCCGTAAACAGTACTTTTAAAAAAATTTTTAGAAAACAAGTGATCAAAATCGAAATCAGCAAAAACAATTATTTCGGTCTTATATTGGCGTAGTGACGGAAGACAGCATTCCTTTCAATATTCTTAATTCCGAAAATTTAAAACCATAATAGACCCCATTTGTCACGGGCTGGGACTTAAATACGGAAAAAAATTTTGCCTTAACAGTAGCAACTGCAAAAAAGTTCTAAAAATTGTATCTGACAACAATGCAATAAAAATCGAGGTAAAACAACGACTTTTATCTTTGAAAATAGACAGTGCAACTCGATTATCGCGGAATGTGTTTGGCATAAGTGCGCAATTTATAAAATGCAGCGAAATTCAATCTCGCATACTAGGGATGGTAGAGCTGAAGGGTGTAGGCGCAAGCTCTTCAAGAAATTTGGCAACGGCTATACTTAACACATTGACTAAATATGATATAAACTTAAGCCAAATCGTTTCGATAACGTCAAACAATGGAGCTAACATGATTAAGACTACGAAAATTTTGTCACACTGTAGTCTTTTTGAAGAAGGGCTCGAAGGGCACGATACGGATGATGGAAATGAAATTTACTTAAGAAACATCCAAATGTTTGAAGATTATTCTGAGACCCACTTAGGTGATATTCAAATATGTCGGTGTGCTGCACATACAGTGCAGCTTTGTGTATTAGACGTCACGAGGCATACAGAAATAAAAAGTTTTTTATTTAGTTGCAGAAACTTAGTTAAATTTATCAAAAAACCATCTATGGGTTATCGGGACATATTTCAACTTAAAAGCTTAACAGTGCCACAGCTGGATTGTCCAACAAGATGGGGCTCTATATATAACATGATATCTTCATTGAAAGGATTGCTATGGATGTTTTAATAACAATTGAACCAATAAAGAATGAATCCATAGACGAAAATTTTGAATTGAATGATAGTTCTTGGGATTTTGTTGAAGCATATTGCATAACTTTTGAGCCACTTCAGCGCACAAATGTCAAATTCCAAGAAGAACAATTACAATACGGAAATTTTTACGCCGAATGGCTTAAATGCAAAATATGCACTGAGAAAATACTTCAAAAAGACGACAGAACATACGTAGAAAAAATTGCGAATAAACTTTTACACAGCATGGGAACCAGGCAAAGAAACTCTTAAGCAACGAGAGCTTAATTTCTTGTCTTTATCTCGATCTACGTTTTCAGCACACACTGACATAGACGCAAAAGCAAGATGCAGTTTCATATCTTAAGAGATTGTATGAAAGAATAAAAAATATAAATATGCATACGGAACAAACAAGCAACACCGAATCCCCGTCTGCATCATTAGAAACCAGCCAATTTTTACAAACGGCAGATGAATATTTAAACGACTATTTGACTCAGACTTATGTGCCAACAACCAACAAAAGCATTGATATTTACACAAAAATTGTGAATCTTCAACTTCCTTTTTTGCGTGCAAACTCTAACGTTCTTCAATTTTGGAGAGATAAGCAGTACAGCGACCCAGAGCTTTATGCTTTGAGCAATATATGCTTTGCAGTTCCACCAACTCAGGTAATATATATATATAGTATATTTGTAAATTAATATAGTAGTTTCGTTCTTTTCTATTCTTTATTCTGTCTGTTTTTTTTTCTACCTCAGTTTCCAGTCATACATCAGGCACCGCAACTTCTATGATTTTATTAAAAGAATTTTTTTTTAACAGTTATTTTTAGATTTTTATTTTTTGGCTGAAATAAAAATAAAAATAATACAATTTTTCGCACAAAATAACGCATAGAAGTCAATCCAAATCAACTGGTCCAAAAAAACGAAAGTTGGTTGCTCGACCATTTTAAAAAAAGATGATATTTTTATTAAAATTTTTTCTGTGTGTTGGCATATCAGAACCGTATTAAAAAATGGCATTCGATTGTACTTTCAAAATGGCAGCCATATTTGCATTTTAATAACAAAATAATATAGCTATTAATTAAAATATTAATTTTAATGCACTTTTTATTTCAGGTGACTATTGAACGCGCTTTTTCATCGCTGAAACTTATTTTATCAGATAACCGTAATAGAATTAACCAGGAAACACTTGAGAATATATTGTTGGTTAAACTCAATGCTGTATTTCTAAATCAAGCAATCGAAGCTTTGCCATTGTTTGAAGACGATTGAGAAAATCTAAATTTTGTCCAAATCTTTGCTTTTAAGAATATATTTCCTCATTTATAATTTATGTGTGCTCATTTATTTTATCCTCGATTTTAATGGATGCATTTAAGTTTTGTTTTTTTTTTAGGTTAATGAACTTGAATTCTATAAGTATTTACATAAATAAATATCTATATTAATAAAAATCATTTTCCGTTTGTTTCCATTTGTTTGAACTGGACGGTTTTAGCTCAAATTTGACACACATATTACTTTAATTCTAGATAAGGATATGGCATACTGAGTTTTAAACACGCCTGCTCAGCACCATTACAGGTAACACAAATCAACCTACTAGAGTACTTTTTTAACGAAAATATTCGTCCAATTAATTTAAAAAAAATCTTTTATTTTAACACCAAAAAGTTTCACATATCTTCAAAATTGCAGAAACTTTCAGTACAACATCGTTTTCTAATAACATTGTTTCTTTAGAATAACAAAAAAAATCAGAAATTCGTATGTTTTAATTTCAATACAAATTACTCCGTTGTTTTTTAATATACTTCGTTCATTATTTTTTTATTGAAAAATTCAATTAGAGAACATAGTAAAAACCATTTGAAGAGTACCACTAGCTTAGCGTATATATTTTTGCTTTTTTAGTCAACAAATTGCACAAATGTTATTTTTGTAGTTAAAATAATAAAAACTGAAAATTGCGTTTTTAACTATTTTTGACATGATATGGTGCTTAATAGCAAAAATGGTTCCAGTCTCACAAACAATTTATTGGCTGTTTCTGTCATCAAAAACATCACCTACCAGTGATCAGTGATTTTTAAAATAAAAGTTATTTTTATTCTTTTTATAGAATATTTAATAAGAATAAAAAATTCCATGAATAACTTATGTGTAAAAAATTATACCGATATCTCTTTCACATCAAAAGTTACCGCTATAAATTTATTTTCTCGGCCCATCGGCATCTTTCTTTTTTCAACCGATAAAAACAACATGGATCTTTAATGTGAGCAATCGTAATAAATTTAGAGATTTTTTTTCTTTTTATGAGTGATAGCTTAGTTTTTGCATATTTTAACACTTTAAGCAAAAACTTAATTTTTTCTGGCATTATTACTTGCTTAAAACAACTGAATGACTGAAGCAGCAAACGACAGCAAAAGTTAGGCTCTCCGAAAAATCGCAAGAAAAAAATCGTAAAAAAATGAAAAATGACCCAAAAATTAATGAAAAATCGCCCAAAACGAAGAAAAGAAACTTCTCTCAAGAAAACGAAAAAAAGCACGAACATTTTTGGAAAAATTACCCAAAAAAACAAATCGATAATTCACCCAAAAAAATTAAGAATGGCCCAATTTTTTGCATTGTGTTCCCACATGAGATACTAAACTCCCTTGTACAAAATGAGCTTAAAAATCTATAAACACATTTCGTACAAGGAAAAATCATCCGATTCAAAAATACCATAGTCGTTATTTTTTATTCAAAACAATGAGTGAAATTTCGCCCAAAAGCAAAACATGAAATTTTACCCAACAAAAATGCAAAATCGCCCAATTCGTATGGGAAAAAATTGGGTGGTTTTTAATTTTTTTTTTGCGATTTTTTCTTTGCGCGATTTTGCAGAGAGCCAAATATTATTGCTTCTTCAGGCAAGCACAGCAAAAATCTTCAAACTCTGTTTCAACTATTCCTAACGACTGCAAGAACTTGAGCGACAAAAAACTCAAGTCAAAACAAAGCAAATCAAAACAACAGCTAACTGCTGGCAGTTGCTGCAATTGGCTTCGAAGTATTTCATACAGAAAACTGCGTAAGCAAAAACCTACTGCGTAGTAAGCTGAAGCAAAAGTATCTGTTATTCCTTTTTCGCATTTACGCTTTGCTTTTGCGTGGTTGCTCAAGAATGATATATTACCAGATTGCGCATTGCGCATGTCGTCCATCTTTGTTATGAAGTTGGCTGCGAAAAGTCGTGACGTAGCTCGGGTTTGTCATAGTGGCTGAATGTAAACGTAGTCACAATTTATTTATAGGGGGTAATTTATTTGTAAAAATGAAAAAAACGTCGACATTTTCTTATTGAAACATGGCGACTTGAAATAGAATTAATGTCATTATAAATATATTTATAAATAAATTAAAGTATACATATATATTTCTTAGTACTATTCCTTAAAAAAATGCACCTATAATAGGGGTGTGTTTTCGCATTTGCACCGTTTCACACAAAAAGTACCTACGTTGCTTGATGTGTTTGACAGTACTTCTATTGCCTCTTTATTTTCATTTTGTTATGTTCTTTTTGTTTGCTATTTCGTAAAGACTTAGAGCCGCCGCACACTACAGATTTTTAGTCGGCTGATAGTTGGTGCCTTATAGAAGTGCGCACACCTAACGATTGAATTAAACCCAACTAAAAAATTAAATGGGAGGTCAGATTTCCACTGACAACTATCTGCAGACGTATGGCGAAGTGGGTATGGCGTGCTATTTAAGTCCGCACACTAGCCGATCAAATAGTTTGCCAACTGGTGGACATTTTGTTTGTTTTTGATGTAATTTTATTTTTCGGCAGTGTGCTTCTCGACTAGCAATAATTCATTGCATGCCATCTGTTAAAATCCATTGCAAGCAATGGCAATATATCAAGGGTGAGTTTTTGATGTTATGCTATTTAACTTTTAAAATAGCGCTGAACAAATTAGTGCGCTGCTCGCATGCGCTTAAGTTTTTAAATCAGCACTCAAATTGCCGGTATGAATTTATTATGTTATAAATATCTTCTCCACGCCACTCCTCTTTCAAGAACTTAATTTAATTTTTGTAATTTCTAGCTTTCTAGCCCTAACTTCAATTTCTTTAATTTTTGTAGTAGCTTTAATTCTCAGCACATGTAAAAATGACTGCCAAACAAGAAAAATTACAGCTCATTGCCAAGTTCGTGTTGGCAATATACGTCTTGCAAATTGTCAACTTCGGCAATTGAGTGGTTTCCATTGGCAATATTTGATGTTTGACAGATGGCATGCAATGAATTATTGCTAGACAAGACGCCCGGTTACATAATAATCTAATAAAAAAATGTTTAATATTCATACCCGCACCAAAATCAACAAAAAATATGTCAGTAACGGAAAATTTTATAAAACTCAAAACAGCCAAATAATTTTAAAACTCCCCATGAGAATGTTTCTCAAATACAACCCAGTAATTGGCAAATTGGCAGTGTGCGCACCTACAACCAACTTAATAGTTGGCTTGTCAGTCGCGGCCAATCAGGCATCAAACTATCGGCCGACTAAAAGTTTGTAGTGTGCGGCGGCTCTTAAATGCTTGCGCTGCTTGTGCTTGCTATTTGCTTTTGATATTTTCTTTTGTATGTATTCATAAAGTGTCACAGTTGAGAACCCGGATGACGTAGGCTGCGCAGTAGATTTTTTTTCTCGACGCTTGGACTGCGCAATCCTTTTATCTATCATTCTTGGTGGTTGCTTACAACTTATTGAGTAAGTATTTGAAGACGAAGTTTTTTGTTTTGCTGAAAAATATGTAAGCAAAGCAAAAATTTTTGTGCTGTTGCTATTTTTAACCGACTTCAAAAAGGAGGAGGTTCTCAAGTTCGTTGGTTTGTCCGCTTTTTTTTTTTTTTTTTGTTTTTCTTAAATGTATGTACATCGATAAATCCTAAAGCACTTGCCCGATTTCCGTAATTTTTTGTCAACAGATAGATACAATAAACGCGGAGGTCCTTTTCGATATTCGCCAAAGGGGCGTGTCAATATAAGAAAAACACTGTATTTCAGTTAATATTGACACTAGGGTACTGAAATTTACAGTAAAAATACTGGGGTAGGCACAATTATTACAAATTACGGTCAATAAAGTGGGCGTTATTTGACAAAGGGGTGTGGTCATATTAAAAAACACTGTATTTCAAATAGTATTGACACTAGGGTACTGAAATTTAGTACATGGGTAGGTACAGTTACTACAAATTACGTCCAAAAAAGTGGGCGTTATTCAACAAAGGGGCGTGTCAATATTATAAAAATACTATATCTTAGTTAATGGCCATAAGTGTCGAGACGGGCCATAACAGCTTGTGGCTTGCATCAGCATACTTGGCCCACGATCACGAAGTCCTCCCGGAAGACGTCTTAAAAGACCTGGTCTCCAAAGCGGCAGCAGAAAACAAGGACCTGATTATCGGGTGCGATGCTAACGCCCACCATGGGATCTGGGGAAGCTCAGATACCAACAAACGGGGTGAGTATCTTTTTGATTACATCCTTACTACTAACCTTAGCATAAGTAATGTGGGTTGTGAACCTATTTTTATTATTAGCAATAGGCAGGAAGTTTTAGACATTACTCTTGCCTCCGATAATATATCTAATAGAATCAAGAATTGGAGAGTTTCAAAAGAACATACCTTCTCTGACCATAGATATATTCTTTTTGACATAGATGACTTTGCTCCGAGATCACGTAGTTTCCGTAAACACAAGCAAGTCAACTGGGATCTCTATACAGAAACACTAATGACAGAACTTCCTAACGGACCATCCTGTCTCCCCACTTGTAAAAACTCTTTATATGACTTAGTAGACAAACTCACTGCGTCAATGAATAAAGCTCTTGACACTGCGTGCCCGCTCAAAACACCAAAAGGAAAGAAAAAGCCACCTTGGTGGGGCACTAAACTAGAAGAGCTTCGAATGAAGAGCAGAAAACTCTTTAACAAGGCAAAAGCCACTAGATCCACAGATGCGTGGACAATCTACAAAATGGCTCTAAAAGAGTATAAAAAAGAATTACGCAAAGCTCAACGACAATCCTGGAGAAATTTTTGTGAAGAAATATCACAAACCTCCGAGGCGTCGAGACTTAGGAAAATTCTGGCATCTAGTCCACCTAACCCAAGCTTCATGAGAAAAGAAGACGGAACCTGGACCACCAACAGTGAAGAATGTCTTAATATTTTGGTAGAAACTCACTTCCCGGGCTGTTCAAAGATAGGGAATGCTCCAACACAAGAGGTGCATTTTCCATCCGTTGACAACTATCTACAAATAATTACACAATCAAAGCTAAAATGGGCCATAGAAAGCTTCAAACCGTTTAAGTCTCCAGGACTTGACGGCGTAGCCCCAATTGAAATTCAAAAAACTTACGACATCATAAGCCAATGGCTTATGATAATCTATCAAAGCTGTCTTGACCTAAATCACATCCCAAAACAATGGCGACACGTGAATGTAGTCTTTATACCTAAGACAGGAAGAAGCTCGCACGTAAACCCAAAAGACCTTCGACCAATCAGTCTCTCATCTTTTCTTCTTAAAACTCTCGAGAGACTAATAGACATCTACTTGAGACAAAAAATAGAAGTAAATCCTATCTCACCCGCACAACACGCCTACACCAAGGGCAAATCTGTGGAAACGGCTCTCCTCTTCATAGTATCCATCATTGAAAAGTCCCTTCATCAGAAGGAATATACAATGATAGCCTTCACTGACATAGAAGGTGCCTTTAACAATGTCAAGGTGGAAGCTATCACAAATGCGCTGACGGAGCTTAGGGTGGATTCTGCGCTGATAGCACTTATAAATCAAATGCTTGTAGGCAGGATTATAAGCGCGAGTCTCGGAGCAGCATCCACGCTAAGATCTGTACCAAGGGGAACACCTCAGCGAGGAGTTCTCTCGCCTCTACTCTGGAACCTAGTGGTAAATTAACTACTGGGTAAACTAGAACGAGAGGGGTGCAGGGTGATAGCCTACGCCGACGATGTTGCTATCGTCACCTCAGGTAAATATGTGTCCACCCTCCCAGATATTATGCAAAATTGTCTTAACACTCTCGCAAACTGGGTTACCGATTGTGGACTTAGCGTTAACCTCGATAAAACCGAGTTAGTGATCTTTACCAGACAACACAACTTGCCCACTATCAGTCCTCCAAAACTGGGAAATACAATACTAAACTTCTCAGATCAAGCAAAATACCTGGGTCTCATTTTAGATAGGAAACTAAATTGGAAATCCAACCTGCTCGAGAGAGCCAAAAATGCCAATTTAGCCCTATACACATGTAAGAAAGCAGTGGGTAGCAAATGGGGATTACAACCTAGGGTAACTCACTGGCTTTATACAGCTGTTATTAGGCCAATATTGTTATACGTTGCTATAGTCTGGTGGCCAGCACTAAACAAACAAACACACCGCTAAGAACCACTCCTACTGACGCACTCGATACTATGCTCCATCTAACTCCACTAGCTATCCTAACAAAACGAATAGCTGCAAACACAGCGATCCGTCTAGAAGCCACTTCCCAATGGAAAGAGGGCACAATAGGACACTCTGACACCAGGAAACTCACTCCTCAAATACCAAGAACATAGACTACATCACTCAAAAACTTTTATTCTACAAAAAGTTTGATGTATCAATCCCTTCCAGATACGAATGGGAGATTGGAAGCCCTCCACCAAACAATGCCACTAGAATCTACACTGATGGATCAAAACTAGATGGCAAAGTAGGGGAAGGAGTCTACTCTGAATCCCTAAACATTAACCATGCCTTTAAGCTCCCCGACCACTGCAGTGTCTTCCAAGCGGAAGTCACTGCCATACATGAAGCAGTTTCTTGGCTTCAGATGAACGAAATATTAGCAAAAGATATTTGCATTCTATCTGATAGTCAAGCCGCTTTGAAAGCCCTGGAATCTGTTGAAATAACATCAAAAACAGTCCTAAGTTGCCGCAGATCTCTAAATGAGATGGCAGAGCAGCTCAATATATTCCTATACTGGATCCCCGGACATAGAGACTTCCAAGGTAACTGCAAAGCAGACGAACTCGCTAGAAACGGTACCATCAAACCCCTATCGACAGATAAGGAACAAATTGGAATACCTGTCGCAACATGTAAGCTACTGATAAATGAGCTATCCCTTGAAAACACCAACATCAGGTGGTCAACGGGTAGTACATGCAGTATAACGCGTCAAGTTTGGCCAACACTGAACTTAAGACGCTCAAAAGAACTTATATCCCTTAGAAGGGACCAAATAAATATCGTAATAGGCGTTCTAACAGGACACTGCCTGATTGGAAACCATGCCCGAAGACTGAATATTCCCCATAACGACTTCTGCAGAAGTTGCAGAGATGAGGACAAGGTTGAATCCACAACACACCTTCTCTGCACATGCCCACAGCTGGCCAGAAAGCGCCATCTCTTCCTAGGTAACTGGTTCTACAGTGACCTAGACGAACTCTCACAAACTTCGGTCTACCGAATACAAAGCTTCATAAATACCTCCAACTGGTTCAGATAGAGTGGAAATAATTAACCCCTGGTATCACAACGGGCCAAACTGGCCTAAGTGTGTCTCATAGGAGACAGCCACGTCAACCTAACCTAACCTAACCTAACCTAGTTAATATTGACACTAGCGTACTAATATTTGGTATGCAGGTAGGTGGGTAGGTAGAATCATTAAAAAAGTGAGCGGGATTGTACACAAGGTGTGGCACTTTAAGGAAAGTACTATATTACGGTTAATATTGATACTTGGAATCTGAAATTTGGCAGAGGGCTAGGTAGAATCATTATAAGGTACGGTAAATAAAGTGGGTGGGATTAGTGAAAGGGCTTGGCGCTAAAAATTGTAAAGAAACAGAAATGGAAAATACCCAACACACTTTCCAGAATTAATAAAACAGATTTTTTAAGAACAAAGTGTCATGTTTGAAATTTTATTCAAGAATACTATTACATACATAAAATTTTTCATATTCTCTAAAAAGGAAGAAATAAAAACTTTCTAACAAAAACAAAAAAAAAAAAACCGACTTCAAAAGCACTACAAAGTAAAAAATAATTTTAAATAACTTTTCCCATTCATTTCTTGGTCATATTTTAAAAGCTATTTATATGTATTATAATATTGGAAATCTTATCATTTTCATTTTTTCTATTTTGTTTTATTATCATCAATGTGTTAATTGCTTTATGAACATAAAGGGTTTGAAGTCGGCGCTTATCTTTGACACACAATCATGATCTTTTACCATCCGTGCACTATTTGGTGCTTTGGTGACACTGTAGTAATTTGAAAAGCTTTGTACACATTAATATTCTCACTAAACTGGTTTGGGTGAGCTTGTAAAGCTCATCTTGAATATGACATAGTGTGTAACAGCTGCACAAATAATGCATGGAACACATTGGCTACATTCAGCGTACTCAAAAATTGCCAACTGAAAGAAAAAAAGTCGCTAAGAAGCTTTTATATTCATTTCGACATAGTAAGATAAGCGCCGACTTCAAATCTTTTATGTACATAAAGCAATTAATATATTGATGATAATAAAACAAAATAGAAAAAATGAAAATGATAAGATTTCCAATATTATAATACATATAAATAGCTTTTAAAATATGACCAAGAAATGAATGGGAAAAGTTATTTAAAATTATTTTTTACTTTGTAGTGATTTTGAAGTCGGTTTTTTTTTTGTTAAAAAGTTTTTATTAAGCAAGCAATTCAAACACTGGTTTTGATACTTACCCGATAAATAATATAAATCCTAAAAACATTTCGAGATCCATACTAAATTATTCACTTTCGCATTTCTTTGGGTGACATGTCATTATGAATTTCCCATTGATTATTGGTCCTTCTACAGTAAGCCACAAAATGACCTGTGCTATAACCAATTTTATTTTATATATATCAAAATTTAAATTTATAATTTACATTAATAACCAAGATTAATTAATTAATTATAAATATTATTAAATTTTTAAAATTTATATCTAACATAATTTTTCCATACGCCGCATTTTGTTTGACGAAATCTTTTCACCATAGCGTATACGCAACATTAATGGGATAAAATATTAATTAAAAATCACTCATACGCCATGGGCGATCTCGAAAACGCAACATAATTAATTAATTTGGTTAAGAAATACGACTGACCTATTATTTATTTATGCTGACCTATTATCAGCAGACAATTTTCTATTGATTTCATATATTTAGTTTTTATTTTATTGATGATGGGGTGCCAACATCTCAATGTGACCTTGGAAAATTTAAACCGCGAATAAAAAATTTTCTATCGCTGACCTATTGCTGAAACTAACTGACCTTTACTGACCTTTTAGATGATGTAATTGGTCAGTCAAAATTAAACAAATGGGGTGCCAACATCTCGCAGCTAAGAAACCTATGATCTGAGTGGCAAAGGCAAAGTCAGAAGGGTTTCGGCAGTGTGGGATTTCAGTCGCCAGTGTACAGCAAAAAAAAAAAAAAAATAAAAAAAAGAGTTATAGTCAAATTTAAAGTGCGTATACGTGATAGTGGTGGAAACAGAACGTTGCGAGGATTTTGATCTCATAGGATCAATAAGGCTCCAAACATTTGCGCCCAGCATCTAAAAGTAAGGATTTTGATTTTTGTTTAAATAAGGAGTTAAAAATAGGAATATTAATGTTTAGTTTTCCTAGTACAGTCCTACGGAGAAACGAATAAGCCAGGGGACAATTATCTTACCAAACACCATCTGAAAACATCAAGGATATTGAGGTAAGTAATAGTACGACGAGTAAATTATGACCAATCTCGCAGTGTAGTTAAAAAAGAAAAATTTGTTTTTTTTTAAACCTAGCCATAGCATGTGTTGCCCAGGATCTTGAAAACGTCAAAGTGTAATAAGAAGTTCATTACGTTAAAAGAACGAGGATAAGTTTTTCCAGCAATCAATCGCCAAACGGGTAACTGCTCAATATCCTTGGTGAGTTTATTTATTCCTTTTCTCCTTTTTTTTATATAATAAAAAAAAAACAAAAAAAATAAATCCGCACTGAAATACTTGAAAACATGAATTTTTAAAACACCTGAATATTGAGAATTATTTGGAGAGAAGAAGAAGTGCAATAGATGACAAAGAAAAAAAATTATGGAAAGATGAAGTTTGCCTTAAAAAAAACAAAGGAAATAAAAAACTTTCCATTCAAAACTTAAAGTTATGGTCATAAAACTAAAAATAAAGATTAAAACGAGTGTTATAACGATAAAGGCTTTGAAAAGATCCTTATAGACATAATAAAACAAAAAAAAAAAAAAATACATTTTCTACAAAAAAAAAAAAAATAAAAGCATAATCTTCAAACAACAACAAAAAAAAAAGTAGCAATAATAATCAAAGTTAATAGTCAATAATTTCTTTTTATGTTCCAATCAATTTGTTAGCTTCAATGTTAGGCCTTAACAATCAGCTAGAGAAATTATTTGTATTTCCG
The DNA here is from genome assembly GCA_943735915.1 of Pherbina coryleti. Taxonomy (NCBI): domain Eukaryota; kingdom Metazoa; phylum Arthropoda; class Insecta; order Diptera; family Sciomyzidae; genus Pherbina; species Pherbina coryleti. The sequence goes on from OX030951.1 coordinate 102,399,625, forward strand.
TTTCCGAAAAGGCAAGTTCGGTTCTTTTTCATATTCCTCCACAGAGCTCTATTGAGGTAGAAAGAAAAAACTTGAAAATAGTAAACAAAAAAAAAAAAAAAACAAAGGGAAACAAACATTAATTTGATATATTCGATGATAAATGGTTGTGTAGGTCCCCCCCTTAGGTGTGATCATGTTTTATTTAATTCTTATATTACCTTAATATTAAAGTATAAGATAAACCAGCGTAGTTCGTAAATTTTTTTATTTACTCAGTGTATTATAAATCTTTATTGTTTTTTTTCTTCTCTTTTATGTTATATATATAAATGTTTTGATACTTACCCGATAAATAATATAAATTCTAAAAACATTTCGAGATCCATACTAAATTATTCACTTTCTTATCATTTAAGTATTTATTTCAGTCTAGATAAAATAGCTATGTTAAAATGAAATGTGTTGTTGACCATTGTAAAACACTTGATGATAATTATTTTATTAAAAAATTTATGAATTAATTGTTGCTTAATTTTTCCTGAAAATAACATATAACCTAAATATAAAAAAAAAGCAAAAAAAAAAATAGGTGGACATTTTTCTTATCCGATGTTTCGTTTATGTTTGGTGACTAATATTTGGAAGTCAACATGAGCGGCTAGACTGGCTATGTAGGGGTTGATGAGGGGCGTGGCAAAAATGGGATATGTTCTTGGTGTGAACTTCGTGTGTCATAGGGTTAAGAGATTTTCGCTTTCTTAATTGTCAGTTGTTAGAGTGTAATTCTGAAGCTTGGATTTAATAAGCGGTAAATTAAAAATGTTCACCTATTTTCGATGTTTAAAAAAATAAAATTAAAATGTTGAGAATATTTTGAAGGATTTTGAATCTATCCTGTCTCCTTTTTTTCAATATGTTTACTTCAATTCGCGTTTGTTTCTTTCTGCCAATAATAAGTCTTCGTTTTGATTATCGATCTTAGTTCGTTTTAAATGATATTTTTTTTAATTTTGTTTTGATTTTTGTTTAGCTTCGATTTCTTCGATTTTGGATTTTTCTATATTATTTATTTTCGTGATTTGCAATTAAATTTTTCTTGTCAACAGGTTTTCTTGTCAACGGATGTGACAGGGTCGTTCCCCCCCTGAAAACGTTATGAGTTATAAATAACTTAAATCTTCGGAGAAAATCTTTGGTAAAAATTTAATCCAGTATGAATATCTTATCAAACTACACCAGCGGAAAAACCTATGGACTGACTACATAAATTTATATACTTATGACAGGAATTTCTACACACAGAAATTTTGTGATTTTCTCTAATATTCTAGTCAATAAAGAATTTTATGTACTCATCACAAAACTGCTGTCAACAATCTATGTGCTACGTACATCGGAACTGTACTCATTACATAAAGTTATTTACAACAATTTTGTGATGAGTGCATAAAATTCTTAAAAGCATTATGTAGTCAATACAAATTTTAACATGTACTTAATACAGGAAAAATTTAAAATTTCAGTGTGCAAAAATTTGTCATGAGTACATAAATTTATGTACTCAGTCCATAGGTTTTTCCCTCTGTGTGCAAGTGGAAAAGAAATATGAAGAAATGAAATCAATAGTTCGATTTGTTATAGCACAACTTCGACAAGTAACAGATGCAGAGCAAGTGCAGGACGGACTTAGCGCAGACAAGGCTGAAGTAGAAAAGTTGCAGCAAGCAGATAAAGCTAATAATTTGAAGAAAGTGATTGACATTCGATAGCTGATGCTAGAACGCCAGTTAGTGATAGTACAATTGATCAACATCTAAAAGTACGATGCATGGGCATACTAAAAGAAAAGTTTTTAAAAATTGTAGATTCAATTGATGTTAGTAAAAGTGCCATGTTTCGGAAATTTCAAGCAGAACAATTAAAGGATTGTTGAAACAAGATAACAGAACTAAATGATAATATACTGATTGTATTCGAAGATCAAGAGTACGAAGAGAAGTACATACAGGACAACGAATCCTGCTTGCAGGAAACCACAAAGAATCAGCTTGCAGGAGACATGATCATCAAGTGAAGTTACTGAATCATGAAATATTGCAGAACGAAAAATAAAACTTCCCACACTCAGCATCCTAGTGATTAATGGAAAATATGAGGAATGGACATCATTTTGGGAAGTATATGTCAGGCTGATTCATGAAAATAAAGACCTTTGCGACATTGAGAAAATGCATTATTTAAAAGGCAATCTTCAAGGGGAAGCTTCAAGAATTATAAGCCATCTGATGACATCAGCCGGCAATTATGCAGCACACAGCAATTTCTGTGCAGCAGCAATCCAAATACTGAGAAAACGTTTTCAAAATCCTGCAGTACTGGTCAACAAATGCATTCAAAAATTGTTGGGCTAAAGATTTATACGGGCCGAAAACGCTTTCGACCTTAAGACTTTATGGATTCAACAAACGATATTTTATATGGTATCGAAAATTTAGGAGTAGATGTAAATTCCTAGGACCCGCTAGTCATCAATCTCCTAATACTGAAATTAGACTGTGAAACCCAAAAATTATATCAGCAATCAAAAGGATCGTCAACTGATATTCCAAAGTTATTTGATATTTTCGAGTTTATCGAAGTAAGATATAGAGCACTCGAAAACAACAATGAAAATAGCAGAAATATTAACCGCGATCATAGAAATGATCACAATTACACTAAAACTCACGTGACTACGTTAGCAAAGACTATATGCATTGCATAATCACCAAATATATATCTGCAAAAAATTCGTTGGTCTTGAAGGTTCAAGGTTTTCGAAGTGGGCATGAAAGCAAGCCCACTAAAATTCCTAAATTAAACGTAGCAGCAAAGCCATTTAACGTTACAGAAGTAGCAGCAACTCCCAGAGATCGGGAACAAACAATTTTGCTAGCAACGGCGATGGTAAATGTAAACATGAAAACTAAAATAAAGCCAGTAATTTACTCGTCGATCAGGGATCGCAATCATGTGTGGTGACGGAGCAACTAGCTAAAAGACTAAAGATTCCGCTGATGAAATATGAATCACAGGTGGAATTAATGGAATCAATGGCCAGGCAACTCAAGTGGTAGCAAGATGCACATTTATGGTCAATCTATTTATGATGAAGCACAAACTTGTCAAATCGAAGCAAATGTCATGCCAAGGATGACATCAATGCTGCCAAATAAAAAAGTCGCACACAAACAGTGGCCACACATAAAAGGATTACAACTTGTGGACCCTTGGTTTTCGGAATCAAAAGAAATAGACCTGTTATTAGGGTCAGATGTGTTTCCAGCAATTATTAGGTATGGATTACTTAAAGGATCTGCTGGAACACCAATGGCTCAAAATACTATATTCTCTTGGAAATTGTCTGGACCTGTTATTACATCATCTTTTACTAAATCAGACAAAAACATGGTTAATAAAGTGACATCCTGCGTTGTGTTAGCAGTGAGGATGACATACTACGAAAATTTTGGGAGTTAGAGGAAGTGCCTTCTGCTGACCTCACAACGAGCGAGGAAAGAGAATGCTAAAGTCATTACAAGTCGACACACAGCAGAGATGAAACAGGACGATACATAGTTAAATTACCATTACATCAGGATCGAGCAAGCCGGGTGATTCATGAAATATAGCTTTAAAACGGTTTTATTCATTGGAAAAACGATTTGAAAGAAATTCGAAATTGCGTGAAGAATATTTGAAGTTCATCCAAGAATAATTTTCAAAGAACACACATGAGAAATGTAATTAATTTTGGTTCATCAGATTAGAGCCACACTAGAAAACACGAAATGCATAAAGTATACGAATTTATATTTTATTTAATAGCATTTTATTTTGCCTTGAGTATGTAAACAACAGTTTAATAATGTGTAGGACCGCCATTTTTTGATATTACTTCAAATACACGATCTTTTATTGAATCATACAAGGATTTTATGTAGTGAAGTGAAATCTCGCCCCAAGCTGTCTTGATTCCTTCAATTAATGCTTCCTTAGTCTCGTACTGTATTCCTTCTTCGTAAACTTTTCGGACTAGCCACCCCCAAACATTTTCAATTATATTTAAGCCGGGAGAATATGGTGGCCACGGGAAAACACTGATCTGTTGACTATTAATCCATGATTTTACAATACGAGCAGTGTGTATCGTTGCATTATCATGCTGCCAAATCCACGGAATTGGTCCAAAGATATCTCTCAGCTTAGGGAAAACTGACTCTAGTAGATTTTTGTAGTGCACTCCAGTCATCTTGGTGTCCTGAATAATTAAATCAATTGTACCGTAGTACGATATTCCACCCCATACCATGACTCCACCTTCCCGACTATGATGGCGGCTTAAGAACTTTTCCTCCTTTCTCATGTCGTGATAATAATAATTATACCCATCCGGCCCGTCCAAATTAAATTTTTTTTCGTCCGTAAAGACAACTTTTCGCCAATCATTTTCACACAGCTGTTCTTGCACATCCCACGTCATGTAACTTTTTGCGAATTGCAAACGTTGTTGCTTGCGCACAGCGTTAAGTGGTGGTTTTTTCTTTAGTTTCTGGAGCTTTAAATAATCTGCACTCAAAACCACCCTGCGTTCAGTAGTACGGATTTAATTTTTGAGATTGAAAGCGCTGAATTGGATGCAGTCCTGAGAATTTTACGCTTTTCTTGAGGTGTAAGAGCACTATAAGTTCCTCCTTTATAATTTCTTCCATATTTTTCGGGATTCTTTAAATAATTGTCAACAACGTGATGACTTCGACCGATTTTTATTCGATATTTCCCGATTTGAATATCCTTCCTCATGATAAACATCAATTTGAGCAATTTCCAAAATGGTTAAACTTTTTTTCTTTCCCATTAGTATTCCAATTATTAATTTATTGTTCTTCAAACTTAACCTGTAACTTTTAAACACAATCACGTGAAGCCACCAAAGCAAAACTGCTAAAACAGTTAGTGGCTCTAATCTAATGAACCAAAAATAATTACGTTTTTCATGCGTGTTCTTTGAAAATTCAACAGAAAAACCGTTAGGTTGAGAATAAAATTTATTGTTGTTGTTTTATTTGATAAATTTGTTTTGTACTATTATTCCGTATATTCAATTCTCTTCCTGCTCTCTCTTATTAAAAATTATAACAGTTCATTTCATTCAGTTTCGCTGGCTCTAACCAGATGAACCGGAGTGTATGTCTGTACAATTGTACATTCTGTCTGGGTTGAACGCAGTTCAAAAATGATGTTGCCCATCAACGGCGCTATATGTGTACAGAAAAGTCTGGTGCTGTTCTTCTCCTGGGTGCAGGGTCGGGTTTCATGTCTGAAGTTCTTCTTGTCTTGGATCTCCAGCGCCATATTCCAATGATTACAAACAGTCCGCAGCATATGAGCGCTACACTCGATAACGAAGTGGTGACATGATATTGCATTTGAAAATGATGAGGTAGAGACCTTATGTCAAGTTTATCAAGCATTGTTTGAAGTGTTGTTAGGTTCTGGATTTTTTCTGCGTAGTCTGCTGTACTGAAGTTAGAAAGTAGCTGTTTTATTTGTGTCGGCCTTACCAAAGCTTGCAAATGCTGTTCTCAAGGTGGTTGAGAATGTTTGGTATCCCGTGATACTAATTGATTCTCCCTTTATGGTACATTCTGGTTCCAGAGTTAACAAGCCAGTTCCTTCTAGCGTCCGCTGTGAAGAATCTTGATCACATACGGTGGTAATTCGAGTTGGTGTTCGTAGTGCAAATATCCATTGGTTCTTTTTCTCTAATTGAATCCATGTGAAATTTGTTCGAGCTCTTTCCAAGAAGCAGGTGGGTTGAGGTTCATTCACCAACAGACCCAATTCGCAGGCGCATGATTCAGCGTTTTTCTGGTATTTGGCTTGGAGGTTGAAGCAAAGTCGCCGATCAGGAGATATAACTGTGCATTGCTGTAAATCAGCTGTATTCAACGGTATGTACTGTTCCCTGTGAGGCCCTACTGCCAATGCTGAGGCACATGGTTTAATAGTAATCATAGTGTCATTTATATATGTGGGAACAGGAATCATTTTGAAGATCTCGAACTGTTCTGGATTGATGAGAGGAATCGTTATCTGAAACACAGCATTATGAGGACCTAGACCTCCCTTGAGTGTCATTAGCTTATAGAGTTGCAGAAAATCGTCGCTGTCTACAGGTAACTCTAAAAGAGGTGGTAAATGAGCTCTTATCCTCCTTTAATCCTCCTCCTTTAATTGATTCGTAGACAATAGCAAAGAGTTTATTCTACCATGGTGTGTATCGGCTAGCACATCGAGTAATGCCCCTTGAACTCGTTGCATATTAACCATTAGTAACGTAAGTTGAGCTGAGATTGATAGAAACATTTGGTGCAGTTTGATTTGAAATTCATCAGTACTAACATGATTGAGTAGTTTTGCCAGGTTGTTTAACTGTGAGTCTATTTGTTTAAAACGCAACTTTGTAGTAGTAGCGTCAATTCGCAGGAGATTAATAGTTGAGTCAATCACTGAAGTTTGATTACGCAATAAGTTCATAAGGTGGTCCTCATTATCTCAGATTTCATCAATTGTTTGAGACATCTGCTTGGCGTATTCATTGTCCAAAACTCCAAACAATGATCCAGCAATGTTTCCAACTATATTCATGGCTCCTCTTTTTGCTCGTTTGGATAGTAGTGTATCATCGAGGCGGAGGTTCATTCATTCCATGGTGAACTGAAAATTGTGTATAGTTTCGTCGCAACCCATCTTTTGCTGCATTTCCTCGCATAACTGTTGTGCTATACGAGTTCCATTCGAAAATGCTGATAATTCTGCCCTTAACGGCTCAATATCATAATATACAAGGAAGTTCCATTGACTTGACGCTATGTTTAATGTACTTATATCTTCAAAATGGATGCCCAAGTGCGGTATGAATCTGGTTAATTTGATTTTGTCTGCATAAACAAGTGGTAATAGTAAAATTACGATAATGGCTGTGGTAATGTAGCTAGTTACTGATGTTCGACGTTTTTTCGATGTTGGTCTTCCTGTATCTTCATTAGCCTGATTTGAAGTTGTTGAGACACTTATGTTTTCTATGGCGTCCTGTGAGTCATAACTGTTTGTATTGTCAGTGGACTCAGTGCTAATTGGAAGTGGCGCTAGACGGTGGATTGGTCTTTTTAATATCCCTGAAGATGTTTTCACGTCCGCAACTCGAATAAAACCATCATTACCAGTGTATGTATCGATGATTCTTCGTAGAGGCCATTGTTGAACTGGCAGGTTGTCTTCTTTTATAAGTACCATAGTGCCTTTCTTGATATTGGCTGATTTATGGTTCCATTTGTTTTTGTACTGCAGTTCGTTAAGATATTCTCTTGACCATCGGTTTCAAAATTCATGTTTTAGTTGGTATACTAATCTCCATCTATCTAGTCTACTGGTGTTCATAGGTAGCGCCTTTGTGTCAATTTGTGCATTCATCGCCTCTCCAATCAAGAAATGACCTGGAGTTAAGGCAGTTAGATCAGTTGGGTCGTTTGACATTGGAGAAATTGGTCTGGAGTTGAGTATTGCTTCAGTCTCAATGATTATCGTCTCCAGTTCTTCGTATGTCAGCGATTCTGTTGAAACGTTTTTTAGAAGTAGATGTTTTGCTGACTTCACCGCCGCTTCCCATACACCCCCAAAATGAGGGGCACGTGGTGGAATGAATTTAAAGTTTATACCACGCTGACTGCATGTTTACAAAATATTTCTTGTGCCTTTGATTTGAAAATATTTGTTTCTAACTCCGCTAGCTTATTCTTTGCTCCCACAAAGTTGGTGGCATTGTCACAATATAAATTTTGGCAATGACCACGTCGTCCGATGAAGCGTTTTAATGCTCCGATGAATGTTTCTGTTGTTAAGTCACTTACCAATTCCATGTGAATTGCCTTGGTGGCAAAACAGCAAAATAGAGCAATATAAGCCTTATGCGGTCGTTTGCCCCTCAGTTTGTAGTGAATCCAAAATGGTCCACAAAAGTCCACTCCTGTGTTGATAAATGGTCGCGCAGGAGTTACTCTTGTTGCTGGCAGATTTCCCATTATTTGATGAAGCAATTTTGGCCTTGCTCTTGCGCAAACTATGCAATTCTGTACAACAGATCGTGCCATTGATTTGCCCTTGATGGGCCAGAATCTTTGTCGAGTGATCGCTAAAAGTGTTGTTGGTCCACAGTGCATGTTATCCTTGTGAATCATTTGCATAATTAGTTTAGTTCTAACATCTTTGTAAGGCAGTAGCATTTGGTGTTTCGCATCATATGGTAATGCTGAGTTTTTTAAACGACCGCCTACGCGTAGAATTCCAGCATCGTCAATGAATGGCGTTAGAGCGATGAGCGTACTGGTTTTTCTGATTTCCGTTCCTTTGGTTAATTGTTTTATTTCATCGCTAAAGTCATATCTTTGCATGGCACGAACTATAGATATCAAGGCTTCATCTAATTCTTGTTGTGTCAAAATAATTTCATGTTGACGTGAAAGGTTGCCGCTTTTGCTGTGATTAATGAAACGACGAACATATCCCACGACACGTTGAAATTTTTTAAAAGAATTTCCATGGTTAATTGTATAGAATAGGTCTTTATTTTCAAGCGTAGTTAAAACTGGTGGAAGTGGTTTTTTCTTTCGTTCTTCTTCAGTTTCTATCATTAAGCTCTTCGAAAACTTAGTTGCCAATTATCTTTTGTTGCATGTAAAAATATTGGACCGAAGTGCCATAAGCTACATTTAGCAAAATCTTTTGGAGGTATTCCTCTTGAAACCAAATCAGCAGGGTTATGACGTGTGCTTACATGTCACCATTGTTCTGGTAGGCTTAGTTCGCGTATTTTTGTTATTCTGTGAGCAACAAAAACTTGGTATTGTGCCGTATCAGAGTTTAACCAAGCTAATACAATTTGCGAGTCTGACCAGTAGTATGTTTTGTAGCTATTATATTGCAAATCTTCCTTAACTCTGGTTGTTAGCTGAGCTCCCAATACGGCTGCGCACAATTCTAACCTTGGTATTGTAGTCTTTTTTATTGGAGAAACTCGAGATTTTGCGCACAATAACCTAACAAGAATTTCACCACTGGTTAAAACAAGCCGAATATAAACTGCTGCACCATATGCCTTTTCTGATGCATCAACGAAGGTGTGAACTTGTATTTCCTTGGGTACATAAGATGAAAATATGTGTCGATTGATCTTGAAGTTGTTTAACTCTTCCATCTCTCGCCTGAAGTTACTCCATGTTGCTTGTGATTCAGTCGATAGTGGATCATCCCACGATATTTTTTGTAGCCACATCTGTTGAAGAAAAATGTTTGCCTTTACTACAACAGGTGCGAGAATACCCAATGGATCAAAGATTTTTGCCAGATCTGATGCAACTACGTGTTTTGTTAGTATGGTGTTTTTATTCAAGTAGGCCTTAACACAGAATTGATCAGTTTTTGGCAACCATGTCAAGCCGAGCGTTTTTATTGCTTGTGTACCATCATCGTCGAGATCCAAGTTAACTTCTTGGTCTTCTTCTGGAATTTCTTTTAACAGTCTTGGGTGGTTGGCGCACCATTTTCTTAAGGTAAATCCTGCTTCATACAGAATTTCAGTGAGCTGCCTTTGTTTTTCGATTGCCTCCGTCAAACTATTGGAGCCAGCCAATCATCACCTACATAGAAGTCGTTTTTTAATGTTGTTGCCCCTAATGGTCGTTTATCTTGATTACTCATTGCAAGCATTTATAAGCATTTCGTTGCCAAATAAGGTGCTGCTCTCGTACCGTAGGTTACTGTGTTAAGCTGGTAACAGTTGAGGGGCTCTGAAGAATGTTCTCTCCACCATATGAGTTGGTATCTTCGATCTTCACTATGCATGTTGATTTGTCGATACATTTTTTGAATATCGGTTGTAAAAACGAATTTAGGTGTCCTGAAGCGAAGTAGTATTGAGAACAGTTCACTTTGAACTGTGGGGCCGTTGAGCTGTAAGTCGTTGAGTGATAATTCCGAAGACGTCTTGCACGATGCGTCAAATACTACCCGAAGTTTTGTTGTGCTGCTATCAGGTTTAAGTATACAATGGTGAGGAATAAAGTAATTTGGAAACAAAACATTATCCAGGTTTATTTTTGTCATGTGGCCCAAACCTTCATATTCGTGCATAAAATTGATGTATTGTGTCTTGAGGTCTGGGTTTTTGGTGAGCCGCCGTTCTAGTGTCATAAATCGATTATAAGCTGTATTTTTAGACATTCCCAATTCTGTTGGTTTTCTGGATAATGGAAGCCTGACAATGAATCTGCCGTCATTACCGCGTTTTGTATTTTGTGTGAAGTGATTTTCACATTGTCGTTCAACTTCTGATAGTGCTGGTTCAGTCTCATTTACTTCTTCGAGTTTCCAAAATCTTTCAATTAGAGTATTGGTTTCGTCTTCACCAGTGAGAACTCCACATACAACTGTGTTGACGCATGGCTGAGTCATCTTGCCAGAGAAGACCCATCCAAAGACGGTGTTTTGTAATATTGGCATGTTGTCATCAATTTTAATTTTTCCTACAGACAAGACTTGATGGTAGAATTCGGCTCCAATCAACACATCAATTTTTGTGGGCTGGCTGAAGGTTGGATCTGCTAGTGGTATATTGTCGGGAATTGCCCATTTAGAAGTATCCAATGCCGTCGATGGTTGTGGTGATACAATTTGTTTTAAAACAACAGCCTCTAGTGGCGATGTGTAGTTATTAGTTTTAGATTTCATAGTGATATGAATGCGATGATAGCTGTTTTGTTTTCCCTTTCCAATGCCTTCCAAGTGAACTGATGTTGATTTAGGAGACAATCCTAATTTCTTTACAACTCTTGATGTGACTATGTTTACTTGCGATTCCGAATCTAAAATGGCCTTGCATTCTATGGTCATGCCATTGGAAGCCATCAGGATAATTTTTGCTGTGCCTAGTAAAATATATGACTGTTTCTTGTTATTGTTTAATGCTGACAGTGAGACCGAGTTATTTCCAGGTTGTGTTGATGTATGCTCTTGTCCTTTTAGATTCGATGATTCCAAATGCAGTAGTGTGTTGTGTTTCTTATTGCATTTAGTACAAGTGCGTGATTTGCATTCTTGAGATGTGTGTCCTGCCTTGAAACAATTCATGCACAAATTCTTGGATTTTTCTTGGTGAATCTTATCCTTGGTGTTTAATTGCAAAAATTAGTTGCAGCTGTATAATGGGTGCTGACCATTCTTACATACTGCACAAATATTTGTCTTTTCTCGTGTTACAACGCAAGAAACTATTTTACTGGGTGCCTTTTTATCCTTGCTCCCCAATGCCTCAAGTGATTGGAACCTGTGTTCCAGAAATTCAAAGAAGTGAGATATCGTCTGCAATTCTCTTGGTTTTTCTAATGATTGTTCGTATAACATATGTGTTTGCTTATCCAGTTTTTTAAGCAAAAGGTGCAACAATAGCGGGTCCCAGCTTGAAGTGTCGATTCCCAAATTTTGTAACGCAAGGAAAATCTCATGAGAAACGTCGTGTAATGCCTTTATTGTGCTGGCGCTTGGTGTGTCAGCAGAGTGACTTGGAGAATTTTCCAAGCAGCCTCATAGTTCTCTGAACTCAAAGAGAAATGTTGAATTAATTTTGCTGCTTCTCCACTCAATGAAGACTTCAGGTACCATATTTTTTGCACATTCGGAATTGTTCTTTTGTGAATCCTTTCATTAAATAGGTCGTAGAATGGTTTCCAAGATAGATAATCTCCATCGAATTTAGGAATTTGAACTTCTGGTATTCTAATTGATTCTTCCGGTGGGACGTTGTTGTTGACTTGTTGCATTGAAGGAACACATGACAATTTTATTGTTAATTTTTGTACTGTTTCTTCCAGCAAAAGATATTCCTCAACATTGTATCCATTGCTTTGGGGACCATCATACAATTCCCAAACATGGTAATTAAGTGATTCAATTTCTTCCCACAACTTGGTTAACTCATAGGTTGATGGATTATATTTGGTCCTTTGAGCACTTGAACTCAAAGGTTGATGAGGAAAATAAGTTGACAACCACTTGTTTGGATATCAAAATAATTATCAATTTTATTAATTAAAATTCGGTAATTAAATACTAATATAATAACAACGTTAACAAAAAATAAATTACAAGCATAAACATTAAGTTAATTGAGCAATTTTACAACAATCGTAAACAAAAGAAATTAAAAGCAAAAAAAGTGCAACATACAAACATTTACCTAAATAAACTAAAACGACCATAAACGGTGATTGAACTTAAAATCAAAACATGCGAATTAATCATTCTTTGCATTAAAAGAAAATAAACAATCTAGCACTTTTGCAGGTAGCTGAACTTAAAATAAATGTTAGTTTGTTGATGGTACAATTTGTGTAGTATTATTTATGTATGTCTGTACAATTGTACATAGCCAATAGAGTGTTATTTATTCAAGAAAACTTCGTAGGACAAATACGCTTCGTACCAGGAAAAGAGAATCCTGCTGACATTCCTTCTAGAGGAGTATATGGATATAACCTTCTCAACAACTCTTTATGGTGGTGTGGACCGCATTGGCTAAAACTTAATGTAAGCAAATGGCCCATGGATAAAGAAACCATCAGTGAACTACCTGAATCTCGAAAAATAGTTACTTGTGCAGTTGTGAATGTCAATAGGATGGACGAGCTGGCAGCAAGATTCTCTTCATTAAACAAACTTTATCGAGTTACAGCATACTGTTTAAGATTTGCATACAACGCTAAAAACAATAAGTCTGCAAGAAGTATTGGCTGTTTGAAATTTAATGAGATTGAGGCTGCAGAGAAGTTACTGATAAGGTGCGCTCAATCTTGCTTTAAAGAATAGATAAAGGATCTAATGCAAAAGCAGTTAAAGAAAAGCAGTTCACTTTACTCAATAACTCCATTTGTAAATGCAGATGGCATTTTTAGAGTTGGTGGCAGAATGAGTCACTCAAATCAGCCAAACGATCAAAAGCATCCAATGATTTTATCCAATGCATGCTCATTGACAAAGCTTATTATTAACCAAGTATTTGGATACGATGCATGGTGGACTAAAACTGCCGCTCAATTATACATTAAATAAGTTTTGGATAATAAGAGAGACACAAACTGTAAAGGCACTCATCAATAAGTGCATAAAATGCTTCCGTTTCAAAGCACAAGGGGAAACTCAACTGATGGGACAACTTCCATAGCCCAGAGTTAACTTTTCAAGACCTTTTACTCACTGTAGCGTTGATTATGCTGAACCAGTGCTTATAAAGTGTTCGTATCTTGGAATTTTTGTTTGCCTTTAGACAAAAGCAATACATATTGAACTGACGTTAGACCTTACCACGGAGGAATTTTTGGTAGCTCTTCAACGAATGATAAGCCGAAGAGGTGCAGCACATCATATCTACAGTGACAATGGTACCAACTTTGTCGGAAGCAATAACTTACTTAAACATATTCAAGAGAAAAATAAAATCTCTGAAAAGGGTATACAGTGGCATTTTATTCCGTTTGGATCACCACATTTCGGAGGAATTTGGGAGTCAGCCGTAAAATCTGTTAAATATAATCTTAATCGCATTGTTGGAGAATATAAATTAACTTACGAAGAAATTAATACAATACTTTTGCAAATAGAAGGAGTACTGAATTCAAGACTAATATGCGCACTATCAAACAACGTAGAAGATCTTGATGCCTTAACGCCAGGACACTTTATAGTTGGTTCAGCCATCAATACACCTACACACGATAGTGTTATCAATATAGCAGATTGTAGCCTCAAACGTTGGAAGCTTGTGCATAAATTTAAACAAGATATTTGCAATCGATGGTATCAAGATTACATTAAAGGCCTCCAACAGCAGCGGTATAAATGGACGAATCAGAAAGCTAACTTAGAACCGAGTCAACTAGTACTACTGAAAGATGAGGCATTGTTTCCAACGAGGTGGCCTTTAGGGGTATACTGGAAGTTCACATGGGAGCAGATGGACTTGGTCGAGTGGCCACCGTAAAAACGCAGAAAGGATCAGTTATTTATTTATTTATTTACTAGCCTTTTCTCGGCGCGCGTTGCTGCACCCTGCAACTATATAGGAACATAATAGGTGTATTAAAAACTTTTCTTAGAGTCATAGTTTGACACCACTGTCGTTTTCCACTGCCCGTTACAGTTTCCCAGTAGTTTTAATGTTCACAGAAAATGATTTTTATTAATAGATAAGCATTTGAAAAACAGCTTGGTTTCTGTCTAAAAATATATTTATCGCGATAACTTTTGATCGGAAAGAGATATTGGTATAATTTTTCCACATAAATTATTCTTTGAGATTAACTATTATATAAAAAGAATAAAAACAACTGTAAAAAAAAATTAATTTCTTTAAAAAATCACTGGGGGTAGGGGCATGTTTTTTTATGACAGAAATAGCTAATAAATTTTTCTGTAAAATTGGAAGCATTTTTGCTATAAAGCGCTTTGTCATGTAAAAGGTAGTCGAAAATACAATTTTGAGTTTTTATTATTTTAACAACAAAAACAACTTTTGTGTAATTTTTTGAGAAAAAAGTCAATATTTTGGACCTTTTTTGAAATAAATATTAAAAATATATCCGCTAAAATAACGGCACCCTTTAAATTGTTTTTATTAAGTGCTTGGATTGAGATTATCAACGAAAAACATTTGAATGAAATATATTTAAAAACAACGGAGTTATTTGCATCGCAAGTAAAATATACGAATTTCTGATAGTTTTTTTTTTTTGTTGTTCTAAGGAAACGATGTTATTAGAAAAAGACGTTGTACCAGAAGTTTGTCCAATTTTAAAGATATGTGAATATTTTTGGTATCAAAATAACAGGATTTTCTTAAAATGAATAAGTCGAGCATTTTCGCTTGAAAAAAATACGCCAGTAGTTAGATTTGCGTTACTTGTAAAGGGGCGGAAGAAGCTTGGTCAAAACTTTGTATGCCATAACCTAAGTTAGGTTTCAAGTAATATGTGAGCCGAATTTGAGTTAAATCCGTTCAGCCGTTAAGATTTGTATTGTAGTCAAACAAACAGAAAATGATTTTTATTAATATAGATTGGCCAAACAAGGCAAGACTTATTTTAACAGGTTTACTTATTTAACTTATGCTAAAGTTTGACAGGATTTTTTTTTTATTATTATTTTTTTTTCTCTCCTCTTTCCTTGTTTTTTTTATTTTATATTTTTTCTATACTCAAAGTGGGCATACCCGCCCACCAGATTGACATGATTTTAGAAAACATGTCAAAAAGAAAAGGAGGAGAAAAGTAAATAAGACGGCTTATATCTATTCTTAAGATACTATATAAATCTCAGGGAATAGGGAATTGGAAAGTATACGCTTAAATGTTTGCTTTTCTAGTAATGGGCTCGTTGTGTCAATAAACGGTGTGGTGTTGATATTCATTTAAGAGACGTGTATGTCTGGTTCGTCTTACTGGATCGTTAAATGTGAATTTATTTGAAAAATATTCAATGTCTATAGCACCAGTGATTACATTTGATGTAAAACATGAACTCAGTAACGTTCTTCTTGAAGATCAAGGTGAGGTGCCCACAGAGTTACACATAGAACATATATTAAACACTACATAGAACAAACACTTTACACAAAAACACTTCACTTTAAAATTAATATTCAAATTTAAGTTCCTTAGTTTCAAGTAATCGAAATTTATATTCATAATACATTTTACATTTTTATTATAATCGAAATTTATAAAAATGTACATGTTTCAGTTGTGAAAAAAAATTTGTTAAAATAAGTTGTTGAAATAAAAATTCAAATAAAATAAAAATGAATTATTTTTTGGTTGTACACCCAAAATCGGGTGTACACCAAAAACTGGCAATCCTGCCAGGAGCGATTCTAGCGCACAAAAAAAAACCTGAAGATGGCGGCTATGCTTAATTCAAGTGACTTCAAAGTCACAATCGCAACTTCATCTGTCCGCCGGGGCTGCTGCGCAAACACTCATCCTACGGCTAAACTTTCACCTCAGGAACCACTTCAGTACCTACATCGATACCCACGCTGCCTTCGCCGTCATTATAGTCTTCACCTCACAAATCCACATGACACGGTAACACATCCCGCTCATGTTCGACATCTTCAATGAAAAGACGACGACGAGAACAGGGCGCCGTCGCATTCGCATTTGCGGAAATATTTTAAATTCAAATGAAGTTTCGATCAAATATAAACACAGCAACAGCAGCCGCTCTTCATCAGCAAGATATCACAAGCGTTCACGCACGCATTTACGCAGACTATCTGCAGGCAGACGAAGACGTCAGATGCTAAAGCAAAACCCTACACATTGCCGGTAAGATAACACAGGCAACAGCAACATTAGCACCAACAACAACAGAAAAGTAACAACAACAGCAGCAACATTAACAACGACAACAACAGCAGAATCATCAACAACAATTAAAACAACAACGATAATAGCATCAACATCAGCAACAGCAGTAAACAACACTCACATTGGCAGTAACATAACCCTTTCAGACCGTGATGCATCGTTTGTGCGGGTGGGTTCTATCTTTAATATTTCCACTTTTATTTAACAAATGTTATAAAGAACGAAATGAATCGATTGTGCTTGTTATTGTTTACTTTTGTTTCTCATACTGTTCCGAAATTCGCTTTACCGTTACTTGAACACGCGTGGAATTCTTGATAAACTTTTTAGTTTTGTCAAAATGAGTCGCAGAGGTTAGTTGTGTCTTCAATTACAAAAAATATAAACACTGTAAAACTAGTGAAGTTAACGCATTTGAACTAAAAAAATAATAAATTTTGATGTTTCAAATAACTTTTAATCATTTGTTGCTAAAAAAATGGATTTCAGATAAAGTTTTAAACGAGTGCATCTAAATTGTGCGTGTCCAGAAAATCCTTGAAGGATACGTAAATTGCGAAACCTAAACATTGAGAATATTTTCATACCATATAACGACCATACATTCCAAAAATCATAAAAAAATGTTCAGTAGATAAGCGTCAGGTCTGAAAGGGATAAACAAGCTCGCAATCAGAACAACCGTAACACCAAAAGCAACAGCAACCACAACAACAATTATAACATCAGCATTAGCAACAACAACAACAACAAAAACAACAACAACAAGAAGTAGCAGCAGTTGCAACAACAACATTTTCCTGATATCTGAATATTCATTTTTTTGATTAAAAAAAAAACAAAAACTTTTGTTAAATTTTGTATTTGTTTATTTGTTTGACAGTAAATAAAAAGGTTTTTGACTGGTTGTTTTTATTTTAGGTTTTCACGAGGCACTCACACTACACTACACAACACAACACAAACATTTACTCAAATCTTAATTTGGTCAATGTCAGATCACCTATCAGATACCAATTCGAATTAGATACCTACCGTCAGATGTTAAAGATCCATACACGAAGTACTACATGGTCAGTAAACACTACACAATCATTCACAACGTTAATAGGATGTTTTACTACGAAAATGCTACTTAATAGGTTTAAAAGCAAAGTAAACTTTTCTATCGCTGTGAATCCATAGCAGAAAACTCTACAGAAACATCCACAACGTTAATAGAAAGTTTTACTACGAAAATGCTACTTAATAGGTTTAATAGCAAAGCAAAACTTTCTATCGCTGTAGATGCATCTAACACTATCCGTGCAGTTTTTTTACACCAATCAACAAACAGAACCACTAACTTCAAGACCTTAACAAAAAGTACGCTTTAATTTACACCGAAACACGATACAATTTTTTGAGGAGGGGGAATATTGTGGTGCCCACAGAGTTACACATAGAACATATATTAAACACTACATACAACAAACACTTTACACAAAAACACTTCACTTTAAAATTAATATTCAAATTTAAGTTCCTTAGTTTTAAGTAATCAAAATTTATAAAAATGTACATATTTCAGTTGTGAAAAAAAATTTGTTCAAATAAGTTGTTGAAATAAAAATTAAAATAAAATAAAAATTAATTATTTTTTGATTGTACACCCAAAATCGGGTTTACACCAAAGAGGCATCAGATTAAGAAGCCGAAGCCTTTGTTCATATGGGGGTAAGTTGGTAAAATCACGGGGGCGCAAAAAGCAAGAATTGCTCCTGGATTGATTCAAATGTTTCACTATGTGTCTCAAAAGCTGGATTCCAAATTATGCAAGCATATTCAAGTAGCGGCGAACTAATGCACAATATAGGGCTTTAGTAACCCACACATTTTTGAGTTCCCTTGCACGCCTTTTAATGAATCCAAGCTGTTTACAAGCCCTGGATAAAACTTTATCATAGTGAACGTTGAATCTTGACTTGTTATCTAAGACAACACCAAGATCTAAAATATGAGTGGTTCTATTTAGTTCAACGCTATTAAGGAAGTAACCATTCTTTTTTATTAAGTTTTTACGTGAAAAGCTGATAATATAGCATTTATAAGTGTTAAGAGAGAGTTTATTGTTACTGCACCATTGCTCTAGGGAGATCAATTTTGATTGCAGGAAAATTGTATCTTCTTCCGACTTAACAATATAGTACATCTTTAGGTCGTCAGCATACATAAGATGCGGAATGTCCCCTAATATTACCGATAGGTCAGAGATGAAGATATTGAAAAGAAGTGGGCCAAGGTGACTTCCTTGCGGAACACCAGAAGACACGATGATTTTTTTAGATAATATGCCTTGGAATTTAACAAATTGGAACCTTTCGGACAGATAGGATTTAATCCAATTAAGCAAGATCCCCGTAATTCCAAATTGTTGTAATTTAAGAGTAAGGATATTATGATCCACGCAGTCAAATGCTTTACTGAAGTCTGTATAGACTGCGTCTACTTGATGTCCGTTTTCCATTTCAATAAGATCATCAGAGACTTAAACTGACTGACCTCTTATCACCATTTTTGTATATAGGTGTTATATGGGATGATTTCCAATAAGATGGAAAAAAACCAAGATGAAAGGATCTATTAAACAGAGTATGTAAAGGCATGAGTAGTTGATCTACACAGTTAATCAGAAAGCATGACGGTATGAGGTCTGGACCAGGTGATTTATTTGGATCAAGTTCTTTTATAGCTTTGGAAATTTCATCTTGCGTAAGTAGGATCATATCAACCAAGGATGATGTTATCTGACAAGGCGGCATATTTTGTTATTGGGATGAATGCACGCTAAATACATCTTTAAAATGGTCTGCACAAAAGTTAAAAGGTCTATACAAAAGATTTGTTTATTACCAACTGACGACAATATCGGTAACTTCCAAGAAAAGAAGGATGAAGCAGTAACAACAAAAGATCAAGGCATCAAAATACAACCAGGAAAAAAATGTGAAAGATAAAAGAAATAAAGGATCAACACTGTCAATTATTATGCTTCTATGTTTAATGGCCAGGTGACCCAAGGTGGCCAGGTCATCCAAGTGCGGGACTGTTCGTCGAAGGTCTTGGAACAGCAAAGATGCAACGAGGTATACTACGTTGCACATCTACATTGCCGATTTCAGTTTTAGTCACGGATTAAATGTCATTAAATCTAACTATGAACAGTTAAGAACCTATTAACATATTAAATGAAACAGTTATTCCGTTAACAGCAGACCTAAGCGAATTGTTAAAGTCTAACAAAAAAGAATTAAGTGAATCCCTTCACTCCACCAACTGGAAAACAATTAGGAAACATCAACACTGGATGAATATCATCGTAGCCACTATTGCGGCAATCATATTTTTGGGCCTAGTAACGATTTTAAGTGTGGCGTCCGTGGCGTAGTTGGTTAAAGTGTGTGGCCGCTATGTCAACGAATTTTGGAGACCCCGGTTCGAACCCCAGCAGCGACAGAAAATTATTTGAATTAAAATAATTTTTCTGTACGGCCGCCACCTCCCTGCAGACAATGGCAAACCTCAGAGAGTAATCAAAATGCCATGTAAAGCTTCTTGAGAACGAGAACATTCCGTTCATCGCCGTTCGGAGTCGGCGTTAAGCATGTAGGTCCGGTTCTCGGTCAATTGTGTACAAACTTAATAACACGCACAACACAATTGATCATAAGAAGCTAGGTCAAAGTCCTTTCAAGGGCTGAAATGGCCAGTTATTTATTTTTTTTTTTTAACGATTTTTATAAGGAGTCAAGTATGCCGAAACAGCTTCAAACGATCCGACATAGAGCTTCAACAGGTCAAGGGCAACGATAATTCCGCTTTTGAGGTGAAATGGTTACATCTTGCAACCAGAAGACAACTTGTCAGAGGCGGAAAAATATTGATGAAATCAACAAAAACCAACTTCAATTTTTTTACTCTTTTATTAATTGTTTTTATTTGCAAGACAAACATTCAAAATTGCCCCAGTTTCTTTATGCCTGCGTTTATGCTGACATAGCATACACCAACATGAACTACAGCATGAACTGGGTCAATTTTGCAATAATTGTTTAAAAATATTTAATTCGCAATAATTGATTATGCAATATATATAAATATGGGTCAACCTCAGTTTGAGTGATTTGCTTTCTTACCCAAACTGCTAAGTTAAGCTTAGTTACTTTTTGTAACTATATAAACTAAATTTATGTAATTATTTTCCAATAATAAACCTTTAGCGACTTGAGCAACTTACAACTTTCAAGTGTGTTTTTTATTCACCTGATAAAACAGGAGTTTTATTATTAATAAGGCAACAAGTGTTAATTTCCATGATGAAATAAATTACATAAAAACTATATTTCAAATTGATAATTTTATCAACTCCTTTATAAATAGATGATTTAGAGTAGAGTAGGGCAAAAGAAGTACATTTCGTACAGGCGTACAATATGCGACAGAACGTGCTGACTGCTGACAAATGCCAAAAAGTATTTCAGATGTATCTATTAAGTTGATAAGTTGATATATTTCTAAAAAAAATTTCACTTATAATGAAATAATTGAAGTAAAAAGAAATTATTGGTGATTACATTTTGTGAACAAACTTATTTATTTTTGTTTTTTTTTTTTTTGTAAATTTATAAAGTGAAAACTGAAAGTCAAAATTAATATACTGTTTTTTTTTATGGTAAAATTTGTTAGTACATAATGTTCTAATATTATGAATATTTCAACAGACCTTGATTATTGTATCAATATTAATTACATGAGCGTCAACTTGTTCCATAATGTACTATCTACACAGAGGGAAAAACCTATGGACTGAGTACATAAATTCATGTACTCATGACAGAAATTTCTGCACACAGAAATTTTACATTTTTCCTGTATTGAGTACATGTTGAAGTCTTTATTGAATACATAATGCTTTTAATCAGTGCTGTAGTCAATAAAGAATTTAATGTACTCATCACAAAACTGTTCTAAATAAATTTATTTAATGAGTACAGTTCCAATGTAAGTAGTACATAGATTATTGACCCATTACATAAAATTTTTACAACATATATATGATGAGTACAGTATCTAAAAACCATTTTCATGTACTCAGTACACACATCATGTATTCATTACATATTTGTAGCACATAATTTTATGTACTCAGTACATAAATTATTTACTCATTACATATTTGTAGCACACAATTTTATGTAATGAGTACATACATAATTGACTCATTGCATATTTGGGTACATCATTTTATGTAATGAGTACATACATTATTGACTCATTACATATTTGAGCACATAATTTCATGTAATGAGTACATATATTATTGATTCATTACATATTTGAGTACATCATTTTATGTAATGAGTACATACATTATTGACTCATTACATATTTGAGTACATAATTTCATGTAATGAGTACATACATTATTGACTCATTACATATTTGAGTACGTAATTTCATGTAATGAGCACATATTAAAGACCTGTGCAAGCATACCACAAATGACTTGCAAGCCATCTACCATTGGGTTTTATTGGTTTTTTTATAATATCGTTTTTTATAATATCGACGGACACCAATGGTGAGCGTCGCACAAACCGATCTTTTTGGCCCATCTTGTTTCGTTTTCAAGATACGTCGTTCTTCTCAATTTTTCAGGTAATCATATCGACCGACCTCTCTACCTGTGCGTATCGAGTTCGAGACCCCCTTTAGAAAACCCAAATCCGGTGTTAAGTTTGGCCTATCTTACTTAGTTTTCGAGACATGGCGTTTTTCTTGTTTTTAAGGCTATCAAATCGTCAAAGTTCGAGACTTCCTCTTAATAACTCAAATTCAGCGTTATTTTTAACTTACCTTGTTTGGTTTTTTTGTTATCGACTGACCCTTAGAAATAGAAAGACAAAAAAAGCAAGAACTATTAAAATGTTTAAATAGGTATATTTTTTCCAAAAGTTTAGATAAAATGATGAACAAATAGAAAACATGTTTATATCATTTGCAGCAGAGTTGTAACTAAATTCTCAGTAGCCACATTCAATAGCTTGTTTCGTCCATTATTGGTGGCAACAAAGAGTGGCTTGTAAAACCACATCTCAATGAACAGCCAGATATTGCGGCAAACTTCTTGTATAGATGCCTGAACGGGCGTAGAAGTGAAAGTATCAGAAAAAGATGTAGAAAAATTAGCTGGAGAAAAGTCAAAAGAATTTGTAGAAGAAGAAGCAAAATTAATAATATGCGGTGGAGAAAGAGCCGTTTTATTTAACGATTCCTCGCTTTGCTTTCTTGATAATTTTGCACGCGCCAAATGAGTTCGAAAATGCCGACCAAAGTCGTACGCATTATAAAACATGGCCGCGCAGGTTCGGTATTTGCAACGATATTCGGCATCTTTTGGATTTAATTTGTGTGTGCTTTTAAAATGCTCAAGTAATTTTTTCCACTCTTTAAAAAACGTGCAACACTTAAAACATTCCATTTTTCAAAATAATTATCGCAAATATATAGTTAAGCTCCTCTTAAAAAAGAAGGATTACTTAAATACAAAAAGTATGTTTGTTGATAGAAAACTTAAATACACGGCACATTAAATACAAATTAAATAAATTAAATATATGAGGTGCATCGCAAACATCAAAACAACACGAAATATATTAGTTGATATACAAGCACAAATAAGTTAATAAAACATGCAGATAATTAGCTAATACTTACTCTGACACAATAACAATTCGTTAATTGGACTAGCTGATTGTTTTTGAACCTGCTTTCTCCTTGTATAAGTATGACACTTCACTTCACTTTAATTTACTAATTTTCAATAATTTATAAAAACGAATGTTGCGAATTTGCATATCAAGAAACGAATGACACAAAATAGCAAAATCGTATGCCGTTGAGTTTAATCGTATGCAAGCGAGACATGTACTCAGTCAATATTTACGTATTGAATAAATGGCTCACTTTAATCGCATAAGTAAGACATGTAATGAGTCCATATTTTATGTATTGAATACATGTGTCACTTTAATCGATGTACACACGTGCTCTGTAGCGAGTGAATAACACGTTTACCATGCCGTTGTGCAAGCGAGAAATGTGCTGAGTCTATAGTTTATGTATTGAGTACATTTCTTGTTAAACTTTACATAAAATATTGATTGAGTACACGTTGCTTCTATTTATTGAAGTCTGCAATGTATTCAACACATATTTCGTTGTATTGAATACATTTTTTATTCATTTTATAAAGTGAATAAACGCATATGTAACCAGTACACGCTTACTTTACTCAGTACATGCAGCTCTCGTTTCGTTCTCATACAAGACGCAGTACATAGATTTTACATAGATGTCTTTGTACTGATTACATTACTTTTTCTCTTAGTGTAACTGTGAAACCTAAATAAGAGCGTTGAGCGGCGCGTTACCAGCCGCTTTGCGTTAACGCTGAATTGTCATCCCTAAATAAAAGCGGCGGCTTTATGTCAGATGCGCAGGCAGCCAGCAAATTTTTCACAGAAATAGCAATATTTTCGAAGTCTGCAGCCAACTTTACTTCCTAACGCTCTGTCAAAATTGGATTTTCCAACCGCTCAGCGTTGCCGTCGCGTTATTATGGTTTGCTTCATACAATTCATATTAGCATGACGATTTTTTGACAGATAAACAACGCCGACGCTCTTGTTTAGGTTTCACAGTAAGTGAGTCGAAATAGAGATCGAGACTTTTTAAATTTTATGTATACTTTTTCCTATTCAACACACATGAACACACGTGTCCCATTCTAATAAAACTACTCAAAAGCTAAAAAACATCTTTTTTTCCAACATGGTAGCAGGGCAAGGTTGCTCCAAGACCACGTGAAGTTTTTTTTTAAGCTTAATTATAAAGTTAATTAAATTTATATTTCTTGGACAAGACGTTTGCTGATGGAAAAGGAGTACAAAAAGTTAATTAGTCAAGAACAAATTGATAGTGAAATTTTACAAAAGGAACGCTCAGTGAAGATTTTGTGCTGAGTAAAGAGCATAGAAATTATTTAAGAAAAAGTTTTCTTAAAATATTAAAAAAAGTTCTGGCTATAAAATTTGCAGTTTATGATAATTTAAAACTAAAAGACGAAGAAATGGCAAAACTAGCTAAAGTTGACGGTGTCACTATGCCTATTTTTGATGGTATAAACTTTGCAAGCTGGAAATTTAGACTGATGAATATCCTAGAATACAAAGATTGCCAAACACGGGTAAAAATAACAAGAGATCCTAGTAATGGGGAGCTGCTTGGAAGAAAAATGATTTGAAAGCATAAACTATATTGATTAGTCCCATTTCTGATAAACAATTAGAGTACATCAATGACTGTACAACGGCTTGTCAAATGATGAATAAATTAAAAAAAAAAATGTATTCAACAAAATCCACAGCACTTCTAATAATTAATAGAGGCAAATTAGAAGAAGTAAAACTTAGAAATTTCAGTACAGTTAAAGAATTCTTTGTGGAGTTTGAAACATCTTTTAATCAATTGAAATCATCTGGTGGAAGTTTATGGGAAGAAGAAAAAATTAATTATTTAATTAAAGCTCTACCTCAAAGCTATAGCAACATTGGTAATTTTATTGACTTAGTTCCTCAAGATTAGGGGTGGGAACAATTCTTGCACGTGCTGCGACTGCGTGTAAGCAGCGGGCAAGCAGCGTGCGAAATCAATTGCAAGATGAATTTGGGGGTAAATCGGATTGCGGAATGGAAAATCCTCTCTGTAATCCTCTCACAATATTTCACATCACGTACAGAACGATCAAAGCTTCAGTGTTCAAGCGAACGTCAAGCAGGCAATATCTGCGCTGGCCTGTACCTTGAATAGATGACGAAAAATTGTACACTGTACAAAATTTCATGCATGCAAAATGTTTGATGCTTCTGCATCAAACTGTATAATTTTTTTATTGCAGTAGTTTTTTGTTTATAATTTTTTTTTCAAAATACGACTATTTATAAATCACCGACCATGAAGTCAGATTTAATTTTATTTTTTTTTATTTTGTGTTAAAATCATTCAAGATCTATAACAATTTCTTTGTTTCAAAAAATCAAATCTAACATTGTATGACATTTTTTGTTTTTTTTTATTTTCATAATCATTATCCCATGAACCCATCGCCGTCCCATTATAAAAGTTTTGTGCACTTTTCGCCGAGATATACAAACCAACATTTAAAATGGATTGTTTTCAGCTTTTTACATTTCCGTTTGCTTATCTGTATTTTACTTTATCCATCTGTCAGTGTGTTTAATTTTTATAATCCGACCACTACACATTTATTTCATTTCGCAGTATAAATCAGAGCAAAGAAAAAATCTCTAATACCTATAAGATTTCTGCAAAAACCACTTTAGAACTACTTTGTTTTCAGTGTGCTTTATAGAAACCGTAAGAGCGAGAGCATGCACAGTGGTCCAAGACGCCAATCTAGCTGGAAAAAAGTCATAACTTCTCTTCGGAAGCAGCTAGAAGTATGAAATTGGAATTATGTATTTCTTATTGAAAGCTTGCTTTGTACCAAAAATGGGCGTTGTAGGTAAAATGGGCGTGGCAATTTTTATGAAATTTTAAGAAAATTAAAATGTAACGAATATTTTATTTATTTATTTATTTATTATTTTTTGGAAAGAAATCCTTAGAAGATTACAAGAATCTTATAAATACAACATAAGTCGCGAATATTAATGTATTAATTTAGGACGACTCGAACGAGGGTTTCGGGCACCTGTTTTTAAGATTGGAGATATATATGAAAATTTTTAAAATAACAAATTTTTTTTTTTTTTTGGATTCGCCCGGAGGTAAGAAATCTTCATAGATACGTATGACCCGCGCCATACGCATGCACGATTTACATTCTAAGAAGTTCCCGGATCAGCCGGACTGATAGAATGCACCTACGTGCTAAAACTTACCACCTGTTGGCAAATAATAGCCTCCACTAAGCACAATTGCTTGGCCTTTCAGCGGAAATTAAAATTAAATAAAATTTGAGAATTTTTTGTGCTTATGTAAACTTCATAAACATCATCGAATAAAAGCACATTCTTCATAATACGAAGCAATACAAGACAACATCCAAAGTTATTTATTAGACCATATATAACCGCATTTATAATTGTTGTCGTTCGGCTTGGGGCCACTGTCCAACCCAAGATCCTACGTGGAAAAGAGATGCAACTCTCAAACACCAAACCAATACCAAACATAGCACAGATATACAAGTATATATTGTGCAGGCACAATATATTTATATATTCGGGTCACTAAAATAAGGGAACACCGAGCTAAAGTTATTATTTGGATATGCATTTGGGCCAACGCAGGTAAAAACTTGTATGGAAAAGAGATAAACTCTGACACACCAAGCCAAGAGACACGGTATACATGGTCAAATAAGGAAGAACTAAAGATCTAAAATAATTTCATGAAAAAATAAAGCAACGAAACTGAATAAAACGAAAACTTAAAGTATCTATCATATTCGATGATGCTTATTTGTTAAATCGTAAAATCTACACAATTATCGCGAGTTATATTTGTTATCACAAGGAATGCGTTAAGTATTCAAATGTAATATAATTTTGCGTTTTAAGACATCCACCGAGTCAGAAAAATTTATCAAGTTCAAGTTGCCATTAAAATCACTACACATACATCGCAAAGGGTCGTGAAGGGCATAATTAGAAGTGCAGTGACTCAACTTAAAAAGCTGGAAATGTCTGGCTCCGCTCCTGGGGATGTTGAAGTTTAATGAAGAAAGGAGGTATTGTGAGTCTATATCACCACTGAGTAATTTGTATAAAAAAGAGACATTAAGCATAATTCTTCTGCTTCTTAAGGAAGGCAGGGAAATAATTTTGAGGCGTGTTTCATAAGGGGGAAGAATAATATTGGGGTTCCAACGATAATGTAAAGCAAAAAGTAAGAATTGTTTTTGAACCGATTCTAATGCATCGATGTGGACATTGTATTGAGGGTTCCATATTACGGATGCATATTCAAGAATTGGTCTAACAAGAGAGGTATAAAGTATTTTAGTAGTGAAAGGATCGTTGAATTCTTTAGACCATCTTTTAATGAAACCAAGGACACCTCTAGCCTTATTTACCACCAAATTAACTTGAAGATTGAAACGAAGTTTAGGATCCATAATTACACCTAAATCAAGAAAACTGTGTACAATTTCTAAATTAGTATTATTTATAGTGTAATTTATACTATTAGCAATTCGACGTGAGAATGTCATTTGCTTACATTTTTTTAAGTTTAATTTTAAAAGGTTAAAATTACACCACTCAACTAGACTGTCTAAATCCGATTGTAAGAGTTGTTGATCTTCAGGCGATTTGTAAGTTAGGAAAAGTTTCACGTCATCGGCGTACATTAAGACGTAAGAGTGTTTTATTACAGAAGGAAGGTCATTTATAAACAGTAAAAATAAAACCGGACCAAGATGACTTCCCTGCGGAACACCAGATGTGACCAAAATATTTTTTGACATAGAATTCTTATATAAAACTTTTTGAGAACGATTCGACAAGTACGAGTTAATCCAGTGTAATAGTTTGACGGGAAACCCAATTAGATGAAGCTTTTTCAGAAGAAGATAATGATTAACACAATCGAAAGCTTTGCTAAAGTCTGTATAAATAACGTCAGTCTGTCGTCCTAAAGTAAAACCTTTGATGACACGTGAAGTAAACTCCAAGAGGTTAGTTGACGTAGATTTTCCCTTTAAGAAACCATGTTGAGAGGTGGAAATGGAGGAAGATACAACGTGGGTTATTTGATCAGTTATAATTTTCTCAAATAACTTAGGGATTGCGCTTAGTTTTGCGATACCTCGGTAATTGGAAACATCAATTTTTGAGCCGGATTTATGAAGAGGTATTATATAAGATTTTCTCCATATATAGGGAAAATGACCACTGTGCAAGGATATGTTAAAAATTTTTGATAGGGGAGAACACAAACTAATAGAACAATGTTGTAAAATGCAGCTCGGGATTTCGTCAGGACCAGTCGTAAAAGAAGATTTAACTTGTCGAAGGTAATGCATAACTATATTAGAATCTATTACGGGGGTTTCAAAAGAGTTAACTGGTGGTAGGTAAGGATATTCAAGACTCATGCTCAATGGTATATCGGAGTAGGTTGTTTTAAAGAAGTTTGCAAACATGTTGGAAACTTCGATGTCGCAAGATGCTTCTTCATGATTGAATTTCATAAGAGGTGGGAAGCTAGAGGTTTTTCGTTTTGAGTTGACAAAAGTGTAGAAAAGTTTCGGATTATCTTTGAATTGAATTTTTATTTTGGTTATATAGGCAGAGTAGCACTGTTTATTTAATAGTTGATATCTGTAACGACAAGAGGAATAGCAAGCGAAGTCTAAATTAGAGCCTGACTTTTTATATTTTTTAAATAAGCGATTTTTGGAGTTTTTTAAAGACTTAAGTTCATTAGTTAACCAAGGGGGGCTTAAAGATTTGAAATTACTATTTTTTTTTGGCACAGATAATGAGAAACATTTTTGCAATGTATCATTAAGAAACTGTACTGAAGATTCGACATCATAAAAAGAGTACGAAGACCTATTATTTAAAATTGGGGACCAGTCAATCCGCGCGAGAAGAGCATTAAGTTTAACATAGTCTGTTTTTTTAAAGTTAAAAATTTTATTATTTCGCGTATCTGGAGCTAATTTATTTTCATTTATGTTGGCAAGTAATATTGTTATTTCAAGAGTTGGATGATAATCGTCTTCAGGTAAGGAAACTGGGTTCGAACGACGGAGATTTACGGAAGTGCATCTATCTACAAATACAAGGTCAAGAGATCTATAATTTTTATTAAGAATATTATTAACCTGCTGAAGACACAGATCGGACAACTTATCTAAGAAATCATTTATCCAATCAGAGGCAGAAATAGGAGTAAGAAATGCGGAATCATCGGAAATACTCCAGGATACAGAAGGTAAGTTGAAATCACCTAATGCAATGATAGTATCCATATTTTTAAGCATATTATGGACTGTTTCGATGGCACTAATATGGTTTAAGTAAATTGTTAAATCACTTTTAGGTGGAATGTAAGAGCAAGTAAGAAAAATCGTATTATTATTTACTTTAACTGTAACACAAATAAACTCCAGGTCGTTGGTACCAGGAATTGGTAATTCCTCCGAAGCAAGCGAGTTATGGACAGCTATCAGAACGCCACCACCGATCTTATCATAGCGATCTTTACGAAAAATTTGGTACTTATTACACATTATTTCAGAGTTTAAAACGTTAGAGCGAAGCCAAGTTTCAGTAAAAACTATAAAGTTATATTCAAAATCAAAACTGTTCATGAAAATATCGGAAAGTTTAGAATTGAGACCTCTAACGTTTTGATACACAAGCTCTAATTTAGACTTGTGATTTTTTTATCGTTTTTTGTATGGTACTGAGGACTATTAGAAGGACGAGGCAAGTGTACAACATTTGCAATACGCGGTTTGTTTTTGAATTCAAATTCATGAACAATTGTATTACGGGGCCAAAAGTTTACATCCACAAGAGTATTAAATAAATTTTCCGGAACAGTCAATCTAAAAGACGTAGTCAGTCTCGCATTTAAATATTTGAATTTTTGGATCGAAAGAGGCATACCACTATTTAACTTTGAATTAATAAAAAATTTTATGTCATCTTCAGTTGTATCAGCAGCTAAGCGCGAGACAAAGATTGCTTTAGTTGGTGGAATTGCAATTAATGGCTTAGGAGAAATAGTAGCAGTAGTAATAGGAATCCGTTGAGCGTTAACAACTGAAGTTGCAAAAATAGGAGTTTGAACAGTAGGCGGAGCAACTGAAACAGCTTGAGCATAAGTAAGAACAGGCTGGTTAACAGGTATGGATGGTGCTAACATTGGCAAGGAAACGGTCTCTGGTACATTTGGAGCAGATATAGAGGCAATCGTATCAGTACAAATGTCCATATCGTCTGCAATGTCACGTTCAACAGGTGGTGGTATTGGTGGTGTCGAGTTAGTTTTCTGTTTATTGCGCAGGTTCATGTATTTCTTTTTACGCTTGGGCGAAGGAATTGGCTCATCAATATATTTACACTCATCGAAAAGTGTTTGGTACTTTAAAAATTTTGCAGAAAGCAAAGAAAGTTCCCTACTTATCTCAGAGAAACCCTGCTTTGTCTGCTTAAAAAGCTTATAAAAATTGACATCAGTCAATCTGCACTTCTCACAACACCAACGCAACCCTTTACCTTCTTCAATAAGGTCTGCAACTCTACCCATTATGCCCACACATTTGGTGTGAACGATATCATCACATAGCCAACATGATAAAAATCGCTCAGTTTCACCCTTAGTGGAACGGCCAGGCTTAGAGCAGAGCATTTTAATAAATAAATAAAAAAAAGACCAAAAAAGTAGTAAAAATAAATAAAAGTAGTAAATGTAGTAAAAATATTAGTAGAAATTAATAAATAAAAATAGAACCAAAAAAGTAGTAAAAATGAATAAAAGTAGTAAAAGTAGTAATAATAATAGTACTAAGCAAAAGTAATAACCTGAAGTGATGGCAACCCTTAGTATGTATAATAATAATACGTATTCAATAGCTTAGCTAGACAGAGCTAGGCAGATGTCTTAAACGCAATTAGCAATAGAACAAAAAGAAAGCAAACAACTTAAAGTGCGAAGAATATAATAAAGAAAATGTAAAGAAACTTGTTCAGCACTTTAAAGAAATTTTAATAATAATAATAACACTTATGTTAACAATAGTAAAAAAAATGCAAAACTTATCCGCTGCAATCATTAGACTTCACATAAGCACAAAATTTTTTAATTATTTTCAAAAAACCACTGTAATTAAATTTAAACTTTGCAGAAATTAACAAACACAACTTAAAGAAATTTTAGCGCGTTGCCAACTTATTCTTCGTAATAATTACGAAATTTTCAGTAAAAAGTTTCATTCAAGTTTCATTTAACACAGGAGACCCACCAATATGCTCCCTTGGGTACTCCACTAGGTTCGAATAGATATATTGCACTAATCAAAACAACATAAGAATATTAATATATACTGAAAATAATAATCATTTATTTAAATTATTCTACATCTTCCTGTATGAAAGGATCTAAAAGTAAAGAAATGTCTTCATCACCTAATAGTGCTTCATTTCGAGAGCTAAGAAATGGCGTTGTTGAAAAAGATGAAATTACTGGATCTGATGACAGAAGCAAATAATTGAAAAAATCTTCCATTGTTTTCTCTCGTGACATTTTTCTAGTGTGATGTTCGCGAATAAATCTAAAATCTTTGTTTCGAGACTCTAGTGCTTCCTCCGACATCATTCCTATCGGTAGTGCCGCATTTTGAATTATGTCTGCGCCGTGAATCAAAATTTTGTGGACACTCGATGGCATATAGTACCATTCATACAGTTCTACGTATAGTTCCGCAGTATCCATCGCATATTTTCGGAATGCTTCCACATTAATTGCATAACCAGATGACATAGTTCTCAAAATTATTCCTAGTCTTTTTATTAAACTTTCATTTACTCCTGTTATTTGAGAAGCTAAGGAAGGTTGATGAAAAAATTTTCTAGCGGTATTACCGTCATTTGTACTTCCTTCTCCCGGCTTAGGAATATCAATAAGCAAATTCATTTCTGATTTCAGAGCGCTAACTATTTCATCTTTTCTTTTCTTCTGTAAAGCTTTATCGGACTCACTACGAGCTTGCCATTTTTTAATTTCAATTTTGTAAGATATATGCAATACACATTCCAGGCACCTTATCCACGCATGCAATGTCGATAACCCATATTCGTAAAGATTGGCCCTTACATTCAAGGCTTTAATTTCGTGCAATTTATTCATAATGGTTGGCGTTGCTCCACAAATACCACATCTTTGAGTAGAGGAATCGCTAATAATTGAGAAAACCTTGCCATCAATCGTTGTTAAATAAAACACATGTTTAACAATAACTGTTTTATCTTCAATGTTAGAAGCTGTTGACACTATTGCATTAATTTGATTTTGTATGTAATTAGTTTCATCTTGAATCAAAGATTTTGTTTCCTTTTCAAAAATCAGTTTAATCGGCCTGCAAAAACGTGTAGATGATGGGCGTGGGTTTTCCCATATGATATGGTTATCGTACTTTAGCTGCAAAGGTACCAAGCAAATTGCAAACAAATATTCATCTGTTTTACGGGAATCATTTGAACTAAAGTTTTGCTTATAGGTTGAGTGACCACTGCTACCATCACATCCCCATTTATAAATCAAAGTCAATTCCGTATAATTGAATTCTTCTATGACCTCTTTTTGTAACTTTAAAATTCTACATGCAGTGTGATCAACTAAGTCCTGCAGAGGCACTTCTGCTTTTACATCGGATACCTTTATTCCAATACTTGGGTAGCATTTCTCTTTAGCTTCCAAAATTTTATGATATGATGGGTATATATCCGCGTTACGGATCTTAGCGCCAGTACGCATCGCATTATAACTTGCTTTTGTGTATTTTCCATCGATAAACAGACGTAATGCTTCTTCATCCGTATATGGTACTGGTTCCTTAGATTGTACATTAACAATTTTTTTCATTTTAGTTGCTCTCGTTGGAGATTCATTTATGTTCTTTAGAATCGCGGCAGCATCCCTCTTGCCAGATTTATAAAGACTAACGCCAGCAGCGAAAACTAGTTTCTCAGGTGAACATCCACTAACTAAAGCCGACACTTCCAAACGCTTCCCTTTTTCAGATTTACCTGAAAAATCTGATCGAGGTCTACCAAACTTTGACGTTAACGGTTGAATCCCTAAATCCTCTGGAATTTTAATCACGTTTTCAGAAGGAAGACCAAATACTCCATTTAACCATATTTTGTTGGAGTCTTCAAAATATTTCTTAGATCTTTTTGCTTTTATCCATCTTTCGTTAATTGAATACGTTAATCTCCGTACAGCTAATTTAACTTTATTGCAATAATCTTCTGTTTTAGTTTTCTGTAACCCACTCTTAGCAAGAAAATAGCTAATGACAGCTTCTACCCTTTCTTTGCTCTCCATTTCGGCAATCCATACATTATATAGTTCTCTCCGTGTTATGGGTATGTAATCTAGTATATATGTATATAAAAAGTTTACCGGTAAATAATTGCAAACAATTTTTTTTCCATATAATGTGGACATTACACAGATCAACAGGGCACAATTCATTTCACGGGAATCCACGGGAATCCTATTTAGAAGTTACTATAAAAACCATAAAATGCTAAATTTTTACTTCACAAAACACATATTTCCTCTCATCTATTATTTTGCACACAGAACATTTAAATTCGACATTTATTTATAATATAGCTTAAACATACCTGACATAATGCAGTGTAAAAAAATAAAGACAAAATTTGCTCTTCTCTGATGTTACGATCAGTTCAAATGTGATGCTGTCAATCGACTGAGCTGCTATAACAACAGTGAGAATGTAATTGTTCATTTTCAAAACATCATAACAAAGCAAAGACGCAAAAATAAAAAAACACGATATACAGCTATGCACAGTGGATAGTTATCTAACAATTACCAAACAAATAATGGGAACTTTAAAACATAAAAAAATTGACTTATTTCCAGCTAGATTGGCGTCTTGGACCACTGTGGCATGCTGTTGTGAAAAGTAAGTGTTGCATATCTAGCATATTAAGAGGATTGCTTTTTAAAAGGGACTTTTTTTAAATTACTACCAGCAGCTATAAAATCGCTTTGCAAAAACAACTTTTTGGCATATTTATAAGGGTTTCGCAAGAGCATGCAACCATTATAATTCTACATCTGTCTCCTAACATATTTTTAACTAATATTTTTTAGAACTGAATCACCATAGAAAATTTATACTTTTCTGTTGCGCGTAACTACTTAAAAGCAAGTGTTGGACACAAGACGTTATCAAGATATAAACATGATTAAATTCAAAATATTAAATAGTAAAATTATAAAACGCCCTTTTTTTATATAAATGGCATGAAACATTGATTATAAACTGCTATGAGCGCAATGAGCACAATTATATATAATAATCTATATTACGCTCTTCTTACGCTCTATATCATTATATTTGCGCATGTCCCTCGTTTCCTTTACCATCGAATTTATGAAGCAATGCTGTCGCTCGTGAAGCGTGCAACCAAAAAACACGTACGGACAAAATGCCCATACGTGTAACTTTTCCCACCCCTACCCAAGATCAAAGAACTGTTGAATACGTGAAGTCGAAAATCAAAGAAAAAATATGAACAAACCTGATGTTGAAAGGAAGACTAATGTGAGCACTTTTAGTGTGAAAATGAAAGAAAAGTGCTTCCAATTTGGGAAAATTGGACATTATAAAAATGATTGTTGGCAAGGTCAGCTAGGCAACCAAGGCAGAGGAGCTCAATTCAGCCAGGGCAGAGGAGATCACTACAATCACCGAGGTCAACGAGGTTCACAGATGCACTGAACACATTGACGACGGCAACGACATTAAGACATCTGTCAAATTTTTTTACATGTATTTCATATGGAGAGAATTTGGTCTAATGTCGCAATGTCGTGTCGTCGATATAGAACTATTCCTAATTTGACAGCTTGTCGTCGCTGTCGTCGTCAATGTGTTCAGTACAAGAGGCTACAGTAGAGGTGCATCCCAACGTGCCTATTACAGTTGCGGTAAAGGTTATAGTCAACAAAATATGAATCGTCTAGTGAGCAGCACAATGACTATTCACCAGAGTCTTGGATAACAAAAGTAATTAATCCTATTGTAAATCAGGTACGGAAATTCGAGTGTTATAATGTTAACAAAAATTGTAACGAGATTGATTGGCTATTAGATAGTGGCTGTACTGATCACATCGTAAAAAATGATAAATATTTTTGTAATTTTATTTGCTTAAAAAATCATATAGATGTAAAAATGCCAGATGGTGAAATATTAAAATCTACTAAATTAGGTACGGTGAAAACATATTTTAAAAAATATTACGATGAGGTGGAGGTAAATTTAAAAAAATATCTATTTTGTTGATGGAATCAGACAAAATTTACTAAGAATAATACTATTGTAGCTAAAGAACAAAATGCTAAAATTTATAATAAAATTGGAAAATTGATAGCTGTTGCTGATAAAGTAAATGGTTTATATACAATGAAAAGTTTCTTGTATGATAATGATAATTGTATATCTGCAAACGTAGTTAAGCTAACTGACAAAAAAAAATGGCATAGGGCCTTAGGACATGTAAATTTTCAATATTTAAACAAATTAGTTAATTGTAAATTATTAGACGGTTTGCCAGATAAATTAGAAAAAATATAATGAAGTGCGCAAATTGTATTCAGAGCAAACTGGCTAATGTACCGTTTGGTAATAAGAGAACTGAGTCTCATGAAATTTTAGAATTAATACATACTGATTTAAATGGTCCACACAAAACTACAGGTTATGGTGGAGAGAAATATTTTTTAACATTCATCGATGATTTCAGCAAATGTAGTAAAATTTATTGCATTAAAAGCAAAGACGAAACAGCAAGTTGCTTTATTGAATTTGTTAATCTAATTGAAAATCAACATAACAAAAGAATTAAAAAAATTCAGTGTGATAATGAAAGAGAATTTCTAAACCGCGATATTTTAAATTTTATTAAGGTAAAAGGCATTGAATTATTGCCATGCCCTCCTTATTTACACGAATTGAATGGTGTCGCGGAAAGATTTAATAGATCTGCTATGGACATAGGTAGATGTTTGGCTCGAGAAGCTAACATTAACGACAGGTACTGGCCTGAAATTATGAAAACGGTTTCTTATTTGAAAAACCGCACAATAGCCAACACGACGGAGAACAAGACTTCTTACGAATTGTTTTTTGGGAAAAAGCCTAATGTATGTGGGAAAAAGAAAATAATAAAGAAAAAGAAGAGAAAAGTAATATTTCTGAAAATGATATTGAGAATAGAATTGAAATAAATAATGAGTCAGACCATTTTCGAAGTAACAATCAAAATGAAGAAAATCTAATTGTACCCAATAAATCTAATAGAAAAAAAAAAAATCCAGTTGAGGGATACGGTAATCCTGTTGCACATTATGTTTATGTAAACTATGTTGATGCTAATGTACCGAATACATTTGAGGAGGCGTTGCACTCCAGAGAGACAAGAGAATGGAAAAAGGCTATGAACTCCGAGATAGAAGGTCAGGTTAGGTTAGACCGGTCGCCTCTCGTAGAAGTCTCACATAGACCATACAGGTCCTTAGTGGTACCGGTTAGGTGGAGGCTGAGTGGGTCAGGAGAATTATTAAAGATTTGCGTCGTGTTCACTAATTTTAGATGGGATTCAAGAGAGGTTTTGGCTACTTCTTTTAGTGACGAGAACTCCGGAGAGCCTAAGAGTTTATGTCTTGATCTGAGTATAGCGGGGCATGTGCATAGTAGGTGTTTCAGGGTCTCTACGGTGCCTGGTTCCATACACTTCCTGCAGCTTTCATCTATGGTGATGCCCATCTTCTTTGCGTGGGCTCCCACCATGCAGTGCCCAGTAAGAATACCTACTAGTGTTGTGCAGACACTCCGTGGGTGTGCAAGGATGTAGGTAGTTCGTTTTCCGCAGCGTGCCTCGCACATGGTTCTGACAATTTTGCAGGTCTTACCACCTGCGACTCGCTGTTAGTGCGGATCGCTTTTTCTAGGTTGCTGTATAGTTCTTGTAGTGGGATCGGTATATGCTCAGTGAGCTCTGCTCCCAGCCCGGCACCCTCCTTTGCTAGTTCGTCTGCCATCTCGTTGCCTTCGATGCCCTGGTGGCTTGGAACCTGTAGATACGCACTTCCTTTCTGTCGGACAGAGCGTCTAGTGCTTCCCTGCTCGCCAGGGCATTTCTGGACTTGATGATATCGGAACTCATGGATTTAATCGCCGCTTGGCTGTCTACAAATATGTTGATTCGAGAGTGATGAGTGTTAATTCCGAGGGCTAATTCTGCGGCCTTCCTTATAGCAAATACCGAGATAGAAAGCCTACAAAAAAATAACACATGGCTTGTGGTTGAGAGGCCTGAAAATAAGAAAGTTATCGATGTAAAATGGATCTACAAAAAGAAGAGTGACAATACTTTTAAAGCTAGGTTAGTGGTTAGAGGGTTTCAACAAGAGGAGTATATTGAAAATGTTTATTCACCTGTAGGAAAAATGCAAAAATTTTATTAAGCTTTTGTTGTAAAAATAATTTGTTTATCGAGCAAATGGATGTTGAAACGTCATTTCTCAGTAAAGTCAGAAGTTTATATTTACGAACCTAAAGGTTTTGAAACAGGTGAAAATAAAGTATGTAAGTTGCAAATGGCACTTTATGGTCTTAGAGAAAGTCCTAGAGCTTGGTATGATTGTTTTAATAAATATATAGAAATTTTTTAGAAGTAACTTTGATTAGTGCTTATATGTCAATAAAGCAAGCAAAGATTCAATATATATTTTAGTTTTTGTGGATGATCTATTGATTAGAGACAAAAACAAAGTCAATGAAGTTAAAGCTAATTTGATGCAAAGATTTTCAATGAAAGATTTGGGTAAAATCGGTAGTTATATTGGAATTGATATTAATTATAATAACGAGAGAAACGAAATGTCATTGAGTCAAACGAAATATGTATATTGAATCTTTGGCTGCAGAGTATAATGTAGACAATACTAAATTATACGACACTCCCATGGAGAGTAATCTTAAGCTAAGTCAAGCAAAAGAGATTGATAAAAGATACTATCAATTAAATACTGAAATTTGATTGGTGAATTATTATATATTAGTACTGGCACGAGGCCCGATATAGCCTATAGCGTTAATTATTTGAGCAGATTTCAAAGCTGTTTTGATAAACCGCATTTTAAATATGCAATGAGAATTTTGAAATACCTATATAAGACAAAAGACTTAAAATTGACGTATAAAGATAATTTAGAAAATGAAACTTTAGACTGCATGGTAGATTCTGATTACGCTGGAGATAATATTGATAGAAAATCGACAACAGGTTTAATAGTCTGAATGTATGGCAACTTAATTTATTGGAAAACTCGTAAACAAAATACAGTCACAAAATGTTCTACTTTTGCAGAATATACTACAATGTAAGAGGCAGAGGTGTTGTTTATAAAAAACTTATTAAACGAGTCATTTGATTTAAAAATTGATAAGCCAATTAAGATTTATGAAGACAACTCAGGAGCGGTAGCAATTGCTAAATTCGGAAATTTTACAAAAAATTCTAAGCATATTGAAGTACAATATCATTATATAAATGAAAATTTTGAGAACGGTATAATAGATATAATAAAAATTGATTCAAAATTAAATCTAGCTGCTATGTTGACAAAAAGCTTAGACAAAGAAAAATTATAAAAAACTAAAAAGCCTTGAGATTAATTTGAAAGTACTGGAAAATTTAAATGAAAGTTGGTTGCAAATAATTTATTAGAAATAGTACTAATAATTATAATACAATCTTGATTATTTTTAAGAAAATTTTGTATACGAAAAATAAAAAAAATTACTTTACAAAGAATTTATTTATAAAAACTACTGTTGAAAATTCAAGGAGGCGTGTTGTAATATTATGAATATTTCAACAGACCTTGATTATTGTACCAATACTAATTACATGAGCGCCAACATCCTCTGAGGTAAAGGATAAAGAGTTCAAAGAAACTCTGGGTTTAGAATTCATATATTCCAAATACACCTCATCAGGATCAAAAGAATCCGAACAAAATGACTCTTTAAAAAGATTTGCAAATAAACTACAAATAATGACGGGAGCGTCAGTAATTCCATCAACAGTTTTGAATGGTAAAGGGAATCCATCGGATTTCTTCTTTGTATTTATGAATCCCCAAAACTTCTTTGGATCAGACAGTATTCTCAGCTTTATATTGTGTAAATATTCATTATATAATGCAGCTGAGCTATTTTCAAATTCCAGAAACAAACGTTTGTAGGTTTCCAGGTCATTTGAGTCTAAACTACAGACATATTTCTTCCATGCCCTATTCCTGTTGTGGCGAAGAGTTTTTAAATCCTTAGTGTACCAAGGGTACGCACAGTTTTTCGCAAATTTGAGGCTATATGGTACGGACTGAGAGAACACAGTAAAGAGCTCCGTATAAAAAAAATTTATGGAATCATCAAGGTTATTTCCATTTAATTACAAAAAATAACATTTAGTTTATATGAAGTAAATGATTCAACTTCAAAAAGTCAGCTTTTTTAACATTGAATTCATAAACCTTATCGATTGAACTCGAATTAACTATGCTCTCTCTGTCCGATTTATATTAAATGCTCAATGGTGGATGGTATTCATCAACATTAGTCAGAGCATGAAAGGCCCTCTTAACAATTACATTGTTGCTGTCTGTAGTTAACACCAGGTCAAGAAGTCTTTCAAGACTATTATAAATACAACTAACTTGTTGTAAGTCAGAACATATATTGTCAACAAATATATGCTCTTGGTGAGTCTTCTTTTTTGATGCACAGAAATATGTATCATCGTCGGAAGAATGCCATTTAAAGTCAGGCAGATTAAAATCGCCCAACAGTAAAATGTCGTCATTAACGTCAAGTAGATTTATTATATATTTCTATGCAATCCGCAAGGCTTGCATAGACTTCTGCACTGCTTTTTGGGGGAACATATGCATTAAAAACATATACACTGGAATTACAATGTAACACCATAACGCATAAAAGTTCGATATTAGAAGAGCAGGGAATATCAATTAAGGAACTGCCAAAGGAATTCCTTACAGCTGAAAGGACACCACCACCAACAGCAGAAATATTGTCAGTGTGTCTGTTCCTTCTAAAAACTTGAAAACTATTGTCAAACAGTTCCAAGTCAATAATACTTCCGTTCAGCCATGTTTCTGTTAACGCGATAATATCTTCAGAGAAATTCTGAGACGCCAAAAATATGTCGCGTGTTTTAGAAAGTAGTCCCCTTACATTTTGATAGTAAAGGGATAATCTATTTAGTTTTTTTGTGTCTGATGGGCGATTTTATTCGTCCTTCTAGACTTATTTTTAGGCGTAAACTCAGAAACGAGGATATCATCGGCCCCGTTAATCGGCAACCGTTAGAATAAAGGAGGCGTGGGAGGGTTTATTACCAATTTTTTTGCATGAACAGAATGCATTTTGACTAAATAAAATATGTTGTTTGACAAACGTCAATACATTTTCACTTGTTGTGTCGGGCTGAAGACGTGAAATGAGGAGTTTTCGCCTCGACACTCACCTTAAATTAATGATTGGGTTATTGGGCTCAGTTGAAATCAAATCACGACTATTAGCCAGTGGAGGAGTATAAGATGGAGGTGAAGACATATTTATACTATTGTTTATTGAAGGCATAGCTGAGGGCTGCTTAGCCTGAGGAGGGTTTGAGGACGTCTTACGACGCTTATTATTTTTATTTTTATTCTTCCTCTTGTTTTTTTAAATACTCCAGTCTTCTTCAGACTGAATGTTTGTTTGCGTCCCGGAAGAGATTGTCTGAGACAAAGAAGGCGAAATTTCTTCCGGTGAAGAACATTCATCATAGACGCTGATACTGGGTGCGGCACTAACTTTGCTAAAAAATGTAACAATTTCCCTAAAATTGTTTTTTAGCAAGTTAAGACTTTCACCAAAAAGCTTAATTCTAGAATAAAGCTCATCTGGGGAAAGGGCCCTGCACGAAGCACAGTACCAGCGAAGACCTGATAGGACAGACATTAAATCGTCTAAACACGATTTAGAAATACCCGCACATCTCGCATGAAATATTCGCTCACATGGGCCAGAACAACTGAAAATTGGGTTCAGAATATTCTGGCTTCTGCATAGCTCGTTCAACGAACAAGCTGCAATATTTTCTGAAGAAAAATAATCCATAATCAGAAATGAGCAAGTTCGAAATGTGATTTAAGGGTTAAGCTTGTTATGTATAAACACAATGCAGTGAGCACACCGTTAAAAAACAACAACACTCACTACGTTAGAAATAAACAAGCCACACACAAAGAGGAATGAGAAACACAACAAGCAAGCAAGCATGCAATCTAAACAAAAAAAAAAAAAATTGTGTGTAAACAAGAAATTGTTGTTGTAAAATATTAAATATTAAATTAAGTTAAATACTAATCTTAATACAAAATATATATTAATAATTAAATGTTAAAATTACCAGGAAACAAAATAGCGTATTTTTTTTAATTTAACTATTAAGACAGTATTCGCCAACAAACAAAAACAAGGTAAAAATTGTACACAATAACACAGAAACACTTATTCTGTGAAATTATAAATTA
Organism: Pherbina coryleti; assembly: GCA_943735915.1. Classification (NCBI taxonomy): domain Eukaryota; kingdom Metazoa; phylum Arthropoda; class Insecta; order Diptera; family Sciomyzidae; genus Pherbina; species Pherbina coryleti. The sequence continues at coordinate 102,441,636 of OX030951.1, forward strand.
TATGCTACCGACACCGACTAAAAGACGAAATCAACTGAATTCACACTCGAATTCATTCAGCAGCCGAGTGTGTGCACCTTGGCGCACGCTGGTGTCCACTGCCGCAGAAAGTGCCCAAAATGTGTCCGTTCCTAATTTAGAGCAAATAATATGAACAAGTAGAGTAGGCATTTTAACGATAAACACTTACTTACTTACTTACTTATCTGGCGCTTACAGCCGTTGGTCGGTTTTGGCCTCGTATAAGAAATTGCGTCAGCCATTTTTGTTTTGCGCTTGCTGGTGCCAGTTGGCAACACCAAGCGTAGTCATGTTACCCAACACCTGATCCTTCCAACGAAGATGTGGGCGTCCTCTTCTCCGTTGACCACCACCGGGCACCGAATCAACTATTTTTTTCGCTGGAGCGTCGTTTTCCATTCGCTCAACATGACCTAGCCAGTGGAGCCGCTTGATTTTAATACGCTTAACAATGTCGATGTCAGCGTACAGCTCATACAGCTCGTGGTTCCATCGAATTCGATACTCGCAATTGACGCAGATTGGACCGAAGGTTTTAAAGGATCTTTCTCTCGAAGGCTCACAAAGTATTTTCATCAGAAATGCTCAACGTCCAGGTTTGTGCTGCATATAATAGGACGGGCATGATTAGTGACTTATAGAGCGTGAGTTTTGTTCGTGGAGAGAGAGCTCTGCTTTGCAATTGCCCACTCAGCTCAAAGTAACACCTGTTGGCAAGAGTTATCCTTCATCTTATCTCAATACTGATATCGTTGCAAGAGTTTATGGTGGATCCCAGGTAGACGAAGTCCTTAACAACCTCGAAGGAGATGTTGTCAACAATGACGTGATTTCTAAGACGCTAAGACTGTTTATTTCTTGACACTAGGTATTTCGTCTTATCTGCGTTCACTGCAAACCCATTCGACTCCACTCTTTCGCTAACCTGGAGAATGCTGCACTGACTACGCCCGTATTATGGCCAATGATATCAATATCATCAGCATACGCCAGCAGCATAATACTTTTGTAGAACAGCTCAGATGATTTTCTCCATCATAAGATTGAAAAAGTCGCACAATAAGGAATCACGTTGTCTGAAACCTCGTTTGGTATCGAATGGAGGAGTGAGCTCCTTCCCGATTTTAATTGTGCTGCTGGTGTTGCTCAGTGTCATTCTGCAAAGACGGAGGAGCTTTGCAAGAATACCAAATTTAGACAGGGTGGAATAAAGATGATTCCTCATTGGACTGTCGAAGGCGGCTTTGTAATCGACAAAAAGATGGTGTGTGTCGATTTGTTTTTCTAGAGTCTTCTCCACGATTTGTCGTAGCGTAAATATCTGGTCTATGGTGGATTTGCCAGGTCTGAAGTAACACTGATAAGGTCCAATCAGCTGGTTTACGATGGGCTTCAGTCTTTATATGAGATAATAAGAAGGCTTATCCCACGGTAGTTGGCGCAAATTGTGGGATCGCCTTTCCTGTGGATTGGGCAGAGCACACTGAGGTTTCAATCGTTTGGAATGCATTCTTCCGACCATATTCTGCATAGAAGCCGATGAATGCATTTAAATAGAGCTTCGCCTCCATTCTTGAAGAGCTCAGCAAGCAAGCCATCGGCTCCTGCGGCTTTGTTGTTTTTAAGTCGAGCTATAGCTTTCAAGACTTCACTATGGTTGGGCAGCGAAACTTCAACGCTGTCGTCCAAAATTGGGGTTTCCGGGATATCATCTCTATTGGCGGTATTGTTCTCGTCGTCGCCATTCAGAAGCCTAGAGAAGTGTTCGCTCCACATCATCAGTGTACTCTGGATATCTGTCACTTGATTCCCATTTTCATCCTTGCAGGAAGAGGCCCCGGTCTTGAAACCATCGGCCAGGCGTTTTATTTTTTCGAAAAATTTTCTGAACTCATTCCTGTCACCATGCATCTCAATTTTCTCGCACTCATGCATTTTTGCTTCCCTTTTCTTTCGCCTGAAAATGCGTCTCTCTTCCCTCCTCTTCTCTTTGTATCGCTCCTTAGCAGCACGCGTTGCAACCGACTGCAGGGTGGCTTTGTAAACGGCGTCTTTTTCTATATATATATCGTCGATCGGAGGAGTGCTTTTTTGAAGCAGGAGTGAGAGTCGACTAGCGAAGTCTTTGGATGTTTGTTTTGATTGCAGCTTTTTGACGTCTAGCTTTCTCTGTGCTGGATTGCGTGCACTCTTGGTTGCGCACAGACGTCTACGGATCTTGGCTGCGACAAGATAATGATCCGAGTCTATATTGACACCACGGATCGTGCGTACATTTAAAACACTGGAAGAGTGCCTTCCGTCAATCAAAACGTGATCAATTGGGTTGCGCGTCTTTTGATCAGGAGACAGCCAAGTGGCTTTATGAATATTGAGATGCTTGAATCTAGTGCTACTAACGACCATGTTTCGCGCTGCGGCAAAGTCAATCAGCCTCAGAACTTTCCGACTGTCGGACCAAAGATATTTTCTTTTCCCACCTTGGCGTTGAAGTCACCAAGCACGATTTTTATGTCGTGGCGGGGGCTTCGCTCATAGGAATCTTCAAGACGCTAGTAGAAGCTGTCTTTGGTCTCATTGTTTGTCTTATGTCAGAGCATGCGCACATATCAGGCTTATATTGAAAAATTTTGCCTTGAAACGGATTATGGCACACACAGGTGTGAATAGCAGGACATGATGCCGTAGTCTCTTGCCAACCACGAACCCGCATCCAAACTCGTGCTTCTCCGCATGGCCGCTATAGTAGATACGGATGCTTGCCATAAGTAACCCTGTCCCTTCCATCGCATTTCTTGAATTGCAGTGATATCAGCCTTGTATCTTTCTAAGATATCTATCAGTTGGATAGAGGCACCATCCCAATTAAGGGTTCGGACGTTCCAAGTGCATATCTGTAAATCATTGTCAGTTTTTTGTTTGCGGTAGTCGTCATCAGATTTGGGGATCATTTTTATCTTTATTCTTTTACATTTCATTGAAATTGTTTTTTTACGTGGTGGGCTTCAAACTCAACGCACAACCCTTTAAAGGCAGGTAGCCCGCCGCTCAGATAAGCCGTCAAACTAACTGTTGCCAGTTTGCCGTTTCTAGAGGACACCACGTAGAGGTTTGAGTCGACTTGAGACGATTTCGACATGGATAATGCTGGCATCACCAGGTTGAGGCAGTCAGACACGTGGCCATGTGAAGATCGCGCCCATGAGCCATGTGAAGATCGTGCCATGTGAAGATCGTGCCAAGTGAAGATTGCGCCCATGAACCTCGCGCGTTGCCTTGTGAGGATCGTCCTCGATAACATTTTAGTAGATAAAAAATCAGTTTACTAAATGATTTAATCAGTTTTGAACACATTAAGATAGCAGAAGCAAGCAAAAGTGAAGTCATCATTACAATTCTCTTGATACCAAGTTTTTCGGAGAATCTTATTGGAATATAGGAATCCAAATAGAGTAGGTAAAAACGTAGTCTTTAATTATTAAATAGTTTTAATAGATAGAGAAGGTAATGAACATGTAATGTTAAAGATAATAAAATAAACAATTTGAAAGAAGTTAATGATAATTTTAAAAGAAAAACAAACCGAACTTATAATATTGCATTATTACCCACAGACAACATATATTTCAAAACGAAATATCCATTATCCATGATTTCAAACCCCTCTGCAAACAATATCATTTGTATTATAAACTTCCTAAAATACGCTAATCTATATCACCTAACTTAATCTATTCTACTGGATAAGCTGAAGGCCACTGTTGCTATTGCTTATTATTATATTAGCTTTTAATTTTATTAATTAATTATTATATTATTATTATATTATTATATTAGCTTTTTTAATTAATTGTTAATAATTAAATAAATAAATAAATAAATATTGCATAAAAATTGTTAAAAAAATTTTGTTCATTTCTTTAGAAGGAAGAAAATTAATAAAATTTAGAAATTGTTATATTAACATTTAAAACAGTACGTTTTGTAAAAAAAAATTGGATAATAATTACATTGATAATAATTACATACTATTTTTTTTAATACATTGCCAAATTATTGTGAAACTTCATCGGCGCCTAAAACTAAGAGAGAGGGAGTGACATATGTTACCCCACTCCAGAATGATGATGATTGTATTCAAATACAATCAACATACTTCTTGAAGAATAATTGATTAAGAATCTTTAATTGTAATATTATATTTCCGTTTAACTATGTGTGGACCACCATGCTGGTCACACATCATATATTGTAACCAATAAATATTTTTTGCTGTATTTTTTGGGCTCTAGGTCTTCAAGAAAAACATACAAAATTAAGGTCGAAAAAATAAACAATTTACGTAACTAATAAATTAATTTGTGTCATTGCTTCCATTTATCAGAATGAAAAATGGAATAACGGAGGAATATTGATTACTCAACAATATTCTTCCAATCTCTGACTCTGTGAGGTTATTTGGAATCTAATGTAAAGATTGTAAAGTTAGTTTTAAAGTACAAACTCAAGAATAAAGTTTATATTTTAAAAACAAAATTACCACGCATGATAATCTATATCTATCTATCTATATCTATATTTATACTATTATATAAAATGAAAGTGAAAATTTTTTGTGTCCGCAAAACTCCAAAAGTACCGGTCCGATTTTTTTGAAATAAGTTTTAAAATATCACATTTGTGCTACAAAAGGTTCATTGGTTATTTTCTGTACAAAATTTCAATAATAAGTATCTTTAATTAAAGTGTTAAGTTTTTTAAAAAATCATCCAGAATGCCATGCGTTGCTTGATCGTTAGCTTTTCATGCGCTTGTGCTGCGAGAGCTTCAATAAACTGCATGTTGCTCTCTACTATACTATTTTTGTTCTCAGCAAGCACAAAACAACAAAACCAACAAACAAATACATGTTATACATACATACTTTGCTGCGCTTAAAGCTAATTGGATCGAAGTACATTCTAATATGTTCAAAGTAGTTTTGATGTGGAGAATTAATCTAACACAGTTTTGTTAAAAGGGGATTCACTGACCACCTTTAGCATGTTGAGGATATTTTTGATGAGCATGAGATTCAATCCGACTTGATGTATGTATGTATGTATGTATGTATGTATGTACGTATGTTTATTTGTTTCGCTGCATGCAACTTTTCTACACATGTTTTGACGGTGGTTTTCCTGTAATTTATAAATGAACAAAAGGAACAAACGGCTGACTTTTTTCTTTATAAAATTGAAATTGTGTGATTCAATAAGTTTTTTTATAAATAAACAAGAGAACTGGGACGGGCATAGGAAAAGGGTTATGGCTTGGACCACACAAGTAAAATTTTCTAAATTGAATAGCTAAAACTGGTATGTGCATTGGAAAAGGGTGTGGCCTGATTCTCTATACAGAATAGCTATGGAAGCTAAGATCACAGGACATTGAAACTCATAATGTAATTGTCACCTGGGAGTGAGTTCTGCTATTGGGAAACTATACCAGGCAGTGGAACAAGAGCGTGGTGTCAGACTAAGGGACTAATAAAAGTTTTGAATTTACTTATTACTTCCAATATACTTGCCGGGTGCAGCAACGCGCGCCGGGTATCGCTAGTTTAACTATAAAATCCCACACCCACAATTAGAAATAACCTTGTATTTTCAAACGGAAACAAGACATACCGAATATGCTAGTGTTGATGTTAAACAAGAATGTGTATTGTCTAATGAAACCATTTAAGAAACTTTTTAATGCTATACCCAATTCTAAATAATGTATTAATTAATATCTCTTCTATTTCAGACTCGCTTATTGGAAGACGCTTCCCTCCTGTGTAATAGTTGGTCTGCCAGACAAAATGTAATTTTTATCTGAAAATAATAATGTAACTATGTTATACCTTCACACATCTATTTTAAAAATATGAATTAATATCATACACTACTTTATATTAATAAAAGAAATATGCCTAATATTTTTATACGCAGGGGCTCTCACCTAAATAGTTGGAATGACACTAAATAAGTAGATATCTCTGCATTTACTGAATGTTTCCATCATCTCAAATATGTCAGTAAGGTGCAAATCTTTTATTTTAATACTTTTCGTAAATATTATTTTCACACTATGACCTCTTTGCATCTGTTTCCAAAATTGTCAATGTTTTGCAGAAAAAATCCATGTAGTTTTGTAATACTGTCTTCAACATTTTATTCAGTAAGAAAATGTGTTGTTTAAAGGTGTACAAATTAATCTAATTCTCTTCATTTATTGAAAGAAAGCCCTTCTATTCTACTTGTGTTTTCATAAATTTCTTAAATTTAATTCCAGATCTATTGTGCGTTATCAAAATTTGTCAACAAAATTTTTAAAATATTTAAGTCTTTTTTATAAACATTCGGTAAAAGAATTTAATTTCTTCCAAATTGCGTTCTTTGAAAATTACAAAATTTATCAAAACTATTATTAAACATGTGAAGTATAAAAGTGTCACATAAATTATAAAAGAAGCATTTCTAAATTATATGGTTTTTTAAAGAAGTGTAGAATTTATTTTTAATTAAAATTAAATGCTGAGATTATATATTTCGAAACTGAAAATTGGATATATTGGAAAGATGCCATTAGTGTTTAAAAGGATTTCACGCATGTGGCCACAGCGGCTGGCTCGGATGTGGCGCATTCTGGAAGTCCAATTCTCGACAGCAAAATTTAGGCGAATTGACTCATTTGAGTCGTCCTCAATTTCAGGGCTGCAGAGTCGGTTCGAAAAATCACGACTCCGACTCCGACCATAAAATGAAAAAGTATTTAATTTTAATGAGGGAGTTAAAATATGAGGAAAGTAATTAAAATTTAATTAAATCTAAAATAAAATATATTTAATAAACTTATACATACTATTTTTTCAGCCGTATTCATTACGGTACTATTACCGTCTAGAATTTTTAAAAAATTAATTTTTTGTCTTTTACATTTTTAGATTCTTTATGCCTTCAATAATAACTGTCTAAAATATTAAATCGAAATTCGAAGCCAGTGCCGAGATATAACGACTTACTTGAAGCGCGCTCTCGGCTCGTCGCAGGTTAAAAAAACTACAAGCGTTTTTCTCGAGTTTAGGTTTTCTTAACTGGCGGACAGTTATTCTCCGGATCTACTGGACCGATTTTAATAAACTTGGAAGCATTTTGTTTGTTTTTATATCCTGGTGTGAACAAAATCATCACTTTTGCTCCACGTAAGGTGATTTTCAAATTGACTATCGCTTTTTAGCTGTCAATTTAAAGCGACAGCTATTTATGTGTCGTTTTCATATAGTTCTGACAGTTCAACTCGCTAAAATAAACAATTCAAAGTGGAAAGTTTCTTAAATAAAATAAAATAATTACAGTGAAATTCATTACAAGTGAATTTATTCCCGTAAGTATTACGTAAAATGTTTACCTCATTGCAACTATTTAAAAGTGGATATGAAGAAACTAATAATTATAAAAGAGCGCATTTATTTAACGACGTTGTTTTCTATGTGAACCTGGTAGGTCCTCGACCACGTAACGCTCCCGTCCAAGAGCTTTTGAAATAATGAATGGACCTTTGTATCGTGGCACGAGTTTTCGTGAAGTACAGGAACTGGCTGGTTCGTTCTCAGCTAAAACTAGATCGCATTTCTTGTAGATTGTTGGCATGGCGTGAGTTTTGTCGAATCGTTGTTTAGCTTTAGCTTTTTCTTTGTCGATGCGTTCAGCTGGTGAGTATGAGTTTATTTTGAAGAATGTCTCGTGGATGGAAACCAAACAGAAGCTCCTGCTGGGTTTTTGTTGTTGTTTTATTCTGCATGCTGTTGATTGACCACTGTATGTTTCGGAGGCCTTCATCCCAGCGCTTGTCGTTAGTCATCGTTGGAAGTAGCATTGATAAGATTGTTCGATTTGTTCGTTCGGCATGTGCGTTGGCACGAGGAGTGCGTACGGCGTTCAAGATGTGAGTGATGTGGTGGTCTTTACAGTAACGTTCAAAATCTTTTAATGTAAATGCGGTCCCGCGATCAGTTACCATTCGTTCAGGGACACCAAAGTAGCAGCTGACTTCGTCTAATACGGCTAACACGTGTTTTGTCGCAGTGCTCTTAACTGCTCTTATTATTGTAAATTTGGCGAATGCGTCCACAAGAACAAGTATATGTTCGTTTCGTCTGGAACTTTTGGGAAATGGTCCTAAGTGATCAAAGTGAATTGTTTTGAATGGTACTGGGTCGATGTCGCTATAATGGTATTGACCTTCTTTTTTCCCGCCTGGAACCTTGTTGTACGCGCGTTCTATCCATGTCTTGATGGATGACTTTATGTAATTTCGCATGCGAGGGAATCAAAAGAATCTCTTCACTTTTTCCATCGTTTTATCAACGCTGACATGACCGGCTTTGTCATGGCAATCGTAGAATATTCTCTATCGCAGTACCTTGGGCACAACCCAACCGTGTTGTATGTTGTCTTTTTGTTTTTCGGTGGTTTTGGTGTTAGGGGGTGTATCCTTGGATTTGGACCTTGTGATTACTTGCATCATGGCAGAGTTTTCTTCTTTGAGTCGCTTAATTTGCCCAAAATCAATGCGAGATAGAGCATCCGCGCCGCAATTGTCCCTACCTTTAATATATTCAATTTCAAAATCGAATTCCTCGAGGTCGAGTCTCATTCTTGTCAATTTGGAGGAAGGATTCTTCATTGCAAAGAGGTATGTTAGCGGTTTGTGATCACTTTTTATTAAGAATTTAGTACCATAGATGTACGGCTTGAAGAAATCTATGGCCCAATGGATTGCCGTAAGTTCTTGTTCTATAACTGACTTGTTGGCTTCCCCTTTAGTGAATGCTTTTGACGCGAAGGCAATAGGTAATTGTGTACCATTATAATCCTGACTCAATACGGCACCACAAGCTATTTTGCTTGCATCGGTGGTGATACAGAATGGTTTTTCAAAATCTGGATATTGAAGTATTTCAGGTGATAGTAAAGAATTTCTTAGGTATTCAAATGCATTTTCACAATCGGTTGTCCAGATGAATGGAGTTTTCTTTCCCGTTAATTTGGTGATATGTGTTGAATGATTAGCAAACTTCGGTATGAATCTTCTATAGTAATTAACGAATGCTACAAATCTTTTGCATTCATCGGCATTTGTCGGTCTTGGGTAGGAAAGAATTTTATCGAATTTTGATTCGTCTGGTAAGATTCCCTGATCCGTGCATTTGTGTCCTAGAAATGTTACTTGGGAGTCAAAGAATTTGCATTTATCTGGGTGAAGTTTAAGATTTATGGCTCTACAAACATCGAAAACTGATTTTAAATTTTCAAGCATGTGATTTTCCGAGCAGCCTACAACTATTAAGTCATCCATATAAATGAACGTTTTATTCGGCTTAAGGCCGGAAAATGCAATATTCATCATTCGTTGGAATGAGTTGGGCGCAATTTTTAATCCAAATGGTAAACGCTTGAATCTAAATGATCCTTGATCGGATGAGAAAGATGTTATGTTTCTTGAATTCTCCTCTAGTTCTATTTGATGAAAACCAGAGATTAAATCCAGACAGGAAAAATATTTGGCACGACCCAATTGATCGAGAATATCATCGATTCTTGGAAGTGGGTATTTGTCTGACGCTAGTTTTTTGTTAACCTGTCTATTACTAATCTCCATTTTTTTTCTGATGAATTTGGTAAGGATTTCTTAGGTACAAGAAGAATTGGGCTATTATATTCCGATACTGAAGGTTCAACTATGTCATCTTTAATTAACTTGTCTATATGTTTTTTGATTTCGGGTTTATGATTATGTGACAATCTATAGTTTTTAATGTAGACTGGTGTCTCGTCTTTCAAATGCAATTTTTGTCTATAAAAATTGTTAACAGTACAGGGGTCAGTCTCTAAAGCGAATACATCTGAATAGTCTGAGCATAATTTTAGTAATTTATCTCGGTGATATAAAGGACAGTTTTGGGTTAATTTACTTAATATAGTGTGCCTTCTCTCTTCAGTATCGATTGTTTTGCTGATGTTAACCACATTGTAGTCATCTAAGGATTCTGTTTTGATCTTATTTTGTTTAAGAAAAACGTTATTATCTGTTGTATTTATTATCCTGACATATGGATACCTCGTGTTAACTATTGTATTTCCTATTATTATGCCTTCTTCTAACTCTTGGCTTGTGATTAGTATATTTTCAGCGGTTGCAACTATGTGGATCTTCCTAGTTACTTCCGCTCTTGCCGGTAAACTAAGTATTTCCTTTGTGGGTGATTCTGAAATTTCTATCTCCAAGTGACCTTTTAGAGAGTTTGGTCGTAATATCAATAGACTTGGACCATTATGCTTGTAATCTAATAAACAATTGAATTGTTTTATGAAGTCTAACCCTATAATACCATCGCAAGGGATTGGAAAAATTTCATCTACTATTTGGAAATTATGAATGATTTTTGAGTTGTTTATATAAAGTGTTGCTGTAGTGGCACTTAAAGTTTTTATGGTACCATTTCCTATGCCTTTTAAATTGTAGATATGATTTTTATTTATTTGAGTTTGGTCATTTGTTGATGTTTTGTAAATACTTATTTCCGAGCCTGTGTCTATTAAAAAGGTGGACTCGTAGTCATTTAGTGAGGAATTTATAGTGACAAAGTTACTAGATGACAAATTGATGTTTAATAAGTTCGCAGTGTTTAATTTTACGTACTCCCCAGTTGGGCATTCTGGGGGTGCTCTGCGTTTTCCGACGCTTCCGTGTAGCGTACATTTCTGTTTGGGTTATTACGGCCCCTATAGTTATTATTATTATTGTTGTTTCTGTTAGGGTTACTATTACCGTTATTATGGTTGTTATAGTTACTGTGGTTTCTACCCCGATTACTTTGGTAATAGTTTCTGTAGTTTCGATTACCTCTGTAAGAATTATTTCCTCTAAATGAATTATTTCTCCTGTTGGAATTGTTCCCCCTGTATGAGTTATTTATATAGTTCACCTGAAGGGTGCCTGTGCTTTCAGCCCCTAACTCAATGAATTTGGTGACTGCGTCACTAACCGTTGAAAACTGACCTGTCTTCATTAACATTTTTACTTCATCAGACCTTGCATTTGTTCTTATTGCTTTGGCTGCCGACTGCGCTGAGTAGTTTCTTGCCAACGCTGACGACATTCCATCAGAAATGTAAGCGAACTCTAGCTGTTGTGCAAGGGATTCAATTTCCTTAGCGAAATCGCCGTCAGTCTTGTTTTGTTGTTTTATGCTCAACAATTTGACTGCTATACTTTGTGACGACTCGTGTTTCACATTAGCGGTCAGTGCGCTTTTTATTTCCCTGATTGTTGCTTCATTGGTCAATAACCTGCTCGCTGTTTGGTTGAGTTTGGTTTTGATCAATGAAATTGCAATGCTTCCGTTACTTCCTTTGATCGAGTCTAGTATGTCCAGTTCATTAATGAATTTGGTCAAATTTTCAGCTTTGCCATCAAACTCTGGCAACAGCTTTGTAGCCAAATTTATAAATTCTACGGGAGTAGTGGTCATTGTGTTAGTTTTTTCTACTTCTTCGTCTGATGTTTCTCCTTTTTCTACTTCTTCGTCTGATGTTTCTCTGTCCTTTTTCCCTACTTCTTCGTCTGATGTTTCTCCTCCTTCATCTTGGAAATTAATTATTATGAATTTGTTTATCTCTTTTGGTACTCTATCCCTAATATCTAAATGTCTAAAAATTGCTTCTAGTCTTGTTTTGATTGAGGAAAAAAATTTTATGAATTCGTCCTGGTGATTGACGCTTAAGAATGGGTAGACTGTCTTGCTGAGGCCTGTGATCGTATTATGCTGATAAACTAGTGGGTTTAAGTGTTTTATTTGAGTGTGTTTAGAGGGTACTGGTGTCCTATTCATGCATTTGTACGATCTGTCAAATTCTGCCTTAATGCTTCTAAGTTTGTCTGTTATGTCCCTCCATGTGACAGGACTTGTCATTTATGGTTTTTGCAAAATCGACATAAAGTTTACGATTTTAAATTCTTGGCGGTGCAGCCGTTATTCTATTGTGTTTGTATTTGAAATAACTTTTTATTAATGAGTATAGAACTGTGATTGTTAACAACATGACAATAATAATAATAACGTGTGAAATATTCATTCCTGATTCGTTGTGGTTTATAACTGTTTCCCTATGCTGGTTAATTTTTTCAGCTAACTTCTCTACTTTTTCACCTTGTCTGTCTTTTCCAACCTCGTAACCAGACACGGCTATTAGTATCGCGCTAAGCGCTTTCTTCCACCACGACATATTAAAAAATATGTATTTTTCTTTGTTTTTTGGATAATTTAAAAATTTTGTTTTACAGATTAAAAGTCTAATATATTTTATATGTATTATATAATGCTTGTTATTTGATATTAAACAAAACTTTCCTATTATATAATATTGTAGATTGAATATGTATGTGATAAAGTACATAATTAAAACTTAGTATTGTTTTGCATTTTTCAATCGAAATGATATACTCAGAGGCCAAATCTGTGTCGTCCTTGGTTATAAGTTAATGCAGTTCTATATTCCAGGCGCAGTCCTTTTTCCCATCTGAAGGATTGTTTCCAAAAATATTTCAGCTAAATATGTTGAAGTCTAGAGATGATTCTTCCTTAAGAATTTGAATTAGTTCCTCGCTTGTTATTTTTGTTTCGATTTTACGTTCTTTATAATCGTTGTTAAGAGTGCTTGAAAACTTCTCGAGTAATTCGTATTCGATATTGTCACTTATTATCTTATTTTTCAGCAAATAATTTTTGAACTCGGTTTGAAACGGCATTTTGTTACATTATTTTAGCACAGCCCCGGTTCACTAATAAATTCTGGCACAGTTTATTTTGGAGCACTTTTGCTTTCATGTATTGTTCAAAACAGATTCTTGTCCTGTTCACCTTTTTCACTTAATATTCACTATCGATTTTCCCGTGCAAAGGGTCCGAATGGCAAAGGATCGCCATGTTATGTTTTATTATATAATTTATGTCTAACAATGAGAAATCATATTTTACAGTTTAAGCACAAGTTATTTTTTATTATATAATATATGTCTAACTATGAGAAATCATATTTTACAGTTTAATAATTTATGTCTAACTAACTACTTACTTCTACTTACTTCTATTTATATAACGTTGAAAACAATAACCAGGCGGTGATTAACACATTTGGGAAATGTGTCAAACTATTTCGGTTTCAATTTGTCTTTTGGACTTTCTACTTGGGTTTGTCCGGCGATCATATGTCGTCGCATTCGTTGCAATAAAATGCAATAAAAGAATGAGTGTAAAAGGGAGTAATAATCCGAGAAGGGTCATATGTCCGTTTGGCTTATCACTTGGTTATTGTTTCCACGTTGACCTACATTTGACTAAAGTCACTACATAATATTTGTTTATATTTTGAAAAAAACTTTTGTTTGAGCTTGCCACTTTTTGTTTACCAACACTGTTCTCCCACTTGTTTTTGTTTTGTTCTGATCTTAGAGCTCGTATTCTTTGCACATGCGTTCGTACAATCGTTGCTTTTTACTTTCGTTGCAAATTTGTATATGTTTTACATATTACACATTTTGTTACCTCGCTACTCGCGTTTGTGTTTTCGTTTCGTTATTTCTTTTCGCTAGCACACTTTGTTTTCGTTCGTCGTTACTTCGTTATTTTCTTCTCGTTTGCTTTTGCGTCAAGGAGAATTTTTTTCCTTTTTGTTGCACCAAGCACGTTATCGTTAAGTTTCCCCACGACGCACAGTGTGTTTTTTCAATTTTAGCGGGCTGAAACTCATATCTCAAAAAGTTGTATAGCTAGAGCCATGAAATTTGTTGATTTGGTTTTTTAAACCAAAAACATAACTGTCACAAAAAATGGGCGTGATCAATTTCCACGCCTACCACCCATACAACTGGAAAAGTATTATTGGTATAAGTTTGGATGTATGTCTGCTATAATGGTAAAATTTGGTATCTAAGTTTATCTTCTAACTTGAAATCTTTTCGCGAAAAATGGGCGTGATCAGTCAACTGCCACACTTACCTCTACTGTATGTAAGCCTACTTCCTATATAACCAGAAAATTCAATAAATATAAATAAAAAATTTTGAGCTCTATATTTGACCTTTATTATTCTGAACCGGAATCAGAATTCGCTTCAATAAATTCTGGAGTGATTCTGGAATAAAATCGAATTGTTTATCTACATACACAAATCCACTTGTTAATAAACAACATATTTTAATTTATTAAACACAATAACTTACAAAGGATAATTAAATACATATTTAAGTTGTAGTTGTGGCGTCCGTGGCGTAGTTGGTTAAAGTGCGTGGCCGCTATGTCAAAGAACTTTGGAAACCCAGGTTCGAACCCCAGCAGCGACAGAAAATTATTTGAATTAAAATAATTTTTCTGTACGGCCGCCACCTCTCTGCAGACAATGGCAAACCTCAGAGAGTAATCAAAATGCCATGTAAAGCTTCTTGAGAACGAGAACTTTCCGTTCATCGCCGTTCGGAGTCGGCGTTAAGCATGTAGGTCCGGTTCTCGGTCAATTGTGTACAAACTTAATAACACGCACAACACAATTGATCATAAGAAGCTAGGTCAAAGTCCTTTCAAGGGCTGAAATGGCCAGTTATTTATTTATTTTTTTAAGTTGTAATTATGATTGCTGCCCAATTTTAAATTAACTTCACGGAATTATTCTGTAACTCTTTTAAATTAAACTCACTTAGTTACAGTTTAAACTTAAGACGCATTTCCCAAACTTTTTCCTTTCTCATATTTCCCACTTTACTTTCATATATCCAAGTTTATCGGAAACTTTTGAAACAAACATGATTAATTCAACTATTCCAAATTAACATATAATTGTAACATAATTTATTAAATAACATCCTTGTTATAACAATGATATAATCCTTTTAGAATAAAATCTAAAAAGCGTTAGAAAAGTGATGTTGCGGCTAACATATTGGGAAACCCTGATGAACAACTGTTTGCACCCTACAGCATAATTATTGAAATTAAGTTCATTTCAATTATTGAAATTAAGACATTTAATTCAACACAAAAAAATAAAAAAATAACTAATACATTTTTAACAAAATATATGTTTAACATAAATATTATTCATAAAAGAGATTTTTTTATTTATGTTTGTGGCAAAATATAATGTTTTTATTATTTAAAAAATAGTTTGTTGGAAATGTGTATATAAAGAGAAATAAAAAAATTTTTCACTTCGAATTGAAAATGTATATTATAGTAAAAGACATACTTTTGCCTTACTCCAATACATTAATATATATATTTAACATCACCAGCAGCTTAAAGATCTATTTTATTTGGTCATATTTTGGCTTCTCAATGTCATATAGAAACAACTGTAGGTATTTGTACTAGCTTGTTTGTTTACAATGCATTGTTTTTAAATATGTGTACGTTTTGTTGTTACCCACGATTTTAGAAGCAAGCAAATTAAGCAAACATAAAATATATCATTGCGTGAAATGTTTTAAAAGTAGAACAATGAAATTTGAATCTTAAATATATTAAACTATCATTATTAATTATGCATACAATTATTGATTTTAACTTAGTAGTTTGCACTTGCGAGGCACTAGAAGTTTAAAACCAAAAAATTGATATAAATCTGGTTCCTGAAAATTAAAAAATGTTGAAATTAATTTTATTTGTGCAATTTATTTTTAGCATTAATCCCACAAAAAATTGATGGTATCTAGTTTTGTTTACACAAATTATCCTTATAGATGCAAAATGTACTAAACAATGGAATGAAAAGATGTAGCTGCATATATGAAGATTTCTTTTATTCAATTTGCGCAATGGTTTTTTTCAAAACTTAAGGAAAAAACACTAAATATTTTTAGTTACACTTTCCATCATATTTACAGTTGAACATTTTAGATTTTTCTTACTGAAAATGACTTTAAGTATAATTTGGTGATAAAAAAATCATTATTTTCTATAAATTTTTATATATATATTTTCATTTTTTAAAAAACTTGTTTTTATAAAATCACATCTGAATTTAACTATATATTTACAAAAATAAAAAATTTATTGCAAAATCTTTTTTACCTCAAAAGTTATGTTTGGTTAAATTTGGCATAATTTTAGTGCGTTGTATTTTGAATGCAATTTTTCTTGGTGTATGTAAAGTTCTAACTTTGACAAGATTTCAAAAAATATGCAAAAGCTATTTTGACTTTTAGATATTATTTTCAAATAAAATAAATATATTTCTATTGAGAAAATGAGTATTTTTGTACAAATTCTACATTTTTTTTGAGGGACTTATGGCTCGCTAAAATTGAAAAGACACTATGTGCGACACTTCGTTCAATTTTGAAATTTCCAGAAAACGACTTATTCGCAGAAATTTTATTATAACACTTTCATGGCAGATTTTAACAAAACTTTTTCATGAAAATGTACGTTTATTACACGACGGACTTATCAGATGGATTAACTTTTTCAGAAAAATGCACGTTTATTACACGCCGGACTTATCAGACGGATTTTCGGATTTATATCAAACTTCTGAACTAAAAGCGAGCATTTATTTAATAAAACGATTATTTAGACAATTTCAAAGTTGCTTGTTAACACAGGTTAAATTTAAAATCAAACAAAAAATTCTTTTATTTAAATTACAAATAGCTTCAAATTTTATTCTTTCTACGAGTCAATAACGCAGCTTCCCATTCACCGATTTCCAACCGACTGACTGACTTCTACTCGTTGTTATTCGTTTGTGTTTTAAGATATCGTTGCCACATTTCTTTTAACTATAAGACAGTTCGACTTCTTAAAAAAAAATTTGGGAAATAAGGTAAATATTTTGGAACTTCCTAACCCAATGTGAGATTTCATTTATGGATAATTGTTAATAAAATTGCTAATGATTTTTTTTTTTAGTTTTTTGAAAAACTTTCGTTTAAGTAAGGAAACTTTCATGACTGTTTTGAAGTTGCTTGACTTACCAAATGGAGTAAGGTCAACGCACATCCCACCTATTCTTCAATTGGATGCAACATTAAATCTCCTTGGTGGCGGTGGTTACCAAACACAAATTGGGCATGACTTGGCTTCACCGATGAGTCAAAGTACTGTAGCTGAAATCAGTGCATTAGTTATTAAAAAAATGCAGACAGTACTATGCCCACTTTTGATTAAATTTGTACCCAACGATTCAACAAATGAATATTAAAAAAAAAATATGTAAAATTTTTGAGCCTGAAAAAAGGTGGAAAAAAGGGCGATTTTCAAAAAAAAATTTTCAAATGTCCGCCATTTTTTTATTTTTGATGATTTTTCAATTTTTCTGGTAAACTATCATGTAAGAGCACTTCCTTTTTGTAACTCTTGCGAAAATGCTCGACTTATTAATTTTAAGAAAATCCTGTTATTTTGACATCAAAAACATTCACATATCTTTAAAATGGGACAAACTTTTGGTACCACGTCTTTTTCTAATAACATCGTTTCCTTAGAATAACAAAAAAACTATCAGAAATTCGTATATTTTAATTGCGATGCAAATAACTCCGTTGTTTTTGAATATATTTCATTCAAATTTTTTTCGTTGATAAACTCAATTCAAGCACTTAATAAAAACAATTTAAAGGGTACCGTTATCTTAGCGGATATATTTTTGATATTTATTTCAAAAAAGGTCCAAAATATTGACTTTTTACTCAAAAAATGACACAAAAGTTGTTTTTGTTGTTAAAATAATAAAAACTCGACTACATGACATAGCGTTTAATAGCAAAAATGCTTCCTATTTTACAGAAAAATTTATTAACTATTTCTGTCATCGAAAAACATGACCCTACCCCCAGTGATTTTTTAAAGAAATTAATTTTTTTAAGAAAGCTCAAAGAATAATTTATGTGAAAAAATTATACCAATATCTCTTTCCGATCAAAAGTTATCGCGATAAATATATTTTTTTTTTAGACACAAACCAAGCTGTTTTTCAAATTGTTATCTATTAATTAAAATCATTTTTTTTCTGTGAACATTAAAACTACTGGGAAACTGTAACGGGCAGTGGAAAATGACTGTGGTGTCAAACTATGAGTCTAAGAAAAGTTTTTAATACATCTATTATGTCCCTATATAGTTGCAGGGTGCAGCAACGAGTGCCGGGAAAAGGCTAGTAGAAAATAAAAATAAAAAAATTTCATCGTAATCTTCAAGAACTGTTTAATAGGAGGGGTGCAATGAAGCCAACGGCAATAAGGCCGAATTCGGCTTTGTTTCGTTTTAAGTCAATTTGGCCTCATTTCCTTTTAAAAGGAACCAATATTAAAACGCCATCATATAAGTTTTATGTAATGAAAAATTAAAGATATAAAGTATTGGAATAATTGTACTTTAGGGCCCATGCTTCTTTTTTGTCCAAATGTGCATTTGGAGGTCCTTAATCTAATGTTGCAAAAAAAAAGGTCGTCTCAAATGGTTTAGAAGATAAAAATTGTGAAAGCTTGAAAAATGGACATTTTTTGGAATAATTTACTCTAGGTACACGCTCCTTTTTTTTTTTTTTGTTTTTTAAATGTGTATGGAACTTCTTCATCCAATGCTGCAAAAAAAAAAGGTAGGTCTCACATGGTTTAGGAGATAAAAATCGTGAAAGTCTGAAAAATTTACATATTTTTTTTATAGAAGACTAGGATATCTTATTCTAATAATAGAAATATATATCCGTTTAAAGCGAAAAATATGATCGTTTAAATGCTAAAGCACATATATCTTTTTGTAAGTGATCGAGAAAAATATGTAAAGTTAATAAATGTCATGAATAAAAATTTATGAAATATGCGCGATTTTTACAAAAATTTTTCATGAAGTTTTAATATTATAAGGAATGAGCGCCGCAGGTTTATAATATGAGCGACGTGGGTTTATAATAAAATCGCGGCGATTTTTAATAAAAATTTTTCACCTGCTCTTACGCAGGTTTATAATATGAGCGACGCAGGTTTATAATAAAATCGCCGCGATTTTTAATAAAAATTTTTCACCTGCTCTTACGCAGGTTTTATAATATGAGCAACGTAGGTTTATAATAAAATCGCCGCGATTTTTAATAAAAATTTTGTGTCTAAAAATTTGGCGCACAGAGTGTCTTTTTCAATTTTAGCGTGCAATTTTAATATATACCTAAATTCTGATATGATTTTATAAAAATAAGTTTTTTAAAAAATGAAAATATATATATAAAAATTTATAGAAAATAATGATTTTTTTATCATCAAATTATACTTAAAGTCATTTTCAGTAAGAAAAATCTAAATTTGATGGAAAGTGTAACTAAAAATATATTATGTATTTTTTCTTTAAGTTTTAAAAAAAAACCATTGCGCAAATTGAATAAAAGAAATCTTCATATATGCAACTACATCCTTTCATTCCATTGTTTAGTACATTTTGCATCTATAAGGATAATTTGTATAAACAAAACTAGATACCATCAATTTTTTGTAGGATTAATACTAAAAATAAATTGCACAAATAAAATGAATTTCAACATTTTTTTAATTTTCAGGAATTAGATTTATATCAATTTTTTTGGTTTTAAACTTTTAGTGCCTCGCAAGTGCAAACTACTAAGTTAAAATCAATAATTGTATGCATAATTAATAATGATAGTTTAATATATTTAAGATTCAAATTTCATTGTTCTACTTTTAAAACATTTCACGCAATGATATATTTTATGTTTGCTTAATTTGCTTGCTTCTAAAATCGTGGGTAACAACAAAACGTACACATATTTAAAAACAATGCATTGTAAACAAACAAGCTAGTACAAATACCTACAGTTGTTTCTATCTGACATTGAGAAGCCAAAGCATGACCAAATAAAATAGAACTTTAAGCTGCTGGTGATGTTAAATATATATATTAATGTATTGGAGTAAGGCAAAAGTATGTCTTTTACTATAATATACATTTTTAATTCGAAATGAAAACATTTTTTAAATAATAAAAACATTATATTTTGCCACAAACATAAATAAAAAAATCTCTTTTATGAATAATATTTATGTTAAACATATATTTTGTTAAAAATGTATTAGTTATTTTTTTATTTTTTTGTGTTGAATTAAATGTCAGCAACTTAATTTCAATAATTATGCTTTAGGGTGCAAACAGTTGTTCATCAGGGTTTCCCAATATGTTAGCCGCAACATCACTTTTCTAACGCTTTTTAGATTTTATTCTAAAAGGATTATATCATTGTTATAACAAGGATGTTATGTAATAAATTATGTTACAATTATTTGTTAATTTGGAATAATTGAATTAATCATGTTTGTGTCAAAAGTTTCCGATAAACTTGGATATATGAAAGTAAAGTGGGAAATATGAGAAAGGAAAAAGTTTGGGAAATGCGTCTTAAGTTTAAACTGTAACTAAGTGAGTTTAATCTGAAAGAGTTACAGAATAATTCCGTGAAGTTAATTTAAAATTGGGCAGCAATCACAACTACAACTTAAATATATATTTAATTTTCCTCTGTAAGTTATTGTGTTTAATAAATTAAAATATGTTGTTTACTAACAAGTGGATTCGTTTATGTAGTAGAGGTAGGCTTGGCAGTTGATCGATTACGCCCACTTTTCGTCAAAAGGTTTCAAGTTACAAGATAAACATACATACATACATTTCATCATTATAGCATACATACATCCAAAATTATATCAATAATACTTTTCCAGTTGTATGGGTGGTAGGCGTGGCAGTTGATTGATCACGCCCATTTTTTGTGAGTTATTTTTTTGGTTTAAAAAACAAAATTACCAAATTTCATGTCTCTAGCTATACAACTTTTTGAGATATGAGTTTTAGCACGCTCAAATTGAAAAAGACACACTGTGCGGCGCTCATTCCTTATAATACTAAAACTTCTTCACCTTGTTCTCTTGCAAATTGAGTACCTCCGCTGAGTCCAGTTACTTTTCAAACAACAGACTACAGGGTGCGTAATTTTTATTAAAAATAATAATAAAAAATAATGTTTGTTAAGAATTACAAAAGAATTTTATGGTTTTTAATTTATCAACGGTCCGGTTATCCCGTCCTCGTTGTAAGGGTTTTTTTTTTATATAGTACCAGCCAGATTTATATTCAGATTTATATAGTTATTTAATTGAAAGGCAAATTTGATGTTTTATAAAGATCTTTAAACAATAGCTTTAAAAATAAAATTATGCTCAATGCAATAAATACAGCAGTGGCAATAAAATTGAAACTTAAAACTAACAATTCACATGGGTCATTCTTTATTTTCGTTAATATTTTCAACAAGTCCAACAAATTATTTTTGTTTTAAATATTTAATTTTTTTCAATTATTTATTCAAATATTAATAATTGCAATTAAATTGGGGGTGTGGGACAGATCAAACACTTTTAATTTAGGAATTATAGCACTTTTATTAAAATTATTTCCATGGAGGTGATTTTATGCTCCACGGAGGTGACTTCAAGTTCCATGGAGGTGAAGATTGCATACAAATAAACATAGTTATAATAATAAAAATGTTAAAGGATTAATAATAAAAAATAAAACTAATAAAAAAACATATACTATAGTTAACTATAGCACAAAAAGAAAATATAACAAAAAATAAGAAAAAATACAAAAATAACGTAAAAAAATTCGTTGAGTGAAGTAATTAAGTATATTTTAGCAAGTCTTATTTGACTGTAACTCTTTTAAAGGATGTACGGAATTCGTGGGTTCCCCGTCTGTGTAACACAGGATCATTGAGGGTCATAATTATATCTGTAATTTTAACTTTGAATCAACTTTTTCGCGAGGCCAAATAAATAGAGGAACTGCGGTGGTTCCCGAGAACCATAAAGTTGACTTTTCCCTCATAAAGTTGACTTGAATTTCCTCATTTAAATTTTTGATTATTTGTCCTACATAGTGAATATTGGAATTCTGTAGCAATTCCACCAACACAAATTTTCCAACTTCAGGATTTGCCGAAGTATCGTTCACATCTTCACTCTCCGAATAACACTCCTGATATTTAATTCTACGCGGTGACATACCAGGAGGAGAAGAAATCTCTATCATTGCTGGAGATAAAGAAGATGGTATTACTAGCTCAGTTTGTTGCGCTGAAGACGTTCGCTCATCTTTTGCTAGAATTAAAAAAACGTAATCAAATATTATGGCGAATAATTTTTAAAGGCAATGGAAAGCATATAGATGCCCAGTCGTAGGGTTATATTTCCTAGCCCACAGTGGGTGCAGGTAAAACCTGGGTCACATGTCACACAGCTGAGTCTGCGAAAATTCAAAATATTGGGTGCAGAAATGTTCCAAGAAACTTGATGCACTTTCATTGATCCTTTAAACGGTACAATATGACGACCAATTAATTTTTGGTATGTTTTCAAAATATCTTCAAATAGTACAGGAAACAATTCTCTCCAGAACAGTTGTTTTCAACGACGCTAAATAAATCTTCAAAACCGGTAATGTCTCTAGCTTCAGCAACTAAGCAATCTGCAGTCCTTTTTAATGCGTCACCAACACCATCAGCAGATCCTTTCGGTATAGTTCCAGGAAAGCTTCTCAATATCACAAAATTTGACGATAAACTCCACCATTAGAAAAAACATTTTTTGAAGGACCATCACTAATGAAGTGAATTTTAGCAAGTTTTGGTTCAAATGTTTTGATTCGAAATAATATTTTTTCCAAGTGAGCACAAATGGAACTTGCATCATGCCGCAATGATTCGGATATAGAGCAAAAGGGTATTGGTTGTACCTGATCAAATCCCGGAATCTTACGGTATAATACACATATAATTGTGGGTTGTCCTTCATTTTCTCCCGTTTCTTCTCTTATTCCTTAATATTTCCTCCTTAGACTTTACTGTTTCTTGTTCCTTCGGTTTTCCCATGCTATTAGTCCTTCGTGGATATGTTTTCGAAAATGTTGTGATTGTATTAACTTAGAAAGAGGAAAAAAATATATGCTATAAGGACAAACAAAATCACCTCCGTGGTTGCAAGCTCACCTCCATGGTGCCATTCACATCCATGTTATCATGGGGGTGAACAGCATGGAGGTGAATTTTTTTACAAATTATCTTATAAAAACCATACAATGATAGCTACGAAAACGACATTCTGGATTTAAAGTAATGATCCAAAATATATTTAATTACTGAAATAATTATAGTGCAATATTGCTTATAAACAATTTGTGACGTGCCTCGGAGGTGAGCAAACCAAATGGTACTCACCAGTAATTCTACACACAAATGCAAAAAACACTAGAAAATTGCTCTTGAACTGGTCACTTTCGCATGTAATGTGGAACTATTTTCATTTCAATTTAAAATTTTGTTTCATACCACTGGCTCCGGGTACAGTTATAGAGAATTAGAACTTATTCTAAATGATGCATTACTCTAAACTGGAAACAAGAACACTAATTTGACAAACAAAATTCTGTTGATAATACGATATTTTTTTTGTCTTTCCACATGCATCAACAGTACCGCTGTATTTGCTTTGGAAATGTGTTTATCGTATTCTTATTAGAACAATCTTTGTTGCTGGATAATTTTTGTAGCTTACGAACCTCGAAGCGGGAACAGCCATGGAGGTGAATTTTTATATGCAATTATCAATTGTTTGATGATAAAACAGTTTTTAATTAAATTAATTTGCTAAGCATTTATTAAGCTATATCAACATGTTCCAAAAAAGGTGGTTGCATTAACTAATTTTTAATTTTTACTCAAAAATATACCTCGGAACTTAGATATTAAAGAAAAAAAAGAATGACCCATACATAATTTAACTTCAATTATTATTATTATTATCTATTGTAAATAACAAAATGTATAAAAGTAAAAATAAAAATAGTTTGAAATAATACATCCGCTACATGTTTAGTTTGCAAAAATTATTTTTCGGCCTTATTACCATTTTGTTGATTTTTTTTGGCTTTATTTCCTTTTCAAATTGAAATAAAACCGAATTCATAATTTCGGCCTTATTGCCGTTGGCATTATTGCAGCCTGCCGTTTAATACTGTAAAAAAAGTTTGATAACCATATATAATAAAGAAAGTGAAAACAAAAATTGTTGAATATATGTAATTTTTTAGCATTCTAGACGGTAATAGTACCTTAAATTATTTTAAAATAGTTTTGAAATGATCAATAGTTAAAAGGCTGGGTGAGTTCTAAAACGTCAATTGCAGAGCAACTCTACAAAGTCATACATTCCTAAAGGCAACTGTGTAAACTTTGACGATATCACATGTCCCAAATTGTATTGTGAAAGTTATCGATGCGCAAACAAAAGCAAACTGCGCATAGCTAAGCTTTGTGATGCTTTGACATTTTATTTGTAGCAATGGCCGACATCGAAGAGTTAGCTTATATTTTTGCTTTTTTGAGCTATTTTGTAACTAAATTTGCTAATATAAATTATAATTTCAGAGAAAAAAAGTGGACCCACGAGCGAAGAAAGCTTTTGCTGACCATACGGCTGCAAAATGAAAACGACTTCGCGGGAAAAAAGAAAAAATAATCGTTCTGTGGGAGAAAGTGCTCCGAGAAATTAAAGCTGTGGACCAGACTTTTCCCTTTAGTCGGGAAACTTACAAGCGCATCAAAAAAAGAAATAGAACTTCCGGAGAGGCGTCGACGTCGTGGGAGTACTTCGATGCAATGGATGAAGTGTATGGGACGCGAAGCCATGTGTCTGTTCCGGAAGGCACATTAGATAGCTCTCTGGAAAATTTGGAAACTATTTTGTCGGAAGCGAATGATTCTGCTTTCAATCGCGATTCTTCGAATAGCCAACCTGAGCCACCACGAAAACGAGCGCGATGTGAAATGCTCGAGTACCTGCATGACGAAGGCAATGCCGACAAGGAGTTAATGAAAGAGTTTTTAAAGTGTGAGCAGGAAAAACTAAAAGTTGAAAAAGAAAAGATTGAAGAAATGAAAAAAATTCGTGAATTGCTTAGTAATGTTAATAATCAAAACAATGCTTAGTGCTAGCTATGTGCTTAATTTTTAATTTTGTTTTTTTTAACATTTCAGTTTAACATTGCTGAATCTTACCTTTAGTAAAAAACATATATGTATTCCTTTTGTAACTTCAAAGTACAAACAAATAAAAATGAATTTTGAGACTTTTTTATTTATAAAAACACAATCATATGTCACTTTTTTCTAATTTATGCTGAAAGTAGTGTTGAAAGCCTTGCTCGCTTTCTTTTTGCTTCGTCTGTTCCAGCAGAAGATGAATCAAAAAAATTGCTTGTGTTGTTAGGGAAAGAATTTTCCTCTTCCGTTATATCGTCAGTTAAGCCCTCCTTATTTAGTATAATATTATGAATTACCAAACATGACATAATTATATGTTTAATTATCTAAAAATTTTTAATTTCCAAGTAATTCAACAGACGAAATTTTTTTTTTAAAATACCAAAAGCTTGCTCAACAAACACCCTTGTGGAACTGTGAATATTGTTATATCGTATCTGCTCTGGCGTTAAGAAACCATTATCTTTATAAGGTGTCATAATAATTGTTTCGAGAGGGTACGCAGCATCTCCAAGTAAGTGGCATTCAGAAGGAAATCTGATTAACTTGTAAACGATTGCCCTTTTTAATGGACAGCTTTTCCAAATAGTAGCATCATGACATCAGCCGGGATAGCCTACAAAGACACAAATGTAGGCTAAATGGACACAAAAAAAAAGATTATTCAGTTGTTTAGGTACTTTATGGCTAACGTTTAGATTTATAAATTTGATTTCCGAGTTTCCAGAGGGTGACATAAAGGGACTGTTGTAGTGAAGTACTGGGACGTCCAGTTGTAGATTTCCACAAGGATCGTAGCATCTTGTAAAAGACCTGAAACACAATTTTGTGAAAGAATTCGATAACAGACTTCTTTCTTACCTCAAATGTTAAAATTTTCATTCGCAAGTGGCTATAAAAAATGTCATCTGGCATTTCTGAAATAGTTTCCAAAAACTGCTTGCATTTTGGCACGTGCCTTCGCACACTTTTATTGAGCAATTTATATATTGCTACAACTCGCTTCCTTCTTCGGGATCTTATGAATTTTTGTACAACTTTGAAACGACTTTCAGTCGTCTCATCCAACAAAAAAAACAGATTTTTTAAGGCAATGTTCTTTACTATGACGCCTGCCATTTTCAAAGCAACAGATTTGTATAAAAAACGTTTCAAAACGTTAAATTGTATACAATGTTTTTTTTTGAAAAGTTTATGTAATGTACGGTTGCTTTGCATTGATACGGTTGCTTAACCGCTTCATTACAAAGTATTTCGATGTTTTAGAACTCAGCCGCGTTTTAATGTTAAAAAGTCTTGAAATTTTGTTATTCATAAAAATGTTGTAGCTGCTTTGTAGTTAAAATAGGAATACTTTCGAGTTGAAGTGGGAAGTGTGTAATTAACCTTAAACCAGTTTACCATACGATTTGTATGAAGGATCTGTTTCGTAGTACTTTATTTTACCTACTTTACTACTTTTTGCTGTTGAGCAATGCTTTCTAAATTTCTTTGTGACTGTGAGTACATTGGAAGTGAGAAACAGCATTATTCCGTCGTTGGCGTATGTAAAAAAAAAAATAAAGAACTGGCCATTTCAGCCCTTGAAAGGACTTTGAACTAGCTTCTTATGATCAATTGTGTTGTGCGTGTTATTAAGTTTGTACACAATTGACCGAGAACCGGACCTACATGTTTTACGCCGACTCCGAACGGCGATGACCGGAATGTTCTCGTTCTCAAGAAGCTTTACATGGCATTTTGAGTACTGTCTGAGGTTTGCCATTGTCTGCAGAGAGGTGGCGGCCGCACAGAAAAATCATTTTAATTCAAATAATTTTTTGTCGCTGCTGGGATTCGAACCTGGGTCTCCAGGTTCGTTGACATAGCGGCCACGCACTTTAACCAACTACACCACGGACGCCACTTGGCGTACGTTGGCGTATGTACTTTTCATACTTATGTACTAAAGCCCTGCATGAGTGCACTCATTCTTTCCTACACACAGTGTGATTTACTGCAGTGTTCACAGTTTGCTCTCATTCATAACAGTGAGAGAGTTATACTTGATGAACACTAAAGCAAAAATGATAACAACAGTCAATACTCACATTCATCTCTCGGCAATCAATGCACGTCTTGCTTTCGCTCATAAACACTAAAAGCAATGCAAAAAAATCATTGTCACAACAAACAAAACGAAAAGCACTGAATGCAAGTAATGCAATAAATCATTTATTCAGTTGAGATTGCGAAGGCTTAATTTTATTACTGAGTTGGATTTGGATGATGTTAGTCATCTTATTATTAATTAAATCAAATAAATTGAACATATTGAATCAAAATAAATAATCTTGAATATTTAAAAAAAAACCATATTTTAAGAAAACATTTTTGTTTGGGTCGACACAAATTTTGTTATTAGCTTGTTGGTACTTCGTTAGTAGTTTTTGTTGTTGTTATTGTTGTTGTTTCTGTTGTTGTTGCTGTTGTTTTTTCTTGTTCTTGTTGATCTTATTGTTGTTGACTTCCGTTTTTGCTTTTGCTTTTGCTTCTGCTTTTGCTTTTGCTTTTGTCTTTGTCTTTGTCTTTGTCTTTGTCTTTGTCTTTGTCTTTGTCTTTGTCTTTGTCTTTTTTGTCTTTGTCTTTGTCTTTGTCTTTGTCTTTGTCTTTGTCTTTGTCTTTGTCTTTGTCTTTGTCTTTGTCTTTGTCTTTGTCTTTGTCTATGTCTTTGTCTTTGTCTTTGTCTTTTTCTTTGTCATTGTCTTTGTTTTTGCTTTTGCTTTTGCTTTTGCCTCTCTATTAGTTGTGCTTTTCTATGGTGCATTAACTTTGCCTTAGCTCCATACAATTAATCCATGCAACAATGATGTGTGGCGTAGCCAAAGACCTAACCTTAATTTTCGTTCTATAATATTTACCGTTGCGTCAGTAGTCACAGAGTTAAAATTCCATGCAACGTTTTATTGTTGTTGCATTCTACTGCATTAAGTGGTTACCTGCCCGAAGTCATGACTCTAAAAATGTTTTTAATATTTTCGTGATGAGGCTCAAAAGCACATTTATGCTGTCGTAAAATAAATTTTCCATAGTACGTTTCCTGACCGAGCAATAATCCCTTGCAACGATATTACATTCCTGTTGCATAAGCTGCTATCTTCACGACCTGAAATGAAGTCAGAATTTTTTTTTATTTTTGTTGTAAGGCGATGTATAAATCTTTCATTTTTGTTTTTAAACATTTGCCTTAGCTCAATGTTGGATTAATCTCTCTCTATCTCCAAGACGTCAGAAATTGTTTGTTTAATTTGATTGCATGGGCCTTTAACAGGCCTTTATTGTCGTATCATCTTTTTTACCCTAGCACTAATACTCAGCGAGTAATAAGTCTATGTAACAAATTTGGTGTTCCATTGCTTAAAAAGCTCCCTCCAAGTCTGGAGCCGTCTTAAATTTTGTTTTTATTTTTGTCATAAATTCAAAAAATTAGCCCTGGGGTCGCACGATTATTTAAATCATGTCACCTGTAATTAGCGAGTTACAAATGAATCAAACGCCGATGCAATTTTTTCAACCTTTTAAAAACCGGAGCGGGATTTTTTTTTCGCTTCTCAAAAGTTTATTTTTAATAATATGCAAGTTTCATAAGCAAAAAATTTAATTCAGGTCATTCACTTTTGGTCATTCGTTAAAAGAGTTAAAAATCAGACGACCTCGTCGATTCCTGCTCTTTTGAAGGGTGACCAAATCTTCACTGACTCGGCTGATAAAGCGAACCTATTGGGTGGAATGTTTGCACAAAATTCCACAATTCCGGCTAGCAATCATCCACCGCCTTCTTTAGAGAATAGATCATCTTCAATGGAGGAGATATATTTTCGAACGAGAGCGGTCAAAAGAGTCCTTGCAAACCTCAACATAAACAAATCTTCTGGCCCCGATGGTATACCACCAATTGTGCTTAAAATGTGTGCTTCTACACTGGCGCGACCATTGCGTAACTTTTTCAACATCTCATACAGGACAGGAGTGTTTCCATCTTGTTGGAAGGTTGCCAATGTTCAGCCAGTTCCTAAGAAGGGCGATGCCACGAACCCTGAAAACTACCGACCCATAGCGATATGCTCTACGCTTTCCAAAGTCATGGAGAGTGTAATAAACTTCCACCTTATGAACTATCTGGAGCGCAACGAATTGCTGAGCGACCGTCAATATGGCTTCCGAAGGGCTCGCTCTACTGGTGACCTAATGGCGTTCCTCACGGAGAAATGGAACCAATGTGTTCACTTCTTTGGTGAAAGCAAAGTTGTTGCTCTGGATATTTCTAAGGCGTTCGACCGAGTGTGGCATAAAGCGCTCGTGTCAAAACTAATTGCATATGGCGTTGGTAGTACCTTTGCTCGGTGGATCACATGTTTTCTTAAGGACAGGTTGATTCGTGTCGTGGTCGACGGCATTTCGTCTAGTGAACATGCCATCGTAGCTGGAGTGCCGCAGGGTTCAGTCCTATCGCCAACTTTGTTTCTGGTTTTTATCAACGACCTTCTGTCGTTGACTCATAACCCAATTCACTCGTTTGCAGATGACGGCAGCATTTGTCATTCATATTCTTTCAAAAAACGCCCGAGCTCTTTGGAGATTGAGAGAAAGAGGCTTAATATGAATGACACACTGCTTAATGACTTGCAAAAAATCTTCGAGTGGGGGCTTGCTAATAGAGTTGAGTTTAATGCTAGCAAGACCCAGTGCTGTCTGTTAACTCACAAACGAGTGAATTGCTCCTTAGCACCCCTCAATATGAACGGTGTCGATCTCGCGGAGTCAGATGCTCTTGACGTTCTGGGCATATCAATCAGATCTGATCTTCGCTGGAACGATCACATTTTTGATGTGTCGAAAGAAGCGGCCAAGTGCCTAGGTTTTTTAAAACGGTGTAAAAAATACTTCACTCCAACTGACCTACGCGTGATCCTCATATATTAGGCCGAAAATGGAGTACAATTCGAACATTTGGGCAGGAGCTTCAAGATCTTATTTGGAGCTTCTGGACCGAATTCAACGACGTGCGATATATCTGATAAGAGATGATAACATTTCATCTTCTCTCAACTCTCTTGGGCATCGACGCAATGTTGGTTGCTTAAGCCTTTTGTACAGGTACTACCATGGGAAGTGTTCAAGGGAGATACATGACCTGACGCCATCAGCTCGTGTGTTTCCTAGGTCCACTCGGGCAGCGCACCAAGCCCATCCCTATAACATTGCCTTGATGCCCAATAGAACCTCGCATTACAGAGATAATTCGTTCTTCGGTCGTACAATAAAATTGTGGAACAATCTCCCTGCGAGCGTGTTCCCCGGCAATTTTGAGCTATGTAAATTTAAAACTAATCTTCACCGACACTACTCCATCTTTCCACCCTCCAACTAACTATCACCCTTCTTCCGAATCAACACAATGCTTTCGCATTTAAAGGGGGCATCCCCTGAGCACTGGTTTAGTCTAAAAAAAAAAAAAATTTCAGATTAAAACATGACAAAACCATCCAGGTAGTATTACATAAATTTTAAACCATTAATTGAGCTATAAAAAGTCACAAATAAATGCTAAAATCTCCGTTTTGAAGACATTAATTGAACCAAGTGGGGGTTGTGGGTGGGTGTGGCAAATAATATATGGTTTTTTTCCGACTCATAACATTAAAAAATTCGTTAAATTCTATTTTACTTAAATCCGTCAAACACTTCTTGAGTTATTGCGGTGTACAGAATAAAAAAATACCTGTACAGATTTTCATTACAATGATCTATTGCACTCATTGCTATTGCATTTTTTTTCATTGCCTTGACTGTGAATTGCTTTTAGTGTGCCTCTAGCAATAATGATTTAAAGCAACAATGTCTTTGTACTCATTTGATTTGCACCCATTTCTTTTCTTTGTCTTCGCTGCAGTCTCTCATTTGATTTGTTTGCTGAGAGCAAGACATTGCAGTGTTGTGTAAAAATTGTGAATGTCTTGAAACTGGTTTCAAATGCACTCATGCAGCCCTTTATTATGTACACATACACGTACGAAAACAGCTTTTTATGTGGATCGGTTGTGCACGTATTTTAGTATTTGTGTTATATCATGCTAAAAATCAATTGGAAAAGCGATGCAACACTCCAATGAAACAATCAACAAGGCCGTATGTTATTCGGAAACTTTTCACTCGTGGTAGAGAAGTTACTGACTATTACTGACTGTTACTGAATACAATTATGTTGAAATATAATTGTCATTTTTACTGTGCCAAAAGGACGACGATATTTTGACAACTAGAAAATTTAACGTTTTTGATTTCGGTAGTGTATTAGCGCAAGAATTTAACCCTTAAATGCATAGTGTGCCATATATGGCACAACCAAAGAATTTATGCCCATGTTTGAACGAGAGTAATTTTGGGAAAAAAATGAACCTTTTCGAGTCACAAGCTCACAAGTGTTTTTTTTTCTATTTTTTCTTGTGTTAAAAATTCTCTTGCCGATTGTGAAAATGTATACTAGCCCCTGGGGCTATATGAATTTTTGACAGTCATATTCACCTCACAAGTGCCAAATATTCTCATTCAGACTGTCGAAATTTCGTTAACTGACTGAATAGTTTTCAAATAGCACACGGCCTAAGAATTGCTTCGAGTTTAATTGGTATGAAGCCAAAAAGCCTTACAGAAGATGTGAAGCATATAAGGGTAACAGCAAAATAAAGGATAATAAAATGGTGTTACCTTCGTAAATACAAAGAACGATGATAATTATGGAGCAGATCCATCAATGCCTAGCCCATCAAATACAGCTCAATCGAAGCGACACGATCAATCGGTTATAAATCTTTGTTTTTTTTTTAAATTTTTGTCTTTTTTTTTCTCAACATTCATATGTAAATTGCAAATTGTTGAAACATATATTTAAAAAAAAAACAAATATTAAAATTAATATTTCATGAAATAACAACACTTTTAAATTTTAATTCATTAAAAAATGTAAAATTTCCATACAAAATACACTACGGGTCAATATGACCCAGATAAACGGGATTAAGTTGTAAAACATGTAAACGGGTCTAAGGTTAATGGTTTGTGTATTTGATAAATTCAGTGACTTATTCAAACATCAAACATTTTTGGAAAGACCCTCTGCACTGAAAAAATGGTCATTAGTAACTATTTTCGAATGTTTTGACAATTTTTTTTTGTTTTTTTTTGGAAATTTTTTATATATTTTGAATTTTTTTGACATATTTGCAATTCTTTAAAATATTGAATAAAATTTTAATGTTCATTCATTATATTGAAATAAATTTGAGCTCTAGGTCAAAGTACTAAGTATGTTGGCAACAAGACAACATAAAGACAATAACCAACAACAACAACAACGGCTCTGTTTAGTGCAAATCATACAGAAGACTAGACAAATTGTTTCGTTGACCGCTACACCAAATCAACAATAGTCTTGCATGACTTTCAGTGTGATCCACTTAACTTCTAAGGTCTTGCTTAACCGCCAATTTAGCCGACAATTTTGCCCGGAATTTTTTGAAGAAAAGGATAAAGCATTCCATTAGTAGCTACAGTTCTTATCCACTTTTGATGCACCCTGTCAAGGTTAACCTTGATCGTGTCATACTTTTAGGCATAGCCTTTAACTATGCGCATCTTTCGAAGGTCGAACACGATTTACTGCTATCAGAGTATTTTGAGGATTGTTTAAAATATTTTGAATAATGTATTGAAAACAAATTTGAGCTTTCAGTTTGAATTTCATTTTCAATAAAACCGGTCGTGTTTTCTTTGAAAAATTGATTTATACATATATATAAAAAAAAAATATTGAAAAATTAAAAAAACGAAAAATCAATAATTTTTCTATCGGAAAATTTAATTAATATTGCGGAATAGTTTGAAATCCAGCTGTGTATTAGTGATAGACTAATTTTAGTATATTTTAGTACAATTGTTAAACAATATTGTGTTTGATTTATAAAAAGTGGACTTCGTGACTGTAATTTACAACGGGCGAACCGCCAGACGAGGACAAGCGGCAAAATGCCGCTCAACCAGTGTTTGAGCTGGACAATTCTAAAAGATTAAAAACAATTTCTCCCGGTCCAAAATATCTTGTAATAACAAGAAAAGAAAGTGACGATACCCTGGCAAATGTTTCTCCATTCTTAATTAAAAAAACTATAGACAACGTGTGCGGAGGTGAAATCGAAACATGCAAAAAACTACGAAATGGCTCACTTTTAGTCAAAACAAAAAGTGTTTCCCAAGCCGTCAAACTCATAAAACTAACAGCACTTACTCAAACAATTAAAATTGAGGTAACGGAACACTTTTCTCTAAACTACTCCAAAGGTATCATATACTCAAATGATTTGAGAGGTATACCGGAGGAAGAAATTCTGAACGAGCTTAAAGATCAGAATATAACAGAAATCAAAAAAATTTTGAGAAAAGTAGGTGGCAATTTAACTGAAACCGGTTTAATTATAGTAACTTTTGCAACACTAAATCTTCCAAGTGATATCTTTATTGGTTACGAAAAAGTATTCACCCGCCCTTATATACCTCTCCCAATAAGATGCAAAAATTGCCACCGATTTGGACATCTTAACAAGTTCTGTGAAAATAACAAAATTTGTAACAACTGCGGTAATGAAGATCACGTTGACCCTGACTTAAACGAATCATGTAACAAGAATGTTTCATGCATTAATTGCAAAGAAAACTTAATCGAATATAATAACCACGCGTATGACAAAAAATACCCTGTGTTCATTAAAAATAAAGAACTGCAAGCAATAAGAATATTGGAGAAAACTGATTCAAAAAATGCTGTCCGAATCTATTACGAGAGGCACCAGCACAATTATTCTTCTTACTCATCCAGACTTCAATCAACTCCCACCAGCCATCAATCATCAATAACAATAACAAAATTACATACCACGCCAACTACAGCTCTTAACAAGTCCATACCCACCATAACCAAAGTACTCTCAACTCTAAATTCCAATATCTCCAATCAAGACTCATTTTCGTTGTAAGACGTTGCTACCTGCTCCAATTCTGATATGCCCAAAAAATCGCTTGGCACAAGCTTAAAATCCCAGAGAATCTCGGACACAAAACTAAGAATTCTTCCGAAAAATACTTCAAGACGCGCAAGAAATCAACTTAAGTTGAATAATAAAATTAAATCATCTTCCAGCATCTTAAAACACGATGGCACCGACTACGATACCGAAATCACAGACAAAACAAGTATAAACGAATCACTGATGATATTAAAATGAATTATGCTCACAACTTAAATATCTTTTATTCCATTTTAATTTTAATTTTTCTGCTATTGCTCCTTTATTATTATTATATCATTAATACTAGTCAAGCTATTATTATAAGATTTCTTCAATTATGTAATTATTTTACTTCTTTTTTCTTTAAATCTATTCAACAATGGCTCTTAAAATAATCCAATGGAACATTCGCAGATATCTTAATAATTACAATGAGCTACAATATTTAATTAAACTTCATAATCCCAAAATGGTCTCTTTGCAAGAAACTCATTTACATAGTATTTCAAACATTCCCATTCCAATCAATTTCACCTTATACTCCTTAAATTCCTCACCAAACTCGTTTGGTGGTGTCTCATTGCTTATTCACAATTCAATCCAACACACTCAAATTTTTCTCAACAATGGCATAGATGCAATCGCACTCTCAGTAAAATCAGAAATCGACTTCACAATAATTTCTACATATATTCCCCCAAGTAAACAATTTTCATTGAATAACCTTGAAAATGCCTTCAACAGTTATCACCCTTGCATCGTCACCGGAGACTTTAACAGTTGGCATACTAGCTGGGGTTCTCCACGAAACAACAAAAGAGGAAACATCATTTCTAAATTTCTGAACCGATCACAATTCATTTTACTAAATGATGGCTCCCCTACCCATTATAGCACCCATCACTCCTTTACTCACATAGGTCTCACTTTCTGTTCTCCACTGTTCAGTGCGATTGGAAAATTGAAGAAGACTCCTTTAGCAGCGATCACTTCCCTATCTCCCTAACATTATTTCCAACTCCACCTCAATACACCCAAACATCAAGACCTAGCTTTATAATTGACAAAGCCAACTGGGATCTGTACCATAAACTCACTGACAAACACCAAAATAGTAGACCAATAAGCAAAAATATTAACAAAGAAGCCGCAAACATTCACCGCATAATCCTCGAAAGTGCCAATGTATCAATACCGCAACGATCAACGCATCAAATAAAACCTACTCTTCCATGGTGGTCACAGCACTAAAGTAATTTAAAAACTGAAAAGAGAAGACTATGGAATATTTTAAAGCGTAACATTACAACAGTTACCATCCTCAATTATAAAAGAGCCAACTCCAAATTCAAGCGTGAACTAAAATTGGCCAAAAGGGCGTCCATACATAGCTTCACATCTGATATAAATCCCACAACCCCAACAAGTAAAATTTGGTCCAATATTAGAACCTTTTGTGGTATAAGGCCACGCCAAAATATACACTGTATAGCTTCAACTGCCACTCCCAACCTTTCTCTCACAGAAAACAAAGAAATAGCTAACGAGTTTTGTAAATACTGGTCTAAAAAAGCTTCGGACGACAGCTTCTCGGCTGAATTTCGTCAAAAGAAAGCTTCTGTAAATGCAATGATCAGCCAATTAAACCCATCGAGCAAAGCATTGCAAATCGAGAGAGATATAAGCTACATTGAACTTAGCGCAACTCTAAAAAAGCTCAAAGGCCGCACCCCAGGAGCCGATAGAGTGTCATACCCTATGATAAAAAACCTTTCCTATCCAACCAAACTGCGACTTTTACAGACTTATAATACTATATTAAAAAATTATATACCACAATCTTACAAAATTAGCACAGTTATACCTATTATTAAACCGCAAACGGACAGAACACTTACAAAATCATACAGGCCAATATCTTTAAAGCCATGCTGCGGCAAAGTTCTAGATAAAATCATTGCAGATCGGTTGTGGTGGTTTGTCACTACCAACAACCTTATCAATAACAGGCAGTTAGGATTTATAAAAGGAAAATCTGTATCTGATATTTTAGTATACCTAGATTATTTGATTACTAAATCCATTTCCGCGAAAAATCACTTACACAACACCCTTCCTTTAGCCAACGATATCCCCCAGGGATCCCCTCTTTCCGTCATACTTTTTCTTATAGCATTTAACAACCTATCTAATATTATTTCACTACATAAAGATATTGACTTTTGTTCTTACGCTGATGACTTTTACCTAATAAAGAAAC
This sequence comes from Pherbina coryleti, assembly GCA_943735915.1. NCBI lineage: Eukaryota > Metazoa > Arthropoda > Insecta > Diptera > Sciomyzidae > Pherbina > Pherbina coryleti. The sequence goes on from OX030951.1 coordinate 102,478,202, forward strand.
TAGGAAAAAATAAAAACGTAAACCTAGATTTTAACAATGTAATCAACGACATTCTCTCCTGGTGCAAACACACTGGTGCTGAGCTCTCCCTTTCAAAATGCAAAAACCTGCATATCTGTAGGAAACAGAATTGCCTATGTTTGATCCACTCCAAAAACATAACCATTGAAAATGTTAATAACTGAAAAATACTAGGAGTCGTATTTAATAACAGATTTAGATGGAACTCTCACATCGAACATATCCTAATATCTTTATCAAAAAAGTTAAATATTATTAAATGCCTCTCAAGCAATAAATTCAATTGCAATACTTACACCCTCATCTCCATTATTCACTCTATTTTAATATCAAAAATTGATTACGGACTTTACCTTTATGGAAATGAGCCTAAATCCTTAATAAACAAACTGCAAGCAATTGTTAATTCGGCGATACGAATGGCCTTAGGACTCCCATCACAAACATGCTATTCGAATCCAATATGATACCAATCCGAAATAGAACCGAATTTATGAATGCTAAACTATTTACAAATCACTCTTAAATGGTTATCACTCTCCCCTTACCAAAATAATAGCTTCGGAAAAAATGTCGAAAAGACCACAAAAAATCCCATCCTTGGTTAATAAGACAATTCAACTCTGCAAAAAATTTGGAATTCCTTCCAGCACCATAAAACCCCCTAATAGCGAACACCCATCTTGGCTGCTTACAGCTTCTACTATAAATACATCCCTTCGCTAATTCTACAAACCCGCTACTTTTCATGTAAATTCCGTGAATTAAAGACAAACTACCCAACGTTACTTTTTTATACACTGACGGCTCTAAATCTAACAATAACTGCAGCTACAGTATAACCACAGAAAATAGTATTCTAAAAATATCACTTTTACCGAATTATTCCACTACGTTCTCCTCAGAAATTATAGCCATCCATAACGTATGCTGTAAGCCAATCCACCAAATTTGCAGTATGCACCGATTCACTATCATCATTGGACGCCATACAAAACCTAAACAATAACGAATACTATCCTTCTCTTATCAGAAACATTCTTATCGATTACTTCCCTAAAATAATATTAATTTGGATACCTGGCCACGTTGGTATACCAGGCAACGAATATGCGGACTTGGCTGCTAAATTTGCATGCAAAGCCCCACTTGCATTGACTGAAAACCTCAATACCAAAGATATAAGAAATTTTTTAAGAGAACACTACAATTCAAATCACTCCTTATCTTGGCAGCATACTTCACAATGGTACCAACAAATAAACATGAACAAAAACAACATCAAAACATTTCTTAGAGATGACCACATAGACCGGATATCCAGAAAAGACCTAATAAAATTTGAACGCCTAAGACTAGGCCATACCTCTCTAACTCATAGACACCTATTCGATCCTCAAATATCCTCTTTATGCCCATATTGCAACACAAATTCTCCAATATCCTTACTGCACATCCTCAATGATTGTCCACATTTCAATAGCCCCAGATTAAGCATATTCCATAATGATGTTCCAACGTCTTTTCTCCCTTTTCCTACTTTAGATAACATAACTAAAATTGTCAACTATCTCAAATGTTCCAATATATTTCCACTTATTTAACGCTTGAATATGTATTAATTTACTCTATTATTATTTTATTACTATATATAATGTACTTGAATATTTATGATTTTTAGTTATTAAACTCTAAGCTGAAGGCCATTGTTGCTACTGCTTTCTTTTTCCTAATTAGTTTTTATAATTTTAATTATAAGCTAATTTGTAATAAATAAATAAATAAATTTGAGCTTTAGGCCAAACATGTTAGGTTACTTACATATAGCTACTTAGGTTCTACTTATACTGCCAATTATGCCGAGAAAGTTACCCTGAACTTATTTTGACAGAAGAACGCTTAAGTTCTAATCAACTTCGATGCAACCCTGTATCAAGGTTAACCTAGATCGAAACAGTCTGTATGGTCACGCTGTATGATTTGGTGTATACATAGCCGTGGTTGTCGTTGTTGGTTGTTGCCTTCTTTGTCTTCATGTTGTTTTGTTGTCAACATGCTTGGCCTAAAGCTCAAATTTGTTTTAAATATAAGTAATGAAAAGCCGTATTCAAATATTAAGATTAAATATTTTGAATAATTTTAAGTATTTTTAACAATATTTGTGCTCAAATGAGAGCAAATAATTTTAAAAATAATTTATGAGATATCTCGAAGGTTTCAGCCATTTTTAAATAATCCTTTCACTTATAAAGCTTGTAAAGGGTGTTTTTTTTAGAGGTATAAAACTTCGAATTGAAATAAAACACAAGAAAATCGTTTTAATGTCCATCAATTTGGCTTTATTCGAAGGATAATTTTATGCCATTAATGTTTAAATATGATTTCGGGCATGTGGCCGCCGCGGCTGGCTCGAATAAAGCCAATCTACAGGTCCAATTTTCAACCACTTTTTCGAGCATATGGGGCCGCATGTCGGTAATAACGCCACGAATGTTGGCCTCCAAGTCCCCTAACGTTTCTGGTTTGTTGGCGTAGACGAGCGACTTCACATATCCCCAAAGAAAATAATCCAATGGTGTCAAATCACACGATCTTGGTGGCCAATTGACAGGTCCATTCCGCGAAATTATGCGCTCATCGAATTTTTCCTTCAATAAATCGATTGTGACGTGCGCTGTGTGGCATGTAGCGCCGTCTTGTTGGAACCACAACTCATCCACATTCATGCCATCCAATTCGGGAACAAAATAGTCCGTTATCATGGCTCTATACCGGTCTCCATTAACGGTAACTGACTCTCCAGCATTATTTCGGAAGAAGTATGGCCCAATGACTCCACCAGCCCATAGAGCACACCAAACAGTCAGTTTTTGTGGATGTAATGGCGTCTCAAGGATCTCATGTGGATTCTCTTCACTCCAAATGCGGCAATATTGCTTGTTGACGTAGCCATTCAACCAAAAATTAGCCTCATCACTGAACAAAATTTTGCGATGAAAATCAGCATCGAGATCAATCTCATTTTCGGCCCATACACCAAAATCACGACGCATTGCATGGTCTCGTGGCTTTAATTCTTGCACAAGCTGGATCTTGTAAGGTCCCAAGCCAAGATCTTTGCGCAATATCTTCCATAAAGTTGATGGACAAAGCTCCAATTGCTGTGCACGGTGGCGAATCGATTCATTCGGGTCCTCTTCAACATTTTGCTCTACAGCGGCAATTGTTTCTTCGGTGCGCACTGTTCGACGTCTCTGCGGATGCGTATTATCACATAGAGTAAACGTAGTGCGAAAACGACCCATGGTTAACCGAATTAATTGCTCTGATGGACGATTATGTCGACCATAAAATGGACGGAGCTTGCGGTAAACTTCGCGAACTGAACCATTATTTTCGAAATAAATTTGCACGATTTGCAAGCGTTGTTCTTTTGTCCACCTGTTCATGATGAAATGGCAAACCAAACTGAACATAAATGACATTAGAGTTGCCAGATTTGACCACAAAATGCCAGTTTGATCTCTATTCGAAAAACAAACCCCTAAAAAAAACACCCATTACATATATGAGTATTATGATTCTCATTTCAAATATTTTTTTAAGTTTTGTTTGTTTCTGATATATTTGAAATAATTTGATATATTTTTGACAATATTTATGTTCGGATAAGAACAAAACATTTTAAAAATACTTTATATAGGGTTGAATTTAATTGAAGACTTCAACCATTTTTAAATTTTTCTCATTTATAAAGCCTTTAAAAGAGATAGTTATTGAACGTTTATGAATAATATTTTTAAATTTTTTGATTTTTTCTTATGAAGGTTTTATTGGAAATTCATAACTTTTTAGGAATGCAACCGTTTATCTAATATCAATACTAGTAGTATAAGAAGTCTACTTCAGAAAAACTGGAAAGAATTTTTTAAATTGAAATCGCTCATGAAACTCATCATACGAATTGATTTTATTTATTAATTTGGCCAAACAAGGCAATTACCTATTCTAGCTTAATTTAATCTAACTTATTCTAACATATATTTTTTTCTTATGATTAAGAATAACATTATTTTTCCAAAACTATGTCCTAAATCAGAATGGAAAAAAGGACTTAGGGAAAATATTTGGCATGGGTAATGAGTATTGAGGGGGAAAGGAAGTTATAAGGAGGGGAATAGGAACTTGTAAAAACCTGTTTTTAAGGAAAATATAGATATGGATAGTGAATAGCTATCGCTGATATTGTTATATTCTTTACAACATCTATAGCCCTAGTCAAATATATTTAAACACACAGAAGAAATAGCTTAAATAAAGAGCTCACTTTATTGTTATTTGAATTTATGACAAAGAAATTTTTGGTTGTTGTATTCTTTGTAGTATGCAAAGTAAAGAAAACATGTTTAAGAAATCCTAACGGAAAATATCATAAAACAAGTTAACAAAGTATAAATATTCTCTGACCTATACAGTTTTACAGGCACAATGTTTGTGTACTGGTGAGTATTCCTCTCTTTTGGAAAAAAATGCATGCATCATCCTCAAAGCCCAAAACGTAATGAAGTACAGCCCTTAAGTTTTAATATTTAATGAATCCAATAAAGAGTGTGTAAATACTTATGACGCCAGAGATTAATTATCATTTACTAGTTTATTTTGTGATATACATCGTTAGGTTTGCTAAAACTTTTTTGTTTACTTTACATACTGCAGAGAATGCAACAACAAAAACATCTACAAATTATTCCCAACAACAATAAAATGAGCTCTTTCTTTAAGGGGGCATATAGGTTACAAATTTAAAAAACATTTGAAAAATACAAAGAAATATGCCTCAGAATTTTTGAAGTGGTTTTTGACGTTATTTCATTTTTTTATATATAAAAAATAAATAGAAAATAAAATCGTGGTCTCAAACTGCTATTTTATTTCAATACATTTAGACAGGGTGCTGTTCAGAAATATTTGAAGAATCCAAATTGATAAAATTTTCTTTGTTACCATTTCTGATGCAAGAGATAGAGAATCTTTTATTATTTTTTTTTAAAAAGTTAAAAAATTGCGTTTAAGTATACATTTCTCAATAAAAGTAAAATGCATATAAAAAATAAAGGGTGATTTTTTTGAGGTTATGATTTTCATGCATTAGTATTTGACAGATCACGTGGGATTTCAGACATGGTGTCAAAGAGAAAGATGCTCAGTATGCTTTGACATTTCATCATGAATAGACTTACTAACGAGCAACGCTTGCAAATCATTGAATTTTATTACCAAAATCAGTGTTCGGTTCGAAATGTGTTTCGCGCTTTACGTCCGATTTATGGTCTACATAATCGACCAAGTGAGCAAACAATTAATGCGATTGTGACCAAGTTTCGCACTCAGTTTACTTTATTGGACATTAAACCAACCACACGAATGCGTACAGTGCGTACAGAAGAGAATATTGCGTCTGTTTCTGAGAGTGTTGCTGAAGACCGTGAAATGTCGATTCGTCGCCGTTCGCAGCAATTGGGTTCGATGCTAACAAACTTTTTGTTGCCAAAAATGGAAGAACTGAACTTGGTTGACATGTGGTTTCAACAAGATGGCGCTACATGCCACACATCTCGCGATTCTATGGCCATTTTGAGGGAAAACTTCGGAGAACAATTAATCTCAAGAAATGGACCGGTAAGTTGGCCACCAAGATCATGCGATTTGACGCCTTTAGACTATTTTTTGTGGGGCTACGTCAAGTCTAAAGTCTACAGAAATAAGCCAGCAACTATTCCAGCTTTGGAAGACAACATTTCCGAAGAAATTCGGGCTATTCCGGCCGAAATGCTCGAAAAAGTTGCCCAAAATTGGACTTTCCGAATGGACCACCTAAGACGCAGCCGCGGTCAACATTTAAATGAAATTATCTTCAAAAAGTAAATGTCATGGACCAATCTAACGTTTCAAATAAAGAACCGATGAGATTTTGCAAATTTTATGCGTTTTTTTTAAAAAAAAAGTTATCAGGCACTTAAAAAATCACTCTTTATAATAATTATTAATTCGTTTAATTTAGACTATTGGGTAACAATCAAAAGTTCTGTGCTATCTAGATTATAGCTTTAGCTTCGAATATTCTTCACACAGGACACTGTGGATAATATATTGTCAGTTTAAGCCTACACTAAGGGAAATAACGCATATTAGCATTATCCACGCCTGAGTATAAATTTTATTAAAATATTTACGTGGATAAATCAAATGTTTTCCTTACAACTCGTATTTTTCTCGTATTTGAATTCTATTTATACCACACACGTACAAACATATTCCATACAAGCAAGCAGCAACAGCGTCGCACACGTACACATTTATTCCGACAAGCAGCAACAGCATCGCACTGTTCCTGCAATTTATTTCAGTTGCAGCTTTCTTATAGTTCTCATTTAGTTTTTGTTGCAAGGGTAATATAGCCTGGATTTTTGGCAAAGACTAGTTGTGAGTGCGATTGATGAACGCACTATACAATTTTGTAAGGTTTGAGTGACAACCGGACATTTTCTCACAAATGTCTTGCGTCGGTTGTCATTTGCCTGCATATTTTTCTTTGCCCTTTTATTTAATTTCAATTTTTCTTTCTCTAATCTGTACTATTTTGACATTTGTTGCCATAATACTGCAATAACTGTCAAAAATAGTATAAATTAGAGAACGAAAAAAGAATATAAAATATTCTACCAAATGGCATTTGATGGGCGCATCTCATGGGAAATATTCAAATATATTTTTTTTAATTTTAATATTTTCATATAAATTTTCTTTAAATGCGATAGTTATAGTAAATATTTGAAAGATATTTAAAAAAATTCGTGCATAATTTTAATATATTTTTTATTAATTCTGCTTTTAAATATTTTAATATTTTATTTAATTAAAAAAGTATTTTAATAAATTTTAAATATTTACGCAGTCGATTTAAGCAAATGCGTTATTGGTGCAAAAATGACTCGCTTTTTGGATAAATTAAAAAAGTTTTTGGATAAATTTAATATTTTTTTCCCTTAGTGTATACTTACATTTACTTTAAGACGTACGTAGTTTTTTTTTTTATAAAAATCAAAGCATTTTAAGATCGTACTTTTTTACTGTTTTCCTCATAAAACATTTTTGCCCTTGCGGAACAGGAAGACATCCTTTTTTTCCCTAAAATTTTTTTTGGGTGATCTTGACAACCCAATGCAACTTTTGAGACCTCTTAGAATACGATCTAAATTTTTCTCAATTAAATTAAGCAAGCAAAGCTTATGCACATATGATGGTAGGGTATTGTATTCGCGGGGGTTGTAGGTGTTTCGTAGAGAAAAAAGCAGGAACTGCTTTTGAATGGATTCCAGTTTCTCACTGTGTGGATCGAAAGCAGGATTCCAATTAATGCATCCATATTCTAGAAGTGGGCGTTCTAAAGAACAATATAACGTTTTGGTTACCCATACATTTTATGGGTAGAGTAAACTCTTGAGTGTCGTTTTATGAAACCGAGTTGTTTACTGGCTCTTGATAGAATTTTATCATAATGTAGATTAGATCGCAATTGATTGTCTAAAACGACTCCAAAATTAACGATATGATATACATTTTGAAGTTCTTTACCATTGAGGGAGTAATTGCTATTAGTGATTTTTTCGGGAGAAAGTTATTGTATTGCATTTGTTAACGTTTAGAAATAGTTTATTCTGATTGTACCACTGCTATAAAACCCGATTTCGATTGTAAAAACTTTACATCAAGTTCAGAATTGATTATATGGTACATTGTTAAGTCATTTGCATATAATAGATGTGGGATATCAGACAAAACATCGGATATGTTTGACATAAAAATATTGAACAGAAGTGGTCCAAGATGACTTCCCACACAGGATGTGACAGTGGCACACAGGATGTGACAGAAATCTCTTTGGAAAGGAAGCCTTGAAATTTAACAAAATGGGATCTACCGTAAAGATTAGACTTAAGCCAATTGAGAAGAGAGCCTGAGATACTAAACTTTTCCATTTTCAAAGATAGGATATTTTGATCAACGTGATCGAAGGCCTTGCTAAGGTCAGTGTATATTGCATCAACTCGATGTCCTTTTTCCATTTTGTCTAATACATCAGAAACCATAATCATAAGATTTGTAGTAGTGATCTACTTTTACGGAAACCATGTTGCTTTTCATTGAGTAATGGATTTATAAAACCTGTCAGCGTTTCGCATATTATTTTTTCGAACAGTTTTGGGATAGCAGATAATATGGCAATAACCCTATAGTTTACGACCGACCTTTTATCACCACTTTTGAATATTGGTGTGAGGTAAGATGTTTTCCAATAAGACGGAAATAGTTTACACATAGTTTTTTGGAAAAATTCGGTTAAGTTTTACCATTGAACAATTTTTTATTTGTTAAACTTTTCAACGGATAATTTATAATCAACAAAACCCATAGATTTTGAAAATATTTTGCATCGAATTTCGAATTCGTTTAAAGGAGTATATTGATGGAATTGACGAGTTTTTTGATAGTCCTTAGGTTTAGAAATCGATTTTTAAAAGTTTCTTCATGTTGAATATGGTCATCAATCGAGCAAAACTCGAAATCGATTTTACTGAAGAAAGATACTGCTCATTCAAACAGTGTGTATAAAACTCATTTATTGTAATTTGTATTTGTATCATAAATAAGTTTTATTGTAGTTTTGTCGTATTATGATTGACAGACTTCGGAGACTATGTCGACGACAGGCGGTCAATCAATTGCAAAAAGGCTTTCAAAGAGGATAGAAAGATTAAAATAAATGTCGGGTTTTTTGAGCTAAGGCTTTTTTCCCGACAATAAATAATTATGTGTTTTTATTTAATTATATAATTTCTGAAGTTCACCTTTTGTTGTGAACATTTTGGTCGACTTCGAGCCAAATAAGAAGCAATCCTATGGAAAGGAATGAAGGACAGACAGAAAAGGTAAAAAAAAAAACTACAAAGGAAAAAACCGCTTTGGTGAGTACCGCAACACGCACGCTCCCTTGATGGATAGAAAACAGTTCAGCCATTGAAGTGTCCGCACGTGTGCGTATTTGAACGTTTTTAGGAAAGAAGACAAGAAAGTTGAGTATAAAAAGTTTAAATATACATCAAATATAACAAATTATAAACAATTAAAAATCTGAAATTGATGTAGTGGTGAGTGGAAAGTGATACAATTTTAATATATATAAAGTAAAAAGTGGAAAGAATGTGTTCATTTTTTTATAGAAGAAAGAAAAGTAAAAGTGGACAGATTTTGGACAGAATTGGAAAGAAAAGTGGACAGATCTTAAATAAGAATTGTAAAAAAGAACAAAATGGACAGATTTTGAAAGAGATTAATATTTTTCGTTTCTGTGCAATAAATTCTGCGCAAATTGATTGCATATACAAGTTAAAATGTAAAATATTCAAAATAAAATTAAATAAAGAAATTGGATCCCTGCAATATATTTCTCTGGAATACTGACAAAATGCGCAACGCTGACGCAGCGTCTACTGCGCGTTCATGAGAACCAAACAACAACAACAACATTAAAAGATCGCTGACTAAGCATCCGCTCCAGTTTGAATTATTTAATGTAGCATAAGTTATCAAACTTAGAAAATAATAAAATTGTATTCAGTTGATTTAAACTCGTAATAAAGAACGGTCATAGACCGGAATAGAAAAAAATTTTTTTTTAATTTATTCGGCAAATACGAATTTAACTTGCGCCCAACGTGTTATAAAGTGTTAAGTTTTGTTGAAAAAATATAAACACTAAACCAACCAACGTGATATAAAAGTGTTAAGTTTTGTTGTAAAAATATAAACACTAAACCAACGTGCTATAAAGTGTTAAGTTTTGTTGAAAAAATATAAACATTAAAACCTAGCTCGAACATATTATCGGGAAAATCAAAGAAGCGTTAAGTTTTGGACTAAAACATAAACACGGAAAATAGTGAAAAGTTTGCTTAAATGCACGAACACGAACTAGCGGCATTAAAAGAACAAAAAGCGTTAAGCTTAGATAAAAAACGTAAACGCATAAAAAGAAAAAAAAAAGCTAAAACGTTAGTTTCAGCAAACTTCGCGAGTGTGTGCGACGTAGGATCCGAAGTAGCGAAGAGAGAGCAAAACGGACAAAATCCGGTCGACCAGTGGAGAATTTACCAACGTCAACTTGATATCAACGATTTTTATCAACGAAATGATGACAATAATATATTTTTAAGAATAGGATTTTTATATTGTAACGAAATAATAAGTTAAATCTAAGAAAAATTATAAATTTAAAACAGTTAAAAAAAAAAAACAATTAGAAATATCTAAAAATTACTCTTAGCAATATAAGTCAGTGAATTTAAGTAAAAATAAAAGGAAAATAAAAAGATTAAAAAGCGTTGGTTAAATTGTTAAACTGCACAAAAGATTTAAAAATTAATTCGTATAGGAAATAAAATGTGTTTATTTAACATTTTATAGAAGTATCTAAAATAATTCATAAGAAATAATAAAATTTAAAATTTAAAATAATAAAAAAATAATAATTTAGTAGTCTTTTACGTTCTTAAAGATAAATACCCACAATATCAAACCCAAGTAACCTTATAAGGCCACCGGTTCTAAATAGTCAAGGTGCTCAAATAACACCAGGCCAAATTACCCCAGAAAGTCAAGCCTTAATCCGGCAGGCTGTCGAACAACAATGTGCAGCCTCAATTAATTCATTTATAAATCCCATTCCTACCCAGCTAACTGACGAAATAATCGCAACTGGTAACATCGTACGTTGTTTGAGGGAATTTTCAGGAGATATTTCAGAATTTGCTTCATGGAAGAAATCTGTAGAAAGAATAATGTCCCTATACGAAAGTAAAAGAGGATCATCAAGATATTTCGGCATACTTAGTGTCATACGAAGTAAATTAATTGGACAGGCTAACGTAGTGTTGGAATCCTATAATACGCCCTTAAATTGGGAAGCGATAAAAATATGCCTTACCAGCCATTATGCAGACAAGAGAGACATTGGTACATTAGAGTACCAAATGGCGACTCTCGTGCAGGGCACTAAATCTTTGCAAGAATTTTATCAATCAGTTTATGAACACTTCTCATTAATTTTAAATAAAATTTCTTGCATGAACATAAGCAAGGACGCTGAAAAAACTTTAGCGGACTCCTACAGAAACAAAGCTCTAGACACGTTCATAAGGGGTTTGAACGGCGAACTCCCGAGACTATTAGCCATAAAAGAACCTTCAGATCTACCACAAGCCCTCTATCGTTGCCAAAAGCTAGAAAATCAAAACTACAGAACCAATTATGCTTTAGAAAATAGGAAAACTACAATTCCACCACCTATACCTCAGAGAAAGCTAATTCCTCATTTAACAAAAAATTTCTACCCACAACTGACACATTTTCCAAGAAATGCAACCGTTCAACATAATCCTCAACCCTACCAAAGTAATATATGGCAACCACAGCGCCAACAATTCTATGCCCCTCTGGCACAACCCAATTCATTCAGACCAACAAACCCTCCACCGAGACCATTCCCTGCTAAACCACAGCCACGGCCAGAAGCCATGGAAGTAGATCAAAGTATCCAGAGTAGATCACTTAATTATGTAAATCGCCCCAAGCCAAACGATTTCTATGGTAAACGACCAGGTGAGAATACGCCCCAAACAGGACCGAGAAAGCTTCAGAGAAATTTTAATATAGAACAAACGTACCCTTATCAGTACCAATATACCAACTTATGTAACGACATGAATAATTTCCAACTAGACGACGCAAGACGATACAATCCGATTGAACAAATAAATAATACAGAGACAACTCAAGAATATCAAGCTTCAGAAACTCGACAAGACGTGGAACAAAAATTTAACGAGTACATGCAATATTACGAGAATAAACAAGATCAATTCGGGACACATGAAACCCAAACAGAAACTGCAGTTCCTTTTACCGACCTAACAGATATACATTTTTTAGAATGAGTGACTCCTCACTGCCTTATATTCAAGTCAAGACAGTAGGAGGTAGAATACTTAAAATACTAATTGACACGGGTTCAAATAAGAACTATATCAAACCTTCTGTCGTACCTAAAGCGTTTGCCAATAAGGCCTTTCCTTTGCAACTTACATAGCGGGTAACATTAAAATAACACACTTCACTCGTGTAAATCTTTTCAATACACCACAACTCGAAATTAAGTTCTATTTACTTCCCACCTTAAAATCATTTGATGCCATTTTGTTAAATGACAGCCTTAAGGAATTATCCGCTGTTATTCAAACATAATTACATGTAAATATTCAATGGTAAAAAAATATTAATCAGACAATGTCAATCAAAAGCAGTCCATACATAACAAATGACAGATAAACAGAAAAAAGCATTCGAATTACTTGTTGAGAAATACAAAAATATTTTTGCAGAACCCAATGAAAAATTAACCTACACAAAAAAAAAGTGTTTAAACAGTCAAACCGTTCAGACGTGCTATAAATGAGCTCCGCAAGCTTTAATCGTATACAAAAAAATACAAATAATAAAACAATTAAATTATTGTTCCCAGTGCGAGTTAAATTTGCAAGAAATTTTAGTAATTGTGTCAAAAGTTTGTTGTACCCGCATATTAAAGTTAATTGAAAACTGCAACTCAGCAATTTTGACCCCTTTAATTGTGCTCTTCACACGAAAAACAAAAACAAAAAAAAAAAAAAAAAAACAATAATAAAACCTGTTTGCAATAGTAACCCAGTTAAAAATAACTGTTAATAATAATAAAACAATAAAAAAAAGTATATATAACAATGGAAAACATCTGTAACTCCTCTATTTGCACTTCAGATGATAAAAAACACCCATTATTGATTGTAAGGGCTTATGTGGAAAGTCTTTTCACAGCTCCTGCATAGGCTTATCGAACCTGTTGCTTCATGAATTATTTGGCATTAAGCTCACAATATAATTCTTAAAAAATATGTTTTTTAAGAATTATAAAATAAATAAACTTATTATATAAAAAACATGCCACAATTTTATAACTTATCGAAGAGAAGTCTAACTTACTTAAAAGACGATCTCGAATACTACTTTGTTTTCTACTGCGATGAATGCAAAGACATTTCCCTCTCGCATGTCCTTCTCGCGGTAAAGTGCCTCAGTGATTCTATAAACTCGCTTAGGTCGGATAATAAACTGTGCCATAAAAAAATTATCGAAAATCAATTAAAATTCGATGAAACCGTAAGAATAGCGGAAGACCTCAGCTGCGCTTTTGAGATAGGGAAAACAAACTTGCAGGCAAAACTTAATAAAATTTCAAAAGCTTGCGAAAAAGTGACCGACTTAAATTCCGAAAACAATATCAACACAAGCACGTTTGCAAGCGCAATAACGGACATAAAAAATTAATTAATGCAAATTGTGAGAAAAATAACAATGCCGAGTCGATAAAAATTATCAAAGAAAACCTCTCGTACCTAAGAAGTGACCTCGACATAATTCTTCAATCCTCTTCAAATAAGCCCGCGTCTTCACCCCAACAGCCAGATCCAATGATGACTGTGCTATTTGATAAATTAGACGAAATCAGTGACGATCTAGGCATGTTTCGGGCAACACTTGCAGAAATATCGGATGCCATTAGTTCTGCACCCAATAGAGTTCAAAGCTTCCCAGAGTTAACAGGCCCTCAACAAAATTCTTCCTCAATCTTTGATGATATAATGGAAGCTAACGTACTCTCACCTTCGGTGCGTTCGTTATCCACCCCTAAGAGCAATAAAACAAAACAAACGGATTTAACCCCAGTTGCCGCTCCTCGGAAAATGGTTAACCATTTTGGAACGACATGGACACTAACTGATTGGTAAAATAGAATAAAAAAGCTAGCGAGTGGGAGCGATAGCAAAAAAACTGCAGTGTTTGTTAAGGGTCTGCCTTCGAGAACAAGTGTTTCCTGGGTCTGTAAGTTATTCCAGAAAAAGTACTGCATCGCGATTCCAAATGAGGACTGCAAGAAAACTTCGACAAACCGCAGGAAAAGAACCAGACATTTCAAAATCTACATCCCTTCAAAATTTGCCTGGTTATTTCCTCACACATCTAGTCTGGATGATGGTAAAGCTGAAGTCTCAAAATGGATTGATAGACCTAGGAAGCTGCCTAAAAGTTCTAACTCTAAGTCTAATTCCTACAACAAATCTGCTTCTACTTCTTATAATAATAATTTTAATTCTAGTTCTAACTCTAAGTCTAATTCTCATAATCATAAACCTACTGCTGGAAATAAGGCTACTCATAGTAATAATTCTTACAATAACTCTAGCTCTTTATCTACTAATTCTAATTCTAATTCTAGTTTTAATTCTAAGTCGCATCCTAGAAAAACTCTACATAAATATAATGGTACTTCGCCTGATCCAAACTACTCAACCTCTGACAAAAAATTACCTAATTCACATTCTAGCTCTGATCCCAATTGGAAACTTAAAACTAATATCTTTCCAATTTTCACTCCGCAGTTAAACCAACGCATAAAAACAAACTCTCCTAACTCGAATAAAGCGAATCCCACACGTCTGCCCTCTCACCCAAAACGAGTCTCATTTAATCGCAATCCTAATTTGGACAAACCAGCTAATAAAAATGAGAGTAATATACTCCAGACACTCTATCCTAACTTTGTTCATTCGCATACCTTAAACCCATCTCCGTCTGTTCCAACCACAAGTGGAGCCCCTAACCAACCTAGTAGTCCCACTTATTTTATCGACCCCCTTCAAACACCAAAGGTTAAACTTACTTCGAACTCTTGTGCAGACACTGAAAGCAGATATGCCCTTTCTCGCCTTAGAGAGAACAGTGTCTACAACAACGTCCGTCTGTATCTCGCCTATATGCATAAAGCTCCTGATTCTACATGCATAGAAGGCAAGAGACCAAAAAAAATTAAAAGTTTTAATTCAATAAGAAGGTCTGCCGACCGATGTGAACGATTTACGTCAAATGTTTAATTGCTTTCACGAGCAACTTGGAATATCAATTAATCAAGTCAACGCGGATCTTGACACCTATGGCTCTCATGTCAGGTCTAAACATGTCTCCTTTCTGCAAAAGTCACGTAAGGAGCACTAACAGTATTATTGCTACTAACTTTCACCCTAACACAGCCACTATCTCTCAAAACCAGCCAAAGTCACCTAACAACATCCCTCAAGTAGTGTCCAAGCATTCATGCCAACCGGATTCTCTCAAAATATTTTATCACAACTGTGGTGGTATGAGAGGTAAACTAAATAAACTTTTTATTGACGTTAAATCATATCACTTCAAGGTTCTAGTAGTTACGGAAACTTGGCTAAGTGACACCTTTAAAAATGAGGAAATTCTGGACTGCAATTGGACTATCTACCGAAATGACCGCGACTATACCTCCACAGGCCAGTCACGAGGAGGTTGTGTACTGATTGCTATTCACAATTCTCTTTCAAGTGAGCTTATAGAAACACCTACTCACAAACTCTTTGAGCACCGTATAGTAAAAGTTAGTATAGGAAAAAGTGTATATATGTACATTGGTGTTATTTACATTCCCCCAAGTTCTAGTGAATCATCATACAATGAGTTATGTGAAATAATCACTACATTTACGGCGACTTTAAATGAGGAAGATAAAGTTATTATTTTTGGTGACTTCAACCGTCCAAATATATCATTTGTCATTGACGAAAACGACAACTATCTTCTGCCTGTAAACCTCTCAAGTTCCATAGACTTTACATTACTAAATACCTTTTATAGCAATGATCTTCAGCAAGTCTCTGCAACACAAAACCAAAATAGCAGGTGGTTAGAACTAATCTTTACTAACTCATACGACGAAGTGAGGGTTGGCCCAACCACCGAAGCAGAAAATTTGTTTGCTAATACTGTCCACCATACTGCCTTAACAGTTACTTTCTCTTACATTAATATCTCTTTTACCAAGTCTTTCAATAACTCCATTGTGTACGACTTTCTTAACGCCGATTACGAAAGCATAATATCTTTTCTAGATGGTATCAACTGGAGTTGTGTTCTATCGAACTTGGACTTAGATAGCGCTATTTCGAGTTTTTATCATTACATTTCTACAGCTATAGAAAGGTATGTGCCCAAAAAAAAGAAAAAAAACAAACTTTCAGAACCTTGGCTAAATGCAGATCTCAGATACTTGAGAAACCAGAGAAACAGAATTTACAAACTCCTCAAAAGCACTGCGCATGTAAGCGAAGAAATGAGGCTCAAATATGATGAGTTATCGAAAGAATTTTCTTTCAAATCAGAAGTAGGTTACAATTTTTACACAAACTTAATTGGAGAAAAAATTGTCCAGGACCCTAAAACATTTTTTGACTTTGTCAATTTGAAGCGAAAATCAGCCTTTTCCTTACCCTTCATGCATGTATAAAAGTAATGTTACCTCTTCCAACCCTCAAGAAATATGTAACCTCTTTGCGGATCATTTTAAGGAGGTATTTTGTCCACCAACTACTCAGTCTGATGTTTTTCCCCCCACTCCGAATTCGCAACACATGGTTGAAAACTTCAGCTTGACAAAAGAAGACATATCAAGCGCAATAAAGGGTTTAGATGCAACCAAAGGACCTGGACCAGACCTAATTCCCCCCACGTTATTGGTGCGATGCTTAGACCAACTACTTTTGCCCTTATATATAATATTTAACAAATCACTCTCTATTGGAGTGTTTCCCTCGTATTGGTAAACTTCCCACCAAATACCAATATACAAAAACGGTGAAAAAAGTTCAATTGAAAATTATAGAGGCATAGCAATTTTGTCAGCCATCCCAAAGCTATTTGAAAAAATTATATGCGAAAAGCTAACACGCCTTGCCAACCCTCGACTAAACGAGCAGCAGCACGGGTTTCGAAAAGGTCGATCCACCACCACTAACCTCATGATCATAGTTTCGGACGTTTTAAGCAAAATGGAGAATAGAGACCAAATAGATGCTATTTATACTGATTTCAGTAAAGCCTTCGATCGTGTTGATCATGGCATCTTCTATACTATTATATAAAAGAAGACTCACGTATGTTCGGCTGCAAAAAGCTTGAGAATGGCAGGCGCTATTTCAAAAATTCTTTTTCTCTAGGATAGCTATGGTGCCCAGTTGGGACATGGGATATATAAATTTAATAACCATTGTTTAAATAATTAATTAAAATTCAAAGAGAATAACCATACAATTTCTTTATTCTTATTCTCAGAGAGAAAAAATTTTCTCATTAAAGCTCTGTGCATCTCAAAAAAAGGTTGTGCCCAAAGCTAATAAGGTAGAACATATGTATATGTAATACTTCTGTATTCCAACTCTGAAATCGAAGAGAGACAGCCATAACAACATAAGATGTTGCGGTTTGTGTTAGTATATTTGAATATATGAAAATTACTACACAAAAAAGAAAAAGTCAAACCGTCACAGGGGCGGTTGTTATGAAAACGTTTGCCCCAAACATATAAGAAAACAAATCATATTTGTTTTGCACAAATCACAGGTACGCACCATTATAAAACAATTATAAGAACGCCTGAAATATGATTAAATTTAAACAAACAAAATTTTAATCAAAAAATTCAAACAACAAAAATTTCAAATAAAAATTATTGACAATGGAAGCACCGCTCCTGAGTTTTTTTATTTTGAAATTTAATTTCCTCTATATATTTTCTCGCTCATATAACAATATATCAGCACTCTAATGTTGACGAATATATGAGATAGAAAATATGTTAAAATCGCTGTGAGACAAAAGCTCTATTTTCAAACTCTTTTTGAGCATCATATATAAAAGTCAACAACCCAGCGGGAAAATGAGAATTGATTAAAAAAAAAAAATCGTAACTGGAATAGATTCTTTTGCTTACATTTTAGAAAGTATTCCAAAGAATATATAAATTAAATCAAAACATATGAATTGGAATATATCAATCAAAAGTTTATATCAACCAATATATCAACGAATATATCAACGAATATATCAACCAAACAAATTTTGGCATAAGTGAGAAAAGCAACAGTCTGTTTTGATTTGTTTTCTCATTTCCGAAAATGAATACTTTTTATTTAAAAGAATGCTTTTAAGAAGTGAATAAAAGAATCGATTTCTGTAGCTATTCATATGGAAGCGAGAAGAGAATGTACTAATATTTGTAGGACGTCAGCGTCCCACCGGCAAAATGAAAATGGATTCTAGAAACAAAAATCGTAAATAGAATGAATTCTATTGCTAACATTTTAGAATGTATTCCAAAGAATATATACATTTATAGCAAAACCTATGAATTGAAATCTATCAAGCAAAAGTTTACTGATTCGTTTTTATTCCAGCCATAATCGATTACGACCCATATAATTATTTCTAATATATAAAATGTTTTTAGATTCCTTGCTTGCTTTTTTGATAAGTGAAAAACGAACTGATTCTAAAACAAATTCTGGTATAAGTGAGAAAAGCATCAGTCTGTTTTGATTTGTTTTCTTATTTCCGAAAGTTAATACATTTTATTTAAAATAATCATATATGTAATACTTCTATATTGGCAGTACACTGTACTGTGATGTACCCGAAATTGTGGCGTCCGTGGCGAAGTTGGTTAAAAGTCCGTGGCCTCTATGTCAACGAACCTGGAGACCCGGGTTCTAATCCCAGCAGCGACAAAAAATTATTTGAATTAAAATGATTTTTCTGTACGGCTGCCACCTCTCTGCAGACAATGGCAAACCTCAGAGAGTAATCAAAATGCCATGTAAAGCTAATTGAGAATAAGATCATCGCCGTTCGGAGTTGGCGTTAAGCCTGTAGGTCCGGTTCTCGGTCAATTGTGTACAAACTTGTGTACACGCACAACACAATTGATCATAAGAAGCTAGGTCAAAGTCCTTTCAATGGCTAAAATAACCAGTTATTTATTTATTTTTGGTTTTTTTTATGTACTCGAAATTTAATTTTATAACAAAAAAACTCAGGAGCGGTGCTTTGATTGTCAAAAATTTCATTTAAAATTTCTGTTGTTTCAATTTTTATGGTTTAAATTTTGTTTGCTTGAATTTTTCTTTTTAAATTTTGATCATATTTCACGCGTTGGTCTTATAATTGTTTTGATGGTCTTATAATGGTGCGTACCTATGATTTATGCAAAACAAATATGTATGCTTTGTTTTGTTTTATGTTTGGGTAGACATTTTTCTTAACAACCGCCCCGTTGACGTATAGTAGTAGTATATTCAAATGTACTAATCCAAACAACAAAATCTTATGTAGGCTATCTCTCTTTGATTTCATAGTTGAAACTCATTAGAAATTTAGTTTGCTGCCAATATTGAAGTATTACATACATGGTTTAATAAATAAGGTTGTCGCATGGGTGAGAGCGAGTTCCAATAAATGTCGAATCGAAGTTGACAACTCATACAAAATCTGAATGCGTAAATTAATAACATGCAAAGCCGATGAAGTTGTTGTTGTAGCTTTTCATTGATTTTGACAGTTATGTGTACTGAGAAGAGAGTACGATCAGTACGAGACAACCTAATTTATTCAACCATGATTACATATATGAAAAGAATCTATTTAAAAAGTGAAAAAAAAACGATTCTGTAGCGATTCCACTTGAAGCGAGAAAAGAATATACTTTTCTTTGTAGGACATCAGCATGTTAAAAATAATCAATTCTAGAATCTATACTGGAGAAGAGAATTGATTCTTTTTTTATATAAAACTGCATCTATTTCCCGATGGGGTGTTAAAAATAATCAATTCTAGAATCTATATTGGAGAAGAGAATTGATTCTTTTTTTCCGGTGGGAAGGTCCACAAAAAAGAAAAAAAAAAGACAGCAACATGTATTGAGTGCGGTACCAATGCTGCCACCTTTTTGAATGTAAAAATACTGCCACTTTTATAAAAGCATCGACAAAAATTCCGTGTCGATGTTTTGTTGAAATGTTTTGATGAAATTTATCAGCTTAAACGAAAGATATATGTATTTAATTTTAAAATAACAATTCTCTAAGGCCGTCATATATTTTTCTTACCTCTGAGCTGATATTTTTACATATAAACGAGATTTTTATATATAGGGTATTTACAGATCCCTTCTAAAGCTGATATATAGTAACTTTAAAACGATACTTCAATCAAATTGTGAGAACCCCTACACGTAGTTCATTCTAAAATTGACACGCCTTTTGAAAAGAGAAGATTTCATTAATTTATTGATTTTTCAATACAATAAAAATAACAAGAGAAGCTTTCTTTGATTTATTGATTTTTCAATACAATAAAAATACCTTTCAGAAATGCCAGTTTGCTACGAAAAACAAACATGTTGGAAAGCAAGGCAATTTTACCAGTTTGTGTTATCTCTTTTTTACATGCAAAACAAAATCAAAAATAGTTACCACATGGCAAAATGTTTTAGAGTTAACAGACGGCGTAGTTAACACATCAGATAAAACAAAACTGTGAGTACCCCAATAGTCACAGCGCTAGGAAAAGTGAACCAATGCATGAAAAAAATGATCAGGAAGATACAGAAAGTTTATTACTTTAGTTATTTTTTATTACATTAGTTAGCTGGTTACTTTATTCGGATGGAACTATTAAGTCTCTCCAACACAAATATACAATTTTACCGAAATTCAAACGGCTGTATTCATAAAAAATTATGAGCCTCTTATAAAGCCTTCCTAAGAAAAAAAACGAAAAAAAATTTTAAAACAGAGCTTTCAAAAGCTCTTTTAAATGCTTGATAAATAAGAGAATTTTAAAAATGGTTGACACCTTCAATAAACCCTCTATAAAGCATTTTAAAAATTTGTTTGTTTCATCTAAGCACAAAAAATATTGTCAAAAATGTATCAAATTATTTCAAAATGTATCAAAAACAAACAAAATGTCAAAAAGTGTTTGAAAATGTTTGCTTATAAATTAGAGGATTTTTAAATATGGTTGAAATTTAAATTTTTTTTTAAGGTTTATAACACACCTCTCATAAAGCAGTTTTTTAATTATTTGCTCTCATTTGAGCACAAATATTGTCAAAAATAATTAAATTCTTCAAAATATTTCAAACATTTGGAAAATATGTCAAGAAAATTCAAAATATATAAGAAATTTCCAAAAAAAGAAAATAAAAACAAGAAAATTTGTCAGATTTCAAAATATTTATAAAAAAAAAAATAATAAAATGACAATTATTTCAGTGCAGATGGCTTAGAAAAACTATTGATTTTTAAATATCAAAATCTTGACGAAATTGCGACAAATAAATAACAAGTCACTGAATTTATCTAATACACAAACCATTATTTACACTCTTCCCACTTCAATATGAATACTAGACCGTATCACCTTGTATGGAAAAAAAGTAAACCCATTTTGACCCCGCCTCAATCATTAGACATTTAAAAGACATTTTCAAAAAAAAATTTTTTTTTTTTTTTTAAATGGTCCCTATGGTGCTTTTTTCTTGTTTTAGTTATAACTTCTGTGTTTCTTGTCCGATCCCAAAGATTTTTCATGTATGTGTTTATTGCTTTTTTGCAATTTTTTTCTGATTTTATTTTTTCGCAAATCTTGATTTTTTTAAGTTATCACCCACCTTATCTCAGTTGCTACTATGTTAACAAAATCTAAAAAGAGCAAATAATTAAAGCTCACAAAAAATCATTAAGACCATGGAAACAAATGATATCCATTAAATTCATTTTTGAAGCAGTTCCAAACGATTTTATCCCAAAAATAATACTTCCGAAATGTTCGTCACTCATACTCGAATTTTTATTAATTTTCTAAATCTTTACGGGATTCAAGGTGGCTGTAGCACTCAAAGCTGTCAAGATTCACGAAAATGTGCCCCAAACGATTTTCGTCAGTGACTGCTGTGGCCGACTTTTGCACAAATTGGACGTAACGCTCGATGTTTTGCGAGTGAAAAGGATAATCTGTGAAAAACATATAACATCGACTCATAACCGCCAAAATATCTTAAGCGACATAATATCCGATTTATGTTTTTTGATGAAAATCGATAATTTGCGATGGTTTACATCGTCTGTCAAAATTTCATAGGTGTACGAAATTAGATTATGAATTTAAACCAAAAGCAATTTTAGCTTAAGTACACACTACATGTTTGTTTACATTTTTCATGACAGCAAAGTGTCGCTTAAGATGAAATTCTCTAAAAGAAATTAATCAATATAAGAGATAAAATTATTAAAATAAAATTAATAGCAAAGAGATAAGAGATAAAAGATAAAATTAAAAGCAAAGATAATTAAAAAAAACCTTCTCCTGTAAAATTTTCTTTTTGGCGCTTAAGATATTTTGGCGGTTATGAGTCGACATGATAAATACGATTTAATATATGACGTCAAATTTAATCATTTATTTCATAAAAAAAATATCTGCTATAATGCTCACCAGGAATTTTAATAATGACGTCCAAGTACTGTAGATCAGTCAATTGTTCTTGAGTAAAAAACTGAAGACATGGTGGATCAGTGATTTGAAATTTGGTCTAATCGATCATTTCAGTGTATGTGGTGCTGAAATATTGGATAAAGGCCTGGTGGTTGGGTCCACGAAATTGCCGAATACGATCTGTTAGGTTTGAACGGGCTTCAAATCGAAGACGAAGAATTGATGTATGTTGCTATTGTTGTTGTAACAATGATGCAGGAAAAGCGAAGACGTTTGTGGTTTTTGTTGACTGCATAGCGAAAACGAAGAGTAGGTGGTGGTGATGGCCTTTTTTGTTGTTGGTACAAAGTGTTTAAATATTTTTTGTTCATGAATGGAAGCGATGATGAGCTGGGGGGTGGTGGTGTCATTTAAAGCCGACAACAACTACTGTTGGGCAGAGTTTGTAACAGAGCATGATTTTATTAGTTAAACTTACTCTCAACGAAAAATAATCGTCAACTTTAATAAACAATTAGAGATTTTATTACAATTCTAGTAAACATCAAATTTCAAATATAAAAGGTTTTTGCAATCTTCAACACTCGATATAATTGACTTTTATTAATTGTCTTATGAGAACAGTTGTGATTGAAAAAGCCAAGTTATTTGTTTAATAAAAAGTCGAGTATGACTGACGAAAATTTTGAAAGTGTTATTTTTGGGATAAAATCGGTCGGAACTGCACCAAAAATAAATTTTATGGATATCATTTGTTTCCATGGTCTTAATGATTTTTTTTGAGCTGTAATTATTTGCTCTTTTTAGATTTTGTTAACATAGTAGTAACTGAGATAAGGTGGATGATAATTTAAAAAAAACAAGATTCGCGAAAAAATAAAATCAGAATAAAATTGCAAAAAAGCAATAAACACATGTATGAAAAATCTTTGGGATCGGACAAGAAACACAGAAGTTATAACGAAAACAAGAAAAAAGCACCATAGGGACCATTTCAAAAAAAAAAAAAAATTTTTTTGAAAATGTCTCTTAAATGTCTAACGATTGAGGTGGGGTCAAATATAGGTTAGTTTTAGTGATACGGTCTAATGAATACGGCTGTTAAATTTTAAGATTTAAAGTTTTTAATGATATTTAATATTTTTATCGCCGGCGAAGCAGCGGGTATTTGCTAGTAATATATAAATTAGAAAAATTCGGTTTTTCTGAATCTTTACTTAGTTGGCTATCAACTTATTTCCATGGTAGATCCCAATATGTTAAATTCCAAGGAATCTTGTCAAAAAAAATCGAGGTCTCCTCTGGAGTCCCGCAAGGTAGCCACCTTGGTCCTCTTCTCTTCAATATCTTCATATCCGACTTGTCCATAGTGTTGAAGGATATTCTACATCTTATGTATGCGGACGACCTAAATATGTACCACGTAATTAAATCGCAGGAAGATGTCAACTTTTTACAATTAAGCCTCTTAACTCTTGAGACGTGGTGTACCCAAAGCAAACTTTACCTCAATGTAAATAAGTGTAACGTGATAAGTTTTTCCCGTAGAAACCAAGTTACGAATTACAACTATCGTCTCAACAATATCGAACTTAATACGGTCGATTATATAGTATGCCATAACCTAAGTTAGGAGTCAAGTAAAATGTGAGCCGAATTTGAGTTAAATCCGTTCAGCCGTTAAGATTTGTATTGTAGTCAAACAAACAGAAAATGATTTTGTATCTTTGTAAAAATATGTATTTTGTAGGCCTGTGCGAATAGCATCTATTACGAGTCGAGTCGAATAGTGAAACTCGACTCGAACTTGAATCGAATAATTCGCATTTTCCCAGTTTACGAATAACTCGTGGTATTTTTCGAGTTTTATGTTTTGAAATATATGAAAATTTGTTTGAAAAATTATTCGGAGAAACTCGAAATTTTCGAATTTTTCGCTGAAACGAGTTACTCGAAAATACGAGAGATTTTCAATTCGAGTTTCGAGTCGAGCTATTCAGTAATTTTTTGTCAGTCATTTATTTCCATGGTATAATAATTTCAAGGTAGCATTGACAGTTGCTTGGGACTTAGTTGATCTTGTTGATCTTGGAGTGATCTTGGACAACAAACTGCGTTTTAATCTACACTATGATAAAATTGTATCCAGGGCCAGCAAACAGCTCGGATTTATTTAAAGACGAGCACATGAATTCAAGAATGTATGGGTCACTACATTCCTGTACTGTGCACTAGTGCGCCCAATATTTGAATATGGCTGCATTATTTGGAATCCAGCTTTTGAATCCCATAGTGATAGAATCGAATCCATACAAAAGTAATTTGTCCTATTCGCTCTGAGAGAGACTTATAACCCCCGCGAATATTGTAGCCTTCCACCGTATGAACACGAACAAGACATACTCGGCTGTTAACTGAATATCAGCATCATACTGCATATGCAAGTAATGAACCCATCAGCCATTGCTGTAGAGAATTTAATAGTATATCCGACCACTACTCACCTTCCATGTCTAAATCCTCATTCAAGCTATCTCTATCCACGTCTCTTTCTCTTCCTAATCAACCCAATCTTTGCCACCAATCTTGCCCCCCTCAACTGAAAAATTTTATATATTTTTATTTCCTATGTGTATATGTAACATTTTTGTTTATATGTTAAAAAGTTTTAAACTCTTAAGTTTTGATTTCTTATACTATGCTTAGATTACCTCGAAACTACACAGTTAACTTTGAAATTGGATACTTATCTGCATAGTTTCCCATACAAAATCTTAACTATCTCGCAAAGCAGTTGAGTTGAAACTGCGACCTAAACCATCTCATTTTGCTATGCAACACTGTGTTTTCATCAAGAACAAAAGGAAATTTAAAAAAATGACAAGGAAATGTCACATAAAAAACGCAAAAATATATTTGAAAACAATTCCTTTTCTTTTGATGATTCGGTCAAAAACCACCAGTATAGAAAACACTTCCTGCTGATGATGAACAAAAACTCCTACATGGCTTTTTTCACATATATTGTAATATTTTTAATTTTTTTTTTTTTTTGCATGAAAATTAAATTTTCAATATGTCTCAAAATTATGTGAATCATGGAAAAATTAACGTCAAATAATGACAAAGTTAACTACGCTACTGGCAGTGTAAACACCAGAAACAGTTTCCAAACTATTAAAGTCAAACTGCATAGTTAAATGTGGAATGTAAACACGATATTAGGTGGTACGAAACTTAGTTTTAACTGACTTTTTGTTAAGATTTCATTAACTACTTATGGGCATTGTTCATATAGCAAATTTGAGTAGCGCTATGACACGCTCCGTTACGTTTGCATAACCAGCCCTGAGTAACGATCAACAACCGATTTTGTTTTTTAATTATCGTCAGTTCTGCAACTATTGTTTTTATTAATAGTGTTGTATATGTGGAGTCTAAATATTATTTGAGAAATCAATACGAAGTTCTTTGATGTGTGAATGGCAAAGTGTTTCAATACTTTGTTCCTCCCAAAAGTTTCGAGGCGGCCCGCAACCTTTGTTAAAAACAATATTGATAATTTTAGAGCTAGAGACGTGTCGGTTTCCAAAAAGCCACTAAGTCCTGTCTGAGTCCGTTGTCTAGTCGTCTGAGTCTAACGATGTCTGAGTCCTTTTCTAACTACACTCAAAGTGAGAGCAAAAATAACTTACTCTCACCGAGTATTAGTTTACTTGAAATAAGAATTAAATCATTCTCATCCCAAGTCTAGCTACTGTCAATTATTTTTACTAATCAAAATCTAATCTGTTCTTATATATAATTCTGCATATATTTTTATATATAATTCTGTACTTATATCAGTTAAGAAATATTTTATTGACATCATTGCATTATTGCAATACATTCATTTGTTTATTCATGAAATTCAATACGCAACACGCGCATCCGTTCTACTTAGAGTCAGTGAGCGCTTCACGCGCAAACCTCTTTTTGCTGACCAAGCTATCTTGGTCATAGGCAGGCTCAAGTGTAGGTTTATATTAAGGAACAATAGCTTTAAGTTAGCCAGTCATTAACTGAACTCAATGTAAAGCACATAGTGCTGATTTTATAAAATAAGCAAACTGATTTAATTAAACTAATAAAGGAAGCACATAGTGCTGATTTACAAAAATAAACGTTTTATTTATTTAATTGGCGCCCGAGCAGGGACCGCGAGTGATTTTTTAAAAAATAATAAAACATATCGCGGACTAAAAAATAATAATACTGTGAAAATTTTGGATTTGGCCCCTTAGTAGTTCCAAAACAAAAAGGACGGACTGTACTGTCCAGCCAACCATAATTGAACCTTAAACATAAACTATTAACTTTTAAGTGAATAAAGCAACAAGCGAAATTTTAAGTGAATTAAAATAATTAAATTTGAAAATAACAAACTACTATAATTGAAACTAAAATATAAACCATAAACTTTAAAGTGAATAAAAATAATTAAATTTCAAAATAACAAGCAATCATAATTGAAACTAAAATATAAACCATAAACTTTAAAGTGAATAAAAATAATTAAATTTCAAAATAACAAGCAATCATAATTGAAACTGAAATATAAACCAAAAACTTTTAAGTGAATTAAAGTGACAAGCGATATTTTCTGAAACATAAAACGCTAACATTTCAACAATATTGAACATTTCAACCAATCAACAAAGCCGCAACTAAAGGAAACGAATAACCATTTCGAAAAAAATTCAACAAAGTAATAACTGAATAAATACAACGGCTTTAACGAAACAACCATTTGGAAAAAATTCAGCAAAGCAATAGCGAAGTAAAGGAATCAACTTTAAGCAAGCAGCCGGTCAATTGGAAATAAGCAGCTGTTAGAAAGAAAAATTTACAACAGTCAGAACAGAGTCCACAACATGAAGGCATCAGGAATTTTTTTAATGTAAGACAAAAAAAAAAAAAATAATAATAATTATACTTAGAAAAAACAATATTAACCACACATTATATTGCATTCAAATAAAGAAAAATTTTTGTATTGATTGTCAGAAAAAATATTACTATTAAATATTAGATGTAAAGAGGTTATAATTAGATGTTAAAATTAGGGAGAATTTATTAAATAAAATAACATTAAATAAATTTTAATTCTCAAGGAAGCATTTACCTTTATCAGTTAAATATTAATAAATTTTTTAAAAGGTATAAAAAAAAAAGAAAAAAAATAGTAATAAAATGAACCAAGAAGAGCAGCTAGCTGCGACTCTAGCAAAGCTTAATATGAACGCATCCTCTACTAACACAGCATCGTCATTATCCACAATTACCCAAAGAAGGGAAATAGTAAGTTTAATATCTGAAACAGTTGCAGACATTTTAAATCCTAAATCAGAAGAAGCTGATGAGCAAATAGTAGACTTTAGTAGGAATGTTGAGACTTCTGAAAGAGTGCCAGATGTAGTCAAAGGTTTAAGAGAATTTTCTGGGAAATCGGGTGAGTTTAGTTTATGGAGGAAATCCGTAGACAGAATACTCTTAATGTACGGACAGAAGAAAGATACACCAAAATATTTTGCAATACTGCACACCATTCGTCATAAGATCGTTGGCGAAGCAGGTATGGCCCTAGAGTCATACCGTACTCCGTTGAGTTGGAGCAAAATAAAAAAATGTTTGATGTTACATTATTCGGACAAAAGCGACGTCAGCACCCTCGAGTACCAAATGACGACTCTTGCGCAACGCGGTCGTACTGTAGAAGAATTTAACCAACAGGTCTATCAATACCTTTCACTTATTTTAGATAAAATTGATTGTCTCGAACTAGGCGAAGAAGCGTTGATCGCCATGACCACAGCCTACAGGGAAAAAGCTCTGGACACCTTCGTAAGAGGTTTAAATGGTGTATTACCAAGTCTTTTAAGCGTGAGAGAGCCCACCAGCTTACCACAAGCTCTCCATATGTGCCTGAAGTTAGGTAATATGAATTATAGAACTAATCACGCTTATAATATGGGTCGAATGCAAACAAATACTAAAATTTTCAACCATCCACAACAGCGATCATACCCAATGAAGCAACCCTTTTATCCAGAACTTACTAACCTTTCATATGGACAATTTCCCAGGTCAGTTTCTCAATTTGTTCCCAATTCTATCCCACAATCTGGACAAAATCGTCCATACATCTCACCACAACCATATTTCAAACCACCTCTCCCACCTAAGCCACCGATTCAGATGGAAATTGACCGCTCGATTCAAACGAAACACGTTAACTACCAAAACAGACCACCGTTTCAACAAGCTCAAATATCTAGCCCCCACGTTCAGCAGTCGTCTTATAATAGATCACCTCAAGGTAACTACAACTTTAGCCAAGCAAATAAGCGACCAAACTTTCAAGTAACGCAACAACCTAACAAAATACAGAGAGTTTTCAATACTGAAACAATAGAAATTAATCCGCCAGAAGACCAAAGTGACATCGAAAAATATCCCGATCAATATGACACAGAACACCTATTTTACCAACCCAAATACGAAATAGAAACCAAAGAAACTGATTCTTGTAACGATAATATTAATTTTTTAGACTAAACTTTTCCTCATTACCATACTTTCGTTTTAAAATGAAAAATGGCAATGAGTTAAAATTTTTGTTAGACACCGGCTCGAACAAAAATTATATTACACAAAAATACATCCGAAATCCTATACCAACTAAACCCTTTTTTGCAAACTCTGTTGGCGGTCCAGTTAAAATTACCCATTACGCAAATATCGATATTTTTGGTAATGAGATTGGAAAACTAAAATTTCACATTCTACCCAATCTAACAACTTTCGATGCCATAATTGGCAATGATACATTAAAAACACTAAATTCAGTTATTTTCACAAATGAAAATTACTTCACAATCCTCAATAAATATATATACCCCATTCATCAATTACAAATAAACTCCATTACGCATACAATGCTACGGCTAGACCATCTTAGTTCTGAAGACAGTGAAAATTTGAAACAACTTTTTAACTCAAGTTCAACTTTATTTTCCGATCCTGACAAAAAACTTACATATGTTACTAATGTCAAGGCTGAGATTAGAACAAAAAGTGACAGGCCAATATACTCGAAAACTTATCCATACCCAATGCCACTAAAAAAAGAAATAGATAAACAAGTTGAGGAATTATTAAAAGATGGCATAAAAGCGGTTTCCACCAAATTGCTCTCAACGAAGCTGATATTGAAAATACCGCATTTTCAATTGCTAATGGAAAATTCGAATTCACGAGATTGCCATTTGGCTTACGCAATGCTCCTGCTATATTCCAACGTACTTTAGACGATGTGCTTAGAGAACATATCGGTGTCAGATGTTACGTGTACATCGATGACATAATTATTTTTAGCAAAAGCAAAAAAGAGCATTTCGAAAATCTTAAGATTATCTTTGACACTCTTGAAAAAGCCCATTTAAAGGTACAATTTGATAAGTGTGAATTTATCAAAGAGGAAATAGAGTTTCTTGGTATCATAGTTGGGCAAAATGGTATTCGGACTACATCTAAAAAAATAGAAGCTATATTAAATTTTCCACGACCAAAAACAGTCCACGACTTACGTTCATTTCTAGGAATGACAGGACACTACCGAAGATTTATAAGAGCATACGCACAAATCGCAAAACCACTCACCGAAATATTAAGAGGAGAAATGGGAAGAATTCCTAAAAATTAAAGAAAACACAATTAAATTTCACAGCACAACAAGTAGAAGCATTTAAGCAATTAAAAAATTGCTTAATATCAGATGATGTTATGCTTCACTATCCTGATTTCGAAAAAACCTTTGAGCTTACCACAGACGCCTCCAACTATGCTCTGGGAGCCGTACTGTCACAAGATGGTAAACCGATCTGTTTCCTCTCTCGGACCTTAAGTAGAACGGAAGAGAATTTTGCAGTAAATGAAAAAGAGATGTTAGCCATAATCTGGGCTTTACAGTCTCTTAGATGTTTTCTATACGGGTCAAAAAAACTTAATATTTACACTGATCACCAACCATTAACTTTCGCCCTCAGTAATAAAAATACAAATGCCAAAATGAAAAGGTGGAAGGCACAACTAGAAGAATACAACCACCAACTCATTTATAAACCAGGAAATACAAATATAGTAGCAGATTTTCTTTCCAGGCCACCCACATCCAATATAAATTCAGTAACTGCTCACAGTAGTGATAGCTCTTCCGAAAATTTAATACCTTCCGTTGAAACACCGATCAACGTTTTTAAAAACCAAATTTTCATTTCAGAAGATTTCAATAGTTCATATCAGTTTCAAATAGTCTTTCCTACATATCACAGACATTTAATAGTCGAGGAACAATTCTCCGAAGTAACACTAAAATCTATCCTAAAAAAATATTTGAATCCATCAGTTATCAATGGCATTAAAACAACAGTTTTTAACAAAACTTTAATGTTAAAAATTCAGTCAATTTATCCGTCACACTTTGCTAATTACAAGATTCGCTTTACACAATTAATAGTAGAAGACATTATTAATACAGAAGAGCAAGATAGAATTATAATCGAAGAACATAATCGTGCACATAGAAGCGAAAAAGAAAATAGACTGCAGATTTTGGAAAAATACTACTTCCCTGCAATGGCAAAAAAAATTAAGAAAATTACAAAATTATGCAAGATTTGTAAGGAAAATAAATATGATCGACATCCGAACAATCCGAAATTAGGCGTCACACCTTTACCAGAATACCCAGGTCATACCATCCATATAGACATATTTTCAACAGATAAACATAAAGTACTTACTTCCATTGATAAATTTTCCAAATTAGCTGTAGTAAAGAAAATAGACGGGAAAAGCATAGAAAACATAAAAAAACCATTAAGAGAAATAATATTTTATTTTGGCGTGCCGAAAACCATAGTTTTTGACAATGAGAAAACATTCAATTCACATCCAATAAAATTTATGTTAGAAAATGAATTCAATATTGAAATATTCACTGCTCCACCCTATAAAAGCGAGGTGAATGGACAAATAGAAAGGTTCCATTCCACCTTATCGGAAATTATGAGATGCTTAAAACAGGAAGACCCAGATAAAAACTTTGACGAACTAATAGAATGGTCAGTCAATGAGTACAACCATTCTTTTCATTCAGTCACGGGAAAAAAACCAGTGGATTTATTTTTTGGTAGACCCACTTCATATAACACCAATGATCGAGAAGAAATTAGAAGAAAAAATTTAGAAAAACTAAAATCAAAACAAGAACAGGATCTACAGTACCACAACAAAAATAGACAGGAAACAATAAATTATAAAATTGGAGACAAAATATTCGTTAAACAGAATAAAAGACTAGGAACTAAACTTTCCAAAAGATATAAAGAAGAAATAGTTAAGGAAAACAGGCATTCAACCGTTACAACAGAATCAGGAAAAATAATTTACAAAGACCGGATTAGAAATTAATTAAACCAAATTTGTTTATTTTTAGAGCACTCCTTTCTATAACCCATAAAACTATCTGTTATGGTTCACTTGAAGTACTAGACTATTCTCAGTCTGAAATCATTACTACTGAGGACGGCATTGGAAAAATTCAAACCGGAACTTATAGGATTCTTCATATCATTAATCTGACCGAATACTCCACAATCATAAAGGACATAGAAACTAACTTCATCAAAAACATCCCAGCATCCCATCCATTATATCCATTCATAGCAGAGGAAATTAACAGTGTTACCGTCACCATTAATAATATAATACCAAAAACTAGGGGAAAACGATCACTAAATTTTATAGGATCAGCATGGAAATGGGTAGCTGGCAGCCCTGACCATGATGACCTTGTAGCTATCAATAGTAAATTTGAAGAAATTATAGAGAACAACAATCATCAATTAGTTATAAATAAAAATATTTTGGAAAGAATTCATAATATCACTCAAGTCAGTAATTCAATAATCAAAACACTAAGTAACAGTAATGCATTCCAAACCTCACTAATACTACAATATAAGTTTAAAATCGACATAATAAAGGAAGAAATTGAGAACATTAATAAAGCAATTCATCTCACAAAAGCTAACATAATTAATACCTTCATAATATCAAACCAAGAAGCTCACAAAATAAACAACATTTTTGTAGAAGAAAATATGCCATTTGCTTCCTTAGAAGAATCATTAAATTTTGTCAACATACAAATTGCTATAAAACAAAGTATTCTAATTTATGTAATAAAAATACCTAAAACAGGGAATGAAATTTGTAATTGCATTATAACGAAACCTTTAAGTAAAAATGACACAATTCTTAAAATAAAGTACGAAAAAATATTGAAATGTAATGAAAAATATTATGGAATAGAAAATGATTGTAAATTAATAAACGATATAATGATTTGCAAACAGGATCAAATTATTAACCTAGAAAATGAAAATTGTATTAATAACTTATTAGAAAATAAACCATACAATTGTATTATAACAAACACCGAACACATTAAGAAAATTGAAGAATTGAATAACGGATTAATATTATTAAATGACTTTAAAGGAAATCTTACTATTAATAATAATACAAGAAATTTAAACGGTTCATTTTTGATAAAATTTTTTAACGAGACTATTAAAATAAATAACTTAAGTTTTACAGCTTTTGAAACCCACAGCTTGAGACCATTGCCTGCGTTAATACAGCATTCGAATTCTCGTTCCGAGTTCGAGGAAGTGCTATCTTTGAAATTTATGAGAGAATTATATATTAAAAATATTAAAAAAATCAGCTCATTGAATTTGTTGGTAAAATCCAGCATGTTCACACATTTTGGTCTTTTGTTCTTGATTATAATCATAATAATAATTTTCAAATGTAAGAAACGTAGAACGACCGAAATTATTATCCAAAATACAGAATCCTTTCAGATGCCGACAAAGAAATGTTCAGGGCACAAAAGTTTAAACGACATTCCATTTTTTTGAACCAATCGAGGACGATCGGAATTTCGGAGGGAGGAGTTAAGAAATATTTTATTGACATGATTGCATTATTGCAATACATTAATTTGTTTATTCATGAAATTCAATACGCTACACGCGCATCCGTTCTACTTAGAGTCAGTGAGCGCTTCACGCGCAAACCTCTTTTTGCTGACCAAGCTATCTTGGTCATAGGCAGGCTCAAGTGTAGGTTTATATTAAGGAACAATAGCTTTAAGTTAGCCAGTCATTAACTGAACTCAATGTAAAGCACATAGTGCTGATTTTATAAAATAAGCAAACTGATTTAATTAAACTAATAAAGGAAGCACATAGTGCTGATTTACAAAAATAAACGTTTTATTTATTTAATTTATATAATTGTAATAAAATATATAATAAATAAAAAATATATAATAAAATAAAACATACAAAAAATAGATATAAGTAATACACAAAATAATTTTTAATAAATAACTGTATGATAAAAAATAAGTAGCGATTAAAAATAAATAAAGAAGAAACTTCGAGAAATAATAAATAATATTCTATAGATAGTAAACAATGTATAATAAGTAATAATAATGAATAAAAATAAAAATTAAACAGATAATTTACTATCTTAAATAAAAAAATTGTTTGAATAAATATTAACAAAAACCTAGCTCATCTAAAAAAGAGAATGAGGTTTAATGAATAAAAAGTTGGATATAAGGATAGGATTTTCCCATTGCTAAGTGGGAGCTTAACAATAGGAACGAAGGAAGCCGAAAAAAAATATAAAAAGATATTCAATCCGATGAAAAAAGTGGAAAACGACCTATTACCTAATACCTGGTTAAAGCCGTGTAGGCGCGTGTGTTTTCTTTAAGAATTCTTTTCGCTTACCACCAACTAAGCTCAT
The DNA here is from genome assembly GCA_943735915.1 of Pherbina coryleti. Classification (NCBI taxonomy): domain Eukaryota; kingdom Metazoa; phylum Arthropoda; class Insecta; order Diptera; family Sciomyzidae; genus Pherbina; species Pherbina coryleti. The sequence goes on from OX030951.1 coordinate 102,512,717, forward strand.
CAGAAGGATTTAAAAATAAAAATTATTCTACCGACCCTCTATAGACTGAATGTTACACATTCGAAAAAAACTAAGGCTAATCAAAAGAAATTTTTCAAATTATAATAAACATTCATGTATAATTAAGGTTCTATTATCGTCTAGAATGCTAAAAATTAACATATATTCAACAATTTTTTTTTCACTTTCTTTATTATATATGGTTATCAAACTTTTTTACAGTATTAAACAGTTCTTGAAGATTACGAAAAAAATTTTTTATTTTTATTTTCTATTAATTGTACATTTAATATCGGGCGCTGAAATTGTTCTTTTCGAAAAAACACTGCTGCTAAAAAAATAGCGGACATTTGAAAATGTTTTTCAAAAATCGCCCTTTTTTCAACCTTTCTTCAAATTCAAAAATTTTATATATTTATTTTGTGGTCAAATTGTGGTAAACTATCACACAGGATATAAAAACAAACGAAATGCTGCAAAAATTATTAATAACGGCATTGTAGATCCGGAGATTGACTGTCCGCCAGTAAAAAAAACCTAAACTCGAGAAAAATGCGTGTAAAGTTTTTTTTACTCCTGCGGGCCGAGAGCGCACTTCATTGAGTCGTTATATCTCGGTACTGGCTTCGAATTTCGATTTAATATTTTGGACAGTTATTATTGAAGGTATAAGAAATCTAAAAATGTAAAAAAACAAAAATTCAGTTTTTGAAATTTCTAGACGGTAATAGTACCTTAACCCTAGAGAGGTAATCTACGTCTATTCGACGTAGATTATGTACATATTTTCAATATGTATTGCAAATAAGGTTACCTCTCTAGGGTTAAAAAACATTAATCATGTTGATCTGTTCATAACTGAACAAGAAAAACGAATATTAAAAAATTTTTAAAATACAAACACAAGATAATCATGCACTCTTTTTATAAATTATACACACTCACACACACATTCATACGAACAAAAGAAAAAATCAAAAAAGCTATTTTAAATGATAATAAAGTAAAATAAATACCTTGAAAATATCTTTATCAGTCTGCTTTATCTATACAGATCTTTAACTATATTTAAAAACGAACGACAATTATTTTAAATATTTTTAAATACATTTGATAAATGTTAATATAATTTTGTAAACCAAAAGTCCGTTATACTGGAAGTTTAATTGAAAAATATGAATTTTCATATAATAACAACGTTTACAAAGTTTGTACAGTAAATCTCAGGCAATAAAATTTCATAGGTAACATTCCAGGCTCATTTTCATAAAGGTGCACACCAATGCATACCTTTTACCCCCCCCCCTCGACAAATTCCTGCGGACGCCCATGACCTGAAATCTTTCAAAGGACCCTTGATGATATTTTGCGCGAACACATAGGATTGTTCTGTTTCGTCTATATCGACGATATTATTATATTTATTTAATCTGAAAATGATCACACAGAACACATTCAACACATTTTCAAAACCTTAAGTGAATCAAATATGAAAGTTCAATTAGATAAATGCAAGTTCTTCCAAAATGAAGTGGAATTCCTTGGATTCTTAGTTTCGTCAAATGGTATAAAAACAAATCCGAAAAAAATTGAAACTATTAAAACATTTCCTCTACCAAAGACACTTAAAGACCTACGTTCATTCTTAGGCATGTCAGGACATTGTCGACGTTTCATAAAAGATTATGCGAAAATTGCTAAACCCCTGACATCCCTTTTAAGAGGGGAGGATGGACGAGTGTCCAAGAAAGACTCAAAAAATCTTTAATTACGCTAAACGAAGACGCACTCGATGCCAAGAAAAAATTAAAACATCCTCACTTCCAATGATTTGCTAGTATCATATCCAGATTTTAAAAAGCCATTCCAACTTACTACTGACGCTTCAAATTTTGCGCTTGGAGCTGTCTCGTCCCAAGAAAACAGACCCATCACATTTATATCCCGCACACTGTCAAAAACCCAAGAGCACTAATGAGAGAGAACTATTAGCCATAATTTGGTCGCTAAATGCTTTAAAGAACTATCTGTATGGTTCGGCAAAGGTTGAAATCTATACGGACCACCAGCCACTCACATATGCCTTGAGCAATAGGAATAATAACGGAAAAATGAAACGTTGGAAGTCTATTATCGAAGAGTACAACTATGAAATAAGATACAAATCAGGAAAAGCAAACGTAGTAGCCGATGCCCTTTCTAGGCCTCCTCAGAACGTACCAATAAATTCTTTAACCGCCACTATTCATAGTCACGAAAGATCAGCCGAAAATCTTATTCCATCAATAGAAGCCCCTATCAACGTTTTCAAGAACCAACTTTTTATTCTAACCGGTGAGGCTGATAATTATAATTTCACTACACCTTTCCCAACATACCCAACATACCCTATCAACAGACATGTTATAATAAACCCTCAATATACACAAGAAGATTTGATAGAAACATTTAGAAGCTATTTGAATCCCAGCGTTATTAACGGACTAGCGAAGAAATAATGGGAAGAATACAAGCAATTTACCCTTTACATTTTAGTTCCTAAAGAATTTGTTAAACAAAGAAGCAGGTCGATGATATTGTCAACGAATCAGAACAAGAAAAGTAGATATTACAAGAACATAGAAGAGCTCACAGAAGTTATAAGGAAAAAAAAATTAAGCTACTTGACAAAATTTACTTTCCTAAAATGACAGAGAAAATTACTCTGAGGTTTGCCATTGTCTGCAGAGAGGTGGCGGCCGTGCAGAGCTGCTGGGATTCGAACCTGGGTCTCCAAGTTCGTTGATATAGCGGCCACGCACTTAAACCAACTACGCCACGGACGCAGATATTACATATTGACTTATATAACACCGAAGGGAAAATAGTATTAACAGTATCGGACAAGTTCTCGAAATATTATTATCATTTGGAAAACCAAAAAACGTTGTAATTGACAACGAAAAATCGTTTAATTCTGCCACCATTACCCATTTGTTGAACGAACAACGCGGAATCCAAATCTTCACAACACCACCTTATTCCAGTACTATTAATGGGCGAGTAGAACGTTTTCATAGTACCCTTACCGAAATTCTAAGATGCTTAAAAGCTGAAGATCGCTATTCTTCTTTCCCAGCACTACTTTCCTCAGCAGTATTTGAATATAACAATTCTATACACTCGACAACCAATAGAAAACCTATAGAACTTTTCATGAGACGAACGCTAGGTGACACAGACGAAGAACAAGAAAGGAAAAGATTAGAAAATATCCAACGGTTGAAGGACAAACAAGAAAAAGACATGCTAAATCATAATAAAAAAAGAAAAACACCTATAGATTTTTCTGAAGGCGATACCATATATGTAAAAATAAACTCAAGATTAGGATCCAAACTGACTCCTAGATACAAAAAGGAAATTGTAGCTCAAAATAGACAAAAGACAGTAATAACGGTTACAGGACGAACGGTACATAAAGATCGAATTAAAAAATGAAAAATATAAAAAATTACTCATCGGAATACTTACGGTAGAGGGAGAAATTCAAATACTTGACTACACGCATTCTCAACTAGTAACAATTAACACTGGGTCAGCAAAATTACAAGATGGAACCTTCCGTTTAATACACACCATAGAAATTGAACTGTACGAATCTATAGCTAATAACATAGAAGCCCACATAGATGAATTTGTTAGCAAAAATAACCCTACCTACGCATTCCTCTATTACGAAATATCAGAAATCCGTAATTACCTTTAGAGGTTAAAAATTAAAAATAAAAAATCAAAAAGATCAATAAATGCCATAGGCACAATGTGGAAGTGGATTTCCGGAAATCCTGACCACGAAGATTTCCAAATAGTCGAAAACAAAATAAACAATGTTTTAGAAAATAATGAAAAACAGATTATTATAAATAGATTAACCATTGAAAAAATAAATGAACTCAAAAATGTCACTAATTTGATTATGAAAACAATTAAATCTAAGGAAGACATAAAACAAGATTTAATTCTAAGTTACAAATTTAAGTTGGAAATGTTAAAAGAAGACTTAAGAAATATAGAATTCTCCATAAGTTGGGCAAAAGCCAATGTAATCAATACGTATATCCTAGCAAACGAAGAGATAAAAATGGTAGAAAGATTACTTGAAAGGAATGATATTCCCTATGTTAATTTAGATGAAGCTCTTGAATTCTCCGATATTAAAATAACAACAAATAACGAAACAATCCTTTGTATCGTAACTCTGCCAACAGTAAAAACAGATACATGTAAATCTCTTCTAATAAAAGCAGTTAAGAAACAAAATTTAATTAATGACATAAAATACGAAAACATTTTAAATTGTAATAGTAATATTTTTGGAGTCGATACAAATTGTAAAAAATATATTGAACTCACTATTTGCAATAGTAAGAATATTGTTAATCTGAATAATTCAACTTGTATTAGTAACTTATTAGAAAATCGTAAACCCAATTGCACCGTGATCAACAACCAGCACGTCGCCTCAGTAGAAGAAATTATGCCTGGATTAATATTCCTAAATCAATTTACTGGAAAAATCAATATTGATGGAGAAATCACGAATTTAAACGGCACATTTATCATACGCCACCATAACAGCACAATTAATTGTGCAACAGCAAAATTAATAATTAATAAATTATTAACGGAAAAATTTATTTGCATCACGAAGTATCCTATGGAAAACCCTTACCAGCCGTTCTTCAACTTCAAAACCAACAAAACGAAATAGAGGAAGTCTTTTCATTAAAATTTATCAACGAACCACAAAGAAATAACACCCAACATATCAATCAACTCGAATTTAAAAATGGGCTTAGTTACACAACTAATTTTAGCCTATTGGCAGTCATCATTGCAGCATTTCTGTTCTTAATAATAAGGAAACACCTAAAAAATAAAACAGCTAAAGTGCAAATAACAAATAACTTTAAGGACGATTCCATAGACACGACACCGAATGCAGTATCAGTTCAAACTAATCAGTTTGAGGTTAACTACGCATCATAGGCCAAACGAGGACGTTTGAACTTAACGGCGGAGGCGTTAACACGTAAAATATTCAAAATAAAATTAAATAAAGAAATTGGATCTCTGCAATATATTTCTCTGGAATACTGACAAAATGAACAATGCTGACCCAGCGTCTACTGGGCGTTCATGAGAACCAAACAACAACAATAAAAGATCGCTGATTAAACATCCGCTGCAGTTTGAATTATTTAAGGTAGCATAAGTAATCAAACTTAGAAAATAATACAATTGCATTCAGTTGATTTAAATTCGTAATAAAGAACGGTCATAGACCGGAATAAAAAAAAAAATTTTTAATTAGTTCGGCAAATACGAATTTAACTTACATAAGCGAAATATTCAAGGGCACTCAATGCGCTGCTGCGCTATAACGGTGCTACGCAGTTGCAGCGAGCATGCTTGGAAAGAAATATTCACATATATACATATTGAATGACGTGTTGTGTTTGTTGTTGTAGCATGCAGCAGCAGCGAACAGAAGCAATTCGTTATTTATGTGTTTTTTTTTTTTTTTGTTAAAGACGACAGGAGGGAATCTTTTATAGACAAATGGAAGCCCGTACTTCCAAATAGTGTCAGAGTCCCTGATATGGTATACTGACTAAACCACTCCTTACTTTTCTCTCCTCCTGCAAGACCCTACGGAACCACCAATCGAGGCATTACTTCGTAGGGCAGGATTGAGTATGTTTACTCATCTACGATTCTACGCTTCTTCTTAACAAAGAAACGTTTTGCAGATCATGCTTGTTTATATTCCAAAGCAATGATGTGCTGTGCTTAATATGCAATGACGCGTTGTAGGCTCATCGTGATGATGATGCATCAGGTGGAGACCGCCTCGGGAAATGGTCCCTAGCCGAAGACGCTGACGGTGCTAACGACTGCGGTCTCTTCTTGGAGAGGGGATTTCGGGGGGAGGCCGCTTCGGGAAATGGTCCCTTGACGAAGACGCTGACGGTGCTATCGACAGCGGCCTTTTCTTGGAATGGCATCACTTCGGGCATATGAATCCCTAGACGAAGACGCAAGGTACAATCGACTGCAATACCTTCCAAGATGAGCGCAGGGCTTCATCACCCCCTAACCTCTGATCTTCAGCAAATCTGCACGGTGCGGCCTACCAACTTTGTCTATAGCATAGAGTCTGCAGTTGATCTGCGCAGTCTTTCTACACGACGCAGTTCTTTGGTTATGGCGCATGCCATATTGCCTACTGAGATCCAGTTTTCTTCAGAGTTAAGCATAATGCCCACGAGAGTTTCCACTGTTGGTGACCTCCCTAGGTTATTGCTTAGCTCTAGTCTTTCGGCGTTAAATTTCGGACAGACGAAGAAGACATGTTCGGCGTCTTCAATAACACTTCCAGCACAGAAACTGCAAAACGGATTTTCGTCGTGCTTGAATCTATGAAGGTACGACTTAAAGCACCCATGACCAGTTAGTATTTGGGTGAGGTAGTAATCTACCTCACCATGACGCCTGTTAAGCCACGGTTCCAAATTTGGAATTAGGCGGTGCGTCCATCGTCCGTTCTGTGATGCCTCCCAGCGCGTCTGCCACACTGCTACACTGCGGTCTCGCGCTATCCTACGTTTGGAGGATTTAGGCAATTCGAGTGGAAGCGAATCGTATGTCACGTTCTCGTTCACCAGAAGGTCTATAGGGGGAGAACCCGCAATAACCAGCGCTGCATCCGAGGAGACAGTTCGAAACGCACTACATACTCTAAGTGCACAGATACGATACACCGATTCCATGCTTCGTAAGTAGGAGCTGAATCTGGTTGCCTCGGCCCATATGGGGGCTGCGTACAAAAGTATTGATCTGACGACAGTGACTATGATCTTTCTACGGGTTTGTCTAGGACCTCTGGTATTCGACAAAATTCTTGTTAGCGCTGCAGCTGCGCTTCCCGCTTTTCCACTTGCGTATAAAAGATGCTGCTTAAAGTTAAGCCTATGATCTATCATAACGCCAAGGTATTTAACGAATGGTTTCGATACAATTGTATGTTCACCAACCGATATTCTAGCGGTCTCAACGACTTTTCGGCTGCTTATTAGCACTGCCTCGGTTTTGTGCTCGGCCAAACTGAGACCCGCTGTATTCAGCCACTGCCGCACTGCTATAACCGCTTGGTTGCACTTGTCTTCAACTTCGTGCAAATGCTTTGCTACTACTATGAGGGCAATATCATCTGCGAACCCGATAATATGAGCCCTCTCTGGCAGCTGTAGACGTAGTACTCCGTCATACATTATGTTCCATAGGACTGGACCCAACACTGATCCTTGTGGGACTCCGCCAGTAACTTTATACTTTTCAGTACCCCCTTCTGTTTCGTAGTAGAGAATTCTATCCTCGAGGTAATCTCGAATGATTCTACGAAGGTAGAAGGGAACGCTAAAGCGAGCAAGAGCTTCCAGTATTCTGGTCCAATTCGCAGAATTGAATGCGTTTTTTATGTCGAGTGTTGTAACTAGACAGTACTCTTTGTCACCGTACAACCACCGAGTTCCTGAGATTGCCTGGAGTGCAATTTTTTTCACCGCTCCAATCGCATCTATTGTGGACCGAGCTTTGCGGAAACCATACTGTTGGTTGGAAAGATCTCCGGCATCTTCTATTGACGCACCCAGTCTATTGCTTATCAATCGTTCTAGGATTTTGCCGGCAGTATCGAGCATACAAAGTGGACGATAGGCCGATGGATCCTCTATGGAACTAGTATTCTTCGGGATCAACACAAGTCTTTGTCGCTTCCACATTGGTGGGAAGACGCCATCTTTTAGGCATGTGTTGTAGAGGTCAACGAAAACCTCTATTTTCTGCTCTATCGCAATCTTGAGCACCTTATTTGGGACTCCGTCAGGTCCGGGGGCTTTATTGTCTTCAACTTCTTTGGCTATTTTTAGGAGCTCCTCATTGGTTACATTTTGAAAATTTTGTAACTCTGCTTCAACTTCTCTGTTTAGTGCTGGCGTGTCGGGTTGTTGTGGAAATAGTGTGTGGACTATGTTCCTCAACAGTATGGGACACGTAGGTGTTGGTTGCCTAAACGAAGAGAGCTTCTTCATAACGAGCTTATATGCAAAGCCCCAGGGCTGCTGTTCAGCGTCGTTGCAGATTTGGTTGAAACAATGGGATTTGCTCATTTTTATTGCCTTTCTAAGTTGGGTTCTTGTGGCTTTGAAACGCCACTGGTTTGGTAGAAATTCATCTGTGCCTCTCGAGCGATAGTATGTACGTCTCGCTCTTATGCAGCACCTTCGCAGGCTTGAAATTTCATCAGTCCACCAGTAGACTGGCGCCGGGTGATTGTTGCCTCTACCTTTTCTAACCATCGCGGCGTCGCATGCTCTTATTACGGTCTTCATCACTTGCGAGGCCTTGTCTCTAGCATAGCCAGTTGCAGACATACCTGCGAGCATGACCTCTAGAACGCCGGTATCCAGAGTGCTTTCTTTGTATCTCCTCTGGTTTTTGCACACCCTTCTTATGACGGAGTCTCCCGTGCTGAATAGGATTGCGTGATGATCGCTTCCAGTGTAGTGTTCGCTTACTTGCCAGGCAGTTTTTGGCAATAGGCTGCTACTCACAAAAGTAAGGTCAATTATGGAACCCATTCCAGCTCTTTCAAATGTGTTTTGCTGTCCAGAGTTCAGCGTGACGATATCTAAGATCGCAAACGCCTCCAGAAGTGCTTGACCTCTCGAATTTGATCTTGGGCATCCCCAGTCAGTTGACCATGCATTGAAGTCACCCGCGATAACTATTGGGTGTCTTCCGACAGCGTCATCTGCTATTTCTTCTAGAACATTCGTGGCTTCTTGTAGAGTAAGGCTTGGGGGTAGGTAGCAGCTATAGACATAGAGTCCACCCAGTCTAGCCCTCACGAAGTAGTTCATAGATTTTGTGTCTCTAATTTGCTGCTGTCGTTGGCCACAGTACCATATGGATGTTTTCCCAGATCTATCACTGATCTGGTCACCGGAGTTCCTAGTACGATAGGGTTCGCTGAGGATGGCAACATCGGCGTTTACATCCCGTACGTTTTGCTTCAAGAGATCATGTGCAACTTCGCAGTGGTTGAGATTAAGCTGATAAAACCTTATCGTGCTTTAGTCTCTCGCAAAGCCTTCTGGTAAAACGGACATTTGATGCTCGTTGTCGCGTGCTTTGTGTCAGACTTCTTATGTCTTACGCAGAGTCTGCATATTGCTGCGTTTTCGCATGCTTTGGCTCGATGGCCCAAGCTGCCACACCTAAAGCAGGACTTTGAGCAGTCTTCTTCGCTCTTGCACTTTGATGCAGCATGGCCGAAGTCCATGCATTTAAAGCATCTCATGGGTTGTATTTTAGGCCTTATGCGGCACACAACCCATCCTATTCTAATTTTGCCTGCTTTAGTCAGCTTTGAGGCGCTTTCGGGTGGCAAACTAATTGTTGCTGTTTGGGTGCCTCCATATGCTCTGCGTAGGCTGAGTATGTTGGATGGTGACACCTTCAATTCAGCAAATTGGTGTTTTAGTGCCTCAAGCACTTCCTCTTTCGTTGTGACCTCATCGATATCTTTTATCTCTATTTGGATAACTTCGGTGAGGATTTTGACTTCGGCATTAGTTCCGAGTACCGTTTGTACTGCGTTTTGGAACTTTCCGGAGGCAGGGTCCGAGGTTTTCTCCAGGAGAAGTAGGAGCTCTCCCTTGGCCGTTTTCCTTACGCCGCAGACATTTTGGCTTAGCTCTTTTAATTGGGGTTCAGCCTTCACCTGTCTGAGGATATCCGCATAGGAAGCTGCGCCTGTCGTTTTTATTACGATGGCGTCCTTTCGCGGTGGCCTCCTCACTTTCCTTCGTTTTTTTCGAACTTTTGTCCACTTCCGGTTCTGGACAGTGCTCTCGTGTGGGGTAGCAATCTTTTCAGTTGCTTTCGGCAGTTGCTTCTGGCTAGCTTTGTCAACTGCACCCCGTTTCACCGCTTCCTCACGTGGTGGGTTCTCCTTTTTATGCTCACTCACGCTGGCCTTCGAATGGGCCTGGAGGATTTTGTCCCCAGCAATCTGAACCGTACCTTGACCTTGAAGAGACGTTTTATGCTTCCTCTTCTTGGCGGATGGTGTCGGCGATTGGGGGTCACGTTGTTCTCCCCTTGCTCTCTTGGTAGAGCTAGTTCCTGACGTAGGAAGCATTGTGGACTCTGTTTGAGTCTCCACACTCTGCCTTTGTCGTGGTTGCGATGGTTTTGCTTTGGCGGCATCTTGTTGGTGCCGCTCTTTGCATGCCTTCTGGTGCAATGCTGCAATTTCGTCCACGAGGTCTCTTATAGGCTGGTGGATGCTTCGTCGAGGGGGGGCCATCATTTCCACGAGCTTCCGGATTTTGACGGAAAGAACATCATTTTCCGACGTTTCTTGCTCGTAGTTTGCTGGTGGCGTTGATAGAGCTGGTGGTGATGAGCGTGTACGCTCATGTGCTCTATCGGCCGCTTTCTGGGGAGAACGCGCAACCCTTGGAGTACCCTTGAAGGGGTTCTGAGTCTCCCAGCTATATGAGGAACCGGGAGTACTACCTCTTTCGTTATTGCTTGTAGCATTATCTGCTACGGCAGCCAAGTTAGCCACCACCGTAGCATTGCGGTAATTTGATGACGACGACTGGGAGCCCGCTTGCTCACTCCCTACAGCCGCCGATGCTCTCTTAAAAAGAGTGTTGGATGGAATGTTGGTTGGGGCCTCCAGAATCTTTGCCCCGACCGTGGGAGTTCCCACGGGTGGATTTCCACTACTGTGGTTACCACCTGGAGTATTTATGTTTTTAGCCGACATTCTACTCAATGGTTTTTTTTTCTCAGGGTGACCTTCCCCTATCCTTTTATACCTACGGACAGGTATTAAAACTGCCGACCGTTACGGTACAGACGCAGACCAGGGAGCCGCTCATTCTGAGTCAGACGCGCCTGGATTTTGTGTTAACTAGGGTCCGCGGGTTCGTAAAGCCCGAAGGATTGTTCTGAGAACTGATCCCCCCTTGCGGACGTTATTTATGTGTGTAGATGTGTAATTGTACACAAAGAGAAAGAGCAAGGGTATGACTTTAGCACAAAAATGCGAGTATAAGCGTACACCGAAAGCATGGTATAATAATATAAGGTAGTATTGACAGTTGCTTGGGCAACGACCATCTGTCAAAAAAAATGTCTAGAAAGAGAGCGTTCAATTATTTCTTATGTTTTCGCCAATGTTTATGTTTCAGCGCTTGCAAATAACCAAACATTTTCTTACAAAATATTGCCTATTTTATTTAATCAATAGTGAATTATTATTACTACAACGAAGATAACTTGTGAACTTTGTGTTATTAAGTGCAAACATAAGAAAAAATGTTGAAAACGTTCAAATGTAGCAACCTCAGCAGCTGCAGATGCATATGGACGAAATTAAAGAAGTTTCCAATTATTATTAAAACACCACGGCTGGAAAACGTTAAACACATATCACACATAATTTTTTCACAACTTTCATTATTATAATTGTGTATTTAACGCACATATTTTGCGGAATTTATTTATTTTTACATTCGTTTTATTCTTGTTGCACGAACAACTGTTTTTGACAGATGGTCGTTGCCTTGTTGCTGAGAAAATCTATACTTGTCAATACTACCTGTATAATTGTATCATGCACCGAAAGCAATCATAGTAAAGACACAAAGATAAAGAGCAAGGGTATGTCTTTAGCACAAAGATGCAAGAATAAGCGTACACCGAAAGCAATCGTAGTGACGACACAAAGAGAAACAGAATGAGTATGTCTTTAGCCCAAAGATGCAAGAATAAGCATACACCTTAAGCAATAGTGAAAAGAGTAAAGCATGCTTTGGACAGAGGACAGAGGAAAGAAATGTTTTTTAAAGAGAAAGAAAACAGAAAGAAGTGCAACTTTAGCATCGAAATATTCGCATACGATTGGTACGATTGGTCGCGATTACGATTGCCTACGAATCAAGAATACCCAAAGAAGCGAGACATGAGCAACATTCGGCAAAAGCAACGAAAATTCATGCTTTTATGTCCATTCGTACCACGGAGAAAACACGCAGTCTGCAATGTTGATTTTTTTGTTTCATTTCACGAAAAAATCTCATGTGAAAAAAAACTATTTGTGCCGTACAGGCAGGGCTATGGGATGACAAACAATGTTATATACTAGGGATTGCCAAAGAGTGATTTTTGAAGAGTGCAACAACAATTACAACAAAAAACCAACAACAACAACAAATTGTTGAATACGTAGTACAATAAGGAATTATTAACATAAAAAAGCAGTCGGTGACGAAACCATACGCAAAAATACCAACAAGAAACCTTCAGCGTAACAAGCGCTATATTTACCAACAACGACAAGAATAAACAACAACAACAAATTTTATGTGCGATTGTGGCTGACGACGATTGTTATTCGAGTGGCAAAAAATGACGATTGGGTTTGTGCAAATCTCTGGTCTGCACTATAAAACAAAGAACAGATTCAATTTTAACAAGCAAAGGTTATTAGAAAATTTGAATGTACAGAGGAGAGAACAGATTGAGTGTTGAAGGGCTGTTAGAAAATTTGAATGGACAGAGAAGAGTACAAATTGAGAGCCCAAAGGTTGTTAGAAAATTTGAATGTACAGAGGAGAGGACAGATTGAAAGTCGAAAGTTTGTTAGAAAAATTTGTATGTACAGAGGAAAGGACAAATTGAAAGTCGAAAGTTTATAAAAAAAAAAATTGAGTGTGCAACAAGAGGACCGATTAAAAGCAACATTTTGGAAATTATCTAAATGCACAGAAAGATGAAAAATTGATTGATGGTTTCAGTTTACAAACCAATGTAAAGATTGAAGCATAATTTTAATAAGCAAAGAAAGATGGAACAATTGGAAAGATTATTTTAATGGAAAAATAGAAAGATAATTTTTAGTGAGCAAAGGAAAGTAGAAATTGAAAGAAGAATTAAAAAAAAAAAAACAGAATTTAACCGACACTCAAATGAGCACAAAAGCAGAAATAGATTGAAAAATATATTGGACAGAATTTCATTTGGAAAAGTATGAACCAGTTTAAAGAAAATAAAAACGAAATACAGAAATGTTGGACAGAATATTTATCAATTTTATCTCTTGTTATTGATACAGTGCGAAATGACTGAGCAGAATCAATACGAGGAGAATGCAGAAGCTATTGCTAGATTCGTAGCATTAGCCAAAGAAGGGAAGTTTGCGGAAGCCACCATAGAGCATGTAGAATTTTTCGACAGACAGGCGGTAGCTCTGGTAAACGTGCCGAGATCGCGACAAGATTTAAAATACAGTCCACACGGAGAAGGATAGTCGGGATCGAGGATTTCGTGAGCGACCGTCGAGTAGTGTTCGCGCTTCAAAGATTACGCCGAAGGAATTTCCATGCCAGGGCGATCAACAAATATGGGTGTGCCAAGAATTTTTATCAATAAATAAGATCTAACATCTCGTCACATCTAACACAACATTTACTGCCTTCAGTGTCTCTGGCCGCGCCTGCTTTGCCCATTAATGCACCAACTAATAATGTTGTAACCTGTAACCTCGTCGTTTGTGAAAAGAGTGGAACGAAAGGTAATTTTCCTATCACGCCTAGCTGAAACTACATCTGCTGATGCTGTTTTCCTCAGATATAAGATGCCATAAACTCAAATTTTATGTTCAGAGAGATATTGCATCTTTTAAGATTTTTGTTCCGGATTCATTCTTGAATACTCTCATTTCTAAGGAATTTTGGCCTGAAGGGATTGTTGTCCATGAGTATGTCCATCGTGAACCTGGTGTTACACTACCAAAAAACTAGTAAATGATAATATTGTATTAAATCCTAATAATAATAATAATATATATGGCTACTCTTTGTACTATCAAAATGTAGAGGGGCTACGAACAAAAATGCAAATTCTGTTTTTGGCCTCACCATCTTTCCCTAGGGACCTTTTCGATTTTTGTTTGTTCATAACTTTTTTTTCACATATTTTAGAAAGCTAATGCTACATGTATTCCAAGAAAAAATAATGCTGAATCGATTAAATAAGGTTTCGAAGCAACGCGAACACTCATTCGTATTTTATTCCCTTTTTAACATATTTAGTACTCGGATTAGTGACAAGGTCCCTAGGGACCTAGTACTATTTTTTAAAGATCTCGAAAATAATTCTTATTAAATTATGTTTGGCTTTCGTATAAATATGAACTGCGTTGATCGACATACGAATATACTCAGAAAATTTTTCCAGCCGTTCAATAACGGCCTTGACAGCATCAGTTTTTTCAGTGTACTTGCGTTTTCTGCGGCATCGTGTTTGGCTTACGTTTAAATATGTACTTCGGTGATCTTCATATCAATACCAGGAGCTTGGACCGTTATATGTTGAATTGTGCTTGGGTGTTTTTCTTTAATTTTTGCATTGATCACCGAAGATATTGCACATATCATCCTTCGCGAAACGAATCGAAAAGCCAATCAAGTAACAGCTGCGTGGAACGTTTCAAATCCTACAAAACAAAAGGTATGGAAACCATTGACTCTTAAAGAGTTTGATGCATTTTTGGCTATCGTTTTGTATGCTGGGCTGTCTAAGTCAAACACCAAGCCTGGTAAGGGGTTTAACACATGCCGCAATATTCAAAGCCGCATTGTCATTTGATCGATTTATGGCTATAAAAATGTACTTACGCTTTGATAACATGAACTCACGCTCGGCAATTAATCACTAACAAAACTGCTGCTATTGATGATGTATGGCTGATGTTGCAGACCAATTTAGCAGCAGCTTACAATCCGCATGATTCACTGATCGTTGACGAGCAATTATTTCCGTATAAAGATCGCACACGTTTTAAGCAATACATTCCGTCAAAACCAGCCAAGTACGGAATAAAAATATGGTGGTTGTGTCACTCGAAGTCCTTCTACCCAATCAAAGGTGTGATTTACTCAGGAAATTTGCCAGGTCAGGAGCGCAAAGTTAACCAGCGCCATAATGTTGTACAACAATTGGTTGAAAAATATCTTCATACGGCCGTACAGTTTATGCCGACAACTTCTTTTCATCGTTGGATGTGGCACTGTCTTTGATGAGACAGAAGACTGCATATGTTGGAACAGTACGCTCAAATAAAACATTTATTCCGCCTGAGTTTTTAAAAAGTGCTGCACGTCCCGTTTTCAGCTCATTGTTTGGGTTTTACGAAGACAATGTTTCGTTGTGCTCATATGTGCCCAAGAAACACAAATCGGTCTTGCTTTTGTCCACAGTGCACTACACTTGTGAAATAAATTCAGAAAGCGAAAGCCAAGGGTATCCTGGACTACAATACCCATAAATATGGGGTATTTTACTTTGGGGAGGGGTTAAGCAGCAGCACAAACATAATTTTTTTTACTTTTTTAATACTTGATTAAAAATAAAAAATAAAAAAAAAAATAAACTTTCAACAAAATTATTATTATTTTTCCTTTTTATTTGTTTGTTACCATTCTTTATGTATGTAAGTACTTAATACATTAAAAAACCAACATGCAAATCACTAGAAATACACATGTATTATGAAAACTTCAAAAAATTCATTGAAGGTCCCTAGGGACACCGGAACTTGTTTAACGACACCGGAACTGTCACTTATCGAAGGGTTAAATTCTGAACTATTTCATAGTGCTTCATACAATATTTTCCGAAAGAATATTGCCAGAATATAACAGGACTATCTCGTGGTGGTGGAGTATTAATCGCTATCCGTAACACTCTTTCTTGTTCTCAAATTTTACTACCTCATTTGAACTTAAATTCAACCAACATTTTTGATGTCGATCAATTAATCGTTAAAGTTAATTTTAATAAAAGTTTTGTTCTTTTTGTAACGGTTCGCTACATTCCGCCTAGGAGTACCTTTGAATTATATTCTATTCATATTGAAAACGTTCGATTTATTCTTGATAATTTAAAACTATCTCAACATGTGGTTATAACTGGCGATTTTAACATATGTAATATTCACTGGAATTCAGTATGTGACGAATTCTACTTAATCCCTTTCAATGTGTTATCTGAAACAGATGCGTTCTTAATTGATTTTTTTTCTCGACATGATTTAGTTCAGATTAATAATAAACTTAATGGCCTAAATTGTATCTTAGACTTAATTTATATTGATAAAGAGTTTCAATTTTTTATTATGTCAGATGAATGTTATTATTATTATATTATAAAAAAGCTTAGTATAAGTACACTTAGAACTAAGTTCTATTATAGTACAAAATTGTTTAAGTATAACAACCAAAGGCAAGTAAAAATACTTAACTAAAAATAGTTTAATTTAATTTGGTTAAAACAACTTAATCTTAACATAGTGAAAATGAATATAAATAAAAAAATATAATAAAACAAAATTAATAATATTATGAGTTTAATAAGTGAGAGACAAAGAGAAAAAAGAAAATAAAAAAAAAGATAAAAAGATATAGAGCAGTTTATTAATGAGAAATAGAGAAGAAAGAAAGAATAGATTGCCTAAAAATTTCCCTTCCTACGATTTCTCTTAACCTTCGAGGCAAGGCATTCCATAGTCTAATGGCACTAATGAAGAACAGGCGGGAGGTACTTAGCGAATTATTCCTAGGAACAATCAGAATATGACTTCTTCTAGACAAGCAAAATTGAAGTTTATCATACAGATATACTGGGGTTTTTTTATGAATGAGCTTATGCAGGTATATGCAGTTTCTTGCATTAACATAAGCAGTTAGATCGCATCCAAGAATTGCATTTCTGAAAGTGGAGAGATGGTCAAATCTTCGTAAGCCATATACGTAACGTGTAGCATAATTATAAGCAATTTCAAGTTTTAGCCGGGAGGATGAGTCGTATTTACAGTAGACTATTTCTGAGTAAGTTATCAAAGGTAAAATCAGTTGCAACACCAGCTTACGTTTTATGCCAACAGGAGTGACACAAGCAAGACACAAACATTCTTAAATTACGTAGGACATAATAAACTTTTTTGACTACACTATTTACATGATCAACACAAGACAACGAAGAGTTAATATGGAAACCAAGATTTACAATTTTTGATACAACAGTTAATTTGCATGCTCCAATAAAAAGGTCAGGGACGTCATATATGATAGCTTTATATTTGCAAATCGGAAGAACGTACGATTTCGATGCATTAAGTTGAAGGCCATTGCTGATTGCCCACCCATGAACGCTACTGAGATCTTCATTCATCCTAGAGCAAAGATCGTCAATGAAGCCCAGTTCGTCGCGAAAGATACAGCTGAACATCATCCGCATATGCATGAATAGATGCATGTCTGCAGACACCAAAAACGTCGTTAATAAATATTGAGAACAGTAGAGGACCAAGTATAGAACCTTGTGGAACGCCACTTAATACTAATTTATATTGCGAGAACAATTGACCGACTTTAACCTTTTGAGACCTATTACACAAATAACTAGACAATAGCTTGACAGCACTATTACAGAAACCAAACAAAGTCTTCAATTTATGACACAAAAGTTGATGATTCACTTTATCAAAAGCCTTCGAAAAATCAAGCAAGCAGAGCAAAGTCATAGAACCATCATCAAATGCTGGACGTATGTCATCCAGAACCTTAACAACTGCTGAAGAACATCCATGTCCTGCGCGAAAACCAGATTGAAAAGGTGATAATAGTTTTTTTTCGAATAGGTGCTTATTTATTTGCTCAGCCATAAGCTTTTCACAAACTTTTGATAGCGGTGGTAAAATGCTTATAGGTCTAAAATCATTTGGTCCAGATGGATTAGACTTTTTTGCTACCGGTAGAACAATAGCCACTTTCCACAAGTCGGGAAATGATGACGACAAGAAACATGCATTGATTATATGTGTTAGTGGGCTGATTATATGTGGCAATATAAGTTTCAGAAACTTTATGGGAATCCCATCTTCACCTATTGCATTTGACCTAATTTGCATGAGACAATTGCCAACATCAAGCTCATTTACAGCAGTAAACTGAAAAGATTGTTGCATAGCCAGACTACAGGGGAGGAGAGTATTATCACTGGAAGTAGCAGTAGAGTCAATAAAGAAATTGTTGAGGTCTTCTGGACTAAAAAGACATTCAGTGGTACTTTTATTACAAAGTCCAAGTTTTTTAATATTAGACCATAACTTTTTGGTTGGAAGAGAGAGTTTTAGCTTCGCCTCAAAATTGCACGATTTGGCCTGCCTTATTAAAGATACTGACTCATTCCTTGCACTTCTATAGGCTTCCCAGTGAACTGAACTCGGTTTTTGCACACATAGTTTCCGAAGTTTGTTCCTGTTTTTAATAGATTTTAGAACATGCTCCGTAAAGCAAGGACAAGACTCATTTTTAATACAAACAGTGCGCAGAGGAACATGTTTCTCAAATAGAAATTTAATAGGTTCTATAAGGCAACTTAGCTTATCATTAACATTATGATGAAACCAGCATTCATTAAACGAGATCAGGGACATATCGTAGAACAGAGACGTAAAATTAATGTTTTTGAAGTCCCTATAGGAGAAATTACATGATGTTACATTATGCGATAAGTTTACATTTAACGAACAGAAGATAAGGTCATGATCAGAAACAAAATACAATTGATCAAAGAGAGAGATGACAGAGGAATCAGATACTATAAAATAATCCAGAAGACTTGGATTTGTGTTATTTGAAAACCTGGTGGGTACGCTTTCATTTACAACCGATAGTCCTAACGATGATATTTTTTCGTACAAGACTTGCTTTGAGAACTCACTTGAGAGTAAATTAATATTGAAGTCACCACACAGAACGAGTATATCATAATCAACAATACAGGTAGCCAGCGTAGAAAACAGGGGGTCAATGGGAATACATTTATTAGGGTTGTACACACATGAAAATAACATTTTTGTATTATTGTCCGATATGCAAACATTTAAAAATTCAATTCCTGGTGCACATGATTTACTCACAAGTTCAGAAGTCAAATTGCTCTTACAATAAATTGCGACCTCTCCACCCCTTCTCCCAGAACGGTAATTTCTAAATAGTTTATAATTTTTAATACTACAGCTTGCATCACTCACATTATTACATAGTCACGTTTCAGAGATGCAGATTATGTCGATTAAGGAGTCCCCAAAAACATATTTTATATAGTCTAGTTTAGTCATATTAAGACTGCGAGCATTGAAGTGGATTACATTAAGACCATTGCTCTGCTTACACAATACCTTCAACATGATTTTGATGTTATCATTAGCACCATTAGGTGGATGTCTAGAGCCTAACATAAGAAGAAACGATGGAAGAAACATTTTTAGGCAAATAAGAGAAATGGCATAGTATAAAGAAGAAAACTAAGGATGAAAAAAGATACAGACGAAGTAAAATCATACGCATAACGTTAGAACTAAACATAGTTGATATTAATTTAATGAACAGATGCGGCAACATTAGAGCAGGCGCCTTGTATTGTGCTTTCAAGATGGTCCATACTATTGATGAAAACACCATCTGCATTTTTTTCCAAGCTAATAAAGACTGAGCCGCGAAAGCTAAAACCATTATAAATTTTTCTTTGGCGTTTGTAAGCTATCGCAGTTTGTAGGAGTTTTCTGCTCTCAGCATCAAAGCTTTCATGAATGTAGATGTTGTTATCACATTCGAACCCAGCCGCTCTTAGATTTACAGCAGATTTGTTTTGCCATCGATATGATCCAAAAGCCTTCAGAACACGATTACGGTCATACGGTGAAAAATATTTTATAATTACTAATGAATTTGGTTTATTGACGTTAGATTTAACACGGAAAATGTCTTTGATCATTGGAGGCTGCAGTTGAACAAAGTGACAGATACGATTGAAGATACTTTTAAGATTCTCTTCACTAGCATAAGGCAGGCCAAATAAAACAGCAAACAGTTTGCTGTAAATATTGAATCACCTCCTAAAGAAATTGTAACCAGTTCTCAACACTATGTGCCTGTTATGCTTGAGTTTTATGATTTTGCTTACCAAAAAATATCGTCGGCTGATCAAATCTCATTTGATTTTTCTTGTGCCGATTTAGGTGCTATTCAAGCTGGTCTTGAATCGTACACAGAAAATAAAAGAATTGATTTATTACCTAAACTAGTTTAGCTAATGTGAAATTTTCTATTTCACCTAATCTTTTCAACAACTTTTCTACTTACACAGTTAATTAAACAATCATGCATTAGGTAATTCACCTAATTAAAATTTGTAAATTCTGCTAAAATTTTGCTTATTAAATCATATAATTCTTCTAGTTATTTTACCTAATGCAAGTTGTCCATTTGTTCGTACACTAAGGGAAATAAAGCATATTAGCATTATCCACGCCTCAGTATAAATTTTATTTAAATATTTACGTGGATAAATCAAATGTTTTCCTTACAACTTCTTTTTTTTCCGTATTTGAATTTTATTTATTCCACACACGTACACACATATTCATTACAAGCAACCCAGTGGGCAATTATACTAGGCCTTAACAAAAGAAGTTATGCTAAGACTACTACTATTGACATCTTTATACCTCCTAATATCGCTGTACCATTCAGCACTTCTAGAAGCCCTTCCTATGGATGGGGCTCAAAAATTTTTTATTTCTGTGCAACGCAAAACATAAAAGAAGTGAAACATATCATAAAGTGTTAGCCCAAGGAGAGAGAATGTTTTTTATTAGCTCTCCTATAAAAAACATAAATAAAAACAAAGCGAGAAAATTTTATTTTTTGTCACAAGCAAGAATTGAACTCGGACCGCTGGCTTTATAGTCAAACGTTTTACCGCTCTGCTCTTACCCCGTTTTTTAACTTGTGAACAAAATATATATAAAAATATGAGGTCGTCAACTCTGAAATTATTTTTCCGCTGGGCATCTACAGCAATTTGATTAATTGGTATGTAGAGTATATTCCTGTATGAAGAATTACTGGGAATTATTCTTAACACCGTTTAGGTAGCGCTTAGGTAGCCGCAAAAGTGAAAAAAGTACCTAAGCGCTACCTAAACGGTGTTAAGAATAATTCCCAGGAAGTTTTTATGTTTTAGAAATTTGTTTATTGAGATCTTAGGTAAATTTTTGTAGTTGATTGTTTCCTTGAATTTTGAACGGTTTGCTACCTATAGACCTGAACACGGGAAAAAAGGTAAAAAACAATCGAATTTTTTTAAGTTTTTTGCGATTTTGATCTGGAAGGTGAAGTTTTTTTTATTTTATATGTTCGCAATTTTTGTTCTTTATGACAAGAGCTACAACTTTGCCTCAGAGAGTAAATCGAAATTCTGAACGGTTTGCAAGATATGAGCCCGAGAAAATGATCACTTTTTTGCGAAAATGGTACCGAGGCCCCAAATCTTTGGCGGCCCATAAACAAAAAAGTGCATGACTTTGGGAAAAATTGGGAGACACGGGTCTTTTTTTTTTAGTCTTTTATCACGTAGTGGTGTCCGTATATGGTTATTTTGCCATGACTTAAAAAATTACACGCAGTGTAAATTATCTTTTTGTGTAATAAATCTAATCTCCTCTAGTCAACACGGCTTTTTATCAGGAAGATCAACTGCAACGAACTTAAATATTTTTTGTTCACATATAGTTGCAAATTTCTCTAAGGGTTTACAAACAGACGTCATCTTCACAGACTTTGCAAAAGCGTTTGAGAAAGTCAATCATGAAACTTTACTCCTTAAGCTTTTAGCACTTGGTTTTCACTCTAATCTCCTTGCGTGGATTAGATCATATCTTATTGGCCGCTATCAAATAGTTAAAATCAATAATTGTCAATCACTACCATTTCACGTTTCATCTGGTGTACCTCAAGGCAGTACACCTCTTGGCCTCTTTTTTTTTCTTCTTTTTATAAATGACCTCCTACAGGTTATTAAATATTCGAGATGTCTCCTTTTTGCGGATGATCTTAAATTATTTCGGTCATTGGAGTCAGATAATGATTTCAGTCTTCTTCAGCTTGATCTAAATTCAATCGCAAATTGGTGTTCCCTCAATAACCTTCCCCTGAATATATCTAAATGCCAGTGCCGAACATTTTCAAGGTCCACGTCACCAACTTTCTTTAATTTTTTTATTAGTTCTGTTCCCTTAGAAAGAGCTTCTATTAAAAAGGACTTAGGTGTTCTACTAGACCCTAAACTTAACTTTAAACAACACATTGAACTAATAATTGCTAAAGCTAACTCAATGTTAGGATTTTTAAAATGAAACTCAACTGAGTTCATAGATCCTTATGCTCTCAAAATACTTTACTCATCCTTAGTTAGACCTCATTTAGAATATTGCTCTGTGATCTGGAACCCGTCTTACCAACTATACTCAATAGATTGGAATCTATTCAACGTAATTTCACAAGTTGAATAGTTGTGGTTTAAACTTAATTGGAATCTACCATCTGTACCCCACTATGCTACTCGTTGTGCGCTAATTAATCTAACCCCCCTAGTCACTCGTCGTATGGTCTTTTCAATTATGTTTATATGGGACCTTATTCATCATAATATTCAATGCCCTGAACTTCTCATAATGCTTGACTTCTATACTCCATCGCGATCCCTCCGTAGCCAATTCTATTTTCGTGAGCTTATATGCCTATAGCTCGCTGCATAAGGGAAGCTAATAATATTTTATGCGTCTTGGACTAGTTTAATAACGTATCCAGAAGATCTTTCAAAGATCTTCTTTTACTCAGGATAATGGCACATGACTCTTGAGCTCATGGGTGTTTAACTGTTCTCATTTAAATTATTTTTATATTGTTTTAAATTGTTCTCATCTTACCTTTTCACTTTTAAATAGTCTTTATATGTATTTTTATTTACTGTATCTTTCAATTTCTGTATTTGCACGAATAGTGTTTAGAAATATAAATGTATATATGTATGTTTAAGTAGTCTGTAAGAGCTTTTGCTCTGATTGATGAAATTATGAAATAAATAAAAAAAAAAAAAAAAAAAAAAAAAAAAAATTTGCGCGGCAGGAAAGAATTTGTAGAAAGACGTAGTTTGTGCCTCAAAAGAGGCGAAACCGCCTGTTTCTTGAGTTGATCCGCTCGTTGTCCAGGCCACAACAGCTTGCTGTGTCTGCTGAAAGATGGAAAGAAAGACAAAGTCTTGGTAGTGCAGTCCAAAGATGAAGAAAATGGCTATTTGGAAAGTTTTCCAAATAATAGAGTTTTAGGCCCAGCAGCCGTATATGGACAGACAAAGAAGAAACGGCCAAAGAGGACAGCAAAACAATGACTAGCCGAACCAAAAAACAAAAAGAGAAGGAGAGACAACAAAAAAGATGATTACAGCTATGGTAAGGGTAGAGATGTTTGAAGGATTCAGTAAGAGCTTTGTTGGATACAGGTACACAACCAAATCTCATAAGCTATTCCTTATATCAGGAATTGAAGATACCAGGTTTACCTTTGGATAAGATAATGGTTGGCATAGAGGGGAAGCCATTTACGATAGAAGAGAGAGTCAGGCTTAAAATTTTTCCATTGTACTAATCAAATTATGGTATTCTTGGAGAATTTTGGGTGTTACCCAGAGAAAGCCAATGGCAGCCAATATCTCAAACGATATTTTTGCAAACGAAACTGGGTGCAGTTGCTTTTGGTGGACAGTCAGAGAAAATAGATAAAGATACTGGACAGGTTCTGCCATTAATAAATTATAATCAGAATGAACGTGGCGTCCGTGGCGTAGTTGGTTAAAGTGCGTGGCCGCTATGTCAAAGAACCTGGAGACCCAGGTTCGAACCCCAGTAGCGACAGAAAATTATTTGAATTAAAATAATTTTTCTGTACGGCCGCTACCTCTCTGCAGACAATGGCAAACCTCAGAGAGTAATCAAATGCCATGAAAAGCTTCTTGAGAATAAGAACATTACGTTCATCGCCGTTCGGAGTCGGCGTTAAACATGTAGGTCCCTTTCTCGGTCAATTGTGTACAAACTTAATAACACGCACAACACAATTGATCATAAGAAGCTAGGTCAAAGTCCTTTCAAGGGCTGAAATGGCCAGTTATTCATTTATTTTTTTTTAATCAGAATGAACAGTTGGACAGATTACTTAAACGGTTGTGGACACTAGATCAAATTGGTCTACATCCTCGCCGTACAAAAGAAGAAGAAATGGTTGAACAACATTTTTTGCGGACGCACAGACGTGACGAAGTGGTCGTTTTGTCGTGCTCATGTAATTGAAAGATAATATGCAAGATATTCGCAGCTCAAGACGAATTGCATTTAAGCGATATATATATTTAGAGAAAAGATTAGGTAAAGATGAAAGTTGAAAAATGAAAAATGAAATATGAAAGATTGAAGATGGAAAATCAAAGATAGATGAAGATCGAATATAGAAAATGGAAGATAGAAGATGAAAGATTAAAACAGAAAGATTGAATATGGTAAATGTAAGTCAAACTCTAAGCGATTGATGAATGCGATGAATTTAGAGGAAACCTCTTCCTCAGCGGTGTTTTTGCCGGGGGAAGGGTCAAGCATTTTAGGCAACAGACCAATTTTCGTTTTCGGTAAAAACCCCGCAATTGGAGAAAGATTTTACAAAGAGAAATATTGTGAACTGCGTAGCTCAGCTTTATGATCCAAACGGTTATATTTCACCTGTTGTAATAATAGGAAAGATTTTTCATTCAAGATTTATGGAGGACATATCATGGAACGAAATAGTTCCAGCTGAAATATATAAAAGATGGACAGAATTTTGGAGAGAAATTATGGTATTGGAAAAATTTAGAATTGACAGATGGATAGGTACAACCGAAAATGTTAGTGTAGAGATGCTGGGTTTTTCTGATGCGTCATTAGCAGCTTATGGTGCTGTGGTTTACATTAAGACAGAATAGCCAAATGGAAAGGTGACAGCAAAGTTGTTTGTGTAAAATACAAGAGTAGCTCCTTTACATACGCTTACTGTGCCAAGGTTGGAATTGGCGGCAGCTGAGTTGTTAGCAAGGGTATTTCCTGACATAAAAGGATCGATGGACAGCATCAAGTATAGTTTTGCATTGGATAAGAAAGGCACCTTATAATCTGAAAATGTATGTGGCTAATCGAGTGGCTATTCAGGAAAATTCAGAGATAAAATATTGGCGACATTGGCGAAAGAGAATCCCGCTGGTCTATTAAGTCGCGGGTTGCCACCAGCAGAATTCATAGACAACAGATTATGGTTGTATGGTCCGAGTAGGCACGCACTCGATAAATCCAAGTGGCCCAAAGACAAGTTTTTGAATAGAGAGCCATCAGAGGTGAAAGAAGAAATGAGATTTTACAGAGTTTCAATGTTTGAGCCGATGTTTAGTATTCATGTTAAGGGGATTAAGGAAAGAGTGCCTTGTTTGGCATATAGTAGAACGTTAGAGAAGACAGTTAATATTCTGACTTAATTGTTCCGTTACATGAATTTTCAAAGCCTTATAGAAAACGAATTAAATCGAGAATGGGCAGAATTGAGATGGCAACAGCAGAGAAAAGAAGCATGGCTATGAAATTTATTTTAAGAAAGACACAAGACGAATACTATAATGCTGAATTAACAGAGTTGGAAAGAGGACAAAACATAGCGGAAAGAAGTAAGATAGAATCGTTGAAGGCAGTCATAGACGAGTTATTGCAGGTTGGCGGCAAGCTGAAGCGTGCTGAAATCGATTATGAGATGAAGCACCCAGTGATACTACCTACAAAATCGTTGCTCGCTTCAAAGATAACACAGCCCGACAGACATTTTGGTGCCGGAGATTTTTCAGCTGATTATAGACTAGTTTGGTTTCTTGATTTCAAATATGGAATCCGTTTTTCTCCGTCAGCTCGAGTTTTTGAGTTATAGGCAGAAACATGAAAATCAGTTCTTTTTCTGATAATTTTGCTATATCTATTACACTGATTCACCGATTTGTATTGCGATGACGAATTTCAATGAAGAAATATTAGACCTTTCAATTTTTGCACATAAAATTACAATATCTTTGACAGTTTTGAAAGTATTGACGTTCAAAGGGGAAAAAATGTCACAATTTTACGTAGGCTGCTCTTTTGAAACCCTGTATCTTTAATATTTTTCAACGGATTTGCAAAAACTTTTTTTACTTGATAGAAAATCTTTCCAATTTTTATAAACATTTTAGTTTTCTTTTATTATCTTACATTTTTTCAAAGAAATTAACAAAAAAAAACATTTTTTACAAGTAATTTTATTAAATTTCAAATTCAGTTGATAATGTTTTTTGATAAGGTTAACATCATTTACGACTTGAAAAACTTCTCTTCAGTGGCTTTCTGGAATGAAAGGCATCAGAACCATCTCGCTTAAGACTCCAACAATAGTCTTCCATCATATGTTTGTCCCATCTTCCTTGGTAGCGGTCTTCAATTTTTTTCATGTCCTGATGGAAACGCTCACCTTGTTCATCACTAGTGTTTCCTAAATTCTCAGGGAAGTGGGATAAATGGCAGTTTAGATAGTGAATCTTGATGCTCATATTACATCCAAGATCCCTAAAACTGTCTAGCATGTTGGTCACTAGTTGCTCAATATTACTTGCTTTGCAATTGCCTAAAAAGTTTTTGACAATTTATTCAAATGACACCCATGCCTCCCAGTCAAGGTTAGTCATCGAGGTTTTAAAATTAGGGTCTTTCATTAGCTACCTTATCTGCGGACCATCCATTACACCAGCTTTAAGCTTTTATAAACTTATTCCCGGCATTTTTCTACTTATGTAAGCAAAACATGGTCCTTCTTTATCAATTGCTTATCAAAAAACCTTAAACTTGAAATTTAATAAAATTCATTTTAAAAAATTTTACTTTTTTTAATTTCTTTGAAAAAATGTAAGACAATAAAAAAAACTAAAATGTTTATTAAAATTCGAAAGATTTTCTATCAAGTAAAAAAAAGTTTTTGCAAATCCGTTGAAAAATATTAAAGATATTGAGTTTCAAAAGCGCAGCCTTCGTAAAATTGTGACATTTTTTCCACTTAGAACGTCGATATCTTCAAAACTGTCAAAGGTATTGTAATTTTATGTGCAAAAATTGAAAGGTCTAATATATCTTCATTGAAATTCGTCATCGTAATACAAATCGGTGAATCAGTGTAATAGATATAGCAAAATTATCAGAAAAAGAACTGATTTTCATGTTTCTGCCTATAACTCAAAAACTCAAGCTAATGGAGAAAAACGGAGTCCATATTTGAAATCAGCAGCCAAAATACATTCGGGATTGACTATCGAGAACTCTGCACCTTTTATAAAGTGTCATTTTGTAACTCAGTGTAATAGAGTCAGTTCATAGACAGACAAGACACTGTGGTGCACAGGTGATGATGCAAATTATTCGGCAGCGTTACTGGATACCAAGGTTAAGAAATTCAATGAAAAGTACGATAATGGTAGATTTACCATCAGATAGGGTACAGGTGGGAAAGGCTTTTTTACACACGGGAGTGGATTTCGCTAGTCTATTTGATATAAAAACAGTGGGTAAAGATACAGTTAGGTCACGGAAAGGGAAGTGCTGGATAGCAATTTTCGTGTGTTTGAAAACACGCGCCATCCACATTGTTATTGTGACAGATTTAACATCACTTGCTTTCAGTGCATGTTTTGAAAGATTTATTGGACGAAGAGGTAGATGACTCATTTCACGCCAAACCGGCCACCAAATTTTTTTATGTCACCGTTATAAAAAATATTTATATATTTTGAAAGGTCTCTAAGAGGTGCATCAAATCACATATTTTTTTTTGGAAAAATTCGTATTGTTGTTGCTGTGGTAACACTAACAAAGTACGAAAATGCATGCTTTTTCTGCTTTATGGTGATTTTTAAAAATTCATATCTCAGGACCCGAACAAGATATCTTCATTATTTTTTTTTTATTGGGTAGAGTAAAGATTAAGCTTACAAAATATTTTTTTTTAAATTATGTTAGAAAAAAAAAATTAATTTTTTTGGATTTTTTTGGAAAAGTTGTCATTTTTGACCTGTTCTCCCTCTCTGAGCCTTATTAGCGGTAAACAAAGAAATTTCTTGGTTTTTCACCTTTCAGAATCATTAAAAAAAATTGGTAGATCTAAGTATTAACAGAGATATTGAATTTTTTGTAACAACACCTTTTGTATTTTGCAACCGCACAAAC
Source organism: Pherbina coryleti (assembly GCA_943735915.1). Classification (NCBI taxonomy): domain Eukaryota; kingdom Metazoa; phylum Arthropoda; class Insecta; order Diptera; family Sciomyzidae; genus Pherbina; species Pherbina coryleti. The sequence goes on from OX030951.1 coordinate 102,541,059, forward strand.
AAAAACATAAAACCAATGAAACGGATCTCTTTCTTCTAAACTAATGCTTCCTCAACTAATCTCTCGTAGCGTCTCTCTAAAACAATCAATAACACTGCATTGTTGGAAATATACCGTTATATTTTTTATTTCAATACTTAGAAATAAAAATCAAACATTTTGCTGAATTGTAATAGTTGCGAGTTCGATTAATGTTGTAAAAGTTAATTAGTTGATGAATATAAGTGGTAATACGTATAAGGTTAAAAACGCATTTAAATATGCCGTTGGCTAAAAAGTGACGCAACCCTTTAAACAAAAAAAACATCAGAAAATTCTAAAAAATTAGATTTTTGTCAGTTTCAATTGGGATTCTGGCTTTAATGAGTGGTTTGGATCGTGGATTTGTCGCAGCTGTAAACTCCACTACTAACAATATGATATTTCTGAAGCGATATCAAATCGTTACTACTGATGAGTAATATTTTCTCTTTATACAAATCAGAGTTCAGATTTTAGATTAAATGTAGCGTTCTCTGTCCGTTGCAGAACTCTAAAATGCGTTTATTTCTCTCTTTATTTTCAGAAAATATCTGCATGAGTCAGTGGCTATTTTTCGATGCATAGGTTTTATGTGCGCTTCGTATATGCCACGTTTTTAATGCAAAATTCAAAAGGTGTTGTTACAAAAAATTCGATATCTCTGTTAATACTTCGATCTACCAATTTTTTTTAATGATTTTGAAAGGTAAAAAACCAAGGAATTTCTTGGTTTACCGTTAATAAGGCTCAAAGAGGGAGAACAGGTCCAAAATGGCAACGTTTTCATAAAAGTCCAAAAAATTTTAATTTTTTTCTAACATAATTTAAAAAAAAAATTAATTTGTAAGCTTAATCTTTACTCCACCCAATAAAAAAAAATAATGAAGATATCTTGTTCGGGTCCTGAGATATGAATTTTTAAAAATCACCATAAAGCAGAAAAAACATGAATTTTCGCACAGCAACAACAATAGGAATTTTTCAAAAAAAAAAATATGTGATTTGATGCACCTCTTAGAGACCTTTCAAAATATATAAATATAACGGTGACATAAAAAAATTTGGTGATCGGTTTGACGTGAAATGAGACAGATGCGAAAAACTATACAGCAACAATGGTAAGACTTTTGTGGGTACCAACAGAGTAATGAGAAAGGAATTGGACAGTTGGAGCAATCAATAGGCTCTAAGACATTTAGCTAGTAATGGAACAGAATGCAAGTTTATGATTCCAGCTGCACCACATCAAGGTGGTATCTATGAAGCAGCAGTTAAGTCGATGAAATATCATCTTGTCAGAGAAGTTGGACAGAAAGTCTTAATATATGAACAATTATTAACACTTCTTTCACAGATAGAAGCGATATTAAATTCGCGTCCAATACATCCCAAAAGCGATAATCTGAAAGATATACAGGCATTGACACCAGGTCATTTTCTGGTAGGTGAACCATTGGTTTTCACTTTACCTTTTGAAACTACGCAGCCATCATCCTCTATTAGTCTAAAGTTATGAAAAGAAAGACATGAAATGTTGAAGCATTTCTGGAATGGATGGCAGATAGAATACCTTACAACGTTACAAGAGAGCAAGAAATGGAGAAGAGAAAAGGAAAGTCTTATCATAAATAATAAAGTTATTTATTGTAATTTGTATCATAAATAAGTTTTATTGTAGTTTTGTCGCATTATGATTGACAGACTTCGGAGACTATGTCGACGACAGGCGGTCAATCAGTTGCAAAAAGGCTTTCACAGAGGATAGAAAGATTAAAATAAATGTCGGGTTTTTTTGAGCTAAGGCTTTTTTCCCGACATTAAATAATTATGTGTTTTTATTTAATTATTTGATTTCTGAAGTTCACCTTTTGTTGTGAACACAGTGCTCATACGTTTTTGTGCTCATTTTTTTAACATACGTAGTACCACTTATAACCACTTATATTAATCAACTACTAAACTTTAACAACGTTAATCGAACTCACACCAATTGCAATTCAGCAAATGGTTTGATTTTAATTTCTAAGTATTGAAATTAAAAAGATAATGGTATATTTCCAACAATGCTGTGTCATTGATTGTTTTAAAGAGACGCTACAAGAGAGTAGTTTAGCAAGTTAGAAGAGAGTTTTAGTTTTAGAAGAGAGTTATGTTTTAGAAGAGAGTTATGTTTAGAAGAAAAGTTTATCCGTTGCATTGGTTTTATTTTTGTTTGTGCGCTTCGTATATGTCACGTTCTTAATGCAAAATGCAAAAGGTGTTGTTACAAGAAATATTTCTGGTATATCTTCAATATCTTCGATCTACCAATTTTTTTTATTGATTCCGAAATGTGAAAAACCAGGGGTTTTTTGGTTTACCGTTAGTTAGGCTCAGAGAGGGAGAACAGATCGGAAATGGCAACTTTTCCATAAAAGTTAAAAAAATTTAATTTTTTTTTCGTTACAGAAATTAAAAATTTTTTTGTAAGCCTAATCCTTACTATACTTAATAAAAAAAAAAATATGGAAGACATCTTTTTCGGGTCCTGAGATATGAATTTTTAAAAATTACCATTAAGCAGAATCCATAAAGCAGAACCATAAAGCAGATGTCTTCGGCGTTGCTATTGAGTTATTATATGTGTGTACAAATGTTATATTGGTGGAAAAAAGCTCTGTATATAGGGCTGAGTGAAGAAAGGTGTTAGAAAATTAATGTTCATCTGTGTAGATTAGAATAACGTTTATTTATTGCTATTGAGTTATTATATGTGTGTACAAATGTTATATTGGTGGAAAAAAGCTCTGTATATAGGGCTGAGTGGTGAAGGGTGTTAGAAAATGAATGTTCAGATGTGGAGATTAGAATAACGTTTATTTCATTAAAGGTTTTGATGAAGATTAGGTCCAGCCATTTATTATTTTGGTTTGGATACCTGTTAGCTTGCTGCAGGTCGTTTACATAGAAGATACTTAGTAAAGTATCGAGTTGGAGATTTCAAAAGGAAGAACGTAGTTGTCATTCTCATCATTGACAAAGGAAATATTTGGACGATTAAAGTCACCGAAGATATGTTCCTCTTTAAATGTCATGGTTTGTGAGGAAATATTTTTGAACAGATCACTACATGCAGTTTCTGCGGAATTAGGAAGATTATAAATAACACCAATATAGATATATTGATGATCATGAAAACTAATTCAAGCTTTTTGGTGGTCATTAAGTTTGTGAAAGGTGGTTTCGACTAATTGACTAGGTAGGGAGTTATGTATGACTATAAGAATGCCACCACCACGGGATTGACCGGTGTCGGTATAATCTCGATCCTTCCGATAGAGTGTCCAGTTGTTGTCGAGAATTTCTTCGTTTTTGAAGGAGTCATTTAGCCACGTTTCTACGAATACCAAAACATTATAGTGGCATGACTTTGCGTCAACGAAAAATATATTAAAACCTTTTTACAATGAACAACGATTTTACAATCAACTTTTTTCGTTTGGTTGCTAATATTGCTACAAACACATCGATTGTTGAACTACTGGTTGATGGCAAACCTCAAAATCAAAACATTATGATGTTTTACAACAGATTGATAAACTGCTTGAAAAATTAGAAATGACACTAGAAATGAAAAACTAGAATGAAAATGGATATTTTCAGTAACCAGCAACCAGTTTATCATCCAGTTCTGCGATAAGTTGTGCGTCTATAGGGCCCTTTAATGTTAAGAATTTATAATTTTGCCTTCACCCAAAAATCCTTTCCGACTCCGACTTTGCAGCCCTGCTCAATACTACGTTATGGAGACTTGTGTGAAGTAAGCATCTGGTGAAATACAGCATCCGGTAAAAAAAAAACAAAAAGCATAAATTATGAAAAGGTTTTATGAAGTTAACAGACTCTGTTAATAGTTATTATATGCTGTCAAGTTCAGGCCCGATAAGTAATCGTGGCAGCTAATTGAAAGATATATGCTGAAAACTCCATTCTGTTTTGTTTTCTACTGGGTGTTTCCACTGATGAGTGAAAAAACTCACATACATTCATATTTCTTATTATACCACATACATATGTTTCCATATCGATTGAGATCAGTTTTGTGACTCAACGCAAAGTAATAAAAAGTAAAGCAATTTCTTCCTCCCTAAGCTGGCAATATCAATAATTACTCATCAGAAGCAAAATATATTAAGAAGGTGGAAGAACTAGATGACGTCTATAAAGTCAACACCAAGTGTAATCTACGTGTAGTGTGATTTTTTTCAACGGTTACAACACTTGATGTGAGGATTTGGGCTTGGATTTGGATGTTTAAGTGTTTAACTCGTTGTCACAACAATTTTATAATCAACAACTTACCATTCATTGTTTGGGCTGTGCCATAAAAGCTGTGGACGTACTTCCAGTTATCCATAAGACCTCTCACCATGAACGACTGCATAGTGTTGGGTAGTTCTTTCTGCGATCACCGTCGCCTTCGTCGACAAAGCCGTCGATGTGGTCTGCAGTTGCATTGTACTCCAGCTCTTTCCTTTAGATCACTTCATCAAACACAGTTTCGCGATTGCTCTCTCATGCTGGCAGCTTTTTTGTAAAATGCTCCTCCATTTTAATGCTGATGCCTGTGTGTAGATTTTTATATATATAAACATAATTGTTATTAGTTTACTTGCCTTTCTCTTAAAATTAATTATTATTATTTGTAAAAAACTTAATTCTAAAACGTTTTTAAAAATTTTTGTAATAATATCAAATAAAGCTAGTATGGCGTTAAAACGCCAATACTAGGATTTGCAGGTATATTGCAACGTTCTTCAACGACTGTCTCAGGCTCTTATTAAAGTTCATAGCAAATGACAAAGAGGCTAGGATTTGAAAACGTTGTATTTTAAAAAGAAAAAAAAAGTGTATGCAATGGGCTGAGTTTAAATTGTGGTATAATAATTCACTCACCAATGTTTGCACCGGTTAGTACTGCAGCCGTGTTCCATCGATTATCCTATCGCTGCTTTAGGCTCCTAATCAGCATGAAAATCTTTTTTGAGAGTTAAGTGGTCTCGCGGAAGGACACTTACTTCAATGCTTTTAAGGAACTCCGTTGGAAAGTTTATTTGTGCGTCCAGTGGATAAGAGAATCGCTCAGTAACCAACAAATTAATTTTGGAACCAATTTCGTCTATTGGTGCAAGAATAGCTTTTTGTTGTATGGCACCACTGTTTATGTCGTTTAGTATATCATAATAAATAAAATCAATCGGCATTGCGTGACCTCTGATAAAAAATTAATTGTTAATTTGAAATTCCTTTTGACCTTTGTCTTATCACATGTTTTTTGTCAAGCTTTACCGTTTTTACGTAAGACCACAATTAATGACTTTTGCTGCTATTTTCTATTATTGCATAAGGGAGAGAAAATATAACTTTAACGAATGTAAAAACAGTTTACGAATGTCTGGTTATACCGCGAAACATGCAGTGCTACTGCAGGAATCATTTTTGCTTTGTTAATAATGATAAGATGAGCACTATCAAAGTACCTTCCGTACGCAAAATTGGGCTAAACGCCTGATACATACATATGTATCTCAAGAAGAGGTCTACACCGAGAAAAAAGCTTATTCAAAATTAAAAAACGCCTAGTATAATTTAAAAGATGTCTTGGGCAGTTTTCAGCCTCTTAAGTTATTCGTAAAAATATCTGTTTTACATGTTTAACTTGCCGATATTGATTTGGATAAATTAACTTAGTATTTTGTAATTTATTCATTATGGCTTGGACAGTTTTTATAAGTGTGCTTGCTTAATCTTACGAAGATAGTGTTTGTTTCGTTCCAGTGGCGCAAACACAAGCACTTGAACTTGGATTGCTCTGGATTGAACACTTAACAAACACAGGCACTTGAACCTGGATTGTTTATCTACAGAGTTAAAAAGACACTTGATGATTAGTGTAAAATAAATAACTAACTTTATTATTTCCTTGTACCTGCTTAAATATAAAACATATTGCTTAGTTAAAAAAAAATAAATATTGATTAATTAACATTAACTTCAATAAATGAAAAAACCTAAATTCATGATAAATATTGCTTATTTGGTATTAATAATGAAACAATTAAAAAACATGCAAAATTCACAACATATAAAATGAAAATAACAAACTTAATAATAAATAAAAGTAGGTCAACAAGCGTGCGTTGCCCTATGCTGTAGCTGCAATTTGTTTTGCCTATGTTGTTGTTGTTGTACAGTTATTGTACATTCTCCCGCGCGTTGAATGCTCGCATTCAACTATACAGATTCGGACAGGTGTCTTCTTGGCCTTGGTATTGGCTTTATGATGATGGGTTGTTTCTTTTTAAACGCACCAGTTTTTATTTGCCAGATAATAAAGCTTGCTATTATAATTGATATAATAAGGGCTGTATAGCTGATTGCGTAATGATGAATGTTGGTAGACAGCGACAGTTCTGGAAGCTCTGAACTCTTTCCTGGCTTCAAGACATTTTGTAGAGCTGTAAGTTGTTCCAGGGTAGAATCAGGGTAGGGAGTTGTAGAATCGGAAGAAGAGTTGAAGATCTTCCTGATTTCGCTGGGAAACGCGACTGCTGTTAGATTGCCATGTTTTGCGTAAGATGAATGAATGGTGCTTTTGAAAACAAAATGTTCTTGAATGGTTACGACGTTATGTTTTATTATGCACTCTGGATCTAGTGATAGTAGTCCAGATCCCTCTATTTTTATTTGAAAAGCATTGGTTCCGCATACAGCGCTCATTTGATTAGTTTCCTTAGTCCCGTAGATCCATTGATTTTTGTGGTTCAGTTGAGTCCATACGAAATCATCATGTAAATTGGTGAGTTTACAATCTGCCGATGTTCTATTGTTTAACAAATTGAATTCGCAAGAGAAGGCATTTGATCCCTTGTTAAACATGGATTGATTATTTGAAAAAAGATAAGTTGATGTAGTTATTACAAGGCATGCTTCGAGTTCAGTGAAACTCATTGGGAAGTAATGGTCCCTGTGAAGGTTTGTGGCCATAAGTTCGGTATCTGCCTTAATTGCTATCAAAGTATTGTTGATTGTGGTAGGAATTGGTATAACTCGAAATATGTTGAAACGTTCCTGATCCATAAGTGGGAATTTTATCACAAATATAACATGACTATTTGCTATTCCTCCTTCTGATGTCATTAATTTGTAAAAATGCAACATGTCATCTTTTCCGATTGGCAACTGTTTTGATGGTGACAAGTTGTTTTTTATGTTGATTATCTCATCGCTTAGTTGTTGAGGAGATAATAGCAATGGGCTTATTTTGCCGTTATGGGTAGCGGTGAGGACATTTAGAATGGCAGTTTGGATCTGTTGTAAGTTTGTAGCTATGAGAGACAACTGTAGTCCTAATGACATAAGAACTTGGCATCTTCGTTGTGTCTCAGTGTCCTTGTTGATTGCATTTTCAAGTGTAGCTAGTTCCTCCTGTGTCATATTTACTCTTGTGTTTGTGCTGACTTCGTTTTGCTTTATTATATTAATTGTCGAATCAATAATGGAGGTGTGCTTCTTAAGAATGTTGACCATCTGCTCTTCGTTATTCTGTAGTTGGCTAATTGTTTTTGACATTTCCTTAATCAGAATCAAGAACACCAAACAGTGTATTGGCTATGTTTCCGACAATGTCTAAAGCAGCTCTAGTCTTGCGTCTCCTTATTAACAATTCGCTGTCCAATTGTAATTCCTTTCTTGTGTGCAGGAAATGGTTGGCAAGTGCAGTGCACCCTGAACTTTGGCGTGATTGGTTGCATAGCTGTTGATAGGCTAATGTTCCATCAGTGAAAGCTTCGAGTTCAACCCAGAACGGAGTAAGGTCATAGTATGCAACAATTTTCCATTCGGCAGTCGCCAAATGTGCTGTACCAACATCTTCAAAATAGATTCCAGGACCATTTTCAAATTTTTTAATGTCGACAGGATTTGCTAGTATCATTGGTAGTAGCAGTAACGATACTACAAGAGTTGTGATCAGTGAATTGTTGGAGAATTTCTTTCGTTTAGTTGGAATTTCACTCCTTTCTTCTTCTTCTTCTTCTTCATGATTCTGTTGAGATGGCGATGTTGGATCAGATGTTGGGTCAGACTCTACAGGAAGTGGTGCTAGTCGGTGGATTGCTCGTTTCCATATTCCTGTTTTTACGTCAACAATACGCACTGCTCCATCAGGTCCAGTATGTACCTCTACTATTCGGCCAAGAGGCCACTGCATGACAGGAACATTGTCTTCCTTGATATTTGTGAATGATTCTTCCATTTTCGTTTTACTTGTAATTGGTTGAGGTATTCGAGATTCCATCTTTTCCAGAGTTCATGTTTAACCTGCGATACTAGCTTCCATCTCGTTGCCAATGATATTTTGGACTGTAGTGATCTTCTATCGACTTGTGCAGTTAGTGGTTCATCAATCAAGAAATGTCCTGGTGTCAGAGCAGTCAAATCATTTGGATCTATGGACATTTGTGTTTTTGGTCGAGAATTTAAGATGGCTACAATCTCAATGATCACAGTTTCAAGCTCTTCGTATGTAAGGGATTCGGTTGACACGCTTCGCAGTGTCCACCAAAGTGTGGGGCCCGAGGTGGTATGAACTTGAAGTCGATTCCACGGTCGCTGCATGTTTTGGTGATTTACCTCTGAGAAGTATTTACAAATATGGCGTCGTTTAATTCCTGCAATTTATTTTTGGCTCCGACAAAGTTGGTGGCATTATCGCAGTATAATGTATCGCAGCGCCCACGTCGAGATGTAAAACGCTTTAGTGATCCAAAAAAGGGTTCGGTTGTCAAATCATTGACTAACTCTTGATGCACAGCCTTTGTAGCGAAACAGCAGAATATGGCAATATATGCTTTATGCGGTTTCTTACCACGAATTTTGTAATGTATCCAGAAGGGTCCACAGAAGTCAACTCCAGTTTTAAGAAATGGTCGTGCTTGAGTTATTCTGGATGCTGGAAGATTGGCCATAATTTGTTTAAAAAGTCTTGGTTTTGCTCTGGAACAGCGAACACAACCTTGTACGACATTCCTTGCCATTGATTTTCCTTTGATTATCCAAAATCGCTGCCTAGATAATGCTTGCAAAGTCTGTGGACCGCAGTGCATATTATCGTTATGTAACATAACCAAAATAAGTTTTGTTATAGGATCGTTATATGGCAGCAGCATTTGATGCTTAACATTGAATGGTAATGTCGATGCCTCTAAGCGTCCACCAACTCTCAGAATGTTCATTTCGTCTAAAAATGGTGACAAACTACTTAATGGACTTGTCCTATTGAACTCCGCGTGTTTTTCAAATGTGTTATTTCATCCTTGAAATCAGAAGTCTGTATTGCTCTAACAATGACAGTTAATGCATGATCAAGCTCGGTGGGAGTAAGTACCGTTTGGGTTTGTCTTAGCTCTCTTTTGAACCTGCAACCGTAGAACGTATCCCATAATTCTTTGAAGGGTGCGGAATGAATTTCTATGGTTAATTTTGTACACAAAATCTTCATTCAGTAGCCCGTCGTTTTTGGTTAATGTGAACACCATGTTTTTGCTGGCTACTGGTGAAGGTTTCCCTTTCTTTTCCATGTTGGTTGAAATCGCCAATGCGGAGCTGAATCTTGGTGGCCACATAGTTTCTTTTCCATGTAAAAATAGTGATCCATAAAACCAAAGATTGCAATTGGCTAAAGTACTTGGTTGCCGGCCTCTAGACAGGATGTCAGCTGGATTGTTTTTTGAGCTGACATGACGCCATTGTTCCATCAATGTTAAATTTTGAATTGTTGCAACTCTATTTGCCACAAATGTTTGGAAAGATGATGACTGCACATTAATCCATGAGAGAACAATCTCTGAGTCTATCCAGAGAAATGTTTGATGTTCCTTGAGATTAAGGTTGTTCTTTACTCGGTTTACCAGTTGAGCGGTTAGCACTGCAGCACATATTTCGAGTGTAGGCAGTGTTTGTATTTTAAGTGGTGCTTCTCGTTCTTTACTCGGTTTACCAGTTGAGCGGTTAGCACTGCAGCACATATTTCGAGTCTAGGCAGTGTTTGTATTTTAAGTGGTGCTACTCGTGATTTAGAACACAAAAGCTACACTATTATTCTCCCATCCCTAAATTCTGAACGAATATACACTGCAGCGCCAAACGCCTTCTCTGATGCATCCGAAAATGCGTGAATTTGGATTGTCCTTGGAATGTCTCCTTTAAAAATGTGACGTGAAAATTTCAAATCGTCTAAATCACTTAAGCCACTGCGAAACTTTATCCATTTTGTATGTGATTCAGCTGGTAAGGCATCGTCCCAATTAATTTTTAATTGCCACAGTTCCTGAACAAACATCTTCGCAGTTCCTATCACTGGAGCAACGATTCCCAATGGATCAAACAGCCTAGCTAAATCAGATATGATCGCTCGTTTTGTGACAACCTTTACTGGATCCAGTCTTACTTTAAAAAAAAATTGGTCAGTTCTTGGTAGCCATAATAATCCAAGTGTCTTAATTGAATCGTTGTTAGTATTGTTGAAATCTAATTTTACTTCCTGGTCATCTTGAGGAATGTTCTGAAGGAGCGCTGGGTGATTTGCACACCATTTGCGCAAATTGAAACCAAGCTTTTTCAAGATGTGTATGAGCTGCTGTTGAGCTTCGATAGCTGTTATCAAACTGTCTGATCCACCAAGCCCATCATCAACGTAGAAATTTTTTTGCAAAATCTGAGATCCTAGTGGAAAACTATATGATATGGTGCTGCTCGAGTCCCATAGGTAACCGTGTTGAGTTGTTAGTAGCTTACAGGTGTCGTTGGATGAGCTCTCCATATAATTATTTGGTATTGCTGATCTTCTGGATGTATTAAAATTTGTCTATCCATTTTTTCAATGTCCGTAGTAAAAACAAAGCGTGACCAACGAAAGCGAAGAAGTATGGGGAATAATTCACTTTGGACTGTTGGACCTGTGAACATTAAATCATTTAAGGAGTAGCCAGACGAAGTTTTGGCTGATGCATCAAATACCACTCGTAGTTTGGTTGTTGTGCTGTCTGGCTTTAGTACACAATGATGAGGGATGAAATAATTAGGCGTCAGTACAGAATCAAGATTAACTTCCTTCATATGCCCCAATCGCTTGTACTCTTCCATGAATTGGACATACTGTTTTCGAACCATATCATTTTTGAGAAGTCGACGTTCTAGGCTTAAGAATCTGTTGTAAGCCATTTCCTTCGATTCTCCCAAGGCTGATGTAGTTTGAAGAAACGGTAGTCTAACGACAAAACGATTTTATTCATGATGCGAACATTTTGAGTAAAGTGTGCCTCGCACCGCTGCTCCGCCGGGGATAAGCCCTTTTCATTTGATTCTACTTCATCCATTTTCCACAGCTGCTCCACCATTTCCTCCAATTTATATCACTGGTATCTTGACCACCAACAGCACAAGTCAATGTGTCCGATGCTTCAGAGTTGTTACCAATCTTTCCACTAACGATCCAACCAAGAACTGTATTTGGTAGGACTGCGAGGACAGGTGACAGCGTGATTTGTTCTGAGGATATTAGCTTGAAATAGAACTCGGCACCAAGCAGAATATCAATTTTTCCTGGTTGATGAAATTCTGGATCCGCTAGTTGAATGTTGGTAGGAATTGGCCATTTAGAAATATCAAGATTATTGTTTGGTTGACAAGGAATGATGTTTGGAAGTACGAATGCCTCCAAATAAGTTGAAAAATTGTTGTCCAAAGATTGCAGCATGACATTGACCCGTTGTGTGGCTCTGCTTTTTGTTTTTCCGATGCCCTCAATGCAGAGTGATGCGTCATTTGGAATGATGGACAACCTTCTGATGAGTCGCTCAGAGATAATTTTTATTTGTGAACCAGAGTCTAAAATTGCTCTAAATTCACCTGATCTTCCATTAGCCGCAGTTATTTTTATTTTCGCTGTTGCTAGTAAGACAAAACCTTTACGTGCTGGCATCGTGTTGGCTGCAGCTGATGTGACTGCTATTCTTGAATCAGTTGCCTTTGTTGCATTTGAGACATCGCTTCTTCCTTCTAGATGCACCAGTGAATTGTGTTTCTTGTCACACTTAGTGCAGGTTCGTGATGGGCAGTTCTTTGCTGTATGATCTAGCTTGAAACAGTTGACACAAAGTTTATTTTTTTGCACCCAATTAAGTCTCTCTAGTGTAGATAATTGCAGAAATTTTTTGCAGAAATACAATGGATGATAGCTGATGTTGCATAATCTGCACGTATTTATATTCCTTTGTGTGGTCGCAACTGTAGTGAATGATCTTGTCGTTGCCTGTGTACATGACGATTTATCTTTGGAACCGATCGACTCTATTGATTGGAATTGTAGTTCCAAAAATGACAAAAATTCATTGATTTTCAATAGCTCCTTTGGTCTTGCTAATAATTGCTCGAATCTAATGTGCATTGCTCTATCTAATTTTTTAATCAGTATGTGTAACAGGAGTGGGTCCCAGGAAGTTGTTTCCACTCCGAGATTGTTTAAAGCTAACAAACATTCTCTTGTTGTGTCATGTAGATTTTTTACTGAACCAGCTGTTGATGTACCGAGAGGTTGCTCTAATAATTTTGGACCCAGGCTCCAACCTGGATTCGTTTGTTGTTATATCGATCTTGCAACAGCATCCAGGCTGCATTGTAGTTTTCTTCAGTCAGTGACTAATGACTGATGAGCTTTGCGGCTTCTCCCGAAACATTTGATTTTAGATACCACATTTTTTGGATTAGTGGTAATGGTTTTTTGGTCTATCATTTGATTAAATATATTGTAGAACTCCTGCCATTTTAGGTAATCGCCGTTGAAATTCGGAATTGTCACCTTTGGCAATGGTAGTGTAGTCTGTGCAGGATGATATCTTCCTGAAGTTGATAATGATGTGTTTCTTGATTGAAGCTGATCTTCCTTAATGGAGAGTTTGACCAGTTGTTGCCTCATCATATCTCCTAATTCGTTGAATTCAGTTTGATAGAAACCTAATGGTGCTTGGTCCTCCAGTTTTTCCAATGCTTCGTCCTGAAGGCCTTCAAGTTGATTCCATAATTTATTTATGGTGCTGATATTGACCTTGTAGAATTGAGATGTCTCCTCTTCTTGTGCAGCTGCTAGTGAATTGAGCAATCACCGTAAAGCTGTCATGCGTGCTGCAATCTTTCGAATTAGGCCTTGATGTTGAGTAGTTGTCGTATCATGTTGTTGTTGCTCTGATTTTGTACCAGCCCCATGGTTGGGTCCAGGTTTGTTAGCACCAGTATTTAGTCCTGATGCCTCTTGTGATTCAAATCGTATGATTTCCGTGTTGAATAGCTCGATGTGGTATTCAGCTATTTTACGTATTTTATCATAGTGATCTGTAAAATACTCGTGATTCATTGGCTGGTCGATCTTGCATCTCAACTCGCTGTCTCGTTTTTCATATTCATCCCAAACTAAGTTGAGGCGGTCGCTGTGGCGTGTTCTTCTTTTTGAAGGTGTCAAAGGATAACGTATCCTTAATATTCGGGGTTACAAAATGAATCACGCCTGTGTGATGAGTGATCAATGGATTGATGGATACTTGGCACTTGAACCAGTTATCCTTCCGATAACGTCGGGGTCACCAAAATGTTTCGATCCAGTGGCGCAAACACAAGCACTTGAACTTGGATTGCTCTGGATTGAACACTTAACAAACACAGGCACTTGAACCTGGATTGTTTATGTAGAGAGTTAAAAAGACACTTGATGAATAGTGTAAAATAATTAACTAACTTTATTATTTCCTTGTACCTGCTTAAATATAAAACATATTGCTTAGTTAAACAAAAATAAATATTGATTACTTAACATTAACTTCAATAAATGACAAAACCTAAATTCATGATAAATATTGCTTATTTGGTATTAATAATGTAAACAATTAAAAAACATGCAAAATTCACAATATATAAAATGAAAATAACAAACTTAATAATAAATAAAAGTAGGTCAACAAGCGTGCGTTGCCCTGTGCTGTAGCTGCAATTTGTTTTGCCTATGTTGTTGTACAGTTATTCTACAGTGTTCAAGTCCATATAATTTTTTAAAGTGTCAAAGTTTTTATTGGTTTACCCACACTATTAGTTAATATGTTATATAATTGGCTTGGGTGAATCAAAAAAATTTTTTTTTGGCAAGGTATCGAAGTATGTGCTTTTAATTCCTTATTATTGAAACGCAGACACCTGCCGTATAGGCTTAATTCTACATTGCCCCATGGCAATGATGTCGAGGTTCATGGTGTTGATACTCAGGAGATAAATCTTCAGGATGTCTGTGCCATGCTAATAGAATATACGACGTTCGTCATACCTCTCCTGGGTGTCATTTCTATGACTCCGGACGCCACCAACGCCCTGTCATAGTAGTTTCAACACCGGTTATACACCATACTTAAGTGTATATTTAAATTAATAAATATTCTGTATGGATAGCAACCAATGCTGGAACACAACAGTACCAATTATGGATGGGTCACCATCCACATTTATTGGTGGAAATCGAGACCCATCTCACATCTCTGACAATGTAGGGCATTGCCACCCGGTTGATTAGCGCAACTCCACGCCGATCACAGACCTGTTCGCAACATTGAACTACCACAGCCAGCACGATACTCCCCGAAGGGCCAGCCCTGCTATAATCTCCCAGAGCAAAGGGGATTTACCTCGACACGAACTAACACAACACCGACACATCTGCATTCATCACTCATTACTGTGAAGGAAAAAACCATCACTATTGGAGTTTGAATTGGTTGTGCAAGGTACGTCTTCCTACGATGGCAGTTCAGGTTACTGGAATAGCAATTTTATACGAACTTGCTATTTTGTGGCTGGTTCATTACGATAAAATATATTTGTACGTTTTCGCTTTGCTAAACTGCTATACTTTCACAAAGTTTTAGGAACCATATAGAAAGCTTACTTTCTTTGCATATGATTGTTTTGCACCTGATAATTGTAATGGATATAAGTTTAATTTCATAATATTATTAAATACTAGCCTTTTCCCGGCACGCGTTGCTGCACCCTGCAACTATATGGGAACATAATAGGTGTATTCAAAACTTTTCTTAGACTCATAGTTTGACACCACTGTTTCCCAGTAGCAGGAGATCACCAAAAAGTAACTCCATTTTGAATTTGTATGTAAGTATTGCTACTTTTACTTTCAAAGCTTTTCGATAATACAAATTTTAATTGTATGGGTGGAGCCACACCCCCTTATATAATGCCCATCCCAGTTTTCTAGTAGATGGGCATTACCCAGTTTTAGTACAGTTTCCGATATTTTTTTCAAAATATAAACACATAATGTTGGAAAAAAAAAATTTGTTCGAAAAAATCAAGAGTTTTTAATTTTTGCGTAAAATTGAAACAATTTTTGCCCATAAATGTTATAATTTTTAAATGACGAATTTGAATTTAAATTATTTTTACAACAAAAACAATTTTTGAGCCTTTTTTCGGGGAAAACTACAATATTTCAGACCTTTTTTGAAAAAAAGTTATAAAATATATATGCTCAACTAACGATAGTCCGATATTCTTGCAATAAGGTAAAATATTAAGAAAAAAAATATTTAACAAAATGTATAAAAAAGCAGCGGAGATATTTGAATCGAAAATCACAAAATTAAATTTGATTGTTTTTTCTCATTTTGGAGCAACGATGTTGCGTTAAATATATCGTTGTAGTAAAATTTTTCATAGTTTTCAAGATATGTTCATGTTTTTGATGTCAAAATAATGGACATTTTTTTTTTGATCTTACTAAATTTAAGAAGTATTTTATATTTTGTGAAAATTTGCATTTGTAACCTAAGAAAACAACCAAAAATATGCGATTTTGTAAAAAATTTGCACTACAGCACTATCTGGTGTCCAAAGTGGATCCAAGAAGATAGTGCTAAAAAACTCATCGTACCGGAAAACCTCTATGTATCAATTTTCATTCTAATCGCATGAGCGGTTTGGGAGTTTTAGGTGGTTTTGCAAAAACTTTGTACTACAGTGCCCTCTGTTGTTCAAGTTGGGTCAAAAAAGATAACAGAAAAACACTCAGCGTATATGCAAACTACTATATACCAATTTTCATCCTAATCACATGAGCGGTTTGTGAGTTTTAGGCGAGTTTTAGAGTTTATAAAAAAGTGGGCGTGGTCAATTTTTCTTTCCGTAAAAACCTTAGTTGGACTATTACGAATATTAAAACAAAAAATTATCCAAATCGGTCCAGCCGTTCTCAACTGATACAATTACCAACGAACGACATTTGATTTTTATTTATATAGATTTAATTATTACATCAACCAATAAGCCATATACGGATATGATTCGTCCAAAAATATCTTAAATGCCGATTTTAGCGGCTTCGAGCGAGTTAAAAAAAAATGTTTGACATCAACACAGACAAAAAAGAATAACAACAACGAAGAACGAATTTAAGAATGAATGTTTGCTTGCTTTATTTGCTGGGTGCCTGGTTGATAATCAGAGAAATAGGTTTAAAACTACCCAGCAAAAACAGTACTATTTCCACTTATCACTTTTTGAAATGAAAATTTTGAAGTACACTTTTTTTTTTAATATGATGTTTACAATTCAAAAACTTAAATATATATAACGTAAAGTTAATTAAAGTATTGTATATATTTACATACACTACAAATACTCCCCCTCCAATTAAACATTTACTATATTAAAAGTTACTTTCTTTTGATTGGGTGTATTTGAATAATTTGTGTTGGGTACCTGTGATTCGTTATAAGTATATGCTGGTTTGAGATGATCAATGGAGAAAGATTTTATTGTGTTACCATATTGAATTTGAAATATTTTCTCGTGTCTGGAAATAACTTTAAAAGGACCTTCAAATGGCTGTTGAAGTCCCGATAAACGACTGATTTTTATAAAAACATATTCACAAGTACTAAGCGATTTTGGAACATAACTATGATCTTTATTATGATGCACAATTTTCGAACGAATATAGGAAAAATGGTCTCTTAACTTTCGAAGTGTAAGATCCATATTTATGGTATCATTATTTGGGACAATTAATTCTTCCGGTAACTTTAAAGTCTGACCGTAAACCAATTCTGCAGAAGAACAATTCAAGTCTTCTTTGATTGCGGTTCGTAGACCGAGAAGTATCCAAGGCAAAAGTTCTGACCAATGTGTTGAATCATCTGAAGATATAATTGACGTCTTGAGTTGTCGGAGTAACTGTCAATCAAAAAAATAATTGTCGAAAAGTATTTTGATTGTATCAATCGTCTATTGGCTCGTACGCCATGATGAGATAATGAATGAATTTTGTCAAATATGCTTCTTCGCATGGAAATTGGAACAAAAGGTCGAACATTTTTATAGAAATGTCGCACCAAATTTTAATATTAATGATAGGAATTAGAATTTATTTTAGATTATATTTAGAATTTGGAAATTCAATGACAGATTTTAGCGTTTTATCATCTTGTTGTTCTTTATATAGTGTTTGAAAATTAATGTCTTGTGTAGATATAGCGTCGATTTCTTGAATACGTGAAAGAGTGTCTGCAACTACATTTTGTTTTCCGGAAATGTATTGTATGTAGTTTGTAAATTGTGCTATATATTCCAAGTGTCATGTTTGTCGGGGTGATCTATCCGTTTTTGAATTTATGGTAAATGTTAAATGTTTGTGGTCTGTATAAACAACGAATTGTCTTCCTTCTAAGAAGTGTGTTAAATGTTCGACAGCACGATATATTCCTAAAAGTTCTCTATAGAAAATAGAATATTTTATTCCTGTTGGACTAAGTTTTTGAGTAAAATATGCTAAAGATTCCCAACTATCTTTTAAGGATTGTTGTAGATAGTGCTGGCTTTAGGGGTGTGTGACCAGGGCGACCGCCTGGGGCGCCGGTGACTGGAGGGCGCATCTGAATTAGCATCGAAATTTTGTACACAGCCATTTTTTAAATAACGATTAAGACACAAAAAAACGTGGGCCGAGTGAAGACGCTGTTGATAAACCGAGAAATGGACGCTGTTGTTGTGTTATTAAGTTTGTACACAATTGACCGAGAAATGGACCTACAGGCTTAACGCCGACTCCGAACGGCGATGAACGGAATATTCTTATTCTCAAGAAGCTTTACATGGCATTTTTATTACTCTCTGAGGTTTGCCATTGTCTGCAGAGAGGTGGCGGCCGTACAGAAAAATAATTTTAATTCAAATAATTTTCTGTCGCTGCTGGGGTTCGAACCTGGGTCTCCAAAGTTCGTTGACATAGCGGCCACGCACTTTAACCAACTACGCCACGGACGCCACTAATACACTAATGATAAACCAATAATTGATCCAAAAAAGGTTTGAAGTCGAGTTTTTTAATGCTCTTTTGGACACCGTACTTATATATATATATGAAGGAAAGATTTCCACAGATACAAGATTTTTTCGTCATGTGAAATTTTTTTTAACATAAAAATTAATAAAAATATAGATGAACTTATGCGACATTGCTCTGCACTTCAAGAAAAGTTAACGATCAATTTTAAATCTGATGTTGATTGAGATTTGTTGTGCGATGATGTTACAACTCTGCAACACTATATCGAAGACACACTGGCAACACCTATAGAAGCATTAAACTTTATCAAAACGCACAATCTTCAAGACTTATTAAGACTCCCAACACCTGGATATTGCTGCATATTCTGTTAACGATACCAGTGACCGTTGCAAGTGGCGAACGAAGTATTTCTGACCTAAAGTTGATAAGAACGTACTTGCGGTCTACAATCTCTTAAACAAGATTAACTAGTTTGGCCTCGCTGTCCATTGAAAATCAAGTTGCAGAAAACCTAGATTTTGACAGACTTATCAGGGAATTTGCTAAAAAAAAATCGTTTTGTTTTTCATTAAATGTTTCGTGACTTCCTAACACAATATATGTAGGTAACGTACATTGTTTAGATAATGAATGGATAAAATAGGTTATTATTAATAATAATAAATATATGTTTGACGTTTTCTATTAATTTAATAACAAATTTGGTATACAATTGAAAATTATTTTTTTTTTATTATAATTAAATATAAAAGGGCGCCAAATGCATGACTCGCCCGGGGCGCGTAGATGGATAAGGCCGGCCCTGGTTGTAGAACAGCTCCAATAGCGACGTTTGATGCATCTACTGCCAGAGATAATTGCGCATGTTTATTAAAATGAGTGAAAAGAGTATTTTTAGCAAAAAGTGATCTAACTTTCTCAAATGCAGGGACTGATTGCTCAGTCCATTTTAAATGTTTGGATTTCAATTTACATTTAGATGCAGATGTTAACATTCCGTGCAGATAACTTAGTTCTGCAGCTAACATCGGAATGTACCGATGGTAGTAATTAACCATTCAAATAAATTTTTGTAACTTATTTATGGAAGTTGGTCTTTCGCAATTTGTAATTAGATTAACTCTATCTTTGGAGGGCTGCATTCCATTTTAAGAACTTTCATAGCAAAAAAAAAATCTAGTGAAGGTACACCAAATATACATTTCGAAAGTTTTGCATAAAGTCCGTATTGTTGTAGTCGAGTAAAAATTATTTTTAAATGTTCAAAATGTTGACTCTCGTTTTCACTTGCAACTTAAATGTCATCTACGTATGTAAAAACGAAGTATAAACCAAAAAATACTTCATTGATGAAGCGTTGGAAGGTTTGAGCACTATTTCGTAGACCGAATGGCATGCGTAGAAATTCGACATTCCAAGTGGTGTAGTTTTTACGGTTTTATGAACATCTTCTTCAGCCATTGGAATCTCGTGGTACGCACGAACGACAACAATTTTCGAAAATATGGTTTTGTTTTAAAGTTCGATACATAAATCATGAATGTGTGGAAGTGGATAACGATCGGGTATGGTAATACAGTTGAACATTCTGTAATCCCACATGGTCAATCATTTTGTTCTTTTTTAGGGACTTAATGAAGGGCAGACGCAAAAGGAGAGTTGGAAGGTTTACATATACTAACTTTGACAAGATATTCGAATTCAGCTTTGGCAGTTTTCATCTTGATTGGATCTAAACGACGCACAGTGGACTGTCCCATATAAGTTAGACGGAAAAAATTATTTTATTGTTTTAAACGATAGGGTATGAAAAAACAACAAAAAAAATGTGTGGGAAGTGGGGGTCTATTTGACCCCCTGGGGAGTTATGGGCTAATTTTTTGTTTTCCGAAAGTTGTTTCAGTAAAAATGCTATTCCAACGAAACTTTTAAAAGTTAAGCTTTGTGCAAAGACGTTTTAGAAAGATTAGTTCATGGCCTTTGCAACGATATGCAAAACTAGTAGATATTTGTGTTAAAATTAGAAGTATTTGGTGGTGAAACGAGAATATTTTGGAATAAATTACATTATTTTTAAGTTTAAAGTGAACCTGCATTTTTTATTGAAAATTATGATCCTTCGTTAAATTTACTTCAAAAATCATGTCACTTTTGTTTACTTTACTGCAATTCTTCACTTTAACATAAGCACTTCCAACTTAATTTTAATTTTCTACTTATAAATACTTATGTAACTTTGTCAATTTCGATGTTAGTTTCCTTTTTTCCTATTAAATCAATATAAAATAAAAACTCAGTTCATGAAATACTTTAATACAAATTCAACATAGACTTATTTTGATATACAAACATAAAGAAATAATCACAATGTTACGCACTATATTGTCATTTTATTATCTATATAAGTAGCAAGCGCTTCTTCAGCTGATAACATTCGTTGCTTCTCCTGTTCCTGTAGATATTCCTTGAATCTCTTTGCTTCTTCAGGGTATTCAGAACAGTGTTGCTAGAGAGAAGAACTGAAATTTACCACTATTTGGGAAAAAATTTACCACTTTCGGAGAAAATTTACCTTTTCCCAAGATAAAAAAATTTAAAAATTTTTAAATGATTAACAACGGTTATAATTTTTTTATTAGTATACATATTTTTATAAAGAAACAACAAAAACATAAAAAAATAACATTTTGGTCATTCACTCACCGAAAAGCAACGCTGATCCGACAACCGCTCCTATTCTGGACGTGTTCTCAGCGGATTTCTCCGAGAGTGAATCACCAATCGAAAGCCGCTTTGGTTCTGTTTGGGCTCTTAAACTGCTTGTGTGTGTGTTCGGAAAGATAACAGTGCTGCTAATAACTCAAAAAATTAACAAGTCTAAAAAAGTTATTGTTTTCGCAAAATTTACCACTTTTGGTCAAATATTACCTTTTTTACCTCTGCCCAAAAAATGAGTAAAAAATTACCTCAATTAGGGAAATTTACCTCAATCTGGCAACACTGATTCAGAAACCGTTAATGACATCTGCTATTACCCGATTAAAAAGTGCGCGGTGAGACATTTGAGCAGCGTAGGTTAATTCTTCAGGAGTATATGATTCCAGCTCTTGCACTTTCAAACGTTTTGTTCGCTCACCGCAGCTTTCAAATGATTTTTCTGGTCTCCCTCTTTTGGAACAGGTTGATTGCTCGTCCAGAATATCATCATCATCATCCTCTAAGCTTATAATAATATCACCCATTTCAAACCAATTTCCATAATTTCTTAGGAACCTGTAACAAACATAGATTGAAGTTGATGCAAAAATTTAAAATAATTACTTCAACTATAAGTCTTACCTATCTTGACGATTACCGAATTTATAAAATTTGTCGTTAAAACTTTTGAGATAACCATAAACTCCATTTCTTAACTTGTTCACCATCTCAAAATCATTCACACAAATATTAAATTTGTTGCAAGTATGCTTTATCAATTTATCCATTCTTTTGCTTTTTGTCACATTAGAACACACTTCATAAAAGTCATTTCGAGATAAAACCATTTGTTTACTTTCCATTTCACTTAAAAAAGAACACTTTACTTTGCTCCAACCGAAGAAATATTCATACATATATAATGTTACTAAGCAAGCGAAATTGCTTAACCCTCATCCGCATTCCTTTTTTTAATACATAAAAGTATTACTGTCATCAAATTGATGACACGTAAAAATTCCAAGTTTCACTAATAAATAAAACAGTAAAAAAATATTTTTCTATGTTTTGATTGAATCCATCTCTATTTATAATTTTAATCCAAAAATAAATATTATTTTAATTATATCACATCCATTGAATTTATATTACCCGATTATAGCAAAAAAAAAAAGAAAAGTAAAATTAATTTTTTGTCGTCACACAGTTCACTCAAACACTCCCCATTTTTTTTTTGTTTTTTTAAGCTTTGAACCAAGTATTTCAGGTGAAGTCCTATTCAGTAAAGTCCGCCTTGGTTCTTGATAAACTAGCGCCAAGGTTAGTCATCGAGTTAGTTCATAGAGGTTTGAAAATTAGGGTCTTTCATTAGCTGGCTTATCTGCGGACCATCCATTACACCAGCTTTGAGC
Organism: Pherbina coryleti; assembly: GCA_943735915.1. Lineage (NCBI taxonomy): Eukaryota > Metazoa > Arthropoda > Insecta > Diptera > Sciomyzidae > Pherbina > Pherbina coryleti. The sequence goes on from OX030951.1 coordinate 102,563,628, forward strand.
TTTTCTTAACTTATTCCCGGCATTTTTCTACTTATGTAAGCAAAACATGGTTCTTCTTTATCAATTGCTTATCAAAAAACCTTATCAACTGTACTTGAATTTTAATAAACTTAATTTTAAAAAATTTTTCCTTTTGTTAATTTCTTTGAAAAAATGTAAGATAATCAGCCTTATTCCAGGATCCGTCGTAGCTGTGATTTTCTTTCGGATTCGTAAAGTTGTATTTTACGATCCGAATCGTTACGTCGTATTCGAAATTCGTAACATTGTTAATCCACGTTCCGAACGCATCAACATTTGACAGTTGTTTTTGCGGATTTCTTACGACAGGTTTCTATTGGCGGAATTAATTTTGAACAAGAATTTTAAAGTATAATTGTTGCAAAGTTCGTGTGTGAATTGTGTGTTTTCTTTGAAAATAAGCTGCATTTAGGAAAAAATGTAAGTATTTTCATTTAAATCACCAAAAAAAATTTATTGTCTGTTTTTATAGGTCAAAAACAACAAACAGAAACCAATACGTGCGTTTGGTCAGCTTAATGACTGAAAGGCCAGATTTGGCGCAGGGATTTAGACGTTGGAAAAAGTTAATTACACCAAGTCAACACAATTGAAAATAATTTTTTTTTGCAAAAATGCTGATGTTAAATACCGGCCAATTCATTGCGGCAGGAAATAATTCAATCTAGAGACGATTCGCGGCATGCCTGATCGTTGACAAAATAAGTTTTCATCCACTAAGTCGAGCAAAACTTACATTTCGTCATCGATTTCAAAAGGATCACTGTCGTCTCTCAATACTTTTCGCCGAATTTTCAACGCTTTTTTATGAAGCATATCCTCCTCATGCTGTGCAAAAATTGAAATTGCAATGGAATTCATTTTAAAACAGAATTTGTGACACTTTTTTAACACTTTAATTAATCAGTTCTTTTACAGTTCTTCTTCTTTTGAAGTAATTCTTTTAAAACACAATTTATGTGACACTTTTTAAACACTTTTATTTATCACTTCTATTAAAGTTTCTTGTCTTCTGTCAAAAACAGCAGTGTTCGAATTTTCGAAATTAAATTTCAATGAGGCAACGCTCCGCATCGTTTTGTTCGGATCCTAGAATAGCAAATTTTTCGTATTCGTAGCGTAGTCTTACGTTCGTAGATTTATTACGACGGATCCTGGAATAGGGCTGAATAAAAGAAAACAAAGATGTTTATTAAAATTTGAGAGATTTTCTATCAAGTAAAAAAAAGTTTTTGCAAATCCGTTGAAAATTTTTAAAGATTTTCAAAAGCGTGGCCTACGTAAAATTGTGACATTTTTTCCACTTTGAACGTCGATATCTTCAAAACCGTCAAAGATATTGTAATTTTATGTGCAAAAAATTTAAAAGTCTAATACTTCTTCATTGAAATTCGTCACAAATCTTAGTACAAATCTGTAGATCAATGTAATAGATATAGCAAAATTATCAGATCAATGTAATAGATATAGCAAAATTATCAGAAAAATAACTGATTTTCAAGTTTTTGCCTATAACTCAAAAACTCGAGCTGAAGGAGAAAAACGGAGTGCATATTTGAAATTAAGAAACCAAACTAGTCTATAATCAGCTGAAAAATCTCCGGCACCAAAATGTCTGTCGGGCTGTGTAATTTTTGGTGTAGTAAGAAATGTATGCATTGAAATGTAAGCATACATTGGCGTTTATAAAAAGTTGTCTACCGTTTCTGTGAAGTTCTTTCTTTAGGAGTTATGCCATTAAAAAATGGTGATGTAGGGAAGCGAAAAGGCAAATTTTCCCATACAAATTTTTGTAACTTTGGTACCATACGGTCTATCTGTATGAAATTTACACGTAAGGAAGATATGCCACTCAATAGTCTTAATCCCAAATTTCAATTCATTCCGTGCACTCAAACTCGAGTTACAGATTTAATTCCGTCTAAATAGGCCAAACAGTCCACTATGCGACGTGGTCTTGTAAATGGAATAGTTCCTTTAGTTTCTATCCTATGAATCGTATTGTGCTTCAATGGTTTAGTGAAGTCTGCTTCAGAGGTAAGTGAAGGGAATTCCTTGAGTAAATTAGAAAATTTATTTTCATTAACCTGTAATTTAAGGGAATAAATATCACAAAAACCGGAAGTTCCATTTACTTTTAATTTGATAGTTATATCAATTAATTGTTTATTGTTTATATTAACTATGATTCCAAATTTTTTAAAAAAATTAGCTCCAATAATAGGGGTGGAAATGTTAGCCAATAAAAATGGAAATTCGAAAACACGACGAAAACCTAAGTTAATTTTAATGAGTTTTGTTCCATTGATGATTTATTTGCAGCTTTTAAATTTATGTCAGAATTTCTCTTGAATGTTTTGAATTTTGAAGATGGTACAACTGAAACTACTGCACCAGTATCAATTAAAAAGTTTAAATTATTCAGTTTAACGAAAAGGCGTCGAGTGGGTTTTATTTGTATTCCATTATCTGCAACCGTCATAATGGAATGATTTAATTTAAAGTTTGGTTGAAATTGCTATCATTGTTTTTATTACAATTTATACATTTTATGCGTTTTTACTAAATTTTCAATGATACCAACAAATATTATCACGAGAATTTGAATATCGCCGGCTGGAATTGTTTCTAAATCTTAAATCTAATCTTGAGTTCTGCTAGGTCCATGGTAATATGGCTGCACGAAAATGCACCCCAGGAAATAACGCCCCAAAACATAAAACGAAATTGAGCCCCAAATTTGGAGCATAATTTCTCAGTGAACTTACGCCCCAAATTCTGTGAAAATCCACCCCAGCATTTATGAAAAATGAGCCAAAAAAAAAAAAAGGAAAAAACACCCCAAAATATTTTCATTTTTATTTTTATTAATAATAATGAAAAATCACCCCAAAAATTTTAAATGAAAACCTGCATTGAGTCTTGCACAATTGCTTTACAAACAGGACATTTATAATTTTGAGCGTCATCAGCAAGGCATGCAGCTTGTAGCTTCGGATGACATTCTGAGAAAATTTTTAAATATTTGCATTGCAAAAATAATATATTTGCGCATATTTCCTTGCATATTATACTGTAACGATAGTCCTTTTCCGTGTGTATAGACTCCACCTCATCCTCTGAACTATATTCATCATTAGTTTTTTCATTTCCAAATATATATTCTTTTTGTACCATGTCAACACAAATACCGTTGCTCTCGTACACCATCTTACAAAGAAATGCGTCCACTGTTATTTTGTTCTGATCTAATAAGAGAGTAGCTTCTTCTATCTGCGAGTTCATCTTGATGTTACATAGTCTTCGTTTTTTACAAGTCGAACCTCCACGTGCAGCCAACTGTTCGAAATGTCTACTTTTAAAAAACTCCTAGTCTCGAATTACTTTTATATATTTGAAAAAGTTCCCATTTAATAATTATCAAAATGAAAAATTGTTATTAAAAATTGCGCGATTTTTCGCCTGCGGCACTAATTTCTTTTATATAGCTTTTATTTTTCGTTTGCGGCACCAATTTATTTCATTAAGCTAGAAATAATACTATTTAAATAACATTACAAAAATTAAAGATTGTTTATTGTTGCTCATTAAAATAAAAAATTGTTATTTAAAATCGCGCAATTTTTAATAACAATTTTTTGCCTGCGGCGGTCATTTCTTTTATTAAGCTAAGAAAAGTACTATTTAAATATGTTTACAACAATGAAAAAATAATATTATAAATCGCGCGATGTTTTTAAAGAATTTTATGCTTAAACACTTCATGTAGTTTACTTACTTCTCACACATTTCAGCGCCAAGTACGTCACTCTTATCAACACAATCTTCCTTTATTTTGTTCTAGGCCTTCAACGAGTTATAGGCATCATTCTCATGATTGTGTTTTTAACATGCAATAACAATAGAGTTTAGCTACTACAGCTTTTTCGCACATTCTCAGCACTAACCCATTTAAAGCCGCACACCAAAAATCTTTGAAATTTTCAACGATATTGATACTAGTGGCTCAAAATAAGTTAATGTGGGAAAAATTTACCCACCAAAATATGGTTGGGCTCAAGGACAACACGCCAACACGTGGCGTCCGTGGCGTAGTTGGTTAAAGTGCGTGGCCGTTATGTCAACGAACCTGGAGACCCAGGTTCGAACCCCAGCAGCGACAGAAAATTATTTGAATTAAATAATTTTTCTGTACGGCCGCAGACAATGGCAAACCTCAGAGAGTAATAAAAATGCCATGTAAAGCTTCTTGAGAATAAGAACATTTTGTTCATCGCCGTTCGGAGTCGGCGTTAAGCCTGTAGGTCCATTTCTCGGTCAATGGTGTACAAACTTAATAACACGCACAACACAATTGATCATAAGAAGCTAGGTCAAAGTCCTTTCAAGGGCTGAAATGACCAGTTATTTATTTTTTTTTTTCAAGGACAGCAAAAGACGTCACGACTAACCATGCAAAGAGATAACCATGCAATTACACAATAGTTTGTAATCTACTTTTGAGTTGACCTTTAGACAAATAAATATCAAAAAAGCTACAATTGTTAACTGATTTACTCATACGGTTTAAAGGAGCAGTCAATATATAATTTGTTCTACTAAATGGTAAGTAAATTAAATTACTAGCATTTCTACTGCTTCTACGATTAGAGTTAACATTTATAAGAGAAAGAAGTTCTGGAGATTCAAATGCACCGGTTATGAGTTGGTATAAATAGACGATGTCTGCAGACTTCCTTCTCTCACTCAATGATTGCAATTTTAGTAGTTTTAAGCGATCCACATAAGGAGGAAGGTTTAAAATGTCAAATCCAATTGAGCCCCTTAGGGCGAACCGAACAAAACGTTTTTGGATTCTCTCTATTTGATCAACATGCACATTGTAACTTGGAGACCAAACTTGACTTGCGTACTCCAAGTGAGGACGCACTATTGCATAATACAACGTTGTAGTCGTAATCATGCTATTGAATTCTTTGGCCCACCGTTTAATAAATCCATGCATAGAAGACGCTTTTTTCAGATGTTATCAATATGCATGTTAAAGGAAAGCTTAGAATCCATACATATTCCCAGATCTTTAACAACATCCACACGACATAAAGCAGTATCTTTTATCTTTTAATCAAAAACTAAATTGTTCCTTTTTCGCGAAAAGGTCATAGTTTGGCATTTATCTGGATTAAGAAACATATTATTTTTAGAACACCAAACTTCAAAAGATTTCAGATCAGACTGGAGTAGGGCTGAATTGTCTAGAGAATTTATTTTTCTGTATATTTTCATATCATCTGCATAAATGAGCAGATGAGAGTTTTCAATGATATGGGTCACATCATTAATAGCTAAAAAAAACAGAAGTGGACCTTCTGACTTCCTTGAGGAACACCTGATAACGCAACAAACTCGGCAGACAAGACCCCTCGGAATCGTATTTGATATGATCGCTCTGTCAAGTACGATTTAATCTAGCTTACAAAATATTGTGGAAATCCAATAGACTTAAGTTTAAATAAAATTAAGTTATGTGGTAACTTATCAAATGTTTTGCTAAAATCAGTGTAGATGCAGTCGACCTGGTAACCAGATTCAATAGTGTTTAAGCAAAAGGTTGTAAAATCGAGTAGAGTAGATACCGTAGATCTGCCATTAACAAAACCATGCTGACAAGTTGTAACGACTTCACGGCAATGAATTTTTACCCGATCATACACGATTCGCTCAAAAAGTTTTGGAATCGATGACAGTTTAGCAATGGGTCTGTAGTTAATAACATCATTCCTGCAACCTTTTTTAAAAATAGGACTAATAAATGATTTTTTCCAAAACAGTGTAAAATAACTTTCGTTTATAGATTTATTAAATAACCAAGAAAGTGGTTGACACAAAATTGAACCGCATTGAGTTAACACTGCGGCAGGAATTCCATCGGGTCCAGCGCTAAAATCTTCATCGATCAAACCAATATATTTTAAAATATCCTCTGAGGTAAAGGATAAAGAGTCCAAGGATACTCTGGGTGTAGAATTCATATATTCAAAATACTCCGTATCTGGATGAAAAGAATCTGAACAAAATGATTCTGTAAAAAGATTGGCAAATAGGCCACTTATTATGACAGGATCGTCTGTAAATCCATTTTGGGTCTTAAAAGATGAAGGAAACCCATCAGATTTCTTCTTTGTATTAATTAATCCCCAGAATCTCTTTGGATCAGACAATTTTCTCAGCTTAATATTGTCTAAATACTCGTTATATAAAATAGATGACTGATTTTCAAATTCCAGAAACAAACGTTTATAGGTTTCCAGGTCATTTGAGTCCAAGCTACAGACATATTTCTTCCAGGCTCTGTTCCTATAGTTGCGAAGCGTTTTTAATTCCCTTGTGTACCAAGGGTATGCTGAGTTTTTCGCAAATTTGAGGTTAAAAGGAACAGACTGAGAAATCATAGCAAAGAGTTCACAATAAAAAAAATTAATGGATTAATCAAGAGTATGTGCATTAATGTATTCTAAAATACAGTTCATATTACAATCAAGTAAATGATTCAGCTTCAAAAAGTCAGCTTTTTTAAAATTGAATTCATAAACCTTGTCCATTGAACTCGAATTTACTATGCTCTCTCTCCGATTTATACCAAATGCTCAATGGCGGATGGTATTCATCAATAGGAGTCAGAGCATGGAAAGCCCTCTTAACAATGACATTGTTACTGTCTGTAGTTAAGACCAGGTCAAGAAGTCTTTCAAGACTATTATAAATACAACTAACTTGTTGTAAGTCAGAACATATATTGTCAACAAATATATCTGTGCCAATAAGGAAAAACAACATAAGTCAAAATATCGTAAATACGCGATGTTTTATTTTCCTTATCTCGTCTGTTTCCCGGTAAAAAAGCGATCTGATATTTGTGCAAAATGAAAGGACATTCATGTATCTATAAGATCCATGTTCGATTGTTCCATTAACTTCTAGCAAACAGACGAGGTAAGGAAAGTAAAACATCCCGAATTTACGATATTTTGATGTATGTTGTTTTTCCTTATTGCCACAGTTATGTTCTTGGCGGGTCTTCGAATTTGATGCACAATAATGTGTATCATCGTCAGAAGAATGCCATTTTAAGTTAGGCAGGTTAAAATCGCCCAATAATAAAATGTCGTCATTAACGTCAAGTTTGTTTATAACGTAGTCTAAGCAATCTGCAAGGCTTGCATAGACCTCTGCACTACTCGTTTATTTATATTTATTTGTTTGCTAAGCCTTTTAGGCTTTATAGCAATTTAAAAAATTTTTAAAATTTAAATTCAGAATACAATTTTACTAATACTAATAATGCTAACAATAATACTAATATAAAGAGCTCAGTTCATTTCAAATGCAAAAACAAAACCAAAGTAAAATAAGTTCAATTGTAACGTAATGTAAATTAAAGTATGAGCGTTTAAAAATGTACAGACTAATAGATTATATGAATAAAGGTATTATAAAACAAAAAACAAATAAATTAATAATAAATCATCCAGAGGGTCCAAGGCGGTGGTATCGAGAATTAGAATATGTATAAAATATATATCGTTCTGTCTTGAAGCCAATGAAGTTTTGGCTTAACAAGTTGGTAATCCGACGAATTGGGTCGTATTTACCACACCAATTTCTTTGTACGAAAAGAAAATGGTTGCGAACGCAGGCACTAAGACAAACTGGGTCTCATTGGCCACTCATATTAATATACATATAACACCTCGAAGCGGGAATGTGGTACATAGTATCAGAGTGTGAGATCTAGAAAAATGTTAGGTATCAAGGCAAACAAGGCCCGGTACGCCATACTGATAGTATATATACAATATTATTCATTCTGTGATTTTAAAGCCGATGATGTCTTGATTCATCTTTTATTTATCACACCAAGTTCCTAGCAAGCTAAGACAAAGGTAACGAACGCAGGCACATAGACAAACTTGGTCTAATAAGCCACTTATATTAATATATATACTATGCAGATCGTTCTCAAATTCTATATAGGAATAAGTCCGGCAAGTTCAGGTCCATTCAGATGTAAATGCGTAGATTGATTACCATCCAACAGTAAAAATTCCGTATCCTTGGAAGAGTATGTTGAGAATCAGTGGCGGTGCTGCAGATAATCTATTATTTTAAGTTTAATTGAGTATAGGGTTTCATTAAAAGATATAACATCTAAAACGGAATTGAAGTCTCCGCAAGCGCTTCTTAGTGGTTCATTTTGCAAGTAGTTAGTTCTACAAAAGTTCATAAAAAGTAGCTCAAAAGATCTTCTTGGTCGAAGAGGAAGATTAAAGTAAATTTTACTCAGTAAGTATGGACTGTCAACAAATCCATGTATAAGTTGATAAATCCAGCAAACATTAAGCATGATTCTACGATTTCTTAGAGAAGGTAGGTTAACAAGCTTTAATCGATATTCATAGGGTGGTAAGTGAATGTTAGTATGACAATATATATTGCGTAAACAAAACAAAAGAAATTGTTTCTGAACTGATTCTATATCGTCAATATAACACCCATATCTAGGACACCAGACAATTGACGCATACTCAAGTATGGGCCTTACAAGCGAAGTGAATAATGTTTTAGTAATGAAAGGATCATTAAACTCTTTTGACCATCGTTTAATAAACCCTAAAGTACTGTTTGCTCTGCTTATAGCTTTATTAATATGAATGTGAAAGCGAAGTTTTGGGTCCATAGTTACTCCAAGATCGTCGAAAACTTCTAAGGACTCAAGTGTATAGTCACTTATTTTGTAATAACTTCGAGAAGGTTGTCTACGAGAAAAAGTCATGTGTTTGCACTTTTTCAAGTTAAGCTTCATGCAATTGATTTCACACCAGTCACAAAGATGGCCAAGATCGGTTTGTAAGAAAAAAGAGTCTTGCTCATTTTTATATGACAGGAAAAGTTTAACATCATCAGCGTATAGTAAAATATTACTATGAATTACAACAGATGGTAAATCATTAATAAAAAGTAGAAACAACAGAGGCCCAAGGCGGCTACCTTGAGGTACACCGGAAGTAACAGGGAACTCCTCTGACTTAACAAGGTTAAAGATAACACTTTGTGTTCTATTTAATAAATAAGATTCAATCCAAAGCACTAATGGTGTTGGAAAACCGAGAAGGGTTAGTTTTAAAATTAAGAGCTTATGATTTACAACATCAAAAGCTTTACTGAAGTCAGTATAGATAACATCTGTTTGTAGAGCTTTTCCAAAATTCTCAATAGTCTTTGATGTGAATTCTAAAAGGTTAGTAACAGTAGATTTTCTAGATAAGAATCCATGTTGGAATGGGGACATTAAAGATTTCACGCTATGTGATAATTGTGAGGTTACAATAGCCTCAAAAAGTTTAGGTAGGGCGCTAAGCTTTGCAATTCCGCGATAGTTATCTATTAAAGATCTATTGCCGGATTTATGCAGCGGAATAATAAAAGATGATTTCCAAGCCAGTGGAAAGTAGCAGGATTGCAAAGACGCTGTAAAAAGCAAAGTAATGGGAATTACAAGTTCTTCACTGCAATATTTCAAAACACATGAAGGTATGTTATCAGGACCGCTTTTATAAGATGTTTTGAGGTTTTTTAAGTAGGTTAAAACTGTATCAAATTAATTATTGGGGAGCAAATGTCACCAGGCTGCACATTATAAGGGTAACCAAAATTATCGTAAGAAGAAGATGAATAAGTGGTCTTAAAGAAATCTGCAAAAAGACTACAGATAGTAGAATCAACATCTGATTCAAATGTTTTATATTTCATAAAAGATGGATATAAATTTATCTTACGTTTAGTATTAACAAAGTTCCAAAAAGATTTTGCATCAGATTTTATGTTTAATTTAACTTTTGTTAAATATATATTATAGGATTGCCTGCATAATTGCCGGTAGTTATATTTAGTTGAGGTATAAGAAGCAAAATCACAAATGTTATGAGTTTTTTGATACTTTTTATAATATTTCGATTTTAAGTTTCTCAGCTTTCTCAGTTCTTTGGTATACCAAACGGGACCAGATATTAAAGAGGATTTTCTCTGTGGCACTGAAGTTAAAAAACAATTATTAAGAGTACTGTTAAAGGCAAATACAGCAGAGTCAAGCGTTTGTGGCAATATTCTTGTGTTATTAATATTAAGTACAGATGACCAGTTGATAATTGACAAATTATTTCTCAAAACTACATAATTCGTTCTTTTAAAGTTAAACTCTAAGGCAGGATTTTGAATACGGTTTGATATAGATTGTTTAGGAAAATTCAGTGTGATTTCGATAGTTGGATGGTGTGCGTCTTCAGGATACACAAGTGGATCAGACCTATTAACTGAAACAATATTACTATCATCAAAATAAATAAGGTCTAACAAGCGGTTGTTTCTATTATAGTGGCAGTTAATTTGAAAAAGACCCTGGTTAGAAAGCTCATTTAAAAATGAGTTATCGGATGAACACTCTGAAGATGGCAAGAGCACTGCAGAATTTTCAGTACAGCAGTTCCAGGAAACATTAGGAAGGTTGAAATCACCCGTTATTAGAATGTGATCATAAGGCTGAAGTTGAGAGCAAATTTTATAAATCGACGCCAAATGTTTCCCATACACTTCAACACTAGAAAGTGGAGGTATATATGAACATGTGACATAAATTCTCAAAGTACCAAACTTTACAAGAACACAGCAAAATTCAATATCTAAAGACTCAGATATTAATATTTCTTGTGAAAAGTGAGAAGATTTAACGGCAATTAACACGCCACCACCATTGCAGAAATTACCAGCAATAGAGTTTCTATCTTTGCGGTATATATTAAAATTGTTAGACAGAATTTCAGTATTTAAAGTACTAGGTTTAAGCCAAGTCTCACTGAAAGCAATAATGTCAAAATGAAGATTATGGCTTAAAATGTGTAAGTCTGTAAGTTTAGTATTTAAACCACGAACGTTCTGATATAAGGCTAGGAACTAAAGGCAACAATCTAGTTTTTTGGGTTCACGCTGTGAACAGGTAAGATAGCCAGTGAAGTTTGAGGCGGTGATTTTTGAATAAATTCGTGCACCAAAGTATTTTCCGGCCAAAAACCTTGATCCAGAACATTATTGAAGAGATCACTAGGCAAAGTAATTTTAAAAGATGAAATAGTGCGCTGATAAGAAAATCTCAGTTTGTGAACCGAAATCTTCTTATTAAGAAGGTTTAACTTAGAGTTTAAATAATATAAGATATCACCTTCAGATGTATCAACTGCAAAGCGAGAAACAAATATAGATTTTGCTGGCGGAATAACTACAAGTTCCTTATGAACAGGTAGTTTATTGCTGCTATTCGATATTTGCTTCGGTATAGCTCCAGTAGAAACCGAACTAGGAGAGGAAGGAATAATATTAGTACTCGTAGCAATGCTAGGAGAAACAATAGAAGCACAAGTCTGAGCATATGTTTTTTTTTGCCACAGGAGGAGAATTATCATTTGCGGGAACAGCTGCAGATGGTACAGTTAAAGTTAAATCAACTGAAACTGCAGCATTAGTAGGCGTCAACTGATCCGTAACAGACTTTTTCAGTGGTCCTTGAGGTGGTAAAACTGAGGCAGGTGAAATAAGATCAATATTTGATGACAAAGGCGAGGCTATTGCAGTAGATTTTGCTGAGTTTCGAAGATTTTTGTTACTTCACTTTCGTTTTGGAGACGCAGAAGATTCATCCAAGACCTTAAACTTTTTGAACAAACTTTCAAATTCAGCCAATCTGGCCTGAGCCGCCTCTAAATCTTTAGACACTTCCAAGAATCCTCTTCTAGATTGTCTAATAAGCTTAAGGATATCAACATCCGTAGATCTGCAATCAACACATGACCAACGAAGTCCTTTGCCTTCGTTGATTGCGTCATAAATTCTTGCATTCAACGCTGCGCACTTGAAGTGAAAAAATGAATCGCACAACCAGCAATTTACTACGCGGTCGGATTCGTCTTTTATAGCACAATTACGGAAACTGCAGAGCATTTTAAATTTGAAGTATTAATAAAATGCAAAAATAACCACAAAAAAGAAGATACCCGGTTTTCCAATAAACAGTTTAATAAGCACTGCAAAGTTATTAAGTGCAGCCCTGGTTATGCTTATTATAAACAAAACAAAACAGGCCAAAAACAGATGAGCAAGTGTAAAAAACAAACAATCGCTCTCACTCGCTTGCACACAGAAAACCTGTTTGTAGTTAAAAGAGAATAAGCAATGTAATTAAAGCTTCGAAATATATGTGCAAGAAGAATATGATAATTCGCTCTCGCACAAAGAATAAAATAATGTGTATATTAAAATTGACACAAAAATAAAATTTTTAATAAAAAGGATTAATAAGAATGCTGGCACGCTGCAAGATGACCCAGCAAAGATGATCAGCCAAATGTTGTTTTAAATTTAATTATTAATTGACTTTAAAGAACTTAAAAACTTTGAAACTTTTTAGACTTAAACACGTCAGTATGAAAAGAAAGCAACTTATATAATGGAGGAACATACGTATTTATAACATATACATTGGCTTTACAATGTATAACTTTAACGCATATTAGTTCTATGTTAGATGAGTAGGGAATATCAACAATGGAACTCACAAAACAGTTCCTAACAGCTAAAAGGACACCACCACCGACAGAAGAACTATTGTCAGTGAATCTATCCCTTCTAAATACTTGAATACTATTGTCAAACAATTCCAAGTCAGTAATGGTTCCATTCATCCACGTTTCTGTTAATGCAATAATATCCTCAGAGCAATTCTGAGACGACATAAAAATGTCTTGCGTCTTAGAGCGCAGTCCCCTTACATTTTGATAGTAAAGGGAGAGCCTATTTAGTTTTTTGAGTCTGACGGTTGGCTTGAGTCGTCCTTCGAGACTTATTTTTAGGCTTAAACTCAGTAACGAGAATATTATCGGCCCACATTTTTGAATTAAGAACAGATGCAAAGTCTTCAGCTGCAACTGCAAGTATAAAAGAGGCGTGGGAAGGCTTATTACCTATTTTCTTGCAAGAACAGAACGCATTGGAAGCAACTAAGTTGTTTTGTCTAACAAACGTCACTATATTTTCCGAAGTTGTGTCGGGCTGTAGACGCGAAACAAAAATGTTTTGGGTCTTCGACACAGCTTTTAAAGTCAAATGACTATTGGGCACACTTGAAATCGCATTTGAACTACTACACAATGGAGGAATAGAAGAAGGCGTAGAAGATATAACCGAATTAATCTTTTCGGGCTGCTGGGGAGTAAGAGGCGTTGCTGAGGGCTGCTTTGCCTCGAATTGCCTAGAAGACGCCTTTCGGCGCCTATTATTTTTCTTTTTGTTTTTGTTTTTCCTCTGTGCCTTAGGTTTTGTTGGGCCTTTTCCTAATGAAACGGTCAGAGTAGCGGAAAAAGCATTCTCAGAAGAGAGAGTTTCAATATTTTCCGGCATAGAATTTTCAGTAGTCATGTTGTTGGTTGATGCGGCACTAACTTCGCTAAAAAATGACAGAATTCTTCTAAAATCATTATTTACAATAGAAAGTTAAGACTTTCTCCAAATGTCTTAATTTTTGAAAATATTTTGTCAGGAGAAAGGGCTCTGCATTAGGTACAGTACCAACGAAGCCCTGATCGGACGGACATTAAACTATCAACGCACGGTTTTGATATGCCAACACAAGAAGCGTGAAACATTTGCTCACAAGGACCAGAACAACTGCACATAGGGTAAAGAATATTCTGGCTCTTACACTGCTCGTTCAAAGAACAAGCAGCAATCTTATCAACGGAAAAATAATCCATTGAACTAAATTTTATTTTAAGTGAGCAAGAAAGGGCGTTTAAAAAATGCTTATAGGGTTGATTAAACACAATGCAGTGAACGAAACAGTTTGGTAACAACAACAATAGGGACGCTCACTAAGCTTAAAATAAACAAACGCCGCACAAAGAGGAATAGAAAAAACACAACAACAATTATGCAGGCAAGCAAGTACAAGTTGGCTATAGTAAACAAGTATTATAAATTCTTTTTCAAATTGGAAAATATTACATTGAAAACATGCATTGTGTTTTATATAATTTTCTGCTAGAACACAATTGCCTTCAGGTAAAAGGTTTATTCTCGCCTTACATAAATCTTTCCAACACTCAACATTTCACAATAATTTTATACACAGATTTTTTTTTATAAATCATTTCTTGATAGCGCACATAAATTAGCCGACTATTTATTTTTTTCCAATGATATGCTCATAATTCATTTTGTTTTTTTTTTTAAACACGTCCTCACTATCCCAACTAATTGCTCAAAGTGATGTTTATCGTTTCAGCAAAACAAAATTCCACCAAATTGTTTACTTAAGTAACTGTTAAAGTTGTACCAGTACTTTGCTTTACATCAGAACTCGAAAATAAGTAAAATGAAAATAGGCCCCAACCAAATTTTTGGGGCGATTTTTCATTTCTTATTTGGGGCCTAATTTTATTATGAAAAATTCCCCTACAGAAAAATGAAATATAGCCCAAAAAAAATGCAACTACGCCCCAATTTTTCTTGTTGTTTTCCGTACAATTTTTTGGGGCTTTTTTTCATTTGTTTGTTCGAAGCACCGGTAATTTGATTTAAATTTTGACAAAGTGTTGAAGTAATTTGGGTAAATTCTGCATACACTGTTCAATTGTATTTTAATTGATGCTCGAAATTATTGTTGAATTTTGTGGTTTATTGGTTACTTCATAAATTTTATCTGCAAGGTTTATTTTTTCATCAACACTTTTATCACAAGACGTCAAATGTATCTGTAAATGTTGTGGTAATTTTAATTGCCACAACTTATACGATTGTATATACAACTCGACGATTGAATTAGAACCGGCCAAGGAATTCATGTCTCTAAAAAATTCAGAGAGTTTTCGGTCACTCAATTTTTTATTCGAAAACA
Source organism: Pherbina coryleti (assembly GCA_943735915.1). Taxonomy (NCBI): domain Eukaryota; kingdom Metazoa; phylum Arthropoda; class Insecta; order Diptera; family Sciomyzidae; genus Pherbina; species Pherbina coryleti. The sequence continues at coordinate 102,578,647 of OX030951.1, forward strand.
GTTCCTCCAATATCTTCTCTTCGATTAGAGAAAATCTTTCACACAATGCGTTTTTTATGCATTGGTACTTGTGAATAGTTGGGGATGGGTGAATAATGTCAAATATTTTGGTAATTACCAATAATGTTGTGGAAGTGAAATAAGGATTAATTGGAATTTTAAATTATCATCCGTGATATGTAAGGTGAATTGTACTTCTGGTTTGTATTGGTGTTAGTCGGAGAAATGTTGATGTTATCTAGAGAAGTGTGAGGATTAGTGTTAATTGGTAGTGTGCTTGTTTGTAATGGAATATTTCTAGTAAAAGATCTACTTAATAGCATTTGGAAAAATTTTTAAATTTTTAAATAAAGGTGTTACATTGGAGAGAAGTTTACAGTTTAATATTTTATATAAATTGAATTTGAATTAAATATTTATTAAATAATAAGGATTAATTATTAAAAATAGTAATTATAAAAATAATAAAACTTAATAATGAAAAATTATAATGAGAATGTAAACTTATCTTGTTTTGTTGTTATTATTATTATTGTTGTTGTTGTTCTTGTTGTTATTGTTTTTAATATTGCTGTTACTGTTGTTGTTAATACTGCTGTTGCTGTTGTTGTTATTAATACTGCTGCTGTTGTTGTGGATGGTGAGAATCTGGCTGTTTGTTGCTGTTGCCTGCGTCACCTTACCGGCAGGTGTAGGGTTTTGCTCGTTGTTGTTGATGCGACTAATGTTGTTGGTCGATGGTGTGGCTGCTGCTGAGCAATATCAACATCGCTTATAAAAGTATGATTGACTCCAGTTTTAGTTAATTTTGTGGGTAGCGTGGGTTCATTGATAGCACTTAATCGATGATTGCAGGCAGTGTTTCTTGTTCATGTACCGCTCGTATTAGTTTTTTTTATATTTTGCAGTCAACAATTTTTATGTGTTGCAGCGGGCAATGCGGCTGTTTCTGCTGATTCTTTGAGCGTTGAATTATCGTGATTTTGATTAATGTTGCTTGAACAGGATCGTGCAGGATCGCCAGTTTTTGGTGTGCAAATAACTTTTTTTTTTAATTCTATTTAACTTATTTTATAATATTTACTTAAACCTTTTTGTTTGATACATTTTTTATTACTAACTTTTTGAAATGAAAACTTTTGAAATACAATTTTTTAACAAGATTTTTAAAATTCAAAAACTTAAATATAAGGTAAAATAAATAAAAGGATTTTATATATTCATATACACTACAAATACCCTTTAACATTGAACGAACTAGTGCTTTTTGCGGGTTGATGTCATAGGAAAAGACAATTGTCCCCATCAACACTCCATTTTTAAACTGGTTGCTTTCGCAATAGCCTGAAAGTGATTCTTTTTTTAAATAGTTTTTACGTGAAAATTTAAAATTGTAAAAATTTAGTGTACTGGAGCAAAGATCCTATAGACCTGATTTGTATGATCTTTTACATCCACAATCCAGAAGAAATTTTGTTGTTTATAAATGTCTATAAACATCATTATAACATTTTTGTGAGAGCTACTATAAAATTTGAAAATTGTGATAGTATGCGTGTGAACACCATTGATCTAAGGCAGTGATGGGCACACCAATGCTATTATAGTTGCTGTAATTTTGTGCTTGTGATAGATGAGTCTCGCTCTCAGCAGTGAAAAAAAATGTTTGTGCAGGTATCACTAAATGTGACGACTCGGATCGTTTGTTTAATATTTTATTTCAAGTGTAGATTTAATTTTATTTTCATGTTTTTATTTTTATTTTAAAACTTAAATCAAAATAAATCGACTAAAATTATTAAAAAACTATTTTTTTTTTTTTTTTTTGTAAAAAACCAAATTCATTCTCAGTCGTATCGTCGTGGGGTCAGTACGTGTTGTGATTTATTCATCTGTTTATAATCGTTTTCTTTCACGTTAACTAAACAAATTAAATAACATTTTCATAAAAACAATGCCTTGTATATGCAAACAAAAAGTGGAACGCGATCAGGCAAAAATAAAATGTGCTATTTGTAATGAATTTTTTCACTGTCACTGCGTGAAAATAGAACCAAGTGATTTTGAATTTATGGAAAAAAATAAAACTTTGTTTAAATGTGATGCTTGCTTGAATGCCCGCCGCGTTTCTCTTCGTTCTTTCAACTGCCGAATCATCTACTCCTGTGAAGCCACTACCCTCTCCTGCACAAGACACTGATTTAACTGAGTCGGTTGTTAAATCGCGCTCATCGTCAGAATTGCCAGCCTCTAATGTTTCTGTATCTGGTACAATGAGTCAACAATAGCAACCACAACAGCTTCAAAACATAAAAATGCAGCCACAATAACAACTTCCCGCAAGCCGTCTTCAGCTACAATAACATCAACAACATGACATGAGTAAACAAGTGCAATCACATCAACAGCATCATATCATAAAAATGCAGCTACCCGCAAACAGTCATCAGCTAAAATTACAACAACAACAACAACAACAACAACAACAACAACAACAACAACAACAACAACAACAACAACAACAACAACAACAACAACAACAACAACAACAACAACAACAACAACAACAACACCACCAACGACAACAACAACAACAACACCAACAACAACACCAACGACAACAACAACAACAACAACAACAACAACAATATCATCACGAGAGTAGCATAATGCAGCCACAACAGCAGCAAACGATTACATCGGAACATGTGTACAATGAAATAATAAACCTCAAAAATATGAACGCAAATGCTCTAGATTTGATAAGATCACTTCAAAATGATAAGAAACTGCTAGAGGAAATTTGCTTTTCTGGAAGAAGAAGTGAGTTATTTACAACAGCAAAGCGGCTCCCGGAATTTACGCCCGATGAACTTACGCCCGAAAAAAGAAATGGAAAAAAGCACGATTTTCGATAGAGTCGAATTTTGGATAAACGCCCGAATTTGAAATGGCAATTGCGCCCGAAAGAAGGAAATTACGCCCAAATGGTTTGGAAATTAAGCCTGAAAAAAATGGAAACTGTGCCCGAAATTTTCAGCAGTGTTTCGGGCTTTATTTCCAAATTCTTCGGGCGCAATTTCCGTGATCCAGATTCAATGTACGACTATCAAAATATTAAACAACAGATTTGAGTAGTAAATTAAGGCTCTCCGCAAAATCGCCAAAAAAAAAAAATAATGAAAAATCACCCAATTTTTTTCCATACCAATTTGGGTGATTTTTCATATGAAAAAATTGGGCGATTTTGCATTTTTGTTGGGTGAAATTTCGTTTTTTGCTTTTGAGCGAAATTTCACCCAAATATGTTGGGCGAAATTTCACTTTTCATTTTTGGGTGATTCTTCGTTTTTTTTTTGGTTGATCTTTCGTTTTCAATATTAAATAAGAAACGTCAATCAGTTCTTAAGGATAACGGTATTTAAAGTAAAAGCAGCGGGTCTTCTTTTGTTTTTCTTTTGTATTTGTATCATTTGCTTGAGTTTGCTTGGTCAAGTCAAAGGAAATATTTAGTACCGCACCCGCACATCGCGACGCGGCGGATCGCGCGTATCGCGTCGCGGCGGATTACGCGTAGTGCGCCACCCGTTGCACAGTGATGCGAAAGGGCATGCTAGACGGAAAAAAGTCGAAATCGAATTTTTACATTCTGAATATTTTAAACTATAAAATAATGTCCAATGATCTCAGTAATAATTTTTTTATTTACCTGCTCTTTCTACAAAAGGCAAAAATTCTTGAAAGTTGACCCAAAAGGTGATTTTTTGAAATTTTTGCTTATGAGTTTTCTAGTTATACTTAATTATTTTTTTAAAATATTTGCCAATATCCAAATAAGTTGAAAATTGGCATACTTTATGAAAAAGATAGGATCTTTTAAAATAAAATATTTTCAATTACCTGTCTTTTAAAATGTTCGCGCTATAAAACGGTATTTATCGATATAACTCCGTAAAAAATGAACATTTGGTAAAATATTTTGGAAAATTAAAAAAATGGGCCATTTTGTATTTACAAAAATTTATCTTTTATTTAACCATTATTATGTCTACTCTAAGCTCTAAAAGTGCCAAGGTGCGCAAATAGCCAGTTGCCTTGTTATTTAACCTGCTTGATGGTCCTAAAAATGCATGTATAAACTAGTTCCTGACCGTTTTGTATGAAATGTATTGAATTTGAGGTCGACTAGACTATATGTGGTGTTTAAATATTCTCAACACATTAGAAAATATTTTTAAACTAAAAAAAAATATTGTAATATATATTAAAAAAAAAAATATTTTAGCTGAGGTTTTTTTTTTTAAAACGCAAAAATTGGTAAAATATTTTGTAAAATTAAAAAGGGCCATTTTATATATGCAAAAATATATTTTTTATTTAACCTATATTATGTCTTATTTAAGCTCTAAAAGTGCCAAGGTGCGCAAATGGCCGGTTTCCCTGTCTTATAACCTGTTTGATGGTCATAAAAATGCTATTTATTTTCATTTTAAAACCAGGTTTCAACTGTTTTTTATAATTGTGATAAGCCGATAGCCCAAGCTGCTAGTGCTTTTAATATTCATTGTAGATTAAATTTATAACTAGTAAGCAATGATCTTCGACTGGGGCGAAATTTAAATAGCCCCACGACCGAACCAAAGTATATTCAAAGTCAGTTTGTATGGGAGGTAGGCGTGGTTTTTATCCGATTTACTTGAATTTCATACTCAGAGGGAATATTAAATATCGAAGCTCATACGCAAAATTTCAAGTCCATCTATTAATTTTTGTAGCATTCTAAGACAATTTACCTTTTTAATAAAGTCACTTTGTGTGGGCGAGGTAGGCGTGGTTTTCATCTGATTTGATTAATTTTCCAACTTGAGCTTTATTTTTCAGAGAAAAGTTTATATATCGAAATATTTCATAGCTTTTCTCATTTCTTAGTTATGGACCAAAATATAGTCCACAGGCATGGCAGCTACCACGCCCACTAGTTCAATCGAGCCGAAATTTTTTCCACTTTTTCATCTATGTTTAATTTTGTTACTGTAGCTTATCTGATTTCTACACTAAGGGAAAAAGGGGAAAAAATATTAAATTTATCCAAAAACTTTTTTAATTTATCCAAAAAGCATTCATAAAATTTGCATCAATAACGTCATTTGCATAAATCGACTACGTAAATATTTAAAATTTATTTGAATACTGTTTAAATTAAATAAAAAATTTAAATATTTAAACAGAATTAATAAAAAATATATTAAAATTATGAACGAATTTTTTTAAAATATCTTTCAAATATTTACTATTTGAAAATAAAACTATCGCATTTAAATAAAATTTATATAAAAATATTGAATTTAAAAAACAACATATGTGACCCGGTCTACGAAAAGGGACCTTCGGTGTAAAAACAAGTTTTCGAGAAAACAGCTGTTTGTAAACGTTTAATTATTTTATTTAATCGAATCGCCAAAAAAGTGAAAAATGATATTTTCACACCGAAGGTCCCTTTTCGTAGACCGGGTCACATATTTAAATTGAATATGTTATTTATGGTTTTATAGTATTACTAGCAAATACCCGCTGCTTCGCCGGCGATAAAAATATTAAATATCATTAAAAACTTTAAATCTTAAAATTTAACAGCCGTATTCATATTGAAGTGGGAAGAGTGTAAATAATGGTTTGTGTATTAGATAAATTCAGTGACTTGTTATTTATTTGTCGCAATTTCGTCAAGATTTTGATATTTAAAAATCAATAGTTTTTCTAAGCCATCTGCACTGAAATAATTGTCATTTTATTATTTTTTTTTTTATAAATATTTTGAAATCTGACAAATTTTCTTGTTTTTATTTTCTTTTTTTGGAAATTTTTTATATATTTTGAATTTTCTTGACATATTTTCCAAATGTTTGAAATATTTTGAAGAATTTAATTATTTTTGACAATATTTGTGCTCAAATGAGAGCAAATAATTAAAAAACTGCTTTATGAGAGGTGTGTTATAAACCTTAAAAAAAAATTTAAATTTCAACCATATTTAAAAATCCTCTAATTTATAAGCAAACATTTTCAAACACTTTTTGACATTTTGTTTGTTTTTGATACATTTTGAAATAATTTGATACATTTTTGACAATATTTTTTGTGCTTAGATGAAACAAACAAATTTTTAAAATGCTTTATAGAGGGTTTATTGAAGGTGTCAACCATTTTTAAAATTCTCTTATTTATCAAGCATTTAAAAGAGCTTTTGAAAGCTCTGTTTTAAAATTTTTTTTCGTTTTTTTTCTTAGGAAGGCTTTATAAGAGGCTCATAATTTTTTATGAATACAGCCGTTTGAATTTCGGTAAAATTGTATATTTGTGTTGGAGAGACTTAATAGTTCCATCCGAATAAAGTAACCAGCTAACTAATGTAATAAAAAATAACTAAAGTAATAAACTTTCTGTATCTTCCTGATCATTTTTTTCATGCATTGGTTCACTTTTCCTAGCGCTGTGACTATTGGGGTACTCACAGTTTTGTTTTATCTGGTGTGTTAACTACGCCGTCTGTTAACTCTAAAACATTTTGCCATGTGGTAACTATTTTTGATTTTGTTTTGCATGTAAAAAAGAGATAACACAAACTGGTAAAATTGCCTTGCTTTCCAACATGTTTGTTTTTCGTAGCAAACTGGCATTTCTGAAAGGTATTTTTATTGTATTGAAAAATCAATAAATCAAAGAAAGCTTCTCTTGTTATTTTTATTGTATTGAAAAATCAATAAATTAATGAAATCTTCTCTTTTCAAAAGGCGTGTCAATTTTAGAATGAACTACGTGTAGGGGTTCTCACAATTTGATTGAAGTATCGTTTTAAAGTTACTATATATCAGCTTTAGAAGGGATCTGTAAATACCCTATATATAAAAATCTCGTTTATATGTAAAAATATCAGCTCAGAGGTAAGAAAAATATATGACGGCCTTAGAGAATTGTTATTTTAAAATTAAATACATATATCTTTCGTTTAAGCTGATAAATTTCATCAAAACATTTCAACAAAACATCGACACGGAATTTTTGTCGATGCTTTTATAAAAGTGGCAGTATTTTTACATTCAAAAAGGTGGCAGCATTGGTACCGCACTCAATACATGTTGCTGTCTTTTTTTTTTCTTTTTTGTGGACCTTCCCACCGGAAAAAAAGAATCAATTCTCTTCTCCAATATAGATTCTAGAATTGATTATTTTTAACACCCCATCGGGAAATAGATGCAGTTTTATATAAAAAAAGAATCAATTCTCTTCTCCAGTATAGATTCTAGAATTGATTATTTTTAACATGCTGATGTCCTACAAAGAAAAGTATATTCTTTTCTCGCTTCAAGTGGAATCGCTACAGAATCGTTTTTTTTTCACTTTTTAAATAGATTCTTTTCATATATGTAATCATGGTTGAATAAATTAGGTTGTCTCGTACTGATCGTACTCTCTTCTCAGTACACATAACTGTCAAAATCAATGAAAAGCTACAACAACAACTTCATCGGCTTTGCATGTTATTAATTTACGCATTCAGATTTTGTATGAGTTGTCAACTTCGATTCGACATTTATTGGAACTCGCTCTCACCCATGCGACAACCTTATTTATTAAACCATGTATGTAATACTTCAATATTGGCAGCAAACTAAATTTCTAATGAGTTTCAACTATGAAATCAAAGAGAGATAGCCTACATAAGATTTTGTTGTTTGGATTAGTACATTTGAATATACTACTACTATACGTCAACGGGGCGGTTGTTAAGAAAAATGTCTACCCAAACATAAAACAAAACAAAGCATACATATTTGTTTTGCATAAATCATAGGTACGCACCATTATAAGACCATCAAAACAATTATAAGACCAACGCGTGAAATATGATCAAAATTTAAAAAGAAAAATTCAAGCAAACAAAATTTAAACCATAAAAATTGAAACAACAGAAATTTTAAATGAAATTTTTGACAATCAAAGCACCGCTCCTGAGTTTTTTTGTTATAAAATTAAATTTCGAGTACATAAAAAAAACCAAAAATAAATAAATAACTGGTCATTTTAGCCATTGAAAGGACTTTGACCTAGCTTCTTATGATCAATTGTGTTGTGCGTGTACACAAGTTTGTACACAATTGACCGAGAACCGGACCTACAGGCTTAACGCCAACTCCGAACGGCGATGATCTTATTCTCAATTAGCTTTACATGGCATTTTGATTACTCTCTGAGGTTTGCCATTGTCTGCAGAGAGGTGGCAGCCGTACAGAAAAATCATTTTAATTCAAATAATTTTTTGTCGCTGCTGGGATTAGAACCCGGGTCTCCAGGTTCGTTGACATAGAGGCCACGGACTTTTAACCAACTTCGCCACGGACGCCACAATTTCGGGTACATCACAGTACAGTGTACTGCCAATATAGAAGTATTACATATATGATTATTTTAAATAAAATGTATTAACTTTCGGAAATAAGAAAACAAATCAAAACAGACTGATGCTTTTCTCACTTATACCAGAATTTGTTTTAGAATCAGTTCGTTTTTCACTTATCAAAAAAGCAAGCAAGGAATCTAAAAACATTTTATATATTAGAAATAATTATATGGGTCGTAATCGATTATGGCTGGAATAAAAACGAATCAGTAAACTTTTGCTTGATAGATTTCAATTCATAGGTTTTGCTATAAATGTATATATTCTTTGGAATACATTCTAAAATGTTAGCAATAGAATTCATTCTATTTACGATTTTTGTTTCTAGAATCCATTTTCATTTTGCCGGTGGGACGCTGACGTCCTACAAATATTAGTACATTCTCTTCTCGCTTCCATATGAATAGCTACAGAAATCGATTCTTTTATTCACTTCTTAAAAGCATTCTTTTAAATAAAAAGTATTCATTTTCGGAAATGAGAAAACAAATCAAAACAGACTGTTGCTTTTCTCACTTATGCCAAAATTTGTTTGGTTGATATATTCGTTGATATATTCGTTGATATATTGGTTGATATAAACTTTTGATTGATATATTCCAATTCATATGTTTTGATTTAATTTATATATTCTTTGGAATACTTTCTAAAATGTAAGCAAAAGAATCTATTCCAGTTACGATTTTTTTTTTTTAATCAATTCTCATTTTCCCGCTGGGTTGTTGACTTTTATATATGATGCTCAAAAAGAGTTTGAAAATAGAGCTTTTGTCTCACAGCGATTTTAACATATTTTCTATCTCATATATTCGTCAACATTAGAGTGCTGATATATTGTTATATGAGCGAGAAAATATATAGAGGAAATTAAATTTCAAAATAAAAAAACTCAGGAGCGGTGCTTCCATTGTCAATAATTTTTATTTGAAATTTTTGTTGTTTGAATTTTTTGATTAAAATTTTGTTTGTTTAAATTTAATCATATTTCAGGCGTTCTTATAATTGTTTTATAATGGTGCGTACCTGTGATTTGTGAAAAACAAATATGATTTGTTTTCTTATATGTTTGGGGCAAACGTTTTCATAACAACCGCCCCTGTGACGGTTTGACTTTTTATTTTTTGTGTAGTAATTTTCATATATTCAAATATACTAACACAAACCGCAACATCTTATGTTGTTATGGCTGTCTCTCTTCGATTTCAGAGTTGGAATACAAAAGTATTACATATACATATGTTCTACCTTATTAGCTTTGGGCACAACCTTTTTTTGAGATGCACAGAGCTTTAATGAGAAAATTTTTTCTCTCTGAGAATAAGAATAAAGAAATTGTATGGTTATTCTCTTTGAATTTTAATTAATTATTTAAACAATGGTTATTAAATTTATATATCCCATGTCCCAACTGGGCACCATAGCTATCCTAGAGAAAAAGAATTTTTGAAATAGCGCCTGCCATTCTCAAGCTTTTCGCAGCCGAACATACGTGAGTCTTCTTTTATATAATAGTATAGATTTTCTTCATATTGCGTTCATTAAATGGAAAATAGCATAAACTAGAGGAAGAAAAAGTGACAGAAAATTGGAAAAGTGACAGAAAATTAGAAAAGTGACAGAAAATTAGAAAAGTGACAACTGACAACTGGTACAAGATATTACTGAGTAGATATCAAGTTGTCACTCCACCTTACATAATTTCATTTCTTTGCCAAACATGCATACTATATTACTCTTGCAACAATTACTAAATGAGAACTATAAGAACTGCAAATGCAAGAAATAAACTGCAAGAACAGAGTGCGATGCTGTTGCTGCTTGTCGGAGTATGTGTGTACGTGTGCGATGCTGTTGCTGCTTGCTTGTATGGAATATGTGTGTACGCGTGTGGTATAAATAAAATTCAAATACGGGAAAAAACGAGCTGTAAGGAAAACATTTGATTTATCCACGTAAATATTTAAATAAAATTTATACTGAGGTGTGGATGTATAAAACTCATTTATTGTAATTTGTATTTGTATCATAAATAAGTTTTATTGTAGTTTTGTCGCATTATGATTGACAGACTTCGGAGACTATGTCGACGACAGGCGGTCAATCAGTTGCAAAAAGGCTATGAAAGAGAAAGGTTCAAATAAATGTCGGGTTTTTTGAGCTTCGGCTTTTTTCCCGACGGTAAATAATTGTGTGTGTTTTTATTTAATTAATTAATTTCTTAAATTCACTTTATTTGTGAACAGTGGATAATGCCAATATGCGTTATTTCCCTTAGTGTATGATATAGCGAAAAATGTGATTAATTTGTATGGAAGCTGCCACTCCCACTTGTTCAATCGCACCGAATTTTTGTTTACTTTTTGGAAATTATATACAAAACATCTACGTTTAATTTTGTTATCGTAGCTTATCTGATTTCTAAGATACAGCGAAAAATGTGATTAAGTTGTATGGAATCTGGCACGCCCACTTGTTCAATCGCACCGAATTTTTGTTTACTTTTTGCAAATTATTTACAAAACATCTACGTTTAATTTTGTTATCGTAGCTTATCTGATTTCTAAGATAAAGCGAAAAATGTGATTAAGTTGTATGGCAGCTGCCACGCCCACTTGCTCAATCACGCTGAAATTTTTTTCACTTTTTTAAATTACATAAAAAAAATTTATGTTTGATGTTGTTGTCGTAGCTTATATAATTTCTAAAATATAGCGCAAATTATGTTTCAGTTGTATGGAAGCTGCCACGCCCTCTTGTCAAAAATTTCTGAAATAGGTTTTTTTGCATTTTCCTATACCTAAAACACCAGAAACTACCAAAAAAATGCACAAAATAATATTTTCCGTCTAACTTGTACCAATCGCATCACTGTGCGCCGCCCCGCCCTGCTCCCCCCCCCACCACCTCCGCCGTCATTTTTTTTTTTCTTTTTGAAATTTTTTGATAACCAAAGAAGCTTGTTGTTTTAAAAAAGAATCAGTATTTTTCCCTTGTACGAAATGTTTTTATAGATTTTTAAGTATGAGATTATATAAAATTAAAATTAATTAAATTTTTAAATTAAAGGAACTTCCTACACAATTAAGATTGATTAGTAACGTAGTAGTGCAATTTAAAAATCAGCTTACCCAGTACCTTTTATCGTTGCAATAATAGTTCTAATAGTTTTCGTGTTATTATTTCATGTTTTAATAACAGTGGTTAATAAATAACTATATTAAAATAAAAAATAAATAAATAGTATTTATCTCATCAAATGATTGAATATCCTCTTGTTTTTGATTTTGTTAATACTTTTTCACCATTCAAAATTTTAGTCTCATAATATTTTTCAACGAAAAAATATATCACTATAACCCACTTTAGAACTCAAGGCCTCATATATCAGCGCTTCTGCAATGTGTTTTCTTGCAATCTTCAATGATTCGATGAAATATTTTTGAAATAAAATTGGGAAGGAGCTTGCAGAGAACAAGTTTGGAAACGCTGATATGCATAACAGTAATAAAAAGTAATTAAAATTGCGCAACTTTTTGTTGAACAAAAATTCGGGCGTTTTTTCCTTATTTTAATTAGGTAAAAATGCCCTTTTTTTCAGGCCTAAGTCCCAATTTTTTTTCGGGTCTTTCTTCCATTTCAAATATTTGGAAAAAAAACCCGACATTTTTTGGCACAAACACCCAAAAACATGACAAAATCACCCGAAATTTGGGGTATTTTTTTAAAAGGAATTAATGCCCGATTTTGTATGGAGAATTTCGGGCTTCTTTACCATTTTTTTTTCGGGCGTAAGTTCATCGGGCGTGAATTCCGAGAGCCCAGCAAAGCAGAGAAAAGTGTATAGAAATAGCTGGAGCTCCCGAGGTAAATAATGCAAATGCTCTCGATTGTGCTCTTAAAGTCTTCTCGGATGGTTTAGATGCGAGCGTAGCACTAACATCTTTATTAATGAAAGCCTTTCTTATAAAACTAGGTATCTTTTTAACGAAGCCCAGAAACTAAAAATGAAAAAAAAAATTAAATTTATTTGGATAAGAAACGGTAAAATATTTTTGTGCGGAAAAGAGGATGATAATATTGTAACTATCATCACATGGGAGGACTTAAATAAGATAAATTAGAACTAGTTTGTTCTGATAATTCTTTAATCAAAGTTTCAATATGAGTTTAAGTAATGTAAGTCCTCATGAAAATTTATTTAATGTTCCTCTTGCACAATGCAAAAATGTTGATTTTCAGTCCGTTTCTTCATACCCAAAAAAAAACTAATAGCTTTTATGTAATTCATCAGAATATTAGAGGTATAAGAAAAAATTTTGATAATTTTATTACACATCTTGAATCGTTTGAAAATAAGCCTGATTTCATTTTTTTAACTGAAATCTGAATTTTTGATGATGAAAAGCCTATTAACAATATTCCTGGTTACAAATCTTTTGCAACCTGTAATAATGAGTATGCGGCGGGAGGAGTTTTGACATTTGTAAGTGCTGAATTCAGTTGTGATTTTAATTCTTATAACTTTAAAAGCTCTTACTTACTTACTTACTTATCTGGCGCTTACAACCGAAGGTCGGTTTTGGCCTCGTATAAGAAATTGCGCCAGCCATTTCTGTTTTGCGCTTGCTGGCGCCAGTTGGAAACACCAAGTGTAGTCAGATTATCCAACACCTGATCCTTCCAACGAAGATGTGGGCGTCCTCTTCTGCGTTGACCACCACCGGGCACCGAATCGAATATTTTTTTCGCTGGAGCGTCGTTTTCCATTCGCTCAACATGACCTAGCCAGCGGAGCCGCTCGATTTTAATGCGCTTAACTATGTCTATGTCAGCGTACAGCTCATACAGCTCGTGGTTCCATCGAATTCGGTACTCGCCATTGACGCAGATTGGACCGAAGATCTTACGAAGGATCTTTCTCTCGAAGGCTCCCAAAGTCTTTTCATCAGAACTGCTCAACGTCCAAGTTTGTGCTGCATATAATAGGACGGGCATGATTAGTGACTTATAGAGCGTGAGTTTTGTTCGTCGAGAGACGGCTCTGCTTCTCAATTGCCTACTCAGCCCAAAGTAACACCTGTTGGCAAGAGTTATCCTTCGCTTTATCTCAATACTGACATCGTTGAAAGAGTTTACGCTGGATCCCAGGTAGACGAAGTCCTTAACAACCTCGAAGGAGATGTTGTCAACAGTGACGTGGTTTCCAAGACGCTGGGACTGTTTATTTGTTGACACTAGGTATTTCGTCTTATCTGCGTTCACTACTAGACCCATTTGACTCGACTCTTTCGCTAATCTGGAGAATGCTGCACTGACTTCGCGCATATTATGGCCAATGATATCGATATCATCAGCATACGCCAGCAGCATAATACTTTTGTAGAATATCGTGCCGCTGCGTCTCAAATCAGCAGCTCGGATGATCTTCTCCATCATTAGGTTGAAAAAGTCGCACGATAAGGAATCACCTTGTCTGAAACCTCGTTTGGTATCGAATGGAGGAGTGAGGTCCTTCCCGATTTTAACTGTGCTGCTGGTGTTGCTCAGTGTCATTCTGCAAAGGCGGATGAGCTTTGCAGGAATACCAAATTCAGACATGGTGGAATATAGATGATTCCTTATTGGACTGTCGAAGGCGGCTTTGTTATCGACAAAAAGATGGTGTGTGTCGATTTGTTTTTCTAGGGTCTTCTCCAAGATTTGTCGTAGCGTAAATATCTGGTCTATGGTGAATTTGCCAGGTCTGAAGCCACACTGATAAGGTCCAATCAGCTGGTTTACGATGGGCTTCAGTCTTTCACATAGTACGCTCGACAGGACCTTATATGCGATATTCAGAAGGCTTATCCCACGGTAGTTGGCGCAAATTGTGGGATCGCCTTTCTTGTGGATTGGGCAGAGCACACTGAGGTTCCAATCGTTTGGAATGCATTCTTCCGACCATATTCTGCATAGAAGCTCATGAATGCATTTAAATAGAGCTTCGCCTCCATTCTTGAAGAGCTCAGCAGGTAAGCCATCGGCTCCTGCGGCTTTGTTGTTTTTAAGCCGAGCTATAGCTTTCAAGACTTCACTATGGTCAGGCAGCGGAACTTCAACGCTGTCGTCCAAAACTGGGGATTCCGGGATATCATCTCTATTGGCGGGATTGTTGTCGTCGTCACCATTCAGAAGCCTAGAGAAGTGTTCCCTCCACATCATCAGTGTACTCTGGATATCTGTCACTAGATTCCCATTTTCATCCTTGCAGGAAGAGGCCCTGGTCTTGAAACCATCGGCCAGGCGTCTTACTTTTTCGAAAAATTTTCGGACCTCATTCCTGTCACCATGCATCTCAATTTTCTCGCACTCACGCATTTCCGCTTCCCTTTTCTTTCGCCTGAAAAAGCGTCTCTCTTCCCTCCTCTTCTCTTTGTATCGCTCCTTAGCAGCACGCGTTACAACTGACTGCAGGGTGGCTTTGTAGGCGGCATCTTTTTCTGCAGTGGCGTCGCGACACTCTTGGTCGTGCCACTGGTTTCGGCGAGGGCGGTGATAGCCAATAACCTCTTCGGCAGCCGTACGCATAGAGTGGGAAATATGATTCCACTGCGTGCTTATATCGTCGATCGGAGGAGTGCTTTCTTGAAGCAGGAGTGAGAGTCGAGTAGCGAAGTCTTCGGCTGTTTGCTTTGATGGCAGCTTTTCGACGTCTAGCTTTCTCTGTGCTGGATTGCGCGCATTCTTGGTTGCGCACAGGCGTGTACGGATCTTGGCTGCGACAAGATAATGATCCGAGTCTATATTGGCACCACGGATCGTGCGTACATCTAAAACACTGGAAGAGTGCCTTTCGTCAATCAAAACGTGATCAATTTGGTTGCGCGTCTTTTGATCAGGAGACAGCCAAGTTGCTTTATGAATATTGAGATGCTTGAATCTAGTGCTACTAACGACCATGTTTCGCGCTGCGGCAAAGTCAATCAGCCTCATTCCGTTATCGGAGGTATTGTCGTGGAGGCTGAACTTTCCGACTGTTGGACCAAAGATATTTTCTTTTCCCACCTTGGCGTTGAAGTCACCAAGCACGATTTTTGTGTCGTGGTGGAGGCTGCGCTCATAGGCCTCTTCAAGGCGCTCGTAGAAGCTGTCTTTGGTCTCATCGTCCTTATCTTCTGTCGGAGCGTGCGCACAAATCAGGCTTTTATTGAAGAATCTTGCCTTGACACGGATTATGGCAAGTCGTTCGTTCACAGGTGTGAACCGTAGGACATGATGCCGTAGTCGCTTGCCAACCACGAATCCGCATCCAAATTCGTGCTTCTCCGCATGGCCGCTGTAGTAGATATCACAGGATGCTTGCCGTGAGCAACCCTGTCCCTTCCATCGCATTTCTTGGATTGCAGTGATATCAGCTTTGTATCTTTCTAAGATATCTATCAGTTGGATAGAGGCACCATCCCAATTAAGGGTTCGGACGTTCCAGGTGCATATCCATAAATCCTTGTCAGTTTTTCGTTTGCGGTAGTCGTCATCAGATTTGGGGATCATCTTTATCTTTTTTCTTGTCGTTTTCATTGAAATTTGTTTTGACGTGGTGGGCTTCAAACCCAACGCACAACCCTTTAAAGGCAGGGGGAGCCCGCCGCTCAGATTAGCCGTCAAACTAACGGTTGCCAGTTTGCCGTTTCTAGAGGACACCACGCAGAGGTTTGAGTCGACTTGAGACGAGTTCGACATGGATAATGCTGGCCTCACCAGGTTGAGGCAGTCAGACACGTTGCCATGTGAAGATCGCGCCCTTGACCCTCACGCGTTGCCTTGTGAGGATCGTCCTCCTACTTTAAAAGCTCGGACATCTTAAAAATTGCTAAAAAGATTGCAAAAAGAGATTTGCTGTGTTATTGGTAACCAAAAATATTCGTTTTTTTTTGCTCATACAGATTACAGTCCAACTCTAATCTTGACATGTTCTTTTGTGATTTGAATGTTCTGCTGTTGAAAGAAAAGTCCGATAATGTTATTTTTTTAGGAGATATTAACTTGAATATATTACAAATCTCTTAATTCGTAGATAATTATTTGTTTTTGCTTGCGTCTTATGGTTTTGAATCATGTATAAATGAAGCTTTTCGTATATCTAAATTTTCGTCAACATGTATCGATCATATTTTTGCGAGGTTAAGTCCGTCATATTTTGTATCCCAGTCTAATGCAATCTCAAACTTCAATTTTTCAGATCATTGCTTGATTTGTTTATACTTTGATAATGTTGTTAGTCTCAATAACGTTAATACGGATTTACTTATTCAAAGTTCTTACGACAAAATTGATTTTTCTTCTTTGAACAATAGACTTACATATGAATCTTGAAACAATGTTTACAAAGAACATGATCCATCGAAGGCATTTGATAAATTCCTTGATATTTTAACTGACCACATTTCGAAGTGTTCTATAAGAATTGATAAGAGAGATTCAAAAAGAAAATTACTTAAACCTTGGATGACTGGTCACTTGTTAAAAAGAATCCATGATAAAAATAAATTGTATATAAAATGTAATAAGTACCCGAATAACACATATCTGAAAGCTCGATATATAGATATGTGCAAAGAGATTTCTGTTGAATGCAAAAATGCAAAACTAATTTCTACGTTAGCGAATTTAACAAAATTAGAGGTAATGTTCAAAGAGAATGACTGCTGGTCAATAATATATTAAATAAGCATACAGTTAACGTTGAAGTTGCTCACATAGATTTTAAAGGCCAGTGTATCTCTGAGGCTTCAAGTAAAGCAAACGCATTTAATGAATTTTTTGCTAGCATTGGCAGAAAATTAATAGCAGATGATGGTCTTAAAAACTTTTCATGTAATTGTATAGAAAATGAACCGTTCTATCATAACAGTTTCTTTTTTGATCCGATTGCTTCGTTTGAACTGTATAAAATTATTTTATCACTAAAAAGCATGAGTTCATGTTCTGATGGCACTGTTTCTAACTTGGTCTTAAAAATGATTGTCTTTAATGTCATGGATGTTCTTTGTCATGTTTTTAACGCCAGTATTCAGACTGAAATTTTTTTTTCCTGATGAACTTAAAAAGGCAGAAGTTATTCCTCTATTTAAAAAAGGTGAAAAACTCTTTTAAATAATTATCGTTCAATCTCATTGTTATCAACTTTTTCAAAAGTTTTAGAAAAAATGGTTAAATCTAGAACGCTAAAATTCTTAGAAAATCCAAAATTTTTAAGCTGTTGTCAGTTTGGTTTTAGACAGGGTTTATCAACTGAAGATGCACTTCTAAATTTTTGCAGTAATATTTATAATGGCTTGAACGAGAAGAAATTTTGTGCAGCTCTCTTCGTGGATATTACTAAAGCCTTCGATACTGTTGACCATCAAATATTACTTTACAAACTATATAGATGTGGTTTCAGAGGTTCCATCTATTGCTGGTTTCAGTCCTATTTATAGAGCAGAATGTAAAGAGTAAAGGTGTTCCACAGGGCTCAGTTCTTGGTCCCCTGTTTTTTCTAATTTTTATAAATTCGATTTTAAGTCAACCATTTAAGTGTAAAACTATTGCTTTTGCAGACGATATGGCCTGTACTTTTGCACCTTTAACCTCTCCTGTGAAATTGGTCATGACTTAGGTATCCTTCGACACTGGTTCTCTTCACATTAATTAATTCTGAGTGATTAAACTAAAATAATGAATTTCGTGTTGTTGGTAATGAACGAATTTCAAGTAACTTTACTTTTCATTCTGGAAGTTGTAAAAAATACTTAATAAGCAGTGATGTATGCAGATTTTCCTGCTTTTCAAATACTTATAATAATTCCTGTAATAGCGCCTCCAAATGTTTCGCACTTGATTGTGTTAAATCATTTAAATATCTTGGTCTCATAATTGACTGCAAAATGAACTGGTTGGATCACACTGTTGCCCTGAAAAAGTATCTTATGGGTGATTTAAGACAAATATACTTATTACAATCTTTCTGCTCTATGAAACTGCTAACATGTGTTTATCATGGAATTTTTCACGCAAAATTACAATATGGAATAATCTGCTGGGCTGGTACTCACGCTAATAAAATCAATCAACTACTTATCGCACACAAACATGCCATTAGAACGGTGTGTAATAAAAATCGCTTGGATAATAGTTTTCCACTATTCAAAAACTTAAATATTCTACCTATAAAACATCTTTATTTTTAAAGAGTTTTAAGGGTTTTCTTCAATAGATCTGGTTATTTAGTAAATAGACGCTACGCTAGTCATAACTTGAGAACTAATAAGCGTAACTTAGTACAGGTGCCTTCTCATAACTTACAGCACTTTCTTAACTTTTATTTATGTTCGGCTCCGAGGCTTTTTAATGTCCTACCACAAAGTGCTCGTTGCATTCTTAACAAAATGGTATTTCTTAGAAAAGTGAAATCTTGGCTATTAAATTTTGATTTTAATGTTGTTGACTCCATTATCTCTGTTCAATCTTAATTGTATCGTTTTGTAATTTTTAATTACTCTGGCATATTGTGATTATCTCATAATTGTATTTTATATGTTTAATCTTGGCCTATCTAAAAATGTATTTTTATACACACTAGATCCCACTTCAATATATTTAAATACTGTTTTATCATGCTTAGTATAACTAAAATAACTAAAAGTAAAATGTAAATGTTTATAATACTTATAATATATAATAATAATAAAGTAAAATAATAGAATAATTAATTTTATATCTAACAAAAACAAAGAACACAAAAAACGAAAACATTAATAAAACAAGACTTCGATCCAAAAATATAATATAAAACCCATTGTTTACTTCATTCAGTAAATTCTTATTTATTTACCCATTTATTTTTTCGGTGCATAACAATCAAGTTCAAAGCATCATGCAGCGTGGCCTCTACAGCATGAAGTCTCAGCACCAACTGATTGAAATAACTTCTTGTCGGTGTTTATATATGTGAGACATGAGAGAGTACGTAAACGAGTCTCTACAAGTCTCTAGCACGCGCAGTGTTGCCATATTTTTTTTAAAATAACTTTAATTTCCAGAAAAAAAACGTGTTTTTTGGTGAAAAAACTTGATATTAAAAATTAACAAAAACATGTATTTTTAAAATGTGTGCTTTAATGAGTGCTTTTTGGCTTTTTGTTCTCTCGTTGTCCCGCTATTTTGGTCACTTCATTTCTCAAGAAAATACGGAAGACTTGATCGTCAACTCTGAATGTATTACTATGTTTCCATGGCGAGTTAACTCGGGGTTAGGGTTTTCGTCGAGTTAAGAAGTGTTTCCATCCACAGCATCGAGTCGAGTTGAACTTGTTGATTTCATTTGACATTTTTGTTATTTTTTACTAGCGACATGGATACTAAATGACAGCATTCACTTTGACAGATAGAGCCCAGTTAGCCCTTCGAGCCACACCTTCACTCCAGTAACATAGAGCCACATGGTGGTATGTCATCGCCCCACATCAAAAAACCGTTGTAAAACCCCGAATTGTAGATATATAAGCTTAAAACTTTACATGGTTACTATTTTTGGTCTTTTTCAATATTTTGTATAGTTATTTTCTAATATTTTTAAAATGGGTGACTTTAGGAGCGCGGCCAAGTTAAAAAATCGTGAAAAACTAGCTCTTTTACTAAAAAATTCATAACTTTTACAGTTTTTAATTTAAGACCTAAAAAATTTATGTTTGAAAGCATCAAATACGTTGCTATAAAGACAAAATATTAGTAATTGCGTTAATTACAAAAAACATATTTATTCTGCCAAAAAACTGGACCCACTTTTTAAAAAAACGGAAAAAATTATTTTTTACCAATAATATTCACATTAACTCGTTCAGTGTTGATTTTAAGACCTGAAAATATTTTTGTTAAGGGAAGGGTTCCCTCATTATGGACAAAAATAAGGCAAAGTTTGTATTTTTGTTGTAGGACAATGAAAAGGCGTACGAACTTTTGGTTTTGATGATTATATTAGTTTATTATCAGAGAATTTAAAAAAGTGAAAAAGTTGAAAAAATTCAAAATGGCGGCTACAAAATGCACATTTCCGTGGGCCCCTGCGCGCGAAACATGGTGTCCTAACTAAAATTCTGCCACTTCTTGTGGTGGACTGAAATCAAAAATTGTTGTTATGTTGTTTAAAAGTTTAGTTTGGACGTAGCGCGCGTGGGATAGGTGTCTTCAAGACGTTGCCATTCGAAAAATATTCGTTGGATCGAAAAATCCATTTACACACATATTCTACACATATGTGGCTTTCATTTTTTGCAACTCATTAACTTTTATTCTAAACATCCTAAAAAGACTATAATCAACACGGCAAAAAACTTCATCAACAGAGTACTGAACATAAGCGATGACAATTTCTACATAAACAACAAACGAAAAATTAAACACATATTAATTAACAACGATTTTCCAAAGTCTACCATACTAAGGCTGCTTAAAGAAAGCATGACTAAAAAAGACAACAACCAAACTAATAAAGCATTCATATACAAAGGAGTCACATATATAGAAGGTTTTACAGAAAAATTTAAAAAAAAACAGATCTATACAATAAAAACAATTACCTACTTGCACCAAAATCATATAACACCTTAAGAAGTATATACAGCAACACTAAATCAAAAATTGAAGACATGGACAAATCAAATCTGATATATAAAATCACATGTAAAGGAGGCGGGGACAACATATGCGGACGAGTATATGTTGGAACGACAAAATCAAAATTGAGAACAAGAATATCAGCACACAAATCAGACATAAACAACAAGAATGACAATAAAACAGCACTTGCAGCCCACTGCGTAAAGTTCGGCCACTCTCCGAACTTTGAAGAAACAAAGATTCTCCAACAAGAGAACAATTATAAACGACGATACACTATAGAGATGCTCCACATAATCAACACACCCATGCAAAAGAGACTCAACTATAAAACGGACATTGATAATTGCGCTCATATCTATAAACATTTAATTAAACAAAACATTAGTTGACGAGAGCAGCTTTAACCAAGTACCCTTTATTGCTACGTGTAATAAATAAATAATTAATTTTTAAATAACTTGTTTAATGTTTAATTGTTGTTATTCGTTGTTTTTCATTGTGTTAAAAGTAATGCTTAAGTTTTGTTTATGTAAATGTGTTTTTTCATATATTTTGTAGGTCCTGAGGACGACTAACAAATTTAGTCGAAATATTGACGAAAATAAAATTTATAAAAATAAAAATATAACCAAGTTTTTATTTTAATACGGCCAAAGCCTACAAAAAATACAAAAATTAAAAAATATTTCAGTTATCTCTAAAAATATACACTAAGCCACACGTGGGGTATTTGAGAGCACCAGTCGATTTTAAACGAATGCAATTTTAAACACACTAACGTACCCCTGATCTTCTAAATTGCTTGAGAGTAAAGCTAGTTAACTTGTGAATACCTTGGCGTAAGAAGTATGCATAAAAAATTTTTGATTTAAAAAAAGAGTTTTTCTTAAGGCATGGGGCGATGAAAAGCACCAGTGTGGCTCGAAGGGTTAAATCTTACAAGTTTCGTGGAATTTCGTGGATTTAACGAAACTCAACTCAACTCGCGTTTCCATAGTGAGTTAACCCCGAGTAAACACCGAGTTAACTCGCCATGGAAACAAAGTATATGTAAACTGAAGCGTCAAGTTTAAAAAGGAATGCCAAAAATTTACCGCTAAGACTCGACGAAGGGAAACCGAGACAAAAGAACAGAAACAATAATAGCAACAGCGCTGCCATATAAATAAACTTTGAAAAGAGGTGCAAAATAGTAGTAGCAGCTTCAAATGTACAATTTAGTTTATCTATTTGATTCATAAAACTAAAATAGAAATTATCGTTTTAATCGTAAAAACTTGAAAAACTGGGTAAAATAAAATAAAACTTTATTTTTTTAGGGAAAAACTTTAAAACTTTCTATCCTCTCAAAAAACTGGCAAAACAAGTTTTATCTGCCCACATGGCAACACTGCTACACTGATCTAAAGCAGTGGTGGGCACACTAATACTATTATATTTTCTGTAATTTTGTGCTTGTGGTAGTGGACTCTCGCTCTCAGCACTTAAAAAAATTGTTGTGCAAGTATCAATAATTATGAAGACTCAGCTCGCTTGTCCAATATATCATTTTAAGTTTGGATTTAATTTTATATTGTTTTGTTTTGTTTTAACATTTTTAAACTCCAAGAGTCCTTAATTATTTCTTCAAAAAATTTTTTAATTCAAGTATTAATGCACTCCGCTCTTAATTTTGCACAGAATGTAATTTATTGTGCATACATAGTTCTGTTTTACCTTTCCAAATTAAGTCTCTTATAACTTGCAAGCGTGCGTTGGCAACCCAGTTGCCCAAAAATATTTTCTGAAAATAAATAATCGTTCTCCCACTCATCTATTTTTTTCGGTTCATAATAATCTAGTTCAAGCATTAAGTAGCGTGATCTTATCACCATGAAGTCTCAACGCCAACTGATTGAAATAATTTCTTGTCGGTCTTTCTATATGTGAGACACGAGAGTGAGTTCTTATATGAGTCTCTGACACACAAGCCACTACCAGGGTTGCATCGGAGTAAAATAAAAAAGTACTACTGAAATAATAAATGTTGCCACCAAAAATAAAACGTGGTGCCACATACATAAAAAAGTAACGGTTTTCTAATAAGGTATGACTTTAGAAAAAAAATTAATATTTTAACAAAATATTCCATAAAGTATTTATGGCCATATTTTGTAAAACGCACGCAATCACGTCACTTCGGGTTTTCTTATTTGGCAATATATTTTAATAGAAAATTTCTGAGTGAGAAAGAGAGTTTGTTTTACTTCATATGAAAAAGGCATTGCCAGACTGAAAATCTTAACGCAAGTGACTGCGTTCGTTTTACAAAATATGGCTATTAAAATCAATAATTAAATTTACCTTTTAGTAAAAAATATGTTTGGCAAGACATAATTTTCAACGGTTCCTGCCAGTGACAGAAAGAAAAGCAAAATGAGCCATCTCAATTTCTCCATAAACTGGGTTACGAAGGGGCAACGCGATCAAGTTTTGCCTTTCAAGTTGCATTACAATCACAATCTTGAACTTACACACTCTCACATTTAAATTTTACCACCAGCTTGATATAAAATGTTCCTTGACTTTTGTTTAACTTGACCGTGGCAAAAAAACTTATAAAATTTTAATGTTTTCCACATTTACTTTATTTATATTTATTTGCTTTTCCATTTTTACGAAATAGTACGTACTTGGTACCATTTGATTTGGATGAAAATTTCATATAAACTGTATGGTACCAAGTACGTTCTGTGTTTCGTATTCCTTTACATTTGGTATTCCTCGTACTTTCCTCATTGAAATGCTATTCCTTGTGTATTTTCTGCATTCCATAGGTAAACAAACTTGTAATAGCTATTGGAGTGCTGCCTTATAACTATAAAGAAAGTAAATCTAAAGATGTTTGGCAACACCAAGAACAAAATTCATAACGAAAGGATGGAAATAAAACTGTACTAGTACGAAAAGATTAGTACTTCCTATTCAAATAATAAAAACGTATCCAAAATGGTAAAAAGTACGTACTTGTGCAACCTTGGCCACTACGTACCCTACACTGATCTAAAGCAGTGATGGGCATAAACATGCATACTTGTGTGTGCCCGAGAGAGCGCGGCAGCTCTGCTTCAATTTACACTGTGAAGAAAAAAAATCGTTGAAAACAATATGGTTACTGAACTGCAGATTCTCATGCTACCCAGATCTTGTAAGCTTCAGAAAACATGAGTAATTTTTATGAGTGTTATATGATACTTCACAAAAAGGACTCATAAAGTACTCATAAAAAGGATTCATTATATTGTCATTTTTATGCTTGTTTTATATGTCAGGGTCAGAACTTAAGAAAATAAAAACTGATGCGTCACGGAAAGAATTTGCAGTACAAATATAAGGGAAGGTTTTTTTTCGAATTTGATGATGTCATTTATATTTATTTCGAACTCATAATCTGTAATACGTATAATAGGCCAATGAAACAGCATACGACGCTTTTGTAAATTCTGATTTATATCTACTGATTTATTGAACTTCATATTTTTTGTAATTATTACAATTGTACGGAACTTCGTTAGCCATATATTTTTAAACATATTCAACTTCACCTGAAAAATAACACTGAACAACAAAATCAATTTTTTCCAAAATAACAACGTTCTGACAATAGATTGTGGTAAAAGGCACAAAAATAAAAAAAAATATACGTGTTTTAAAAGTTTACGTATGAGTCTTATTTTAGGGGGATTTAAGTTTCCCCCTTTTTTAACATTCTTATAGTGAATTGGCATAGGAAATCACTTTAACCTTAATTTGGGTATAGGATGTGTTCTGAAGATTTATGTAAAATACTACAAGAAATATTTTTGTGCAGCATTTTAACCCCCTAACTTCTCAATTTATGGGTCTTTTTGACCCTTTTGTGATATAGTGAAAAAAGACCCATAAAACAAGGATATAACAGGTTAAATTATTCCACAAAAAAATTTATCATAAAATTCTACTTTAAGTCTTTGAATACACGAAACTCAACTTAAATGCCAGAAATAAGTCAAAACTTAAAATGTTTTTAAGCGTTAATTTCGTACTTATTCAGAATTGATGATAAAATGTCGCACAAAACTTGACTTTTGGGGGTAAGTAACATATCTATGAAAAAAGTATTTTACTCATTTGGCGCATCATACATAGCAATAGCAACGAACATTATCAGATGCACTTTGGCTGATAAGATCCATTAGGTGGAAACAAAAACTATGAAAAGCAAAATTTCAAACAAAAGTTAATATTAATCCTCTCCTCCGGTTCCCATTATTTTATTGTGCTAAAACGTGTTACCATACACACTTGTTATTGTGTTCACAATTTTTGGCGTTTTAAAAAGAATTGCATCTATTGAAAATCAAATCATAATTTTACTTGTTCAAATGTAAATCTGATAAAAAATAAATTCTCTTGCTACCACTGAATATAAAACTTGGTGTGGTAAAAAACTTTATTAAATGTTTGGACACAAGGGCATCCACAGGGGAGAGCAGGGGGCACTTGCCCCTCCCCCCCCCCCCGCCTCCCCTCAACTGAAAAATTTTATATATTTTTATTTCCTATGACTATATGTTATATTTTTGTTTATATGTTACAAAGTTTTAAAATCTTAAGTTCTGATTTCTCAGGTGGTACGACACTTAGTTTTATCTGAGTAACGCTCCGTTACGTTTGCATAATAAGCCCTGAGCAGGGATTAACAACATTTTTTTCAAAAATCGGCTTTTTTCGACCTTTTTTTAGACTCAAAAATTTTATATATTTTTTTTTTTGTGGTTAAATTGCGGTAAACTATCACACAGGATATAAAAACAAACAAAATGCTGCAAAGTTTATTAAAAATGGCCTAGTAGATCCGGAGATTAACTGTCCGCCAGTTAAAAAACCTAAACTCGAGAAAAATACGTGTAAAGTTTTTTCACACCTGCGAGCCGAGAGCGCGCTTCAATTGAGTCGTTATATCTTTGCAATGGCTTCGAATTTCGATTTAATATTTAAGACAATTTTTATTGAAAGTATAAAGAATCTAAAACTGTAAAAAAACAAAAATTAATTTTTTGAAAATTCTAGACGGTAATAGTCCCTTTAAAAAAACATTAAGCATGTTGCTCTGTTCATACCTGAACGAGCATTCAAGATAAACGAATATAAAAAATTTTTTAAAACACAAACACAAGAGAAACGTGCACTCTTTTTATATATTATACACACACACACACAAACAAAAATCAAAAAAGCTATTTGAAATGATAATAAAATAAAATAAATGCCTTGAAAATATCTTTTCAGTCTGCACGGATCTTTAACTATATTTAAAAACGAACGACAATTATTTTAAATATTTTTAAATACATTTAATAAATGTAAATATGATTTTGTAAATCAAAAGTTCGTTATAATGGAAGTTAAATTGAAAAATATAAATTTTCATATAATAACGGTGTTTACAAAGCTTGCACAGAAAATCTCAGGCAATAAAATTTCAAAGGTAACATTCCAAGCTCATTTTCATTAACGTGCACACCAATGCATACCTTTGCCCCCCCCCCCCCCCCTCGAAAAATTCCTGCAGACGCCCATGTTTGGACAGAAATTGATCGGCATTCAAATTTTTTGAAAACATTGTTTCCTTCTTCAAATATTTCTGACCAACACCCTGTCTAAAAGTTTTAATTTAAAATAACAGCTTAAGGCCACGATTTTATTTTCTATTTTAAAATATATTAAATTTTAATTTTAAATTAAAAATTTTAGATAGCTTGCTGTTCAGAAATATTTCAAGTATCCAAATTGAGAAAATTACAGTCTTGATACCCGAGATAGAAAATATTGTATTATTTTTTTTAAAAACTTAAAAGAATGGCATTCAAGTATACATTTCTCAAAAATAGGAAAATGCATATGCAAAAATGATGACAATTATTAATTCGCAAAATTTAAGGAATACGTAAACACTATAATTAATACCACCAAAATTTAGACTATTGGGTAACAATCAAAAGTACTATGACATCTCGATTACAACTTTAGCTTCGAATATTCTTCACACAGGACACTGTGAATTACAATCATGAGTGGCATCGTGTTTAGCAATGTATTGTTAGTTTAAGCCTATTCGTACTTTTGCTTTAAGACATTCGTAGTTTTTTTTATAAAAGTCAAAGCATTTTCAGATCGTTATTTTTTACTGTTTTTCTCAAAAAGAAACTTTGTCCTTGCGAACAGGAAGATATCCTTTTTTTTCCCTAAAACTTTTTTTGGGTGATCTTGACAACTTAATGCAGTTTTTGAGACGTCTTAGAATACGATCTTAATTTTTCGATACGCCCCAATACTCATACTTGTTTTATACAAACACCGATATGTACTGCTCATGATACAATTATACAAAGTAAGAGTGACAGTTTTATCGTCTTGTACCAACTGTCAAAAATAGTATAAATTAGAGAACGAAAAAAGTAAAAAAGAATATACAAAGCAAAATATACAGGCAAATGACAGTCGTTGCAAGATACTGGTGAGAAAATAGCCACCAGTGACTCCTACCTTGTATAATTGTATCATGGTACAACTGATATCGAAGCAAACATCGCATAGTGTTTGGCATTGGTTTGATCGGCTACTGCAAAATCATTGCCGTTGGAAGTGAATTCGATAGCGCAGAATGCAATTCGATGCACAATTCGATAGCGTTGTATGGTATCAATGAGATTGAGTCATACAAAAACCCAGTATTAACTGAGTATACAAGCAATTGCAGTATAACGCTGCAGACTTCTTATCTGAACCAAATAAATTTAATTTACTCTCATCAGAAAACAAAACCTGCAATAACTGCTACTGCAAAATCATTACCGTTGGAAGTGAATTCGATAGCGCAGAATGCGTTGCATGATATCAATGAGATTGAGTCATACAAAAACCCAGTATTAACTGAGTGTACAAGCAATTGCATTATAACGCTGCAGACCTCTGATCTGAACCAAATAAATTAAATTTACTCTCATCAGTAAACAAAACCTGTAATTATTGTTCATAGTTAAATAGTGTTAAAGATTCTAAAGTCTTTGGTTATGTACTCACGCACAAAATTGAGGCGTTCTCTTACGTTTTCCTAATACATTGCTTTTTTCGTGCTACTCTTAAATTTAAATAATTTTTTCTCAAAACTTTTCGAACTGTTTCTGCGTGTACACTCTTATCCAAATTAAGTCTTAAGGGGGCATATAGCTTACAAATTAAAAAAAAATTTTTTTGGGAATTTTTTTTCATAGATGGAAGATCTATGTTCCATCCTCAGATGTGCCAGACTGGTGATATCCTACACCAGTGCCGTTCCTAGGCTTGGTGACACCCGGGGCGGATACTCATGGTGTCACCCCTATAAAAAATTTCTAAATGCAAAAAGAAACCAATTCGATGAGATTAAGTGTTTTTATTATGATCTTTATGTTTTCCGAAAAAAAAACAAACAACATATGACAAACAATAAGAATTTGTAAAAAACAGAACAATAATATTACATTTTCAGGTGTCTACATATTTAGATATCAGCCATTCCAAATTAAACGCATCAAAAAAACGTAAATTACCTCCGATTTTGCTCAAACTTTCAGAATTGAATCTTTTCATGAATTAAAAACATTGATTTGAGTAAAAAAATTTTCACATTTTTTTTCAAGTTTTTACGTAACATTCAAATTTCGCCAAAATGGGAGAAAAAGTGAAATTGCCTTACTCTTGAAAAATCATATATTCAACAAAACTAACTCGATTTTGACGTTTGAGGTGTTTTCAAAGAGACAATAAATTATTGTTTTTTATAAAAATATAAAAAAACAAAATTAGTTTTTTAAGTTTCTTAACTTTAAGGTCAAATTTTGGAAGTCATAAAAATAGGATTTTCCCCACTTTAAAAATTGAAAAAAAAAAATATTTTCAGAAAGTTCATTTTATTACCTTTCCATCTGCAAAAAATCATAAGGGTGTTATTTTTCTTTCTATTTTAATAACTTATTTAATATTTTTAAACGATTTCCTACCGTACTACTTCCATACAACCATACTATGTACATTAGACTGTACCTTAAAAAAAAAAAAAAACTGCGACATATACCAGCGAATATGACGCGTTTTTGCAAGACAATTACGAAAAAAATTTTTCTTTACCGAACGTAGGGGTCGCGCATTGACATATTTCTTCATATCTCTGGTGTTAACAGTCGTATTTTGAAGTTTGGTATATCAATGTTTTTGTCCAATATGACATCTATAGAAGTCATTGACCTCAGGTGCACCGTTCTAGCACTTACCCTCCAGATCTCAGTTCCTACCATCCGATTGCACCACCCTAATATCAAAAAAATAAAGCTCTTAAAATATCATTAATCTTTTACTCAGAAAGTATATCGATATTTCCAGAAGAACTATTTTTAAAAAAATTTTGAAATTTATGACATATCGATGTTTTTATCTGAAAGAGACCAATTATTTTTTCTCCAAAATAAAAAAAAATATCTGGAGGGTAAGAACTAGAACGGTGCACCTAGAGGTCATATTGATTTCCTTGAGACAAAAACATTGGTGTACCAAACTTTAAAATGCGACTGTAAACACCAGAGATATGAAGAAATATGTCAATGCGCGACCCCTACGTTCGGTCAAAACAAAATTTTTTTCGTAATTGTCTTGCAAAAACAAGTCATATTCGCTGGTATACGGCGCAGTTTTTTTTTTTGAGGTACAGTCTAATGTACATAGTATGGTTGTATGGAAGTAGTATGGTAGGTGGTCGTTTAAAAAATATTAAATCTATATATCATGAATTCCATGTCACGCACTGTTACAGCTTGCGAATAATTGCAGCTGATTAACTTAAGAAGAAATTTTTACGAAAACTGGTTTGCATTTTTTTATTAATTAATTTTACGGTCTTTTTAAAATATGTAAAGGTTTTATGAATCCACTTATGAATTTCGGTGATATTAAGCAAAATGTAGCGTACGCACGTGCTACAAAATTTTCCCTTTAAACATTTTATTTCAGCTTCTATCTGAAATTTCTGCGAATTGACTGCAGATAGAATTTTCATATTTTTTTACAGCAAAAAGAGGTTATCCTAGAATATATTAGTAGTTAAGTTATTTGAGAAAAAAAATTATGAAACAATTTTTTCAACTTTAAACACCGTCACGCACATGTTACATTCGTCACGCACAATTACACCGTACGTTCATATTACTGTTACCTTCGACCATATTTACTAAAAACTGAAATACAAAACAAAATGATTAAAAATTTCTTAGTTTCTTTTTTTTAATCTCTTTTATGTCATGACTAGATACATTTAAGAAAAAAATTTGAAAATCAATTATTTTAATCGATAAAAACTATTCTATTCCATTCGATCGAAAAGTCAATGCTCTCAATCACTGGAATTGAAGGAGCTGGAACTTTGGGGACTCTTCAAATTCTTCAACAGATTCCATGTGGATCTATTCAGGTGTATTCTCATTTCTTATGCAAAGAAATTCGCCTGGCCTTTGAGAGAGTACCCGCAAAGGCTGCACCCGTACATCA
Organism: Pherbina coryleti; assembly: GCA_943735915.1. Classification (NCBI taxonomy): domain Eukaryota; kingdom Metazoa; phylum Arthropoda; class Insecta; order Diptera; family Sciomyzidae; genus Pherbina; species Pherbina coryleti. The sequence goes on from OX030951.1 coordinate 102,609,344, forward strand.
CCAAGTTCAGTGTTTTTGTGAATATGATTCCTTAAAATGGATTTATTTGAATAATAATTTATATTCCGATTTATTTTAACCCTTAAATGCCCAACAACATCATTAAAATTATGTTGTGCTAAATGATCCCCTGAACACGACCCCGTTTTTATTTTTTTGGAAAAAATTTTTGTTTTAAGAAAACATGGTTGTATCCAAAAAGATACAGTGGGCATTCTGACGTATACCATCAATCAGCTTGGTTGTAGGAGTTCAAGGCAAAAACGTGGGAAACGATTCTTTTTATGATAACTCTAAATTTGTTTATTAAATGATACTCTAAAATTTTTAATAGTTTAAAAGGTATTTCATGTCAAAAACCGAACTTTCCGTAAAAATTAAAAAAACTTTTTTTAATTTGACGGTCAATATTTCCCAAACCAACAAAGTTATGCCAATAATTAAATTTTTGTTTTATATTTGCAATTTTCTGAGTGAAACTACATATCCAGCATTTTAATTTTTCCTATATTTTAAAATAAATAGCTTATTTTCTGGTTGTATCCAAAAAGATACACTCGGCATTTAAGGGTTAAATTAAATAAAACTCACTTATGAGAATTCATATTGACACTTGTCAATAGTTAACCGTCAATTTAGACGTTTGACCGACTTATAGCTTGAAAGTTATACTGAAAATTTGGGCTGCTGAAAAAGTGCCACGCCATACGTCCAACACCCATACAATTTTACCAGTAAAACGGCAAGTGAAAATTAAGGTCGAATACCGAATTCCGTTGCTGTCCGACGTATAATTCCAAAGCTATTCGATATAGAAGATTTTATTTGTATGGGAGGTGCCACGCCCCCTGAGTTTTTCCATTATTTTAATAGTTATTCTGCTATTCGGAATGAACACAAATTCAACAAATAAAAGATCATTAAAATCGGTCCAGCCGTTCTTGAGTTATAAATGGTGTAACATACACGACTTTGTTTTATATATCACGAATTCCACCAAAAAGTCAACCTCATAGGTCAAAAATCAAATTGTAAAGAGAGAAGAGAAACTATATAGAATATATTCTATCGAATTCGGACAACACGTTTCAAGTTGAATTTTTCTGGTAGTTTTTCTGTGTTTTTTTTACTTTCGCGTGGTGAATAAGTTGAGCGAAAATTTTGCAGTTTTATTTTGATATTTGCCATAAGGGCGTGCGCTGTTTATTACAACAATTAAAAAAAAAAATATTTGCTTCAAATGTTTTAATATTTTCCTAATAATCATACATATATATGAATAAATAATTATCAACGACATACCGTGGTAAGAGCAGTTAAATAAATTAAGAAAATATGTAGCATGTGCGTGACAATATTGATATATGTTTCAATGCAGACTCTAACATAAGAAATTTTTTGCGGAAAATGCTGTTATGTGTGGATATTGAGATGGCAAACCAGATTGAAAAACATTTTTTTTACTATTTCCATTGAAAGAAATTCCACGCGTTTCGCCCATGTTACACTTTTTTCTATACAACAATGCAGTTTTTACACACTACGGGGTCGTTCATAAATTACGTTACCAATTTAGAGGGGAGGAGGGGCTTTAAAATGTATTACGATTAGTAATGATATGGGGGGTCTCATATATAGCAAAGTGACCAAAAATAAAACAACTCGAAAAAATTTAAATTAATACACCCTTCATTTAAAAAAATTTCCATACTTACATCTACATTAGACGGTCAAACGTCTAAATTGACGGTTAACTATTGACAAGTGTCAATATGAATTCTCATAAGTGAGTTTTATTTAATTTAACCCTTAAATGCCCAGTGTATCTTTTTGGATACAACCAGAAAATAAGCTATTTATTTTAAAATATAGGAAAAATTAAAATGCTGGATATGTAGTTTCACTCAGAAAATTGCAAATATAAAACAAAAATTTAATTATTGGCATAACTTTGTTGGTTTGGGAAATATTGACCGTCAAATTAAAAAAAGTTTTTTTAATTTTTACGGAAAGTTCGGTTTTTGACATGAAATACCTTTTAAACTATTAAAAATTTTAGAGTATCATTTAATAAACAAATTTAGAGTTATCATAAAAAGAATCGTTTCCCACGTTTTTGCCTTGAACTCCTACAACCAAGCTGATTGATGGTATACGTCAGAATGCCCACTGTATCTTTTTGGATACAACCATGTTTTCTTAAAACAAAAATTTTTTCCAAAAAAATAAAAACGGGGTCGTGTTCAGGGGATCATTTAGCACAACATAATTTTAATGATGTTGTTGGGCATTTAAGGGTTAAAATAAATCGGAATATAAATTATTATTCAAATAAATCCATTTTAAGGAATCATATTCACAAAAACACTGAACTTGGTGATGTACGGGTGCAGCCTTTGCGGGTACTCTCTCAAAGGCCAGGCGAATTTCTTTGCATAAGAAATGAGAATACACCTGAATAGATCCACATGGAATCTGTTGAAGAATTTGAAGAGTCCCCAAAGTTCCAGCTCCTTCAATTCCAGTGATTGAGAGCATTGACTTTTCGATCGAATGGAATAGAATAGTTTTTATCGATTAAAATAATTGATTTTCAAATTTTTTTCTTAAATGTATCTAGTCATGACATAAAAGAGATTAAAAAAAAGAAACTAAGAAATTTTTAATCATTTTGTTTTGTATTTCAGTTTTTAGTAAATATGGTCGAAGGTAACAGTAATATGAACGTACGGTGTAATTGTGCGTGACGAATGTAACATGTGCGTGACGGTGTTTAAAGTTGAAAAAATTGTTTCATAATTTTTTTTCTCAAATAACTTAACTACTAATATATTCTAGGATAACCTCTTTTTGCTGTAAAAAAATATGAAAATTCTATCTGAAGTCAATTCGCAGAAATTTCAGATAGAAGCTGAAATAAAATGTTTAAAGGGAAAATTTTTTAGCACGTGCGTACGCTACATTTTGCTTAATATCACCGAAATTCATAAGTGGATTCATAAAACCTTTACATATTTTAAAAAGACCGTAAAATTAATTAATAAAAAAATGCAAACCAGTTTTCGTAAAAATTTCTTCTTAAGTTAATCAGCTGCAATTATTCGCAAGCTGTAACAGTGCGTGACATGGAATTCATGATATGCAAATATTTACAAAATATAAAACACTTCTTAAATTAAGTAAAATTAAAAAATTTCCTTTATTTTGACATCAAAAACATGAACATATCTTGAAAACTATGAAAAATTTTACTACAACGATATATTTAATGCAACATCGTTTCTTAAAAATGAGAAAAAAACAATCAGAAATTTAATTTTGTGACTTTCGATTCAAATATCTCCTGCTGCTTTTTTATACATTTTGTTAAATTTTTTTTGTCTTAAAGCTTCATCAAAGTGCTATGAAATCCTTATTTCAAAAATGCCGTTAGTTGAGTATATATATATTTTAAATATTTTTTTCAAAAATGCTCTGAAATTTGGAGTTTTCATCAAAAAAGGCTCAAAATTTGTTTTTGTTGCAAAAATAGTTTAAATTCAAATTCGCAAATTTTCAACTTTATTTAAAAATTATAACATTTATAGCAAAAATTGTTTCAATTTTACCCAAAAATTAAAAACCATTTTTGTGATTAAAAAAAAGGCCTACCCTTGATTTTTTCGAACAAAATTTTTTTTCCAATATTGTGGTTTTTATTTTTGAAAAAATATACAAGCTAAAAAATTAGTTTTTTAGAAAAAATTATGTTAGTATCTCTTACCAATCAATAGTTATAGCCAATAATCTATATATACAAAAAGCAAAACGCTGTCAATGTGATGGCTGGAAACTTCAAAATTACTGAGTCGATAGAGCTGAAATTTTGGCAGTACATTTTTTTCAAGTACAAGATAATTTAAATTTCTGTCACACCCCCTTTTACCACCCACAAATCAATAAAAATGCTATATTTCCTACGGTTTTCGTCAATTTGGCTACATTTTGAAAACTGGGATGGGCATTATATAAGGGGGTGTGGCTCCGCCCATACAAAATTTGTATTATCGAATAGCTTTGAAAGTAAAAGTAGCAGTACTTACGTACAAACTCAAAATGGAGTTACTATTTGGTGATCTCCTGCTACTGGGAAACTGTAACGGGCAGTGGAAAATGACATTGGTGTTAAACTATGGCTCTAAGAAAAGTTTCGAATATAATTATTATGTTGCGATATGATTGCTGGTTGCAGGAAAAAATAGAAAGAAAAATAACACCCTCATGATGTTTGGCAGATGGAAAGGTAATAAAATTAACTTTCTGAAAATATGTTTTTTCAATTTTTAAAGTGGGGAAAAATCCTATTTTTATGACTTCCAAAATTTGACCTTGAAGTTAAGAAACTTAAAAAAATAATTTTGTTTCTTATATTTTTATAAAAAAACAACTATTTATTGCCTTTTCAAAAATACCTCAAACGTGAAAATCGAGTAAGTTTTGTTAAATATATGATTTTTTAAGAGTAAGGCAATTTCACTTATTCTCCCATTTTGGCGAAATTTGAATCTTACGTAAAAACTTTAAAAAAAATGTAAACATTTTTTTACTCAAATCAATGTTTTTAATTCATGAGAAGATTAAATTCTGAAAGTTTGAGCAACATCGGGTGTGGTCAACCCGTATGAGTGATACGTTCAAAATGGAATGGCTGATATGTAGGCATAAGGTAAAAAAAGAAAACTTATTAACTTCGCAGTCTTAAAAACTGACGGAACAAAAACATAAAATTTTCAGGTACATATTTGTATATGTAGGTTAGAGTGACAAAAAAATTGTGTTTTTTTAATTTTTAAGGAAAGTACTCGAGAAATAGTTTCGATAATGTTTAAAAATAAGTTCCTGAAAATTTTATTGAAAAATATCAACGTTTAGAGCAACTTTAAAAACGGAATTTTAAGTTATTTTTCATACAAAAACTTGTTTTAAAGGTCATTATTTATGTTTAATGAGTGATTAAACTCGATATTGGCATTAATTTTTGGTTTCGGTTATTGGTTTTCGAGATAATAGCGAATTAATATAAAAAAAAATATTTCAGAAATTCCATTTTGAAGAGGTCATTTAAAAAGAACGAAACTTCCCAGCAAACCAAACTTGACGACATTATCGAAATTCCGACTAATTCGTTACTATTTCGAACTGTCGTAAAGAGTTCGTTACTATATCCTTACATCAAATTTCGAAACAGTTTCGATTTTGATGCGAATTTATATCGAGTTTCGATATGTGCCGGTTTGTAAGATTTATTCTTTATCATATTCTTTATCATACAAAGTTGGCCAGGCAAACAACGTTCCTTTTTTTAAATAAACGTGCAAGAGTGCAAACTAAACAAGTGCACATTGCGGTGATTGAGGTAAAAATTGTTTTAATCTAAAATAAATTGCTTTCCGTGGTTGTTCTTCAACAAATGTGAAATGTCGCGTCAAGGTTTTAGTAAAAGTGTAAAAAAAGAAGTTGGAAGGCTTATGGACTCCATTTTTTCGCAAATACTCACATCAATAACAACACCACCAACAACAACAACAACAACAACAACAACAACAACAGTAAGTGTTTTAATGAGTGACAGCGAGGAGTTTGTTCAATCAAAAATCGAGGACTCGTGGCAAATTTGGATGAAATTCGAAATGAGGAAGTAAGTATTGAACAATTAAATATTGACGCCTCTCAAGGCGAAGAAAGCATTTCAATGGAACTCCTGCATGCGAGCACCACAAGAAATCATGGATCGGCGGAGAGTTTGGAAAAGTTCTGAAATAATCAACTCTGATATATTCAACCAGAGTTGGGCGTTTTGCACTAAATGGTGAGTGCACTAAGCATTTCACTAGCACTAAATATATTGAAAGAAATTATATTTTTCACTATTTTTTTACCAGCTTAGTGATAGTGAAACATCTCTTCACAATCACTTGAGATTTTAGTGATGGTGTTATTTTGTTGCACTACAACTAAATTTAGTGTTAGTGACTAAATCTGCACTACACTCAAATAGTGCAAAATTTGAGCAGTCACTACATGAAAGCTGCAATTAAAAATGTTTCCACTCAATTTTCAAACATTACTGGTTTTGAAATTATTTAAGCCAGACTCGAATAAAAGAAAATTCTATAATAATAAAATATACTTTTCTAAATGGGCTAACAGTTTTGAAATTTCAAATTTATATAAGTGCAATTATTCAAAATAAACTGTTGAACTTTTCTTTCCATTGAGTGAAAACTTTCTGTGTTCCAATACCATTAGTGCGGGAATTTTTTGTGCACTATTAATTTTAGTGCAAAAAAACAAACTTGCACTAAATGAATTTTAGTGAAAAATTTTTCACTATCACTATCACTAATGTATAATGGGGCTTATATTTTTGAATTCATCATTCAACACCACTTGAAAGTAATAAATAAATTTTCAATATCAGTATATGTCAGCTGAAGCTGAAACTTTAGTGCACTACCCCCATCTCTGTATTCAACTAACATTCGACATTAATTTCAATTCCTTTTAACATTTTATTTATAACACAGCCTCATTATATCGCTTGAAATTGTTCAATAATATGAAATTTAAATGAAATAAAATTTTTCATTTTCGTATCTCTAAATTAAACCGTTCTTAATTTAAATGCATACCTTCATTTCGATTTCGTAAATAAATTTCGTTCCGATTTCGTAACTACATTTCGTTACGATTTCATAATTACATTTCGTTACGATTTCGAAAAGATATATCGTTCCGATCTCATAACTATATTTAGTTACGATTTCGAAACGATATTTCGTTCCGATTTCGTAACGAAATATAGTTACAAAATAGTTACGACACCTCTTCACGAATTCGTGTCAACACCTTCATACGATTTTCTTTACTATTTCGCAACGAAATCGGATTCCGAAATCTGAAAGATACCGAAATATTCGAAACGAATTCGTCACGATTTCGGAACTTTTGGTTTGCTGGGTTACCAGCCAAAATATTTGTAAGCAGTTTTGTTTGCTATTAATTTCTAATGAAAATATTTAAAACAGTGTAGTAATAGACCTTGGAATGTATAAACTATGAACTAAAAACGAAAGAACTAATTTTCGAAAAGGTTATATACGCTAATCGAACAGGAATGCAGATGCCAACAAATTCTATGTTACATCCTCTATTTTTTGGTATATTTTATTTTAACCTGAATTCAATTTTTAATATATTGATTAATATAAACAAGTATTGATAGAGTGATTTTAATTAATAAAGATCTTTTTTAGATTATAAAGATCTTTATTAATTAACTTTATTAAAGATCTTTCTTTCTGTTCGAGAAATTAAAAAAATATCGAAATGGTGTCACCCCTAAAATGGTGGTGCCCGGGGCGGACCGCCCCCCCCCCCCCTAGGAACGCTTCTGTCCTGTACATCGACAAGTTTTGGCATCTAAAAAAAAAAATTAAATAACGTCAAAAACCGCTTCAAAAATTTTGAAAAAAATTTTTTTTTTTGTATTCTTTAAATGTTAATAAATATATGTGAAAAATTTGAAAAAGATATCTTTTATCCTTCTATGAAAAAAATTTTTTTTTTGTATTCTTTAAATGTTAATAAATATATGTGAAAAATTTGAAAAAGATATCTTTTATCCTTCTATGAAAAAAATTCCCGAAAAAAATTTTTTTTTAAAATTTGTAACCTATATGCTCCCTTAATATGCCCGCTAGTTTTGGTGCAGATAAAAATGGGTCTTTTTTTATTTCTCTTAAGATATGCCTTTCATCTGTGGAGCTTAGTTTCTACGTTCTTTATTGCAAATTCTCTTATCTTGTTTATAACGCTTGATTATATCATGCACTGTTGATTTACTTTTTTAGACGATTTGTGAAATTTGTTGCTCGGATTTTCCTTTCAAATAATGATCTATCACGAGCTGTCTTTGTGGCAATGTTGTTTGATTCACTTTTCGAGACATGTTTATTTTTCAGTTTCGCGATTGACTGAAGTTATTCCAACAGTAAGTTTTAAGCAGGAATAACGGGTTATAGAACACGATTTTGCATTTTCTCTTCACTTGCCTGACTTTCAATGTGAGCTTGTTTTTTTATGTTTCACCGTTATGTTCTAATTTTTTAATAATGTTTTTGTATAATTTTTATCATCAATAAATAACGTTTTGAAAAAAATATTTACTCCAAATTTCTTCTTGCATTTTCATATCTGAAACCAATAAGAAAGTGCTACGAAATACCTGCCTGACTTTCTGAATGTTTAAATGTTTGTTAAAACCGTAAGACTTTCGTCTCATAAAGTACATTATCAATGGTATGAATAATTTTATAATTAACATTAAAATTAAATTACACATAAGTATGATATAAGTTTAAAACAAGGTATGTGTATAAAAAGTTTAAGTTATAACATAAATAAGATAGCAATGACACAAAAATTTTTAATAACAGTTCAAATTAATTTACTCAGTTTATCTATTTTTTTTAAAAACCTTACTACTGTCTGTTTGAAGCACGATTTACGACTTTCAGTTTTAATTGCTATTGGTAAACTATATTAGAGTACACAAGGCAACGCGTGAGGAGGAGGGCGATTTTTACATGGCAACGTGTCTGACTGCCTCAGCCTGGTGAGGCCAGCATTATCCATGTCGAACTCGTCTCAAGTCGACTCAAACCTCTACGTGGTGTCCTCTAGAAACGGCAAACTGGCAACCGTTAGTTTGACGGGCTCCTTGCCTTGAAAGGGTTGTGAGTCGGGTTTAAAGCAAACCACGTAAAAAACCATTTCAATGAAACGAACAAGAAATAAGATAAAAATGATCTGATGACGACTACTGTAAACAAAAAACTGACAATGATTTACGGATATGCACTTGGAAAGATACAAAGCTGATATCACTGCAATCCAAGAAATGCGATGAAAGGGACAGGGTTGCTCACGGCAAGCATCCTGTGATATCTACTACAGCGGCCATGCGGAGTAGCACGAATTTGGATGCGGATTCGTGGTTGGCAAGAGACTACGGCATCATGTCCTGCTATTCACACCTGCGAACGAACCATAATCCGTTTCAAGGCAAGATTCTTCAACATAAGCCTGATTTGTGCGCACGATCCGACAGAAGATAAGGACGATGAGACCAAAGACAGCTTCTACGAGCGCCTTGAAGATGCCTATGAGCAAAGCCTCCGCCACGACATAAAAATCGTGCTTGGTACTTCAACGCCAAAGTGGTAAAAGAAAATATCTTTGGTCCAACAGTCGGAAAGTTCAGCCTCCACGACAATACCTCCAATAACGGAATGAGGCTGATTGACTTTGCCGCAGCGCGAAACATGGTCGTTAGTAGCACTAGATTCAAGCATCTCAATATTCATAAAGCAACTTGGCTGTCTCCTGATCAAAAGACGCGCAACCAAATTGATCACGTTTTGATTGACGAAAGGCACTCTTCCAGTGTTTTAGATGTACGCACGATCCGTGGTGCCAATATAGACTCGGATCATTATCTTGTCGCAGCCAAGATCCATACACGCCTGTGTGCAACGAAGAATGCGCGCAATCCAGCACAGAGAAAGCTAGACGTCGAAAAGCTGCAATCAAAACAAACAGCCGAAGACTTCGCTACTCGACTCTCACTCCTGCTTCAAGAAAGCACTCCTCCGATCGACGATATATGCGCGCAGTTGAATCATATTTCCCACTCTATGCGTACGGCTGCCGAAGAGGTTATTGGCTATCACCGCCCTCGCCGAAACCAGTGGCACGACCAAGAGTGTCGCGACGCCACTGCAGAAAAAGATGCCGCCTACAAAGCCACCCTGCAGTCAGTTGTAACGCGTGCTGCTAAGGAGCGATACAAAGAGAAGAGGAGGGAAGAGAGACGCATTTGCAGGCGAAAGAAAAGAGAAGCGGAAATGCGTGAGTGCGAGAAAATTGAGATACATGGTGACAGGAACGAGGTCCGAAAATTTTTCGCAAAAATAAGACGCCTGGCCGATGGTTTTAAGACCGGGGCCTCTTCCTGCAAAGATGAAAATGGGAATCTAGTGACAGATATCCAGAGTACACTGATGATGTGGAGGGAACACTTCTCTAGGCTTCTGAATGGTGACGACGACAACAATCCCGCCAATAGAGATTATATCCCGGAAACCCCAATTGTGGACGACAGCGTTGAAGTTCCACTGCCCGACCATAGTGAAGTCTTGAAAGCTATAGCTCGGCTAAAAAACAACAAAGCCAAAGCCTCTATTTAAATGCATTCATGAGCTATGCACAATATGGTCGGAAAAATGCATTCAATCCACAGGAAAGACGATCCCACAATTTCCGCCAACCACCGTGGGATAAGCCTTCTTAATATCGCATATAAGGTCCTGTCGAGCGTGTTATGTGAAAGACTGAAGCCCATCGTAAACCATCTGATTGGACCTTATCAGTGTGGCTTCACGCCTGGAAAATCCACCATAGACCAGATATTTACGCTACGACAAATCTTGGAGAAGACCCTAGAAAAACAAATCGACACCCACCATCTTTTTGTCGATTACAAAGCCGCCTTCGACAGTCCAATGAGGAATCATCTATATTCCACCATGTCTGAATTTGGTATTCCTGCAAAGCTCATCCGTCTTTGCAGAATGACACACCAGCAGCACAATTAAGATCGGGAAGGATCTCACTCCTCCGTTCGATGCCAAACGAGGTTTCAGACAAGGTGATTCCTTATCGTGCGAATTTTTCAACCTTATGATGGAGAAGATCATCCGAGCTGCTGATTTGAGACGCAGTGGCAATATATTCTACAAAAGTATTATGCTGCTGGAGTATGCTGATGATATCGATATCATTGGCCATAATATGCGCGAAGACAGCGCAGCATTCTCCATATCAACGAAAGAGTCGAGCTGAATGGGTCTTGCAGTGAATGCAGATAAGACGAAATACCTAGTGTCAACAAATAAACAGTCCCAGAGTCTTAGAAACCACGTAATTGTTGACTACGTCTCCTTCGAGGTTGTTAAGGACTTCGTCTACCTGGGATCCAGCATAAACTCTTTCAACGATATCAGTATTGAGATAAGATGAAGAATACTCTTGTCAACAGGTGTTACTTTTGGAAAAGCAGAGCCCTCTTTCGACGAACAAAACTCACGCTCTATAAGTCACTAATCATGCCCGTCCTATTATATGCAGCACAAACCTGAACGTTGAGCAGTTCCGATGAAAATTCTTTGGGAGCCTTCGAGAGAAAGATCCTTCGTAAAATCTTCGGTCCAATCTGCGTCAACGGTAAGTACCGAATTCGATGGAACCACGAGCTGTATGAGCTGTACGCTGACATCGACATAGTTAAGCGCATTAAAATCGAGCGGCTCCGATGGCTAGATCATGTTGAGCGAATGGAAATCGACGCTCCAGCGAAAAAATACTCGATTCGGTGCCCGGTGGTGGTCAACGCAGAAGAGGACGCCCACATCTTCGTTGGAAGGATCAGGTGTGGGATAACCTGACCACGCTTGGTGTTGCCAACTGGCGCCAGCAAGCGCAAAACAGAAATGACAAACGCAATTTCTTAAAAGAGGCCAAAACCGACCAATGGTTGTAAGTGCCAGATAAGTAAGTAAGTTAGTAAGTAAACTATTCCATAATTTTACAACACTAACAAAAAACAATCTTGAAGAATTCAAAAAATTAAAATAAGGAACAATCAAATTAAACATGCGTCTAGATTGTGAAAAACGCAACATTCGATATAAATACTCAGGAGTGTGGGTGTAGACAAATTGATGCAAAAATACGAGATTACAAACATTAAAATTAGTGATAATATCACAGTCGAGGATCTTTATTGCACAGTCAGAAATATGATCATATTTTCTTCTTTCGTAGATTTATCTAGCACAATTATTAATAACAAGTTGCGGTTTTTGTTTTGATGCCGAGTGAATGTTGCATGCGTATGAAAAAAGTGGTACTATGAATGTTTTTACCAATTTATTTGTATTTATTTGAACAAAGATTAGTACTGTAAGATACAAAAAGATCTTATATTAGCACAACTCATAGGGATGTATAGTCAACTAATAACATTAAAAATAATAGATACTTAAAAATAGTAATTTAATAGATTACAACAAAATATAAAAAATATGAATAAAAATAGAAATAAAAGAACATAATCAACAGATGACACATTAAATTCTTATAGCTAGATAAATAGTTAGTTATTCATTTAATTTTTCATTATTATTGATCTTATATATAACAAGATTAGAACAATTAAATAGAACATAAGACTGTTACAATACTTTTATAAAACTGTTTTAGTTGCTAGAAAAATATAACATAATAGATTGCCCTGAAATTACTCGTACTGACGATACTTTTAATATTTAGTGGTAGTGAATTCCATAGTTTGATGGCATTGATGAAGAAAAGACGTTTAGATTGTAAACAATTATATTTCGGAAGTATGAGATTACCAGTTCGATTTGAGGCAGAGAAGCGCAATTTTTCAAAAAGGTATGATGGGGTCCTGTGAATAATGAGCTTATGCAGAAAGATACAATTTCTTGCGTTCAGATAGCTAATTATGCCACACCCCAGAATACCCTTACTGATTGTAGATATATGTTCAAACCGACTCAGTCCATAAATATATCTAGTCGCATCATTAAAGGCAACAAGTATTTTGTGCGCTGAGTGTGAATCTAAATTACTATATACTAGTTCGGAAAATGTAATAAATGGCGCAATTAATTGAATAACGAGTCTATTTTTAGTTTCAATAGGTGTAAACTTAGCAAATAGTCGAAGGCAACGCAACGTGTGATAAATTCTTTTAATTATACTATTGATGTAACTAGAACATGACAATTTTGAATTAATAAAAAAGCCTAGATTTTTTACTTTATTCACAGCTTCCAAGCATCTATTATTTAATTGTATTTATTGTATTTGCGTTAAGGCAAAGATCATTGTCAGACGCCCACTTGCAGATTGCACTAAGATCGTCATTCAACCTGCAACACGACCTGCAAGTCCGATACGATTTGACAGATACAACTGAATGTCGTCAGCATAAGCATGCAACATCACATTATTGCACACGGTAAAAATGTCATTAATAAAGATACTAAATAGCAAGTGCCCAAGAATTGATCCCTGTGGCACACCAGTTGCAATATCCTTAAGGTCGGAAAACTTATTTTTAATCATTACTCTCTGCCTTCTTCCTTCAAGATAACTGGCAATTAATTTGACAGCAGCATTATTGAAGCCAAAAATCAGCTTAAGCTTCTGAACAAGAATAGATTAATTGACGCAGTCAAAGGCTTTAGAAAAATCCAATAAACAAAGAAGGGTTATATGACCTGCATCAAACGACGTGCGGATATCGTCAAGGACTTTAAGCATGGCAGTCGCACAGCTATGCCCAGCTCTGAAACCAGATTGGTAAGGAGATAGAAGGCTATGAGTTTCAAGATGAGTATTTATTTGTTTGGCCATGAGGGACTCACATACTTTAGAAAATGTAGACAGAATGCTGATTGGTCTACTCTTTCATAGCAGAAGCGTTTGCAACTTTAGCGATTGGAATGACAGTCGCAATTTTCCATGATTCAGGAAATCGCGAAGTTGTGAAACAATTGTTAATAACATGAGATAACGGTTTAATTATGTAGGGTAGGATTATCTTTATAAATCGTAATGGAATGCCATCATATCCAACAGCACTTGATTTTATGCTCATGATAGACTTGGTAACGTCATTTATGTTAACATTAGAAAATGAAAATTGGTCTAGTTCATTGAACCGATGCACATTACATTGAAATGTGTTATTGCCTAATGAGGTATTCGTAAGAAAAAAGTCATTCAGAGCATTTGGATCTACATCGCACTGATTATTACCTTTACTACATACGCCGAGCTTACGAATATTTTTCCAGAGATCTTTGGAAGAAAGTGAGCTGTCGAGTTTTCTACGAAAGTATTGTTTCTTAGACTGTCTAATTACAGAAACGGCTTCATTGCGGGCAAGCTTGAACAATCTCCAATTTTCATCAATGCGATGTTTCTTCCATTTACCATAAAGTTTATTTCTCTTCATAATGGCTGCTTTAACGTGCGAGGTATACCACGGGCAAGTCTTATTCACAACAGTCACGGCACGAAGAGGCACAAAATTCTCAAAAGCATTTCGTACATGCGATGTAAGAACATTCAGTTTATCATCAACTGACACACACGACCAACAATCGTCCCAACAAATTTGAGAGAGATAACCATACAATAATTCAAAATCAATGGACTTGTAGTCGCGATACGATACTGACATAGAGGACGAATCACAACATGTATAAAAATTAATAGAACAGAAAAGCAGATCATGGTCCGATATAAAGGAAATTTGATCAAAAAGCGAAAGTAAACTAACATCTGAAACAATAAATACATCGATTAGATTAGGAGTCACATTTGGAGCAAATCGAGTTGGATATGATGAATTTACAACTGACATTCCAGCAGTCTTAACTCTGTCAATAAAGCTATCAGATATGTTATCCTTGTTAAGAAGGTTTACATTAAAGTCACCACATACAATTAAGGAATCAAAATCAATAACACGTCTGTACAAATCACTAAAAAAAGGTTCAAGACTGCAGCATCTGTTAGGATTATAAACGCAAGAAACGAGTAACTTAGCATTGTTATTATTGCATATTTCAACATTTAAAAACTCAACATCAGAACCACTGGACAAATTTACAAGCCTAGTTTTAAGAAATGATTTGCAGTAAATAGCAACACCACCTCCCCTTTTACCAATCCTGTCATTTCTATAAAGGGTAAAGTTGGCAATATTAAAATAACTGTTAGGGATATCATAGTTAAACCAGGTCTCTGAAACACAGATAACATCAACATTAGAACTTTCAAACACATATTTCACAGAATCAAGTTTAGCTGGATTTAAACTTCTCGCATTAAAATGGACAACAGAAAGACCATCGCGTTGTTTACATAAAACATCAATTAACACCTTACAGCAATCATCAACACCATCTAAAGGACTATGATCCATAGATACTACACACAACATCGACGGACGAACAATAATAAACAGGCAGAAAAATAATCAACGAATGAAACATCTCTAAAACAATCGTAATAAAAGTAATAATAACAGTAATGCAACTTAAAACCCAATTTACAAAAGCAAAAATCAGAATTCTAGTATATGATAGCCTAACTAGCATTAAAATGACTACCGGGCGATGTACCAGCTTCAGAAATTGAATCAAAAATAGTTTTGTGCAGTTCATCCAGACTACTAATGCGGACCCTTTCAGAATCCTTGCCCAGTCTAATGTGCACAGTGCCACGAAGAGTAAACGCATTGAATATGTTGTTTTTGCGTTTATGAGCAATAACAACTTGCAAAATTTTTCGATTTTCAGACGTAAGGCTTTCGTGGATATAAACATTGTTGTCATGTTCAAATCCGGCAGCTCTCAAATTGACGGCTGATTTAGTTCGTCTCCGATATGCTCAAAAGGCTTTGAGAACAGGGTCCGATCAAAAGGAGAGAGAAATTTTATAATTATTAAAGAGTTAGGGTGGCCCAAATTCGGCTTGACTCTAAAAATGTCTCTGATTAGTGGCGGCTGAAACTCAATAAAGAGACAGATTCTATTAAAAATGCTTTTAAGGTTCTCTTCTTTCGAGTACGGTATACCGAATAACATAGCATCAGATAGTTTATCAGTGAAAGTTATGTTGTTGCTGTTGTTGTTGTTATTGTTGATGTTGTTGTTGATAATCTGTGATCGCTGTTTCTCAAGCTCATCACACCGAGACGACACCAAGCTAAGCTTATTTTCAAGCGCGATGATTTTATTGTCAAAATCGCTTATAAGAATTTTTATTGCACTCACTTCAGAATTTATTTTGGTCTCCAGCTTCTCTTCCAAGCTTACAATTAATGCAGATAAGCTCTTGAAAGAGTTGTCGTTAAGTGCGAGCAGACGATCTTCCAGCTGATGAATCTCTGATTTTATGTTATGACTCAGGCGCCCTTCAAGTTCATGAAGCTGAGCACGAACCGTTCCCTCCGTCCTAGGAGTTCCATCGCTCTTGCTGTTCATACGGATAGAGTGCTGTTGTTGTTGTTGTCGAGTAACTAGGGGGGTAGGCGTCATTGAATTACTGAGAAATAGAGCAGTGGCTCACAGCAGCAAGAAAACAAGATCACAAAGAGCACCAACGAGATGATCGCAGAAGAACAGCAAGAAAAAAACAGCAGCTTATGGTTCGCGAAGGCAGCGCCGAAAGGAGGCACAAGCACACAGAGAAGGCAAAGAATTAAGTGAGAGCAAGCAAAGAAGCACGCATAATTAAGCATAATTAATAATAATAATTAATAATTAATAATTAATAATTAATAATTAATAATTAATAATTAATAATTAATAATTAATAATTAATAATTAATAATTAATAATTAATAATTAATAATTAATAATTAATAATTAATAATTAATAATTAATAATTAATAATTAATAATTAATAATTAATAATTAATAATTAATAATTAATAATTAATAATTAATAATTAATAATTAATAATTAATAATTAATAATTAATAATTAATAATTAATAATTAATAATTAATAATTAATAATTAATAATTAATAATTAATAATTAATAATTAATAATTAATAATTAATAATTAATAATTAATAATTAATAATTAATAATAAATAATTAATAATTAATAATTAATAATTAATAATTAATAATTAATAATTAATAATTAATAATTAATAATTAATAATTAATAATTAATAATTAATAATTAATAATTAATAATTAATAATTAATAATTAATAATTAATAATTAATAATTAATAATTAATAATTAATAATTAATAATTAATAATTAATAATTAATAATTAATAATTAATAATTAATAATTAATAATTAATAATTAATAATTAATAATTAATAATTAATAATTAATAATTAATAATTAATAATTAATAATTAATAATTAATAATTAATAATTAATAATTAATAATTAATAATTAATAATTAATAATTAATAATTAATAATTAATAATTAATAATTAATAATTAATAATTAATAATTAATAATTAATAATTAATAATTAATAATTAATAATTAATAATTAATAATTAATAATTAATAATTAATAATTAATAATTAATAATTAATAATTAATAATTAATAATTAATAATTAATAATTAATAATTAATAATTAATAATTAATAATTAATAATTAATAATTAATAATTAATAATTAATAATTAATAATTAATAATTAATAATTAATAATTAATAATTAATAATTAATAATTAATAATTAATAATTAATAATTAATAATTAATAATTAATAATTAATAATTAATAATTAATAATTAATAATTAATAATTAATAATTATTAATTAATAATTAATAATTAATAATTAATAATTAATAATTAATAATTAATAATTAATAATTAATAATTAATAATTAATAATTAATAATTAATAATTAATAATTAATAATTAATAATTAATAATTAATAATTAATAATTAATAATTAATAATTAATAATTAATAATTAATAATTAATAATTAATAATTAATAATTAATAATTAATTATTAATAATTAATAATTAATAATTAATAATTAATAATTAATAATTAATAATTAATAATTAATAATTAATAATTAATAATTAATAATTAATAATTAATAATTAATCATTAATAATTAATAATTAATAATTAATAATTAATAATAAATAATTAATAATTAATAATTAATAATTAATAATTAATAATTAATAATTAATAATTAATAATTAATAATTAATAATTAATAATTAATAATTAATAATTAATAATTAATAATTAATAATTAATAATTAATAATTAATAATTAATAATTAATAATTAATAATTAATAATTAATAATTAATAATTAATAATTAATAATTAATAATTAATAATTAATAATTAATAATTAATAATTAATAATTAATAATTAATAATTAATAATTAATAATTAATAATTAATAATTAATAATTAATAATTAATAATTAATAATTAATAATTAATAATTAATAATTAATAATTAATAATTAATAATTAATAATTAATAATTAATAATTAATAATTAATAATTAATAATTAATAATTAATAATTAATAATTAATAATTAATAATTAATAATTAATAATTAATAATTAATAATTAATAATTAATAATTAATAATTAATAATTAACAATTAATAATTAATAATTAATAATTAATAATTAATAATTAATAATTAATAATTAATAATTAATAATTAATAATTAATAATTAATAATAATTAATTATTAATTAACATTTAATAACTATTGGAAAACTTCATTTCCGCAGAAACCAATTAAAGTTTAAATTCATGGTGATTGAAGTTCAACGTTTATTTATAGAATAATATTCAAAAATTAAATCAAATAAATTTTCAAGTGCTGAATGAGAAAAAACAAAATATAGAAACAGTGTTATTGAAATATTTTTCATAACAAGTATTTTATACAAAGAATTTGTGTTTCTGGAATATTTTCAACACTCCTTCTCAACACAATATTCTCAAGTTCACATTTAAGTTAAGCCCAACAATTTGGTAAATTTTAAATATTTTACTTTTGGTAAGATTTTAGTTAAAATATCGGTTACCATATCATTTGTAGATACATAACTTAAATCTATTTTGCCAGCTTGATATTCTTCTCGTACATGGTGATATTTAATATCAATGTGCTTACTACGAGCATGGTAAACCGGATTTTTGATTAAATGTTGTGCGCTCAAATTATCACCAAACATCATCATTGGATTCTCGAAATCGTGGATGCCAACTTCTTCGAGTAATTTCTCTAGGTATACTGCTTCCTTAGCTGCTGTAGATAGAGCCATATACTCAGCCTCTGTACTACTTAGAGCGACGGTATTCTGGTTTTTAGATTCCTAAGAGAAAACACTTCCACATAAGAAATATGCGTAACCGGTATACGACTTCCTGTCCAGCGTGTCATCGCCCCAATCAGCGTCGGCAAAACATTTAATAGGCTGCACAGTTTTACGATAGTGCAGTTTCAAATTTTAAGTTTTATTCAGATATCGTAAGATATGTTTTGCAGCAGTTTCATGTTCAACATGTGGATCCTTATTACGTTGCGAAAGTTTGCATACTGAATGCAATATATCAGGTCGGGTTGAAATGTTTGTGCATGTTGTGCTTTGTGCAGTAAACTTCATTTCATTTTCTTTTAATAAATTATTTATATACTGCTCCTGGCTAAGTTTAATTGCTCCAATCTCTCCCTCACGCTCAATTTCAATTCCCAAAAAATATTTTGATTGACCTTTATCAACCAATTTGAATTCATCAGCAATTTTATTTTTGATTTGTTCCAATCGAGATCTATCAGAACTAGCCTATAGAGGATCATCAACGTAAACTGCTATAAGATTTATATTTCCATTTGATTTTTCAGTGTATAAACAAGGTTCACTTTTACATTGAGTGAATCCAATTTTCTTCAAGACAGAATCAAGCATTATATTCCATTCGCGCCCTGATTGATTAGGCCATAAATAGATTTTCGAAGTTGTGAAACAAAATCAGGGTTTTCTTTATCGAAAAATTGCTCCGCTGGCTTCATGTAAACTTCATCGTGTAATACACCATTTAAGAATGATGAATGATCTGATGAAGATACAATTGATACTCTGCAGCTAACGCAATGACCATCCGAATTGCTGCATAACGAACAACTGGCGAAAAAGTTTCCTTATAATTAATTCCATATTGTTGACTACAGCCTTTTGCTACTCATCTTGATTTGTAACGTTCAATATTGCCACTTATCTCGTTTTAAGTTAAAAACCCACTTACAACCAATAGCTTTTTTACCCTCAGGTAAAGTAAATTATTATAAATAATTATTAATAAATAATTATTAATAATTAATAATTAATAATTAATAATTAATAATTAATAATTAATAATTAATAATTAATAATTAATAATTAATAATTAATAATTAATAATTAATAATTAATAATTAATAATTCATAATAAATAATTAATAATCAAAAATTAATAATTAATAATTAATAATTAATAATTAATAATTAATAATTAATAATTAATAATTAATAATTAATAATTAATAATTAATAATTAATAATTAATAATTAATAATTAATAATTAATAATTAATAATTAATAATTAATAATTAGTAATTAATAATTAATAATTAATAATTAATAATTAATAATTAATAATTAATAATTAATAATTAATAATTAATAATTAATAATTAATAATTAATAATTAATAATTAATAATTAATAATTAATAATTAATAATTAATAATTAATAATTAATAATTAATAATTAATAATTAATAATTAATAATTAATAATTAATAATTAATAATTAATAATTAATAATTAATAATTAATAATTAATAATTAATAACTAATAATTAATAATTAATCATCTTGATTTGTAACGTTCAATATTGCCACTTATCTCGTTTTAAGTTAAAAACCCACTTACAACCAATAGCTTTTTTACCCTCAGGTAAAGTAAATTATTATAAATAATTATTAATAAATAATTATTAATAATTAATAATTAAAAATTAATAATTAATAATTAATAATTAATAATTAATAATTAATAATTAATAATTAATAATTAATAATTAATAATTAATAATTAATAATTAATAATTAATAATTAATAATTAATAATTAATAATTAATAATTAATAATTAATAATTAATAATTAATAATTAATAATTAATAATTAATAATTAATAATTAATAATTAATAATTAATTATTAATAATTAATAATTAATTATTAATAATTAATAATTAATAATTAATAATTCATAATAAATAATTAATAATCAAAAATTAATAATTAATAATTAATAATTAATAATTAATAATTAATAATTAATAATTAATAATTAATAATTAATAATTAATAATTAATAATTAATAATTAATAATTAATAATTAATAATTAATAATTAATAATTAATAATTAATAATTAATAATTAATAATTAATAATTAATAATTAATAATTAATAATTAATAATTAATAATTAATAATTAATAATTAATAATTAATAATTAATAATTAATAATTAATAATTAATAATTAATAATTAATAATTAATAATGAATAATTAATAATTAATAATTAATAATTAATAATTAATAAAATAATTAATAATTAATAATTAATAATTAATAATTAATAATTAATAATTAATAATTAATAATTAATAATTAATAATTAATAATTAATAATTAATAATTAATAATTAATAATTAATAATTTATAATTAATAATTAATAATTAATAATTAATAATTAATAATTAATAATTAATAATTAATAATTAATAATTAATAATTAATAATTAATAATTAATAATTAATAATTAATAATTAATAATTAATAATTAATAATTAATAATTAATAATTAATAATTAATAATTAATAATTAATAATTAATAATTAATAATTAATAATTAATAATTAATAATTAATAATTAATAATTAATAATTAATAATTAATAATTAATAATTAATAATTAATAATTAATAATTAATAATTAATAATTAATAATTAATAATTAATAATTAATAATTAATAATTAATAATTAATAATTAATAATTAATAATTAATAATTAATAATTAATAATTAATAATTAATAATTAATAATTAATAATTAATAATTAATAATTAATAATTAATAATTAATAATTAATAATTAATAATTAATAATTAATAATTAATAATTAATAATTAATAATTAATAATTAATAATTAATAATTAATAATTAATAATTAATAATTAATAATTAATAATTAATAATGAATAATTAATAATTAATAATTAATAATTAATAATTAATAATTAATAATTAATAATTAATAATTAATAATTAATAATTAATAATTAATAATTAATAATTAATAATTAATAATTAATAATTAATAATTAATAATTAATAATTAATAGTTAATAACTAATAATTAATAATTAATAGTTAATAATTAATTAATAATTAATAATTAATAATTAATAATTAATAATTAATAATTAATAATTAATAATTAATAATTAATAATTAATAATTAATAATTAATAATTAATAATTAATAATTAATAATTAATAATTAATAATTAATAATTAATAATTAATAATTAATAATTAATAATTAATAATTAATAATTAATAATTAATAATTAATAATTAATAATTAATAATTAATAATTAATAATTAATAATTAATAATTAATAATTAATAATTAATAATTAATAATTAATAATTAATAATTAATAATTAATAATTAATAATTAATAATTAATAATTAATAATTAATAATTAATAATTAATAATTAATAATTAATAATTAATAATTAATAATTAATAATTAATAATTAATAATTAATAATTAATAATTAATAATTAATAATTAATAATTAATAATTAATAATTAATAATTAATAATTAATAATTAATAATTAATAATTAATAATTAATAATTAATAATTAATAATTAATAATTAATAATTAATAATTAATAATTAATAATTAATAATTAATAATTAATAATTAATAATTAATAATTAATAATTAATAATTAATAATTAATAATTAATAATTAATAATTAATAATTAATAATTAATAATTAATAATTAATAATTAATAATTAATAATTAATAATTAATAATTAATAATTAATAATTAATAATTAATAATTAATAATTAATAATTAATAATTAATAATTAATAATTAATAATTAATAATTAATAATTAATAATTAATAATTATTAATTAATAATTAATAATTAATAATTAATAATTAATAATTAATAATTAATAATTAATAATTAATAATTAATAATTAATAATTAATAATTAATAATTAATAATTAATAATTAATAATTAATAATAAATAATTAATAATTAATAATTAATAATTAATAATTAATAATTAATAATTAATAATTAATAATTAATAATTAATAATTAATAATTAATAATTAATAATTAATAATTAATAATTAATAATTAATAATTAATAATTAATAATTAATAATTAATAATTAATAATTAATAATTAATAATTAATAATTAATAATTAATAATTAATAATTCATAATTAATATTTAAAAATTAATCATTAATAATTAATAATTAATAATTAATAATTAATAATTAATAATTAATAATTAATAATTAATAATGAATAATTAATAATTAATAATTAATAATTAATAATTAATAATTAATAATTAATAATTAATAATTAATAATTAATAATTAATAATTAATAATTAATAATTAATAATTAATAATTAATAATTAATAATTAATAATTAATAATTAATAATTAATAATTAATAATTAATAATTAATAATTAATAATTAATAATTAATAATTAATAATTAATAATTAA